>OZ004728.1:49657252-50918313 GCA_963924685.1 Dexiosoma caninum | reverse complement strand
CAACAGCATTAATAACAATGGTAAAAAAAATTGTTATTAAAGAAAATCTAATTTATTTTTACAGCTTTAAAAGCTTTTTTTCCCATCATCATTATTAAAAAAAAAACACACACATACCCACACACATGTTCCCACACGCCCACGTCTCTATGTGAATGGGATGAAGGTCTTTAAAAAGGATTCCAGGATATTTTGCCAAACTAATTTTTCTACTACAAGAACCACAAAACAACTACTGCATTAACAACGAGTGACACAATTCCCTTGAACAACATACTAATTTCCTGTTTTTTTTTCTTTGTTCATCTATCATCTTATATTTTTCCACACCATCAAACGCTTTCAAATCCTTTTCTTTAACGTCCTTAGATTTATTCTTTTTTGTTCTTATGTACAATATTTTTTTAATGGTACAACAAATTAATTTTTTTTAGAAACAAGAAAAGCAAGAAAACTGAAAAAAGGTAAATTAATTTTTATAAAAAGAAATATTTTTTAAAAAATAAAAAAGAATTTTTTCCTTCAATTAAAAAAAAAAAACAATACTACAAGAGATAATAAAAAATAAAGTGACAATTATTTCTAAAAAAATTTTTATTTTGTTTGATTTATTAAAATTTTCAAATAGTTGAATCGAATTAGAGAGTAAATAATGGAAGTACTTGAGTGAAACAGAACTGTCACAGTATTTTCATGCAAATTGATATTATGAAGGGTTTCATAAGAGGCAGTACAAAAAAAAAAACATGGTGGGAGTATTTTATTTATCGTTTCTAGAGAATTTGCTAAACTTTTCTTTTCAGTGACGCATAAATATGGTTTCCGTTGTAGATTTTTTCCTTTGCATTATTCTCTGATAGTCATCAAACTGTGTTGCGAGCCGTTTAGTTTCACTCATGCGTTTACGAAGAACTATATGTGTATATGTATGTGTAAATAATAGAGCTGTGTATGCCATGAATAACCTGAATGATTGAACGATTCCGGCCATTAAAATGAGCTCTTTCAGCTCCGTAGTTCATATTTATTTTGTTTTCTGCACACACAGTTCTTTCATTCCTAATAATTTGTCCCATTTCTTTAGTTTCATATGATGTTAAAGAAAGTAAACCCGATTTTAGTTAAGTTCACGCAGAGCTACACTGTTTATCAGGTCAGCTACCGAACTAGAAAAGCGAATCTAGTTCAATTAGCTGAGATAACTTCAATGGCCTAAAGGCAGGTCAATAGTAATTCTGGTCATTGCATTGCATTGACTGGTCATTGAAGGGTTAAATAGTGACAAGCATATGCCAGACAGACTGCCATCACAGACTTGTATTAATACATAATGTCACTGTTTTCTCTAGCCATTATAATTCCCTTCTGTTAAAAGCAAACAAAACAGAGTTACTTAGCAGAGTTACGTAGCAGCCACAAATTGTGTTAAAGCGTTATGTAAATTCAATAGTATTGTATGTGAATGTATAGTAACTGTTGTTAGGATTTGTTAAAAATATACTTTTTATTTGCCGTCCTTGCATCTGTCCTGAAGTCCGAAAATTTTACAAAAATACTGTTTATTCCCTGCGAAAGTAACGAAATGGAATACAACTCTCATGTACTTCAAAGACTTTGAAGTTACTCGACCGTGTACAGAAACTAAATTCTGAAATTGTTGAAAGCACGTATAAGAGAAAGAGAAAGTATAGTAAAATAACAAACTAAAAATTCTATAAATATTCTTTAAAGATTTTTATTTTTAAGTAAAATAACAACAACAAATTTTGGAATGGGGAAAAAGGGAAATAATTAACACTTGGGTTCACTATTTATATGTACATATAAAATATTTAAATAAAAATAAATGGAAAATAAAATAGTTCTTTAAAATTGTTTATTATCAAACTGAATTTGCCCCACTGTCCTGTTTTTACAATAACATAATAGTTCTTCAGCTGAGTTTTATTAGCCAATCAGAATACATGTTGAGTGACGTCAGAGTTCCATCATGCGCAGAAAAGTATTTTTATTTTAGCTTGTTGGCGTAATCTTTATTTAATCATTCTTGGTAGCACCGGCGAAGTAAAATAATAATAAAAATGGCTACTAAACCGAAGCTTCAGCACTGCTACGAGTATAAAAACAAAAGAACGTGCGAAAGCAGAGCTGCAAAAAAATTAATTAAGCTTCACCTCCAGTCGTTTCTCCTACTATCCCTTTCCTATAGGTCCAGCACAATGCTTTGCATGTGTAGAAGTCATCTCCTGAGTGCTGGTCTTAGATAAAAAAATAAATAAACATTTTAATAGCAAACAAAAAACAAAATAAAATAAAACTGACAAATTCATTTTCTTAACTTAAAATTCATATGTATGTACATATTTACATTATCTAAAATTAATTTTTAAAAAAATGAGTGATTTGCATTTGTTTTAGACTTTTCTCACTGAGGTTGTCCAAGGCATTTTCTATTTTTATTATGAAATTAACAATTTCTTCGTCCACAGACATAAAATCTTAATCTTAATTTATTAATTGGCAATTTTGTCTCTTTATTCGTCATTAAGGGAACTTTGTTGTTGCCATCATCGTCATCGTCATCACTTTCAAATTTGTTCTTTTTGTAACACCGACAGAGTTTTATGGGTGCGCTTTGACATTTTTCTTTATTATTCATGTAACAAACTGATCTTAAGAAAATAAACACACACACAAGCAAAAGCAAAAACCCACGCAAAAAAAAAATTTCGGTAAACAAAAAATCATTCTTTTCATGTTTCTGTTGTTTTTATTACGGATTATAAGTGGTGGTTAGCAAACAATTCCGATTTATAAGAGATAAAGAAGATTTTATTTGAAAAAAAAAATTACGAATTAGCGAGGGGACCAAAATGTATGGAAATTTTACGAACTGACGAGATTTTTTCAAGGGACCGACAGTTTATTACGAATTATCAAAAATTACGATTTATTGGGGTACGACTTATCGGGATTTGACTGTACCACGGAAACTCCAACAAATTTTTGCAATGAACAACTTAATACGACTATTAAAATAAGTATTTTTGTTTTTCTCTACATACACAATTTTTGCTAATCATTGTTGATGTTCTTTCTTACTAAAATCCCACTGAGTAGAACTCAAACTAAGAAAAATCGTTGTAGGTAATTTTTAAACCGTCACTAATTTAATACTAAAAGCAGATGGCAGGAAAAATAGAAAATTTCCAAATTTTATCCAGCCACAGAGGATTTAGTACACCCTGGATTAAAATTGAGCTTAAGCATCCTGAAGTCTTGCTTGTATGAAAATAATTATTTTTTCAACATATGTATTGTTTTTTTATTTACTCGCTGTTGGGGGTGCAGTTGGGCGATTAGTTAACGCGTTCACTCTCCAACTTGAAGATTAGTGGTTGAATACGTCGTCAGTCCAAAAATTGTTCTGTACTGTTTATGTTTTTCTTCTTCTAAGCGACTTTTATTAAAATTTCATTTAGAGCATTTTGGTTATAAATATTTGTCAACGGTGTGATTTAGCTCGTTTTAATTATAAAACGCTGCTGAGAAAAAAGATGCAAAAAACGTAAAAGTTGTGCAGGAATTAAGCTCTACTCTTCTTCTATGACTCACCGCCTGAATCTTCTCTACACTACACCTAGACCACTATGTACATATGTATGTATGCAGTTCTGGCAGTATGTATTGCATTCGTAGAGGACATTATCTGTGAATTGGGCAAAGGCAATTAATAACACTGGAAAACACCATGTCTGTTGCATGAGATTTTTTGAATTTGATGAATCTGAATAGTTTTTCCACGCTGATTTCAAAAATATA
The DNA here is from genome assembly GCA_963924685.1 of Dexiosoma caninum. Lineage (NCBI taxonomy): Eukaryota > Metazoa > Arthropoda > Insecta > Diptera > Tachinidae > Dexiosoma > Dexiosoma caninum. Next base: position 50,914,491 of record OZ004728.1, on the reverse strand, counting down.
TGCCGTTTTCATGTAGCAGCTCTAGTTTTGGAGTTATGAAGTGACAGGATTTTTCATTGAAAATGCATATAGTTTAAGTTTAAAAAATTTATTAAATATATTTATTCTGAATAAAATTACCTTTTTTTTGGATTTTCTAGAGTGAGATGTTATATGAGTACTATTTTGAATGCTCCAACAATAATCAGCCATCATATGTTCATTCCAGTGCCCCTGATACCTCTCCTCCATAGTGCGAATATCCTGGTGAAAGCGCTCTCCTTGTTCCTCGATTAGGTCACCGAGATTTTCAGGAAAATAGTCTAGATGGCTGTGAAGGTAGTGAAGCTTAATACTCATGTTGCATTCAAGCCGCTCAAAGTGTATCAGCAACTGTTCAACGTGCTGAATGTAGCCGTCACATTTCCTATTGCCCAAAAAATTCCTCACTACCCAAACAAACTCTTCCCATGCACATTTCTCGACAAATTTGATCATCTATCACTTCATGATTTGTAGGCCAAAATCACTGTCGTCGTTTTCGGTTTGTCCGCTGCACTGGTCTGCATTTTGCGAAGATGTACATGGGTGCTGTGGTGTTGATGTGTCACTAATATTCAAGACTGGTCTTATGGCAGATTTTAAGTTTCGATATATCCACTTAGAGCAATTTTTATGGTTTATTCCTATGATTTTCGTTACACAGAAATAACAGTCGTCATGATGGTTGGATGGTTCACGCGAAATCATAGGAGCTTTGTACTTTTTTGTTTACTCACAGTCGCAAATATTCAACACATGTTTTACATACCAAACTTGGTATCCAAGGTTTAGCGTTTGACGGCAACGGAAACCCAAAGTAGTCCAAGTATGCCTTTTTCACAAAGTCCGACACATTTAAACGAAATTTTTGGAACATATATTCTCCACAAATAACACAAAAACAATCAGGATTATTTAAACACGTCCTTCTTGATGAAGACATACTGAAATTTATAAAGGAACTAGTTAAGTTGCACCGCTATTGATAGAAACTATCGACTACTTATGTAAATTTAAGACGGTACCTGTATCTCACTAACTAGAGCTGCTACAAAAAATGCGAGGGTCGATATCAAATCATCGCACCCAAATTAGTAAACAACATTATAAAAACTTAATGCAACAAAAACAAATTTTTATTTTGCTTTTTAACCGAAGCTTCAGCACTGCTACGAGTATAAACAAAGAACGTGCAAAAGCAGAGCTGTAAAATAATTAATTAAGTTCCAGCACAATGCCTCGCATGTGTAGGAGTCATCTCCTGAGTGCTGGTCCCAGATAAAAAAAAAATTAGTGTTAATATGAGTCATTGTGCTTTCATTGTTGCAACAGAAAAAGTGTGTCCGAGTCTGTGAGCTTTATTTTTGGTCTAGATAGTTTTATTATAGTACAGTTGAATTATGGGTTTGAAGAAGGTCAGTCAGATGCCAATCAAATTCATTAACAGTCCACTGCTTGTATGTTTGCGTGATCTTGTTAGATAATGAACCGATTCGAATCGGTAGATTTCGAACATTTTCTAGAATAAAATTGTTTTTCTTAAATAAATTTTTAAACCGATCAAGTTTAAAATCTAATCACCTCTTAACCTCAAAAACAAACTGCGATTGCTGCCTATTTGATTAAAATTGCACGATTCCTTCGAGATGATGAACAATTTCCAACAAATTGTTCTTTAATAATTTCAAAAGTGTTTGTGAAGTAAATTTTAGATATTCACTGATTTTTATAGATTGCAAAAAACGTATGGTACGCCGCCAATTTCACCAAAATTTGTAAAATGCTTTAAGAGATATCGATATCGATTTCGAAAATTTGCGAAAAAAAAAACTGTCTGATTTTAGTTCTTGTCAAACCGATTTTCGATAAACTTAGCGGGAAGTTTCAGGGATGATTCTCGTATATTTTTTTTAGATCGGTGCTCACTGCAAGCCTGCTATCTGGTATGGCTTGGTCAACCCTCGTTTATTCTATTTCTACCTCTAATGCATACATGCGTACATAAATTCGTATGCGTGGCCACATGCACAATATGTATGTATGTATCTACCAATCATGTTCTTCCTGCTGACCTTCCCATTAGCATTTTTGGTTTTAAATTATTTTTTCTTAAGAAAATACAATTGTGAAATTGTGCATTTGCGAGTATTTGCATTTGCATAAGATATTGTTTGAAATTATTTTCTTAGGATTTAAATTCTTGGAATATCCATCCCTTCCCATGTACATGCATACATACACACATACATATTTCCTATTCAAAAACATAAATTTTTAATGGTTTTATTTTTCTTCTTGTAGGCTGCATTTTCACAAAATTCGTCATTTAAATTGAATTTGTGCCAGGTATTAACTCAAAACTCCATGTATGAGTGGTTAATTTAAATTTTCACAGTTATAAATAGGAGCCAATATCAGGGAATATATTTTCTGGGAAAATTTCATCGCAGCCCTACACAGGCATGCAATCCATTATTTGTTAATTCTTAGGTGGTAGAGCTACCTAGAAAAGGAGTACAACTATAAGAGAACAACAGACATTTTTCAATGTAACTCAAAATCTGGACTATCGAAACAGCTCAGGAAATATAATAATTAAATTTTTCCCAACAAAGGCTTAGTTCAGAGAAATTAATTTTCTTAATTAATAATTTAATTGAATCCACGTTTATTGTAATTGATTTTGGTGTTCTTTCATGATAGTGCACTCAAAATGGCCAAATTTTTAAATTTTATTCAGTTAAAATTGTTAATTGATTCTGCGTTTTTGGTGATCGGTTGAAATCTAATTATTGTTTTAATTGAATCTTCTTTTCTTTAATTGAGTTTTTATTTTTTCTGTTTTCTGTGAGACCAAACAAGTTTTCTCAGTTCTATGTGAGAATTCATAAAAAAAAAAAGGAATTTGTTAAAAATGTATAAACAAAATCGTTCAGATATATGCGGTAGTTCTCCAAATTCAATTGCAAATTGTTTCTAATTTAGAAATACCATTGTGCAATAGAACGTACAATGGACTGCAGTTTCTATCAATTTTATATTAATTAATGAAAAACAAATGTAGTGGAAATATGAAAAATACAGGACGTGGAGGCCAATTTGTGTCTAAATTTTCTACGGCGGTATGCCATACTCGGTCTTTAATTCACGAACCAATTGAATTTCTAGATATACAGTTTTAGGTATCTGCATAAAGTGGGGCGTGATGAGCATCTATGCACATTTGAACCTTAATTGGATCGCGGATCGTGATTTAGTGGATATCAGGGGCTTAATTGTGCCTTAGGCTACAGCCAGATTAAAATTTTCCACATTTTTTAAAATTCTTAATGATCTTTCACTTTCGAACAAACAATCCGCTCCTCAGATTAATCCTCAAAAGCTGCGTTGGAGAGACCCTGTTCCCTCAATAATTAAATAATGGCAAAATAAAGATAACAAAAATAACTCCATTAAAAAGTACCGCTGTACAACAATTATATGAGCAGCGTTGCCGTTTTCGTTATTTTTAACGAAAAATTTTTCCACTTTATAGTGAACTTCTATACAATGAAGTTCTCCTTACTATGAAATAAAATCAAGAACACAGCTTTTTCGTTACACTTTCAATGTATTTTGATATCCGTATAATGAATTTCCATACAGTGAATTTTTTTTTACAATGAACAAAATTTTGGAAACGAAAATACATTTTACGTGTGTTTTTGTCTCCATATAGTGAACTATTTTTAGCAGCTTTATTTTACACTTGTTAGCAATACTATTTATAAAGAAAATAAGTAATTGTTTTGGGATTCCCAAAATATGAAAATGAAAACAAAAAAATTTATGATTTGACTTTTAACATCAGTTGACCGAGTTCAGTTAACGAAAATGATCCCCCGGAGTAGTATTTCTCTGGAACAAAAGTTATTACTAATTAATAAAGTTGAAGAAGAAAAATGACATAGCTAAAGGGTTTGGAATTCTTCCCAGTACTTTATCAAACATTTAAAAAAACAAGTCAGTTGTTATACAAAATAATATAGAAGACGAGCATTTAAGCATTAAGCGTAAGAGATTTCGAACTTGTCTTTTTGAAGACATTGACGAAGCAATGCTCAAATGTATTACAGCCGTTCGCTCTAAGAATCTTCCCGTATCTGGAGTATTATTGAAGCAAAAAACCAAAGAACTGGGCGGTGAAGTAATGGCAAATATTGATAAAACGTCATCTACATTAGAACACGTTTCCTCTTCACTTGATGTACTACGAACTTTTTTGGAGATGGAGAGCAACGTTCCGGCAAATGTATTTAAATGTCTTAATGTAATTGAAGCTTTTATTAATAAAGAAAAATGGAAAAATGTAGTTCAAACAAAAATACCTGATTATTTTAAATAAATTAAAAACAAAAAAAGTATAATGAAGTTTCTCTATAGTGAAATAATTGTCTGTCCCCTTGGAGATTCACTATAGGGAAGCTCGACTGTATATAAACTAAAAATGTAGAACAAAATTTAAAAGTTCTGGTTTAGTTTTATTTAATCTTCTTGTTTTTAGTTTTGCCGCGATCTAAAAAAAAAATTTTTATGAAAAGTACTAAAGTAGTTTTCAACCTTCATTATTACAAGATTCATTTTGTTATTCTTCTCAGCCAATCCATTCGTCTGACTGATGGCCATCCTACATAAAAATATTTGAGTCGTCATGTTGAGTATATAATGAGGCCATTTTTGTCCTCGTATATACTATACTAGCTTTTACCCGCGGCTTCGCTCCCGTTATTATCTCTATCGGTTATACAGTTTGGGAAGGGCATATCTTACCCCTACGTCACCCCCTGGTTCTATTTAATAAATATGTATGTAGCATATGTGTCCTTCTAGCCATAAATACATTTAAATTTCATTAAAATCGCTTAGATGGTCTCGTTGGCGTGGAAATTGCCCCTACCTTCCTTCGTGGTCCTAGTTTTAAAAAAAGTAATACACTATAATAAAAACCTATTTTTAATGCTTATTTGCAATATAGGTATCAAATGAAAGGGTATGATGAGGAGATTTTAAAAAGTTTATCATCAACCTAAGTCCAATATGGCGACGGACCCTAAAGGGATGAGAACGAAGTCGGTCTCCTGTCTTACTCACTATACAGTTGATAGTAAAAATATTAATAAGTATTTTTAATGTTTAGATAGATATCGAGAATTGTAATTTAAGATATATTTGTTACTTTGATAAAGATTAATTTATTAACCTAAATAAAGCATACTTCCATTGTCTACAACGATTACGATTATAAGTAAATCGCCGCACACTTATAGCAGATAGTTATTTTTATTGAACTAAAAAAATGTTTCCTAGAAATAATATACATGGCAAAACAACGTTTGCCGGGTCAGCTAAAAACAGCAAAACTTATTTTTTTTCTCATTAGTAAGCAGATTCCGTGCGAAGCCGGGACGGTCATTTAGTATACGTATATAATAGTATTACGAGGGTTTGGTCTGTCCGTCATATTGGCTTCAGAGACGTAATTAAGCTAATCGCGCATTATCATCGAAACAAAACGTGTATGAAAAACTAAATTTTAATCGCCTAGAACTAAGCGGTTACACAATTTTTATTCGTACATACTAGCGCAAGAACAAGTTAAATAAAAGCTCTCAAAAATTTTAAAGAATTAATTCACATTCTACTGCAGAAAAACTAAGACAAAAATTAGAAATAAATACCAATTTCGCTCTACAAACTGTTTTGAACTTGAGTAGATTTTTAGCAAAATTTTTTCATACACAGCTGGCAACACTTATGCAACTACAAACGACCAATTCCTTGAAAATTTCCTTTCTCTTCAGTACGGAAAATGTGAGCAATTTAAAAGAAAAATTTCATAAAATTTACACATAATCTTCGTAACTGATAAGAGTAATTTTAATACCACAGGGAGCAATAACATTTCAGACTAATTTTTAATATGTATGTAATATGTATGTATATGTGTATATGTACATATGTGTATATGTATGTATGTACAGAAATATGGCTTTGTTACACTTCAATAGCGATTTGAAAATCTCTATTTTCTATTCCTGCTACAAAGGTATACAAACGATCCTGCTTTTAACCATTGTTACTTAGTTAAAGACAAACGAAGAGAGTTTGAGGATAACAGAGAGGGAGAGAGAGGGTGAGGTAGACAAAGTAAGAGAGAAACCCAGAGCGTGAAAAACAAAATGCCATCAATCTGTAAGTAGTGAAACAAAGGTAATTAGTAAAAATTTTCTAAAATTATACCTTATGTGGAAAAAAAAATGTTTTCCTACTAATTCCGTCCTGTACTTGAAAAACATTTTAGTTTTGATATAAATAGTCGGAGTATTGAAGACTTGGGTCAGTCACGTTCGTTCTTGCAGTTTGAAGCAATATACTTAGTTTTTCCTTCGTATAAGTAAATCCTTATATTATAAATATAAATCGGTAACTAATTTTTAATAAATGTGTACTTCCGTTATTGATGTGTTAATCAGTGGTTTTAGTGATTTAAATATAAAATTGTTACTGAACTTGGTAAAAAAAAAATTAAAATAAGTGCATAGAGACGCAACAATGCTCTAGAGTTTTCCCACCGAAATTAAAAGAGTTTTGCCTCAATAACGTGTGAAATTTTCGTTAAAGTAATTTAAAAGAAAAACACAATTTTCTTACTTTTTCAGAAAAACGTTTAAAGATGAAGAATTAATAAACATTTTCAAATCAAATAGATCAGAAAGAGATACACACACACATACATAAATATTGTTGTTGTTTTGACATGCCTGCAATAGGCAAAAAATGCAAAAATTGCTTGGAAAATGGAAAATTTGTGAAGAAATGTTGGCAACAACATGAATTTAGGCGCCATAACTCATTTTGGAAATGTGAATTTCAGCCATTAAATAAAGCAATTTTCTAAAGGCCAGTAGTTTGAGAGAAAGAAAATAGTTAACACCATCATAAGCTGACTACGTTGTCGTGTCACATCATACATTGAAAAATTACGAGGAAAACTTCTCAAGATTTTATGAGCGCGAGCAGTGCTGTTAACTATTTTAGTGCAATTTCCTAAAACAATTACCGTTTTTTAGGCAGAATTACAGTAAGCAAAGTCTTTACAAAAATAATATTATTTTTTTTTTTTTAATAAAAAGAGGTTCTTATTTGTAATTCAATGTGATTATTTAAACAACAACAAAAACTTAAAGGACAAGCAGTACTTTGTAAAATTACCTTACAAATATAGAAACTACCTGCCTATCTTTCGGAGGTCTCAATTACCGTACAATATGGTAAATACCGTACGGTTAGCATCACTGAGCGCGAGAGATGCAGAGAGTTAAATTGAATAATGTGCCAGTGATGCAAAGTTTTCCGTTGTGAAAACAGTAATATGTATATAATTTTTCACAATCATGCTTGAATTTGTTTGAAATGAAATTGTTGCTTCCAAATTTAATAAATTGGAGTAACTTGCATAATATATTTAATAAAATATAGAATACGAAATTCGCTTAAATCTCAATCGAGAAAAATGACCAAAAACAACAACTTAATCCAAAATAAAATTGAAAAAAAACACATAACTCACAGCCTCGTTAACAAGTTTGGTGTTTGAAAAGTTGGCAATACTGATATTAGTGCTCATTTACAAATTGTTATCTATTATAGGCTTTATTGAGAAGCAATTTGCTCAGTTAGTTGGGTACGCTCTGGAGATCAACACTGCCGTGGAAGTCTGCTTAAGGTCAAAGGTTAGGCGATCGAAGAGTATTTGGTAATTGTTTGGTTTCTTCTGTCTGCAGCAACTTTTAAAATTAAATGGCGATTGTCGGCTTAGTCGCTTTGATGATTATACATTGATATTAAGTGACTAGACCGAACACTCGTGCTATAATTTTAAACAAGAACTTCATTTGTGCTGAAAATTATTTTACTTCAAGTGTTTTATATGTTCTATATTTGCAGCAATTAATTCCAGTGGTGGTTTAGCTTTTAATGATTCAATTTCCAATTCATAAAGCTTCACAACCCCTGAAATTCGTTGCATTTTATTAAACTCCAACGAAAAACAAAGAAACAAATGTTTCAATATTTATTTGAAAAAAAAAAATCTCTACAATCAAAGGAACGATCGTTGTGATACGAGTAAATTTTGATAACATATCACAGTGATTTTCCTTTATATTGCACTGATTGAAACGCTACACTTTGAAAATAAGATTTGTTTGCATACGATTCAGTTTTATTCAAAAGAAAAGTGTCTTTGTGATTTTTGCTGAAACATATAATCCCATGTACATACATACATGTGCAATTCGAAATGCATTTCAAGCACAAAGAACAGTTGCTGTGTTGTATTGCCTTTACATTAAATAATATATCACATCGGCTGTTATTGCTACTTTTAATGTTTCACTTCTGGGAATTGCATGCATAATATATGTATTTGAAAAAATAATAATAAATAAAAGAAAATTTAGAAAATTGTTTAATTAAAGAGAACTGCTGCTTGTGATGTATATTTTTTCTCCAATATTTATATCACAGTAGCTGTTCTTTTTAATTTTACTAAAGAAAATTCCTTTAAAAAGATACGCATATGTGTGTATATGTACGTACGTATAGTGTGTAAATATGTACGTACGTATGTATGTATGCATACATACATATGTCTAATTTTATATAAAACATTTCAAAATAAACTGTGTAACTTGAAATTACAACGAAATGGAAACCAGATGCGTTGTTCAAATTGAAGAGAGTACAGTTACAGTGATGTATTCACATTTTTTTCTATTCAATATTTTATATCACAGTGGCTGTTCTTTTTTGGGTTTAACAAAATAAACGTCTTTTTAGAATTAATTCTAAAACAAACACGAGTTCGGAATTCCTGTAAAACTTATTTTTAAACTCGGCTCTCGCTCTCAATGTAACTCTCTAACCCCTTCTCCTTTTCTCTTATTCCTCACTCTCACTCTCTCTCACTCCCACTTGCAAATGCAAAAGTATTTACAAAGGAAATGTGTGTCTGTATTCATATAAAATTTTCGTGTGATCTATTACAGTGGTGCAAGGTTGCCAAAAAATAATAATAATAAATAAAACATTAACAGAGAAATAGCAGCAATTAATTAATGAATAACAAAACAAGAAATTCAACCATACAACCAATAAAGGATCAGAGATAATTTGTATTTTTGGGCCGTGCAGAAATAAATAACTTTTTAAAATTACCTACATACGGACATGCATACATGCATACTGTTACTTAAATTTAAAGGAGAATTAATTTTACAAAATGGCATCATGAAGCAGATGCTATTCTTAAACAGTAAATAATTTTTGGCTATATGTATGTATGCATGTACTCTGTGTATGTGCACTGTATGTATGGAGATAAATTGGCAAAAATTTAAAAATTGCCGCCGTACCATTTTGTTTTGAAATATTTAAAATGTAATTTGTAAAACACGATGTAAAAAAAATCTGCAACTAAATCTATATACATACATACATACGTATTTCAAAGGAGATCCCGCAGTCGACCTCTGAATGCTAAAAATTTATTTAAAGTTCTAAAACATATTGCTAATAAAAAAAAAATTATATACGCTGGAAGTTGGAGTCATTTTGTAATTTTTTCCCATAATTACTTTCTGCTGTATTCAAAAAAAAATATTTTTCATTTATAAAAGCTTTAATAAACAAATTTCCATACAAAAATGAATTCTTAAATCGTTTATAAATTCGAATAATTTTTATGAATACGGCAAAGCAAATTTATACTGAGTAAAAGAAGCTTAAAATCGAAGACATCTGACATCGAACAAGAAAGTTTTATGCAATTGCAAGTGAAAAAAATCAAATTTATTTCTCATACAATATCGTTTTCAATCAAAAAAAAAAAATTTTAATTTCCAATAAGTTTAATAAGCGTGGTGTCTTTGTTTCCTTTTTAAATAAGAAGTTTTTAATTTTATTTTTTTTGTCGTTATTACGCAAACCAAATCAGGAAAATAATTTATAAAAATTCAAACTCATAAAAAAAAGTGAAGAATTTATATAAAAATATATATATAATATATACATATATAAAAAATATATAATATATATATATATATTATGTATATAAAAAATTATACTTTAAACTAAATTAAATTAATATTATTATTTAATTATTAAGCTCGAAGTCGTTAGTAAAATAATACAATAAATTAAAAAAAGGTCCAATAAAACAGAATATGTAAATTTAATTAATTTTATTTGACAAAATATTCGGCTTTTTCCACTTAATGATTCATAACTTTCTTAATTTTTGTCGCAGTTTACAAATTATTCATGTACATCTTGTGATCGTCACAAAATTATCTTGGAAATACTCAACATAATAAAGCAATTGTAAACGAGACTTTTTAACAAAACGTTTAAAAATAAACTTTTTTAAACTTCCAAGGCCTGTATCTCAACACATTTTTATCCGATCAATACAATCGTCGTATTGGCTGAATGAATATAGAGATATATATTTAACGATGAAACACTGTAGAAATTTGCGCCATATCGCCAAAATGCGCATTAAGAACAATAAATGCAACCTCAAATTACCTTAGGCAATATTTTTTTATTTAAGATATGAATAAACCTAGAAATTGTAAAATTAGCTTCATAATGAAATTGCATTAACTCCAGTTTCCTAAATGGCAGTGTATTTTTAGTGTGCGTTTGCGAACCAACGCAACTGCAATTCTTCTGCAATCCATAATCGACCCATAAATTTCGATCGCTAAAATGCCACAAAAAATTTTTAGAGAAATATTTTAGCCCTGTCGTTAACGCGATATTTTTGAAGTCTAATCGGCGTTGTTCATTTTCCCTACGTTACTGAATATTCTAAATACAATTTCGAGTTATTTGGCAATGGGGTTTCAGCTTTAACGAGTTACAGAATAAGGTGGCAGCACAATCAATTACGGAACATGTAACTTTTCATTGCTCTTTTTTTTTTTTTTATCTGGGCCCAGCACGTAGGAGATGACTCCTACACATGCGAAGCATGTTCAAATTCAATTGATGTAAATTTTTATAAAAATTCAAAAGTAACTCCGACTTGGGGAAGAAATAAAATTTCAAAACTTGAAATTAACATTTTCCAACATATATTTTCAATAATTTTCTCGCAGAAAGTTCGCGGTTAAAGCTCCCATTTTGTATAAAATCACTTTTCAAGAAATCATTTTAAAAGCACAAAGCCACATTTCTCTTTTTTAATACATCTTTTTGTTCCACTGTGCATCTTGTTCTTTTCACACATACGAAACCTTTCCGATGTAAACATGGTTTTTTAATCAAAACTCGTGTAAATAGCTTAAAATGTGTTGCATGTTTTATTGCAACTTTTAAATGCAAGAAGAAAAAAAACTTTCTGTAAATGCAAATTTTTCTTGAAATAACAAAACAAGAAGTTTTACGCGAATTTCGTGTTGATGTACAGCGATAAAGGAAAAAGTTTCTCACATTCAAAATATTGCAACACAATTTTTAATAAATTTATTCTAGATAACAGTCACTATAACGATTTTTGCATGTATCACTTGCTTTAAGCAGTGTATTTTAGGGGCAGAAAACTAATTTCTCTACGGCAGTTATATTGCACTTCTTTTCTCCAGTGTAGGGATTAATCGAAGCAGACCGCCACTAAACTGGGTAAGTTTTCGACCGCTACATGTCCCAAACCTATCATTTGCTGTAGACTCTATTGACCTCTAGCAGCCTAGTGGCAATTCTCGGTTTTCCTGAACTGTTGTTCAGATGTCAGTGGCTAAAATTAATAATGCAGCTCATACAGATCGAAACTTCAGTTGCCTAAATTCCAGTGGTTTGCGGTTGCCGTTTGATAACGCAACTGAAGATCGGTTGCAATCAATAATGGATCCACTATTTTAATTATGGCTCTAATTATTATGAATGATACAGTTGCTTAAAATGGTAATGCAGGTAATGGACATCGACCCTGCATTATCTCCATTATCCAAATTTCAGTACATTTTAGTGATTTTCTGGCAACGAAAAAGTTCTGATTGCCAGCCGGCAATGTACTGAAGCTCGGTTGCTAATCATAATCGAGCCGTTATTATTTTGCTGTTTATTGCTCAAATACCGACGAAGAAGGGCCCTCCTAACGCAGACAAAAAAGAAAAATGTTTGCTCTAATCGGGAATTTGAACCGCGGATCTCCCTTTTTGCTCTCTTTTTACTGGATTCTCCACAAAAAGTAAATGAACACTCATTGAAAGAATATGAATAAGGAAAACACATGTTTCTAAGGAATTTACAAAAAGTTTAGCAACATTTAATTGAAACGTCTTTCTAACACTCGTATTCGTTGTTGCCGAATGTAGTGCTCTTAATTGTTTGTATGAATTCGTTCCCTGTCTTTTCATCAGTCGCCCACCCTTTTTAACTTTTTTTTTTTAAACTTATATTTGCATAATTTGTTGCGCTGGAAATTACTGCGCTTGCATATTTAAAACTACTGCCTGTTTATAAACTGTTTTCCACAAGTCAAAGAAAATATTTTTAAAATTATTTTCAACTTTCTTTCGTTGTATTTGTTTATAGAAAAAAGTAATTAAAATGTACAGAAATCAAACAAGAATGAAAAAATTAATGAAACAAATTTGTCATTTCGCATATTAAACAGAAAGCAAATTCTCAATTCATTATTCCTTTTACGAGGAGCTTCAAAGCACTTTAAATTTAAAATAATTTCAACCGAAAATCTGCACATTCCATGGAAGGTATGATCTACGAATATTTACCAATTTTATCAAGAATAGAAAACTATTGACTTTTGTTATGTAAAAGAAAGTAAATATGTATGTATATTTCGAGTGTTTGAGTGATTCGCAAAAAAAAAATTATTATTCAATTCAATATGAATGATGCGTGTCAAGGTATAACAAGTGCGTGCGTGATATCGAATTGAAAAGTTTTTTTTGCAGTTTAATTTGATTGAATAGTACGTATGGAGAAGAATAAAGGATATTTTTTCAAGAGCTGGACATCTGCATTTTCGTAGTATTTTTTTTTCTTCTTTGTAAAATTTCAAGTCTATTAAAGCTAAATGTGGAATTTCTGTTCTCATAAATAATTGGAATATAATTATTATTAATAATCTTACTCATTCTATTCTATGTTTGTGAATATTGCGATTACAAATTGGGGCTACCGTCTGGGTGCTGCGGCATTTCGCAATCTAGCGGGGGTGTCGGAATACGCCGTCAAGTTGATATACTCGTTCATCCGGGGTACGGCGTCAACGGAAATAGACTCGTTTATTTGCAGTACAAGACGGTTAGACACCGCCTGCATGCTTTGGGTTGCCTCTGGGGCATCACAACGGCACCCAGTGTGGACTAAAGTGGGTCGAAAGTGAATACCCGACGGACTGTGCAAACAGCAAAGAATGTGACTACAAGGTCAGTAACCCTCAAACTGTTCAATATTTGGGTCGGCAAAAAACTACAAGAAAGATATAAAAGGTTACTTTTGTATTCGGTTCTTATGTATTAAATTTTCATGTTTATGACGAAACCATTAGAACAGGAAAAAATGGAGCGGTATAAGCAGTACTCTGATGTTAAGTCACTATGGCAATAATTTTAGACTCACTTGGCAGATTATGAAAATATCTGCAAAGTTCCGTAGAAATCGCTTGGGCAAAAGTAAATATTCTATTGAATTTGAGCGTAGAACTACGCAGATTTCTCTATGGTCGGGAGGTAGGAGTGCAAAGATTCATACTAAACGGTGGCGTGGAAGTAAATTTGTAGGGGGATGCTACCGCCCACTTTTCTTATCTCGATACATTGCCCCTAATTCACGCCAATATTGAAGTGCATAAAAAATTTAACTGATGAAAATTTTCACTGATTTCACAGTGAAGCAGAAGTGAATTTTTTTTGCAGTCTTTATAAAAATAAAATTTCACGCAGACAGAGCACAGGAGTATTCAGGTTTGAATTGTTGTTCCTCACTATGGTGTCTAAAAAAATCACCCTATATCATGAATATACGAAAATATAAGAGTACAAGTGAATTAGAAATTATTATTAACAATATATTTCTGAATATAACACACCCTTACAAAATGACTTCGCATAGTTGTTTCCTAAAAGTGAAAGTAATCATTTGCTTCATGTTTTTGAAGAAACTTTCAACGGAACAAAGACTTAAATTGCGTTTGCAACGTCAAGAAAATCAATTAATAAGATACAGAGCGAGCCAAAGAAGTATGTCAGAAGCAGTAGCATTTCTAAATAAATTTAGCAAAACTATTGCAAAATTACGGTTGGCAAAATCGGAGTTGCATAAATAAACATATTTCATTTTCATTTATTCAGATTTTATATATGTCGTTACTCCTCCGGAAAAACCTCTCGTTGCCTTTGGCTCCTGTATGGAACGTGAAACTTTGCCGCTACGGGGACCTAGTTTATCGCCATTTATGCGCCAACAATTGGGCGATGTATATCTAAGTCCTGGCCCAGCGGCTCGAGTAGATGAAAGAGATCACCTAGAAATTAAGGTAAGTTAGATATTTTTTTTGTGAACATGTACTTAAACAGAGGAATTGTATTTTTATGTCAAAGCGAATTCATTTAGAAACGACCAAGGTGTTTATGAATAAAAGGCAAATTCGTTAATTCGCTTTTCACCCTTCGAACGTCAAATTTTGTGTAAACATGTTTTGTTAAATATAACATAACCTAAAAAGAACGTTTTAAATTAGTGTAAGATAAGTTGAATTTAAATTAATTATTGCAAAAAGCAATTTATTTTGCATTCTTATTATTATAATATCAAATTATTATAATTATTAAATTAATCACAACCGCTTGTCTTAACCTTTGGTCAAAAATAAACTAACTTTGATGTTCGGCAAAAATAATACGTTACAAATTCTTGTATCAGCTGACGGGCGAATTTGCTAGTGAGTTTACCTGGCTAATGAATTTGCCTTGGACACTTTGAAAAAAATAGCTAAATTCATGTGTTTGTTCAAAATAGTTGTTGATAAAGTGTAATTTACAATGCAGTCAACATTTTTTTTGGCCAATCTGAATGTGAAAATATTTTAAAACATACCCATACCTAATTAATTTTGTTGTTGTTTAGTACCCCTCGAAATTAGGCTATTCCGCATTTGCTAGTAAATTGCCGCGGCTATCTGCAGCACAAATCTCCAATTACCCCTGTGCTGGAAGTTATGAGCTGCAAAGGCAGCAACTACCTAGAAAAGCTGTGAAGCCATTTAATGTGGGATCATCACGAACTAGGCAATCCAAATTCTCAACACCAGCGTAAGTTGAACATTTTTATAGAGCGAAAAAGTAAAAAATTATAAAAAAAAAATCTTTCATACGCTTTTTACAGTCCAAACAGTTATCTACGCCCGTTAATACGTTTACAAAAAAGCATAAACATGGCTTTCGGAACGCAGCGTAAAATTGCGCCTACTGTACAAAACATATGCTCTCCGTTTAATACAGCGCTGTGCCAGGATTGCCAACAAACTCCACTGGGGGATTATTGGTGTGATTTCGAAGATGATTTGCATTTATGTCGACCTTGTCGCCACAAAATCGAACAACAGATTAGAAATTGTACTGCCAGCGAAATTGTACGTTCGAAATTGCATCAAAGCTTGCAGCCTTACCGACTGGTGCGCTATTGTGGTTTCTTCCATGATCACAATGGTACCACCGCAGCCACGCAATTAATAACGAAAGCAACATTGAAATTCAAAATAAAAACGGAAAATTATCTCTCATTGTATATGTGAAACTATCCACAAACACACACACTCACACACTCACACACACACACACTGTTTACACAACAAATTTTATATTCAAATTTTTATTTGGCTCATTAAGACTTTTCAGGCAAAATAATGCCAACAACATTTATTCATTCCTTTTGCCTGTGGAAGCGAGTTGAGAAATAAATATTTAATGAAATTTTGTTCCTTTTCTCTCTCTTGATTATCCAAAAAGGATATTTTGGAATAATTTCCACCGAAATATTCTTTATAAATATTGAACGTGCATATAATTAGTTTTTAGGTGCAACAGCAAAACGAAATAAACACACTTGCTGATAATAATCGCTGTGTCAGGGCAATGAATAAAGTAGCTGGTGTTAAAAGTTGCATACATGAAATTTTCAAATATGAATTACATACATTCAACAGTGGGCAGTGTCAAAGGAAAATGTGTAAACAAAAAACAATTATTTTTTTAGATTCGATAAATAGTTTTTAAGAAAAAAAAATTAAAATAAATTATATGACTTAATTTTGTTAAATGAAGTTTTTAATATGTCACAATTAAGCCGCGAATGCACAAATAATCTAAATGCTACTCGTGAAAATCAACTTCCTAAATTATTTAAACTTCATCTGCTAGCGAGACCGTTCGCCAAGTATGACACGCTTTCCATAAATTTACCAAACCCATATTCACTAACAACAATTCAAAATAAAATAAAATTCAATCTGTAGAATTCAAGGCATCACAATAAATGAATAACTTACAAAATAAATAAATAAATTAATCTGCATATCGAGCCTTTGGTGCAATACCGGCGTAATTCAAAAAATCGTGAACTGAGAAAAATGCATTTGAAGTTTTGAGTCATCTTTTTGATAGTATTTTCGTTTACTAAAGTTATTTTTTTACAAGTTTTTAAATAAAGAGGCATGTTTTGTAATGTTTTCCGTTCGTAAATTTCTTGTCATAAAGGAAATATTCCATTATTGCAAATAAATATTGTTGGGAATAGCTGGAGGCAGTAAAGACATTTGTAGTTGTAGAATGTGAACAGTTCGAGATAGAACCATAATCTTTTTTTCCTTTAGATATATATTTCCCCAAAGATTATTTCTGCATACGCAGCTCTAAAAATTCAAATTTTGAGTTACTGCGGTATTGCACCAAAAGCTCAATATGTTTGTTATATGGTTTAGCCGATAATAAGAAAATAAAAAAATAATAAATGATAGTTGTACAATATAAGGAAAATTTTTAAAGAAGCTATTTGGTTTGATTTGTTTTATATTTAGTAAATTTCACATATAATTTTTAAGGGAAAAAAGAGCAATTAGAATCATATATGTAATTCTCGAATATTTTTTGCTAGTTCTTGTATAAACATGTACAATTTCTTAGCTATTTCAAATGAAATGCAGCATATAGACCAGCTAAACCATATAACAAACATAGAGAAATATTCGTAAAGAATTTTGACTAACGTTGAATAATTGAAAGAATAAATAAACTAATTTTGATTAGCTTTTTAATAATAGAAAATTGGATAAATAGATGATTAGATGGTGTAAATCCTTATGAGCTGAGCTACATATATATTGTGCTGGAACTATAGGAAAGGGAGAGAGAAATGTCAAGATTTGCGCGTATTTATATAGAGAAAATAAACGTCCATTGCTGTTGAATTGTTGTACTAAAAATTTGTTTCTCTCCAGCAGCTTTTTTAAATCAATAATTGTTTAGAAAAATCAACTTTTAACTTTAACACATTCAATAGTTTATTCTTCAATACTTCAACTTCAACTTCAACGAAAATGAAACATAATTGAGCCACATATTAAAATATGCTCTTCGCCAAATTCCCCATCGAAATTGCTGTTGTTGTTGGACGTTTTTCCTTAAATGTATTAACGGGTATGCCTGTGGTCTAATAATGTGGCCTGCGAACGTTTTGTGTGTCATTATCATTGAGTGAGAGGTAACAATTTAATGAAATGAAAAATAGAAAATGATGTGTGTGCATGCCTGGGTGTGACTGTGTCTCTCGGTAAATTGTATCAGCTGAAAAGTATGCAACGCTGGTGAAAATAGTAAAGCGAGTAATAATGCTGCAGCCACCACCTGCATATGTTTTGGTAAATTAATGGTTATTGTGGTATAAAGTGAATGGGTACGTGAATAAGTGTGCGTACTAGATGGCTTTAAATTATTGTACAATAGTCTATTCATACATACCTATTATATATAATGCTGTGTACAAATGTGCATAGAGCCAAAAACACACTTATGCATGTTAAGCAATGTATTAGAATGTGTACGCACACATACACATACATATGTACACATATTTTGGAGTTGAAAATACAATAGGGATGGATTATCGATAAGTTTTCTCTGTAGAAAATAAATTATCGCTAACATTTATGTTTTATATAGAGAAAATTTGTCATCGATAATTCTCTTATTTGAAAAATATAAAGTCATCGATAACTTTTCCTCATATAATTAGAAAAGTCTTTGGTTAAATTTCTATAGAGTCATTGATAACTTTTCTATACAGAAAAGTGAACTCTTCTATACAAAAAAAAAAATTATAATAATAAAGTCATCGATAATTCAACCCATTGTGCATGTATAAATAGAAGGTTTAAAGCAAACATATGTACATATGTCGAAACGCTGTAAATGTGGTACACGAACAATTGCGGTAACTCAGAAGACCTTTAGGCTTTAGGCCTTATTAAAGGCCTGCTTGGGCTTTGCGTTACCATTCTTATCTTAGCAAAGAATGACTTATAAAGGCTTCGGCTTTTCCGTATATAAGATGGCATACACATTCCACACTTCCTTCTATGCAAAAGCAAAACAAAGACCCTTCAGAATGTCTGGCGAAAGAAGCGAGAGCAGAAGGCCTACGCCGCAATGACAACGTCGAGCCATAACCGCAAAAAAAACTTAAGCAACACATTTTTCGATTTTTAGTTCTTTTATACAAATCAAAATCTTGTCATCACTTACATGACCTGTTAAAATTATATGGCTGTACAAAGTACCGTTACGATTTTATTATAAAAACAAATTTAACTCAAGTCCAAAACCCTTGTTTGTTTACATTTGCGGTGAGAGCGGCTTGTTCAGCGTATTTAAAAAAAAAGAGAGTAAAAATCGAATGGTTGTTTTCTGGCTTTTACACCATTGGTATGGATAAAATCAAGTAAGATGAAAACATTTTCATTTAATTTAACTACAGCTCTTTGCTTGTTTTCCCCAGGGATGGAGTTCTTGTAGAATTGAGTTTTTTTTTTAATAACCTTGAAAAATATTTTTATAACTTTCGAATATGTTATTTTCGTGGTCAAAATTTTTAGTGTACTTTTCGAAAATATACGTATATTTTTATAAAATTGTGCTGTCGTGGTCTAAAATGTACATTTTGATTTTATAATTGGTATAAATTTATGAAACCAGTTTTCCCTCCCTGGCTTTCTCACATTTGTTTACATAAAAATGCATCCCTGATCCCTGGTGTGCGTTGGTTTTTGAAAAATTTTAAAAAATCAAGAGAGCCATACGACTGTCAAATGTTCATCCGTATTTTCTCTCAAAATCGTAGAGTTTCATTACATATTACGTTTAGACGATCCGACTTGTGCTCTTCTACACAAAAATTTGACATGTCGTACGACTTGTGGGACAATGTAAAGCATCCTTTAAGATAAAATTTTCTTTATCAAATAAGCATCCCAAATTGCAATAATATTTAAAATAACGCTATAAAAATACATTCTTCTATATATGTACATTTTCTCTGGCAATGTTTCCAGACTCAATAAAACTTTCTTTTTTGAATCTACGTTCTGCTTTATTTGAAAAAAGTAATCCTAACATGGTACTTAAATATGGTTATTTTGATGATTCTGTAACCAAAAGTTATAATTTAAATTCGATTCCACGGTCTAGCCGAAACGCTAATATTACGAGCGCGGGGCCGACTGCTTTATATAAGAGAATTTTAAATATTTCTTTAACAAATTATAATGATTTAAAATTACTTTACGCTAAAAACATTATAGCAGCCAAATTTCACCATGAATTTTTCAATTTAAAATATAATAAATCCATCAAAGATTCACTAACCGACACTCACCAATTAGATATCTAATTAATAAATTTTTTATTTTAATACCTACATATATTCTTTTTATTAATAAATATTTAGTACATATTTTCAGTATATTAAAAAATACTTTGATTTAAAAAAACATGTATAAACATATACACACATACACATTACTACACTTTCCCGATCAAGCAGAATTTGTAATTTAGTTGTAGATGAGTTACTTTTTAATAAAATCCATAATTTTATGTGTAAAACCAAGCTACGTGTAGTAGATTATTTTATCTTAATCAACACTTTCCTTGCCAGCAGGTCAACAGAGTGACAGCCAAAAAAGCTTAAGCGACAAAAACAACCGTGATTTTGCAAATTCGCAAATAAAATTAGTTGCATTATAAAGGGTGTCCCAACAAGAACGCAAGATTTAAATGACTGATGCAGCAATTGAATTGTTTCTCTGGCTGTATGACATGTGGCGCCGTCTTGTTGAAACCACATGCCCTCCACATTCATTTCTTCAATTCTAGGCACGAAAAAACTGGTTATCATTTCACGATACCGAACACCATTGACTGTTTGCGCTTGACCTGCCTCATTTTCATTAAAAAAAGGTCCAATGATTCCTCCAGCCCAAAATCCACACCACACAGTGACACGTTGAGGATGCATTTGCTTCTCGTGAATCACTCGAGGATTTTCCTCACCCCAAATGCGACAATTCTGCCTATTGACGAAGCCATCAAGATGGAAATGGGCCTCGTCACTGAAGATGATTTTATCGGCAAAATCAGCATTTTCATGTTGTCTCTCCAATACCCAATTAACGAACTCCCTTCGCTGTCCATGGTCAGTTCCTGAGTCAATTAAACTTTGTATGCATGAAGATGCAAAGATTGGAGACACCAATTTGCTGAGCTCGGTGTCGAATTGAGGTGGATGGAGTTTGAGCGACATCATCACGTACAGCTGCGACATTTTCAGTCGATCGACGTGGTCGAAGGCGCGTTGTTGTCTTTACATCACTAACAGACCCAGTTTCGGCTAATTTATCCATTAATCTCTTTACAGTTGACTCTTTTGGAGCATTATTGTGACCCCAAATTGATCGCAATTTGCGAACTGTAGCCGCAAAACTTTCACCATTTTGGTAAAACAATTTCACAATGAGAATGCGTTGTTCATTCGTGTATCGCTCCATTTTTACTAACCTCGTACCTTCTACTAGCAAACAATAACAATTGTGCACATGTCAAACAATGACACTTCGAATGGCGCCAAATTTATATCTTGCGTTCTTGTTGGGACACCCTTTATATATAAGATAAAATTGTACTAATATTCTATATTTTAAAGTAATAATTCAATTTAAAGCGAATAAATTAAAAAAAAGCTGCTCCTATAAAGTTTTGTTTTTTGCACTTAAGATTTTTTTGCGGTTATGACTCGACGTGTGTAAAAAAGATATGAATACAGCAGGGATCGCTCAGGCCTTGTACATCCAAAACAAGGAATACAGAGGCCTTTTAGAAGGCATCCGTACTGCTTCTTTTTCCCCCCGCCCACCGCGTGGCATCATTATAAGAATTTATGTGCGGCTGTGTGTTCGTGTTTAGGAATTTTACAGGTTGTATATACGTTGCCATTCCTCAAGTCTGCTAAACTGGCAGCAAATGAGTTTTTGATGCGATTGTGCATAATAAATTCAAAGAATTGTTTAAAATGTCGCCTCGAAAACATTTACATGCATACAATTTTATTGTAATTGAAGATGTTGTTGCTGCTGTTGTTTGGCATGTTTTGGGGCAGGAAAAACTTTGGTTGATTAAAAGCAAAAAAAAAAAAAAAAAAGGACAAATATTGAGAAAAGGATAACAACAAAAAAAATGCTTGCATTGTGAAACAATTTCCTTGCTTTAGTTGGTTTTATTGTTGTCGCCAACAATAACTAACATTAGCGAAGGACTGAGCAAAGTTGCGGAAAATCTTAAAGTAAAATTCGTAAAACAGTAATTAAAATACACTTGGTAGTCCGTTTTTTCAAAATACTACTTTCTCACACTCATTGGACAAAAATGTTCTTTTTTCTCTCGCCGCTGAACCGTCCACTGTCCTTAATATTCGGTATGGGTCACTTGTTCTTAAAAAGGCCGCACACTTAAATGCATATACTCTATATCTCATGTGTTTGGTTATGTTGATTCATTTATATTTTGCATCCTGTGGGCCATTGTTGCTTTAGTTTGCGGAAACGGATGTGTGTTTTTTACTTTCAAAACAAAGCCACAACAAAATCCAATTTTTAATTTTTTTTATTGTAATTTTTTGTGTTGTTGGGAAGGGTCCGTTCAACAAGAGTGTGAATATGAGATGTTGCTGTGATTGGTTTGTGCCTCCAAAGTAAAATTAACAGGTACAAACAAATCTTTAATAACACTTTTGGAGAGAACGTATTGCGAATATCTCCAGAATATCGTTAATTATAATAGAGAATAGTAAATGCACGAATAGTAAATACGAGTATAATATTCTTTTCCTTATAAGGGCCAGGTCATCCATATTATTTTTTTTTTATCTGGGACCCCTACACATGCGATGCATTGTGCTGGAACTATAGGAAAGGGATAGTAGGAGAAACGACAGGAGGTGAAGCTTAATTAATTATTTTACAGCTCTGCTTTTGTACGTTCTCTGTTTATAGCAGTGTTGAAGACATTTTTATTATTATTTTACTTCGCCGGTGCTACACAATACCAATAAACATCACAGGTTTTTTACAAAAACTTACAAAGAACAGAAAGAGAATTGAAGTAACTTTCGCTCTCCTACAAACTCAGACTCGTTTCACGAAGAGTTGACAAATCTAAAAGCAGACTAATCGTATATCTTCTAAATTTTTCGATCGTTAGGTTTTGCGTTCAAGATGCTGGACAGAATGGGCTGTGGCATAGACATTAGGGGTCTTAACATTCGGCTTTCAATATTTCAATGCCGGATTTTCCCTGAAAATCTTCAGATTTAATCTGGCAGCCGGGCTGCAATCAGGGTCCTGGCGGGAGTCACCTTGACGTCGGGCCTCGTCCATAAAATCCGGTGTTTTTTCAGGGAAATCTCAGACTATTCCACGGTGAGTCTTATATGTCTCCCGCTGCACAGGGATATCGTGTGTCATTGTGTTGCTGAAGGCTTGGCCAAGGCGTGCACTTAGCTCGCAATTTCCGAACTATTGCCGGGGGTCGGTGTTCCGACTGCCTCGGTTAAACTGGGTATCCTTCGGCCGGTGTATGCGGAAGCCCAGTTTCGTTGGCAGCATGAGGGGACCTGCAGTAATGCTACACTCTGCTGGCCCAATCTGAGTAAGAAGAGGACTAAGTGCTTTCTTTCCTTGAATCACATGGCCATCAATTGCACTGTCGAGTTTCGAACGAGTCGATGCCTCATTGCAAAGCATTCCTTCTCGGGATTTTTGCAGGAGCTGTGGCTCTGTGGAGGAGGAGGATACGGTGGCCAGTCCCAGTGCTCAGCTCTTGCCATGAAACAGCGGAGGTTCTTCGCCTAAATATTTCCTGTCATCATTGACTGAACTCTCTCTATCGGGTGAGAATTTCCGCAATAGCGGAATATATCTTGGAATCGGGGTGGTTTCGTGTGGTGAACGGCTTCTGGTATCACAATGGGCCTCTGCTCTGGGCTGAGTGAGTCGTTCTCCTTCGGGTGCGAAGCGCATTTTATCAAACATTTTAATTTTTGAGTTGCGCCAAGGTAACACGTTACGTAGAAATTTATTTACCTCTGCCACATTCATCTAGACACACAAATTTTTGTCCGTTCTGTTAGCGTTGGGCCTTCTCTTCACTTTAGATTTCAAATTTGAAATTTAAGGCAAAAGTTTTATAAACAAGAGAAAAACGGAAATACCAATTCAAACGAGCAATTAAGTCTGTTGGTTTGTGTTACGGCATGTGAGTTGCATAAAAAATGGTTGCGACAATTTTTTTCTTTTGATTCTTTTGTTGTTTTATTGCATTAAATACAAATACACACACACATACATTTACCCACATATACATATCCATATACATATGTACATATAAATTGGCATTTCCATCAGCAGATAAAGTCATGTTACTAAAGTAATCCTAAAGCTGAGTATTATTTGTTTTTATTGCATCTCTAGCAGGATGTTACAAAGCGGAAGCTGCAAAGAACAGACAAACGAGATGGACGAATGAGTTTTAAGAAGAATAAGAAGAAGAATAGCTGTGTAGTCTGCAGAATCTGCAAATGAAACACGCTGTCCTAAAACCAAATTTTTCAATCACTTCAACTCACTTTACAATCTTTACGCTTTTATACAGACAGCGCGAGTTATAGGTAGGGAGTGCACTCACTTCAAAAATAAAAAGACTTCTAGTCACTTTCAAAGTCACTTTATTCATTCCATTTAAATCAATATTACAATAATTTTTATATTAAAAGAAATGCAGATTAAAATAATAAGTGCCCAAGAAAATACAGAAAAGAATTATTTATAAATATGAAATGCATATTCAGCTTTAAAATATTGATTGCAAAAATAAAGACATTTTACTAGTAAAAATTAGCAACGAGAGAGTAACAAGAAATTTTCTTTTTTTATTAACTCTTTTTTTATTTAGGCCTTATTTATAAACATTTTCAAAGGCTTTATCAAAAGCTTATAGGGAAAAATGGAAAAAACATTATTTATAAATGCAAATTAGCGTGTTGATTCCTCATACGAACTGAAGTTCATGGGGGTTTCAGCGTTTTGTTTGACTAAATTTTGGGACTTAGGTACATACTATGAACTATGTTTCATTTCATATGTACACCAATTACTTTTGCGAATTTTTTTTTTTTTTTTTTTTTTTTATCTAGGACCAGCACTCAGGAGATGACTCCTACACATGCGAAGCATTGTGCTGGGAACTATAGGAAAGGGATAGTAGGAGAAACGACAGGAGGTGAAGCTTAATTAATTATTTTGCAGCTCTGCTTTCGCACGTTCTTTAGTTTTTTTATACTCGTAGCAGTGCTGAAGAGCTTCGGTTTAGTAGCCATTTTTATTATTATTTTACTTCGCCGGTGCTACACAATACCGACGAAGGAGGGCGTTCTGATGTGATTGTGGATTGATATCAGCTGAAGCCGGTATTGTTCAGTGACCAGTGACTATGCCTTCGCCACTGAAACCTTCCGACAACAACTAACACACAAAGACACACTAATGCACATCAGAAAAATGCGAGATGTTTATTTTTATTTTAAAAATTTTTTTGTCTGAAACTGGGGTTGAACCCAGGTCTGTTTTTGGTTGTGTAGTCAACGTGCAGACTACCATCCATCGTGCCATCGCCACCCTATTTACCTAATTTGATGTAAATTTAAAAGTTAAAAATTTTGACTTCGATTGCTTTTTGACAATAAGAGAAAATAAGTCTTTCTAACCATAAATGAAATATTTTCAAAAGGGTTTACATTTATAGACAAATAATATAAATGATTTTTACACACGAATTTGTTTTTGAAAATAAAATTGCCCTATTACTTATTATAGCATATTCACAAATTCATAGCAATCTGCTCCTAAAGTATTTTAGGCGAATATTCAATAAGTATAAGCCTCCTATTAATTGATTTAATAAATAAAGTAATAAACAGCCGGCGAAAAACGGGTTAAATATACATATTTTTTAGAGGAAACAAATTTAAGCAATTTTAA
Source organism: Dexiosoma caninum (assembly GCA_963924685.1). NCBI lineage: Eukaryota > Metazoa > Arthropoda > Insecta > Diptera > Tachinidae > Dexiosoma > Dexiosoma caninum. The sequence continues at coordinate 50,888,756 of OZ004728.1, read as the reverse complement.
TTTTCATTGTAATAAAAAGCTTTATCCAAAATAAAATATCATGTTGCTGCCAGCATTAAACCCCAAAAACAGTAAAAAAAAAGTAATTTAATAAATTATGTGTTAATTTAAATTTATTTGCAAATATATATTTGAACTAATTGAATTATTTCCCTGCTTAGGGACTCATAATATTTACAATACTAAAAATAACAGCTGGTCTGTTTGACGGAACATCCTTTGCCACTGATGTATCAGATACTGTGTTGCTAAGTTCAATTCCATTAGACATCTTATTTTGCTTCTGCTGTTCCTAAAGGCCGCTTTAAACGATAAGATTTGTCGTACGTAAAATCTGAGAGAAAATAAAATGAAATCCCATCCGTATGTCAAAAAAAAGAGAGTAAAAATCGGACGGTTGTTTTCTGGCATTTACACCATTGGTATGGATAAAATGAAGTAAGATGAAAACATTTTCATTTAATTTAACTACAGCTGTTTGCTCCACCATTGTTGTTGTAGATACTATTATGGAGGTTTCCATAACTCGAACGCATTATGTGATAACAATTTCCATTGATTGAATTCTTCTAACGCACAAGAATGAAAATATTCCTCGATTATTTTAAGCTGTTGTTCATATAATTTTATTTTGTAAATCTTTCCACAGAAACAAAAAACCAACAATGCACACGAGCATGTCTACCGCAAATGCACTTCAAATCATTCACATGTTTAATGCAATTGGGGAAAAACAAAACATTTTCTTTGTTTTTTTTTTATTTTTTTTCTTATATTTGATTTTACTCGTATTTTGAAAAACCATCTCATTTTTTTGTACATACATGAATGTTTGTGTGTGTGTTTTGTACATTTCCAAATAAATTTACTTAGTTTTTACCACTAACTCAGGAAACCTTTTCAGGAAGAAGCACTTCATTTACAAATCTCATAACCGCACACATGTTAAAAGCATATGACCATTAAATCATTTTGGGGGCGGATTTAAAGGCGGAGCAGAGAGGTGACAGCATACGGAAGTAGAATTAAAATGACACGTTTCGATTGGCTTCCACAAAAGTAAACAAAGCCAGAATACAAATAAAACCAGTCGACGAACGTCAACTGTTTTCGAAACGAAAACATGTACCAGAATTTGAAAAACCCATGGCAAAAAAGAGTAAAAAAAATGTGATTTGATTGCAATAACTGGCGATGGCTGAAGTATTTGACACGCGTTGACTACAAAACAAAAAATCATGGGTTAGAGGCCAGGTCCGACAAAATCATAAAGTAAAAAAAAACACTTCGCATTCTTATCTGACGTGCAATAGTGTGGCAGGGAAGCAGTTGTTGTCGGAAAGTTTCAAAAGTTTCGTTCATTTTGAGCCACCATGTATTTACAATTGCCGATGCTCATTTGTTTGAAGTTTTTCTTTATTGTGTTGCCTGAACGTTTTCAAAAATTTTATATTTGCAGTCCACCAAATGCATATGTATGGCCCTAACAGCTCAGTTGCTTAACGTAATGAGTAAATTATAAATAATTAAATTAATTAATGAAACAAGACAGAAATATTCTTGCAATGAAATTTTCTTTATTATATTCTAGTAGATAATTTCATGGAAGTTATTTTTGAAATATGATTATCGGTACATGTATGTAACCCGCGGCTGCGGGTTACACGGTCCATTCGACCAGTCCAATTTTTTACTACTTTCTCCAATGAATCTGGCTTCCAAGGCTTCAAGAGTTGTTGTTTGGTCGGCACAAACCAATGACCCATAAAAAGTAATCCAGAGGCGTTAAATCCCAGGAACGGTTGGGGCCATTCAAAAGGGGCACTTCTCGATATAAAGTTGTCACCAAATTGATTTTCCAATTAATCGATTGTTAAGCGCGCTGCATGGCAAGCTGCGCCGTCTTGTAGTAACCAACTGTCGTTGATGTGCAGTCCGCATGGCTCGGTAGCGTTCTCCATTCACCGTAACGACATTTACGGTATTTCGGCATCTTCCTAGCGCTACAGCAGCAATGTGCGAACATTTCTTTGTCTTGGCGATGGTTTTGAATCGAGAAGAGTAAAACTAGTGCGAAAACGATCAATACCTGAACAAACACCCAATACTTGCAATTCAAGTGAACTCCCTAAGCCAACAATAATTTCCAGCAGAAATAAAACCCATTTCACTTTCCCCCCCCCCCCCCCCCCCACCCCACCCAATTACAAAATCAGCGTTCTTGTTAATAAAATTTTATATGAACTATTTTGGAAATAAAACATGCAAATGAATAAGCAGAACAGTGCAACGAGAAGAAAATAATAGAGAAATAAACTATTTTGCTGACCTGTACAGAATGACTTACTCGTATGAGAGGAGAGGAGTTTGGCTGAGCAAAATTCAAAGGATATACGGTGTTAAGTAATGGTATTTACAACTAAATGTGATACAACCACTTTAAGAACTCTAACACACAGCCACACACACACACACACATTAATGCAACAGCACATCCTCTTCGCAGAGTGGTTACGAAATTCTTTGTGGAGAATATAAATTGCAATTCATCATGAATTTATTTAACGTTACAGTTGTGTGGTTGCCTGGTCTCATGGCCACTATTCATTTATTTATTCCCTTAAACAGCCAACATACAATATCCGTTGTCCTTTATTTTTGCTGTTTTCCGTTTTCCATTGTTGTGAATCACTTTATATTTTATTTTTGTTTTTTTTTATTAATTTTGTTATCATTTTGAAAATCTTGAAGTCTGTTTTCTTAAAAGGTTTTCCATTTGGCGAAAAATCGCTTAATGCTGATGAGTGAGGTCTCATGGGACCCCAGTGGAGTGCAAAACCCCAATCCAGGAGTCGCCTTTGCTCAAGCGATTTGTCGAAAACAAGAAACAGCCGCCTGTATTAATGCTGCTATAACACATATCGTCTCGTCTTTATTTCAAAATCCTTTATTTTTGCCAGATGTTGTGACTAACGCAACTGCATACCTTTTGCGTGCGCGATTTTTATTTATAAATAACTTTTCTTTTTTAGTTTTTCACAATTCTCTTTTAAGCGTTAACAACGGTTAGTATTTGTGCGCTTCCGTTTTGAAGCTGATGCTGTGGCTTATGTGTGTGAGTAGTGAAAGCGATATACGAAGATAGGGCGTTTATTTTTGTGGCAGGATTTTACACGGCTGTGGCAACCAAACGGCTAATGAGAGCTTGCAACATACCAAAGTGTTGCCAATTATGAAAATGTATCTTATTTTCGAAGTTTTTGAAAAACGAAAAACATTTCGCAGTGGTCCTCTCTAAAGACATTCAACTCAAAATTTACGAATTATCAGTAGAGGCAAAATATTTATATATATTCTAAATATTTACAATGAAATGTATCGTTAGGTGAAATGCAAAACCACGTAACGAACATTTTTACTTTTTTTCCGGAGGAAGAAAAAATTTTTTTTTATTTTTTTTTTATTTTGAATTTTTATTGACAAGAACTTTTCCTATATTGTGAATTTTAAAAAAATATTTTTTCATTATAAACAAAAACCAATTTTCCTGAAGAAGCTACACAAAGGAGTAGCGAAATATCGAATCAGAATAAATATTAAATATGTATATTAAAAGGACCTCAAGCTGAAATAATTAGTGTTATTAATATAAAAAGAGGTAAAAAAACTAGAAAAATTATAATGCACTTATTTGTAGTTATATTCTTCTGATTTTCGCTTATAAAATAACTAGGTTTTATAACAAAAATTTTAAAATTTATGAAGACATGCATTTTTCTGATATGCATCAATAATCAATCAAAATATTTAATTCTAAATTTTTCTTTGCTACGTGGTTTTGCATTTCAGCTAACGATATATGATTCTAATTTCAAAATTGTGCTTTTTCCTGAATGCACCCTGAGTTATTGAATTATTGAATATTTAAGTATTTGAAAATGTTTGCACGTTGGAATGATACTTGTTGTATCAAAAAAGGGGCGTGGAAGTGGACATCTAATCGCAGCAACATCGCCAGAAATTATTCGAAAGATTAAAGTGAAAATTCAACATAATCAACGATAAAGAGAAAACTTGCCTCATGCCAGCTCGTACTATGAGACTTACATATACATATTTAAAAGTGAACTACAATTCAGAACCTAAAAAATACAGAAACTTCTAGATTTATCGAACCCTGCATCAGATAACAGGTAAATTTTATTCTAATTTACTTTAGTGCCGATACTAACAGAAACCTCTAGCGTCGCTATTTTCAGCATTAAATCCTATGCGAAGTAACTTAACTATCAGTTTCGAAAAATACGATGAAATAGTAGTGATTGCGTTTCTTAAAAATATAAAATTTAAGGGCACTGGCACATGTAAAATATGTGTACACTATGATACCAGAATCTCGATAAATTTGAATATATATATACGCACACTTATGCAATAGTGTATTTAAATTATTTTGTGCTCAAAAAAATGGCAGAAATGAGAGAAATCCGAACTACTTCAAGGAAGTTATGCAACGGTTGCGTGAAGCAATACTGCTCAAACGGTCGGAATTGTGAAACAAAATCAAAATGGTTATTGATGAATATGTATTCATTACATTTGTTTTGTTTTATTTACGTATTGCGAGCGGATATCACGAAATGCTAATATGAATAATGAATTTCATATATTTTGCAAATTCTACGATATGGATTGCGATCGCTCAATATGCACTGTACTACACGTTCAATAAATATCGCGGTATGGTATCGCGGTAAATAATATTGTACGTGTGCCAGTGCCCCAAACCATATTTTGAGATTTTCATTCAACTTTATTTCATTGCTTTTCAAAATTAAAGTTATAGTCAGTTCCCAAAATAGAAAATAGAATTATAGAAAACATATACACAAAAATATCAGTGAGACCATTACATAGGCGTGCAGTTTAGAACTCATATTCAAATTAAATTTTTCCAAATTGATTTCTTAAACTAGCCGTGGAAACGTACAATGTATAATACTCGAGATCTCGTTTTAGCAGCGAATCTTTTCGAAGGCATATCGAGAACGAAAAGCACCGAATCATCTGTTACCAGATGAAAAGTTCGGCCTTTAGGTGTTCTTGTTGGCGCCGTAACATGAACCATTCTCAAGATCTCAGTGATGGCTAGAACTACGTCGCTGAAGAACCACTATATACCAGACATACGCAGCAAATGGTTTCACTGGATAATAAAATGTGGATGCAGTATTTTGAATGAGCTCAATCTGGACAATAGCAGAGGGCACCGAACATATGCAAAGAGTATTTTCTTTGAGCGTAACACTTCCACAACATCATTCACGCTGAATACCATTCCGCCCAACTGGTCGGCAGTCATTGCATCGGTTTCTATCGAGCAAATCAAAATTTAAAGGGGTTTGAAATTTAAAGCAATGATTTTTTGCGAATCAATGGTAAAATTGCGATCTTATTGAAAGCCCAGCAGCTCCAAAGGGCCTTCTAAATAATTGACATAAAGATACGAATTTCGAAAATTATTTTCACTTAAATAGCGAAGCAAACGTTCTGCTACTTTAAAATCTTCAACTGGCCTAACCAAAACAATAAAATTTACATGGTTAGGACGTCCTTTCAAGACTTGTTCATGCACTTCCATTATGGGATCTTCCGAACCTGTTGTCATTACTATAGCCATACAATACCGGTTGCTGATAGTGTTGACAAACGTTATGCCTTCACCGCTCGTAAAAACCATTTGGGGTACCGATGTTTTGCGATGTATTGTGATGATGAATTCTTGCAAATTTCCACTGCTTCGAGTATCCAAGTTTTCGGATATAAACCAAATAACTTCCTCCGCTGGTGTTTTATTATTGTAAGTCAGAATTTGATGCACAAGAAATTCCTTATCCCAAGTAAAAGCACCACACCAAAAATTTACTACAAGTATCAGCCGATAAATAACTCTTAACACGCTCATACTTTCAAAGTTAGATCGAAACTGAAGTTTCTAAAGCATAAACTTCATTGTTATACCTTCATGAAGCATACGAGTAGAAGGAAAAACATAATGTTGTCAGAAAACATGTTACAAATTATCGTGTCCCGGTGGAACATACGCATGAAAAATTTGTACCGCGTAATAACATTCATGTTTCTAAAGTTTGACAAGACAACGTTCTTGTAAGTTGTAGTAATTTGTTTTTCTGCTCCATTAATATGTTGAGTAATTTAAAAGCAATTAAAGCATTACCTCACGTATTGCAATAGATTAAAATGTCAATTTATTATGGGCTTAAACTTCAATATTGTAATCATCAGTGAGATCGATTAATAGGTAGGTATGTATCTGTTGCAATAAAACTGACTATTGGAATAGAAAGTCGTAGCAGATTTATACTGGGTTCATGTAGACTGCCTCTTGCCGGAGACTACAGTCGACCTTAAGATCTTTGTCAAAATATCACTTCCTGTTACAACGGCAGGTGATCTTCAAAGAAATGCGTTAATTTAGGAAGTAACCACAGTGGCGGCTGTGCACTACCGAAGGGGGTCCTATCAGAAATGAAGTTCAACGACAAACTACATTTTCAAATAACAAAATCTGTCGTCGTATTCTCTTTCCACAAGAAATGACACAATTAGCCCAGAAAATATCAAAAAATTTCATGAAAAATTTCATAAAGTGAAGTTGCGTGAAACAGGCAGCAGACGCGTTGAAGACATCAGACAATTGAGTTTTTTTTTGTTTTTGTACCTGCCGTTAATAATATTGTAATAGCTCCTGCTAAAACTGGTAATGACAAAAGTAATAATAAAGCTGTAATTGCTACTGATCAAACAAATAAAGGTATTCGATCAAAAGTAATACCAACAGAACGTATATTAATAACAGTTGTAATAAAATTTACAGCTCCTAAAATAGAAGAAATTCCAGCTAAATGTAAAGAATTATGTGTTGTCTTCTTATTCGGAAGGGGTAGAGTAGAGAGAAGAGACAGGTTATGAAAAGATAGAGTAAGGCTTACAGTCGTAAAGTAGCTCTGGGTTGAAGAACAACTCACGCGTCATCGTAATTATTATTTAAGTGCGGTCAGGCCTGTTTTTGTTGATTGGCCTTCGAGAGTTTTGCGACTCGCTCGCACTGGTTAATGGATTTGCCACGGGGAACTGTATCATTTACGGTTGTTGTGGCTTTTCGTTATTAATCACGTTGCTGTTACTGGTGGAGACCATCATACTCAAGAATTTTATATATACATAATTTAACTTCCTATGTGAAGGCATAGGTCGTTGAAATATACATATATTGTGTGGGATACCCTGGCAATTTGCGTACTTGCTTCTGCCATCTGGCATATGGCAATTGATAACTACAAAGAAAAAAGTAAGGCTTAGACGAAATGCATCGCTAGACGTAAGAGCGGATAACACAGTAAGAAGCGGAGAGGACGACGGAGCCAAACAATGGCGCCCCAGCACGCGAGAGCGCAGATCTCCCAGTGTAGGGCACAATGCCCCTATAATATTTATGGTTGTTGTAAAGTAATTTTAAATTTACGCTATAACTGTTGTCTACTTCTTTGCGTACGTATAATTGGGTCCGCATTAATATTTAAAATAAATATATGTAATAACAACATCGCAACATATCTAAGTGCTATTGTAATTATCTTATAAATAGTTTTGCTATAATTAAATAAAAACATGATATAAGTATGTAATGCAGTCTGCAGGGATTTGGAATATCAAGGGAGAGTTTAGATACAAAAATGCACCTGAGACACACGTGACGAAACATGTTTAAGTACTTTGTATGTTGTAATTAAAAAAAATTAACCATTTTAATAATAAAAGTGCCGTATATAGCCGTTGGCTTTATTGTTTTTAAATATATCCCTTACATTGAGTTTAAAGCCGAAAATATAAACAAACCACCCGTTGTTGAACATGTACATATTATGTATGTATGTATGTATGTGGCATGAAGAGTATAGACTACGTGCATCTTGTTACCAATCATGTTCCTTACCGTGTTCACACAATTGTGCAAATTAAGCAAAATTTAATAACAAAGGTGGAATATAAAACTGCAAATATAATAAAAATCTCGACTGAAAAAGACGAATGGGATGTTGAGGGTGCCTTATGAGCAACTGCATCTATTAACCGTTCTTTGTAAATTTATTTGTTATGCAATTTATTGTTGAAGTTTCACTTGAAGGTGTTGCAGTACATCATTCTCTGTGGCCGTTGTGACTTTCTGCGTATTGTTTACTATTATTTACTAAATTTTTATTATTTATAAAAATGTGGAAAGAGCAAATATGTATGTATGTATGGATAAGTATGTATATGTATATGTATATTTATAGTCTTTGCGCTTTAGTCTCGTATATGATGCGAAGCGCGTAATACCCAATAATTAGTTTAAGGCGTACATATACATATAAATAAAAAATTGTGATTGCGGTATAACCAAAGCCAAAATAGCACGGGAATCGCAAATTTTCGAAAATTTTGGTCAACTCACTACTGCATATAACTGCTGTTAGGATTTGTTAAAAATATACTTTTATTTTGCTGACAGATTAAAGCCCGAGGCACATAGAATCCGCCGTACGTTATACGCCGACTTTTCCAACTGACATTAACGTACCGATGGATGAGTTTGGAACAATGAGTACTTTGTTGACGGATACTAAAACAGCTTTTTTTTATATTGCATAGAAACAGCGCTCTCACTTTTGGGGATTTATTCCCAAAATAGCGGATTTTTTTTTTGTGATTGGGAATAAAAACTTCGTGAAAATCCCCAAGAGGCAACGAAATTTAATCCAAAATTAAATATAATTTATGAAATGAAATTTTCATATGTTTTAATGGCAAAAAGAGTGTGAAAATGTGTTGAAAAATATGAATGAATAAAAAATTATGTGTAGAAAAATATGCATGCATAAAAAATATGTCTGCATAATGCATATCAAATACAATATTGGAATGGCAAGTGCAATTTGTCTGCACTTCTCACTTTGTCAGTTGGTGGATGCTTCTGGTTAGAATATTCGGCTTAAATATACTTGACTTATATTTTTTTTCAAAGAATAAAAAATTATATAGTGTGATAGAAAATGGAAAATTACATCTAATATATGTATGTACATATGTATGTAGAATGAAAAAGGTTGTTGTGGACCTCTGAAATATTGATATAAAAATGCGATTGTTCATTCAATTTCTGGACGTATTGGTATCAATACGGCGGACATTATGCAGAAACCACATTTAAATTATAAATGCCATGAAATTATCTACCAGATGAAGATAAAAAAATTCCTTCCAACAATGTTTCTGGTTTGTAGTATCATTTTAAGTTCTCCTGCAGCGAATAGTCTCCTCCCGAATAGTCTTTTTTTAAAACAATTGCAAAAATGATGGTAACATTCATAATGCCAAGTAAGTATGTATGTATTAAATAAATATAAATACATATGTAGGTATATATAGTATCCATTCCTATATAATTACATACATACATATAATAATATAAATCCAAGGAACTTACCGCACAAACTTTTTCTTTCACAATGCCAGACAGCGTAGTTACATATTTTGATTCCGCCATTATTATTTATTTACATGCTATTTGCATACATACTTGTACATACATATATACTATGTATGCACATACATCTGTGTATAATTATTATTATAAAAAACAGAAATTGTTTTTGTTATTCAACTTTATTTGGCGTATAAAATCAGACTCACCCAGTTACTATACACACAATACTAGAATACGTACATAACTGCTCTTGAACAACAACAAAAATAAACCGGCCGGCATTTCTTTCAAATATTCACTAGGTGTTTTCCGCCTATTTTCACAGAAGTAATTTATTTTAACCCGACAAGTACAAAATAAAAATTATAAAGTCCTTATTTAATACCTTATTTTTGCAAACATTTTTGCTTTCTTATTTTAATCAAAATTAACTAATAATTATCAACGATCAGTATCAAGCAGCTCATATTTAGACTTGCATAATTTTATAGAAATAAAAGAACACAAGTAGAACAAAAGGGCTGCCAGATAAAATATAAAAAATCGTCATATCAGTTTTGAAAAATCGGTAACTGAAAATGCATACTTTTAACATATGTATGTACTTTCTCTATAAAAACCCACATGTGAAGCATATTTCTTAAAAATGTTGCACATCGGTAATGAGAGTCTTATGTAATCAGGTAGTCTATATGAAGAAAGAAAATTAAAAACGGAAGAAAAAATCGCCATTTTGATATATAAGTTGATCGCTAGTTGAATGAAAAACAAATTCTTTGAAGTTTTTATTGAAGTTTTATATTAAGTTTGTATTGGTCAACCAGACCTCTACCGTAAAAATTGGTTGTATAACTTGATTAAATTGTGCAACAAGTCGCAGCGTGTACGGGCCGCACAAATAGGAATATAAGATAGAAAAAGCAATAAGGAAAACGATAAATCTGGCAAGGCTATGTTTGTTATATTTCTCTGGTGGAATGCGTGAGTGCATGAGTAGGCTGTTCTCATCTTGCAGGGATGTATACAAGTAATTGTAACGAATAGATAAGATTCAAACTAAAGGGCAGTTCACATATATAATGTTAATAGTCGATGGACAATAAAATATATTATTTACGGCTTTATTACTACAAAATTTTAGTGAATATTTAATGGGCTCAAAAACCATCATTACTAAAAATTATTTTATCTTGTGCGAAAATGTCATAGACATATCTAGGCATGTATGTGCATTCACCTCCAACTATTTTTTTCCACACTCACTTGGAAATAAAAATTGCAAACTCACTTTCTTTAATACAACATTTCTTCATAACAGCTCCTAATTTTTCATATGATACCTGAATTATATTGGTTTATACTACATAAATGTTTAAAAACAATTATGGTCTAATTATATTTGCATTTCATTATAAATACCCATCTCTGATTTCTCTTAATATCATCTTATTTATTTGAGATGTTTTGCCCACCACCCTTTTGAAAATAAAATTACTCCCATTTTATTCATAGAGCGCAGGGATGTCAACTACTAACTAAAAAAACCGTTTTTTCTACCAAAGCACAAAATTAAGTTCTTTTTAGTTCTATGTATAGTTTTTCTGTCAGTAAAGCGAATGCTACACGATCAATGTTCTGCTTCAATATTTATCATTGTGTGCGTTATTTTATAAAAAATAGTCACACTTATAAGTATATGGGTGATTTTTTTTGTAAAATAACGCACCCAATGACAAATATTTAAGCTGAACATTGATCGTATAGCATTCGCTTAAAATAGTGATAGAGATAAAAAATTTTGTTATGAACATAAAAAATGCCACAACAACAAACAGCAGACTACAATGCTAAAAAACGTATATTTTATTTATGTATGCATTAAAAATTATGTTTTTTTTTTTTTTTTTTTTTTTTATCTGGGACCAGCACTCAGGAGATGATTCCTACACATGCGAAGCATTGTGCTGGAACTATAGGAAAGGCATAGTAGGAGAAACGATAGGAGGTGAAGCTTAATTAGTTATTTTTGCAGCTCTGCTTTCGCACGTTCTTTGTTTATACTCGTTGCAGTGCTAAAGCTTCGGTTCAGTAGCCATTTTTATTATTGTTTTACTTCGCCGGTGCTACACAATACCGACGAAGGAGGGCGTTCTGATGCGATTGTGGATTGCTATCAGCTAATGCCGGTATTTTTCAGTGACTATGCCTTCGCCACTGAAACCTTCCGACAACAACTGACACACAAAGACCCACTAATGCACATCAGAAAAATGCGAGATGTTTATTTTTATTTTAAAATTTTTGTCTGAAACTGGGGTTGAACCCAGATCTGTTTTTGGATTCGTAGTCAACGTGCAGACTTCCAGCCACTGTGCCATAAACAAATGAGCAAAAGTACCATTGGAACATTTAAAATGTAAACATATTTTGACAACCACGATATGTAAACATAAAGGAGTAAAAAATCACTTGATTAATTAAATTGACCGTATAATTGATGTTTCCGTGGGTGTTACTGGAGAAAAGAAGTAGCAATGACTTTTTAATTTTTCATGTTGGAAATTTAAAAAAAACAGAACTGTTCTAAAAGCACTGAGTTGACAACCCTGATAGAGCAGTGTGTGGTGATTTAGCTGTGGTTTAATAATTAAAATAACAACTATTTAAGTTGAAAAGCTTCATTAGTTGTCCAAAAATTTTACAAGTGTTCGGTGTTCTGGTTAGTATTTTTTCTTTCATGTTGATTTGCATTTAATCAAAAGTGAAAATATCAGATAAAAAATGAAATTGTGCTTATAATTTTATAAATAAAGTGTTGTTGGTATTAATTAAGTGATTGAAATTATGTGAGAAAATTGTGAAAAATGAGTTGAGAGAATAGCAATGGTTCATAGCCGCTGCATCGACGGCGTTCCTAATAATTGTAGATGCCGCCGAAGCTTTATGGTCGAAAGTAGATTTCCTGTAGGTATGTACATAACTAAAAATATATGTATAATACGAGTTTTATGAAAGTTCAACTTCAAGATGTTAAATTTTGGCGGAAATTGAATCACCGCAAGTATATTTTCTTAGCTGCCAACGATCGTCATTCATTATCGGCCTCGTTATTTTTAGTTTATTAGCTATTGGAAGACAAAGAAAAAGAGATAAATTTCCTGAAAATATGTATATCATGTTATGTGGCACCATGCTACCCCATTCCATATTTCCGCCATTTTCTTTTGGTATTTTTAATGGATTTTTATAACATTTTTATCTTTTCATATTCGTTGATATAATGCTTACAAAATTTTGTGACAGAACGCAATCGCCATTTTCAACTTAATATGTGGCACAAAAATAGAATGTCTTACCGATTTTAAGAAAATTTAAAAAATGTATAGGCATGCGTCTCGAAGAGCACATACGGTATACATTTTTTAAAAAACAAGACTACGCGGTGTTTTAGGGGGCAATTTCCGTGTATCCGAAAATATCTAACCAATTTTAAAGGAATTTAAAACATAAATATGAATGTAGTTCTGCGTATAGGACAGAGAGGCTATAAGTTTTTCAAAAACATAACCTGGTGAGGAGGAGGCACCTGCTACAAAAAAGTGCAAGAAGTGATCAGTGAGCGAGTATAATTCAGAATTAAAAAAAAAATTGCACATGCTCAAAAGCGAACTAAATTCATGGTACGGTATTGCACTACATTTATACTATTTCTCCCTGTATGTGATGAGATGCGCGTAGTAGTCACGAATTATTTTACAGCAGCTAAACTTCTCTAATTCGTTAACGTCTGGAGAGATTTTAATTATTGTTTTACTATTAGATAGATTAAGAAATTTGTTATACGATGGGTCCTCCCTCCTAAATAATAAAAACAAAATTTATTAAATTTAAATGAATTTCTATATACTTATTATTTATTTATTATACTAAAAAATTAAATAAGTGATGAATTAGTTAATTTTTTGAATGAGTCTTTTGTAATTTAGTAGCTATTTTTAGAAACTATATTACTTCGCGGGTGCCACACAATGCTGACGAAGGAGAGGGCTCTAATATTTCTGGGGTTGGTTACAGCTGAAGTCGGTACCAGTGACTATGTGACTATGCCTTCGCCACTGAAAACTTCGGACAACAAGCACAAACAAGACATACTAATGCACTAGGAGGGGTTACCTACTTCCTATGCGCATTTCACTGTTGCTAATGCAGATCTTCAGGGAACCTTTACCCAAATTTTTCTCAGAATGACTAGATATATTATATTTTAACCTGCACTTAAATAAATGAAAAGTTTTTGTAATATCAGAAATGAAAAAAGAACTTCAGGTCTGCTGGCGGTTTCAAACGAATTTCTTTACGACTTTCCTTTTAGCTATTTTTCTTCCTTGAATGTTCTAGGTATGTACATATGTATGTATATAATCCTTTTCAATCGACATTAATTTTTCCATACTCATTTTAATATTCTTCATTTTTAATTGCATTTCTTATAGTGGAATCGCTTGTGACTCAATCAGACGCAGTCACATGCAAGCAAAAAAAAATAGCAAGACAAAATGTGTGAGAGGAAAAACTAAAATATAATTAAATGAAACTTAAATTAAGTTCAGAAAATTATTCAAGAATTATTCAAATACGAATTTTACAAAAAGGAAATTAAAGGAAGCGAAATTTAAATAGGAAAGTGTGTACAGACATACCCCAGTATAACGAACCATTTGTAACCATTCGTTCATAATATATCATTTCTATTTATATCACTAAAATGTCTTCATATACAACAACCAATGGCATTTAACTTATTAAATTTCATAAAAAAATTAAGATGTGCAAAATTAAATTACTTGAAATGAATTACGAATTACGTTAAAAAATGCAGTAAGTCACAATGAAATTTAATGAATTATGAATAATGAAATAACTCCAACAATTTAGTAATGACTATAATAATAATAATAATAATGACATATGTAGAAGTTGTGAGGATGAGGACGAAAAGGAGGAGGAGCACTTGCTCCGCATAGTGAAGCTTTTCCACCTGTCGAGTTCTAGGGTCATCCCTTGAGCGCTGGTCCAAGATAAAAAAATATAGCCACATTAAAAAATCTCGAATAGGCGCGAAAACTTTTTTTTTGCCTGAAAATGCTTTATATACCTTCGAATTTATAATTAAATAATTTTGCAAAATAATGAACTAAGTAGAAAATTTGGAATTTATTTAACTTTTTTTAGTTATGTCACGACAATATGGTTGCCATAAAAGCACAAATGTTCAAACGAATGCCTGCCACTGCAGTTCTCGCCATTAATCGGTACGACAACTTGTCTATTGCGTTTTTTTTTTGCTTTCTGTCTTTAGTTACTTCCATCCTTCCAGTTGAGTATCAATTAAATCCTTCATTTGAGTGCACGCTTTATTAACATAAACGCCCTTGCTTTGCTCTACAATTCAGTAGCATTTGTATAATCCGTAACTACTTTAAAATTTAAAGTTTAAACTCAATGAGAAAACTCATCCCCGGTTTCTACCGGAAATTATGTTTTGTAATTTAGTTTTGACTTGATACGTCACTTAAATCATAGAAATAGTTTTCATAAATCTGTTGCTTTAGATAACAGAAAGTTCGATTACTGTTGAGTGAAACAAGGTCATTAGTTTTCCCATGGCCTTCTTTCGATGGATTAGAATGATTAGAAAATTGAAGTAAATTTTAAAATTACCTGTGCGGTCTTACGATCCGACAGATGATTGATTGTCTGCCCTCATGGGGCACTCAAAGTGCATATATCCCTTTTCTTTGCTCTCGCCTCGTATCCCACTCGTATGAATTTCTTTTTTAAGTTGATATTTTAAATTTTGCAAAACTTTTCTCATTGCAAGGCAAAAGTTATTTTCTTTTTCTTTATTCTATTATCCTTTATTTTTTTGGTTGCAATAATGGAATTTAATTTATCATTTGCTACGGAATTCAATGTTTATTTTATACTTTGGAGATTTCTGCCAGATGTATGTTAAGATTTTCCTTTCATGTATGTATGGATGTATGTATGTGTGTATGGATGTATGTATGTGTGTATGGATGTATGTATGTATGTATGTATATTGTGTTTATTGTTGTTGCCATAAATGATTGTAAGGTGAAATAAGTGGAGAAATATATGTGTGCCAAAATGTACAAACAAAATAATGCCGAGAAATGTTTATTTAATGAAGCAGATACAGTGGCAAGCAAAAATTACAAAGTAAAATCACTTCTCACTCATTAAGATTTTGCGATTTTGCCCCCCGGTAGTCTAGTGACTTCGATTTGAGACCAATGACAATGTAAGCAAGACCCATCCAATGTCTGTATACAATTTCTATTTACATTTACACAGCGATGGCCTAGGCTGTAAGATTTATCCAACACAATATACATTGTAAGCGAAGGTTGGATGGGTCCAACACAATATACATTGCAAGCGAATGTTGGATGGGTCCAACTATTATGGTGAATTTGGAGTGCAATAAGATGTATCTGAATGCCATTGATCTTGGAATGAATTTTAACTATTGCATAATTAAATTAGGAACTTCATTTTTTTTTCAATATTTTGTAATTTCGGAATTTTGTTTCAAACGTTCACTTTCTATTTTCTTTAGTCTTCTTAAATTTCTTTTACTAAATCCAATCATTTTATTCTTTACAACAAATAAAAATACAAAACATACATACATATGTATATAAATTAACACATAAATAAAAATAAAACAGTCACTTACCATTTTTAATTATTTTTATTTAATAATTTATAACAATATTACCACAAAAAATGCCGCTAACACTTCACTTTTAAAAACACTTATGAACTTGATACAAATTTTACTTTGGAATAATAATAAAAATTAAAAAGAAAGAATAACGGAAAAATTACTTCAGAAAAAAGAACAAAATTCATAATTAAAACGAAATGACAATATGATACATTACAAAGCCATCCAAATCAGATGGTAATGCGATGCAAAATTTTTATTTGTGTTTGTTTTGATCTTCATTTCTAATAAACATTTAACTTTACAATTGGATGGGAAAAAGACAAATCCGAATCAGATGCGAGTTGTAAGGGCTTAACTATTTTCGTTTTATTTTCCCTATTGACATAATATTATACAATCGGATGGCTTTCAGTTTGTAATGAGTAACCGGACTGCTGGGTTCGTTTAGTTCGTTCAGTAGCTCAGTAGTATCAGTTGACTTTTAGCTCATTTGATTTTGATGCTCAGTTAAAGTTGTCGCTCAGTTGATTTTGTTTCTGAACTGATTTTTTAGCTCATTTGATTCAATCAAATACAGCACCAAGGCAGCTTTAATCAGTAGTAGAAAGAGAAAATATGTTTTTGGTGATGAAATTTGTTATTTTAGGGAAATTTGTGAAATATTTTACATAGGGTAATATAAATATATAAAAATTTTTAATAAAATTTAGATTATTATTATTTAAGTATCGAAACTTAAATCAAATAAATACCAACTACAAGACAGAAATTTATTTAAGAAAAAATAGTGTTTTCACTAAATCGCCAATGACGTGAAATATTCGCATCTGGCATCATACAAATTTTAATTAAGAAAATTTTTTGGTTCTGGTAGCACTGATGGACCAATAAAATTAACGAAAAAAAACATGGCAAGCACTCTTTACTGAACTAGAATCATAAAAAAAAGCGAGCGCTCATTTCGCTCAGTTTACTGAATCGTTCAATTGAGCTAGCTCAGAGCTGAACGACACAACTCTAGTGAGTATAATGAATTGGAATCGAGTGGGCTGGAATCTTTGCATGCTTCAACCTGCCTACCTAACCTAACTTAATAGGAAACTTGGTAATTGATTCTGCAAGTTGGCGCGCTAATGTCTTGCAGTCCAAGAGCTCCGTGATAATACGACAAAATTAGCAAGTTACGTCAGAAAATGTCAACTTCAATTGGGTCCAAGTGCTCATACGTAGAAAAAGTTTTCGAAAAATTATTAACATTGAGGTTAATAAATATTATAATTAGTATTACCATTGGTAATGCTACAATTAGTAGGTTATGTGGCGGACCCTCGCCGAAGGAGAACAACCCACTTTGGCCAGAGCTTAGGCCCATGTTGATACCATAAGTAGAATTACCGAGGGTGTTGGTGGGAATCGAACCCGCACCTCCAGATTGATTAGACTAATGCTCATGTAGTATGCGACGCAGGCAGCCAATAGTAATATTACTAACATTTGCACTGGTCTTCAAATTAGCATTAGCAATAAAAGTAAAAATTTATACATATTTTTTTTTTTTATTTTTTTTTATCTGGCACCAGCACTCAGGAGATGACTCCTACACATGCGAGGCATTGTGCTGGAACTATAGGAAAGGGATAGTAGGAGAAACGACAGGAGGTGAAGCTTATTTAATTATTTTTGCAGCTCTGCTTTCGCACGTTCTTTGTTTATACTCGTAGCAGTGCTAAAGCTTCGGTTCAGTAGCCATTTTTATTATTGTTTTACTTCGCCGGTGCTACACAATACCGACGAAGGAGGGCGTTCTGATGCGATTGTGGATTGCTATCAGCTGAAGCCGGCATTGTTCCGTGGCCAGTGACTATGCCTTCGCCACTGAAACCTTCCGACAACAACTGACACACAAAGACACACTAATGCACATCAGAAAAATGCGAGATGTTTATTTTTATTTTAAAATTTTAGTCTGAAACTGGGGTTGAACCGAGGTCTGTTTTTGGTTTTGTAGTCAACGGGCAGACTACCATCCATCGTGCCATCGCCACCCTCTTAGAAAATAAATTAAAAGTCAACTGGAAATTTTTTCAATCCACTGTATTTAACCATTAACAAAATAATACACTGTAGTTGCAATAACATTACAAACATTTGGCCAAAAGTACATTTTGAGTAACATTTCACTTGTCGCATTAAGAATTCATAAAAGATATTGTAAGAAAATGAAGCAGAAAAAGCTTGCAACCAAACAACCAACCAACGAAATGCAAACCAACTCACATATTCCACATACCGGCAAAATTTAAAATAAAATTGCCTCCAAGTCTCAACACCATATCGTTATATAAAACTATAAAATTGAAATAAACTTTGCCCTCCCTTTCGTATCATGAGGATTTTAAAATGAAATTGAATCGATTCTTAAGCCTTTAACCAACTCAAAATTAAACTACAGCAGCACCAAAGTCATGTGCAAGAAATGCATTATGGCACACACTCGTATCTAAGACGATAAAGTTTAATATGTAAAGCCTTAAAGGCTGTACAGATAGATACGAGTACCTATAGAGATGCATACAATACTGGGTTACGGTATACAAAGGCAAATTGTTAATGTAATTGCCACTTGTAGTCAGAGAAGGCGGGCAAGTATTACATTTCGATATTTGTATTGGCAACATATTAAGACTTAAAGGATACTCAAAAGCTAAAAGTTAGAAATCATGTGGAAAATACAAACGAAATTTGTGATACAAATTGTTAGCCATTTTCCAAACGAATAACTAAGCAAAATGAATGCCATAAGGGTAGCAGCTATTTGTGCAAGTTCAATCATTGATCTGGCAAATAGTGAGGCTGTGTGGGAATTTTCCCACATTCGGAGCAACAGTTTTCCTCACGCTAATACGAGTACACATATTTTCTTACAACTTACAAGTCTGTGTATTATTGGCACTTGACAATTCGACGTGCAGCAGCTAAGCAAGTTTGTAATTGTCATTCACTATTCTCAAGTAGAAAATGTAAATCTACTAGAAAAATGATAAGAACAAAACAGAAAAGAGAAACAGAAACAGAAACAGAAACAGAAACTATGTCTAAGAGGAACACGATGAACTAGTAGTTTTTGTTGAAGAACATTCACAACAGGGTGTTAAAAAAGTAAATGAATATTTCGAAAAGCAGGCAATAATGTTTTTTTTTTCTTGGACCGGCACTAAGGAGATGACCCCTACATATACGATGCATTGTGCAGGAACTAAGAAATAAGATTTTGGGAGAAAGGCTGAACGGAGTAGTGATTTTTTCCCACGTCACAAGCGACGGGAAAGACCTCTGCATGTAGTCTATTCCACATCCATACGTGCTGTTCGGCCAAAAAACATATTTTACCTGGGTAGTGCGATTCGCTGCCAAATCAACCACAAATGGAGGCGCTCTTAATGATGAACGCGTTGTGCACGTGAATGAGCGGGTTTCATGCGCAGAACATCAAGAGCTTCTGATTCCTCAATGTTTATACCGCCCATAAATACAGATGAGGCAGCGTGATCGTGCATACGGTGATGGGTAAGAATGCAGCATTGAGTCTTTTGGACATTGAAATCGACCCTGTTCGCGTGACCCCTTTCCGATATTCTCCTGAGGTTACCATTTAGCGAATTATTCATATTCTACTTCGTCGCCGCGATCACAGTCGATGTAGGCCTACGATCAAATGAATGGTAGATACTGCTGTCATCTGCAAACGTGTGGGTAGGGTTGTAAGTTTGACATAGAAGGTCATTAAGAAAGATCAGAAATAGGGTAGGAGAAAGGATGTGGGATCAAGAGGCGGACAAATTAAGAACACAAACTTCTAAGCCCAGCCATCAAATGCTTACAAAATGGCCAAATTAGGCTGATAAACAAGTGCAGCTCAAATAATGATCTATTTGTCATAAAAGAGTGGCTGAAGGGGGACGGAAGGGCAGAGTGAAAAATAACAAGGAAAATTCAGTTGAAATCATAGAAAAACATTAAGGAGCTGTTAGAGTGGACACAGAAATTGAGTGGTACAAGTAGAACGCGCTAAGGATTACGCGGAGGAAGGTTCAACATGTAATTGAACCTCTGCTTCCAATGGAGGCGCTCAGTTCACTCACCTCCTAAACTAATAGTGTTTTTTGTAGACCTGCAGTTAGAGGATGATCATAATGCAATGCGCTGGAACTAAAAAATGAGGTCAAGAGAGGGGCATAGAAGAAGTAGTGTTTGTAAACATTCCATTTATACCTTTCCACGTCAAATGGGGAAGCAGTTTAATTGCAGACTAATTCTTCATATACTAATTGGTTCATTTCGTATTTCTTGGTCTTCTAACACAAGAGTAACACCCTGTTTGAAATAAATCTTAAATCTTGAACAGTCCATGTTGTTGTTCTGTGTCACTTGTACGGTGGAGTTAAATTTTGGATACAATAGTACCACATTGCATCTCATAACTACGAATACAAGACATTTTGGAAATATTATAGATGAAAACATTACGACAGGTGCAAAATTATAAGATGAGTGCTTTAAGATCTCATTTATACGAGACTCATAGCTAAAGTCATTTGAAAGCTGTTAATAAGTATTCGGTGAAAATCGATTATGGAGTGAAATTGAAATGTAGAGAAGAGACAGGTAGTGAAGTGATAGATAGTGCTTAATTCTTACACAACTCTGCTGTTGCGTGTTTTGGGAATTAGTAAAGCATAGTTGCTCCATCTCAGGTGTTGTGATGACACATTAATTTTTCAGATAAAGATAAGCTATTGCATTTATTCACCCTTATTGTGTTTGGCGCTTTTGCGGCGAAAACTAGGCGGTTTTTGAAAATGGTACCGTGATTGGCGAAAACCCCAATGAGTACGACACTTTTTTTGAAATCTATTACAAAAGACGCCGTGAAAACGGTACCGTGTTTGGTGTATTCGTCTGTCAAAAGTGTATAAAACTCTCGTTAAGATATTTGATCACGACATTATTCAAATTTGTTTAAAATAATTAAATGGAAGGGAACAAAATGTAAGTAATGAAAAAAGTATAATTAATATAATTAAAACATGATTTTATTCGCACATACATACATATGTATGTATTTATGTATACAAATGTACATACATTTTAGAGTAAAAGTCACAACTACTGGTCAATTTGCGAGGCTAATTGAAATAATGGAACAGAAACCTTATTTGGCAAAGGGCTTCCAGAACAGTTTACAAAAGGTAAATTTTAAGGAAGAGTGGAACACCATTTCGGATGATTTAAATTGTATTGGTCCGCCATCGCGTTCTGGGGAGGGCTGGATGAAAGTGTGGGCTGACTTTAAATTTAAATTGAAAAAAAAAACTAGCACATAAAAAAGCTGAAAGATGCTGCAGGTGGGAGGACCGTTTAAAAAGATATCTTTTTCAGCTATAGAAGAAGCAGCAATTAATTTATTAGATATGCGTGCTGTTATACAACATAAAGATGCATTTGGAATTAAAAGACCGAAAGCTATTTCCCCAAACCCCGAACCAAATTTAGTCGCTACCACACGAGTATTGAAGAAATTGATGAGCCTTGTACTTCAACACCGCTTAATAAAAATAGAAAAACAAAGAATAAGGAAAAAGTAACGCTTTTAGAACTGTCGGAAATTGAACGTTACAACAGAAAAATATTTAAAGCTAAGGAAGAGAAATTAAATTTATATAAAGAGGAACTCAAAAAGAAAGATCAATATAGAAAAGCCCTTATAGAAATTCGTAAAAGCGAACTCGAACTTAAAAAAAGAAAAAACGTATTTGAATGCATCTTTATTAATTCTAAAATAACTAATAAATCTAAAACGAAATATATATTAACACAATTAAATATTTTATTTATTATTTTTAACTAACTTTTTGGTAGGGAGTTTAAATATATCCGCTTGTTGTCTTAAGCCCTTCTTTATGGCATTTATTTCCTGTATGCTGATTGTCTCGTCATCGTCAG
The DNA here is from genome assembly GCA_963924685.1 of Dexiosoma caninum. Taxonomy (NCBI): domain Eukaryota; kingdom Metazoa; phylum Arthropoda; class Insecta; order Diptera; family Tachinidae; genus Dexiosoma; species Dexiosoma caninum. Next base: position 50,866,446 of record OZ004728.1, on the reverse strand, counting down.
AGGATGAATAAAAAGCTACGCTCAGCATTTTCACACAAATTAATTTCACAAAAAATTAATAACAAACAATTATTGCACGGAGAAGTTTTATTTTTTGAAATTTTCTTTTGTTATTTATGAATGTTTTGACAGATATTTAACCGGGTGTTTCATAATAATTCTATTTATCACAATCTTTTACAATATAATTCATTCACAAAATTTTGCTTGTCGAAAATATTACACGGTACCATAAGATTGTAAATTCGACAGCAACTACGACAGTTGTTGCGGGGGTTTTTTTGGTGTTGTAGAACTGTGATTACCTTGTTTATTCTACAGGGTGTCTGGTAGTAGATTTATATTTTCAAACTTAAATAAAAAACGTAATAATTGACACAAAGTTTCATTAAGAGCATTGAACGATAGAAAGGAAATGCGGATTTTATTTTTTAAAAGGATGGAACTTCAGATTCTTTTTTAAAATTTCATGAATAATCGCTCTTGGAAGTGCCAGTGAGGCTGCTCTTTTCCGTATTGAAAGTCGTGGATTTTTACTTAAACTGCTTCCAATCAGTTCGATGTTTTCGGAAGTCCTTCAAGATGGACTGGGCGCTGGCCGTGGGGCATTCATAGCCGAATCAGTTGCGCGGAATCTCTGCACCCACGACCGATTTAAATTTATACTCCGTCCATCACTTATTCGCCGAATACCGAACTTTGAACAGAATTGTCGACGAGCAATTACATAAGAATCATTACTCTTAAAAAAGTCTTCACAGCGAACGCGCGATGCTCAATCGACCAGTGCAACAACGTGACTGACATTTCCGCACAATCGATAATTCCAACGGCGCCACCCTCCCTCCGCACCGTTTATTACTTTTTAAAAAAAACGTATTTAAAAATATAAATTTGACACCAGACACCCTGGGTTATTGGTTACAGCGTTGCATATAATTAAATGCAAACTTTGCGTGCTGAAGGTAACCAGCTATCAATAACTTATAACAATTTTTGAATATGCATCCATTTATTTTTTCTTGGACCGGCACTCGGAGAATGAGCCCTCTACATGCGGTGCATTGTGCCGGATCTAGGAAATAAGGTTTTTGGGAGAAAGGTTAGAGGCATTGGTGTTTATTGACATTCGATTTAAATTTTCCCACGTCAAAAGTGATAGGAAAGACCTCTGCGGGTAGTCCATTAGGCCAAAAATTTAATTTTTTCTGTAGTGCGTAGTGCGATTCGCTGCCAAGTCGACCACAAATGGATGAGGTCTTAATGATTTGAAGTATTTGAAAGAATGATATTCAGTTTATTCGAGTACCAAAACTTATAGAAACATTTGTTTCAAATCCATCTCAAGACTACTGCCATTGGCCTCGTAAGAGTGTATCGTCTGTCAGAATGTAGTTAGAACCAGTTGTGTAATTACATATGTATATCCATGTGCATACAAGTTATCTATAAATACATATATATGTATGCACACATGCATGTACATATGTGAATGTATGCTATACTCGTAAAGCATCTGCATCTATAACGACATTTGTGTTAATATCAGCATATTCTTACGAAATGTCATTTCTGTAACAAATTGTAAAGTATTTGCTCTCACATACGACTAAGTTTTTCTTTTCTTCATTTTGTCAATTTAACTTTTATGATGTTGATGATATGAGCAGCAGCAGCAGCAGTAAATGTAACTTTTTACAGTTTCTTCCTTTTTCTTCTTGGACATTTACTAAACACTAAAAACATTACAAACAATTTCTTTTTTATAAATTTGTCATTTTTGACGTTGGATGTGCAAAATGTGAAATGTTTGAATTTAAACTTCAAGAACTTGTTTGAAGCAACACCGGCTGGGAACTAGGAAAACGATTAAGGCAAATTACATGGTATGTAACTTAGACTGATTTAAGGAAATGAAAGTTGTGAAAATGACGGGAGATGGCTTGGGCACTAACGTGGCGATACCGTTTCAAAAGCAGACTCGTAAATGAGTCACAAAATGATGAAGCAGTTAATTATAAGATTGATCAGAGGAAGACAATTATAGAAGAATATCTGAGATACAACTGTTCCCGCTAATGTATGTAGATGAAAAAGGACTGTTTACTGTCTTTTGCTTTGATTGTCACCCTTCCAATCGATATGGAAGAAAATATATGGACTTACGTGCCGGGAAGTAGAAGTTTAGAACTCAATCGCTGTCCAATATGACCCCTGGGAGAGCTGACAGGAGGTAAAGCTTCACTATCTTTCAACTCTGGGAACAACTGAAGATCTACGCCGGCAAAATTTCATGACGAAAACGTACTCGCGAGAAATCTCAATTTTAAATCCAACCACTCGCATTTTGTAGCAGAAAATCTTAACAAATTTACATTTATAAATTCCAAATATACTAGGAAGATTAAGTAACGCTAATAATGTTACGAATACCCACATACATACATATAAATTTTGCAGGTAACCAGCAAATGCTGTCTCTGTCAATATTGCCAATTTATGCCCAGATCGAGCTTGGACTTCTTATTCAGTGTTGCGATGACATTTTGCATTATTAAAGATGACCATCGTTTGTATTGTGTTTGAATTTATTCTGTCGAATATAAATCGTTGTCAGGTTGCTGGCGTAAATTTTAAAAATACCAAAAATTAGTTGAGCAGTCTGCCAGGTTACTTTTATTCTGCTTTCTTTTGTTCTGCTGGTGTATTGTCTCAATGAAGAAAGGAGAGAATTTTTCGTTCCCAGTTCGATTCAAAGTGAAACTATTTCGATGGCAGCACAAGAGACTTTAATAACATGATAACATTCCCAGATGTACTTGGAAAGTACTGCAAGTGTGCTTTGGTGTGGTGCAGAGCACAGCTCTAGCAGAGGTGGTCTTCAAATATACCACTCTCGTACTCGTTTGTGAGAGATTCTTTAGATTTGACCGATTGAGGATGGCGATGGCACGATGAATGATAGTCTGCATGTTGACTACAAAACCAAAAACAGACCTGGGTTCAACTCCAGTTTCAGACTAAAATTTAAAAAAAAAAAAAACTTCTCGCATTTTTCTGATGTGCATTAGTGTGTCTTTGTGTGTCAGTTGTTGTCGGAAGGTTTCAGTGGCGAAGGCATAGTCACTGGTCACTGAACAATACCGGCTTCAGCAGATAGCAATCCACAATCACATCAGAACGCCCTCCTTCGTCGGTATTGTGTAGCACCGGCGAAGTAAAATAATAATAAAAATGGCTACCAAACCGAAGCTTCAGCACTGCTGCGAGTGTAAAAACAAAGAACATGCGAAAGCAGAGCTGTAAATTAATGAATTAAGCTTCACCTCCTGTCGTTTCTCCTACTATCCCTTTCCTATAGTTTCAGCACAATGCTGAGTGCTGGTCCCAGGTTAACAAAAAAAAAAAAAAAAAAAAAAAAAAAATAACATTTAATTTTGTATGTCACATATTGAAGCATTTTTACATTTTATGTTTTTCCCCCCCCCCAAAAACAAAGCTGCATGATATATTTCTTCTTTGTTACAGTTTTCGATTTCGTTTTATTACCTGTTTTCTTTTGGCCAATCAAAAATTGCTTCTTCAACAACTTCATTCGCATTCAAAGTATAAAAAGAATAAAAAAAAAACTGCATAAGAAGGAGGAATATGCTCCCTGAATTTTAACATCTATAGTCACCAATAAAAAATTTAAACCTTTGAGAGACAAAACGCCAAGGGAAAAAAATTTATTTATATTCTTCCAAAACTTCCCAATAATTTGTCAAGTTCTTGCAAATGACTGCTTAAGCGTATTAGAAATCCTGCTCAGTAATTCTTAAATTTCTTCCTAAAGTTTTAATTGGCATCTAATAAGCGTTTTCTAAAGAGCTGCTAAACTCTTGCTAAAACTCGGTTATGGTCTTGCGTATAAATTTTCAAGCTACCGCTAAAAAATTTTTGATTTCTTGCTTTAGAGATACTAAGAACTTGGTTAAAAAGCGTCAAGTTATTGTTAAAAAGCTATTAAAAGCTAGCTTCCTAGGCCAATGCTAAGCTATGCAAGCACGGTTGGATAATGAATACAATACAATCTACGGAGCTAAATACTTCGCAAATAAATAGGCTAACTGTGCTTAGATAATATATACGGTTAGATACCGAATAGATGCAACAAATAATGGAGTGAAACGTATTTCGATATGAACCCATCAACGACTAATGTAACGAAACGTATTCCTATTCGCATCTTCCACTACCGTGCAATACGTTGATCTCTTATGCCAAATAAAGCATCAAACAAATGAGAATTGGAACTTCTGCAAATACGTTTCATCATTAACAAACCTGTTTACCATTTACCACATTGTTTTACCTACAAATCAAGGCGAGGCAAGATCAAATAAAAAGTTCTTGACTAGTTTCTCCGACTAGTCCAGTTGAAAAATGTTTGTTTTTAATGGGTTAATTTTGCTTCGATTTTCTTTTCACAATTTAACAAATCGTTTGTTATTGCTTGCAGTTTTAGTATTTTTTTTGTTTTTTTTTGCTATTAAATTTTCTTTATAAATATTTTTGTATTACCCGGTATTATTGTTTACGAAAGACTATGCATTTTCAAAGTTGACATTGTTTTGCTCTCAGAGTTTAATACGAAAGGATTCTTTTCACCCTCTACGCTCGCTGTCATCCAGCTTTAACAAGAATGACGGTCATTTATTCATTTTTGCTCCATTAATTTGTTGAATAAACTTTGTCCATCATGGCGAATGACACTGATTTGTTAGAATCCATTTAAGCTGGATGTTTGAAAAATTAAAAAAAAATGTTTTTGCTTAAAATTAAACACGAAAAAAAACTGCATCATTTAATCATATTAAAACAATTTTTGAAATTTTACATGTTAAAACGAGCAACTTGAAAATAAAAGTGTGTGTGTCAACTGGTGTCCTTTATTTAATAAAATGCTAAACTTTTGAATATGAAATTAGAAAATGTACAGTGGGAATTGGGAAAATTTCTATACTTTCCAAGGGCAATTTTAGCACTGTAGCTGAGACGGGGGCCTCTCATTACTTCAGCTCACCTCATAGAGTTAAAATTGCGATGCTCTGGCCATCGTGTGTCTCTTCTAGGGATCATGTTTATCGTTACACTAGCTCTCACCGGGCAAGTTTAGCTGATTATGGTGTGGGTTATTGCTGAGATCTCCCGCAGGAGTACTGCTGTCTAGTTGGAAATAGTTCAGCTCCGTTAAAATACAAATTTCATGAATTAAGAATTTCGCCAAAATATAAATTTCTTTTTTTTTTTTATTACATTGTGCCACTGTTTAATAATAATTTTTATTAATTTCATGACAAAAATTAATTTCATAAAACTGCTTGTAGTTTTCCTTTATTTATGACTTTTTCTATTTGTAACCATTAACAGCAGTCGTTTACTGCAATTATGAAGCTTTTATAGCATACTTTTTGCTACGCAAATTGCCATGAATATTTTCTTGCATATTTTTAGGAGCATTTAACTAGTTACACTTTTTCCCTATACCACCCTCGCCCCCTCTGTCCAACTCACTTGGCTTTAAAGCGCTGTGTTGCATGTGTGTGAATAATGGGGGTTTTTTTTTTGCTGGAAGCTTTTTTCAAGTCATAAATTAAATGCATTTGTTGCTTGTTGTTCTTATTGTGTAAGTTTTTTTTATTTTCATTTCATACATTCATTATCACAACAAGCTGCAACCATGCATGCAACAAACTGCACCCCATTACCGTTAACATTGTAGCAGGACAGTTTGTGGTTCCCCTTTCATAGAAAAAAGTTCTCATGAATTTATAAGAAAGTGCAGAGAAAATATACTCGTATAAATAAATAGAAGCCAAATCACAACTCCAATGAACAACATCTCTAAAGTCATTATAATGTTGTTGCTGTGTTGCTGTGTTGGTGTGTTGCTGTTGTTGGTGCATTAGTGTCTCAAATACTAATAACATTTTAAACATGTACGACTTTTTATGTTGTTCGTTGAGCTGCGTTCTTACAACAATGGCACTCCCTGCCTCCAGAAGAAGAAAGTAGCTATAAATGTTGAAGTATAAAATGACTTTTAAAAACAAGTGTTTACACTGGCAGTGAAATGAATCTTTACTGCAGAACAAGTTGTCTTTTTCTTCCAAAATATTCACCTTGTTTTGTGAGAAAAAAATGTACAAGCAAACATACTTCATTCATAAAACACAATAAAAAATGAAGTTTGCTTTTAGGCGATCCCTGCTTTCAATCTACGCCAGTGTTCACAATACGGGAAAAATATGTACAATATGGGTGGGTGTGTGTGTGTCTTGTCTGTAAGTGTATTTAAGAGGAAAAGTGGTTTGTAATCGCAAACACCATTTATTGTTAGTTAAAGACACACAATGAAAAAAGAAGGACAACAACATTTTGTTGGCATCATCAAATCTACTTGAAACATGTACTCCTTTCTACGTGTGCGTGGGTGTATGTTGGGCGTGTTGCCATATCGAAATAAAAATAGATTTTTTTTTTGTTTTAATGTGTTTGTTCCTTTATTTCTAATCGACCCCAGTGTACATATGTATTTTTTATTTGTTTGTATTTGAGAGATAAAGCAGTTTAGTTGCTTGTACGTCTCATGAAGAAAAAAGCATTTTACGCGCTTTTTTCTCGTCTCGATTTCATAAACAACGTTTTATTGCACACCAGCAGTTATTTTCGAAGCACATTAAAAGTTCTTTTAAATTTTTAAAAGCAAAATCTTAATGAAATTATAAGCAAATTTTGTTGCAGCTAATTTCAAGCGCAAATACGAATCGGTGTACAAAATGTTACTAAATGATTAGAAAATTATTTTCTGTACACTCTGCTTAAAAATTTTGTGCAGGATTAGATTATATCAACTGCATAGTCTTTCAAACGATATGGCAGTCCATGTATACCACAATTATTTAAAATAATGTGTGATCCATTTCGAGGTTCCCTACTTTAAAAAAAAAAAAACACAGAAAATTCAAATTTAATGGAGAACGTTTATTATCATTTGGAAGAACATTCTTTGGCATTAATTTTTTGAAGATTATGTCTATCAAATGTTGGCCGTTGCTACGTCGCAGATGGTCCATCCGTTGAGTCCAATTTTCGATGACTCGTTCGAGCACTTCGACTGGTAACTGGCGAAAGACACGCGTGATGTTTTCCTCCAAGGCCTGAATCGAAGCGGGTTTGTCCGCATAAACTTTAGACTTTACATATCCCCACAGGCAAAAGTCTAACGGTGTGATATCACACGATCTTGGTGGCCAATCGACCGGCCCAAAACGTGAAATTATGTGCTCACCGAAATGCTCTCTCAATAAATCCATTGATTGATGCGATGTGTGGGAAGTGGCGCCGTCTTGCTGAGACGAGATCACGAGCTTCAATTTCAGGCTTCAAATAGTCGGTTATAATGGCACGATAACGGTCGCCATTGACGGTTACGTTCGCACCGGCATCATTTTTAAAGAAATATGGACCGATGATTCGACCGGCCCACAAACCACACCAAACCGTTGATTTTTCTGGATGAAGTGGCAGTTCTTGAATCTTTTCAGGTTGCTCTTCGTCCCAAATGCGGCAATTTTGTTTGTTTACATACCCATTGAGCCAGAAATGGGCCTCATCGCTAAACAAAACTTGCCTCGAAAACGTCGGATCTTCTTGGAACTTTTCAAGAGCCCATAGAACGAAGCGATGTCGCTTGGGAAGGTCGAGCGGCTTCAGTTGTTGCACAAGCTGTATTTTGTACGCTTTCAATTTAAGATGGTGGCGATGGCACGATGGATGGTAGTCTGCACGTTGACTACACAACCAAAAAACAGACCTGGGTTCAATCCCAGTTTCAGACAAAAAAAAAAAATTTTAAATAAAAATAAACATCTCGCATTTTTCTGATGTGCATTAGTGTGTCTTTCTGTGTGAGTTGTTGTCGGAAGGTTTCAGTGGCGAAGGCATAGTCACTGGTCACTGAACAATACCGGCTTCAGCTGATAGCAATCCACAATCACATCAGAACGCCCTCCTTCGTCGGTATTGTGTAGCACCGGCGAAGTAAAATAATAAATAAAATGGCTATTAAACCGAAGCTTCAGCACTGCTAAGAGTATAAACAAAGAACGTGCAAAAGTAGAGCTGCAAAATAATTAATTAAGCTTCACCTCCTGTCGTTTCTCCTACTATCCCTTTCCTATAGTTCCAGCTCAATGCTTCTCATGTATAGGAGTCATCTCCTGAGTGCTGGTCCCAGAAAAAAAAAAAAAATTTAAGGGTAACATCTGGTGACCTGTCACTGTTTTACATTGAAAAAGGATTAGTTAAGAAAATGTTGTTTGTAATTCCAGCTATAATAATTGGTTTTTTCAGCAATTAACTCTGCAAAGATAGCATCCCTCCAGAAAATTAAACTTTTTCTCCTATTAAAGGCGAAAAATTTAAATGGTGACATAAATTTTTCGAAAGCTTAAAATATTTTTATTAAAATTATTCGAATTTTTTCATGCAAATATTTGAACATTTCCCAGATAATTTGTTACAAACAAAATTAATTGCTATCGTTTGCACCCTCTAAATTAAAACACCAGAGAACTTTTCATAATATGTTTTGTAATGTAAAGAAAACTTAAGACAAATGATGTAAATAATATTGTATATTAAAGACCTTTAAAGGTATAAGAAAAGCAAAGCATAAGCAGCTCCAAATAAGCAATTGGAAGAGAAGTGGAAAAGGAAGTATAATATTTTATCACTTGGCTGCCAATTTTTTTTTGTTTTTTGTTTAATTTTCTTGTTATTTCTTTGGTTTCAAACTCGCAAACTTCCGTTGCGAGGAAGGCTTTCGCTGGGAGTGTGTTTGCACATTAATACAGTTTCCCTTCATAGATATTCTAAGTATAGTATATAAGAGTTTCCTGCATTGTTAAATTCTTTATCAAACAAGCATAAATAATATTTATTATTTTATCACTTTTTATCTTTCTTTTTTTTGCTAACTTGTGCCGGAGGAACAAATATTTTTAATGCTTGTGAAAATATTTTCCTTTCGTTTTTTTTTGTGTGTCTTCTTCTTTTATATCATTTCGCATTAATTTATCTGAAATAAAAGTCAGTTGCACGCACACCAACCCAAAATCCACTTATTAAAATAAATATAAAAATATATACATATACATGCATACGTAGCCACACATACACAACTAGGAGCACAAAACTTATTTACATACATAGTCAAATAAAAGGTTAAAGGAATTGTGTAACTTCTAAACAGTAGTCACTATTTAGCTACAAGGTGCTCCAATATTAACAGCTTTTGTGCTTGTCGTGACGACATTAAATTTCGCTATTGCGTATTTGAATATTGCTGCACATTATTTATCTTTCCATTTAACAGCTGACCGTTTAGTCAGCTGATTTGAACAGTAACCGCCGTATTCGTAAAAAATTTATTTTTATTTATAAAAGGTTTATTAAACAAATGTCCATTCAAAATTTTAATCAATATACCTTGTAGAAATCAAAGAAATATTTATGTATACGACAGTAAAAGTCTTACGTTCACATATGAGTTGCATTAAATTTCGTAAACTCACTAGCAAATTTGCCCGTCAGCTGATACAGGAATTTGTAACGTATTTTTGTGGCGAACGTCAAAGTTTGTTTGGTTTTGTGAGAAAGTTAAGAAAATTGGTTGTAAATAATTTAATAATTGTATATTAACTGAATTTATTTTGGGAATATCTCTTTATATATGATTTTAATTGTGCTTTTTCCCTTAAAAAATATATGTGAAATTGATTATTACATACTTTATGATATTCTCATAAAGTATTTTTTTTTTTTTTTTTTTTTACAAAAGCAAACTCAATAACTGATGGGAAAGCATATCTTTATACAGTGCCAGCTCGCTAATCCGAATTGAATTTATGACGTATTACATACTCTATAGTCCGCATTGGTTGCAAGCTTGCTTTTTATTATCTGCCTTTTTATTATTGTGTATGTTTTTTTTACAACCAACAGGACATCATTGAGATGCATCGTCTTCTATGATTGATATTGTACATATGTATATATATATATAATATTTATAAGTATATAAGTATGTTTTATGTTTTGTTGCAAATAGTTTAGTTATTGAATGGTATTAGTCGCATATTCATTCTCAGGGCTGGCCTTCAGAGGATAACATCTTGTTACAACAAGAATTGCCTGAGAATGATTGTGTTGAAGAAACAACAGAATTTCGCACAATAACCAACTTATTTCACCGCAATAATGACGTGCGAATTTCTGAAGATGAAATTCTTAGCTGGATTATTAACTCTGACAATACTTCGTATAGTAGTTCTGAAACAGACACAGAAAATGTAGAATCAGAGCCTATAATTATGAAACGCGTTAAAAATCGTGCAGCTGTGCAGGCCTTAAATACTTCAATAGATTAGACAAAGGAACGAGGTATTCAAACAGATTATATATTGCTGCTGATGGAATTGCACTGAAAGAGCAGCAAAACTACATCACAACTTATGTTAAAAAATCATAATAGTTAAAAAAAGCTTTAATTTTTTTATTCTTGTTTAATAAAAATAAAATAAATTTGTTTTGATATCCTGGCTTGTCTTGTATTTGTGAATATAGTGAATTATATTACATAATAACAGCACATCCAGTAATCCGAATCACGGTCTGCAATCATTAATTCGGATTAGCGAGCTGGCACTGTAGTACTATTTCGCTAATGCTTACTTAGCCCATCAGTGGATTCTCCCTAATTTTTGAATACAAACCCAAGATCTATATGTTTAAAATTCAACTAATCAATCGAGAATTGAAGTTGAATATCAAACATAAAAACCAAAAAATCTATAAACAAAAACATAACAATCCATTAGTTTACTTTTATAACACACACGTATTTCTATTTTTAGTTTTTTCTTTATAATACTATAGTAATGAGAATGCAAAATATATTACTTTTTGTAATAATTAATTTAATTTTAACTCATATTACATTATTTTAACACGGTCTTTTTAGGTTATGTTATATTTAACAAAACACATGTCGAGCCTTTGGTGCAATACCGTCGTAATTCAAAAAATCGTTAACTGAGAAAAATGCATTTGAAGTTTTGAGCCATTTTTTTGATAGTATTTTCGTTTACTAAAGTCATTTTTTTTACAAGTTTTTAAATAAAGAGACATGTTTTGTAATGTTTTCTGTTTGTAAATTTCTTGTCATTAAGGAAATATTTCATTATTGCAAATAAATATTGTTGGAAATAGCTGGAGGCAATAAAGGCATTTGTAGCTGTAGAATCTGAACAGTTCGAGATAGAACCATAATCTTTTTTCCTTTAGATATATATTTCTCCAAAGATCATTTCTGCATACCCAGCTCAAAAATTCAAATTTTGATGTATACAAAAACTTTGATGTTTGGACGAAAATCGAATTGGCGAATTGGGCTTGCGACAACTTTGTATTAATAAACCTTGCAGTTTTGTTTATTTAGTACTTTTGTGGCAGACAATTTCTTTTGGGCATATAGTTTCGCCATTGGCCTTTATATTATTCTACTTCACGATTCACAATTACAAAATCCAAACGCGAAAAAACTTTGTTTTCTATTCAATCAATTCACTATTGCTTTAATTTCGGCACACCCTTAACAACATAGTGTAATAGTTCGGGTTCACTATCATGTACAAGAGAGTTGTAAATCTCCCTGGTGTGTGCATTAGTGTTGAAACGATTATCAATCTTTTAATGTTCGCTAATACGAATATTATATTTAATTTATAGCTCCATTCAAGTGAAATATTGTTAATCGAGTTGGTTTTTATATATTTCGACAATCAGACGTATAATACTGTAATAAAGCTTTGAGGAAAAAAAATTCCTGTGCTCCGACTGACCATTGTTTGAAGAATTTAAGAAAAAACTGCCTTAAAAATATTTTATATATATTTTTATATATATTATATATATTTATATATATTATGTTTATTTTATAAATATTATAAACAAAACCCAATTTTCCTGAAGAAGCTACACAAAGGAGTAGCGAAATATCGAATAATAATAAATATTACATATATCAAAAAGGACCTGCAGCTTAAATAATTAGTTTAATTAATATAAAAGGAGGATTAATATAAAGGAGGAGGAGCAAAAACTAGAGGAATTAATTAATTAATAATTAATATTATTACAAAATCGCATTCAAATATTTAGAAACTAAAAATTTCCAGCTTATTACTGGCTTATTATTACCAGAAAAGTATTCAAACGCAGTTGATAACAATAAATTTGAAAATGTTACCAGTACCACACTGATTAACTCACCAATATCAAAATAAGGCGGCATTTAATCACATTTTTGTTTTCATTACTCGATAATATTTGTGGCGTTTAATCTTTAACAAAGTCCTATACATATCGTATATTCAAACTGCCAATGTAAAGGTCTGTACACACGATTGTCCTATAAAACAATATTGACAGAAAAATTGTAATAAAATGTTCAACAAGCATGTGAATTCACAACTTTTGTGTGGCAACATTGTCACAAAATGTACTGGCCCGAGCATTGTATGACAATAATATAGTCACAATTCTGACAATCGTGAGAACGCTCTTCATTTGCATTGACACGCAATTGCCACACATTTTAAAGTCATTTGTTATTGTCACATGTGCTTAATTTAGTGCACCGTAAGATAACACCATTGGCAGATAAATATTTATGTTGGCAACGCTCCCCAAAAAATATTTATATAAAATGTTAAACATCAGATCTGGCAACTTTTGCCATACAATAATATGACAAATGTGTGAACAGACAATTTTTTGTTGACAGATACATTTATTTTGTGACAATGAAATCGTACAGTTTTCTTACAATTGTCTGAAGCGAAAATTTACACTTCGGTGACAATTTTTTATTGTGAAAGCATTGCCACCATATTGCCATATCGTACAATATTGGAAAATATGACAATCGTGTGTACATAGCTTAAGCCCTGAGAAAATTTTTAAAAAATTGTTTTTTTAGAAGACAACATCTTATTTTTTTAACGTCATCTAGTGTATCGCGTATGTACTTACACAACGCGTAATACAGGGTAAAATAATAGGCTTCGTTTTATGCGAGTAACAGTAATTTTATTCTCTATTTTGTAAACAACACACGTTCTGCGAAGCTATTAGCTTGTCTGCAGAATCGAACCCGCAACCAAAAGTTCAAACCTGATTTTAACATTAAAACCACAAACAGCTGATTTTGCGTTCTCACTTGAAGTTTAATTAAAATTAAATCAGGTTTTAACACGCACAGTTTGTGTAATAAAATTTTATTTTTTTTCTCCTCCCACAACTCGATGAACACATTTTCATTATGCTCTACCCAATAGCTTCCTTTTCTTTTGCACTTTGTTATTGTTGTTGCTGCTGCCTACCATGTTTTAAATTATTGTACTGACTTTAATTACCAAAATTTCCGTAATCTTTTTTTATTTCATTGACCGTCATTTTTAATTGCCAACTGTTTTAAATTTTTTAACTTGGTAGCACTGTTTTTGGTATATGAAAATCAAGGTTGTATTTGATTAAATGAACTTGAAACCAATTCAAAAAAGGTTTAAGTTGGTTTTATATGGTAAAACCAGGTTTTAATAGTTGTTGGTTTTAACGTAAGTGGAATATTGACACACTTCGTTCTCTGGAGTCCGCGTACGAAGTCCCTCGGTATAAATATCTTGTTGAGAAAATTTTACAAATATATTTTTTTGTTTGGTGAGGTCTCCTTTGGGAGTGCTTGTTGGTAGCCCCCAACAGGGCAATCTTCGATACAAACTGTCAAAATAATTAATTTCTTTAAAAACGATAAATTACCAGGACATCAAAAGCAAAAAAAAAAAGAATAATTAAAATCGTTTAGATATTTATGAACTCTATTGTTGAATTATTTTACTTGATTGTAAATAGTTTTTAATGTTGAAAATGTTCATTAGCATGTGTTCAAACAAACAGAATGTTAAAATTTCCAAAATAAACATGTTCCGCTGACTTGTGTTACAAATAACATTGTTTTTTGTTTTCTTTTAAAATTACGCGTTTCCTTATTTCGTTTTGTCGGAAAAGATATGAAACTTTAGTTTTTCGCTGACATTAAAACAATGAACATCTCCAAAATTTCATTCGGACTTGTGTTCGTAGTAGCGATCTGGCATTGTGCTTTTACTTGGGATGCGGAATTTCTTCTGCAGCACATTCTGACTTATCATTTGAAAATACCCGCGCGAGATATTGTTTGGTTTGTATCGGAAAAGTTGGATACTGAAAATAGTAAAAATTTTCAAGAATTTTTCAACTCATTGCATCGGAAAATATCGGTACCCCAAATGGTTTTTACGAACGACGAAGGCATAAGCGTTGAGGGCACTCTCAGCAACTCTTATTGTATGGGCATAGTAATGACAACAGGACCGGAAGATCACATAATGCAAGTGCATAAGAGAGTATTAAAAGGACATCGCAACCATGTAAATTTTATTATTTTGGCCAGGCCACTGGAAGATTTTCAAGTAGCGTACCGTTTGCTTCGCAATTTAAGCGAAAATAATTTCCGGAATTCTTTTCTTTATGTCAAATATTTAAACGACTCTTCTGACTTGCTGGGCTTTAACCAATATCCAAATTTTAGCATTGAGTCTCGTAATGATTTGGAAATGTATTCCGACAAAATGATAAGAAAAATGATGTACGGATTCACAAATTATCATGGCTTTGAATTTCGTACCCCTTTACGTTTGGATTTGCCGGGAGTTTTTATTTACGTAGATAAGAACAAAGGCGAGCAAGGAAAAGGTGTAGCCTATCTCCTCTTCAGTTTATTTATAGAGACTGTAAATGCCTCGATAGGTGCCTATCCAATGCCTGTTGACAAGTTGGGAGGAATGGTAGTCAACATGAATGATGTTCTGGACCTGGTACGCTCAAAGAAAATACTCTTTACTCCTCATGCCTATGTTCTGTTTAGACCTGATAAAGATCTAGATAAAAGCCCTCCTCTGCTATTGTCCAGATGGTGCTTAATGGTGCCCACTAGAAATACTGTATCGACATTTTATTATCCAGTGAAACCATTTGATGCGTATGTCTGGTATATGGTGGTCGTCAGCTACGTAGTTCTAGCCATCACTGATGTCTTTTGGATATTGTGGGAACGCAAAAAAAATCGAGACCAAAAATTTAATTTAATATTGGAAATAAGTACCAGTGTCACGGATAATATTTGTTTCCTGCTCAATATAACCGCTTCTAAGAAAATAAAGCGTCCTGCGCGCATTAAGTTTTTACTTTATGCCACAGTATTTTTTCATGCATTCTTTTTATCAGTGAGCTACACTTCACTGCTGGGCAGCATTTTAACAGTCACGCTCTTTCAACAAAATATCAATACCATGGATGATCTGATAAGGGCCAACTTATCCACCATGATTATTGATTATGAATTGAAGTTTTTGCGTACACTTAGTTTTGATTTGCCAGACGCTTTTAATAATTTGTTAAAACCAGTGGACCTGGCTATATATCATCTACATACATCAGCTTTAGATCAATCGTATGCCTATTTCGTTACCGAAGAGAAATGGTTCATATTGCGGCGCCAACAAGAACGTCTAAACCCCGAACTTTTCAAGCTCACAGATATTTGCTTCGGTTCCTTTCATTTTGGATATCCGCTCGAAAAAGATTCGCCGCTGACACGAGATCTTGAGTATTTCATCTTATACGTTTCCTCGGCTGGCTTAATAGATCACTTTGCACAAATTTCGTTTGAATATGCTGTTCGTGCCGGTTATGTACGACATTTTACGGCCACCAAAGAGTTCCAAGCTGCGGGCCTACGCCATGTCGCAATGATATTCGCGGTGCTGCTAGTTGTCTATATGTTTTGTACAATTATATTTCTTGCTGAATGCCTTCACTACAAAATGAATAAGAAAAATAAGAATTAAATGTTGAAAATGTAATTAAATAAATGTAAATGTGAAAATTTTAAAGTTTTAAATAATGCATTTATTGTTTCCGGAGTGTGGAGCTTTTGGGCGTAGAAGCAACTTCCTAAAAATATAGGCAAAAAATACGTTTTTAAACAGTTCATGAAGGAGTCCTTGTTTTCGATTCGATTTGGTTGTTATGGAGAAGCTGCTCATTCATGGGCATATGTTTTGTGTTCTTTTATTTCTCAGAGCATCCTCTGGTGACAATATTTCCATGTCTCACAAGAGATTATTATGTTTCCATAACTTCTTATACTGAGAACATGGGGGTGGGTGGTTTTCGTTACGCTCATAGATTCTTTTGACGCTTCAAAGGGGTATCCTACCAAAAACTCTATATAAAGGGACTGTTAAAAATACCAAAAATACACATGTTCCACCGGCACAACAAGTTCCCCTTTCCTTTGCAGTTGTGTCATAAGACGAAAACGTTAGTGTTCCGGCGATGATGAGGATACAAAAGTTACATTCGGACTTTTTTTTTTTTGTTTTTATCTGGGACCAGCACTCAGCGGATGACTCCTACACATGAGAAGCATTGTGCTGGAACTGGATAGTAGGAGAAATGACAGGAGGTGAAGCTTAATTATTTATTTTTGCAGCTCTGCTTTAGCACGTTCTTTGTATATACTCGTAGCAGTGCTGAAGCTTCGGTTCAGTAGCCATTTTTGTTATTGTTTTACTTCGCCGGTGCTACACAATACCGATGAAGGAGGGCGTTCTGATGCGATTGTGGATTGCTATCAGCTGAAGCCGGTATTGTTCAGTGACCAGTGACTATGCCTTCGCCACTGAAACCTTCCGACAACAACTGACACACAAAGACACACTAATGCACATCAGAAAAATGCGAGATGTTTATTTTTATTTTCAAATTTTAGTCTTAAATTGGAGTTGGACCCAGGCCTGTTTTTGGATTCGTAGTCAACGTGCAGACTACCATCCATCGTGCCATCGCCTGGAGTTGTGGTTTTCTACGGGATAAGAAATTTTTTTTCCAACTCATTGTGCATTTTTTTTGAGACAGTGACGAAAATAAATGTTTGTTACTGATCAGCAGTGAAGATTTCCATAAATTCGCACTCTTTTGCAACGCAAATGATTTGCACCAACCATGTTGATGTGAGAAATATGGAAACCTTCTGATTAACTAGTAGGTTTTTTAATCTGAAAAAAAGATGGCGCAACGGCATAGAGCTCGAGCTAAAAAATTCTTTTGTGTCCTTCAATAACCAAGAGAGTTAAACTACTCGTATAAGTCCAGCTTTATTCCTCAGTCCTGTTACATTCTTAAATTATACATTATACAAGGATTTAGATATTTCTGAAGAAGTGAACGACAGAATAGAAAATATTTCAGGCCTTATTTGTATCCTTTTACGGGCTGTGTAGCATTTGAAGTCCCATCAATACCCGTAACTGTTCGTTCTTGGTACGGAGGAATGTACTATCGAGAGTGGTTGTAAACTAAATAGCGACAAGCGACCGTTACTGAAAAGCTAGTAACCGTTTCAATGCTACTGACTCTTCCCCATTTCGAGGAGGATTTAAATAACAGAAATCGCAGGCTACCATGAGGTTTTTCAACAAGCCAGATACTCACGGTAATCTTACACACAATCTATCCTTATCACACCATATCATATAATATTCCTTCCAATAATAAGGGAACGCAGATTAACTTACATTGTGCGCAGAAATTGAGTGCCTGAGTGTTACTTCTCTAGAAAAACAATGACTTGAGGGTGGCAATGGTCGCAGTAGTCTGCACGTTGACTACAAAACGAAAAACTTTCCTGGGTTCAACTGCAGTTTCAGACTCATAAAAACATGTCGCAGTTCTTCTGATGTGCAGTTGCCTGAATATTTATCAGTTATTGTCGCAAGGTTACAGTGGCGAAAGCATAAACAATGGTCACTGAAAAGTAACGGCTTCAGCTGTAACCAATCTATAGCCACATTGTCGGTGTTGTGTAGCACCGGCAAAGTAAAATAATTACTAAAAATGGCTACTTAAAACGAACTTCTAAATTTAATACGTCTCCTTGACAACAGAGACGCTACAGAACTGCTATAAAAAAAAAAGAAATAACGTGCAAAAGACAGTGTTGTAAGATAGTGAAGCTTCAGCTCCTATCATTTCTCCTACTATCCCTTTTCTATAGTTCCAGCACAATGCACTGCATGTGTAGCGGGTCCAACTTAAAAAAAAAAATAGAGGAATTACTTTGAAACTGATCAAAATTATCATTTAGTTGGTGTTTTTTTTTAAGAAATAAAAATATAAATAAATAATAATAATAAAATATCATATAAATAAAAAATATAAGATAAATAAAAAATAAGAATGACCAACTACTATTTTCACGATGAATAATTTTTAGAAAATCAACTAGAATGGAAAATTTAAAATGGTGCAGATTGTCGCCATATTAAAGCTTTCAGATATCTTTTTTATAAAAAGAAGCTTTTAATAAGAATTTAATAATATTAAAAATAATAAAGACAACATTATTTAATATTTCCTGACCTTAAGCTTGAAGAATATTGTCATTTGATTTGAATTCAATAAAAATTTATTTAAGAAAATGAAAAACTTAGGCATCGTGTGTTACCTTCTCCGGAAAGACACAGAAAAGAGCCAGGTGGTGCAGTGGTTTTATTTATTGCACAACTCTGCTGTTGCACGAACTTCAACAGAGATTAAACAAAAAAGGAAAGCATTTCTTCAATAAAAAATAATTTTTTGACACAAAAAAGAAACACATTTTTTCAATAAAAAATATTTTTTTTAAACAAAAAACACTTTGTTTTCTTGTTCATTATTATTTTCTTAATAAAAGGTAATTTTTTCTGGACTAAAAAAGTTATTTTTTAATATAAAGTGAATTCATTGAAACGTAATAATTGTTAAAAAAATAATAATTCAAAAAATATTTTTGCAAAATATTAAAAATAAAAAATAATTTTTTATGAAAACAATTTTTAGAATTATTTAATTTCATAATGAACACCACTCAAAAGTAGAGACATATTGCATTTTATACTAAAATTTTTTATATGCAAAAATATTGTTTTAATCAAAAGTGCTAACAAGAGAAAAAGTATTTTTAGTAAAAAAAATAGTTTTGAGAAGAAATTTATTTTAAAAAGTATGTATTTGTAATAAAAAACTAATAATAAGAAACAAATAATCACATTTTTCTACTGCTCTCCTACTTCTCGAGCTTTTGGGTAAAAAATAAAACAGGAACTCACTGCCTCCATCGAAACAACTAAACACATAAATGTTTAATTTTTAGTTTGAAACAAAATTTTCCAATTTCCCATTTTCTCATTTCATTCCATTTAATATTCGCAACAAATTCCAATAAAAAATAAAATGCCATAAAATGAACAGAACATAATCGTTTAATAACACACACAGAACTTTTAATGTGATATTTTAATATTTCATCAATATTTTATTTATGAATGAACAAAAAAAAAATAAGAGACACCAAGGAAAAAAAGTAGAAATAAATTCAAAAAGTTTTCCTTTATTCCGCTGTCCTGTTCTATTACAAATTGGTTTCAGGATATATTTGCCGCCAAAAGAAAAATAAGTTTAATGGTCCACATTAAAAAGATCACAGGATATTTTTTACGACCAAAACTTCAATTTCTCAAATAAATAAAAATAGAAACACACACATGCAAACACAACACATCCCCACACAATTTAGGTTTTTGTGAAAAATACTCTGACATGGAAAATCTTTTCGAATTAATTTAGTTTTTCTGCTTCTTTCTGCCAACTTGAAATATTTTTTATATAAAATTTTACCGTGTGTGTGGGTGCGTGTGAGTGTCATATTTTATTGCATGTCAGGATGGCAACACTTAATAACTTTGGGAATTTTCAATGCACTGATTGATGTAAGAACACTTGTTTCTAAAACAAAACAAAACGCCGGAATAGTGACGAGAATAGTTTGTCACCTGTATTTTTTCTGCTACCAGTGCTCAAGAGATGACTCCTACGTATGCAATCCGATCAACGGAACTAAGGAAAGGTATAGTGATGGTGATAGGGATGACAGCTGGAGGAAAGCTTCATTATTTTTTACAACTCTTCTTTTGCACGTTTCTGATTTTATAGCTGTATGGCAACGTCTCTGCTGTCAAGGAGACGCATTCATCTTTTGAAGCTCTGTTTGGCAGTCATTTTATTAATTATTTTACTTCGCCGTTGATACTATACAATACCGACGATGGGGGGTGTTCAGATATTGCTTGTGGATCCATATCAGCTGAACCGGTACTGTTCAGTGACCACTGACTATGCCTTCGTCACTGAAATCTTCCGCCAACAGCTGACTCAAAAGCACAATAATACAAATTAGAAAAATGTGAAAAAGTTTCTTTATGACACTCGTATATTGGGGTCGAACCAAGGACCTTGAGTTTTGTAGTCAACGTGCAAAAAGTGAAGCATACTTTTGGGTACAGGCATGTTGTCTCTATAAAAAAACACCACTCAACAGTTGCACAACAGTTAAGTTGTATGAACGCGCCCCTTATTAGGTGCGTTCCAGATGCATAACAAAAGCGACCAAACTTCTGAGGGTAAAAAGAAAATAACTCGCTGAATGTGACAAAGTTGCCCAAAATTGCTGGAATGCAAAAAAATCACACTGAAACATCTTGAAATGCTAGTGCTGCTTAGTTTCTCAAATAAATTTTATTTTAGTGATTTTAGACGCTTAAAATGCATAATATTTGGAAAGCAAAGCATTTGCGTCATTGGCATCAGCTGTAAAAAGTAAATGAAAATAAACTGAAAAAAGGAAAAACCAATTTTTTTTTTTGAAATAAGTTCATAAATATGCACAAATATATGTACTTACAACTTCAAGTTTATTAGAAAAATCTTCATAATATATATATAATAATGTTTTTTTCATAAATTTTTAACTAAAAACTTTTGTCGTTTCTTTGAAAATTTTCTGATTAATTCCTTAGTTTCATATGTAAATAAAGCCCAGCTGATAATTTAATTCTAGCCCGAACTTACCCAAAGAAATAATTCGTGCAACTTTGTACAGGAACTGAAAAATTTTACTCTCTAATTTTGTCTCAAAATTGCAAAAAAATGTTATCTGGAACGCTTTTGGGTAAATTTGTGCGAGTTCGGGCACATTTGCTATGCAGCTGGAACAAATCTATTAACTGTGGCTCGCTTCTGTATTTCTCGCATCGTAAAATTACTCACATGAAGTGTGAAACAAAAAATTTCATCGTTTCTCTATTTGTGAGAAAAAAGTGTTTCTGTATTTGTATGCGAAAACAGACAATACTGATTCTGTTGTTAGTGCAGTAATTAAGTGTCAAATTCAAGTCAAACGTCAACAAAAGAAATAAATAAAAGAAAAACCAGTAAACAGTGAAAAGTTAAAAAAAAAATTGGAATTAAATATAAAGAAAAAATATAGTAAAAATCCGAATAAAATGTATAGTGCAGCAATAATAACAGCTGAACAGCTTGATCGGCGAAATATGCTGCGGCTTTATCGCCAGCAACTAAGGGATGCAACTGGCCCATTCAGCATTCCGGAACAACGATTCAGGGATCTACTTATATCGTTTAAACAGAGACGCAGCTCTTGCATTACTCAACGAGATAAGTCCCTACATGTCGGAGTACGGTGTGAAAAAACCAACTAAACTATTATAAACATATAAAAAAACCTTTTTCCACTGTTCTACACTCTACACTCCCACCCAAAGAGTTTAAATACACTTTTAGTGCCTCCGATTGCTCCTTGGAATTACAATTTGCGTTCAATTTATCAAATTGACCTCTAGCAAATTCTAAATTCGATGACATGTAGACCACTAGCTCTTGTTTTTTTTCTTTTGATATTCTTTCAATTTTCTAAATTAAAGAAATAATTTACAGCACATAATTATATACATACATAATAAATTTAATTCAAACAATTTATTACTCACCTTTTCAGCTGATTTGGACTCCATATTATTTTATTTATTTAGTTATTTGAAGAAAATCCGCACGAAATATTTCTAGAAATTTCTAAACTTTACTGTTCTCGCAACAATTTCAAATGTGACTTGTTTTAACAGTTCTCATGAGAAACTTTTCGCAAAACGTTGGTACAGAAACACTTTTTGTGACATTCTTCCAATAATTGTTGGAAAATTATTTAAATGACAGTCAATTCTCGCAATGTAAAGAGACAGAAACACATGTGTGAGAAAAACCATGTTTTGTTTCCATTTACACTCTTTTTGTTACAATTTCCTCGTTCCATGCGAGGAATTTTACGATGCGAGAAATACAGAAACGAGCTACTGTGCACACATGTTTTGTGTTTGTTTTTTGCTTTTCGTTCCTTGTTATGTTATCGATCACAGCGTATTTAAAAATTTAAAGAAAATTTTCACTAAATGCAATTTTAATTTTAATTTAAATTTTAATGTTAATTTTCATTTTTTTTTTAATTTTAATTTCGTTTTCAGCTGTACTGAGAACAGAAACTTTGTTCTTTGGGAATATATGAAACAAGAAAGGTGGCAACCTTTGTTAACAGTATGTAGACAGTAACAATAATTCTCGTATGCATTTTCCTAAGCTCTGATGGGTTAAATAGATGATATTAATGACTTTACACATACCTACCTGTTGACACAAAGAGTACGGATGACAAGCGTAGTGGCATAGAAAATTCGTATTAAGCTACTCAACTGGTGTTGGAGATTAATTGTTCTTTTTCCCTTATTCTAATCAAAAATTTAATTTCTTCACAATACGGTGATAAATTAACTGTAAACTTGAACAGGACAGAAAATTTTTATTAATTCAATTTTAATTTTAAATTCAATTTTATGATAGAAATTTTTTTTCAATAAAAAATTTCCTAATTTGGTTCCTGGACAGAAAGCAAATTATCGGTATTTAAAATTAACAAAATTTAATTTCAAATTAAAGTCGCAGCCAAAGGATCTGCAGCTATTGCTGGTATTATTATTGCTCAAGTTAACAAGTAAAAGTGTTGCTATTGTTGTTGTTGTTGTTGTTCTTGCTTTCGTTTATGTGCCTGCAATAGCAACAGTTGCAATTAAGTTGTAAAATAATTACATTTAAAATGTACAATTTAACGGCAATTGTGCAAAATCACATACAAACATGACTGAATATTCATTCGCACATCAGCGCGAACTTATAGTTCTTGGGCTAAAAGCGGGTATGCATGTGTGTGTGTGTTTGTGTGTGGATTTTTAGTTTCCGCACACTGCCTTGCACTTAAACAAAACACATGTTTGAGTTAAAATATTAACACACGCACATTTTAACTCACACATATGAGTACAGCCGGTTACTTAATGAACACAAGTGTTTGTTCCCCGTGTGCTGACACTTAACCAGATGTTTTTGCTGGTATTAATTCGAATTTAAACGGTATAACTTGTGTGTTTGAATTTAAGGACGCACAAGTACCAGTGTGTAAATTTTAAAGCAAAAACAATGTGACTTAAAGTACGACCGCATTTCTAGACGCGCCACAGAAATATTTCAATTTAGGTTTTGTTTTTTTTGGCAAAAAATTTCCTTGAAAATAAATAATCAATTGTTTCTAGGTTTAAAGAAGATTTTTTTCTTTTTTTTATCAACATAATTCTACGAAGCTCTTACAGCTGGTCTGTAGAAACACGCAGAATCTAGTCGGGAATCGTACCCGCACCCGCACCCGCAATGCTCATGCACTTGCCTACGTAGACACCCTATCAAATATAAAATATTCGAAACCTAATTTGGTTTTAGTAAGTTCCAGAAGACTGTTCGTGAATGTGTGACAAAGATGCATTGGAGTGAGCAGTGCAGAAACCAACTTCTTTCCTTACAGCCAGACAAGTTTTGTAGGTCAGACAAAAAAGAAGTCTCCCATACCTTCACATACCACCGCAGAATCCATTGTAATTGCACGTTTTGACAGAACGACATCGTCTCACCGATGACCCAATATATTTTTGAAAGATTTTCAAATTCATTTGTGCTAATTTTGCTTCTATGACAAAGGAAATAGAGAAAAATCGCGGCGTTTATGCACAGCTGTAAATACGGACTATGTGAAATTTCCACATAAGACATGTTCAGACATGTTTCCTTGCATAATACGTAAATGACAACAAACGACATTGTGCCTTCTACTGAAGAAGTTGTGATTACCTTCAAATGTCATCTTTTTATGGATCATTTCATGGAAATACCCATATACATATAATTCCATATACATATTTTTTTTTTCTAATTCCAACCAGTTAATCATCAATTACATACTTATGCCTTCATGCAAGACTTCTATCACCATCTCTGGTTCAACTTCTTAATAATTACAGTTGACAATGTATCGCCACTCATATTTTTAATCCTCAGGAACAATTAGACACAGATACCTGAACTTTGACCAAAACCAAATACAGGAAAAAATGTTATCCGTCCATATAAATTTGAAAGATCTCAATTCTATAAATAGAAATTAGATAAAATCAACCAACATCACAATACTCAACAGATTCAATACAATTCTTTTAAAATTCTTCACTATTTAAATTTTTCTCACAATTCTTATACGTGTTTCTACTTCAATTTCCAAATTTTCTTTTTTTTTTCAAAAATTTTTCTTTTTGACAACAAAATAAAAAATATCTATGTATATTCAAAAAAATTAATTTTTTTTTTTTTACATATATATCTAAATACAGTATATACACGACTACAGTGTATACGAAAAAAAAATGTTCTGCTTTCGCCCGTACAAGCACTACAAATATTGGCGGATTAAATGAGCGAGCGATACGTTTATAGAAGCACATACTCGTACATACATACATAGACATGTGCGTATAAACTTGCGAATATTTGTATCCCTTAAGTACTTAATTGTATGTTAGTTATGTAATTAATTGTTGTAATTTTAAATTTAAATTTGCCACAAGTGCATTTTGTTTTACCAACAAAACCACAATAACAAGATGACACTTAAAGCGATACATTGAGGAAATAGAGGGCAAAAATGTGACAGAAAAAATATATATAAACTAAAAGCAAAAAATACTGCGTGGAATGTTTGGAGTATAACAATACAAGATAAGTGTTTTAAAACGTTATAATAAGCAGATTCATACTTTTATTCGGGGTACGGAGTTGCGAGTGAGTGTGCAGCAAATGGGGCGCACATGAGTGATACGCATATGCGAGTAAATTCAGTAATGTTTTTTGTTGACTTTTTCTCTGTTAAGTTTCGATACAACAATATGATTATATTGATTTCGGGCTTTCCCATCAACAGCTAATGTATTCTTGTACGTTTATTTGATATGCAACTGCAAACTTTTGCTCCTGACTGATTCAATACAAATGTGGCATGCCATATCTGGATACTGTGGGTACTTATAACTTTAATAATAATATTGAGTACTTTGTATCTCAAAACGTATCTGCGAAATTTGCAGAGTTTTGTGTTTCGTTGTATAAAGAAAATAACAACTTATATTTTTGTCATCTTACGTCACCCTATTTAATTGTTTATATGGTTACGTTTTACGTTTATTTTTAAAACGTGTATTTTTTCTTGAATTCGTGATAGCAATTTAGTTGGTTAAGCTTTTATTTATTTGTCCTTTTACTTAATAATTTCTTCACAATGTTACTTTAATTGAATAATGTTCAAAAACTGCAGTTTACTTTCAGGTACTTAGGACCAAATTCACAGTCATAAATTAATTATTAGTGAACTAAAATGATAACTATTGTTTAACTAATACTTGATATTCACAGTGTATTGTTTAACTGACATTCTCTGTATAACCGGAGAATGGTAACCCTAACAATCTTTTAATTTTCAATATTGGCAGCACTGTTATAGCATATGTTCTTTGTTTATATTTGTTATATTATTTCTTAAAAATGGATAAAGCAAGCACGTGCTCATCTGACTTTACCGCGCAAGATATTGAATTGCTGCTGAAATTGGTTCGGGAAAACCAAAATATTATCCAAAATAAAAAACTGATAGTATTAAAAAATTTTTAATTTATATGAATATTATATTATGGTAGATGATATCAAAACAAAAATACTAATAATAATTTACTAATCAGCTGTTGTCTCACTACAGGGTGTCTGGCAGTCGTAAAGCAGCTCTGGGTTGAAGAACAACTCACGCATCATCATAATTATTATTTAAGTGCGGTCAGGCCTGTTTTTGTTGTTTGGCCTTCGAGAGTTTTGCGTCTCACTCGCACTGGTTAATGGATTTGCCACGGGTAACTGTTTCATTTACGGTTGTTGTGGCTTTTCGTTATTAATCACGTTGCTGTTACTGGTGGAGACCATCATACTCAAGAATTTTATATATGTATACATAATTTCACTTCCTATGTGAAGGCATAGGTCGTTTAAATATATATTGTGTGGGGGGTACCCTGGCAATTTGCGTACTTGCTTCTGCCATCTGCCTTATGGCAATTGATAACTACAAACAAACAGGGTGTCTGGTGGCAAATTTATATTTTTAAATACGATTATTTCAAAAAGTAATAAACGGTGCGGTGGAAGGGTGGCGACGTTAGAATTATCGATTGTGCGGATTTGTCAGTCACGATATCGCAGTGGTCGAGAGTGAGCATCGCGCGAGTTAGAAGTAGGGACGCACTTGTTTTAAAAAACACTTCTTGTCACTTTTAAAGTCACTTTATTAATTTAATTTAAATTAATTTTTAAAATCAATATTACAATCATTTTTATAACAAAAGAAATGCAGATTAAGCTTTAAAATATTGATTGTAAATTAAAGACATAAAAAATAAAAATACAATAAATTCTTATTAAACTAAATTGTTCCTTTTTTTTATGTGAAAATAAATATTGTGAAATAAAAAAATATAAAAAAATAATAATTGCAATTAAGTAGTTTTTTCTAGAGCATTGACTTATTACGTTAACCTAGGTGGTTTTGCTGGTGGTGTTGTTGTTGTTGTGGCTATTGTGGGGGTTTCCATAACTCGCGTTCGCTGTGGTGACATTTTTTAAGAGTAATGATTATTACGTAATTGCTTGTCGACAATTTTGTTCAAAGTTCAGTATTCGACGAATAAGTGATGGACCGAGTATAAAGAGATTCCGCAGAGTGGGTGCAGAGATTCCGCGCAACTGCAATGCCCCGCGGCCAGGGTCCAGTCGATCTTCAAGGACTCCCAAAAACATTGAACTGGCTGAAAGCAGTTTACGTGAAAATCCGCGACTTTCAATAAGGGAAAGAGCATCCTCACGTGGACTTCTAAAAACGATTATTCATGAAATTTTAAAAAAGGATCTGAAGTTCCTTCATTTTAAAAAATTTAAAAAAATTAAATGCGCATTTCCATTCTATCGTTCGATGCTCTTAATAAAACTTTGTGTTAATTATTACGTTTTTTTATTTAAGTTTGAAAATATAAATCTGCTAATCGATGACATTTAGCGGTTTAACTAATAGTAAACAAAAAGCTGTGAATCAAATATTATTGATTAAACTATTGCTATTAGCTAATTAATGACTGTGAATTTGGGTATTAAAAGTGTTATTACAACTGCTGTTTGATTTATTTATACTCCAGACATTTGCGACTAGATCTTTGTGGAATGTTTTATATTTGGCTAGCAGCTTTGACATTTGATAATATAATATTCCAGAAAACCGTTAATTTGAATCTACATCTGTATTGGTGTGATAATTATGTTTGGCTTACGTTATATTACTAATGGTTGTATTAATGTGAATGTGTGTTTCTCAGCCTATTTATGTAGTTGTTTATTGTTATGCCTTCCGTAAGTGTGGTATGTGAGTTGTGCGTTTGTTTATTGTGCTGTCGAGTGATGAAAATCCAGAACGTTCTAATGAAATACGTTTATGCGAGGGTGATTTAGAAATGACCTTCAATAAATGAATTTCCGTAACAATATCATACAAAATCGAAGTTCGATTATTTTCATTTCTTTTGCGAATTATGAAAACTTATTTAGTTCTACGCAAACACACCGTTCATTAACAAAACTATTAAAGTCTTCCTCTAATTGAAACGAGTGTCACAAACTATGACTATGGAAATGGCCATATGTAACGCAAGAAAATATAAAAATAGAAATAAAATTAAAAATACGTTTTTAAAATCATGTTCCCACGATATATAGTTTTTGTGCAAACATTTTATTTTTTTGGGGTGAACATTTCACGTTTTGAGGCTTAACGCATTTACGCTTTCCAACACCGTAGTCGTACAAATTTAATCCAATTGTAATAGAAACATGCTTTGTATGTTTGCTGGTGTAAATTATTTTTCAGTAACTTTATTTAATGATGAAACTGGGCCTAATAAATGGATTTCCGTTTTTATTACACCATCTGTTTAACAATTTATAAAGCTTGCCTGAAAGTATGCAACATTATTTTCACTTTTATGTCTTTTGTCATGCATTTTAAATACTATTTCCGTTTCCGTTGTTTGCCTGCTATAGCCTACTTACCCAAACAAATATGTACTATATTGTTAAATTGTTGTTGTTGTTGTTGTTGTTGTTGTTATTGTTATTGTTGTTATTATTGTTGTCGTTTTGTGTTCATATACAAAATTTTTATACATTTTCATTTTAAGAGCCAGGCATTGTGTGCTCTTCATCATTTTTATGACTGTCTTAAGCAGCCAGTTTTTTCCCACTCCCTAAGTTGACGTCAAATTAATTATTCATTACCAAGGATTAACCTTTTTTTTTGTTTTGTTTCTTTGCTTCTTTGTTTTCCTGTTCCTTGGTCCCCCTTGAACTGCCTGATTTAACCTAAAAATAAATAAACAGTTCCGTTTGTCAAAATATTTAAGGTTGAGTACCTACAATAAGGAAATTATATTTCACTTGCGGTTAAATTTGATGTTCTTTTGTTTACCATCATTAACATTAATTTTCTTACTCACAAAACGCAAAACATTTTTCATAAAATTCACCAGAGGGAAGTCGACTAACGGCAGCAATTGATTTTGATTTTTATTTTATCTGGAATCAGAACTCAAGGTCTGACCCCTACACGTGCTGGAACTAGAGGCAAAGGGTGGTGAGAGAGATGACAGCTGATGAAGCTTCACTATCTTACAACTCTGCTTTTGCCAGTTTTTTGTTTACAGCAGTGTTGCGAGGCCTTTCAATTTAGAAGCTGTGTTTTTTAGTAGCCATTTTGATTAATTTTATTTGCTGCTTTTTAACTTGGTTCTTTCAAGGCTCTCGTGCAGTAGGAATCTTAGAATTTTACACGATTTGTTGTCGGAGCATCGTGAACGATTCATATAGAAGAGTCGCCATCAGGGCATAGGTTTTTTTATTTCAAAGAGAAGTAACACTCAGGCAATGATTGTGGTGACTTATGGTTTTGTAGTCAACGTGGTAACTACCTCAGCCATCGCTACCCCGTACTGAACGTGTATGATCAGAATTCGACATCGCGGACAATTATTTAAGCGCCTGCTGCCAATGCTGGAAAAGCCTTCTACGATTGAAAATGCCAGCTGGGTAAATACACATTAAAAATATATTTATGTACGATGTGTAAATAAATCTGCATTTTTGCTATTACGGAAAAGTTAAGCAGCCCTCCCCTCCTGAGACAAAACTACATGTTAACTTTTTCGAGCTCCTACTGTACTATTGTTTCCAAATTGTATTGAGCATCCTTGACTGTCTGATTTGCCGATATTATTGTTCCAGTTATTGTTGTTGTTGTTGTTATTTCACACGTACACTGTTTTCCCCAACTTATTTACACAAAAACTTGAATATTCATATATATATGTGTGTGTGTGTGTGTGTGTGTGTGTGTGTGTGTTGGTGTATATGTTTATTTAAACAAATACAAACGTTTATCTACTCGTTAGTTTTATCTAATATCTGTTGAGAAACAAAAACAAAAACATTTTTTTCAACTAAAACTCGTATGGATCTGTCCATTTATTCAATACAATCAATGTTTGAGACTTGCTCTTGTTGACGCTGATAGTGAAGCTGATGCTGATGCTGATTCAATAAAGAATAATTGGCATATTTTCTATTGTTATCTTAGTTGTTGAAGTTGTTGTTGTTGTTGTTGTTGTCACTGAATATTGTGGCAAACTACTAGCCGGCCCTTTGTGCTGCTTTGGCTGGTTGTTGTGCAGCAAAAAGTTCAAGTGGAGATGGTTGGCAGAGTGAGGGGCTGTGTACTAAATACCTTAAAAAGTGTGTTATGAAAAAGTGTTATTTCCAAATGTTCTCTTCAGTAGAATAAAGCAAAATCTGTTGATATAATTTCGCAGCAAGAGATGCTTTTAGATCCGCTGAGTGGTGGCCTGTAACCATAATAATAATAATAATAATAATAATAATAATAATAATAATAATAATACTGAAACTGTCATAATGACTGTAATGCAGTAATTTGTTATTTATATAATAAAAAAAAATCTAAATTGTTTGTGTATGACAGTTGTATACCAGTTAACTGAAAGCCATCACTGTGCAGACCTCAACTGGTATAAAATTCAAATTCTTTTCCCAAATTTCTTATGTTTTGCTATTTAAAATCAATTATATTTTTATTTTAAATACAAAATCCAAAATTTAAACTGCCATAATCATGCGTAAATATTACAACAACAAAAAAAAACTTTAAAAAAGAGACACGTCCTAATAAAATCTGTTTTATAAATATTTTAAAATTAAGGAAAACATTTTTGTTTTACCAAATGTAGAGAAACAGTAAAATGATTGTGAAAAAAATTGTCGTATTTATATACAGGGAATAATGGCATAGTATGAACCTGGCACTCAGTGGCTAAATATCCAGACATACGCGTATATTTCGTAGCAAAAACCTACTCATATTCAAAATTTAAACAGTTGTTGACACATCCTGTTTGCTGCAAATTTACACATCTCCGTACGAGTGTATAAAATGTATGCAAATTTAAATTTATCGTCGTTGTATGTGTGTGCGGCTGTGGATTATTTTCCCCCGGGGAGAGTTTAATACATTTAATTGAAATGGCAAAGATTTGCTAGAATGCTTCTATTGTTCTCTCTTGATTTTGAAAACCCTATTTCAGATTAGAAAGACGTACGACAAAAAGCAGTCAGATACATATATTGTGTGTATGTGTGTGTGTACTCGTTTACACAAGCATACATATGCACGTGGCAACACATACAAACTAACACTCTCCCACACACATCTACGGAAACGTGTACATCATATTTTGTGATTTGATATTTTTTTGGTTTTTGATATCAAAAAGTTTTTCCTAAACAACCCGAAATATACAATCAGTTGTGTCTACATACGAGTGCATACATCCATATATAATTTGTATCTGTGTAAAATGAATATCCGGTGTAGGAATCCTGGGACCAAGTGATTGCAAGTCAACAGTTTTGTCGATTGGTTTTGGTGACTTTTTAATGACATTGCCAGCGAACTCTTTACACTTTTTATTTTGTCTTTGATGCAGAATCGCCAGTGTAGCACTTTTTTTGATTTATTACTTTTAGCATTTTTTATTTAGTTCATAAAATTACTCTGCATTGCATATGTAGGGGATTTCCCCTGAGCACTGGTTCAAGTTAACAAAAGGTTATATATATTTTTTGAAATATATTTATTAAGCTTGAGGTCTTTTTTTATTTTATTTTGTTTTATTATTCGATATAAAAACAATTATAATTTCCTATTATTTCTGATGATGTTAACAAGCTGTTAACGAAATATCGAATAATAAAACAAAATTAAATTAAAAAAAGACCTCAAGCTTAATAAATATATTTCAAAAAATATATTAAAAAATGTCAATTAATAATATAATCAAAAGGATATACATATATATATATAAATATATGTTTATATTATTATTTATTACTAGATGACCGTCCCGACTTCGCTCGGAATCTGTTTACTAATGAGAAAAAAATAAGTTTTCCTGTTTTTAGCTGACCCGGCAAACGTTGTTTTGCCATGTAAATTATTTCTAGGAAACATTTTTTTAGTTCAATAAAAATAACTATCTACTATAAGTTTGCGGGGATTTGCTTATAATCGAAAGCGTTGTAGACAATGAAAGTATGCTTTATTTAGGTTAATAAATTAATCTTTATCAAAGTAAAAAATATATCTTAAATTACAATTCTCGATAGCAATCTAAACATTAAAAATACTTATTAATATTTTTACTATCAACTGTATAGTGAGTAAGACAGGAGACCGGGTTCGTTCACATCCCTTTAGGGTCAGTCGCCATATTGGATTTAGGTTGATGATAAACCTTTCAAACTCTCCTCATCATACCCTTTCATTTGATACCCATATTGCAAAAAAGGAAAAAGTAGGTTTAAAAAAAGTGGGAGTAAAGTGGGCGTGGTTAATTTTAGGGGATGAAAAATAGATGTTATCCAATTCTCAGACCTACCCAATATGCACACAAAATTTCATGAGAATCGGTCAAGCCGTATCGGAGGAGTTTAACGACAAACACCGCGACACGAGAATTTTATGTATTAGATTTTCTTTGTAGAGGACGTACGGTAATTTTACCTAAAGAACACGGTAATTTTTTTAATGCTGTACGGAAATTGAAATAGAAAAAGTTCCAACACAATTGATCGCATGTGTAGGGGTCATCACCTGAGTACTGGTTCTAGATGAAAAAAAAAACATCTCTGCGTATGTATCTTTCTCTTTCCAGCTGCAAAACGATTTTTAATGTTTCTTTTGTTGTTGTGGTAGTAAAAACAAATGCGTTTGCTCTCAGTCCTCCCACAGGAACTACCTACTCCCTATTGTTTACATAAGACCAGCGTCACTAGTAAATTTTCAATGACACGCAAGTTACATATATCCCTGATAAATTTGATAAGTTCTTAGAAGCAATAAACAAATAAAATAATATTGTAAAATTGTTGCAAAGTAATTTGACTTTATGAAAATTAGTGCAACGGAAAAAAGATATTCAATTTCATTTCAGTTCCCACAAAAATATTAAGAGAATTTAAAACTACAAATAAATTGCAATTCTGCAATTTCATAAGGTAAATTAATTTAAAAACATTTTTAAGAATAAAAATGTTTTCATGTAATAAAAGTGCAAATGATAGCATTTTGAGCTATGAAAATTTTCATAAAGTCAACCAATCAGAATTGAGCTGATGCAACAATTATGATTGAGTTTAAGTTAACTTTTAAGTAATATGTAAAATAGAAATCAGTCTTAGTTTCTCCATTAAGAGTCGGAGTTGATTCGTAAAAAGAAATTCGCAAATAAAACTTGTTTTTAAAGATAGAATAATAAATTTGTTTTTTTATCACGCAATAAGTTCGGGTTATTTGAGTGGCGCAGTCGGTAGGATCCTAGTGAGTAAAAGGATCCAGTGATACGAACCGAATTAATGAAAATTTTGTACAGTGGACATTTATTAAAATTGAAGTGAAAACACCAAGGTAGTGAACTCTTACAATTATAAATAGACACTACAAAAACAAAGTGATAAAGAACAAATTGATAAAACACAAAATAGTGCAGTGAACAATTAAAAGAAAATTGAACGCCACTATATAAACAAAATAATTGTGCAGCAAACGCTTAGAAAAAGTGAACACCACTAAATAGTGCAGTGAACATTGATGTCAAGTGGGAGCCACAGTCCTTTCTTAAAACTTTTGAAAACAAGTTCTAAAAGGCAACGAATTTTCGACAAAAACCGACCAATGGAGGAACAAGCTCAAGAGCAGATCAGCCTGGCAGACGAACTGATCAGGAAAGATCAACAGCTGGAACGCTTGCGCCAAGCTTATGTAGAATTACAGCAACAAGCGCAACAATTACAACAACAACAACAACAACAGCAGCAAACCCCAGTTTTACAAGACGGACAGCAACAACAATGGCAACAGTTACAACGCCAACTACCACAACATAATCAGTTGGACAGGATCCACAAAAATGTGGCATATCTGCCAGTGTTTACGGGTCTCGGAGAAATGACAATCAATGCATTCCTGAGCAGTGTGGAGTACTTATTATCAACAATAACGGATGAGGAATTAAAGAAGGAAGCTACAAAAGCCATTTTTTATAGAAGTATACAAGGCCCAGCCAAGAACGTGATAATCAATATTCCGGAACCAGACAACTGGCCACTAATAAAGGAGACACTGAAACTACGATATCGTCCTGATATTGAACCACACCAACTCTACAGAAAGATATCAAATCTTAAGGTAAATAGTGTTAATGAATTATTGACAGAAATTCAAGAAATTAAATATAAATCGGACGAATTAATAATATACTATACAGGGGATCACTACATTGACCTTAGTAACATAGACAGTTTATTAGTGAACACAATGAAAGAAATGACACAGGGAACTCTACTAGACAAAATTTATAACGAAGGACATTTGAATAACATTTTAAAAATAATGACAAGCAGAAGATTTGAAGACAGTTGTATCAGGACAGAGTATAGAAAATTCAAAATAAAGGAGGATAGGTCAACAAACGTATGGAACAATAGGTATCAGGACAAAAGACAACAATATAATAATGCACATGCAAATTTTAAAGCTAGAAACATAGATAATAGAGTTAATAGAGTACCACAGACAGGACAATGGAATAGGAACCCTCAATACCAAAATAATTCAGGCCAACATAGGCAAAATAATAATTTTAATGCAGGAAGGATTAATAGTTTTAATAGGTTCGGAAATACAGGCCAATATCGCCAGAACCCATTTAGACAAGTTGCAGTTGAACCCATGGAGGTTGATACAATAGAAAAAAGTAATAAATATTATAATAATAATATCCAAAGGGTCGGGCAGGTAGGACACTCTAGATCATGTTACAGCCAAAATCGCTTGGAACAACCTAGGCAAGACCTAAACGCACCCATGGATTCCAATAATGTAGTACAAAATTATAAGTTGAATGAAATGATAGGAAATTCGGAACAAAACCACGGTGAATGCAACAGGGGTCAACTTGAACAAAACCCAAATAACCAAAATCATTTTTTTCGGGAACAACCTCAGACTACTTACCCCTCGTGAGGATAACAATTAATAATAGGGAATATAATGCGCTAATAGATACAGGTGCAAACATAAGTCTAATAGACAATGATATGAAAGAATTTAGGAAAACATTACTAATAAAACCAATTGAAATTAGTACAATAAACAGAAAGAATATAATTAGGTATGAAGTACTAACAGACGCACCTAGGGAATTTAATGTGGAAGAAAATGCGAAAGTCAGGTGGAAGATGACTCAATTAAAGGGACGAAGATATAAATTCATTATAGGAATTGATTTGATGAACTGCTTTAACACAATAATAAATCTTGTGGATGGACATATCTCATTTAATAATAGAATAACAGATTTTATAGAAAATCCATATAAAAACATCCAAGTTTGCACATTGGAAGGATCAGACTTTGACTGGAACAGAGTTCAGTTGGACCATTTGAACACGGATGAATATAGAGAAGTAAGGAACCTCTTAGATAGATTCGGGGAATTATTTTTTAGAGAAGGGGACAGACTGACCAGTACAATGAACATCAAGCACGAAATCAGAACAACGACGGACGAACAGATAAATTCCAAACTATACAGGTATCCACCACAACACGAAGTGGAAGTAAGGCGACAAATTAGGGAAATGGAAGAGCAGGGTATAATTAGGAAGAGCTGCTCTCGTTATGCGAGTCCATTAATAGTGGTCCCTAAAAAGTTAGATAATTCAGGAGAAAGAAAGTACAGGATTGTGGTGGACTACAGAAAACTTAATGAAATAACTATAGACGATAAATTTCCATTGCCAAACATAGACGCAATCCTAGACAAACTGGGTCGGGCGCAATATTTTACGACCCTCGACTTGGCTAAAGGCTACCATCAAATTTTAATTAGAGAAGAGGACAGGGAGAAAACTGTATTCGTCACTCCACACGGATTGTACGAATTTATAAGAATGCCTTTCGGACTGAAAAATGCCCCGGCAACGTTTCAGAGACTGATGAACGAGACATTAAGAGATTTTATAAATAAGAATTGCGTGGTATACCTTGACGACATATTGATATTCAGTACGTCACTGAAGGAACACATCAAGGCGATCAATGATATTTTTTCGGTGCTGGAAAGGGCTAATTTAAAGATACAGATAGATAAATGTAGTTTTTTAAAAGGACAAACGGAATTTTTAGGACATGTATTAACTAAGGAGGGAATAAAGCCAAATCCTAACAAAATTAAAATTATTCAGGATTTAACACTACCAAAAACCGGAAAACAAATCAAAAGCTTTCTCGGACTAACAGGATATTACAGGAAGTTTGTAAAGGATTATGCTAAAGTAGCACAACCCATGACGAAATACTTAAAGAAAGGAGTGAAAATAAATATAAAGGATCCAATGTACATAGAAGCTTTTGAAAAATTAAAATCCCTCATTATCTCACACCCAATTTTGAGATATCCAAATTTTGAAAAACAATTCACGCTTACAACAGATGCCTCGAATTATGCAATGGGAGCCGTTCTTTCGCAAGAAGGACATCCCATTTGCTTTGTATCTAGGACATTAAATAACCACGAGAGAAATTATTCAGCAACAGACAAAGAATTTTTAGCAATTCTATGGAGCGTAAATTACTTACGACCATATCTTTACGGACGAAGATTTAAAATTTTTACGGACCATCAACCCATCAAATTTTTACACACGAAATATAAGGGAAAGGACATGTCGCCAAGACATCAACGATGGCTATTGAAATTGGGGGAATATGATTTCGTACATAAAGGGAAAAGAAAATAGGGTAGCAGACTTTTTGAGTAGAATAGAAAATCAAGAAGATACAGGTCAGGAGAATAATGAAATTAAGGATTTTAATATAGTAAACAATGTGGAAAATGATAATACATCAATGGAAACAGTTCATTCGGCAATAGAAAATCTACAGGATCATTTTTATATTAAAGAAGAATTAGTAAATAAGTACAAGACACAGATTATACTAACTGATAATAAAATAGAAGAATGCAAGATGATACATAACAAACGAATAATTTTTATAGCAGAAAGCGATTTTGAAATAATGGGTGAAATATTCAGAAAATATATTACAAAGGGAAATATTGGAATATATTCGGAACTATCCGAACAAAGTTACAACGTAGTTCAGGAAAAACTAATAGAAGTGTTCTCTAATGATAGACAAATAAAATTTACTAAATGCACAATAAGAGCTCAAGATATGGAAACAGAGACTGAAGCAGTTAAACAAATATCCTTTTATCATGTTAGAGAAAGCGTACACTCAGGCATCCTTGAAACTTACAATCAAATTAAAAATAGGATATATTACCCAAAACTATTAGAGTTGATTCAGTTGGTAATCAATCAATGTGATTTATGCCAAGAAGTAAAATATGATAGGAATCCAATCAAACAAAAATTCGCGGTTACAGAAACACCTTCAGAAATCAACGAAATTATACATATAGATACTTACGTAATAGGGAGATATGTTTTTTTGACTATAATAGATAAATTTTCTAAATTTGCGGCGGCATATTCACTGAACGACAGAAATAATATAACAATAATAGAACAATTGGAGGAACATTTCGCTAGAATAGGTAAACCGAGGAAAATAATTGCAGATAATGAATTCAAGGCTGCCAGAATAAAGGAATTTTTAGATAGTGAAAATGTAGAAATGCACCTTACAAAACCTAACAGTCACACAGGTAATTCAGATATAGAACGTTTACACAATACTATCGCAGAAAAGTTTAGAATATTGTATAAAACAAATAGGGAATTATCAGTAAAGCAATTAATTCAAAAATCAATTAGAAACTACAATGAAAGATATCATTCAACCATTCATTGTACACCCAACGATGTTCAGCAGAATAAAATAGATGCGAACAAGGTTAGAATAAATTTAGAAGAAAATAAAAAACGCTTAATAGAGAAAAGTAACAGATCACGGGAAGATTACAGAGAAAATAGGGAGGAAGGATTCATTAAGAATTATAAAGCAGTTAGACATAAGGAACAGCCTAAATATAGAAAGGGACGTTTAGATAACATTCATCCTTGTAACATTAAACGACAATATAAATTTACAGATACTAATGATATGCCTAATGATAATGACTCGGACACCAATGATTAAGGGAGGAATGACCACAAAACTTTTGACGGAACAAAAGGGATACACGGACATATACATGAAAAATCAGGAAATTGTTACTGAAACGGACATAGTGCTACACATAATTAATCTTCATGACCTTGAAGAAATTTTAAATAACATATCGGAAAATATAAAATTAATGAGGATTGAAAATAAGGGAATATTGAACTCAGAACTAAGTGACACAAAAACCAAACTGTTAACTTTATTACCGAGACAACACAGACAAAGACGTGGATTAATTAATGGTATAGGTAGTTTACAAAAATGGTTATTCGGGACTATGGACGACGAAGATCGACAAAATATTCAAAAACAATTATTTAATATTAATGATTTTGTGGAAAATAATAATCAACAGATAATAATTAATGATTATTTTAATAAATCTTTAAGTCACATAAAACAGGTAATAAATGATGATAGGATTAAGATTGAAAAAGAGTTAAATTCTATAAGCAAAATTTTAGAAATTGAAAACAATAAAAGTTTATATTTAGAACAGTTAAGTAATATACAACTAATAAAGAATAAAATAGAACATTTACAAGAAAATGTAATTTCGGCAAAGTATGGAATTGTACACCCTAGTATATTAACCAGTAAAGAAATTGAAAAATATGAAATTAACTATGAAAAGTTAAAATATATTCAATTTGGAGTAACATTTTTCAATAACTCTTGTCTAGTTTTAGGAATTAAAATACCAAAAACATTCGTAGCAATTAAGTTAAGATATATTGTTCCACTACCAAATATTCACAATAAGGAAATTGATTCTGTCATAGAACAGATCTTTGAATTTGAAAATAAAACATACCAATACAAAGAAAATAAACACATAAAAGAATCAAAATTAAGTAATCATTGTACAATAAAAGAAAATTGTCAACTAATTAAAAATAAGGACCTAGAAATTATACAACTAGATATAGACACAATAATAATTAAAAACGCAATAAATATTACTGTTAATGGAACTTGTATTTTAAAAGAAACTGTACTAAACGGAAACGTCTTAATCACTTTTAATAATTGTTCAATAAAAATTAAAGATTACTATTTTTCAAATATTATTGAAAGTATTGAAGAAAAAGAAATATTTAACATGCCAAATAGAATTCAAAATTTTTCAAATAAATTATCATTTCTAGAAATAGAAGAAGAACATAAAAATAACATACAAAATATTAAAGCTTTGAAATACCACTCTAATATTTCATATGGATGTAATATTCTAATAATACTTGCAGTAATAGTTTTAATACTGGTAATAATAATAAAACA
The DNA here is from genome assembly GCA_963924685.1 of Dexiosoma caninum. Taxonomy (NCBI): domain Eukaryota; kingdom Metazoa; phylum Arthropoda; class Insecta; order Diptera; family Tachinidae; genus Dexiosoma; species Dexiosoma caninum. The sequence goes on along the minus strand of OZ004728.1, from coordinate 50,826,725 downwards.
TAAAAATATTAAAATAAAATTAAATAATAGAATTCAGGAGAATTCTAATTTAAAGGAGGGGGTAGTTACATACATCCCTGATAAATTTGATAAGTTCTTAGAAGCAATAAACAAATAAAATAATATTGTAAAATTGTTGCAAAGTAATTTGACTTTATGAAAATTAGTGCAACGGAAAAAAGATATTCAATTTCATTTCAGTTCCCACAAAAATATTAAGAGAATTTAAAACTACAAATAAATTGCAATTCTGCAATTTCATAAGGTAAATTAATTTAAAAACATTTTTAAGAATAAAAATGTTTTCATGTAATAAAAGTGCAAATGATAGCATTTTGAGCTATGAAAATTTTCATAAAGTCAACCAATCAGAATTGAGCTGATGCAACAATTATGATTGAGTTTAAGTTAACTTTTAAGTAATATGTAAAATAGAAATCAGTCTTAGTTTCTCCATTAAGAGTCGGAGTTGATTCGTAAAAAGAAATTCGCAAATAAAACTTGTTTTTAAAGATAGAATAATAAATTTGTTTTTTTATCACGCAATAAGTTCGGGTTATTTGAGTCGCACGTGTTAAATATCTATCATAAATTACGTTGCCTGGGGTAACACAAGTCTCCAGTTCTGACGACTAATTCAGTAGCAAATAAATGCAATTTTACTATTGCCATTTCCTGCAGGGTCTTCTCCAATATACACATTTAAAAAATTTTTATTTTGTCGTTTCTCCTGTGAGGTGTATGTGTGCGTGTATATACATATATATATATATATTTATGCTAAAAGCGTTGTCGTGTTATTTGCAGCTTAACTTAATTATTTGGTAAAACAAACAAACGAAAATTCTAACAAATATTCAGTTTAAATGCATTTTTATATTTTTGTTTCATTAAAATCAAATTACAAAAAATATTTGTAAGTGGGTTCATTTGGAAATTTATTTGTACTTTTTTGCACTTGAAAGTATGTGAAATATTGCAATTAAAAAAAAAAACAATACAACAGGCAGACAAGGTATGCTAAAATGGCTTGTTAAGGGAAATCTTCTCTACTGTAAAATATGTTGTGCGCTGGTCCATATCGAGCCTTTGGTAATTCAAAAAATCGTGAACTGAGAAAAATGCATTTGAAGTTTTGAGCCATCTTTTTGATAGTATTTTCGTTTACTAAAGTTATTTACTTACAAGTTTTTAAATAAAGAGGCATGTTTTGTAATGTTTTCTGTTTGTAAATTTCTTGTCATAAAGGAAATATTTCATTATTGCAAATAAATATTGTTGGAAATAGCTGGAGGCAATAAAGGCATTTGTGTCTGTAGAATCTGAACAGTTAGAGGTAGAACCATAATCGTTTTTCCTTTAAATATATATTTCCCCAAAGATCATTTCTGCATAGCCAGCTCAAAAAATTCAAATTTTGAGTTACTACGGTATTGCACCAAAGGCTCGATATGACCGGAGAAATTTAAATTATGCTAATGAATTCTGAGTTACTAACAGCCATATCGAAGAGTAACAGGAACTCACTTTTGCCCCTAATAATTCCTATTTGTATTGTCTTTAATAACTCGTTGCAGAAATTTGATAAAAATTTTATTTCAAATTTATTTAAAATTGGTTTCTAAAAAAAAAACAAAAATTGTTTCTTATTAAAAAATAATTGTTATTTCGAAAGTTTTTATTAAAAAATACCTTTTTTGCAGAAAACAATTTTTTACTAAAGGAGTACCTTATTTTATAAATACTTTTTTTTATTATTAAATACTTTTTTTATAAAAAATATTTTTTATTAAAAGTACTTTATTTTTTATATATGCTTTTTCTTTAAAAACAATTTTTTATTAAAAATCCTTTTTTTTTTCTTCTAAAAACAAATTTTTATTAAAAATATTTTTTTTTTTAAAAACAATATTTTTTATTAAAAGTACTTTATTTTTTATAAATTCTTTTTCTATAAAAATCAAAAACAATTTTTTATTAAAAATACTTTTTTTCTGACAGCAAATTTTTATTAAAAAATAATTTTTGTCTAAAAACAATTTTTTATTAACAATACTTTTTTTTTCTAAAAAATACTTTTTATCGAAAAAATACTTTTTATATAAAAAATACTTTTTATCTAAAAACAATTTTTATTACAAATCCTTTTTTTTTCTAAAAGCAAATTTTTATTAAAAAAAATTTTTCTTTTTCAAAAAACAATATTTTACTAAAACTACATCTTTTCTAAACAATTATTTTCAATATTATTAAATTCTTATTAAAAACTTCTTTTTATAATAAAGATATCTAAAAGCTTTAATATGGCGACAATGAGCACCATCTTAAATTTTCCATTCTAGTTGATTTTCTAAAAATTGTTCATCGTGAAAATAGTAGTTGGTCATTCTTATATTATTATTTTTTATTTATATTATATTTTTTAATTTTTCTAGTTTTTTTGACCTTTTTTTTATATTAATAACACTAATTAATTTAAGCCTAAGGTCTGTTTATATATTTTATATTTATTTCAATATTTCGCTACTCCTTTGTGTAGCTTCTTCAGGAAAATTGGTTTTTGTTTATAATAAAAAAATTTTTTTAAAAAATTCACAATATAGGAAAAGTTCTTGTCAATGAAAATTTAAAATAAAAAAAATATATAAAAATATTTTTATAGGCTTAGGCTTAAAATAATTAGTGTTATTAATATTATATTTTTTATTTACATGATATTTTATTATTATTATTTATTAAAATTTTTATTTCTTAAAAAAAAACACCGACTAAATGAGAATTTTTATCAGTTTCAATGTAATTTCTCTATTTTTTTTTTATCTTGGACCAGCACTCAGGAGTTGACCCCTACCCATGCGGTGCATTGTGCTGGAACTATAGGAAAGGGATAGTAGGAGAAATAATAGGAGATGAAGTTTAACTATTTCACAACTCTGCTTTGCACGATCTTTGTTTTTATAGCATTGTTGTAGAGCCTCTGATGTCAAGGAGACTTATCAAATTTTTCAAGCTTCGTTTTAGTAACCATTTTTATTATTATTTTACTTCGCCGGTTCTACACAATAGCGACGAAGGAAGGCGTTCTGGTGTGCTTGTGGATTGGATACAGCTGAAGCCGTTACTGTTCAGTGACCAGTGACTATGCCTTCGCCACTGAAACCTTTCGACAACAACTGACACAAAGTCACACTCAAATGCACATCAGAAAAAATGCGAGATGGTTTTATGAGTCTGAAACTGGGGTTGAACCCAGGAAAAATTTTATCGTTTTGTAGTCAACGTGCAGACTACTTCGACCATCTCCACCCTCGATGCAGTTTTTCCTGCATTGGCCTTCAGTTCTTTGTCGTTAATATCATTGTCCCAATGTCATTATGGGTTTTATCGTCTTCCATCATTGTCATTATCTGTGTGTTAATATTGTCTCATAATGAATGAGTGAATGAAAGCACTTAAAAATCATGAAAAAAAGAAGAACTAATGAATGTCAAATTTGTTAGATATCAAGTTAACTTTTGGTCTCTCTTGAAATTCAGTACATAAGTAATCGAGCTTTTAAATATGTTTTTGTACATGCGTTGGTTTGTGTATTAACAGATGTACATATGTATGTATGTATGTATGTATGTATGTATATGTATGTATATGTGAGCATTTTATTAGTGTGTGAATTCCCTTATGACCACAGCAGATGTAAATATATCGCCATCAAACCGGCTTCCCGCTGGACGAATGTTCGGTAAAGCTAAAGAATTTCACAGGCACTTTCGTAGAAATAAAAATAAACGTTAATATTTGTTCTTTGTATTCCATTCGCATTTTAAAAATTCCCGAAAAATTAGCGAATATTTTCATATCGAGAATTTTTCGCTTTAGCGAACATTCGCTTAACAAGAAACTCAGGTCAAGCGACAACAAACATCGCCAGTGTTGATTGGTGGAAAAATAAACAAATCGAATGTTTTACTAAAATAACTTAATGAAGGACGATAGAGAAAAGCGTTTTGTTTATCTAAAAAATATATTTACATCTGCTGTATCATCATTTAAAGGATGGAGCAGATTTGCGAATTCGAAGGAAGATTTATTTTCACTTAATCTGGCCTGATTTAATTTCTATAAAAATGTTTCTTCGTTTAAATTGAATTTTAACTGTCGCATATTTATTTGTAAGTCTTTTTAGTGGCGTGTAAAATTCATTATTTTTTTAACTGAAGCTATGTACACACGATTGTCAGATTTTACAATACTGTAGGATATGGCAATGAAAAATTCACACCGAACTGTAAATTATCTGTTCAGTCTATTGTAAGAAAACTATACGATTTCATTGTCACACAATAAAGTTATCTGTCTATAAGAACTGTCTGTTCACACGGTTGTCAGATTATTGTATGCTAAAGGGTGGTTAAATTTCAAGGGCCGATGTTGATTTTGAATAAAACACAAACTATTTAGGAAATTATTGTAATTTTATTTTATTATGATATATTGGTATTACTCAATTATGTATGGAACAAAATATCGGCCAAATGGGCGCCGCGACCACGGCGGCACACCTCCATCCGATGGTCCAAATTTTCAATGACCCTGAGGCATAATGGAGGTTCTATGCCGTTAATGTGCCGAATTATCTCATCCTTTAGCTCTTGAATTGTTGCTGGCTTATCGACGTACACCTTTTCTTTCAAATAACCCCAAAGAAAAAAGTCCAACGGTGTCAAATCACATGATCTTGGCGGCCAATTGACATCGCCATTACGTGAGATAACACGGCCATTGAATTTGTTGCGCAAAAGAGCCATTGTTTCGTTAGCTGTGTGGCAAGTGGCACCGTCCTGCTGAAACCACATATCGTCCACATCCATATCTTCCAATTCGGCCCATAAAAAGTTCGTTATCATCTCACGATAGCGAACACCATTCACAGTAACTGCCTGACCGGCCTCATTTTGGAAAAAATACGGCCCGATGATGCCGCCAGCCCATAAACCGCACCAAACAGTCACTCTTTGTGGGTGCATTGGTTTTTCGACAATCACTCTTGGATTCTCATTCGCCCAAATGCGGCAATTCTGTTTATTGACGAATCCACTGAGGTGAAAATGTGCCTCATCACTGAAGATGATTTTCTTTGAAAATTGATCATCCACTGTTGCCGTGGTCGCGGCGCCCATTTGGCCGATATTTTGTTCCATACATAATTGAGTAATACCAATATATCATAATAAAATAAAATTACAATAATTTCCTAAATAGTTTGTGTTTTATTCAAAATCAACATCGGCCCTTGAAATTTAACCACCCTTTAAAAGTTGCCAGATCCGATGTTTAATATTGTATCTAAATATTTAAGGCCAGCGTTGCCAACATAAATATTTATCTGCCAATGGTGTTAATGTACGGTGCACTAAATTAAGCAAATGTGACAATAACAAATGAGTGTAAAATGTGTGGCAATTGCGGGTCAATGGAAATGAAGAGTGTTCTCACGATTGTAAGAAGTGTGACAATATTATTGTCATACAATGCACGGACAATACATTTTGTGAGAATGTTGCCCCACGAAAATTTAACATTTTTGTACAAGTTTTCTGTCAATAATTTTCTATATGACAATCGTGTGTGCATACCTTGACTCTATATGTTTCTGCGTTTGGCATATTGCACGAAATAAAATTAATTTGCACATGCTGCTGCCGTGACTGCATTTCATTGTTATATTGAGTTTTTTTTTTTTTATTTATTTTTTGCTTCTATTTTTGTTCTACAAATTGAATTAATTGCAAATAATTTTACATTTTATCATTAAAAACAGGCAATTTTTTTATCGCTTTTAAATTTTGTTTTTGTTTTTCTCACCCCTTTTCTACCACCGTCATGTAGGCAACATTTAGCTGCAGCAATATGTGCGTGTAAATAAATGCCTACGTGAAGGAGCTATTGGCATGTTTGTGTGAGTGTGTGTGTGTGTGTGTGTGTGTGTGCTTGATTTAAATGAATTTTTATTAATAAACCATAAAACACAGCTGCCTTGGATGCGTTACCATGATTGATGTATGACGATGAACGACGACAATACATTTCCTTTACGCATCGTATCCATTAAGAACAATTGCAGACAATAAGAATGCAATTGTCGTAGGAAAAGGTTTTGGTTTAAAGAAGTGATAGCTGGCAGATTAAGTGAATGTTTGGTTGGTTGGTTGGTTGGTTGGACTGCCTGGGTGGCTGGCAATGGGAACCGGTCAGAGAGAGAGAGAGAGAGAGAGAGAGAGACAAAAAATAATAAAATTTGCGATTGGTGGTCTTGACAAAAATTTTGTGTTGCCTTAACTTTTTGAAAATTTGATTTTATTTAATAAATGTCGACATTTTATTTAAGCATTTCATTTTGTAATAAATATTAAGAAAATACATGGTGGGACAAATTTGTCAAGTCAAGTCATGAAAATTCAACAATGGAAAGGAATGTCATACTGCGACACTTATTTAGTAAAACTTATGGCCACAAAGATGTTGCACTTAAACGGCACAAAATCTATCAACAATGGTTGAAAAATCGTTGTCTTTACAAAAAATACACTGTGTGGAGGGTTTTGGTATTTTTTTTTTGGAAATGAACAACGACCCCCATCGTGTTAAGGACACTTCATTGATCCACTCCAAAACAATTGGCTTTTTTGTGCTCGCCAAGTTGAATTTTAACCAGTGAAATTTAATTGCAGCAATGTGGTGCCAAGAGGCACAGAGCCTCACAAAACTGTAAGCTCTTTCATGATAAATCTTCTACTCGCTGATTTTCTTTAAATTTCCGCCGCATTCTTGTGACTTTTTTATTAAATTTTTCCCAATTAAATCTTTGCTCAGAAAATTTTTATTTCTTATTTAATAATTTAATTGAATCCACGTTTATTTTAATTGATTTTTGTGGCCTCTACAGACAGTACACTCAAAATGGCCAAATTTTACAATTTTATTCAATTAAAATTATTAATTGATTCTACGTTTTTCGTGATAAGTTGAAATCTAATTATTATTTTAATTGAATCTTCGTTTTTTTTCTATTGAACTTTAATTATTTTATAATCTTTTATATGGTTGAAAAGATTTTAAAAAATTATCAACTGACATATTTTGGCTTTACACTGCCGTCAATAGACCTGTATTTCGTTACAGGAAAAGTTATTCCTTCAGACAAGTCAGTTCACAAACGCGTGTTTGCTTATGGCCACACTGTCCTATACATCCTTATACATTTTTTTTCCCCAGTAGCAAAGCCATTGAGACAATTTCCTCAACTTGAAAAAAAAAATCGTTTACAAACTTTGTGAGAAGGAAACAATTTCAAAGTTCGACTCATTTAATTTGGCTGGTGATGTTTATAATGATGTTGTCCCATAATAAATTAATCAGCAGTCTGTCTCTCCGTCTGTCTATTTGTGTCCACTTGCAGCATCATGAACACAACATTAAATGTTTCCACTTGCAGGCGACGAAATAATGATGGAGATGCATCTTCAGCATCTTCAAAATAAATTGTCTTTTTATCGTGTACAATTCAATTAAAATATAAAATTACTGGTGTTGCGCTTGTTTTAATATTTTCTTTTTCCAAGTTGCCTGTAAGACAAACCAAAAAACAAATTTAGTTGGATGAGCAGTCAGTCGGCTGCGTTGTAGGGATAGATGTTCATACGGATGGATGGCTGATTTTATCAATGTCTTTACAATAGTTTCCTACGAATGATTATTTTTTTTTCCTGCTGCTTCTCCTTAGTTAAGTTTGACATATTGTGTTGAAATTTGTAAGATTATTGCATTTAGTTTTCTATACCAGACTCTCAAAGGCATACAATGAGCAGTACATGCATGTTTCAGTATGTTCAGGCATGCATTACATACGCTCAAATGCATCTGTACTTACGTAGATGCTGCCGTTTTATTTATTCAATGTATGCATGTGTGTGTATGTATTTCACTTTATGCTGCATTTAGATACTTTAAATATATGTATAATTTTTTCCTCATTGTTCTTGCTGAGATTTTTCGGCAAAAACTTTACATATGTAATTTTATGTGCATTGTAAAATGTTTTAGAACAGTGTGCTTTTATTCTGAAAAAAAAATTTTCTAAGCAAAATTTTTGCAGAGAAAATATTTTCTAAATCAAAATTTTGCGGACAAAGAGGTTTCTAAAAAATTTTTCTTCAACAAAAATCTTGCGTAAAAATTGTTTCTCGCGAAAAATTTGTTTCCGGCAGAATTTTCTATTAAAATTTTTGAAATAAATTTTTTTTCGGACACAATATTTTCTAAAGAAAATTTTCTTGGTTAAAAAGTTCAAAAAAAAAAATTCGCTGAGAAAAAATCTAATCAAAATTTTGCGGACACTTTTTTCAAAAAAAATTTCCTTGAACAAAAAAGTTTCGTAAAAATTGTTTTTGGAGAAAAAATTTTATCCGGCATAATTTTCTAACGAAATTTTATTTTGATAAAAAAAAATTTTTTGAAAGAAATTTTCAGAAATAAAATTTTTTTCGGACAATATTTTCTATACAAAATTTTTTCGGATAAAGTTTAAAAAAAATAATTTTCACTGACAAAAAAATGTTCTAATCAAAATTTTGTAAAAAAAACTTTTCTTAAACAAAATTTTTTTTGGGAGAAAAAATTTTTTTCTGACAAAATATTTTTTAAAGAAATTTTTTCCGACAGAATTTTTAAAGAAATTTTATCTTGATAAAAAAAATTATGCGGACAAAAAGTACTCTAAAAAAATTTTTCTTCAACAAAAAAGTTGGAAAAAAAAATGTTTTTTTGAGGGATCATATGCATTTCAGATCATTTGGATAGATTATGCCAGTGAAAAAAAAAATTTTTTTAACTTTTTATCTGTTATTTTTATTTGTTTAGAAAATATTTTGTTAAAAAAAAATTTTCTTTCAAAAGTCTTTTATCAAAATAAAATTTCTTTGGAAAATTCTGTCGGAAAAATTCTTTACAAAATATTTTGTCAAAAAAAAATTTTTTCTCCCAAAAAAAACTTTTTCGTTTAAGAAAAATTTTTTTACAAACTTTTTGTCCTAAAATTTTGATTAAAAGATTTTTTTGTAGGTGAAAATTTTTTTTTTAAACTTTTTATAAACTTTATAAACTTTTTATAACACTTATGATCTGAAGTCTGTTTTATGAAAAAAAAAAACGTTAAAAGGCAGTCGATTAAAGGATTTGCCACAGCCACCCTGTGCCATTCTCGTACTTCAATATATCCCTCAGCTACAAACGAGAGCACAGGCCTAAGTTGTCTAAGAAAAGCGCCACAAAGAATCTCGGCATCGGTCTAGGCAGACCCAGGCATACACAGAGAAAGGGCACAACAGTCTACTTCTCCGCAGCGTCCTCACAGCTCCTACAGCGGTCATTGACCGGAATGTCCATCTTCTCAGCATGCATGCATGGAAAAAGCTCAGAAATAGTTTCTTTTCTTAAGTTTAAAATGCGATTCAATTTGAATCAGAAGGATCGATTTTGAGTTACTGTTCGTAGTGTTTCTTATCGAGCATTAAAAAATATCTTAAGTTGCTTTTGCTTAACGCCAAGAATTCGATGATTTTTATTTTCTATTTGCTTGTGGCTTTTACGGTCTTGTACTTTATTTATTTTTTGGTTTTTGTTTTCTGTTCTTTTCTCCTTTACAATTTGATAGTGCTGTAGTTGAGGTTGAATCTTCGTCTTTTTTATTTATTGCAATGCTTATTGTTGTTGTTGTTGCTTACTTTGTTTGATGTTTGCCAAAAATAACTCGCAAAGTGCATTTAAATATCTAAAATAATCATAGAAACAATACAGAAACAAAGCAGTGCGTACACACACACACACACACAGGCGAACGAGAAACGTAGCCACGTCCCTCTTCACATCGATACATTTCATTAAATATTTAGTTTGCGTGATGAATCTGTATTTCTGAGATTTTTTTGCTTTCTATTATTTCTAGCATTTTAGTATAAAATGTATTTCGATTAAAAGAATTGTTTTAAATATATTTTTCACATTCTAAACATTTCAACCATGAACAAATAAATTGACAAAAAGACATTTGTTTTTCATGCAAGACTATTTATAAGTTTTGGTCTTTTGCTCGGTTAAAAATCTATTTTATTAAAAATAAATTAAAAAAAAAAAACAGACAACAAAAAGTTCACATTTTATTGGATGACTAATAACGAACGAAAACACATTAGTCGGAATAAGCTTAAGGAGAATAGAATAGAATAAATATTATTAACAAAGGTGGAATTTACAAAATAAATCCTTTTGAGAAGAAGGATTTGTTTGTTATTGCTTTCCTTTCAAAATTCAATGGAATTAAGGTTCTCATCATTAATCAGTTGCAGTGATCCTTTTCTGCTCATTTTCTTTATATCTGTTTGATAAATCCTTCTCTTTTCGCTACGTTTTATATTCCTTTAAAGCTGTCATCTGGCTTTTTACTTATTTTCTTTGCTTCTATTTGCTCTTAATAACTCCTGTATTGATTTCATCCTTAATATCCTTTTACTTCATGTCATTTCAATTACAATGCAATTTTTTCGTTTGCTCTTTTTTTTGTCATTTGTTAAGTTTTTCGTTTCCTTTTTAATTTTTTACCTCGATTTAAAGAGGATATTACAGGGCGATCAAGTGTTAAAATTTGCAGAATAGCAAGAAATATAAAATGGCAAAGAACTGGCATTTAATAGCATGTGTTCTATTTGAATGCAAGTAAATCATTAATAAATTGACTTGTGAAGGAAAATGAAGAAGAATTTCTAAAGGGATTTCAGAGACATTTGCCATGAAAAATAAACTAAGTGGAATGAGTTTTAATACAGCAAAAGGAAAACAAGTTGGATGTGACCATATTGTGATTATGTTTTTTGATTGATTAATTAATTGAGGCCCAGTTTCGTTGGCAGCATGAGGTTTTGGCGGTTTGTGGAGGACAAGGAGGAGGAAGGGAGGAGGAGGAGGAGAGGAGGAGGGGAGGAGGAGGAGGAGGAGAAGGAGCAGTAGGCGCTGGAGGAGGCGCGCCGGTTGCTCAGCTCAAGTCCCAGTGCCAAGCTCTTGTCAAGAGACGGCGTAGGTTCTTCGCCTCATATTTTTTGTCACCATTGACTGAAGTCACCCGGGTGAAAATTTCCTCAATATCAGGATTTATCGTAGTGGTTCCGTGTGGCAAATATGTTCTCAGCGGGTGTGAACGGCTTGTGGTATCAAAAAACGGACTCAGTTCTGGCATAAGTCGGGCAGGGTACGACATATAACCCGACCTAATTGAAATTTAAAAAGTTTCCTAAAAAAGAAAAATGTAAAAATTTTCCTGTACAAAATATTAAATATTCTTGTTTTCTTTAAGCACTTTTTGAACTTTACGCAACGTAACGGAGAATGTTTCGATTCTAGGCCCGGTCAAGTCAAACATTTTGTTATGGTTATTCTGTGCTACAGCACCCTTCTTCATCGGCATTTGGCGCTATCGTTAGCTTAAAAATAATGCTTCAAAATTAACATCAGGGATGCTGCAACTTTGCTTTATAATTAACACGCAACTGCAGAGTTGTATCTCTCTTCCTACCACTTTCACCACCTCTCTATTCTTGACACTATCCCTCCCCCTCTCTTTATCTTGTTGCAGTGCAATGCATTGCATATGCAGGGGATATCCCCTGACCAGTGGTCCCAGAAGAAAAAAGTAATTATAATTAAAATCACAAGGCTGGGAATTTTTACACTTTAAATTAAATTCCATAAACAAATTAATTAATCCTAATCGTCCCCTCAATAATTTAAACTTAAAAAAAAATTCATTTAAATCTTCCATTTTCAGTTGCTTTAAAGATGGATGGACAGACGTTATTTTGCTTTCACCAGCAAACAAAATTTAATCAAATTTTCGCTTTTCATTTATTTTCTTTCATTCAGTTCACAGTGACATTTTGTGTGAATCGAAAAATTTTTCGTTTTTTTTTCGCTTTCTTTTATTTATAGAGGGGCGGTGCTTGTTTCAAATTATTTTGGTTTAAAACATTTAATGCACACACGCACACACACATAAACATACTGAAATTAAATTTATTTATAAATGAATAAATTCTAAACAAAAAAAAGTGGCAGACAAATAAGAAAAATGGCCGTTTTATAATTTTTTTTCTGAATAGAAATTTAAATATTTGAAATTCTAGTGGCCACCAGCCAATCAAACTAAATCTCTGAAATGAAAAAAACAAAAATACGTCAAGTAGCTGTTATTAAATGGAAAGCTATTTTATGTTCTGTAATCTGCTTATATTTTCTTTAACTTGTTCTGTTATGATTTATATCAACCATTGGAAAGGGATATTATTTTTGCAACAGTTCACATGTCCGCTTATAATAGTATCAGCAGTTGGGGAATAGAGACACACTTATTCATTTGCATAAAAATGTGCTTAGAAAAAAATTTAAATTTAAATTTAAAATGACAATTTTTTTTAGTGAGAACTTTTAATAAAATAACAATTTTACTGAAGCAATTGCATTTGCTTCAAAAAATTTACATGTCCGCGTTTAGACAGGCCAACAATTGTTTCTTTTTTCGCGTTCACACAGACGAAAATGTTGCCGGCTACATGCCATTGTTATTATTTTTTTATTTTTTGTTTTTAAGCAACGGAAATGTAAACAAAGCGTATCGCCGAGTATCGAACACAAAAACCATGCTCTCTTTTCCCCAACCGTATTATGCTGCCAAAGTAAATGTTTCCCTTCCATATGTTCGCAAGTCTAAACTGAGACATTGCAGTGTTGTAGCGCCTCTGATGCCGATGAGACGCATTCAATTTTGAAGCATTTCTATTAATTATTTCACTTGGCCGATGACTCTGCCACCAAATACCGACGAAAGAGGGCGCTCTGATATTACTTCTGGATTAATATCAGCCGGTACTGTTCAGTGACCAGTGACAATTTTTTATTTTTATCTGGGACCAGCACTCAGGAGATGACTCCTACACATGCGAAGCATTGTGCTGGAACTATTGGAAAGGGATAGTAGGAGAAACGACAGGAGGTGAAGCTTAATTAATTATTTTACAACTCTGCTTTTGCACGTTCTTTGTTTGTTTATACTCGTAGCAGTGCTGAAGCTTCGGTTTAGTAGTCATTTTTATTATTATTTTACTTCGCAGGTGCTACACAATACCGACGAAGGAGGGCGTTCTGATGCGATTGTGGATTGCTATCAGCTGAAGCCAGTATTGTTCAGTGAATATGCCACTGAAACCTTCCGACAACAACTGACACACAAAGACACACTAATGCACATCAGAAAAATGCGAGATTTTTTTTTTTTTTTTTTTGGTTTTGCAGTCAACGTGCTAACTAACTCAGCCATCGCCAGAACTGTGATGCTCAAGAGTGTCAATAGGGTTGGCTAGTCTTTTGCCCCCAATACGTTGCTTCTCCTGCACACGTTCGCTTAACTTTTGACTTATAAAAGGTTTGTACACAATTCCATACAAAATGTAATTTTTAAATCAAGACTAATTTCACGAATACTGCGCATTTCATGAATACTGCACTTTGTTATGTTTTACTTTTTTAAAGTTTTAATTAATTAATTTAAATTAACTTTTTCCAAGAACAAAGTGTTATTTAAACTCTCACTAGTTGCCACTATTAATGGCAGAGGTCACAAAAAAAAAAAAAACTATAAATACACACACACACACACACATACACACACTTCCAAAAATATAGAAAAGTATACATGTATGTGTATTTCACCCATGAGGGACAAAATGCCAACAAGTCCAGGAGCAAAAGCAAAATATTAAGGACATTCAATAGTTTAATTTGAAATCAAAAGTACAACAACAATATCGAAAATTGCTGTCCATTGTAAAAAATTCGGCGGTCTACTCTACACCAGCGACCCAGCACCAACTCTGTTTTACAAATTAACCAAACGCGCTACACAACAGTTGTGTAAGAACTCAGGGCCGCTATATCACTTCACTGGCTGTGTCGTCTCCATCTTCTCTCTACCATTTTCCTATATTTTACTTTATAAAGAAAAGAACCTGAACCTGTTACTTCTCTTAAAAAAATTCACTTGCCGAAACTTTAAAAAGTCACTCGCCACCCCGCCAATTATTTCCGTCCAATAATAGGTATTCTTAAATGTCACGCCATAGTACTTGCATTGCATTTTTTTTTTTGCTTGATAATAACCTCCTTAATAGAGGATATGCAACATATTGCATCATTTCATTTCATTTTATTTTATTTATTTTTTGCTTTTCCTTCTAAAACGAGAAGTCAAAGCAACTGTTTTCATATCACAATCTGCCATCCATGTCATACAACAACATATAACCATGCACTCTAACCAATCCATATGTATTCATTTAATTAAATTTATATTTTATGTAACAAACTAAATATGAATTCTAGCAGCTTATTTTATTCCTTTATTACTGTAAATAACAGTTAAGTATTGGTGAACACATACCCACACAAACACAAACTATTATTTACTCCCTGCAGGAAATGACAATAGTAAAACTGCAGCGATTTCCTATGATGCCGTCACCAGCACTATTGCCTTATTATACCCCAGGCAAGGAAATTTCTTATAGACAGTTAACCTGAAGGTGGCATCTACTACAGGCGTTGGTCCTACGTACTTAATAGTAGTAGCAGGTAGTTCTTACGGGAGAATATGAGAGACTGAGACTAAATCTCTCTCAAAAAGAGAGAAACGTTCTCTTCTCTTCTTTTCAAAGAAAAAAATACAAATTCTAGACGATTACTTGGCAGCAAAAACAATCGACAAAAATGTTGCTTTGGAGACACTTGGTCCCTGGCTTCCTACAGGCCTCTAACAATATCCATAAAATATCAGTATGCATGTGCATGCTTATGCATGTCTGTCTGTATGTGTGTGGCAATGAGGAGAAATTGAAAAATAAATAATACAAGAATGTGAGGGAAAATTGCTTGTACTCGTAATAAAACTTTATAAAAATTGCAAGTTTATGGGAAAAAAATCCTGCTGCATTGGAATTTTGATTTTTCGCTGCTTCTAGTTTTTTTATCTGCTTCTTCTTCTTCACTTGCATCTTTGCTTTTTTGACCTCAAAATAATGTTACTGAAACGAGTTCTACGAGTGTGTTGATGATGCTGCTTGTTCGTGTTTATCATGAGCAGCAATTGGTAATAAAAGCAGCAGCAATAACGAGTTGCTGTCAGTGTGAACAGATATAATAATGATTCTGCAGCCAGAATATCGTGAGTTCAACCCGCTGTCCAGGCAAAAATTCATCTAATGCCTCTACGTTGGCAATGTCCAAGTTCATAAGAAACATTTGAGCAATAAAACGTCGCCCATATATAATAATAAATACGATGACTCTGCTTTAGCTTATAGGAATAGAGCTTAATTATAATTAGTAAAGCAGGGTTTCTGCGTCTCTGTTTTTTCTGCTGCATTGCACCGCAAATAGATTATTAAAAATTATAATTGAAAGCAGATTGGCAAAAAACTAGATCAGAATCGATTTGAAGAAAGAAAGAGAATAATTTGCTTACTTCCCCTCGTTTGGCATTTTTATTCAAAGTCCCGTACAGGTCGAATATCTCTCCAAACCTTAAATTACAAAAGCCCTTAAATATCACTCAAATTCATATCGGCTATTACAAGCGTAGAATATGATAATAATAATAAATAAAAAATATGCATAATTAAGCAAGCAAAAAAATTACAATTTATTAAAAAATTTAATTTAATTAAAATTTATTAGTTTGCACAAGTTTTAGTTTTCTATAAATTTTTCTACCAAAAAATATCTACCGCATTCGTAGCGCAAAAACTTTTCTATCTCAACATCCGGTTTCCGTTTAGATACCAAATGCGTAAAAAACACACACACACATACACGCACAATATTACTAAGATTTTATTTAAGCCATTAAAAATATTTTGCTCAAGTCCTTTAAAGTGGTGGGTAAAATCTTGGCAGCCCATAAATATTCTTTAACACGCACACACACACACACACACGTGCATATGTTTGCATTTGTAAAAACCGTATGTATGTATGCATGTATGTGTGCAGATTATGGTGTCGCTGATTACAGTTTTAACGTCTCATTGAGAGCAGCGTTACAAAAACAATTCTCTTAAAACATCAATAGGGAAATTAGTGGTAACAACCGTTATTTTTCACTCTAATTTGCTTCGGTTGAAGAGTCTCTTCTTCTCTTTGTATTCTCCACGGGATATTAATTGATTCATTTTCTGTTCAATATTGGAAATTTTCATTTCTGATAAGTACGAGTATGTATTTATGCTTGTACTTGGTAACGATGCATGCATACATACATACATACACACACACACACCTACATACATACGGACTTATGCATGCCTGTATGATTGTGTTAGTGACTTAGCAGCTATTTACGTTTGCTCGTGAGCATTACTGAATCATCGTTAGCTAAAATAATTTCCCCATAAAGAAATGACAACAACAACAAAAAAAAAAGAAAAAATAAAGAAACACAAAACCTTTTATGCTTATAAATGTTGTCGTCATTACTGTTTAATGAACTGAAGAATGATAACAAAGAAATTAGAAATCAATTATGAATTTTAAATTGGTTTTGAAACTTTTGCCAGTGGCATTTCAAACAGATAACAAAATCAACATACTGAAATTTCAGACATAAATTTTATTAGAATATTTTTTACGATTATCTACATACATATGCACGTATAAACAGTTGGCTGTCAATAATTTAAAATTACAGGTAGCAAACGAAAATTTCAAATGATCGATAATTCAAATTAACAAAAGTATGACTAAAACCACCAGCAAAGAGGAGCTGCTTTTTATTGTACCATAATAAACTTGAGTTTAGCAGTTCAATATGTTACATGTCAGCAAGTGTAACAATGGTAGAAACACAGTACAGTAGAATCTCGAACAAGTTTACTCGCGTAGAAGCTAATCGGTCGACTAAGTTCATAGAATTTCATAGTCTATACATCTGTTTAAATCACTCTGCAGAAAGAAATTAATGTGCATTAATTGACGAAAATGATCAAGAGTGACTGTGAGTTGCATATTAAATCTGAATTTTCTTTTTATGATGATGAAACCGACGTCAAGAAAATAAATTTAGTGCATTATTTCCGTAAAATCTATGCTTTTTTTTATTTTAAAGGCCACTGAAAAAATTTATATTTTCGAAAAGTTATTTACCCTTGGGACATTTCGGTTAACTTTTACGACAATCTACTGTCTTTAAGAAGCATTAAAAATAGTGATATGAATAATACGTTGACAAAAGTGACCTTGAATTTACATCTTCTTTTTTTTTTTTTTTTTTTTTTTTATCTGGGACCAGCACTCAGGGGATGACTTCTACACATGCGAAGTATTGTGCTGGAACTATAGGAAAGGGATAGTAGGAGAAACGACAGGAGGTGAAGCTTAATTAATTTTTTTTACAGCTCTACTTTCGCACGTTCTTTGTTTATACTCGTAGCAGTGCTGAAGCTTCGGTTTAGTAGCCATTTTTTATTATTATTTTACTTCGCCGGTGCTACACAATACCGACGAAGGAGGGCTTTCTGATGTGATTGTGGATTGCTATCAGCTGAAGCCGGTATTGTTCAGTGACCAGTGACTATGCCTTCGCCACTGAAACCTTCCGACAACAACTGACACACAAAGACACACTAATGCACATCAAAAAAATGCGAGATATTTTTATTTTTATTTTAAAATTTTAGTCTGAAACTGGCGTTGAACGCAGGTCTGTTTTTGGTTGTGTAGTCAACGTGCAGACTACCATCCATCGTGCCATCGCCACCCGTTCTAGTGTACGAATTATGCTTACTAGGGTTTACGGTTTATTTGCTTCATTTTTATGTTTTGTTTTGATTTTTACTATAAACTAGAACTCAATAGAACTGTCAAGCACTGTTTCGAAAGTCTTTGCGAGTTATGCAAATGTTTCCAAATGTTCTATGAAGTGCTTGATTTGTTGTAAAGATTGCACTAAAATACAGTGCTTGGAACTATTGCACAGTAGCGAACTTTGCGATTTTGAACAATTTGTGCATCTCTTTAATATACAATTACATACATACAGACGCACGTAAATTTTTCTATAGCAAAAATTTTGTTTTCTTAATCCAAATGTCATCTTCTATTGAAGTTTCTTTATAAAAAAAATGTGCGTTAATGTGAATTTATTTACATGATATGGATTTGGGTAGCCGGCAAAAGTCACAACGTATCTTTATTGAATTGTCTTTTTGGGCATTTTTCTCTTTGTAGACGCCTACAAATATGCAAGCATTTATTTAAAGCTAAAAATAAACCTGAAAAGGGCTTAAACAAAAATAAAAGAGCACTTGTATTTCATGCTACAGTGGCTTCACACGTTCGGCTCAGAGCATTTTATGCCAAACAGCAGGCATAACATCAGATGTATTGTAAAGTGTGTCCATACATGCAGATACATACATACATACATACATACATACATATGTATGTATGGATGTGTGCACTTGCCTATGTGCGCTTGAACGTGCATGCATAAAGAAGTCCGAGAGCATTTTTGCATTTATCCAACTCTCCTGCAGACAAGAGGCACAAATACATACGAGTACATATACACACACCTACAAAAAATTTTTTGTGAAAATGCATTAAAGTTTTGTATTAATCCCCTTAAAAAAACATTTATAGTGTTTGTTGTTGGTGTAGTATATGCGCGGGTTCGAGGAGGTGGTAATTTAAAGTTTGATAAAGCGAATGTATGCATTTTGTTATTGTGCTTTGTAGTGACATGTTAGAGTTGCATTTGATGGACAAGTTAGACAAAAACAAACAATCAACAAAAAATGGCACATTTTGTTCTTTTACTTTTTTAGTTGTCTGTCTGTAACAAATTACTAAATGAATCAACGTTGTTGTTGTTGTTGTTGTTGCTGCTGCTACTAGATTTTTAATTTATTTTCAGTTTGTTTCTTTGTGGAATTGAGTTCATTTATTCCTATTTGATTTCAACATGACGTAGCGTTAAATTATTAAAAAAAATATATTAACAAAAGAAACTTAACAAAATTGAAATAGTAAATGCTGATTCCAAATTTTAAAACGAAAGCTTTTCTTTAAGTCTGAATTTCATTTTGAAAGTTGTTTAATTGAAAGCCCTCTTTATATGCATTTTTGTTCACCCATACATATCGGTGTATGTACGTATGTATGGACCCGTCATATTTGCTGTTGGAGAAAAACATTTCCATGTATCTAATTATGTGCATACATACAGTATTGGCAAAAACAATAGCACTAATAGCATATATTCTAACATATAATCGGTATTCTCTCTGAAACAAAGTGTAAAATCTAACGATAAGAAATTGTGACATGCCAGCGATGATACTTGACACTTTCGAAATTGTACTTAATCGAGTAAAAAGTTGTACTATTGGAATACCAGAAAGATAAAAGAAAATTGGTCCTTGAATATTGAAAATTTATTTCGAAATCAATCAAATTTAAATAATACTGAAGGGTTTCCCATTGCTCCAAAATTCGGGAGACTACCTCTTTACAAGACAACCAAGGTTGTTTAACAATCAACGAATATTTAAAAATTATTTAAACTTCACAAATCAGAAATAGTATATATCAAAAGCGTGGGCATGCCTATTTTTATTTCGAAGTGAGGCTGGATGAATAGAAGAAGCCAATCGTTTGTAGACAAAATAATAACGTTGTCTCCGCGAGACTTAAACTCATAACAGCAGTAACAAACACCACGCTAAATACGTATTTATACATATCCCCCCCTTATTGGTACATAGTCATATCTATCTAAAAAAATTAAACTTTGCAAAATGCCATTAAAATTTTCAAAATGTGTGCTTTATAATGTACTTCATATCGATACCTTTCTCTTATAAATTCGGTTCAGCTAGAGACATACTTATATTTTGATTCACTTATTTAGTTGTCTTATCGGTTGCAGGAATATTTACATTACTAATTGCATACATATACAGTTATAGAAACAAACTTTAACGTCAGTGCTAGTCAAATTTATTAGGTGGTAAATTCTCTAGCTAATTCGCCCGTCAGCTGATTCGACAATTTGTAACGTAGTTTGTTTAATTTTGTGCAAATGTGAAGAAAAGTGGTTGTGAATAATTTAATAATTATAATAATTTAATATTATAATAATAAGAATATAAAATAAATTACTTTTTGCAATAATTAATTTAAATTCAACTTATATAGAGTGGACCAAAAGTCACGCCTGAGTGTTAAAATTTTAATAACTTTTTTGTTTATTATTTTTATTGGATTTTATTCATCGAACATCATACTTTTACATGCAAGCGCGACTTTTGGCCCATCCTGTATTACACTAACTTAAAACGTTCCTTTTTGGTTATGTTATATTTAACAAAACATGTTTACAGAAAATTTGACGTTCAACTAGCCAAGCGAATTGACGAATTTGCCTTGCGAACACCCTTGTGTTACTAAATCTTACGTCAGTGCTACTTTTGTTATCTTAATTGTAGATGCACATATAAATAAACAAGATTATAAATTAAAGCTCTCTCTATTGAATTCGCTTCAAGTTTGTCACTCTTAGTTTTTCGTTCCATATATCTACATATCAGTGATGCCGTTTGCTTAAATTTGCTAAATTTTTCATAACTTTTGAACTGCCTACGTAACATGTAGAATTTGCTTCTACTTGTCTTACGTTTCGTAACTTTTGTCACATGGCACAGCATAAAGTAATACATAATTTAAAAAAAGTACTTGATTTATGTAATATTATAAGAACTGCCCGTCTTATGATATCAATTCGTTGGACTTTGTTGTCACATTTCATACGCAGAACTACGTACATATGTAATTTACTCTGAAGAAGAAAAAGAAAACTAAAAAGTAAGAAAAGGATATCGGTTTTTGCTTTTGAAGTTACTGCATATTAATTTGTATTTAAAGCGAACTGTTAAATTAATAATTATTAAGGAAATATGCACATAAACTTAGGGCTTATTTCTGATTTAAGAAAGAACGCTTTCATTCGCATTCTATGAGAAAGAACATTGATTTCGATTTCTCTACACACTTTCTATGCGAACAGTGACTCGATCTAGAACTCGAATGAAAACGTAAGTGTTTTCATATAAAATCCGATTTCTCTGTTAAGAACGTGTGAGAATGAAATGTCAAAATCACTCACTTTTGGTTTTGCTTTCGTATTGAGAATTTACATATGAGTATACATACTTGTAAATAAAAAAAGAAGAATAAAAAATCTAAGTACAATAAAAAAGTATTTACAAATGGATAACAAGTGGTAAGTATAAACTATTCATATGATATACATATGAATGTATGTATTTAACAATAGTTTTTTCAGTTTAAAGAAGTCAACAATGCAGCAACTGAAACACTTTTATAAAATTAAAACAAAAAACACAAAATTTACAAATATTTTTTTAAATTTTCTCACCCTTTTATTTATTGATACTTTCCACCAGCTGATCACACTTACACGCAGTTGGATTAGCTTTAGAATAACTTCGTAGTATTTTTTAATACTTTTAACAGAAATATAATAATTTATGATCTGGCATTGCTTCTACTTATTAAAACGTAAGATACCAAAATTGACATACGTAACTTACTGCGAAAGAAAGTGAGTGCCAATGAGAAATCCAAATTGATTCGAATTCGAGCGAGTGCTTTTCGTTCGCTTAAGTTATCTTTCTTAGCTCAGAAATAGGCTGTTAATATATATTCCATTGATTGTAACTTACAGCCGGGGTACGCATTGGCATAGTCTTTCGCAAATATAAAAATATTTATGTTATATATGTTAATCATATAAATTAACTAGGTACTTAATCAAGGAATATTTAAAAATATAACTTTTAATTAAAAACATAATTTTTTTTCCTGGTAACATTGATCTTTATATTTATTTCTCCCCCCAATAACTGTACCTTGTGGTAGTTACACCGCATAAAATACATGCAGCGCATGCTTGGTTTTTTACTGTCTTTCGTTGTTTGCTTTTTTACCTTAATTCCCAATTACTGCCTCCTTCTTTTGCACAAGTGTTGTTTTTCAATTTTGTTTTGGTACGTTTTTCTTTGCTATTTCTGATTGGATTATTTGTGAGTAAATGCTGGTTGTTACATTTTGTGTGCTCTTTGTAAAATGCATTTCTGTTTTTAATTTATTGTTCTCGCTCCTTCGCTCTCATTCGGTAGACAAAATACCCGCATGTGGAGTACAATTCTATGTTTTTAATTTTTTGTTATTTGCTTCTGCTTGAGCTAGCAGCTGCAAACTCAGTTGACGTCACTGTTTGCTTCATTAAAACCCAATAAGAAAATATGAACATGGATGCGCTCCCATATGTGACCTCTTGTGAGCAAAAGCTATAAATGTAAATAAAATTCAGTGTTGCCAGAAAGTAATTAACTCGAGGTGGATTTCTATTAACATATGCATACATTGGGCAAATTTTTGACATCGGTTTTATAGTTATGTTCTCTTTAAATACGAAATTGAGTGACTGAAATTAATATTTATTTTTGATTTTTCAAAGCAAAAAGTCAATCACTAGAATATATTGGATAGTCAAGCCCAGCACACTATTTTGATCGCCTTAAACTAAATTTTCATAAAATCATTTGCTTTTTAATTCTCAATTTTTATTTATTTTTTGCTGAAATAATTGTTATTTACTGATTTTTATTTTTTTTTGGCAGAAATAATTGTAATTTCCTATTTTTTTTTACAGAAATACTTGTCATTTTCTGATTTTTATTTTTTTTTGACAGAAATACTTGTTATTTTCTGATTTTTATTTTTTTTTCCAGAAATAATTTTTTGTTGTTTTTGTCTTGGACCAGAACTCAGGACACTATGTCTTCGCCACGGAAACCTTCCGACAACAACTGGCACAGAGTCACACACAAATGCACACCACAAAAAATGCGAGATGTTCCTATGAGTCTGAAACTGGGGTTGAACCCAGGAAAATTCTTCGTTTTGTAGTCAACGTGCAGACTACTTCAACCATCGCCACCCTCAAATTGTCATTTTTGCATTTTTTTTCCTAACAAAATAAAATCACCAAAAAATTCTAAAAAAGCGCAAATTTGCAATTGGTTATAAAGATAATTTTTGGCATAAATTTTTGCAGTTCCAATCGTACATTGATGCCATATGTATATGCCAAATGTGTTTGTATAGCTAAATAGTGGATTATAACGTAACACAGGTAATATCAAAATACATTTTAATTTATCTTAAAAAAATAAAAATCAGTAAGAATTTATATTTCTGCCAAAGAAAATAAAAATCAAGAAATAATAATTATAATGAGATTTTTAAAATAATTGTCTTAATTGTTATGGTCACTGGTTTTAATAGAACGCAAAAAAGAAAACGGCAACGTTGATTGCAGTGTCTCCTCTTGTTTTTAATTCTCTTGGCGTTTGTTTTGGAAATTTACCGTTTGGTTTGCAATAATATGTGTAGGTGCGCGCAGGCGATCTTATTATTTTTTGGTTTTTCAAAAAGAGTCTGGTTATTTTTGTTTATAACCAGCTTCTCAAAATTGTACATTAAGTTTGAACACAATACATACACAAATGCCTTTATTTATACATGAGTACGAAAGTACGGATGTGTGTCAAAGAGTAGTTGGTTGTAACTTTGGTTCGATATGTTCATACATATGTATGCGCGGATGTAATAATGTATAAATCCAAACATGCATACTTGAGAGCTTATGCAATTTTGCGTACAAAGCAGAGATGATAACCCTAGAAACTATTTTCGTACCGATTTTAATTTTTTTGTATTGGAGAGCTGGAGCCAATTTTAATGGCGGTCAGATAAGAGCTTAGTAGTTAAACTTTTTCTGGGAATGCTTAGCCCTATCTATCTCTTTCTCTTCAACGGTCCCAGTGTCATTTTTAACTGCATTCATCAATATTTTTGTCGATTATATACATAAGTAAGTTGGACGGCTTTTGAAAGTTAAAAATTGTAAATCTAATTTCATTGTAGTAAAAGCAAAGCTTTGAGCTTTTCGGGAATATGTGGATTCTCGTTTATACTAAACAGAATAAACAAAGCTTTGAGCCTTTGTCAATGTAGTACATGATAATAATGGGAAGTTCTCGTATTCTTTTCTTAAACTCTATCGAGTTAAATAGATGATATTGATGGCTTTACAACTACCTCTCTGGTGACACAACGGCTGCTGATGACTTGTGTAATGTTATAGTAAATACGTATGCCAATGTATACATACTAATTTAGAGGCAAATCACAAAAATTCTAAAAATATACGTTAGTACATATGAATGTACATATATACAAATAACTTGTAAAATTAAAAAAAAACGTTCATTTATACGAAAGTCTACTAAAAAATACATGTAGTATATATATGTATGTCACGTTACGCTATGTCACGTAACGTTTCAAATTATCAGTTATAAAAGAAAATCACTTAAAGTTTAGCTATACATAAATCTTGCGTAACAACCTGTGAATATTCAAAATTATATCTAAAAAGCGGCGAAATTCGCAAAAGCAAATAATAACTTCTATTTCTGTTACGTTACGTCACCCCATTGTTTGTATCATAAAACCTTGAAGTGCGATTATTTTCTTTTACAAATTGCAGAGTTTCTTAAGTTTTACACAAAAACACAGATAATTAACAAAACTATTAAAGTCTTGTTTCATCGTATGACTGTCACAATCGTGACTATGGAAATGTCTATATTTAACTTAAATGATTTATTTTAAAAATTAAATAATTATTAAAATAAAAACCAACTTTATTTTTAGATTTAGATGTTTATTTATAAATTGATTTATTTACTACTAATATTTGAAAACTAAAATGAAAAACGGTAACTCTGTATTAATTTATTCGTCGCCGTATGAAATAGAAATAAATCTATCGCAGAGTTCGTCACGCACAACAAATTTTGTTCGACGACGGTGTTGTGTTACTTTTCATATGCACAAATGTGTTTTCTTTCTGATGACGAAAGTTCGCAACGAAAAATTCGTCGTTCGCCCATATTGTGTTCCCTGCATTAAACTTACAATTTATTATAAATATGTATATAAACGAATGTAGCTTTATATACAAATATTTACATACACACATACACACTAAATAAATTAATAATACCTAAAAAGAGTAAAAAACACAGCGCCAATAACAGACATCAAACAAAGGCCCACAACGAAAGCTCATCATGGTGTGAATGCACATTGGAAGATGTAAACAAAAACAATTGTATAAACAAAAACAGTAAAATAATGCCAGCAATCGAGGCGAATTTAAGCACAGAACGAAATAAATGCTGACGAACACTAAACACAACAGATACTGTAAATGGAAAAGCATTGTGGACAACGTTGCACTGTGAACAGCGACAGTGAAGCATTATAAACATGTGCAGAGAGCACTTGAACATTGTGTAAACTGTTGTGTACTGGAATGTAGCCGCAATTGTTGTGCGTTGTGACTGTTAGTTGCTTCGGTCGACGTTATTGTTCGTACATTGACGCAGACCGAAAGCATTTGCTTGCCAGGGTGTGTGCGTGTGTGTTATTTTCTGCCTTAACATATTTAAACGTAATTTCTCTTTCTTCTATGAACACATATGAAAACGTTCAGTACGTATTGTACATTGAAGCGCATCGGAGGTATCCAATCGGATCTAATTCCAATAGATAAATAGAAGAGTTAATTAGAAAAGATCTCAAGTCTTGAAAGAAAGTAATTTGTTGTAGAAAATCTTATAAGAAAAGCAACAATAACCGTTAGTAATCCTGTTATTGCAAGTGAAAATAAATACAAAGAAAAGCAAACCAATTGGAAAAAGATACATATACATACGTATGCACATATTGGCGAGAAAATTGCTTTTTCCAACAAGAATCTCATGGATTGGATTGTTTTAATGCCGTTGTAGACAGAAAAAAAACCTACATTATAAGTGAAATAAATTAGTGAAAAGTGTATTAAAGATAATAATAAGTGCATAATAAGGCAAAAAAGTTGTAAAATAATAAGAATACATGCATGTAAAAAAACCTTAGCGAAAACGACCATTTTTGAAAGTTTGAAAGATATACATACGTGCATACATACATCCATACATACATACATATATATGTATGTATTTCTTGCTATTGTTGTAGCAAAGCTTATTTAGTGCAATTTGTGTGTGTGTGTGTGTGTGTGAGAGTTCCAGTAACACTTAACTTATTTACTTACCTGCCTGCCATTTAATTTGACACAAAACGCAGTGAAAGTACAGATTGGACAAATCTTTAATGTTGATTTCCACAGAATTAGCAAAAGGATCACTTTAAAAGAGGTAAACGTTGTGAAATTTAAAAATATTTAATGAAAAGTATATTGAAATTGCGAAAATTTTCCTTACCTTTTCTTTAAAATTCTTTTGCATTCGTTCGGGAAAACTTGTTTGCATGTGTTGTCGCTTGTCTACGATTTTCTTATTTTTATTTATTTTTTACGAAGGGGTCGGTGGGTGTGTGTTGGAGTTTATTTTGTTGTTTTCTCTCTACTTATATTTTCTAGTTAAAAACGCCGTGATGCCAGACTTAAACGTAGCTTAATTGCAACTTCTTATAAGATTGCTAAAGGGGCAAAACATAAGGGAAATTTATAAAGTTTTAAGAAAAACTAAAGCATTTTACTAATCCATATTTTATGAAATATAAAATAATCTAGAATCATATGCACCCGTTAATGCAAGAAATATTTCTAACCATTTCAAATTGTGATTTTCTGTTAAAAGTAGAGCAAACAAAAAGGGTTTTCAATAATTTAATAATTAAAAATATGCTGCCATTCAAAATTACAGAAAAAAATCTTCAGGCGACAATTTGATTTTGAAATTTGTTATTTAGAGAACTGACACTGCGTTTACACCACCTGATAATGCTGTCATATCAATAAAAAGATACATATTAGTTGTCAGAAAGGCTGATAATTGTCTGCGCAGTAAATGCGTCCAGACAATAATTAATTTTGAGATAAAACGTCGACTGTTAAAGAAGATTTACAATTTGCAACAAAACGATTTTTCGGCGAGCTATACAAGCTAGAATCAAAACCACCAAATCAAAATCATTATTTGTTCTGTTTAAAAGTTTTTTGCGTTTTCAATACTCTTGCTTCTGTATAGGCAAATCACTCTTATAATTACTGTCCTGAAAATATTCAACAGCCATTCAGACAATAAAAAAATTGTGCATGTCTTATTATTGTCATGGCAGCATTGTCCGTTGTAAATGCAGGGTAAGTGCTAACAGTTTTTATTAAGTTTATTAAAAAACTCTATATACTCTGCAGGCACACGACCAAATTTGCTTTCAAGCGCTGCAAAATTCATGTGAATTGATAGCTCTGACGTACGCTGCACTCAAGTTTTGAACAATTTGAAACCAAGTTTATTTATTAAGATGGCTTTGCTGTTCATAAGAATAGTAATCAGCTGTTTTCTTGCCCAAAAATTTAAACAAAACTGGCTGGGTGTTTACTAAAGAAATAAGATTGTATTAAAACTTGCTAGGCAAAACTTGATCGTGTAAACCCCAAATTAGTGCTTCGATATAAAAATATGTATCTTTTTAAGTTCGAATTCTTAGTTGCTCTCTGCTACTACTTTTAAAATAAATCAATATGTGGCTATTTAGAAGTGCAGTCTAAGTCGATGTAAAAAGTCTAGTCTAAGGGAGTCTAAGAAAAACCATTAGTCTTAAGCATAAAATAATTAGATCAATTTGGGATCTGTAAAATCATTTTCTGTTCGGTCTGAAACAGAAACACAACTAATTATTCATTTATTGATTTATAATTATTGTATCTGGTGCTGATGGCGAGTAGTCAGCGTGTTGGCTCTGCAACCAGAAAGACCCAGGTTCAATTCCCAGCCGGGTCTCAAATCAGAAAAAAGTTTTTTCTAAGTTTTCTGTGCTACAGCACCCTCCTTCGTTGGTATTTGAGCAATAAAACGTCGGTGAAGTAAAATAATAAATAAAATGGCTACATTAGCTTAAAAATAATGCGTCAAAAAACATCAGAGACGCCGCAACTTTGCTTTATAATTTACACGCAACTGCAGAGTTGTGCAAGAATTAAGCTCTATCTTTCTACCACTTTCACCACCTGTCTCTTTCTTCCCAATCCTTCTCTCTAGTTCCAGTGCAATGCATTGCATATGTAGGGGATAGCCCCTGAGCAACTGGTCCAAGATAAAAAAAAATAAAAAAAATACAAATCATTAATTCAAAAGATTTTTGGTTTTAATAAAATCGTACAGTTTCCAAATACAATATATATTTCTTCACCATTTTTTAAACCTTCTTCATAATCTTAATAAAGTGGGATCGGGTTAACATAAATAGAATTTCCTTCTTTCAAGAACGGTATATATTTCTGTTTAAACTTTTTCAAATTCATAAACGTCAACAATGTGAGAACTCCTGGTTTTATTTAATTGACGATATGTCGAACGCCACTGTACTGTAATGTATGCTCGGCAAGTGCCAGGTATAAATCTGCGTGTACATCGAACTTTATTTGATTTGCAAGTTGCCACAATTGACCTGGAGCCAAATTAGGCCATTCGATTGGCAACGAAGTTTCAAACACAACTCTATTAAAATGTATAGGAATTTCGTACGATATCTAAAGGTGTAATTTTGGCCTTAAATCTTTTCTTATAACTTATATCGTTTTGCGCCAATGAATATCCGCCAGTCGTAATATTTTGTAAGAATTGTTTCACTCGAATTTTTTAAACGAATAAGTTCACTATAATCCTAAATATGGTCTTATTGGCTGTATTAAATAAAGAAGAAATGAAATGAAATATTGCTAGCGAGGGAATTTTGCTTCTGTGGTTGTATGGAAGTTATAGTATAAATAACATAAATCCGAATCGATTTCATCAACGTCGGATTATAGAAAAAAGAAATATTAGTCTCACTTCTATTTTTATTTTGACCTTTATTAAAAAAAAAAAAAAAATATCTTTCCACACTTTTGTTCGGAAAAAACATTAAAGGGTGTTCTTTTGAATATTAATTGTCACAAAAAATTGCTTTGTTAGTTTTCTAGTAACAGACAGTAAATATAAAAACGGTATAATTTGCTTTTTCCTAATTAGCGTCAAAAAAAAGCACTAAAATGAAACATTTGCAACATTTTTCAAGTAGGCTCTTCTCGTATTAATTATTAAAATAAAATGTCAGTTTTTTTTCCGGCTCTTATCAAATACAACGCAAAAATTAATAAAGAAAAATTAGTTTAAAAATAAATTTGGATAAGGACCACTTGAAAATTAAATATTTCATTTCAAAGAGAATTATTAGCAGTAGCCGTTACAAGGAATCTTAAAGGATTGAATTCCTTTAAAAGCATCTAAAAGGGGTACGTAAATAGTTCTATTGTTTTTTTTTGTTGAATAAAATCAATTGCGACCGACAATTTGTTTTCTTAGTTTAAATTTTTTGTCCCAATAAATAGTGAAACAGATCTTTGAAACAGAAATTAATAAAACGCTTGCCCGAATTTTTAAAATTCAAATGTCTTTCTGATGCGAACGAATTCTTTACTTTTACAATTTTGCGTGCGCTAATTCGAATGCAAGTTGCAATTTTTAATCGAATACAAGCAACGTTTTTGTGTTAAAAAGTGCATACCATAAGGAATGTCAGTTGATATATGTACATCCATACCTGCAAAGGTATGTATATGTGTATAATTTTTTTTCCTATAATCTAAATTTCCTATTTCCGCCTCAATGTATTGCTATAGTTATGCTATGACGTCTGAGAGAAAAAAAGTGCAATAGCCCAGTTCACTAAGAAGCAATTCCAATTGCTTTCAAACTGTTTTTCCAATACGATGTTAACATAGTTAAGTTCCTTGAGACACTACAATCTCTCAATTTCCAATAAGAAGGCAAAGAAGCAGTTTACATCCTGTTTAGTTGTTTGCATGAGTGTTGCACTACTCTTCTAAAAATAACAAATGAAAAATTTAATGTTTCCAAAAATTAAAAACAAATAAATTAGTAATTCCTTTGATGCGCCCACAAGCCAGCAAAATAGTGTCTTCCGATATATCTATATCAATGTCTGCCGAGATTACTGAGACAAACGTTCACAAAAAAAGTCAGAATCGTATACGACAACTTCTTATTATACAAATGTAAATAACATAGAAATTTCAATAATTTTTTTTTCGTTTCGATTTACAGAGTAATCGCCTTGACTTTTAACCGAAAAATATGTGAAGTAGTTGACACCAAGGCGAATTGAATACCAGGTGTCATTACTAGCGCAGGTTATTATAATCGGTTTCAAAACAATTTGTCAAAATTTTGTCTATTTCCACCGCTTGATGCTAATGGGTGATTAGTTAGCGTGTTTGCTCAGCTACCAGAAAGACCCGGGTTCGATTCCCGGCCCCGGTAAATGTCAAACATTTTTTCTGATTTTTCAGTGCTACAGCACCCTACTTCGTCGATATTTGAGCACTAAAACATAAGAGAAGAAAAATAATAAATGAAATGCCCTTCCCTCAGCTTAAAAAATGGTGCGTCAAAATTAATATCAGCGACGCGGAAACTTTTATTTTTATATCACCAGTACATTTTCCCAAAAATAGAAAAGATTCCTTTCTCAAAACGCAGTTGTTCTAAAAAGTGACCATTCCCCTATTTTTAGTTTTCTGCTCAAAAATTCCACTATTTTGGGGCATCCTGCATATTGTGTATGCCTAAAATTTCGCTATACTCTATGCTCCCTTCAAAAATTTCTTTAATTTGATACCCATATCATGTGGGCTCGAATAAGCACTATTTAAATGGCGTATATGTTCGAATTTCGAAAATGTAAGATAACACATTCATTTCATTTCATTTATTTATTAATTCTTTTCAAAAAGACGTAGCCTAACAGGCCATAACCGCTACCACTATTCTACTCATTCGAGTTTTTTCAACAATAAATAATTACGGAAAAAATTTTTATTCTGCCTGAAATGCTTGTTGAAGATGTATGGTTTCAAATAGAGCTACCGAAATTCACTTTTTGCCCGTTTTACCTACTAAAAGTACATATGTATATGAAAAAGTACTAAACCCGTGGCCGCTTTTGTTAATTTTTATTCTGTCTGTCTTAGTTTCTGATATGTTGCCCCGGTAGTCTAGTGAGTAGTGTGCTAGTTTATTCGTTGGGTGTTCTAGGTTCGAATCCTAGCAGAGACTAGTCTGGTCTGTATCACTACACACGTGATTGTTTGTTCACAACTGGTGTCACATGGGACCATAATAAATTGGACCCAAGTGCGCTGGGAGCTTTCTTTACCTTTACAACCAGCAACCTGCCGACCTAACCTAACATAGTTTCTGATATATTATGTTATCGATTTTACCCGGTTTTACCCCCTTTGCATTGCAATATCCAAAAATCCCGTCTTAGTGGATCTAAATATCGAAAGAAAATACGGAATTTCAACCCTCTAGCTTTAGTTGTGGGCGGCAATCTTTTTAAATAACTGATTCTTTGACATGGGAAAACATCAACTATGCTTGTTAAATTTTCCGACTTTTTCCAGAAATGTTTTTTGTTCATACAAAGTATCTTCTAAAAATTTCAAAACTACGAAAAAACAATTTTCCCGCAAATCAATCCAGCCGTTCTCAGGTGATGCGATTACATTTACATGGACGATTTAATTTTTATATGTTGCTAATGTTAAACTTGAATCAAAAGAAAAACCGAATCTAAGTTGGCTTATGAACTACATAAGTTTTCTAATTGGAATTTTTAATTTCACCGACAGGTATCTATGTATGTATATCTGACCAAAGAAGGTGGCAGCCTCATTAAATAGTTTGTTTCTATTTTTCGTTGTTGTTCTTCATTCTTTTTCTTTTTACGTTTTTTTTTTTCTAACCAGATAATGG
This sequence comes from Dexiosoma caninum, assembly GCA_963924685.1. Taxonomy (NCBI): domain Eukaryota; kingdom Metazoa; phylum Arthropoda; class Insecta; order Diptera; family Tachinidae; genus Dexiosoma; species Dexiosoma caninum. The sequence goes on along the minus strand of OZ004728.1, from coordinate 50,794,593 downwards.
CAGCAAAATTGATAGTTGCCTAACAGGTCTCGTTTGTCTGCCGTTACCGAAATGTATAAACGAAGAAAATAGAAAACAAAATAGTGACTGAACTCAACTACTGGTGCTGCTGAAATACTTGTTAAAATGTAAATTAATAAAAAAAACAAAAATTGTTAAAATAAACCAATTCATAAACAAATATCGCCGTCTGGCAGTTCATGTAACATTTTGGTTTATTCATTTTTGTGAAATTGTGTATTTCTCGCATAAATTCAAAGGGGTTCAATATTTTCTGATAAGAATGCCGTAGTAGACAGAAATTGTGTAATACACATCGTGGTGGATAAAAAAGACGAAGAAGAAAATGTACTCAGTAGTTGGTTGCTCTGTATCTGCCCCATGTAACAAATGCAAGTTATTGACGGACTGTGGGTACAATTCTACGATTCATTGTACTGGCGTGGTACATTTGTTATTATGTACATACATACATATATATCGTCAGTTAAAATGTAAAAGAAACCCATCATCATTTTTAAACATTTTACAGGAGATACAAAAAACCTAATGAAATGAAAAGTTTTGTTGTTACTAATATGATTTCTTCTCAATATCATCCAAATAAAATGATGAGTTTATTTTTCTACACAAACAATAAGGAAAATGTTTTTAACATTTTTTTAAAAATAGAAAGCTAAAAATTTTGTGAAGACGTGTGCCGTGATGCGCGCTTTACCAATATCCATTAAAAACTCAATTTTGAGTTTTTTGGTTGTTACACTGTTTTGCATTTCCGGTGACGATATGTAGGTAAGCAAGTATTTTGAAATTTTTATAGTTTGTGAAATAGGAATTTTTAGTTAATACGTATTGATACCGAGAGGCGTCATCCTCTATTCGCCACAGCTATTGGCAACTAATTAGAAACGTTCTCTTTACTTTAAGTGTTAAATGCGCAAAATTTAACATTGTTTTTCTAGAAACCGCTTATTCATCATTATTTTATATCATTAAATATTTTCAGTTTCTATAAATTTATTTCCACCCAGCCAGTAGAGTTTAAAAAATTATTTGTAAACATTTAATAACATTTTTTTAATAAAGGCGGACATACATATGTATTTTGATCCGATATTCTCTCGTTCATTCGGTTAGTACGTTTGTATTGAAAACAAAACGCAGAAGATCATGAGTTCACTCCCTCTTTCAGTCAACAATTTTTCTGATGGGCCTGTAAGTTAAACAACATTCCTAAATATACCGCATTACAATCATACCATGTCGAACCTAATTGCCAAAAAAAGTGCATGTTATGCATTTTTGCTGGAATAAATAAACAATTTCTATTAAAAAAAATAAAAAATAATATACAATCTAAAGCAAAGCTTTTTTGGTACCAAAAAGGTTTTTAAATTTCGTCCCCCTCTGGACAGTTAAAAGAAAGTGATAAAATTTGGAAGAGAGTTTGTGTTTCTCTGTCTGTTGATGTGTACAAAAAGGAAGTGAAATTTTTTTTGTTGCCAGTGGTGAAGTTGAAAAAATCAAATTTTGAAAATGTTTACCCAGCATTGTTGTGTTTCAGCATGTTGTTGTGTTATATTTTGTCTGTACAAGTTTTCGTGTTGGAAAAAGCACAGCGATGGGAAAGTGGTGAGGGTTGGGTACACGGAAAAGAATTTTATGTACAAATACACAAACAGTGTTGCAGGAAATGAAAATACAAGGTGGCTGAAGAAATATTCTATTTCAAAATAAATTGCAACTTAAACATTTCCCTTCTTATAATTTAAATTAATTATAAAACTTTTTAACCAGTTAAACTTTTTAAACAACATATTCTTGTAGGCAGGTACATTCAATATCTTCTTCTATTAAATCCTTCCTCCATGTTTTTATTTTAGTTAGACAAAATTTTCTTGTACAAAAGTATTGCGTGGTTTTCACTCCAATCTTTACCAAACTGTTTTATTAAAATATTTTCCACGTCCTTTCCTGTTTTAATTTCATTCAGCCGAGAAATAGAAAAGTGTGCGTTTTCCTCGTTTCGACATATTTAAATTGGTGTTCCGTTCGTCTACGGATTGAAATTTGAAACAACTCGAACAGTTTTAATTAAACACTTTATTGTCCCATTTTTCCAAACTATTTTGTAAAATATTATTCGTCTTACACTTGGAATATTTTCAGTCTTTTTATAAATTGATTCAAGTTATTTTATATTTAGAATACTCCTGTCCTTTCCCAACAGTAAAACTTCTTATTAATTGTTATTCAACAGTTCATTTGAGCGAATATAGAATGACTAAAGAATTTTAACTAATTCAGAATAGTAGTTATATTGATATATGGATTGTATCTTTCATTAAAGCAAAAAGTGCAACTACATGCAACTACAATTGGCAAACACTATGAAAAAGTTCGGGTTGATAAAAAATTTAAGATATAAGTTTTTTAAGCCCGTTTTCTTGGTTAAAAAAAAATTAAAAAAAAAATTAAAAAAAAAATTTTTTTTTTTCTAGAAGGTTTCAATCTAAATACAAATTATAAAAATAGCAAAAAAGCAATTTGTCTAAAAATGCAAAGAGCCACGTTTTGTTGTGCGACTCAACATATGTATGTATACAATTGATAGACCTTGGACACAAGTTTCAAATTGTTTGATGGTAATACTGTATGCAATACGTGAAGAGATATGAGTTGAGCGTATTTAGGGGTGTATAAATATTTATTTTCTGTTTAAGTGAAAACCACCCCCTTTTTTTACCTTCTTGTCAACCAAACAGCAGGAAATTTGCTTGTTAAAACGGCACCCACTCTTTCATTATTTATGCTCTGCTCTGTCATATTCACCACTAGAACTTGTAAAGACAACTAAAGAGTGACGCTTTTATAAAGTTATTTCTCCACGGCGCTCTCCCATGCATTTGGTTGGATTTTGATTAAGCTACGTTAAAACAAAACTTACGTGCATGTTCGTATTCCCCATTCACACGTTAAACACAACACTAGTCAACTCTATTCACTACAACATTCTACTCCAACAACAAAACAACGGTAAATTAATAAAGCAACATAAAAAAAAGAAGAAAAACTAAAGAAAATATGTAAATAAGCTTGTACAGCATTTTAATTAATAGTTAACAAAAAGAATTGTTTATAAATATTTTCTTTTTTTGTTGTAACAATATAACAAAAACACTTGTTTGGCAAATAATAACAACAAAAAAGAAAAGTAAAAGTTTAGAAATTTTCGTTGGAATAAGTACAAAATATGTATTTTAATTTGTCTAACAAAAATTTCTCAACATTGAAAAAATTTATCAATGCTTTTTTTTTTTTTTTTTCTTTCTCATGTGTTTCTTTGTGTGTGTATACATAAGTGTACGTCGTGTAAAAGCGAAATATTAGAGAAAAAGCAATTAGAAAAATTGTTTCTTCATGATTTTGTCATTAAAAGTGTGTTTCTAAATAAAATAAAAACAGATAAAACAGCAAAAAAATAAAAATAAAAAACAGGGAAATATTTAAAGAAATGGAAAAATTTACTTAAATAAAATAAAAAGACTATAAAATAAAAAAAAAAACATTAAAATTGTACACCATTCTACACCATTTTACAAAAACAACACATAACATAAGTATTTATGTTCTCTTTTGCCACAATCTTCGTTTACTTTGCTGTATTTTTCCCTTCCGTGAATTGAAAATTTTTTGCAACATCCTTTTGATAAAAGTTTTCATCCCTGCTTTACAGCTGGGGACGTACAATTAAGTCAGCGCTGCATTATGATTTTATTATTTCTTTATTGTATAGAAAAGTTAACCAAAAATATATGAATTGGACAACTGGATTGGTAAATTTAAAATGCTGCCAAGAGTATTCTATACTGCAAATCATATTGAAAGAGAAATGATGCCATGTAGATAAATTGTAGGAATAGAATAGTGGGTGTTTATTGACATTTGATTTAAATTTTCAAACATTGCAATTCACAGCGAAGATTTCTGTACGGCGAAGGAATTCAGTAGCAGGTTAAAAACCGCACTGTTCGTAACAGCGTTGGTGTAACCGAAACGACTTGCCTGACTTCATTAGAACGCTTTCACTTGAAATAGTGAGATATACCCCCGCACAGTTAAATTATATCTTCCTACAATTTTCTTGTAACAACATACAAAATATGTGAAGCAGTCAGGGTTTAGGCGTTAATCGAACTTGAATCCGAGAGACTAATGCCAATGCATTGGGCTACATTGAGACACCGTCTCAAAAATAACTAAACTAAAATAGCAGTCCATCGATCATCATACTAGGGTTTCTTGTCAACAACAGCGAGAGCTTTTGATAAATGAAGTATCAAGTCCGGTCAATCGTTGATGCCTAAGCACAGACAACATTGTCCGACTTTATACAAGAAAACGTTTGGAAGAAAAGCAGCTGGAATTCCCTTTTGTTTTTTGTTTCGCGGTCACATACGCGAAAATGTTGCGGCTGACATTCCCTTATTAGTGATCATATTGTTCCATTGTTATTGTAATTCTTGTAAGCATTTAATATGCAAGAAACATTACATTTTATCACATAATGTCGCATTATTGTTACACCGAAGTAAATTTATTGTCTGATTAATTTAATTATATGTCAACGAGTGTAAATATTGAAATTTGTATGAATTTTCTGCTGTCAATTTTCCTTAGTTTCAATTCCATTATCTCTGTACTTGACTCTCTTTCTCAATACATATAGTATTCATATGAAGATATGTAATTATTGAGAGCGCCATGAACGTGGCTTCTTCAACTGATTTGGGACGGGGGAGTTCTACACATGCAATATAAAAGATTTGTTCGTTCGGTGTAGCTTGTTTAACACTTTTTAAAAAGTTCTGTATTATTTTCCGGATGAAGTAAATTTTGTTCTGCTGAGCATTTAGCTCCTCTATTTCATCTACCCCCATGGCTAGTACCTAAAGGTGGACATGCGTACTTGGTAATTAAAGGTTTCTCATTATTATTTAAGTTTTAATCACAATTTAGTGCGTAGATTCATATTTGTGTTTAAAAAGTTATCTATGATGGAAAGCATAGTGTACGCATTCCACCCCACTTACCTTTGTTCGTATTCTTTTGATTATTATTTATGTGAAGCGTTGCCAATGAGTTGAACAAACAAACAATCCAGATGGGCAACTTCACATGAATGATTTAAATGAAATATTATAATTCTTATTTAATTAGAATCTTTTCTTTCGAGTTAGTGTGTTCTTGAAAAACCACTACTTTCACAAAAGAAAGTAATTCGTATCTGTCGCTTGATGCAAACTTATTGTGCTTCAGTCAGTCCGTCATAATCGAGCTATTATGGCATGCAATACGGAAATGACAGCATTTCCAATCTGATAATGTTAATTAGGCCACGAAAAATTAATTTGCAGAATGAACACGATTTCAGCTGCAAACATTTTCAATGGCAATATAGCTTTAGGTAGGCAATGCCCTGACGACGGTTTGTTTTTAATATCAGCAGTTGAACTGATTACCTGTCAACATTCAAGTTAATTAGTGGGGCTGTTCACACTACGCCATAAGTGCCAAGTGTACATTTTAAATAATAAAAAATAAAACTGACTTTAAAATCTCAGCTGTGGTAAAATACAGTAGATACGAATTTTTTTTTTTTTTTTATTATTATTATTATATATATATATATATAAATTATTTATTTATTATTTTATATCCAACTAAATTTTACATTTTTAAAGCACTTTTAAAAACTGATGTGGTAACTCCAGAAAAGTCCATTTTGTTTAATTTTTCTCTTAAAATCCAAAAATATAATTGCAAACATACAAACATATACATATATGTGCACACAAACACACACACACAGACATGGCAATAAACAATCACAAAAGCTTTTACCGTTATTAAGCAAATCAATGAGAAAAAAAAATCAAGGTATTGGGAATAACACAATCACGGTCTTATTATTCCACTATTTCAGCAACAACAACAATAACAACAACAATAAAGAAATATGAAATACCACCCACCACCCAGCCAATAATTTGAATGGCTGGCTTGAGTGGTGAATAGAAAAAAAGGAAACGTAATTTATTCTCAGTTTATTTTCCATACTTTGTAGTGATTTTTCTTTAATTTTTTTTGTCTGTCTGTTTGTTGTTTGTACTGCTTGTACACCTTCAATTCCAAATAATAAATTAATTTTTTTTAAAAATGATTTCTTCTAACGTACATACACAAACACACATACATATGTATGTATGTATGAACTTATGTACCCAACAAACACGAAGACTTGATTTCAAATTGACGATGATTTAAAATCAAACTTTTTTTTTTTTTTAAAAACAAACTCTACGAAGCTGTTATAGCTTGTCTGTAGAAAGATCCAGGGTCTAGCAGGAATCGAACCCGCACCTCCATATTGAGACTAATGCTCATGCACTAGACCACGGAGGCACCCAAACGACAAACATCTGAAAATGACTTGAAAATAATTTGAAAAACATTATTTTCCAATTGAGAAATTCATTTAGTCTCAACTTGCTTTCAAACGTTATTCTCAAACGATTTGCCATCGTAGTTGTAATAAAATGCGTAACATAAATTAAGTTAAATTTTTGCTTTGTAAACTTTTTATTGCGTTACTTTCGTTTGCGTTTTATATTTTTTTTATTCATAATAAATAATAATTTTTCAAGTTTTTTAACCCCTTTTTATATTAATAACACTAATTATTTAAGCTTAAGGTCTTTTTAATATATTTAATATTTATTCTGATTCGATATTTCGCTACTCGTTTGTGTAGCTTCTTCATGAAAATTGGTTTTTGTTTATAATAAATAATTTTTTAATCACAAACAAATACTTTTTCCACAAGCAAACACTAAATATGTTTGTAATAATGGGTGATTCAAGTAGAGATACTTTTTTCAATTGCTTTTTTTTGACAGATCACGTGTGAGTCGTGTCATGCTGTCATGTTATTTTTGTTTAGTATTGTTTGGCATTTCATAATGGAAAGACTTACGCCTGAACAACATTTACAAATCGTTCAACTTTATTACGAAAATTCACGTTCTGTGAGGAATGTGTTTCGTGCACTTCGCTCAACTTATGGTCAACATAACACCATCACCCATTTTGAGACGCAGCATTCATTATTGGATAATGTTCGACCGGTTTGGTGTGGTTTGTGGCCCGGTGGAATCATCGGTCCATATTTCCTTAAAAATGATGCCGGTGCGAACGTTACCGTCAATGGCGACCGTTATCGTGCCATGATAACCGACTATTTGATGCCTGAAATTGAAACTCGTGATCTCGGCGACATTTGTTTTCAGCAAGACGGCGCCACTTCCCACACATCGCATCAATCAATGGATTTATTGAGAGAACATTTCGGTGAGCACATAATTTCACGTTTTGGGCCGGTCGATTGGCCAAGATCGTCTAATATCACACCGTTAAATTTTTCCTGTGGGGATATGTAAAGTCTAAAGTTTTTGCGGACAAACCCGCTTCGATTCAGGCCTTGGAGTAAAACATCACGCGTGTCATTCGCCAGTTACCAGTCGAATGGTCGAACGAGCCATCGAAAATTGGACTCAACGGATGGACCATCTGCGACGTAGCAACGGCCAACATTTGATAGACATAGTCTTCAAAAAATAAATGCCAAAGAATGATATTTCAAATGATAATAAACATTCTCCATTAAATTCGAATTTTCTGTGTTTTTTTCTTTAAAAAAGTAGGGAACCTCGAAATGGATCACACATTATTTTACAATTGTAATAATTAACTGCCGTATTCGTAAAGATTTTTTTGATTTATAGAATGTATATTGATTGAATTTTAAGTGGAAAGATGTCTAATATACTTTTTATAAATAAAACAAATTTTTAATGCATACGGCAGCAAATTTTTTTTTTATAATATCAGAATAATTGTGTTTTCACACCAAAAGCTTATTCAGTTTTCTTTTTCATTTGAAAAAAAACCCTAAAGTATTCAATTGAAATGTAAAGATACATGCTTTTTGGCTTGTATTTGAAATTTAAAAATTTTGACTTAAGACCCTCTTGTTGATCAATATGCGATATGTACGTACACATTTACAAACATATGTACATATGTTTGCTTGGATGTGCTCTTAATGTTTTGTTTAGAGAAAAATTTTATTTTAAATCTGTTAATTCTAATAATGATTTAATGCTATTAAAAACAAATTAGCGGCGGGCTTTTTCGAATTTTGTTTATTTTTTAACCTAGAAAATATTTCGTAGCCCTTGGCTTTTTTATTTGTAAAGGTATCCCATGTAGAGAGAATAAATAATTAAAAATATAAACTGTGCGGTTTATTAAGTAATTCGCTTACAGAATTGGGAAAGTATATTTCAACATAATGTGCACGCACATAAATATGTATTCAAGTACATTTATGTTTGTATATGTTTTATTAATTCAATAAGTTTTTTTTTCAAATACTTATCCCTTGAAAACCAGAACACTGTTTAAAAAGCACATTTGGACAATAAATCTTCATCTCCAAAAAAGCACATAAAAAATACCAAAAAAAAAATGTGAAAAGCCAAAAAGGGGTTTTTTAAAGTACAAAGGGGACAAATATGTATGTACATACGTTTGTATGTATATGATTTTTATATTTCAGTGAAAATCAGATTTCACAGTTGTTCTGATTCAAAAAAAAAAAAAAAAAAGAAAAACAATAAAATAATATCAATGTTCCGCTTCATTTAGGCTCCTACTCTAATACAGATATGTTTTATGTTTTTTTTATTGTTTTATAGATTTCTTTGAGAGGTATAGTATAGAGAACTGGCAGTGCTGGTATGAGGGATTTAGGTTTTAATTCCTTCACAAATCTGCCGTTGCTTGATTTTGGTATTTTGTAAAGGAGAGTTGCTGCTTGTCTATTGTTATGCATTGAATTTTATTTTCTTATTTAATACCAGCTAAAACCCGGTGTGCTTCGCTACACCTTAATAAATTAAATATTCAATATTCAGCATATGTTCATGAACTTATATAGAAAATGTTTTATTTATTTATTTATTTATGAATGAAATGTTGAACTTCTGTAACCCATGCCCACTTTTTGACTGATGAATTGTACTGACCACTAAGTTACTCAGCCGAAATACAGAAACTTTAACTTGAATCGTTCTCAAGATATAATGAAATCAATATATAGTTTGTATGGGAGGTGCCACGCCTAGTTGTCTAATTCCTCTCAGTTTTTGACTGATGATTTGCTTCAACTACAAAGTCATTTGGACCATAAACTTTCACTTCAATCGTTCTCAAGATATACAAAAATATATATTTACTTTGCATGGGTTTGGTAACGGCCAGTGGGAATTTTTGAAATTTATATAGCCTATAAATCCTTTCACATATACAGAGAGATACTGTGAAAATTTTAAGAAAATCGGTCCAGCCGTTTAGCTGTCATTTTTATATATAAGATTTTACTTCGCCCACGATTTATTTTCCAAATTGTCGAAGAAGGAAAGCGCAGAGACACATCAGAAACATATTCCGTGTGAGGAGAGGGTATTGAATCGATGATCTTCTGCGTGCAGAGTCAAATAGTTAACGACTTGGCGAACAGCACAACATACATACATATATTTTACCCTATTGAACCTTTTAATAGGAATTTAGCTGTACCAATTTTTTCCGAACAGTCAACTCATGTCGATAAATTTGTGTAGAAATTTCGGTAATCTTCTTAAATTTTTAAATTCTTAATTCAATTAAATGAGTACTGGATAACCATCATTTTCTTATTCTCAGCATTCTCAGTGGTTTTTCGACACTATCCATGGTGGACCTTCTTGGCCTACTCTCCTTCATTAAGGGGAGCGAATGGCTGTCGTATTTCGGTTGGCACGGCCACTGCTGTCTCTATGGCTTTCTTTCTTCTGCCCTCTTTCCTTGCTCTTTCTTTTGTTATTTTTTCTCTTTTTTTGCTTGCTCTCGCTCATCACAATACTTCTCTCTTCGATCTATCGCTGGCAGCTAAAACAAAAAGAACTTTGATGGTCCACGTGGGCTGGGACGTTCTGATTTACTTCACTTGCGACTTAGTATAACCTAATCTAACCTAGTGCGGTCTCCTAAGTTTCTAACTAAAATTTGACACACCTGAGTTTTGTGAGTGAAATAATAAATTTCACCTTTAAACTAATTTTTCTGAACCTTTCAGAACATAAAATTTTCATTTATACACGTACAATTAAAATAGTCTATTTGTCGTTAACTGTCTGTTCATACAAGCCGAGTGAAAATACTCGTGTGGCCATTTATATTGAGAACAACAATAAAAAAAACTCAAATTGTTTTTGTTTGCAATATATGTAAATGGCCGAACGATTACTTTCACTCGGCTTCTATGAACAGGCAGATGTTCCTGAATTTTTTAAGGAGCTGTTTCTCTATAACCAGTAGTATTTGTCTGTGGAAAATTTATATGAAAAGCACTAACAATTTTGAGAGGTTTTCATATATCGCACACTAAATCATAAACAGTTACAACTCAAAATTTTTCAAAATCGTTTTTATTGCATAATCGAGGTCACAGAACAATTGTCTAACGACCACAAAAATTTTGTTGGCATCACTGTTTTCCTTAACTGGAAAAATACCGTTATGTATGTTTTTATGTTATTTGTGCCGGTTGTCCGTAATCAACTACAAGAGTACTATTTTCAGTTGTGACAGCGCGCTCATTAGTAACTGAGTATTTTAATTTCACGTTAATAGTATTATTTCGAGTTGTGACGCTATTAATGAAAAAAGTGTTAAACTTTGTGGTGCAAATTTGTCAAAAAGTTTAATGCAAAATTTAATTTCTTAGTTTTCACTTGGCTGTCGAAAATGTCGTGCCCAAATATTGAACATTATAAATCTACACTAAAAATTTCAAGTGAAGAAACTGATTCTTGTGATAGTAGTGTAAATATATTTAGCGATTCTGATTTTTTATGTCCCCTATTTAGTAAGTGTTAGGTGACTTAGAAAGTAAATTAAAAAGTCACTGAAAAAATTGCAATGAAAGAGTCACAACTCAAAATATCTCCTTATTTTCATAATAATAGCACAAAATTAAAAAAAATCAAGTTAACTTTCTTTAAAGATAATGTTCTTGACTGTGGAACACAATTTAATTATAAAATTGCAATCATGTTTCTAAAAATAGTTTTTTGCCTCTCCTAAAAACTTTATGACTTTTGAGTTGTGACTGTTTACAATTTAGTGTGCGATATTTGTTATAGAGAAACATCACCTACGAAGTATTCATATTTTCCTCAGTTGAGTTGTCAGTTGCGATTATAATATTGCCCCTGCTAACGGCGAACTGACAGGCATTATTAATTTTATTTGATATTATTGTTTGGAACTGAACTGTTTGGCTGTTATCCAGAATGGACCTATCATTCTGGAACGCTTTTCCCTATGAAATACATATGGAAACTAACTTGAAATAGCCAAATGGAAACTAACTTTTATTTCTTTTTTGTCTTTTTTTGCAGCAAACTGGTAGGAAAATTAACAACATAAAAAACAATTTTGATTTTTGATTAAGTGGAAATTGAAAAAAGAAAAATAATCGCGTATTATAAAACGAAAAAAGCGTTTCATTAAAATTTAAAGTAAAACCAACCAGAGTTTTAACGCCTTTTAAAGTGTTAAAACGTGTGGAAGAAAACATACTCTTTGTGTTTAATTTCGATTTAATATCGAAAAATAAAATATTTTTTTGTGAGTGCGCGTTAGTCGCAAAAGCGTCAATATAATTCACCAATCGCAACTCGTCGACACGGCCAATACCATGCCATACAATGGTAGCGCAGGCGGTGGTGGCGGTGCAGTAGCACTCAGTGATGGGCCACAAAATAAAAAGATACGGACGGGTGTCCAACAGCCGGGCGAAGCTGATGCTCATATGCATTTACGAGTAAGTACAACAACTAAATACTATACAAACATATTGTTGTAGGATTTCTTGTGTAATTTCTTGGAAATTATTTTCCATTTCGAAAATCTTTTTTGCATTTTTTTTCTTTTTTGTTATCAAGGGAATTTTTAACATTCACATGGCTGGTGGGGGTTCCTCTTTAATTGTATTTTTTTCCCCTAATGACTGTTCGATTCATTTGACGTTCTCTTTTTATTCAGTGACTAAAGGTGTGCGTGTTATTGCTGTCTATTTTTAATCTTTTTTCTCTACATTAGTTTGCAAAAAAATCGATTTTCAAATAACAGCAAAATACTAACAGTCACACGTAGCACATTCCCATATACGGTTTTCCATTTATCGAAATACAATAATAAAGAAAAATAAAGAAATGTTTCCTACATTCACGGCAATTTATTATTTTCACTTACATAAATTTAGAATCTCTAATGAATAGTGAAAAATAAAAGCGAAACATACTTTTTTTTTAAAGCTGCTTCCACTTTCTACTCAATTTTAAAGCACTGTGCTTACAAAATATTAATTTTTGAATAATTTTTTGAAACTGTTCCCAGGTTATCAAAAACTCTTCCCAGTTTATTAAAAACTGTTCTCAGGTTTTCAAAAATCCTTTAGGGTTTAAACAAACTTCAAAGAAGCTCTAACACTGTTTCCATGTTCTTATGAACTCTTCCCACCAATTAAGAATTTTGCAAATTTTTCTTCTCTCAAAAAGATTCTCTAAAGTTACTTTGACCTTATGCAACAAACATTTTGCCATGTGTGTCGCAGTGTCATACGAATATTGAAAGCTTTTAAGAATTATTTTATACTTAAAGTTTTTGCTTTCTTTTTGGGGGGCATTTAAAACTACTACTGTTCCCATTTTTATGAAGAATTAATTTTATTCTACGAACACGTATCACCTTTAACTTGAAAAGTGTTTCTTTTCACTATAAATAGAACTATAAATCATCTTTACACTATTTCCTTCTCTTAAACTTATCCTCAGCTGCTTATCGTAAATTTTATGAAGCTTCTTAATCTGTTTTTATCATCACCCTGCAGCTAAAATTAGCTCGTAATAAATGCTGTATTAATGACAAGATAACGAGTAAAAGGCAAAAAAGCAAAAGTTCTTCTCTGTTGTTGAACGTGCTCTTTGACTTAAATGCCATTTAAAATTAAATGAACGAAAGCGAATACATAAACAAATGCACGCAAACTGCTGTCGCCTTTAAACTGTGCGAATAAAATTGCTTTAACTGCATGTGTGACGTTCTTCGTCCTCTTTATTCTCTACTATTCTTTTTTTGTTATTTTTATTTATTTTCAACGTTTAAGTCATGAGCCCCACTCATAGATGCAGTAGCATGAGCTAGTAGCTGCTTGGTTGCTTAGCAGTGTCATCAGACTGTTGCATATTTGCAGGCATTTTCATTTGAGGCGCCTTTTTTACATAATAAAAATATTGTAGACAACAGTGATGGCAAAAAAAAGAATTTAAAAAAAAAGTGAAATAAACGTGCTAAATAAGCTTTTTCAATAATGTGACACAAGAAGAGAAATGGAGCAGCAAAAGGAACAAATAAAGTTCATAGCAGAAATATTACAATACTTATGCCTACAATGCAAATAAACATACAAATTCAGGTGGTATACTAAATCTTGATGCGCGTTCAGTGAAGGGAGAATAGATCATGTCTTAATAAAATTATAAATTCCCTTGCAAACAGTGACAAATATTAAAATTTCTTATGGATGTGCTGACATTAATTAAAATTCGCTTAACCCGATGCACTTCATTGCCCCTCTGAAGTAAAATAAGTATAATATTGTTATAAAAAGTATAATTTAAAATTTTTTATTTGTGTAAATGGCCCACTTATCCCATCCAGCCCATTTTTTTTTTTACAGATGTTGTGAATTGATAGCGAAACTATTGGCAACAAAGTTGAATAGTTTTATTGTTACTGTTCGACAGATATACAGAAGTATTTTTACTTCGTAAAGACGACGGCACGCCTACTTCTCCAGTCCACTTCACTTTTCTTTACAAGCATTGTGTATTGTACCAAATTCGTAAAGATACGGCTGCCATTTTGCAGATATACAGAAATTTATATTGTTTGTATGGAGGAGGTACCGCGCCCAAGTATTCCATCCACACAAACACTACACATGGTCCACAGACACACGCTCCACATATACATTTTTGTCAAAATCGGTGAAGAAATTTTTTAAATTATGGTTTACGTACGCACGTAATTTTTATACATACATATGTATGTGTGATTCATTTTCTTTACCCGCATTTCCATCTTTGATAACTCGTTTATGTGATAAAACATTGGCACAAGAGGGAGTAATCCGCAATTGTTTTCTTTTCTCTTTATTGCAGTATTGTCCTTTGTGCTTCTTGATATTTTGCCACAGACACAGGCACACATACTCACACGAAACTATGCAAAAATTCGCTGCAAATAAAAGTAGTTTCATAATTCCTGCCGAGAAGCATGCGTTAATAGTGAAGCATGCCATAAGGCGTTCTAAATAGAAAAATCTCTTTAAGGTGTTTTTTTTTTCAAATCATTTTGTTAATGCGTTTGTGTGTGTACAACAATATTAATTTAAGCCAATAAAGGTTGTAGTAATTCATGACATAAATTTTTCTAGTGTCACTCCCCGATGGAGTGAGTCTCCATCAAAAATTTCTTCTAGTCCTCCATTAGTAAATATTTTATTTATTTATTTTTTTTTGCTTAATGCGTTTGTAATTGGAGTTTTAAGTCTTCAGTAATCCAAGAACTTCGTTTTTCATGGATAATTGTTACTGATCTGATTATTTATCGTTTTATGTTTAATTTTCAATATCCACTATTTAGCTGGCTGATAGTAATCGTCATATGAAGTTTTCATGAATTGAGTAAACAGAAACAATTAAAAAAGCATTAAATAAATTGAACATATTTTTGTACCAGGTGTTCTTTTGCCCCAACGATTTTTTTTTATCATTACGGTCGTTTCTCTAATTTATTATTTTCTGCTATATTTTTCGAAAAAATTAATTTATTAGATAAGTTAAGTTTGTGGAAAAAAAACAAAAGTTTTGGTAAAAACTAAAAGTAGGCTTTTATGGAGGCACCGTCTTTTAGAGTTGCAAAACTTTAAATAAAAATAAGTCAAAGAAAAATATTTAATAATTATTTCAAGGGATAACAATTTATATATTATGCTTCGGAATCGCACGGAATCTGTTTACTAAAGAGAAAAAAAATAAGTTTTGCTGTTTTTAGCTGACCCGGCAAACGTTGTTTTGCCATGTACATATATTATTTCTAGGAAACATTTCTTTAGTTCAATAAAAATAACTATCTACTATAAGTGTGCGGGGATTTACTTATAATCGAAAGCGTTGTAGACAATGGAAGTATGCTTTATTTAGGTTAATAAATTAATCTTTATCAAAGTAACAAATATATCTTAAATTACAATTCTCTAAACATTAAAAATATTTATTAATATTTTTACTATCAACTGTATAGTGAGAGACTTAGGTTGATGATAAACTTTTTAAAATCTCTTCATCATACCCTTTCATTTTATACCCATATTGCAAAAAAGGAAAAAGTAGGGAAAACAAAAGTGGGAATAAAGTGGGCGTGGTTAATTTTAGTGGAATGAAAAATAGATGTCTGATTTTCAGACCTACCCAATATGCACACAAAATTTCATGCGAATCGGTCAAGCCGTTTCGGAGGAGTTTATCTACAAACACCGCGACACGAGAATTTTATATACAGGGTGGCTGATGAATTTTGCTACATTAAGAAACTATAATAACTTCTTTTGTAATGCATGGAATATTTTCAATCTCTTTTCACTTGAAAGCACATAGAATTAGTCTTAAAGATAATCGAATTTAAATGCCCGCCCTGCTCTTCGATGCAGGTAAGGCATCTTAGCAAAATATTGTTCATTACTGCCCGTAAAGTTAACGCTGGAACTGTAGCTATTGTCGCTCGAATTGATTGTCTTAGTTCCTCCAAATTTATCTGTTGCGATTTCTACACTTCCTATTTACAATAACCATACAAGAAAAAGTCCGCTGGAGTTAAGTCAGGCGATCTGGGTGGACAACGGAAGGTTGAGTTTCTTGAAATGAGCCTGTAAGTTAGTTGAACCAAAACTACAGACTCCAATGCGTGATAGCGCCATTCTTTTTCCATTGCCTCGCTTTTCATTTTTTTTTTTTTTTTAAATCTAAGGATCAATCTACAAAAACCAAAAAAAAATTCCAGATTACTTAGATAGAAAAAAAGTTATCAAGTTTTCTTTTGGTATCGGCTTTCATCAGCCACCCTGTATTAGATTTTAATCTTAAAGATTTGTTTTTATTTTTATTTATTCTACTTCGATATTTCGTTAACCATCGGTTAAGATCTTCAGGAAATTTTCATTATTTAATAAAGAAACCTTTAAGCTTAAAGTATAATATATAAATTGTTATTAAAATAATTAAGGTTGAAAAATAAGTATTAAAAAATATTTTAAAGGACGCTCCCTATACATGCGATGCGTTGCGCTGGAACTAGAAGAAAGCGATAGTGAGAGGGATGACAGTTTAAAAAAGTTCACTGCCATACAACTCTGCTTTTGCAAGTGTTTTTTTGTTTGTTTTGTTTATAGCACTGTTGCAGCGCCTCTGAGAGGTATTCAATGTTGAAGCTTTGTTTTACTAGCGATTTTAGTAATTATTTTACTTCGCTGGTTTTACACAATAGCAACGAAGGAGGGCGCTCTGATGCGCATGTGGGTTGGTTACTGCTGAAGCCGGCACTGTTCAGTGAAAAGTGACTGACTATGCCTTCGCCACTGAAAGTTTCCGTCAACAACTGACACAAAGCACAACAGAAAAAATGCGATAAGTTTTTATGTTTTAGTCTGAAACTGTGCCCCAATTCAGGACTTATAGTTTTGTAGGCAACGTGCAGACTACTTCAGTCATCGCCTTCATATATTTCAGGGGTAAACGGGAACTTTAAGGAAGGGCGCCAAGGTCAACCGCTTCCCATATTTTTTTAAGTACTTTTTGCTTGCAGATACTTTTCCGAAAAGGTGGGTTCTTAAAGTACCCTCAAGCAAAAGGTACTTTTTATGGTACTTTTTTCAATAGGTACTTCTTTAAGAAAGTAATATTTGTTCCAGGAAGGGCCGCAAGGTCAACCGCTTCCCTTATTTTTTTAAGTACTTTTTGCTTAAAAGTACTTTCTTTAAAGTGCTTTGCTTTCTTTCTCCTTAAAAAAAAAGTAATTTCTGTGCAATAGCTTTTGTGAAAAAGTGATTTTTTTTAAAAAAAAGCTCTTAAAAACTGTTTCTTATAATCATTTTTTTAATCATTTGTTTTTCCATTTTCCTTTTCTTATAGTATGCACTTCCCAAAAAAACCATTTCCCTTTAGTTTATTAAATTTCAATTTATTAAAGCTTTATTTCACTGCATGTACGTATGTGTGTGTGTATTTTCGTTTAGATGTCGCTGAAATGTTTGGTTTCGCATATCAAAAGCGATTTTTGAACATAATTTTTTTTGAATTTTTTTCATGGCCGGTGTTTATGCGCTTAGCAACAGAGGCAACAATCGGTATTTTAAATTTTTTTTTCTCAAAAATACAGTGGATGATTTATAGAGAATGCTGGTGGATAAATGCCAGTCTAACACCGAAGTGCATATAAAGTTCTTATTGGCATGTTTCATTTTGGAGCAAACAAGCTATTGAAAGTACAAAAAAAAAAGTTTAAAATAAATATCAAACACTAAACTCTGGTTAAGGGCTTCAAGCACGCATGTACAAGCCAGCGGTCATTGCATGCAGAAAGATGGATTGCGGAAGGGGAAATGCTGCTGAATTATGTTGGCAAACTTTTTGGAGGATAGTGAGTGTGAATGACTGACTGATAGTGGCCATATGCAAATGTAGCAATTTGCATCAGACATATAGAAGAGAGTGTTGGGTCGAGGAGAGTGTGAGACAGTGAAAGAGAGAGCGGGCGAGGGTGAGGGCTACACGCTGTTCAAGACGTATGAGTTGCGACTTTAAAATGCATATTGGAGTCAATGGTTTAATAAAATTATTTATGTCAAATTCAATTACACACACATACGCACACACACCCGCATGCATGCATGCAATTTGCGTATGTACATTCTGTAGGAGAGTCGAAAGCAAATATATGCCAGGCCGCATAAAAGATTTATAGACTGCATGAATGAGTGAGTATGTACACACATGCATATGCACGTATTTATGTAGGTATGTGTTTGTGTACGCATATGGCTCAGTATCATTGCTGTTGTTCTTTTTTACTGCTGCACAAAAATGTAATCCACATTGTGTGCGTGTGTGTGTGTATTTTTTTTTTTTTTTTCTATCCTGGAGATTTATTGTTGCCTGATAATACTGAAGATTTTTTCTTTTTTAATTAAAAGCTTAAAATGATTGTTTGCCAAGCCAACATGATGTTGCTGATGCTGATGCTGCTACTGCCGCTATTGCTGCTGCTGCAGCTGTAGCTACAATTGTGTTTAAACGAAAAAAAAAAATTATAAAAGGAAATTTTTAAATCACTGACCATTTTAATATTTTAATAAATGAATGTTTGATATGCAGCAACAACAACAACACTGCGACGCTAGAGCGAGCGAGCGAGCGCTGCATTATTCATTGTTGTTTTTTACAGCACACTAATGGATTTGGCCATGTTTTGTTGCGCTTGGCTTTCCCCAGGTCATTGTTTGCGTAAAAATAGTGAACGGTTTTATAGATCCAGAGAATGTGCATAAAGGAATTGTTAAAATTCATCATTTTCTCCCCTCGGGGTCTGCTGTTAAATATGAAATACTGCGACTTGTAAATACTAAATCAACAGCAGCAATCGCATTGCAAACATTTTCTATTAATAATGTAGACTTCAAAAAATTTTATAACAAGGAGCTTTAAAGAAATTTAAAAATTAAGTACATGGATTTTATTGCGATTTAAAAAACTGGTTTGCAATTTCCACAATTTTTATTAAGAAAATAAAAAATGACACTAGACATTATTTGTTAGATAGAGAACTCAAGCAATTTGGTCAATTACTGCCTTAAAAAAACTGCCAAAAAATCACTTGAGAAAAAAAAACACTGAAAATATTTGATTTGTACGACAGAGACAAGGAAACATTTGGAAGAAAAACATCTGGAATTCCTTTTTTTTTTTCGTTCGCGGTCATACAGACGAAAATGTTGCCGGCGACATTCCATTATTATTGTTGTAAGCAATGAAAATACATAACACGAAGGGTAATAAAATATATAATAAACTCAGTTAAAAATAGACTTACCTAAAAGTTCCTTACTGAGGCAGCAGCATCGGCCGCAGCTGAGTTCACGTACTCAAAATCTCCAAGATGTGATCAGGGAGTTAGTAGAATTCACAATTTAAAAAAACACGGCAACACTTTTCACTGCGCACTAACTAACTACATGGTGTGTTACTGCACTATAATTATACTATTACCCCCTGTTTAAGAAGAGAAATGCGTAGTAGACACTAATGACACATTAAAGCTCATAAAACGCTATAACTCGTTAACGGCTTGATGGATTTGAATGATTCTTTCACTAGTAGATAGATTGTAAAATTGGCTATACGATGGGCCTACAGTTGCCATATTATTTATTTATTGTTGACCCAGAACTGTGGCAGATAAAATTTAAATTTAAGTTAGTAAGAGTGAGAGAGTAGCACGGCCAAAAGGTAACCATTTTGTGCTCGATTGCCAGATCTATCCAAAATCGCTAAAATTGCTTTCGGTGTTGCTGAGTTACAGTGTTTCTAAAAATGTATAAAAACTCTTTGATGACTGGCCATGATAATTGACCAAACCGCATAAGCAAGTCTTGGACCAAGTTTCCTCGTCTAAACACAGTTTAATGATACGCCGTCGCTGATATTAATTTTTCATAAATTATTTTTTAAGCCTGAGAAGAGTCATTTTATTTATTATTTTACTCCGCCGACGTTTGGTTGCTGAAATATCGACGAAGGAGACTGCTGCAGCAGAGAAAACTCAGAAAACTCTGGTTGGAGTGCTGGTGCAAGATAACAAAAAAACATGCAGATGTCCAAGTAACTTATCGGGCGGAAATTATGGCAATGTTCACACGAAGAATCAGGTTTAGGACGCCAGAAGTGTACAAAATATGTAAAATTTTATTCAATCGCCTATCCAATGACCGAAGGCGTTTGAGTTCTTATTTAAGACATTATTATTCAATTATTTGCTTTCTATATGAAAAAGTATGTACTACATACATACATATGTTGTCAGATTGTTGCTTACTTTCCTCATAGTACTGTGTCTGTGCGTATTTAAATTATATTTTTTAGCAAACAACTTTTACTCAGCTGTTTCTTAGTGTGTTTACTACGCAAACAAGATGATGGTCTTGATGTGCTCAATTTAAAAGAAAAAAAAATCATAAAAAATCTCATTCCCTCTTAATTTGTCCTGCCTGCCTGCCTGCACGGCTGCTTTTTTCTCAATGAATTAAATTTCTGTTTATTTTTGTTCTTGGAATTTTTAAGGATTTAAATCAACAACAAACAACATGAAAACAAGTGCGTGTGGTTATTGTTGCCAAACAGCTCAAACAGCAAAAAAGCAAGAAAAAAAAAACAAATTATAACGGTACAGTTTTCTTATAAGAGAAATTCAACCAACTCACAAATACACATTAAATAATCAATTCTAAAAAACAAGAATAAATAAACATTGAAAGAAAGGGAAGGTTCAATAACCTGTGACCAATAAATACCCAACAATAATACTCGTGCAACAGCAGGCGACAACAAAAGGGAAGAACGAAATACACATCAGGCACACATATTCCCTTCCCCTACAGTTATTCACAAAAGTCTTTGGCATCGTGGTATCATAAAAATGTTAGAGAACTTCTTATTGCATTTGCAAAACAGTTAGGATCGCTTAAATTTGTTGTTGTGCAGCAAGCGGTGCTCTTTTGTGACTCACTGTGCGTGAATACATGTGAACATGTGAACACATGCACGTGAATACATAAATATGTGCATGTGCGAATGGGCATTTGTGTGCATGGAGAAGAAAATAAAAGGCACACAACATAAAATCCGAATGAAGGCAAAGAAATAAAAAAAGAAATTCACACACAAATAAAGAAATGGAGAAAAGAACAACAAAAACCGGCAAAAATGATTTCTTCTGCTGGATATGGATGGACGTGTTTGGTTCGGCTTGTTTTATTAGTTTGTATGTTTGCCCTTGTTTTTGTTTTTATTTTTATTTCTTTTTTTTTTTTATTATTTTTATTTATATTTTTTTATTATTGGTTTACCAGGCATTTGGAGCCGTACCAGGCTTTCAGTTTCGTCTCGTGATTTCAAATGTAAAGATGAGATCGTGTGTGGTAGTCACACACTATCATGAGTCTTCGTGCAAAACAGTTTTCGTGCTTCAAGCTCACGTGAGTGTGCAACAAGTCTCCACTTTAGGCAGATTGTCGTTTACTGCCTGGATTTAGGAAACGAAGGTACAAATTTATTCGAGAATTGTATTGAAAACAATGAAATTAAAATAAAATGTTTTTTTTTTGTTTTCAATGTAAACTTTTATACGAATTTTTTCTTTCCTTTTCTAAAAACAGGCAGCTACTACATGATTAAAATCACTATTTCTAATTTGTTTTATTGTGCGCCCTCCGAAATGACACTTCAGAGTTGCCAGTTTCTTTTCATATGAAACGTCAAGTCAAGAGGCCAGCAGGCAGCCATCACACTTCATTCAATTAAATTAATGATCACATATGATCAGGTTTATTCACGTGAGTAATGTGCATCCCTAACACGAAGGTTTTTGTTGTTATTCATTCGTCTTACGTAATGCAAAAATACTACATGTTTGTAAGCACCGCAATAAAAATAATGACAACAATAAAACAACCCAAGAAATTTTATTATTCGGTGCTCCACGTTAACAAAACCTTTTCGGACAGGAAAAGTTTATATTTGAAAAATATAAAATTTTTCGTACCGTAAAATTCGCCTGGTTTTTTTTTAAAAAAAATGCCAAAGAAGGGAGAACATTAAAACGAAGTGATTTTTAAAACCAAATTTTCTCTAAAGTCTAGAAGTCACTTTGGTCAGAATTTTACGGACAGCGAAGGGGTCGCAGAATTGTGTATGAACAAGGTGACATCTTCTCAAGGGACCAAACATCAGTGTTCGCCTAAAGAGTACCCGCTATGTAAAAAAATGTTTTTCTTAGTGTTCTGTGCTACAGCACTCTCCTTCGTCGATATTAGAGCCAGCAAACGTCGGCGGAGTAAAATAATAAATGAAATGACTCTTCTCAGGCTTAAAAAAATAATTCATGTGAAAATTAATATCAGCGACGTCGTATCATTAGACTGAGTTTAGACAAGAAAACTTGGTCCAAGACTTGTTTATGCGGTTTTGTCAATGATCATGGCCAGTCATCAAAGAGTTTTTATACAATTTTAGAAACACTGTAACTTAGCAAGCCCGAAAGCAATTTTAACAATTTTTTCACCATTGGATAGATTTTTTTTTTATCTGGGACCAGCACTCAGGAGATGATTCCTACACATGCGAAGCATTGTGCTGGAACTAGAGTAAAGGGATGGTAGGAGAAACGACAGGAGGTGAAGCTTAATTAATTATTTTGCAGCTCTGTTTTTGCACGTTCTTTGTTTATACTTGTAGCAGTGCTGGAGCTTCGGTTCAGTAGCCATTTTTATTATTATTTTACTTCGCCGGTGCTACACAATACCGACGAAGGAGGGCGTTCTGATGCGATTGTGGATTGCTATCAGCTGAAGCCGGTATTGTTCAGAGACCAGTGACTAAACTATGCCTTCGCCACTGAAACCTTCCGACAACAACTGACACACAAAGACACACTAATGCACATCAGAAAAATGTGAATTGTTTATTTTTATTTTAAAATTATAGTCTGAAACTGGGGTTGAACCCCGGTCTGTTTTTGGATTTGTAGTCAACGTGCAGACTACCATCCATCGTGGAAATCGATCACAAAATGGTTAGCCTTTGGCCGTGCTACTCTTTCACTCTGACTAACTTAAAAATTAAATTTATATCTGCCACAGTTCTGGGTCAACAATAAATAAAAAATATGGCACCTAGGGGACCATACAATTTTACAATCTATCTACTAGTGAAAGAATCATTCAAATCTATCAAGCCGTTAACGAGTTATGTGCTTTAATGTGTCATTAGTGACTACTAGTCACTTCTCATCATAATAGTATAAATATAGTGCAGTACTATACCATGTAGTTAGTTAGTGAGCAGTGAAAAGTGTAGCTGAGTTTTTTTAAATTGGGTAATTTGACTGGCTCACTGAGCACGTCTTGAGTGCGTGAACTGACCTTGGGCCGATGGTGCCTCAGGTAAGTCTATTTTTAACTGAGTTTATTATTTATGTATGGTATTATCAGCGTGTTATGTATTTTCGTTGCTTCCAACAATAATAATGGAATGTCGCCGGCAACATTTTCGTCTGAGTGACCGGGAATGAAAAAAAAAAACAAAAGAGAATTCCAGATGTTTTTTCGTCTAAACTCAGTCTAAATTGACTAAACTAAAAAAAAAACTAAAAAAACTATATATATACTATATATAAACTATACTAAACTAAACTAAAAACAAAAAAACTAAAAAAAATTAAATAAACTCAGTCTAAATTTGTAAAATCAACGTCAAAAATTTGCAAAAAAGTGTTGAACTTAGAAACTTCTGCATATTTTTTTTTTATGGGACAACTCCTACACATGCGGTGCATTGTTATTGTTTATTGACATTTGATTTGTATTTTCCCATGTCAAAAGTGACAGGAAAGACCTCTGCGGGTAATCTATTCGATATACGTGCTGTTCGGGCAAAAAACGAATGAGTTACTTTTGGGGGAAGGTGTCAAGAATGGCCTGCAAGGTCTACAGATTCCCATATTGACTGTATTGTACTCTTGTTCACATAAAGATTTTCAGCTTTAATAGAAGTAAAATTAAGTCGGAGACTGATAGAAGTGCTATTTTTATTACCGCAGTTGTATGCGTGATTATGTTTTCTTTGATTGCAGGAGTGTCATTGCACATGCAGCCATTTGCATGTGTGCATTTTATTTTTTTTTTCGTCTGCTGACGTATGGAACTACAATTATTGTACTTTCCTTCTTTGTTTAAAAAGATTTTGCGTTCGGGTTTTATGTTTTTATATGCAGTCGTCGTCGTATGCCAGAATGTATGTACAACGCAGCTTTTATGCTGGATTGTAATACTTGTCTGTTGTGAACTTAATTTTTTATTATTTATTTTTTTGGCCTGTACCTACTACATTAGTATTTGTTATCGTGTGTCTGTGTGTGTGTTTATGGCTGAAATATGTTATTACCAGACAGTCAGCAGTTACACATAAATGTGTGTACACAGAGCCATGTGTACGTTACATCTGCAAATATTTCGTTGTAGTTTTAACATTCTATTGTCTTTCCATCTTCATTTGCTTACTTCAGCGTGTTCACAAATCAATGGTGGGGAAAAGTTTATAAAAAAAAACGAAAAACAACTACAACAAACACCTTTCTTTCAAAGCATTTGTTTTGCAGAAAATATACAAGAAATACAAATTTGGACAACAATAAAGCAACCTGCACATAAAAATTATTGTTGGTTGGCACCAACCGGAAGAAATTGCTAAACCTCATCATTCATCATGGTAGGCATTCACTTTTTTTTCCTGCTGTGTTACATACTGATTTTAGTAGCTGTTTTTAGTTAAAAATTTTTGTTAGAAAGCTGTCGCATTCATTTGCGAAGCAGTAGAAGAAGAGCAAAAAATGGAGTGTCACGCCACTGTTATTTTGTCATGGCAATTTTTTCCCTCAGACACAGAATTAGAAAACAAATTTCTTTTTCTTGCAATATTTGCCATTAACATTAATGTACTCGTACTTCGGAAATAACAAATGGATTGTGAATAGAAAAATTTATGGTTTTTTTTTTCGTTTTCTTGTGGCAGCGAAGAATTCAAGGCTGCTTCGTTAAAGATTTCCTTGGGAAGTTATGCCTAAAAAGAACTGGAGGCAGCTATAAAAGAATTTAAGATACAGCCTAAATTAATTAATAAATGCTTTTAAATTCCACTAAAATCCCTCATTTAATAAAATTTACTCATTCGTTCTCTTTCTTTGTTTTACAAGGGCTTCACAAAAATGCAGTGGGCAAATCAATAACCGCCAGATTTGTACAGTTTTAAAAACGTGCTATTTGTTTCTTAAAATTGTTTTGCTCTCAGAGAGGGTATTACCGTACGTTTTATTCAACAAAATTACACGGGGTAATGGTGAATAAAAACACACTTTATACCCCTTGTTGAGAATTCTATGTAAAAAATATAATTTTTGTTTATTCATAGCGCTACCAGACAAATTTCATAGCGATACCAGACAAAGTTTAGGAAATCGTAGAGTGAAAAGTTGAGTTATAAAATAGGAAAAATTTCCCATTATTTTCATATTTTTTATGGAATAAACGTGAGAAAATATTTTATTATTAATGCTGGTTTGTCAGTGATATAAAATGTAAGTGGAGCCGATGTTAGAAAATTGTTCTCTTGAGAAAAAAATCGCTTCAACTCTGATTCGCTAAATCTGCAATCTGGCATTTTGTTTTGTTTTTTTTTTGTTTACCAGAAATGGATGGATTGCGCAAGAATGAACGGGTTTGGGGTGAAGTTCCCTGATTTCATTAGAGCACATTCCATTATAGTAACGATAGAACAACGAAACACACCCCATATTGCGACAATGCTCAAGAGAGTTAATAGAGTTGGCTACCCTACTGTCTCCTATGACTTTCTTCGCTCTCTCCTGGACCCGGTCGAGTAACTTCAAAATAGTCTTTGAAGCACCGGCCCAAACATGAGAGTTGTATTCCATGTTCGGTCGGATGTAGGCGGTATAAATAGTGAGGGGATCAGATTGGGTGAAGTATGTCTTGCACCGTCTTAAAAAACCGAGGCACTTGAATGCTTTATTTGAGACCTGAACATCGCACTGAATTTTCATGCCAAAAACATCAAGAGCTTCTGATTCCTCGATGTTTATACCGCCCATAATTACAGATGACGCAGCGTCATCGGGCATGCGTCGATGTGTAAGGGTGCTGCATTGGGTCTTTTGAGCATTGAAATCGACCCTGTTTGCCTGACACCATTGCGATATTTTCATGAGGTCAAAATTCAATGAGTCACTCATATTCTGCCTCAGCGAAGTGATCATAGTCGATGTTGGCCTACGACTGAGAAAGGCTGCTGTCATCTGCGAAAGAGTGGATAGGGTTGGAAGTTTGACATAGGAGGTCATTAAAAAAAACTAGAAATAGGGTAGGAGAAAGAGTGTTGTTCATATCACATATTTATAATTATCGTAATTTAAATTCAGCTAACCTCTATTTTTGATTAATTCAATAACATAATTTAGAAATTAGTATCTTAGAAACCCTTTTGTAAACATTAGTACCTACATACATATGCAGTATATTAAAATATGGCAAGAACTTACAAAAAGTAAAATCAAAACATGTTTCATAGGCGAAAAATAACGTACATACTTTATTTTAAATTAAATAAAATATACTAAAATATGTTATAGAAAAAATGCAATCTAAAACGTGAACACCATCGGTAAAAATTAGTTCACTGTATATTCTGTTATGATTTATTAAGTTTTCAAGAGTTTGTTGTTGGTGGCCATGCAGAAAGCTTCAAAATTCTGTTAATTAATTTGTTTTTTGCAGCGCTACGTAACTACGTCGTCAGCTTGAGCTTCTACTACAACAAGTTTATTCTGCCCCAGGCCTTATTCTTCTAAAGCTTCCCCACCGGCTGCCTCTTCTGTAAACTATCCCTTGCCAACTAGTGCCAGTGCAATGCATTGCATACGTAGGCAACATTTCGTGAGCTCTTCTGCTCTATGCCAGGGGTATAATCCATGATTAAAGCTTTAATTACTATAGAAACATTATTCTTAATTGAAGTAATTTAACGATTAGCTGATTCCACTTCAGAAACATATAAAAATTACATTTCTTTGGGAATTTGTGTTCTCCCTTCCATCGTTTCTCCCTTGGGTGGTTCGTTGTTTGCCAGCCTGCATGTCTATTTGCTGAAATATTTCCTGTTAATAAACAAACTGTCCTGACTGATTTAAGTTTAAGTTTTTGTCATTTATTTATTGTATCTCCTCGGTTCGCCGTTGTTTTCCTTTTTTTTCGTGGTACAAATTATGTGGAGAAAAAACATGCCGCTGAATTTAAATGTCACCGACGAAACGAATGAACGAGAAGATTATTCCGTGCAGCATTTTATTTTATTCTGCTGTTTGTTGAACTGTCAAGTGACTGACACTGACACCGAAGTGTCAAAACCACAATGACATTTTGAAGTAATTAAGCAATGTACTCAGTATATTAGAAGACAACAACAACAACAAAGAAAAAGGTTTTCAAGGAAAAACTAAAATGAAATTCGAACCATCAGTCAAATGTATTCATCCGTTCAAAACACTAATTACATCTTGAGTGGAAGAAAAATGCCAGTAACAAACACTCTTTAATGAATGAATGTATGAATGAAATAAAAATAAGGAACTGGAAATGGGAAATGGCAAACAAAGCGAAGCCAAGCGAATTTAAATTAAAATGAGAGAGAAAAATGGTCTTCCAAGGTCTTCTTAACGACAATGCTCAGCAGTTTTATAAGAATGGCAATTGAATCAATAATGAGCCTGAACAGGCCTTTAATAAGGCCTGGAGTAAGAATATCTTCTGTGATTTTTCCGCTATGTACTTTTTTATGGAAGTATGTGTTGACATACATATGTGTATCAGAGATGTACATGAGTTGATTCACTTTTTTTTATATGTATGAACTCAGTGCTTTTGTTTTGTTTTCAATCATCAACATGTCTAATAATATTGCTTAAGGGTGCTTTAGACCATAAGATCTGTCGTACGACATGTCAAATTTTTGTGTAGAAGAGCACAAGTCGGATCGTCTAAACGTAATATGTAATGAAACCATATGATTTTGAGAGAAAATACGGATGAAAATTTGACAGTCGTATGGCTCTCTTGATTTTTTAAAATTTTTCAAAAACCATCACACACCATTAGATCAGGGATGCATTTTTATGTAACCAAATGTGAGAACGCCAGGGAGGGAAAACTGGTTTCATAAATTTATACCAATTATAAAATTAAAATGTACATTTTAGACCACGACAGCACAATTTTATAAAAATATACGTATATTTTCTAAAAGTACACTAAAAATTTTGACCACGAAAATAACATATTCGAAAGTTATAAAAATATTTTTCAAGGTTATTAAAAAAAAAATTCATTTGCACAAGAACTCCATCCCTGGGGAACATAAGCAAACAGCTGTAGTTAAATTAAATGAGAATGTTTTCATCTTACTTGATTTTATCCATACCAATGGTGTAAAAGCCAGAAAACAACCATTCGATTTTTACTCTCTTTTTTTGAAATACGGATGCAATTTCATTTTATTTTCTCGCTCATTTTACGTACGACAGATCTTATGGTCTAAAGCACCCTTTACATTGTTTACGCTCTCACAGTTGCTTGTCATTCTCTCAATCACTTTTTAAATGCCGTTAGCAATATGCTGAAGGCGAGTAGTCAGCGTGTTGGCTCTGCAACCAGAAAGACCCAGGTTCGATTCCCAGCCGGGTCAAATCAGAAAAAAGTTTTTTCTGAGTTTTCTGTGCTACAGCACCCTCCTTCGTCGGTATTTGAGCAATAAAACGTCGGCGAAGTAAAATAATAAATAAAATGGCTCCATTAGCTTAAAAATTATGCGTCAAAAAACATCAGAGACGCCGCAACTTTGCTTTATAATTTACACGCAACTGCAGAGTTGTGCAAGAATTAAGCTCTATCTTTGTACCACTTTCACCACCTGTCTGTTTCTTCCCTATCCTTCTCTCTAGTTCTAGTGCAATGCATTGCATATGTAGGGGATAGCCCCTGAGCACTGGTCCAAGATAAAAAAAAAAATCAAATGATTCATAAAAGCTCAATGATAAGTTGATTGCATAGTGCAAAATCAGTGCGTTAATTTGTTTTTTCTATCATTATCATTATTATAATACATATGTACATATGTTTAAGCACTAACAAATAAAATAAAAAGGAATATGCAATAAATATCCCCATAAATATAGTCTTTAATTAATTCAAACATACGTACATATGTATATAGAAAAGTGTATATTTACTCAAAAAGCTGTGCGTATATTCATAACACTCATACTGATTCAATGCTTTTGTGACTGGTAAGAGCTTACAGAGTTATCAAGCAATTACATGCATTTCGTAACAAACCACTTGCTGTGGTGAATCATGCAATGGCAGCTTTCGTTTAGTTTGTGTATAGTGATAACGCAGTATTCACTTTTGCAAAATAATAAATATGTCATTTGAATGGTGTTCATGCACATCTCTGATGTGTATGTGTGCACGTTATTTATGTGTGTGCTGTGCCTTCACAAATCATTAGTTGACCTGAAGTACAAGTTTCCAGAAAAAGTGAACAATAAAGCACATACATATGTACGTCTATTATATTTGAAAATGGCTGCAATTCGTAACAACAATGTAAATAGAAATAAAAAAAGTATTAATAATAATTATACACGCAAATCCAAAAAATAATGAAGAAAGATAAAGCAAAAAAAAACAATTATAAATTAAAAAATTATTTAGAAAGTAAAAGAATGAAAAAAAGCTTAAAAAAGTTTAAAAAAAGTATAATGAACCGACTGATTAGGCACATGCTTCAGTTAAGTATCTACAAGATACTTTTACTCTCTTACTGTAACCACTAATAGATTTCGTAATGAAAAGTTTGTTTGCATGTGTGTATGTAGATATTTATGTAAATGTATGTGTACAAACATTTCTTATGTGAAGTGGAATGTAGAAAAAAGAAACAATTAAAAATAAAACTCGATACTACTTTAATACTTAGAAGGGCGTGATTGGAATGTAAATTTATTTGCTGGTTGAATAAACGTTGAAATACACTCGTTAAATGCGAACATTTTCCCAAGAGCTAGAAAATTCGTTAAGATTTCTATTATTTAATTTCTTAATCGTGTTTGTGATTAAACGGACTGTGTTTTATACAGTAATTTTGACTTATCAACCTTTCAAAATGCTGCACACATTTCATACTCTCCTATCGCAAATTAATCCTTTTTGATGTCCTAAATATTTATACACATACAAATTTCATAATTTAGTTCCAAGAGAAATTACCATAAATATATCTGTTTAATAAACCGTTTATAAAGCTCTCGTAAGTAGTATGAAAAGGTTAGGTTAGATTAGATCGGAAAGGGTGGCAAACGTGGTGACGCAATGCCATGCGGGATTACACCAATGCCCAATGCGACAGTCATGTTGTACGCCCTAACTGAAGAGCTGAGCTATGTAGAGCAAAAACGTATGTCATAAAACCTGTCACCGCCAGAAACCCACTCCGCACCATGTCTCTCAACATATCATATGACTGGGTGGGGGGGACAAGGGGCACTGAGTGTCAACGCGGAGAAAACGTAAATCTGCTTGTTCACGAAGATGCGGAAGAGATTCCTGTATTTGAGTCTTCTATATATCAGGACAGAACAATACAGATCACCAGCAGTGTCAAATATCCCTGGGGGCTATGCTTGATTGGAGACTATCGTGGAATGACCATATAGATACCCAGTGAACTTTTTGCTACATACATCTTCGATTTGAGACCAATGACAATGTAAGCAAGACCCATCCAATGTCTGTATACTATTTCTATTTACATTTACACAGCGATGGCCTAGGCTGTAAGATTTATCCAACACAATATACATTGTAAGCGAAGGTTGGGTGGGTCCAACTATTATGGTGAATTCGGAGTGCAATAAGATGTATCTGAATGCCATTGATCTTGGAATGAATTTTAACTATTGCATAATTTTATTAGGAACTTAATTTTTTTTCAATATTATTATTAATTATTTTTATTTAATAATTTATAACTATATACCACAAAAAATGCCGCCAACACTTATGAACTTGATACAAATTTTACTTTGGAATAATAATAAAAATTAAAAAGAAAGAATAACGGAAAAATTACTATAGAAAAAAGAAGAAAATTCATAATTAAAACGAAATGACAATATGATACATTACAAAGCCATCCAAATCAGATGGTAATGCGATGCAAAATTTTTATTTGTGTTTGTTTTGATCTTCATTTCTAATAAACATTTAACTTTACAATTGGATGGGAAAAAGACAAATCCGAATCAGATGCGGGTTGTTAGGGCTTAACTATTTTCGTTTTATTTTCCCTATTGACATAATATTATACAATCGGATGGCTTTCAATTTGTAATGAGTAACCAGACTGCTGGGTAATGGAGTACAAACGGTTCGAGAGTGTATAAGGAATTGGTAGGCAGTGAACGTTACATAGAATATACTGACGGTTCGAGAACCGGTGACCGAGTGGGATATGAACATGCCTACATTCATTGACGTTCTTTTATATTTTAGCCGACGATAATGTAATGTTCAATAAATAAATTTCTCAACTTGAAATTCTTTTGCAAACACAAAAATGCCATTGAAAATTATTGCACTTGATAATAAAAACCATTTTAGGAAACAAGAAAAAAGCAATTGGGGTTTGGAAGCAGTTATTTTTTTTATACCCATTTTATTCAATAATATTAACGCTTAAGTATGCATGTATGTATGTATGCATGTACATATATAAGTGTGTATAATTGCTACGTATGGAGAGCAAACAGTTAGAAATTCTCTCTCAAAGATCGTTGTTCCTAATTTTGGATTCCGAAAGCACTTGAAATGAAAACAAAACATTTCTTTTCGTGTTTTCTTTTGCTTTTTTGTATTTTTATTGTGACAACAAAAGCAAATGTTACTGCGTGTGCGTTTTTTTGCATTTATATAGATATATGTATGTATGTATGTATCCATGGTTGTATAAATTCTCACTTAAGTATAGCCGCGTTATTTTATATTGGGAGAAATTTGATATCGTCACTCAGTTAACAAGCAACTGCTAAAGAAGGGGGAGGGATGAGTGTTTAAGAAATTAAAACTGCACTTACGATATTGAGTGCAATTGCGACTGTACAAATATTATATGTGCAGCCATATGCATACACACGTATGGTTATGTGTGTGTATGTGTGTGTATACTGACTAAGTTTTTTTTAGTAGGTCAGCGAAAATCATTTTATATGGATTTTTTTATTTAATTATTTTTTATGGTTTTTTTTTCACTTTTTAATTTGTTGAATTTGTTGTTGGCCGAATGTTAGTGAATAAGTATAAATTTTGTAAACACGGTAAGTACTTCCATAGATACATACATACGCATATGTACATACATATGTATGTATGTATGTACTAACAAAAACATACATAAATACATACATACTATGTATTTTTATTGAATACAAAATTTGAACTAAAATATACTGGCGATAAATTGTCGTTGGCATTTAGTGGGACAGGACGTAAAATAATAAGAAATATTCAATGGCATATAGGGTTTTGTTACATGGTGTATGTGTATACGTGCATACATACATATCGTCATCTAAAATCCAAAAGGGCTTTGGATAATTTTACAGGAGAAACAAAAACCTTAATGAAATGTAAAGTGTTGTGGTTACAAAAATTATTTTTTCGCAACACCATCCAAATAAAATGATGAGTTTATTTTTCTAAACATAAAATAAGGAAAAGATTTCAGAAAAGTACTAACGTTTTTTTATATAACTACATATATTTCTTTTATATAAAAATTTTTTAAATTATTTATTTTAAATATTTTGCTACCAAATAGGTAGGTATCATCGTAAGGAAGTAATTTTTGTCACATTTTTGAATGTGAAAAACAGTCATTTGTTGTTACGGCCTTTCGAATTTCTTTAATAAAGTCGGTATTGGACGCGCTGTACCAATTTCCATTAAAAACTCAATTTCGAGTTTTTTGGTTTTTACTCCGCATGGCATTTCGGGTGACGATATATATTTTTTCAAACAACAAGATTAAATGTAATAAATTTTTAAGTAAAATCATTAAAGTTTTCTGTTGTTGCTTTTGTAAAACGTGCTTTTTTGTTGTTGTTGTTGTTGTACTCCAACATGGTAACACATGGTCCCAGGCCATAATTTTTATATTCGTTGCCTGCCTTTGTTTCCCCCATTAAACTTCTTTTGCCGTAATAAAGTTAGTCGGTTAAAAGTAGCAAAAAGAGGGAAACAAAGAAGACTGGTTTTTAGCACAACTTTTCAACTTTTAAATGTCTGTCAGTCAGCCCATAGAATGTGACTGGCTGACTAGCTGTGTATTGCCTACTGACTGTAATACACTGACTATTGTGTCGCAGTTGTTGTTATTTCATTTTAGAAGTTGGGTTGAAGGTGAACCAGAACATAAAAGTTGTTTATTTATTTTTTGTATCTCTGCTGGTATTTTACATTTATTACACTCTGTATCTGTAACTGCAATACATAAAAATTTTTACAAAGAAGGTTTAAAAGAGACCGGAGTGAAAAAGGATTTTTTTTTATAATTCACATGCATGCATACATGTCGATTTACATACTCACATACATATGTAGCTATTTATTTTTACAATGCATGTGCATATACTACATACATACATATCGTCACAGAGAATGCAAGAGGTCCTATTGAACATTTAAAAACAGTAATGTTTACTCACTTTAATTAATAAAAAACTCTAAATAGAAATAGAGATAAATCACAAAATTGACCGGAAAAGAACTAAATTGTCATTACTTTCCAACAAATCTTTTTTTGCAGCCGACTTCACTTCCTGAGGCGCTGTGAAAATTAGATTTTCCGATTGCAAAGCTTTGACACCGGGTTATTTCGGTTGATTTCATACATTTTGTATGGGCATGAGAAATTATTTTGAGAGCCAGACAACGCTTTGCGTCGTAATTTAGGTTGGTCTATTAAAAGTGTAACGCGTTCTTTTCTTATGATGTTCCCCATAAAAAGACATTCATTTTAATTAAAGGACCCTGAATGCAGCACTATATAAAAAGCTGATTTTATTATTTTTTCTGACAAAACTAATTTTTTGTTTTTAGTTCGTCTCTCGCGATAACTATGTACATATATATTTTTATGTTGTGGCTTCTCTTATTTTCTGTGACAATATGTTTGTATAAAGAAGGCTATAAACATATTGAAAGTAATTTATCGAAAGCTATTCTACAGATAAGTAAAGCTATCGATAACTGTCATATAACAGAAAAAACGGTTCATGTTTTTTTTTTCTATATGCTGCCGCTATGCTGCATATAAAAGTGTTAAAAAGCCAAAAAAAAAAATGGCATGAAAATTTGTTAGAATTTCCTTTTACACTGTTCAGACACAATATAACAAACGCTGTGATTTGCAATTTTGTATAAACACATAAAAATTAACTAGTATGTATGTATGCACATATATCAATATGTACATACTACAGTGGAGTTCGGTTATAACGAAACGAGTAAATAATATTTTATTGGTAGTTGTCACAATATTTTTAACAATTTCTTTACTCTTTAAAATTGTTGACATATATATATACAGTATTTAACGGATATAAGAAACTCTTTTATACAAAAAAAATCGCTTAAAAGAATGTATTTCGAAAATACCACGTATTTTGCTTTATTTTTAATTGAAAAAAGTTTTTATATAGGAAAAATGATTATAAGAGAAAAACTGATAGACTAAAGTTTATCTTAACACTAAAGACTAAAAAAGTATGTAAAAAATTATTTATATAAGAAATTTTTTTATTAACGGCAACACTAAATATATATTTGCAACTCTGCATATTATAAAACTTGTAGAGACGAATAACCTGTATTTTGTTGCTTTAACTAAGATCCTTTCAATATATTTATATATGTAGTACAAAATGAATTATACGAATGTACCTTCTATTTTTATTTTATACTTTAAACTATAAAATATCGTTGTTTTTAATTTTTAAGATAGACGTTTATGGAATACATACTTACTTATTTGTTTTATAACATATAAAATATTGTTTCCGTACCCATAAATATCGTCTATAACAAACTACATTCTTATAGGCAATAAATTCTTATAAGCAAAAATCGGCTGTAAGAAAAAATTATGCTGAATTTTTAAAGTTTCTTATATCCGTCAAATACTGTATTGACTTTGGTACAGTGCACTCGCGATAATATGAACGGCCCAAAATATGAACACTTTTTTTCCTTGAATTGACTACTCTAAAATGTGAATTTGTGCAAAACATCTAAAATAAGAACACCTTATGTTCGTAGTTTTTTTAAAGGGTTTCATCTAGACAGTGTTGCAATCTAACTCAATAAGCTAGTGGTTAAATTCTGATTCAAGTGCTTAATAATTTGGGGATTTCCTAGTTAAATTGTTTTTAGCTGTCAATCAAAATTTCTTACCTGCAAACAAAAGGAACAGCAAATGAAAAACACTGAAAGAATTTAAGATTTTTTTTTATTTTTTGAATAATCAATTCTTTTTTTTCAATCAAATACACAATAATGAAACAGGAAAATAAAACATAAGAAACTTTTAATTTTATAAGGAAAAACTTTATTTAAAGGGAAATTAGACACAGTTCGCATATATTGAAAATCTCGCAAAAGTTTTAATTAGTTGCTATTATCGCGAGTTCACTGTATTTCATGTGTTTCACTTTTTTCCTTTTTTTTCAAAATTATATTTGGAGATGTCCTTTTAGAGAAAATAATCTTTTTGACATTTTTAGTTGCTGTCAGTTTAAATTTATTATTTATTATTCTACTAAGAGCACAACTGATAGTGTTACCCAATTGTCATAAATACGAGTAATTTAAAGTTTCAAAATACGCCGGACAATGTGAATTTTTTTTGTTCGTTATAACCCCATAAATATCCACGCATTTTAATTTATGGGAGAAAGTTCATTATAAACGGAAATTTTCTATAACCGAAGTTTGCTATAACTTGTATGAAAGAGTAATACAAAATATGTGGGATAGTAGAAATTGTTTGTTATAACCAAACTCCACTGTATATACACATAATAAACGTACAAATCGTCATCTAAAATGCAGAACTACAACGATCGGTTTTGTTTATCTAACAAAAAGTTTAATTAGTTTTCCTGTTTTATTTTTATTTCACAATTGAATATGTACAACGTCACTTATCAGTTGTACGATTTGCTGAAAACCTGGTAGTGCTCATGGGGGAGGAAGTTCACTCACTCGTTTTATCATTATTATCATCATAAAATAAAAAAAATTAAAAAAAAAAATTGATCACCCCACGAATGTTCTTGCGCTGTTCAAATTGTAAGCGCGAAATGTAAATAATGAATTCATTTAAAAATGTACAAATGTGTTTATCAATTTAACAATTTATTTATTTATTTATTTGTTTTTTTTCGTGATAAACAAATAGATGAATGAATAAAGTTAAAATTTAATGTATTTAACAGGTTGCTAAACTCTGAAACAGATGCAGTAACATTTTTTTTATAAAAAATTTATGGATATGAAATTGAAACAGGTATTGACATCGAAATAATTGCAATATTTCAGCAAAGAGAACGACCCCATTTTATTTGAAATAAAATAATCATTCCTATTAACCACTGCTGCTTGCTACCGAGTCACTCTGTTGTTAGAATTTTAAAATTCTAAAACGTACGAACGAGTGTTGAGTGAAAAAGTTTGACACAAAAATATGTAACAACAAATATGATGTTGATTAGTGGGCCCCAAAAAAAAATTTTTTTTTCCAGGCGTGCTTCAAGCACAATTTGGAAGTTTAAAAGGGGTCGAGTATTTTTGGGAGTTTTTTTCAGGTTTTTCGGAAAAGGTTTAGAGGTCGCACAAGTCGAATTTTTTGCCAAAAATCGGGTTTACCACCGGCCGTTCTTTGTGTTTTTCTTACAAGTTTGTAAAAACCACTTCTTCACTTTTGAGTTAACAATTTAAACAGAAAATATCCAGCTTTATTTCTTTGTGCAAAAAAATAAAAGTTTGGCAATTTGCTTTGCTCATTCAGGTACCTTACATTATAATTTTTCGTAAATTTTAAATAAATTTTAAAAATAAAACTTTATAACTTTTAAAATTTCTATGAAAATGTGAAACAACCAACGAAGCAGTTTAAAAACATCAATTAATTGTAAATAATTTGGAAAAAATTATTTTTGAATTTGTTCTTATCGTTCCTGAGTTATAGCATTTTGAAGGTTTGTACCCGATGTAGCAATATAACTAAATCGTAATAACTCCAATAAATGATTTACAAATAAGGCAAAACAAATGGTTGCATTTTTACTTAATATTCATAAATTTTCAAATCAGTAAAGGCAGTAAACCCGCTCTTATTGGTTCTCCAACAACGTCATTACACACACATACAGCAACACTTTTTTTAATTTACAAAACTAAATTTACCAAATTACTTTGCTGTAGAAGAATGAATCTGATGTGCATTTTCTCTTTAGAAAGGCAACAATTTCTGCACAGGTAAAGGCGTGTATAATTGTCAGTAGAAAAGTAAAACTACTCCGCCAGTCAAACAATCTACAAATTTCAAGGCCAATTTGTAAAGTCACTACAAGTGTTCAGCTGATAGAACAGTTTGTTGTCTAATTAACTTATTGGCCTTTTTTTTTGTTTATACTTTTTACGAGAGTGTGCTAATTTCGTAATTGGTTTTTACAGTTGTATGTGAATTTTTCAAGTCTAGAAAAAAACACACAAATATTTTTGACATGAAGATGTTCGCAAAGAGTTGGGTTGTTTAGTAAATTTGCCTGGCATGCACCTTTTTTTATGTGCCTGGAATAAATTTCATCCGAAAATGAAAAATGTTCTGAACTTGTGGTAGAAAGCGTGTGTGTGTGTGTGTGTGATATTCAAATTAAAATTTGCTTGTTTGTTCCAATATGACAGAAAAAAAAAATGTTTTAATAAAAAAAAAAAAAAATTGCACGTTTTTTATTATTGCTCTCGTTTTGTTTTATTTTATTTTGCAAAAGTTGAACGACATTCAGAAAATTTTGTTGACATCCGCAGTTGTTGTTGCAATTTATGTACATACATATCCATATGTACATCTTATGTACTCGTATGTGTATTTTTTATAAACAAAAAAGTTTAAAAAAAAAACTAAAGACACAGAACTTTTGTCTTAAGCAAAACAAAATTTTAAATTAAAAACATTCTTGCAATGGTACTTAACAAAATACAAAATAAATAAAAAAAGTTAATAAACAGGTCTGTGATGGGGTTGCCTTCGTCAAGTTAAATTTAATACCAACTGCAGGTCCTGAAAGAAAATACACCGTTCCTTTAAGAAGTTCGTTTCCAACCATTATGTACACAATACTTGTGAGCACACTTCGATAGAAAGAAATTTATTATTAGATTTTAACATGAGCGAAGCCGTCTTTTATGCAGGATTTTCTTTTAATGCATTAATCTCGCTTTACTGGTTCTTTTGAATAAAATTCTTTTTGAAATTTCAATATTCTCGTTAAACTCACGAAATAATATAAAAGAAATTCAACAAATTCAATTTAAATATGAACTTGTTTGGTGTGTTGATGTTGTTGTTGGAGACTGTGTGCAGCTTTGCTTCCTTGTTCAATTTTTGTTTCTTTTCTTGTTTATTATTTTTCGTTTGTTTCTTTGTTTTTTTTTTTGCTTGTGGGGGTTTCAAAATTAGGTCAAGTCACCACCATTATCATCGTTAAGCCAAGCAAACATCTACAACTACAGCAATAACATTAAGATCATGAAATTAAAAGGGAGCAGCACACATTTGGCCAGAAAATATACAATAGCGAGTCATGCACATCCACGCACATAAACAAAAACAACAACAAGAATATCCAACAAAAACACAACACAAGTTGAATTAAATGCAAAAAAAAAAAAATTAAA
This sequence comes from Dexiosoma caninum, assembly GCA_963924685.1. Classification (NCBI taxonomy): domain Eukaryota; kingdom Metazoa; phylum Arthropoda; class Insecta; order Diptera; family Tachinidae; genus Dexiosoma; species Dexiosoma caninum. Next base: position 50,755,388 of record OZ004728.1, on the reverse strand, counting down.
ACATCATTATCCCGTTGTTGACAGTCATCATCATTAAAGTGTGCATTTCATACGAAGCACGCGATGCGATGCGATGACGATCTTCGAACTCGGTTTTATAAACCAGATATACACAATATTGAGCAATATATACATATATACATATACATATTTACATGTGCATGAGGAGTCTTGTTCAGATTACAAAAACAAAGGCTGCATTTAATAGAGATATTTTTTGTTTACAAACATTCTTCTGGATAATACAGAAGTATGTTTGTATATACATACATATGTATATACATTAGACCGTACCTCAAAAAAAAAAAATTCCCCGTACACCCCCAAAACATTTTTGGACAGTAACTTTAATAATATTAAATAAAATATTCAATAAAATAAATAAATAAGAAATAATAATTATTATTGTTTTAACCTGCTGAGTCAATTATAAAATCTAGTCATCGCTCAGTGGAATAAATTGACTTAAATCTTTTGTTCTTTGTAAAATTAAAAAAAAACATAAAACTTTAGACTGTAACGTGCTTTTCTTCTGCGTCTCTGCTCCTTCTTCCTGTCCTATTAGTGGCGAGTGTATTTAGAATAAAAAAAACCAGTTGTATCAGTCAGTTGTAATTAATGCCATTTTTTCGATTTGTTTTTGTTCTGAAATTAATTTTAGTTTCATTTTTCCAAAGTACGAAACTAAAGCAAATAGTGAACAGCAAATCATTCATTTAATTAAATACAAAACTTTTGAAGTCGTAGTTGTAATAATTGTTGAAATTGTTCAATGCAGGCAGCAGGGTGTGGAGGCAAACAAAGCAAAAGCAAATTTCAAATGGAGGTTGCTGCAGGTTGGATTGTTTGGCGTGTTTTACCGACCGCATAATGCAAATATGAGCAACAAATACAATTCGTATAAACGGCTTAATAGTTAATTATGCCTAAAATTAGCAAATATAAATACCAATATTAAAAATTCATTAGAAATAAAATAAAATCATAAATAGAATTTAGTTTAAAGTATTTGAAAAGGCTTTTATGTTCTCCTCAGTACAATTATTCGAAAAACGATACAGAAAACTATCGATAGCAATTTTTGTAAAAAATAATTTCTTTCTAGACAATCGATATCGATCATTTGATTATTCTAAGAATACATATATTTACGATTTTCTCTATAAAATTTCGACTTTTCACAAAGAAATTTGAGCGATAACTGTGCACAATTCCAAATGTTATCGATAACTTGGTTGGTAACATATCTTATATCATTGCTTTTATACCATATGAATAGCTGGGTTCGCTCTGTAAACGACGATTGCCAACCATGCTGACTATTCTTGGTTCATTTTAGCATTTCGTTTCCTTTTTTTTTACATTTTTTATACATATGAATATGTATATTATTTATTATATTTGTAAATACTTTTATTTATTTTATTTTACATTTAATTTTGTTTGTTTTTTTTTCAGTTAGTTCAGATAAACTAGCGATAATTTGTTATCGAAATTAGAGCTAATACTAATTTTTTCGTGGCGCGTACTTGGTTCGGAATGAACCAACATGGTTCGGTCTCAAAATTTTGTATGGCGAATCAGGTAGTTTCAATCGTGGTTGGAATACAAACCACGAATACTGCTGTCAATGTGAATATTGATATAAAGAATCTATCGATTTTTTCACTAAATAATTTATCGATAACCTTTGACTGTACTGTGTTCGTCTACAAGTTTAACAAACTTGCCAGCGATTTGTATGCATAAGTAAACACTAGTTTTTTTAATTCTTTACTTAACAATTTCTAATCGATTTCCATCATAATAATGATTTTATCATCTCAAACAAAAAATATTTATTGTTTACAATGAAAATAATACTTTTGGTGGTGCTTCTCCTCGTTTATTTTAAATTTGTTTGTACAAGTAACGAAGCAGTTTATTAATTCAGTTTCCATTTCCATTTCCATTTCGTTTTTTTTTTTTTTTTTTTTTTTTTTTTTGTTGGAAACTTTTATATACCAGGATTTTATTGAATGCAAATTCGCACACACACGCAAACTCACGCACACACACAATATAGAAGAAAAATTCTGTAGATAGAGTATTGAAATGAATGTGAAAAAATAGATAGTTTCATTGATAATAGGAATGAATGAATTAGAAATAGCGGGAAATAAGGATACTAAGAGATCTACAGAGCTTAAAAATTTAATACGTCTGCTTGAAATCAGAGGCGATGCAACACTGCTAAAAACAAAAAAAGAAACATGCAAAAGCAGAGTTGTAAGATAGTGATTCTGCACCTACTGTTATTCCTTTCACCACCTGTATTCACGCACTATCCCAGCGTCTAGTTCCATCACAATGCATCGCCTGACAAAAAGCGAATTTTATTATTATGAAAATAAGGAGATATTTTGAGTTGTGACTCTTTCATTGCAATTTTTTCAGTGAGTTGTGTGCAGTATATCAAATTATGACTTTTTAATTTACTTTTTAAGTCACCTAACACTTACTAAATAGGGGACATAAAAAATATACACAACATAAAGTTTTTGTTATTATGGTTTTCGCTGACTCTGTGTCATCCATCCCTCGCAAATTTTTCTGATTTGTAAAATATTATTTTGAGTTCTTTTATCGAAATCACTAAAAAAATCTATTTCAAAAATCCCAGAATCGCTAAATATATTTACACTACTAACACTATTTGTACGAGAATCAGTTTCTTAACTTGAAATTTTTAGTGTAGATTTATAATGTTCAATATTTGGGCACGACATTTTCGACAGCAAAGTGAAAACTAAGGAATTAAATTTTGCATTAAACTTTTTGACAAATTTGCACCACAAAATTTAACACTTTTTAAATTAATAGCGTCACAACTCGAAATAATACTATTAACGTGAAATTAAAATACTCAGTTACTAATGAGCGCGCTGTCACAACTGAAAATAGTACTCTTTAGTTGATTACGTACAACCGGCACAAATAACATAAAAACAGACATAACGATATTTTTCCAGTTAAGGAAAACAGTGATGCCAACAAAATTTTTGTGGTCGTTAGACAATTGTTCTGTGACCTCGATTATGCAATAAAAACGATTTTGAAGAATTTTGAGATGTGACTGTTTATGATTTAGTGTGCGATATGTACAGTTTCAAAAAGATGGCCCTTAGCAACTTTCAAAGTTTGGAAGTCCCTGTTGAAAGACGGTATATATCTTATTAATATTATAAATCAGAATGGTTTGGATATTTGTTTCACAATACCGCTGAACAGATTTTTATGAAATTTTGTGGACGGATAGTTTATGAGCCAACTTAAAATACAGGGTACTTTTCATGGGATAAAAATAGATGAAAGTCCTGATAATGGTTCAAACACGATATTATGAATGTCTGCCATTTTGCGTCAATTTTACTAGAGGTTGAGGAATTAACTATTTGGTTTGTCATTTAGTAAGGCACAACACCTAGTGCGGACAACTACATAATTGGGTTTGGTAGCAGCGAAGCGCATCGGGTTAATCTAGTATATTATAAATATAAATAATCGCTGAATCGACCCTTGAATACTTAATTATGGAATTCGATTGTACGTTGTACTTTCCAGTTAAGTACGATTGCAACCATCTTAATTCTGTTTCTCGAATGCCGCATTTACATAGTTTTCGTACTCGTATAAGGATATTTCTGTCACTAGTTTCTAAAGCTCTTTGTGCAGTCAAGAAATACTGCAGTTATTTCTTTATTTTTCTAGTTTTTTCTTCCAATTGATTTTCTAATTTCCTTTTTTTGTTAATTATCAGGTATGTGAAGGAAATCGATCGATTTGAAAAGTAAAACGTCTTTTGAAATCGACAGTAGTGTTATCAATTTCGATCGATTTCATATTCCATATTTGTTTCGTTTCCACATATTTTCTCTATACAACTGTATGAAATCTAATTACACAACTGTAAAATATGTAAACTTATGTGTATGTGAGTCCCGTTTGTAAAATATTTAAACAAAATAAAATTTGTATCAACATATTTTATCATTTTTATTTATAAAATGCCTTTTTTGCTGCGGTTTCGCTAAATCTCTTGGAAGAAAATAATAGGATGAATAGCGAAAATATTCTAAGAAAACGTTTAAGAGATAAATCGGATCCCTTAATTTTGCCAGATGAAATGTGGGTATTAAAATTTTTAAATTTCATTTCCATATTAACTATTATTTATTTAAATAGATTTGTTGAATATTTTCGTTTAAATAAGGACGGATTTATAATAATTTTTTATTAATTTGTATATTTCCTTACATTTTGTTCAAGTAAAATTAAACGATTTGAAAACAAATTTAAACTGGCATTATCGAAATGCGTCACATGTTAAAAACGTGTTTTTTTTCAATGAAATAAGATTGAATATAAAATCGTCACAACAAATCGTCACATACAAATTCATCACACTATTTGTCGATTTCAAAATATATAAATAAATTTTCCATTTAAAATTGAACTGAATGTTTTAAGTATTGACAAGCAAGTAAATTTTAATGGCAACCGTCTGTTAAGAAAAAATTTTAAATTTTTTTTTCTTTTTTTTTTGGGCGGAAAAGGGAACTGAATACCTAAAATTTTTCGCATTACTCATCAAATGCCTAATTTTTTTCAATTTTTGGGAATAATTCTTTTACTTATGAATTAAAAAAAAACGAGACTTGTGATTAAAAATTTTTTATTTCCAGTCATGTGTTATTTCTGTGCTTTGCTGCTTGAACAAGAATGAAACGAAAAATTCATAACGAACCGAAATCTTTCAATAATAAATCAATGAAATTTTTAAGTAAAAGTGTACAAAAAACAACATACAGACATTCATAGACTTAATGAATTTCAAACATCAGCACCGTTTGCATGAAATTCAATATGTTGAAATGTTAATTGAAAGATTTGTTAGATAAAAGTTCATCTATATGGTTATTAATTTGTATATGTATTTATATTTGAAATATGTACCAGTATGAGGGTTTGTTTTTCGTCAAGAAAAGAAAATCATATCCAAAAATAATTTTCGTTTTTATATTTTTAATTTTTAAAATTTTTTTTGATGGGAAAATACAAAACTTTTCTTGCAATTGACTGTGTTGTATCAAGCAACAACAAGAAATAATGTTGGCTATTGGCCGTTTGAAAGACCTTAAAATATTTGAAAAATTTAAATATACTTTTCGTTGTGTATTTATTATCATTAAAGTGTTTATTTCATATGTTTGTTTTGTTTTTTTTTTCTTGTCTATAAAATTTACACTATATATTTTACACTTAATTAAAAAGAAATTTTAAATATGGTTGATGACAAGGGATAAGAAACAAGTTGTCATTGTCAGTGAGAAATTGTCATAAGAAATGGTAGTCCATTCCACCTACGGATGTTTCGGCCCTAAAACGAATTCGAATGCGTAGTGCGACTCGCTGGAGAATCGACCACAAATAGATGCGCTTTCTAAGAGAACCTTGTGCTGTGTTTAAATGTCGGAGTTTTGGAAACGTGTTCCCTTGTATCACTGAAAAATAAATTTGCTTATTCTTTTTGACTTATATTTTGCTTTTGGCATTTTCTATGGCGATATACTACTGTTGCAAACTTTTGCACTGCAGCAAATTGTCACTACATATTTATGATAATTTGTCACTTCGTAGCATTGAGCTTATAAATTTATTATTTTTATTTTTTTGTAATTTATCCATGTACTTGCTGCGATTTATTAAGACAAATTGGAATTTTGTTTTTGCCAATACGCATGTTGAAGTGGCCATGAGTTTACCTCAATAGTTTTTTTTTGTTATTTATTTATTATTTTCATCAATTGTTACTTTGACTTCTAAGCCTTTTAAAAGTCATTACCCTGCAACAACAACAACAACAACAACAAATGAAAAACTTTTTGAATTCTTCTACATCTGTGCGGAGCGTCTCGCATTACAAGCCAACTCATGTCACAATCTTACAAAGTGTAGCGAGCCCAAAGAGGCGGAGAGGAGGTGCGGACCTCAGCTATGTTTAGTGTTGTATTGCTGCATGTGTAAAATAACATCGAAATTAACATAAAAACACGACCACTAATTGGATCACAAAACATTAAAATCAGCTGAAACGAACAACAATAAAAATAAAATAAAATAAAATGCATTGCAAGTGAAATTTTTCTATAGATTTGACAAATCACATAATGCAATGGGAGAAAATTACACGTCTTGGACATATTTTTCAAATAGTCTCTGTGTGTGTGTGTGTGTGTGAAATTGTTTCTTTCTCTTTTAATAGTATTTTTTCTTCACTGTGGGCTTTTGTTGCAAGCAGATAGTATGCGCATTTATTTTTTGTTGCTGAATTTCAACATGAAAATTGTAAAGGGCAGCAACAAATGTTATAATGCTGGCAGTATAAACACGAAACGGACAGACAGACTGATAGACTGGTAGACAGAGAGACAGACAGACGGACAAATTGAAGACGTTGGCCATAGACAATTTTAAACATTTTAAATATTGTTTATGATATAAAATTAACCTAAAAGTAAAGAAGGGAGGGATCTACTACATACAATATGCACTATAAAATGCGTGTCTGATTTGCCCTGACTGCCGGTCGTTTTTGCTTGTCTGAGTAGCTGCTCGCTCGTCTGAGTGCTTAAATAATTTTTGCATGGATTTTCTTGGCACAGTGTTGTTCCGTAGAAAGTTGCATATTCAATAGAAATTTGCTGAAAATAAAATGACTACAACAAGACGATTTGTAGCTTGACTCTTTATTTTTTAATTTGATTTGAAAACATCAAGTAAATAAATGTTTTCATGTTCCGTGCATATTTATTTTACATAAATTTGCAAAATAAAACAAGTCTACATTTAAAGCACGAGGTAAAATAAATTCAAAAGGAAAAATAATTCTCTGTAGTTTTGGACAGGTTTTCTTGTTGCATTGTCACTATTGATGACAAAGATTTTAATGTTACGCCAGTCAAGCTGGCTTTACTATTGTGAAGGCCATTATATTTAATTAATTGTGGAATAACAAAAATCCGTAATCAGTTTGGAAACATTAGTTAATCCTGACTAAAAACATCTAAATGACAGCTTGTCACTTTCACTTGTGCCTCTTTCTTTAACAAATTTTAATTGAAGTGTTTATCATCCCTTTCCACATCGTAAAATACGTAAATATTTATTTTTAAATTTTAAATCAGTCTAAAGTTCGGGTAATTCCATACCTAAATATTTAGTTTTAAGAATTTATAGCTTTTTAAATTTGTCATGATTGATGACACAGAAGTATTAAGACATTTGAGTTATATATGTATATCCATAACAATTTATATATTATATTTTAAGCTCAAAGGTTTGCTTTTTTATTTTATTTGTTCCACTTCGATATTTCGTTAACCATCGGTTAACATCTTCAGGAAATTTCCTAAAATAAAAACAAACCTTTGAGCTTAAAATATAATATATAAATTGTTATTAAAATAAATAAGGTTAAAAAATAAGTATTAAAAAATTATAAATATATGTATTTTAAAACATGTTTCATTTTAAAATAAGTGCTTTCGATACGTGGCAAACATTGCCACTTTACATGAAAAATTGTTATTCGATTTTGGCATTTTATAATGTTGCAATTTTTGATGGCAACTGTGTCACCAACAATAAATCCTAAAGGTACATATGTACACACGATTGTCCTATAGTACAATATTGACACAAAAAGTGTAATAAAATGTTCAACAAATGTGTGAATTCACAATTTTTGTGTGACAACACTGTCACAAAATGTATTTTCCGTGCGTTGTATGACAATAATATTGTCACAATTCTGACAATCGTGAGATCACTCTTCAATTCTATTAACACGCAATTGCCACACATTTTACAGTAATTTTTTATTGTCACATGTGCTTAATTTAGTGCACCGTACATTAACACCATTGGCGATAAATATTTTTGTTGGCAACGCTGGCCTTAAATATTTAGATATAATATTAAACATCGGATCTGGCATACAATAATCTGACAACCGTGTGAACAGACAGTTCTTATAGACAGATAACTTTATTGTGTGACAATGAAATCGTATAGTTTTCTTACAATAGACTGAACAGACAATTTACAGTTCGGTGTGAATTTTTCATTAATTAAGTTATTTTAGTAAAACATTCGATTTGTTAGCGATGTTTGTTGTCGTTATCATTATTATCCGCTTGACCTGAGTTTCTTGTTAAGCGAATGTTCGCTAAAGCGAAAAATTCTCGATATGAAAATATTCGCTAATTTTTCGGGAATTTTTAAAATGCGAATTGAATACAAAGAACAAATATTAACGTTTATTTTTATTTCTACGAAAGTGCCTGCGTAGTCTACTCTGTGAAATTCTTTAGCTTTAGCGAACATTCGTCAAGCGGGAAGCCGGTTTGATGGCGATATATTTTCATCTGCTGTGGTCAAACGGGAAATCACAGATTAATAAAATGCTCACATTCTACAATAACACCATTGACAGATAAATATTTCTGTTGGCCACGCTGCCCATAAATATTTTTATAAAATGTTAAACATCGGATCTGGCAACTTTTGCCATACAATAAACCGACAACGATGTGAACTGACAATTTTTGTTGTCAGATAAATTTATTGTGTGACAATAAAATTGTAAATTTTTCAAACAATTTACACTTCGGTGACAATTTTTCAGTGTGAGTGCATTGACACCATATTGCCATATCCTACAATATTGTAAAATCTGGCAATCGGCTGTACATAGCTTAAGGGAGTAATATATTGAAAATTTTTTACTTTTAGTTGATTCTTCGTATTGTTTGAACAATAACAATTTCCTTTTCGATGTTATTTTATTTTCAAAATTAATTACGATTTATATATATTTATATAGATTTTTATTTTATTTATTTTTTTTTTATATATTTTTTTTTATATATATTTTTATATATTTATTTATATAGATGTATATTAACTGAATTTATTTTGGGAATATCTCTTTATATATGATTCTAATTTAAAAATTGTGCTTTTTCCCTTAAAAAATATATGTGAAAGTTATTATTATATTATTATAAAGTATGTAATAATAAATTTCACATATATTTTTTAAGAGAAAAAGCACAATTTTAAAATTAGAATCATATATTTATATAGATGTTTAGCCAGTCTATATGCACAGTTCATTTGGTGGTAAAAGCAAAGTCATCAGTAGACCTTTAAACAAAAAAAAGCTAAGAAATTGCGCATGTTTATACAAGAACTCGCAAGAAATCTTTGAGAATTCCGATATATAAAAACAAATAACTTGTTCAGAAAATTTTCTTTATACCACAATTATTTTATTATTGGATTTAAATCTGTTTAATCTTTCCAAACCTTTTTACAATAGCCCCATCTTCGATTGACAATGATTGCATTTAAAAGGCAGCATTGATGAATAAAATATTTTAAAAGAATTACGTAAATTTTTTTTTGTTTAGTAACTCCTGTTTTTTTTTTATATTTACTAATTTGTATCAGCAAATCATTTTTAGTTTTATAAAGAAAACGAAGAAAACTGACAATTAATTTAGCGCAGAAACGGAAAAATATTTTATAAAAAACCAATAAAATTTCTTGGAAGTAAATTTTTCCCGCACCTTATTATACGCATATACAACTCAAAAAAATTTAAACCCATAGTTAAAAGTGTCTAGAGGAAATTTCTAAATTTCTCTTATTTTCTTTCACATTAAAATTAAACTGAAAATGTAAAATACAATTCAAGACAAAATACTCGTACATACATACATACGTACATACATCCCTACATACATATGTATATTTTGTTCGAAAAGAATTCAAATTCAAATTCAAATAACAAATTCAAATAACAAATTCAAATAGTTTCGTTTAACAGCAGAATAGCAATTCATCTTCTTTTCAGTAGCGTTCAACATGAATGATATGCAGGTATTTTGTAAATAGTTTTTTGTTTTCAACTGACTGCTTGACTCGATTCTTGCCTGTATATACATATGTATGTATATAAACCCCGTGTGTGTGTGTGTGTGTTTCAGAAAAGAAGTCTTTATAATTGAAAGAAAATTATTTGTACTCTACTTTTGAAAAAATTTCGATTATAATTTAAAAGAAAAAAATATAATAGAATTTCGATAAAAATTTGCTTGAAATATTCGCTGGCAGGCTCTCTTGGGGTAACATGTTCAAAAAGCCTCTAAAGAAAATTCTACATAAAATTAAATTTAAATTTATTTAAATTGGATTTTAATGTCCCATTATTCTACTTAATAGTGATTTATATATTTTCTGCTCAATACATTTTCTAGCAGAAGAATACCGCCGACACACGTACACATTTATGTGCACGCATATTTAAGGTCAATTTAGTTTTATTTGAATTTAATTAATTGGAAAGTCTCGATTCCCGATTACTTGAAAAACATTCGATGGATTTAAAAAAATTCATGTAATTTGAACATCAACGTTTTTTCAATTTAAAATTATTATTTGTTTAATTGTCAGTCAGTTAAGATGCCGAGCTGTTGCTAAGGCGCAGTTATGAATAGAACCAACCCCACCTCTCCTGAGCCATCCCTCTTTATGAAGTTTTAGTACAAAAAAAATTTTTAAATCAAAGAAACACTTAATCGGCAATCGATATTAATTAGAGTTTTTTTTTAGTGCTTTTTTTGGCCCCTAGAAATTTTTTGGTTGAAGGCTGGCAACACAACTAAAATTCGATTACCAACCATAATAGAGGCATAATATTTTATAAATATTTGTGTACTAAAAATGAAATAAAAATTCCCTGTGCTGAGAGGCCATATGACGGCACGCGAATATGTGAATTTTCACTTCGCAAATGAAATTGTGCCTTGAGAATTTTATTAAAAAGAATACTTTTGTAAAAAGATCCGCACCAATAATTTGCTAACAAATTTTTTAAAGTGTCCTAAAAATTTCGCTAAGAAAAAACATTTTTTTGTGGCAAAATTGTTGCCAAAAAATGTTGTTCCAAAATTCCTCAAATAAAATATTGTGGCAATTATTTACTAAAAGTTCTTTTCTAGTAAGTTTGAATGAAAAATACTGATTAAATAACATTTTTAAAATTGTTAGTCTACATTTTATTAATAATTTTTTTTTTTTGGCAACTGATAACTTTGCAATTCCGTTTATTTTTCCGCTCATGCTCAATGTTCTGCAACATTTAATTGAATTCTTAAAACGACTTCGGAATATTTTCCATTGTTAGCCAAATTGAGTTCTTGTTGTCATTGTTTTTCTGCAAGTCTTTTATCAGTTTACAAAAGCGAATGACATTTCAACACGAAAATCATACCAAAGAAAAAGAGGAAATACATTGAAACAGCGAAACAAGCGAAAAATTCATCAAATTGCTGATACAATTCCGTACACATCTTTTTGGGAAACCACTCCTTTGCCATATTGTATTGTCGTTAAAGTGTCATATTGTGGCCGCCACAAAAAGAAAAACCAATCAAGAACTTTGAAATAAAAAGTACAGAATAAGAAAAACTGAGAAATGGGGGGAAAACCAGAAATTGTTTTTGAAAACTTCTTTTAAAAATGTATCGCCTCAAAGAAAATTAATTTTCATTTAAAATAATTGTAGAATTAAAGCTAAAAATAAAACTAATTTAAAAAAAACATTCCTCCGTATTCACATCATGTTTTTATTCCCCTGATTTTTTTCCTTCATCAATACGAATTTCGTTTAATGAAAAATCAATATGTGTTTGTGCATGTACATACAGACGTACACATGCATAGATTTGTTTAAATTTAATAAGCAAACACGTAAATGGGCAATTTCATTAATAAAAATTAATTTTTTTTAAGAAAATTAAATAAAACAAAATTTATGGTGCGATATATTCTTTTGATAGCAAGCCGCTCGCTCATGACTAAAGGCCGCAAACTTTTTTTCAGATGGTTTGTTGGCAGCCTTTACATATGTATAAAAGAAAATTCAATTAGTTTTAAACCACAAAAGACTCCCTTATATTATATTCAGCTCATCTTCCATGCAGGTACGAGGGTTCTTTGATAACTTGGAACTTTCATCAGATTATAATAATCAGAAAGTGCGTGACACGCTTGATCGCATTAAAAACAGAAGTTGAAATACTGCTTTTGTTAAAGATAGGAAGCTCTTAATGAAAGACTATAGATTATCGGCTATTTTCGATTATCGTCAGTACTATTTTTTTTTTCTTGGACCGGCACTCAGGGGATGAACCCCCCAAATGCGATACATTGTGCTGGAACTAGGAAATTAGGTTATGGGAAGGAGGATAGAGGGAGTAGTATTTATTGACATTTTATGTAAATTTTCCCACGTCAAAAGCGACAGGAAAGAAGACCTCTGCGGGTAGTCCTTTCCACATACGTGCTGTCCGGCCAAAAAACGAATTCTCTCTGTAATGCGTAGTGCGGTTCGCTGCCAAGTTGACCACAAATGGATGTGCTCTTAATGATGACGGCGTCGTGCGCGTGAATGTCCAAGTTTCGGGAACAAGTTCCCTGATTTCATCAGAACACATCCCATTATAGTAACGATAGAACAACGAAACGCACCCCACGTTGCGACGATGCTCAAGAGAGTCAATAGAGTCAATAGAGTTGGCTACCCTACTGTCTCCTATGAGTTTCTGCGCTCTTTCCTGTACACGGTCGCGTAACTTCAAAATAGTCTTTGAAGCACCGGCCCAAACATGAGAGTTGTATTCCATTTTCATTTATCCTGTGTTCCTAGATACTCCCTACACACGAAGTCATAACAAATTTAAGAAGTAAATAAGTGTTAAAAAAAAAGCAATTGGACTGTCTATGTATGTATATATTGTTCAGAGTTGCATGAACCTCGCGGACGGTTCTCATTAATATTGGGTAAGAAAAAAATAAAGATTGGCGGATATGTTGTAAGCTGGTATCATTTTTCGCATTGTCACTTTGCCGTCTCTTCCGCGAATCTTCTTTCCAAGACTTCTATTTTGTTATATTTTCTATCGAAAAAGTGCTACTTATATTCATGTTTGTGGCAACTCCCTCGTATGTCCGTTTGTCTTACCCATTTGTTTCCTCTCTTTTTTTTGGGAAAACACAACGACATAATCGTATATATGTTTTACTTGCTATCGGGTTAGAGCATAGAACACGTTGATAATTTTGGGTCGGTGACTGACTGCTGCCGTATTTTTCTTTAGTTTGCCGTAGGAAAAGCGATTCATTCGCTTACTAAGTTCGTTTCGTAACATGAATTTCAGTGTGCATGTGCGTACTTTTTCCTAAACTTGCCTTAATATCGTTTAGATCCGCTTGTCATGCAGTTTGTTGTGCTGTCTGTCATTTTAGTTTCTGCCACGTTGATTTTAATTTTTCTTTTCTTCTTGTTCTTCTTCTTACTTTAAAAAGTCTTTCAAAGTTCTTTTACAATAATTGCACAGTGGGTTGTTGGTACTGAGTGTTTAAAAATATGAAAATTAATAGTTCTCTTCTGTCTCTCTACAAAGATAATTTTTATTATTAATATTTTATTTGAAAGGCTTGTGTGTGGTTTTTCCTAAACTGATCGCTTTTGACAGCGGTAAGCGTTTTAGCTGTTCACTAATAATTAATGGCAAAAACGTTTTTATTCTTGTTTTTATTCAATCACTTTTTGTTGTTTTTTTTTTGCTCCCAGAAAATACTTATATTCAGATGCAGAGAAGAAGTGCAAAAACGCGCAGAAATATTTGAAAAATTTTGATTGGCGTAAATTGAATTTCGTGTTTGTGTGTGTCCGAAATTGAAATTAATGCAAATATATATTTTTTGCTTTTTGGTTTATATTTTTCTTTATCTTTTCTAATGTCTGGCTGATGTGTAAAAATTAATGCGCTATCAAGTGGATTTTGTTTTCAAAAATTTCTATAGTTTTCTTTTTATTTGCAAACCGAACAAAAACAAATGTTTAGATTAAAATAAAAAGAAAAAAAAAACAATTAATTAATTGCAAATGAAAACGTTTTAATTTAGTAGCAGAGCTAATCTAGTGAAGTGTTTTCAATGTTTTAATTTAGAGAATTTTATGGGAACAATTTTCCTAACAATAAATCCAATAAATGTTTCATACTTTTTAGAATCGTATTTCCAAATGCGAGTTACAATATTCACTGTGGTTGGGAATATGCTGCCTGCCATGGGTTTTTGGAACCTCTGCTGAAGTATGAAAGTTCTTTTATAATTGTTTACTTTTTTGTTGAAAATATTTTTTACAAAATTATTCATTTTACTTTTTTTTTTATTTATTTTTTTTTTTCATTTTACATTTTATTATTTAGATATGAAACTAAATTCTAAAGATTTTAATTTCATTTTGTCGGGTATTAAATTGCAAAATTGAATCTTATAGATGGGAAAAAACAAATGAACAGAAGACACATTACTAAAGCTGAAAGGAAACTCAGTCGCTATTGTCAATAGAAACGAAAACAAGTGCACTGAATAGACGCCGTTTTACACTCTATTCATTACATATTCACGAAAACGTACTAAATGTGAGCCAAGACTATAGAATTTTCTTCATTTATGTATGTTTTTGAAGACGAAAATAAAAAAATAGAAAAGACCTGCCTATAGTACTCTCGTTCTTGTATATTCGAAGCAAGGAAAATATAAATAAAGTGAACAAATTATAGACAAAGAATTCGGTGGACCACAAATAATTCATTTCAAATTTTTTAAGTGTAAATTTGCTGCACAATGTTCGTAAAAGACGCATGGCCAGACTGATTTGTTTTTGGTTTTTTTTCACTGAAGACTAAAAATATAAATTGTAGCAGGCAGACGGCCAGACGGACAAAAATAGGGAGAGGGATGAAGGAACTATAATTTATAGTGACAACATAAACACATATTTATTGCAATTAAACTTAAAAATATTGTTAAAGATCCCAGTAAAATAAGCAGTTTTTCGTGGACTCAGATAAACCGAATGTTGGAGGGAAAGAAATAAAAATTTTTGATTTTTTTCTAGCAGTTGCACTCCAATAAAATATAATTTTTTCGTAAAAAAAAAAATATAAATAACAAAACATATATTTATGTATGTATATCAGGTAGAACAGGCACAGTCTACAGATTTGACATTTTAATTTTTTTTTTTTCAAACTGAAAAATAGAAAAGCAAAACATCGTAGATATTTATTCGACAGACGACGAACTGGTACAATAGATTTCGTGCAATTTCTGACAACTAAACATAAGTGTAAAATTTCATTAAATTTGATTAAGAATAAATGCTGAAAATACAGTGAAATATCCCTTAAGCGGACACTAACCGTCGTGGTATTTCTATCCATTTATTTGAGCATTTCTAGTTTAAAACCCATAATTCTTTTATAATTCTACATTTCCTTAAATGAATGATAGAATTTATTTAGACGCGATTGCATTAACTTAGATCGGTTCAATTAGAACTGTGGGGTTGAGTTACAAAATGTCATGCAATGTTTTTCAAGTGTTACAATGCAACTAATTTACATCGACGCCATTATACAGGTTATAAGTTTTTTTTATCATGATGAACTAGTTTTAAAAAAGTTGTTTTTCCTAACAATACGAGCTGAGCCGAGCTTCTGCCTTGACCATATTATATCGCTGTAATCTCAGCCTGCATCACCCTGCACCGATCGTCCAGCTTAAAACTGACCCTTTGGCCGTAGCGAGGAGAGCTATTTAGAGCATGATTTTTTTCAATTTGCTGTCCGGATACCGATTATGGGAATGTAATTTGTATAGAAATAATTATGTAAAAATTGTATCGGCGAAATTAGTCAGGTTATGGGATCTTACACTGTATACAAGTACTGCCCTTTGAGTAATTTTTTGAAGTCCTAAGTTGTTGCCTGCATTCTTTCTTTCACATGAATATGTCTGCGTTTCTTCGCGCTATTACAATGTTTATGCGTATCAAGAATCTTTTTATTATCAGTGCCATCATTTTATCTCTTTTAGTGCAACACAATGTTGCAATTTGCAAGTACTGAAAATAAATTCACTCAGGCTACAGCACATACACACGTGCAAACATACAACATAAATATGTACAACGTATTTACTCTTGCTCATGCATTGTTCTTTTGTATGTAGTGTTTAATATTTGCATGTCTCAAAATATAAAATCTGCTAAGAATTTTCAATTTAAAAATAATTTTTATAAAATATAATAAAGGCGGGATAAATGCAGAACAACAAAAATTCATTTATAATGCGGAAGGCATGTCCTACAGAAAACCACTAAATTTAGCGTAATAGGAGGAGGAGGAGGTGGAGGAGGTACTTGGCGATAGTTTCTGCCTTAATTGAACTGCTGAAAGACTATATGTGTATTTTTTATCATTTGACTTCAAATAAATTGACTCTGAAGGAATCGTGATTCATTTGCGGTAGAACTATGTAATGTGATACCGGAAAATATAAATATAAAGAGTCTCTACAACTCATGGTTTTACATTTAGTAGTGCCATCATAAGAAGTTTTTTGGAAAAAGCCTCACATGGAAATGGAGCATTAAAGGAAAACTCAGCTTGCCCAACAAGTGTTAACCATGAAAAGGCAACATTTTCGTTAAGAAAAGAATACGCCATAAAATCTATTAGGAGTTTTCTCCAATTTGTATATTTCAATTATTTTTAGAGTTTATATCTGAGAAGGAGAAAAAAAGAGGAAAGTATACAACCGTTGAGAGAGAAGTGGAGAGGGACAGAAATAAATCAATAAATAAATAAATGGCAATAAAAGCAGAGTCAGATAGAAACAGGGCGTTAAGGATAAGTAAATAGGGAAGAAGAGAGACAGTTTGCCATAAAAAAGTGTGAAGGCAGTAAAAGGGAGTAAAGTTTAAACAAAGAGAAAATTCTAGGAATGTTAATTGAAATTGAATAAATCGAAATATAGTATGGAGAGGGAGGAGAGAGAGAAACCATTAGAAGCCAATTAAGAATAGGAGAAGCAGATTATTTCGTGACAGCAATAGTATTGAAAGAACAACTTATAAAAAGTGGGAAGGTGAATGCGTTTAATTTTATCCCGAATTTGTGGGCCAAGTCTGGTTTCATACTGACTCAGAAATTGCATTAATTGGAAATTGGATGAATTCTACGTCAGCATTATTCAACATACTGAGCGTGGTGGCATTAAGACGAGAGCCCGAAGGCAAGTGAAAAAAAAAATGGTGATTGAGAAGGATAGAGGAAAGGCTGAAATCGAAGAAATCGAAAGAATGTTAAGAATATTGAAAAGGCAGATAATAAAAATAGAAGAAGAATATGATAGAAGCAGAAGAGCATAACAAAAACAGAAGAGAGGGTGTAGCTGTAGGGCGAGAGAAAATAAAAACTGGAATTTGTTGAGATTTCAAGGAGTCAGTTTTAGCGGATCGCTAATGAAAGAGTAAAGCGGGTTGATGCCCATTTAACACGCACCGTCACTATGATAGCGGACATACTCCATTTTATAAACTGAACTTTATTGTAGACTGTAAAGAAATATATGGAGATTCCATAATGAAGATTTAATTAATTTTGCACATGCTTTGCAGCCAAACCAGTCGTTTGCTAACACACACTGTATCTTGTTGCTGCCAGTTCTACAAATTTTTCATCACACTTTTTAATTTTCTTTGTAATATTTAGCTACTGGCATTGAAGATTTTCATCTGTTTTCAAGTGTAGAAAAAAAAGTGCAGTTCTGCCGGACTATTGTGAATTATTTAAGCATTTCTGCTCAGACAAGAGACTCTCGCAGGCCATATTATTTAAAATTGTTCTCAAGTATCTCTTCTCTATTGTGTGTTTAGCTTTTGATTGTGCTTCTTCGCTTCGCTTCTCTACTTTATCTTGATTTTTATTTACACAAATTGTCTCAAAAGGCAATTTAATTAAGATGTTGGTTTTTTGCAGTAAAAATAAATAAAATCCGAAGAAAGAACTCAATTAGATTTTAATTATTAAATCGTTGCACCAACTAAGCTCTTCAGAGAAATGTTAAAGAAAGGAAATTAGTAGGTGTTGCTACAACGTACGGTTGCTTTTTTTTAAGTGTTTTTTAATGTGGCAAATGATTGTGGCATGTTTACAGTCCCTCAATGGTGGGCGGTGTATAGTGTCTGCTTTAATGTCGTTTGTTAGTTTCTTACAACAAAACAAAAAAACAAAAAAGACCCAATTAAATTGATTAGAAAATGGGTAGAATCAAGTACTCGTATGTTATCTTTAGAAATTTATTAAAGGTACTTTAACGAATTCAACTCATTAAGCTAAAACCTTGAGCTGATTTACTTAAGAAAAGTAAAAGTTTTTTTTTTTTTTTTTTTTTGCTGTTTTTAATAGAGCCATTCATTAGTGATTGCAGAATTTCACTTGCTTTTCGTTTGTCAAAATGCTTGAAGTTTCTTTGACAACAAATCTTGCAGCTAATTAACGGGAAAATTATTGTACGATTATACTATATGCACATACAAACATACACATATGCCCAAACATGCATACAAGCTGAAAATTGCGATGATGCTCTTATTATGTCCAAAATAGAAAAGACATTTTAATTAGAACGCATTTTCTTTACGAGGCCAACAGACAACGGACAGCAACATGTTGTCTTTAGCAAATTGTTGTTTAATATTCATTAAGTTTTTCTCTCTCTCTCGCTGAAACATCTCTAAAAGCTAATAAATTATTAAAAATTATGTTTGTTTGCGAATTTGTTGAAAACATGTCAAAAGAAAACGTCGGAAAAACGTTTGTGAAGGGATTAAGATTGCGGCAAAGCACGTTTATCCGGCAAAGCTTTGTGTTTACATCTGACATGCTATATTTTGCAATATGAAATTCATATTATTGACCATTTGAAAGCATTAACTCTTTGAAGACCAAACAGCGGTTGAAGCAATGGTTTTGTTTGAAAATTTAAAATTTTTTTTCTTTTATAAAAAGTCTACAGATATTTCTAGACGTTTCTAAATTGACAGACAGCAGTAGATTACTATGTTCAGACATGCATTCTTAATTGATTAGCATATCACAGCTGGAAAAACACAAACAAAAAACAAGGTTTTGAGGCATAAGTCGCCGGTCATCTCTTTTTGCTTTGACATTTTTTTTTTTTTTTTTTTTAAAGGCAATACAAACTCTACGAAGCTCTTAAGCTTGTCTGTAGAAACACCCAGGGTCTAAGCGGGAATCGAACCCGCACCACCATATTGATAAGACTAATGCTCATGCACTAGACTACGGAGGCACCCATTGGCTTGCCATTGTACATCATTTTCCTATGAACAGCCCAGCCTACCCAGTAAAAATTCTTGTGCCGTTACTTGCATTTCAAATTTTATTTATAACAACTTTCTACTTATTAGTGCTAAACTAGCATTTAGCACTTCTTTGGAACTTCTGAATGCTAAATCAGAAAAAAAATAGTGCTAAATCCAGTGCTAAAAGTGCTATACTGGCAACACTGAACGAAATGAATGAAACTGTGGACTTAAAATGGCAGATTAACTACAAAATGATCTTGCTTTGCTTTGAATGATGAAAAACTAAAGTACTTTTAAGCAGCACACTGGGCTCTTTACACTTCTGCCCTCCTCCATGACCTCTTACATTTCATAAGATACAAGTGGCTATTAAAATACTTAACACTTGGATTGTCATGCAACAAGAAAACAAAAATCAAATTAACAATCAAGAATTGTAAAAATAAAAACCTGAAAATTGTGCTGACAAATGCAAAATTATGTTTGAAATTTACTCCAGAGTCTGTGGGGCAACACTCAGTTTATTTTTTCTTTTGTGCTTGTTATTTTGAACAAATTTAAAGATTTAATTAACTTCCGTTAATTATTTTTATTGTGATAATATCGTTGTTGTCTTCTATAATTATAACTAACAACGGAAATGGCTGATGTGAATGTAGAAATCTAAATCAGGGGTACGAACAATGAAGGGGGAGCCATTGAAATTTTGAAGAGTTGCAAAATATTGAAAAGAAATTTATTAAAAATATCTTAAAAATTAAAATCTTATATAGAGAGTAAACAAATATGTAACTACATTTTATGCTAAACTTTTTTCGTTGCGTTCGTACAGGGTGGGTCAAAAGTCACCGTGGGGTTAAAAAATTTACTAAGTTTTCGTCATTCGTTATCAATTTGTTGAATATTATTCAGTTCAATGACATTTGGTAGAATTTCGCTGATAGAGAACTACTTCTTAGCAGCTGGTGTAATGAACACGAACTTCAGTCTGACGTACTAAATGTGATATATTTAAAAAATCTTTTTTTTAAGCTAAAAAAAAAACTTTTAATCGTTTTCATGTCAAAAAACTTCGAAGTTACGATAAGTTTTCACAAATGATAACAGTGCCCCAAAGTGAAAAAAAAGTCAGTCCGAGTTTCTACAGGAAAACATCTGAAATTCTGTTTTTTTCCCCATTCACGCTCACACAGACGAAAATGTTGCCGGCAACTTTTCATTATTATTCTTAATATTGTTCCATTGTTATTGTTATTTTTGTAAGCAATGAAAATGAGAACAGAGCATATCGCCGAGTACCGAACACAAAAACGATACTTTCTTTCCCACACCCGAAATATGCTGTCAAACTAAATGTTTTCTCGTCTAAACTCGGACTAAGAAGCTCAATCGGTAACACTGATTTAACTAATTTACTGCCTGTCCCAAGATGTCATACGATATCGTTCGATCGGTTAAATAATAATTAAATTTGTTTCCCAATTAAGTCTTTGCTCAGAAAATTTGTTCTTCACAATTAATAATTTAATTGTATCCACGTTTAAATTAATTGAGCACCAAATCTCTCAAAATGGCCAAATTTTAAATTTTTTTTCAATTAACACTGTTAATTGATACTGCGTTTTTCGTGATCGGTTCAAATCTAATTATTATTTTAATTGAATCTTGGTTTTTTTTTAATTGAATCTTGATTTTACTTTTTGCTTTTTGTACATGAAAACAATAACTAAATTGAAAATGTTGTTCTTATTTTGATTGTAATTATGCGGCCGAACTATTGATATCGTATGACCTCGTGGCCCACACAGTTTTAAAAATATGTCATAAAAACACAAAAAAAACATTTCAAACATCGATTGTTAATAAAGAAGACGGAATAAGAACTTTAATTGCTTAAATCACAGTCTACGACGACCATAAGACAGACGTATTTCAGCTGCCAGAGTTGAAACAATCAAGCCACATGAATTAATTAACGATGAAATGCTACGTAAATGAAAAAGGCAAAACAAAAATGTTGCAGCTAAAGTGCAGAGCAAAAAGAGCAAAATAAATATGCAAAGCTGGAAGTGGAAGAAGAAGAAGGAACAACCCCGAATGAATTTTTTTTTGAGGTATAAAAATGGAAGTTTGCATTTCCTACTCGATTTGGCTTTCTTGCTGTACTTTTTTTTTTTTTTTGTTTTTCTTTTTGATTAATATTTTTTCTTGCTGGTTATAAATTTTGATTTATGATTGGAGTGTGCATTTGAGTTTTGAAACACATTAATTAGTAACAATTTTCTACTATTTTGTAAACCCTTTTTAGCGTTCAAGTGCCTTATTTTTTTCTCTTTTTTTTAACTTTTGCTGCATTCCTTTGTTCTGCAATAAATAATTCTTCAGTCTGTGGTTAATTAGCTGCCGCATTTGTTAGAGTCGGCTCGTTTTTATTCTACAATTTTCTACAATTTTCTTTCATTTTTAAGTTTGTGGCATAATGAGAGTTGCAATAATGTTTTTAATTTTTTTTCTTTTTTCGTAAGTCGATTACAGTTCGCAAGTTGCAAACAATAAATTGCAAAAGTTTCTTGGTTGTTTTACAATCTGCGCAAACTTTTGATTTAAATGAATCTATTTAATTTTTGTAATTCTTAGGCAAAGAGTCTGGAGAGCAAAAACAAAATATTATGGTGGTCGTTCGCCTTATCATTTCCAATATGTCTAGCAAAGTTAGTTATAAAGAGGCAGATAAATGTGGCATATTTGAAATCAAAAGATTATTACATATTTTTGCAGTTAATTTATGTGTTTGTGTTTCTCTCCAGGTATTATGGGTGCTTCAATGACCCAGCAAACATTGAGATTTGTTTTAGTACACTGACTGTAGGGCGTTGTTTTTGTGCTTGATAAATTATAACAAAACAGCAGCCCTTGTATTTATAAGATTATTTAGCTGTATATTAGAAAAATCTGAATGGAGTAGTGATTGAACACGGCAAGCAGAACGGAACAACATGCTGTTTTCGAAGGCTGCTACACCTTCATATGCAGCGTTCTTTGTGTTGTGCTGTGTCCAGCGTGTGTGGTTACCAGTAGCTGTAAATTATTAGCTTTATATATTTATTATTTTCTATAAATAGAATACGAAATATTTTTTTTCCTTTTCTAATGAAGCTCTAAATTTACCATCTCCAATGTACAATAGTCCTTGGCATGACTGAATTTTTTGCTTTCCATTATTAACTGTTCACATATGTTTGCTGTTCGATTTTTTGTTTTTACTCGATCAAGATTTTATGGCTTGAAACTTCGAGTATTTTGTATAATAAATTATATTGCTGCAAGCCTATAGCCATTTTTGAATATAAATTGTTAGATAAATACTTACATATGTATGCAGTGCCATATTTCGAAACTCTTTTTATGCGTTTGTTAAAATTTTATGGAATGGGCGGTTCATTCAGCTTGCCTCGAAATTACGTACAAAAGCTAAAACGTTCGTACTGGTATTAAAAGATATCTGAGTTAATTTCCCGAACAGCTGATAATATTTATATCCACGCATACACACACTCATATAATTGTGTTTTACTTCAACAATATTTTCGCATAAAATAAAAAAATAAAAAAAAAACCATGTAATTTTGATTAAATTTTTTTCCATTTTTACCCCCTTCTGTCCGCTGCCAAAACGATTGTTAAAGTTAAAGTTTATGCCAAAACCGGGGTTGCCTACTGTTACTGACGTATTTACAAAAATTTCTTTTTTGTTTTATAAAATGTTTTCTAAACAAAGTTCCATACAAAGTTCAAACAATATATCTTCTGTAAATCCCATAAAATTTTCGTCACCTGTTGAACTTCTCAAGGTTGTTAATCAGTGGTCGGTTGAAAAACAGGGGTATCAATACAAAAACATTGCTGATTATAAAGTTAATTTCAGCGAAATTAAGTAAATTGACATAAATTGCCTGGAATCCAAAATGTGTGTAAAATTACAACTTGATTACATCCGCAGTAATGAAATTACTTAATTTCACGCCACAGTGAACGGCCTATGACGTATCATATTAGAACGTATTAAATTATAAATCATATTCAGACTGCTTTGTGAGTGTTTTCGTTGAGCACAAATCTATTTGGTATAAATATGTATGTTAACAAAAACAAATCATCTTGTGATTAATTTTTGGAAAACAACAGTTGTAGAAGAATTGACATCGCCAAAGTAACGATGATTCGTTTGGGACCCTGGAAGCTGTCCCACGATGAAATAATAAACTTGCCAATAAAAACAAATTTCTGAATGTAATATTCCTGCTACCGATGCTGTGAAACACCAAAGATTATACAGACAAGTTTATGCAACACGTTTATCATTCATGTTGCAAATTTTGAGACAAACACTGCAACCAATAAGGAAACCATGAACGCAACATTAAGTCTGAATTGAATATCGCTGGAGAAACACGGTTAAAACAAATACAACTTTCATGTTTCCGCTGAAATGAATCAGTAAAAACAGGAAACTACGTTCAATACTATGCAACCAATATCAAATCAAAATATTTTAATGTTTTTAAAACCTCGAATGCAACAAGAATTGAAACCATAAACACGACAACAGACTATGCAACCAATAACGAAACTTTCCTGGTTGCATAAACATGTTGCATAAACATGTTGCATTTTCTGTAGCCACTATCTTATTCTTTGTTTTTTTTTATTATTCTCTTGCTATGCTCCTTTGATTTATGGAAAGCATAATGATAGTAAACTATTGTAGATTTCAATATATTCTGATATGAACCACGGCTTGTCTTTTTCCATTTTTTTCATAATAAAAACCAAACTCTAGGAAAAATTTAATTTTTAATTTTATTGGAAATGAAACAAATTGAGAATACACCATGTTACGAGTACAAACTCAAAATGTCAGCCGAAATATTTAAAATTTTTGATATTATTTCAAGCCGTTTGACAAACATGCCAAAGGCACAATAGACTACATAAGAGACTTGCACAAACACATATTTCTAAAATATTTGGCATGCCGCGTGTGTAGTCTATTTGGGTCTTAAGTAGCCTTTGTAAACATTATTTTATACAAACAAGCATTTTATATTTTTCATTTATAAAAGGAATTTATGTTTTTGGAAATGAAGTTTGTATGGGAATTAGATTCATAAAGTTTTTATAAATTAAAAACAAATTTTATTAATATGGTCGATACAGGCGATACAGGGTGGCGATGGCACGATGGATGGTAGTCTGCACGTTGACTACACAACCAAAAAACAGACCTGGGTTCAACCCCAGTTTCAGACCAAAAAATTTTCAAATAAAAATAAACATCTCGCATTTTTCTGATGTTGCATTAGTGTGTCTTTCTGTGTGAGCTGTTGTCGGAAGGTTTCAGTGGCGAAGGCATAGTCACTGGTCACTGAACAATACCGGCTTCAGCTGATAGCAATCCACAATCACATCAGAACGCCCTCCTTCATCGGTATTGTGTAGCACCGGCGAAGTAAATCAATAATAAAAATGGCTACTGAACCGAAGCTTCAGCACTGCTACGAGTATAAACAAAGAACGTGCGAAAGCAGAGCTGCAAAAATAATTAATTAAGCTTCACATCCTGTCGTTTCTCCTACTATCCCTTTCCTATAGTTCCCAGCACAATGCTTCGCATGTGTAGGAGTCACCTCCTGAGTGCTGGTCCTAGATAAAAAAAAAAAAAAAAAAAAAAAAATACTATACATTTATTTATTTTTTAATAAACTCGTCCCATGGTGCAAATAGCAAATGAAGTTTTTTTACAATTTTTTTAATTTTATAATTTCTCTTTTTATAATTGAAAACTAATTTTGAAAAAAAATGTTTCTTTTTGCAGCCCGTTGCACAGCAAAATCAGCAACAGCCATTGCTGAGCAAAGCGAATGATGATTTGAGACGCAAACGCCCTGAATCCGCAAGGCCAAATCACATTTTATTATTCACCATTATAAATCCATTTTATCCCATCACAGTTGTAAGTACATTTAAATTATAATTTAAATAATAATTTAATTAAAATAAAAAATTCAAAATTTAATTAAAAAGTTCCATTGACCAAAATTATATTTGAAAAAAATCATTTTTTTTTTTATATTCAAAAACTTAATTTAATACTCGCAATTAACAAAGAAAATTAATATAAAAATTTATTATTTGCCGAGAATGTTCATTATTCTACGTATGTACTTGTTTCTTATTTACTAGTTTACTGCTCTGCATAGTACGAATGAGTGCTTAGAACCGATGAATGTTCCATGATTTGGTTACGTTTGATCATGTTCAAAGTTCGCAAATTAAATTACAACAGCGTAAGTGTACACATGAATGAATCGGCAGAGTTGAATGTGTTTTACAATGCGTTCAAAAGTGATAATTTAAGATGGCATTAAAAATGAATTCAGCTAAAGAAGTGCTTAACCCATTTGGACCCAAATAAAAACCACCGGGAAAAAATTAAAATTTTTTTTATTTTATTATTAAATTCAACACAAATAACTAAAAAAATAAAAAAAAATAGTTTTTTCGGGAAATTAAAGGGGTGTACCCAAACGTGCACAATGGTCATTTCTGTGTGAAAAATTGAGAAACAATTTTTTACAACGCAGTGTTTTTTTGCATTTTCTACATCCCCAACGGCTTCTGTTGTGGCAAATAACAACGCACGCGATTTGGCAGCTTCTCAGGTACGTGATCAATGCCGTCTAATCGTAAGCCATCAACACTTGATGATGAGGGGCGAGCAGAATATTTTTAGGGCAATTGATTTAGATTTTATTTAGAATTATTATTTAGAATTGTACTGATCCATGCCATTTTCAGTACAACTTATATGTAGCCGCCATGCATTTGATATGGCCATATCAATCATGTAAGTGAATAATGCCGACCACCATTTTTTGCCATGTATTCCAATTCTATACAATGAAATCGACTGGTCCAGCTCATCGACTCCACCCATGCCCTTGTTGTAATTTATATATTTGCACTGCCACGTAAATGTATGTATTTCTAAAGCAATTCATGGAATTGTTTTGTTATTGTTATCCGTTTGTAGAAATGTGATATTTAGTACACTTCTGCCCATTGTGCCCAAATTGGCACAGCAATATTTCGATTGCTCTAAAAACGTATGAATTTAGTTTATCACATTGAAAGAACTTTTAAATGATTTTCTAAATATTGAATTTATTATAAAATATGTAATTATGATGATATACATCCTGCATAAAAAATAATCACCAGAAAACCTTACCCAGCACGACATGTAGATTTACGACAAATTTCAAGAGATTTTTTCTACAGAGTCACATAATGCAATAATTTTTTTTGACATTGTATGTAATAACTGAACTTTCAGCTAATCAATAATGGCAAAATATGTTTAATAAATTGAATCACTTTTGTATCCCCCAAATTATCAAGTGTTCCCAAATTGGCACAGTGGGCTTAAATGGGTTAAAAAGTCATGAAAATACCAATTCATAGTGAATGCATTCACATTTTTTTTTGCTGGCTACTTTTTAAATAATAAAAGAAAGACAAATGATGTTTATGGCTATGGCAGCACTAATTGACAAGAAAAAATTCCGTTATGGTTATGGCAATGGCTGTGGGTATGGCTATGGTTATGGCAAAAGTAACAGTCACGTCTAATTTATCCTTTAGCGCTCAGCTTTTTATAAATCGATGGCAAAATACATTCCTGACTTTTCGTCGTGCAACATTCAAAATAAATACAAACATACATACGTTTATATGTGTATGTATTCAATTATGAGATTCCATCAGTGATGTTAACCGTACGATAATTACCATGTTGTCACTTTGGACGTGGAAAGAGTCAAATCGAATGTCAATAACCACTAGTCCTTCTAACTTTTCTCCTAAAATTTCATTTCCCAGTTCCGGCATAATGCACCGGGGTCATCCCCTGAGTGCCAGTCCAAGTAAAAAAAAAAAATTGTACGGTTAATTACTTATCGTATTGTACGGTTATTTAGATCTCAGAACGGTGGGCAGTTAATTTATATACAGTAATTTAAAAAATTTTAAGTGTTAAATTCCGAAAGTTTATTTTTCATAATGTGTCTACACATATATTTCTCATAAAAACAAATCGCAAAAAGTACGCTTTCATTACAACTATGCAAAATAACACCAATTGTAGTTAAATTCTGTACGTTCTAAGGTTAGCGTAAATATTACAAAAATGCACTCATTGATTTTATTGAAAGTATAAGTTTGGAATACTGTATTTATTATTAATACAGGTCAGGTCTCTTTACGTTTTTTTTTTTTTTTTTTTTTAATAAAATATATTAAATTACATTACATTATTTTTTTTGTTCAAGACTTTGCGTATGGCAATTTTACGTAAAACCGGTAGTAAAGAAATCCTAATAAAAAAGTTAACATCACTGGATTCCGTGATCCACATATTTTGGGAATAAAATTAAAATTTTTCTTTATTTAGAAGCCTTAAATTCTGAAGCACCTCTAAAAGCTGCAGTATTTGAGATGCGATTTAAATTTATTTAAAGCTGTTCTGCTCCAATAATTTGTTTAACACATGGCCATTCCATATTTTATAAGAAACTGAAGAATATTTCTTATTTCGCAAAATTGTTGACATAAAAAAAAAAACAAGTGGCATAAACGTTTCTTGTGTCTCACTATTTCATGTCCTTTCCTTTCTGCTAAACCGAGCTGCACATCCTGGTCTTTGCTGTTCATGTGTGTGTGTGTGTGCGTGTGTGTGTGTGTGTAGTTAACTGTGTGAAAAGTTAAAATTGCTACGTTTTACATACAACATTTTTTTTTGTCTTTCCGCTAAGAGACTTTTTTTTTGTTTTTGAATATTTATTTAAAAGTTCTTTTTATAGTTGTGAAGTTTTAAATCTTTAGCCATAAGTAATCTAAGCACTTCAGTGTTTGTTAAGAGCAAAAAAGAAAACTTCTTCAAATCCTTTTAAACACACACACACACACACACACACACACACACATACATATACATACACACATACACACCCCAAAAAGACAATAAACTTTGTCAACACAACAACAACAACAACAACAATAACACAGATTGTTGCAACAACTAAAAACGAACTACAAAAACAACAAAAGCATTTTGATACAACATTTCAAACTAAAACATCTGTAGCAGTAATGACGGCTTTTATTGTTGTTGTTGTTAACTTGAAATAAAAATAAAAAACAATGTGCCGCTGCTAAGCGTTTGAAGAAACAAGCGAAATTCCTTCTAAGCCTACTGCCAGAGGAACATGACGACGAAGACGTTGCTGCTGCTGATGATGATGCTGATGCTGATGTCCTCACAACATTTAAATACTTAACAAAAGTCTAGTGTTAAAAATAGTGTGTGTGTGAGTGACTGGCTGACTTTGTTTTAGAAAGCGGAAAACAATCATGCAGGTTTTTGCCTGTGATACATTTTAATGGATGACTTACTGAGATGAATGCAGGCCCAGCAAGGATGCCTCCGCTATTTACCTGCATTTAAGTGTCTTCTTTTTTTTTGAAGCCTTTTACACAGACACAAATTCACTTCCTGTTTAACGCTTTTGATTGAAGCACAACTTAAATTCTAGATTCTAGGAAACAGGCGATCAAGATTAAATCTTAGGCTCGAAGGACCACTTCTAATTGCAACCTTTATTAGTTAAAACGTTTTTCAAAGACAATAAAAGCTAGAGAATAGGGATAATTGAATGCAGACCTTAATATTGATTATTAAATCGTCCGGATTACCGAATAAAAATTTTAAATGCTTTTAAAACACTTATCGAATGATATATTAGTCGCATTCACGGTTCGTAGTAAATATCTTTTAGATCTTGAAACTGTACGATAACAATAACAAAATGTATTGCTTTACTAAAGTTGCCAGAACTAAAAATTCCAGCGTTTAACACTAAAAATCTTAAAGCTAATTATTTTGCTTCATAAAATATGCATTCACTTATGGTTGTCCAGAACAGTTCAAACTTTTTAGTGAAGCACTAAAATTTTCCTAATGTCGACATGATTTTCTTTTCACTACTTTATTGATGTAGCCAAACCAAGAACATGTAATTGCGTAACAAAAAAATTTTATTTTCCAGCAAAAGAGGAGAAAAAAACCAAATTTTCGGAATTAGAATTGCTAGAGATTAACATTACCCAACCCTGATAATAAAAAGTTGCCATCAATCCCGGACTATAGAGGACGCAATGTAATGACAACTGCAGTCCGTATTACCGAATAATCCTGATTAGCGATGTCCGCATTATCAAGGTTTTACTGTGATATAAAACTTTTTAAAGAAATCAGCACAGAAGAACATGCTTCATCTGTGATCAGGCGAGTTATAAATTTGAGGGTTCAGAGACTGTCAAAGTTCTTTGGCATAAAAATTAAATCCAATCTGAAAAGAAGTACAGCGTGACCCGAAATTACCGAAGGGGTTTGAGTTCATTACAACTTCTTATTTGAGAAATTATTATTAAATCTTTTTTATATTAAATACAGAATAGGGAAAGACAGTTAAAAAGGTATATAAAAATTAATTCCGTTCTCACCCGTACTAAAAAACAGAAGCTTTGTCCTGTGGGAATATATGAAGTATAATCTTTACGAAAAACATACAAGCTGGCAACCTTTGTTAATAGTACAGTCGAACTTCTCTATAACGTAGCAGTTGGGGACCGTCAAATTTCTACGTTATAGAGAAAATTCGTTATAGAGAAACTGCAGAAAATTTTGACTACATTTTTTTTATGTAGAAAATATATTTATTAAGACAAAAAAAATTGATTTACATGAACACATTAATTGTTTTTTTTATTAATACATACATATGTGACTAAATTGATGCAAAAAATCGTTGGCAAAAACTTTGCAATAGAGAGATTATTTAGTGTGAAAAATTCTATTTAGGACTTAAAAAATTGTACGTTACAGAGAGAACTTCGCTATAAGGAAGTTCGTTATAGGTCGATCAAAATGTATGAAAATACTCACAAAAATGTTGTGTTCACGAATTTTATTTGTTATAGAGAAGACTTCGTTATAGAGAAGTTCGCTATAGAGAAGTTCGACTGTATGTACACAGTAACGATTAATCTCGTATGCATTTTTCTAAACTCTGACGGGTTAAATAGATGATATTAATGACTTTACAATTACCTACCTGTTGACACAAAGAGTACTGATGACATGCGTAGTGGCATAGAAAATACGTATTATACTCAACTGGTGTTGGAGATTAATTTTGTTCTTTTTTCCTTATTCAAATCAGGAATGTAATTTCT
This sequence comes from Dexiosoma caninum, assembly GCA_963924685.1. NCBI lineage: Eukaryota > Metazoa > Arthropoda > Insecta > Diptera > Tachinidae > Dexiosoma > Dexiosoma caninum. Next base: position 50,724,676 of record OZ004728.1, on the reverse strand, counting down.
TCAAAATATTGTGATAATTTAACTGTGAACTTGAACATGACAAAAATTTCATTAATTTCTAATGGAGAATACTTTTAATTTAATTATGAAAAATCAAATCTTGCAAGTGGTGAGTTTCCACGTGCCAATGAATCGTCTTCCCTGCCATACATATGACGTATTTGTATTTCCTCATTTGAATACGTGAACCCTACAAAAAGTTGCAATAGAATGAAACATCCATCACATGTTTCAAACGAAATAGTTTGATTTTATTTAATTTTTTTTCTTAATTTTTTTTTGTGTAATTCGTATTTCAATTTTGTTTAAATCTTGTAATTAAATACAGAGTGCGCTTGAATCAAAGCGCTTGTCTATTTAGTTGACCTTGTTATCGTATACCCAGTAAATGAAATGTGGTTTGTTCTGAATCATTAACTCAAAATAGATTTCAATTTCAGTATAATTTTTGTTTTGTTTGTAACTTAAAACCGCTGACAAAGATCGTCATTATTTGATTTTATTTGAATTTTAATTTAATTATTACTTTTTTTTCTTCTTATTGTTTGAAACTTTAAACTTGACAATGAACTTCTTTCCCCCGGTTGCTTCATATTACATTTCCTCAGACTTTAATGAAGTGTCTTCAAGTTAATTAGACAGAAATACAAACTGATTTCATGGACCATGGCCATGTGCAAATGAATTTTAATGTGCATGTTACTCTTTTGTGTGTGTATTTGTTTTTTTTTTGGTTTTAGTTATTTGACACTTCTTTGCAACTTAAATTTCTTATGAAAATGAATTAAAACAACGCTTTTATAGTTCGTGTGCAATGGCACCCACGGCAGCTGATGCAACTACATCAACGTTACGCTTGGCTAAATGAGCCTTTATTTGTATATTTTTCGCTTGAGTCCTCTATGTACATACGTATCTTTAAGAAACATATTTAATTTTTAGACTCGGCAACACCGTTTATTGACTTGATTTAAACTTATTTTATACCTCAGCCTTTGCCCAGAGCTCTCCCTGCCCCTCCCCCCTTCAACCAACAAAAACCAATTTGAATATGCAGTATTTAAAATTTCCTTCTACAAATATTTTCCAAACTATATGTCAGGGATTATAGATGACAAAAAAGTTTTGTAACAAGTAAATCCAAGTACGAACACAAAATCTGAATAGACTACCGAAGAAGAGAAAAGAAAAAAATAGAAAATGAATATCCATGTAAGAATAAATTCAAGATAAATGACTTTTTATTTGTTGTCCGTCCGTCCGTGCGCACCCCTCCGTCCTACACCAGCGAAACATCAGGGCGTATTTGTTAATGCCTTCTTGTTCCACATGAATTTTGTGGACAAGGACAAATCCTAAATGCCGTCATTTATTCGTGCAACTTGCATATTGGTGTTGTACAGACACACATGCATTGATAAATAGATCTGTATGTGTATGTACACGTATTATGTACGAAATCAGTTGCAAAAGAAAAAAAAATCCTTCGGTTGTTGAAAACAAATATATTGTCATTATGTGGAGTAGTAACAAATACAGTATTACCTGGATATATGACACGGCAAATGGCAACGTGTCCCTGGTATTCTATTGCGTTCATTTTTTTTCAATTCTACATGAATTCAAATTAAGTTGGATAACGGAATGTTTATTATGATGTGAAAGAACTTTTCAATGTTCAGCGTTGCTGCTGAAACATTGTGTGCTTCTACTTTAGAAGGATGTCTAAAAATAACTGACTACATAAAGGGTGGTTAAATTTTAAGGGCCGATGTTGATTTTGAATAAAACACAAATTATTTAGGAAATTATTGTCATTTCGTTTTATTATGATAATATTGGTATGATTCAATTATGTATGGAACAAAATATCGGCCAAATAGCGATGACGCTGAGTCATAATTGAGGTTCTATGCCGTTAATGTGCCGAATTATCTCATCCTTTAGCTCTTGAATTGTTGCTGGCTTAACTGCCTGACTGGCCTCATTTTGGAAAAAAATACGGCCCGATGATGCCGCCGGCCCATAAACCGCACCAAACAGTCACTCTTTGTGGGTGCATCGGTTTTCCGACAATCACTCTCGGATTATCATTCGCCCAAATGCGGTAATTCTGCTTATTGACGAATCCACTGAGGTGAAAATGTGCCTCATCACTGAAGATGATTTTGTTCGAACATTTATCATCCACTGTTGCCACCATTCTAACCATTGACGACATTTGGAATAGTCAAGACGCTTTAGTTCTTGAGTCAATTGCACCTTGTAAGCGTGTAAATGCAAGTCTTTGTGCATAATGTTCATCAACGACGAGCGTGAGAGGTGCAATTGTTGGGCACGACGACGAGTTGAGGTGGACGCCTCTTCAGCCACAATATCGCGAACAGCAGCAATGTTTTCTGCAGTACGAGCTGTACGAGCATGCACTGGTGTTTTCACATCTCCTACTGATCCGGTTTGCTCAAATTTTTGCACGATTGTACGCACATTTGGACGATTAAATTGACCGAAAAAATCACGAAGTGCACGATATGCATTTTGATTTGAACGCCCATTTTCATAATAAGCCTGAATAACTTCAACGCGTTGCTCGATTGTGTATCTTTCAATATTTCAAATTGAGTTAGTCTGAAATTGAGAAATATGAAATGAAATGCAGAAAAAAAGTTGAAAAAAAAGGTGTGGTTCAGATTCAACATCGGCCCTTAAAATTTAACCACCCTTTATATTGCTTCCCAGCTCTGAGATAATTGTGTGGCCTAACTGATTTTTATAATAGGCACATTTTCCTGCACACGAAAGAAGAGCCGATTGTTCCATCCATATGTAAATGTGTAACTCTTGGGCTTGTGAAGCCGTGTGATAAACTAAATTATAGTGTTTGCACACTGACTGGTTCTAAAGCTAAAGTTTGTTTCACGTTAAATCCAACTATTAAAACCATATTAACTATTTTTGAATTGGTTTTAAGTTGATTTAATTAAATACAACCTTCATTTTCATGTACTAAAGGAGGCAGTGCTACCAAGTTAAAAAAAATTTAAAACAGCTGTCAATTTAAATGGCGCTCAAATAAATAAAAAAAAAATAAAGTAAAATTTGGTAAATAAAAATTCACTGCAATAATTTAAAACAATGCATGCACGCAGCGGCAAGAACAATGAAAAAGTGCAAAAGAGAAAGAAATCTGAAAATACTTTCATCGAGTTGTGGGACAAGAAAATAACTGAAATTTTATTACACAAACTGTACGCTAAAACCTCATTTAATTAAACTTCAAGTGAAAACGCCAAATCAGCTGTTTCTGGTTTTAACATTAAAACCCGGTTATAACTTTGGGTGTGAAAACACTACTAGAGTGCCTTGCCTAAACTCAGACACCCTGGCTAAGCCAACTACAATTGTAATCATGCAATCCGGCGGCAAGTTCTGTCCCTCTCTAACTAATAAAAGATCGTAACTACAACCACTAACGGATGATATATTCAATTGTATTGGGGGTTTAGACAATCGCTAAAAATTAAAAAAAAATCAAATTGAAAACTTATCAATCTTCACTAGCGCACTCCTCTACATTGCAATATGATACATCTTACTTTATTACTCTTGAGTTTTCCACCGCTATAATTGCTAAAGAAATGCCATTGTCATAGTCATTTATTATCTTTTATCATGGGAAAGTAACAAGAGAAAAAAAGAAAAAACATTAACTAAATATGCGACATTTGCAAAAATATAAAGTAGACAGACACAAAAAGTATAGAATGAAAAAAAAGAACGAGATCAAAACCAACTCAAGCCAAAAAATTCTTATAAATTTTAGATACCCAGCCAACAGGAAACAATGCCAGAGAAATTTGTATATTTGAAAAAAAAAAAAAAAAAAAAAAAAAAAAACACCAGGATACTAGACAAAGTCAACTCGCAAACAACGTGTATCAAAAGCTTACCAACTGCAGCCATTAATGTTGCAACTGGTATTATAAATGAATTTATGTTGTTTCCAAAAAAAAAATATAAAATAAAACATAAAGACTGGTTAAAATTTCAATATCTAAAGGATTTTTGCAAATATTTTTTTCATTTCTTTATGGCTTAAAATCTTATTATTTGAAGTTATCGAATAATGGCATACGAACAAAGTTTAGTTTGGTATACACAAAGTAGAATTTGATGAACAAAAATCTCCTGCCAATATTTATTATACAAAATTATGCATTTCGATTTAACAGCATTAAAATATTCAGCCTTCAGCAGCAGGTATTAGCAGCGAAAAAGCAAAAGCGAGAAAAGCCTTCAGTCAAGAGCATTAAATATTAAAACACATACAAATCTAATTTAAGTTAATCTAATCAGGTTATTATTAATTTTTGCCTTCAGCGTTTATGCTAATGAGCATTTTAGGTCATCGGGTGTTAGGCAATTGACAGGTTTCAATGACAATAAATGGGATACATTTAATACGGTCTAATGACGGTAGAAAATGTACAACCCAACTCTCTTGCACAACATTAAATCAAATCAAAATTGACAGAGAGTTGACCAGAGAGCGGCATAAACAAAAGAAGCAATTACAATTAAAAGTCAAAAGGTCAATGTGGTTGAGCTGAGCGTAGGCAGTTTGGCTGATATATGTATAAACTGTACTGTTTCTCTTTAAATATATATATATAGAGCAGCGATACGTTATTGCCTCTATTGTGATTCACAACTAAATTGATAGTTGTCAAATTCTTAATATGGATTACAACTCTGCTAAATTTTGGTTTCCAAGGGGTGAAGTATGTCTTGCACCGTCTTAAAAAACTCATGCACTTCAATGCTTCTTTTGAGACCTGAAAGATGTGTTCCGTACATCGCACATGACACTGAATCTTCATGCCAAGAACATTCAGAGCTTCTGATTCGTCAATATTTATACCGACCATTCGTACAGGTGAATCAGCATGCATCGGTGTTTAAGCACGCAGCATTGGGTCTTTTCAAAGCAACCCTGTTCGCCAAATCTCATTGCGATATTTTTGTGAGATAACTATTCAATGAATACCGCTGTCATCTGCAAAAGACTGGATAGGGCTGAAAGTTTGACGTAGAAGGATAAGATAAGAAAGAAGAAAGATAAGAAATACTTCACGCCATTTCAGCAGAGATTTAGAAAAGGTCGTTCAACTACAAGAAATCTTTTGGAATTCACATCCTGTATAACTAAATCTTTTTGTTCTGGTATGCAGACACACACAATTTTTTTTACCGATTTCAGTAAGGCCTTTGATAAAGTAAATCAAAAACTACTCCTATACAAGCTGGACAAAATTGGATTTTCTGCAGCTTTTCAGAGTTGAATATCGACTTATCTTGTAAAAAAAGGAGGCAGGTGGTTTCTCACCGACGAACAAAAATTTTCAAATTATCTGCTGCTTATCGTATTAAACTGGAAACTCGTAATAGCTCCCATTAAAACAAAAAAAAAATCCAGCAATGACAGTCGCATGATCCGAGAGAGCCACAGTTGTTTTGAAGATTTACAGAGTTTCAAAAAATAAGTTCTCAATTTAAAAAAAAAAAATCCGAATACAAGTACTTGTTATGAAATATGTACAATTTCAATGCATAAATTCTGTAAACTACTGGCCTAAGACGGCGCTCTCCACGCTCCTGGGATATATGTGGAGAACGTATTACCTGTCGCTTCTGTCGTGAAACATTGACAGCCTTTAAGAAAATCCAAAATTTTATAAAAAACTTATGGGTTTGTAAACATTTGTCCGCTATGACATGACTTACAAGTGACAAAGCATGGTTGCTCTTATAAAAATTAGTTTTGTAATGTCCGTATTATTTGTTATAAATTTTGTGATTGCACTTGATATTGAAAAAAAGCCTTACGTTTCCATTAAGAGTCAGTTGTAGTTTCACATTATCATGTCATTATTTTGTCACTCGGTCAGATATTCAATAGTTATTTATAGCCAACACAGTTCAATAAATGTCATAATATGAGAAGTGTGTGGTTTTTAGTGACGCTGTGCAGTTTTGCATGTCAAAGTTGGTAAAAAAAAACAAAAAAAAAAAATCTGCGGTCCTGCACAATAACCGCTTCCCAAAATTGTAAATGTGTCACTGTGTTGTTGTTTCCCTACTAAATCCATTATCAGTCTATACAGGAGGAATGACAACAGTGTTCGTTTAATATAGTGGGAGTTATTTTTTCACAGTCACTTTTGCTGTCAATGTTTTTGTTCGCATGTTCATGTGCACTATTGGTTGCGGTTGCTTCCATGCACGTCATGTGTAACTTGTGGGTGTGTGTATGTGTGTGACATTTTTGATATTTTGTTGATTTTTCCAGTTGCTTGGCAGCACACTAAACTAAACACCAACCGCCTTCTTTCCGCCACCATCATCTCCACCCCCCCTCCGATCATTTATTTAGATTGTCACCATTCATTGATGTGATGTGCAAATGATAAACAAAGCCTCCTCTACACACTCGTATTGTGTCCTGCATGCATGAGGATTGTCTTAATTTCGAAAGGACTAAAACAAATATTTACGTATGTACCTTCTTTTGTGTATGTTATTATGTACTTTTCGTTTTATATATGCTTTTCGTATCAAAACTATCAGTTTAAAAAACAAGAAATTGCTTAAGTGTTTAATCGTATAAAAAGATTCTTTTTCTATGCTTTTATTGTTGCAGTAGTTTTTGTCTTTACTACTCAATTATGATGGTTATAATTCAAAGGGATATATGTATCAAATATAAAAGAGACGAAAGAAAGAACACAAAAAAAAAAAGAAAAAATAGGGCTATGATTTATATTACTCTTCATGAAACATTTTATTCGTGTGCAACGGGAATAAATATGAAAAGAGGACAAAAAAAAACGACAGGACAGTGGAAAAACTAGAGAAGAATTGACAAAACCGGTGAATGAAGTGATATTGTGGAAAGCTTTAAACAAAATTTGTAGATCCATTACAATCAATTACAATTAATTTTGTATTTGAAAAGGTTTGAACATCACCTTAGTGACATATCAGACAATAATGACAAGCGAATTTGACAGATTTCATAGCAGCAAATAATCGGCCTTATTGCGGTTGTCAACGAAGCCGTCGACACCAATATTTGACGTCTCTCAAAGCCATTTGCTTTAACTTGCACTTGAAATTTTCATTTGATATAAACCCGACTAGAAATTTTCATTTGCGATGTAACGCAAAAACTAAGTTGCAAACTGACGAAGCAATACCGTTATAAATCCCAAACGGGTAATTCCTTTAAGATGGCAGCCAGATAGTTATTTTTTTGGGGTTTTCGCTGTAAAATTCCTGCAAGCAGGTACAAGGCCAACAATTCAAAATTTTTTTTTGAAAAATCTTGTTTTATTTATGAAAACCGAACAACATTTTCAACTGAATTTATAATAAATTGAACATAAGAAATTACTTTTGTTTTATAAATAATAAATTATTTATTAAATTTGTCAATTTTGTCTGTTTGTACTAGAATATTCCAAGAATTTCTTTATTGGGCATCACTTGGAAAAAACTGATGATGGAGCAGTAACTTTTTCGTTGGACTACACCAATAAACTCCCAACCAAATCTCCAGTAGGATGAACATATTGGGTTTGTCACAACCATTCCCAAATTGTTCCCAATATGTGTATTGGAAGACTTTCTAGTCGGGAAAGTCGAATTTTGCCAGTTTAAATTTATAAAGAAAGCCTCTGCTTATCTATGAGCAGAGGCTAAATTTTGACGTTGACAATCTTAGAAAGGCCGAATATTAAAGACACTATAAATATTATGGTATTATTTCAATGCTAGAAAATAATGATAAGGATTTAAAGAAAAAAAATTACCTCAAATAATAAATTGAATTTAAAAAAATTCATCATTGAACTTGATAATTTTTCTACTGAAATGAATTTTTACTCATCTGCTGTATATAAATTCAATGAAAAAACAAGTTCGAAATATAATTAAAAAAAATCTATGACTGTATAGAGGGCTGCCAGGTACTTTTTCTAGACATCTCCCAAAACACATTTGAAAATATCCCCCAAAATAACCAAATATCAAAAAATGACGTTTTTACTCAAAATAAACATAAAGTTTTTCTAGCATTTCAATGAAATAAACGTATTTTGTACTGAGTATCAAATTAAACGCCAAGCCCAATATCGTTCGCTTGCGTTTGGCAAATACACGTCTTTGCTGATCACAAACAAGTTTTTTAAATTAATTAGAGAACAATTGACAATCTTCACTGTCCTTACTACTAAACATATCATATATTGTTTTTTTTTCTATATTAAATTTGTTTATCATTTCGTTGGAGGTATCAAATGAGCGACAGCCAAGGATATTTATGCTACGATGTGTGGTTGTACGTCACAATCATTCGAATAATTCGTATTGCATTTTATTGCGTAAATTTCGTTTTGTTAAGTTAATTATATATATTTTCCTTCATGGTAAAGGTAACATAATTTTATAAAATTATCGATAACAAATAAAATTCAAAACAATTTCATACCGGAAAAAAAATTCCCATAATATTTATTAAATACCGCCAAGAAAATCCTTTATGCCCAAGCGAAATTTTTCTTCCCCAAAAGAGTAAGTAAATCCCCAACATTGGGATTAAATCCCCAAAACTGGCATCACCGGCTGTATAACAAGCTTATGAAGCTTATTTGTCATAGCGTCGTCGCTATTGGAGACTTTCATAAATTGAATTATTTAAAACTATTTCAATAAATTTTGCTAATGCGTATGTCATGTCACCTTTATGTCAACTCAAAAAGAATTTTTAATATTTATTTGGAAAAATTCTTAATCAAATTTATTAAAACAAAAAAAAAAAAAAAAACAGAACAAACAAACAAACAAACAAACAAGAAGAAACTATAATTTAAAACACGTGTTTATCACATCATAGCACGATGACTGCCCACTAAAATATTTAAACAAAATTAAAAAAGTTTATATATTTTTGTTTGAAAAAAAACTAAAAATACCGCAGCAAAATAAAACATATTTTTGAATATTTAAATTCTTTAGATTGTCAGCCAGCTGTTGTAATGCTGTGTAATATTGACAAGAAACGAAATTGAAAATCATAGTTTTGGTCATAAAAATTACATGATAAGAATTACTTTCTAACCGTTCAACTGTTGCAATTAAAAAGACGTCACACTATTTGATGTGCTTGACATCTTTAGACTTTCTCACTAAAGTGACAATTACAATGACACAAATTTTAAATATATTAATTTATATTTTCAATAGAATTCTCCGTGAAGTTTTCATTATAGTTATACAATATTATTAATTTTAAATATAATTTAAACAAACCATATATGTAGATATATAAGTATATAAAGAAGGAAAAATACCTGTCAGATATATAGATACAGGGACAAAAATGTCCAAACTACAAGGTGGGCCAAAAGAAATCTCCCTATTGGAAGATGCTCTTATTTTTGCAAATGGCGGCCAATGTCAAATCTGTTGTGACATTTGTGAACTAGACAGATGTAGAATACAAGTTAACAAACGCGTAAGCTACGCCCAAGCCATTCTTAATCTCTAGGACGAAGTGAACGATTCGACCAAAATCATATTGAGCGATGAGGGTCATTTCCACCTCAGCGGGTAAGTGAAGAAGCAAAACTATCGCTTTTGGGGCACCGAAAATCCACGAGTGATGCACGAGAAGCCATTACACCCGCTCAAAGTGACTGCATGGTGCGCTATTCACGCTGGTGGAGTCATCGTGCCATTTTTTTTCGAGGACACCGCTGGTCAAATGACAACCGTGGACGGTGCGCGCTATAGGGCTATGTTAACCGAGTTTCTTCTGCCGCAATTGAACGAATTAGGAATGGAGGACATGTGGTTGCCACAGCACGGAGCAACGGCACACACTGCGCGAGCCACAACCAATATTCTGAAGGCGGCGTTCCCGGGTCGCCTCATCTCTCGTTTTGGCGATTTTCACTGGCCCGCAAGATCGCCCGATTTAACCGTTCCAGACTTTTTTTGTAGGGTTTTTTGAAGTCCCGTCTTTACGTGAACAAGCGCGAGACCCTGGAAGCCCTCAAGTACAACATTCGACACGAGTGCGAGAATCTGTCGCCCGAAGTTTTCGCCGAAGTGATGAAAAATGCCATAAAACGAGCCCGTATAGCAATCAATTGTGACGGCGCCCATTTGGCCGATATCATCTTCTCGAATTGACCAATAAAATTCTAAACGTTCAGAGAAACATAATCAAAAAACAGAATCGAGGTTTTTCATTTAGAAAAAAAAAATGAGAGCCAAACAACATCGGATGACTTCTTTTGGCCCACCTTGTATTTAATATAAAATTTTTTTTTCAATTTATATTTGAATCATACAAAAGTAGGAAATATCAATTCGCAGTTATTTGACCAGTAGTTTTATTAATGGAAGCATAAAATTTATTTCTAAAAATAATGACAATCCAGTTAATATATGTCACACAGAAATGGTGACAGTGACAATATTGTGAACTACATAATCTAATGGTACTGCAGAAATTATAAAATTTTAATATTTAATATTAACTGAATTTATTTTGGGAATATCTCTTTATATTTATATATGATTTTAATTGTGCTTTTTTCCCTTATAAACTATATGTGAAATTTATTATTACATACACCATGATATTCTCATAAAGTATGAAAATATCATAAAGTATTTTATTACAAAAGCAACTCAATAACTGAGGAGGAAAGCATATCCATATAGTACTATTTCGCTAATGCTTACTTAGCTCATCAGTGGATTTTTCCTAATTTTTGAATACAAACCCAAGATCTATATGTTTAAAATTCAAAAAATTTTTTTTTTATTTTAATATTTATTTTAGAATTTTTAATCGAACTGTAGTTATTACATATTAATGAAATTTTTGTCATGTCACACTACTGTGAACTTGAACGCGACAAAAATTTCATTAATATTTTAATATTTATTTTAATATCTTTTAATTGACCAATTAAATTTCTTCGCTTCATAATTTTGCTGGATTCATTAGAATTATAAAAACAAATTAAAAATGTATGTTACTATTTAATCACAGCAAAATTTTTTCCTTGTAAAAATTTAGTTCTTCTTGCAAATTTTCGGCTTAAACCCACTGTCTCGTATAAAACATAAATAAATCTTTACTTTGTTTATCTCGTCTTTTTTTTTAAAAAGTTTATAGCTGAAAGGATACTATGGATTTAATAGAGTTGTAGTCTGTTTTTTTTTTTTTTTTTAATTTATTTATTTATTTTGTAGTCCTAGTAGTTGTACTATTAAAATGGTGAACGTAGAAACTGGAAAAGAACTAGTATACTTATATTGAATATTTTATGTAATTTTTATCCTTCTTTTATAAATACATATACACATAGGCACTTTGCGGCTGTATTAGCATATACATGCACATGCATACATGCATACGTACATATAACATACCACTGTCAGAATGTTAATAAAAATTCTTATGGCACTGACAGCTTTTTGCATTGAAGTTTTTTTTTTATATACTGCTGTTTACTGCATTGCTAACAAATTCAGAAAACTGCTCGTATGTTGCATAACGGCTGCTCATGTGTGTTACATTTTACTTCTTTGCGAATCTCAAAATATAGGACTGGTTTTCATTTTTGTCAGTGACTAAGGCCCCAATGCACAGTCATTAGTTAATTATTAGTCAACTAAAGTGATAACTATTGTTTAACTAATACTTCATATTAACAGTGTATTGTTTAACTGACATTCTCTGTATAACCGAAGAATGGTAACCCTAACAATCTTTTAACTTTCAATATTGGCAGCACTGCTATAGCGTATGGTTTTTGTTTACAATTGTTATATTATTTCTTAAAAATGGCACTTTACCGCGCAAGATATTGAATTGCTGCTGAAATTGGTTCGGGAAAACCAAAATATTATCGAAAATAAAAAAACTGATAGTATTATACGGTAGAGGCTCGTAAAAGTTAAGTAGTTTGTTTTGGGGGTGCTTAACATTTTGGAATTCTTAACTTTTCCGTGATATGAAAAATCCATGTCATTATATGGCTATTTATACATTGTATACACGAGTATATCTTTTAATGTATATTTAAGTACATATTATACTTATAATTAATTATAATTATATTAATTTTTGAAATGTATTAACATTTACATATATGTGTTAGCCAGTAAATTTTATTACACATGTATGTAGTAAAATTAATTAGAAGATACTCCATTCATACTATGTATTGAGTTTATAAGCTGTTTGTTACGGTGAAGTAATCAGTAACCTTATTCTAATGGAGCCTTTTATCCGAATGCGATTTTACGATGTCCGATCGTAGTTCGAGAAGTCGTGAAATATGCTTGTTGGAGTACTTCGTATTGTACTCATTCCATTTGATCAGGGTATTCACCGCGCATATTGCATCATCGAAAGGTACAAGCACCGATAAAGGGATATCGTCTTCGTCGTCATATTGATGACTGTTCTCTTAAACAAGCAACTGATGTGTGCAAACATACATATTATGTATATAAGAAAGAATACGCGTGCGTGTATTCGTAAGAAATTTATAACGGTAAATGCCGAATGCCGAATGCCGGTTGGACTTATAAGAAGTTAAAATGATGTTAGGAATATAAAAAGAAAACAAAAACAAAAATCACTCAAAAAATTCAAGAAGCACTTAACTTTTTAGAGTCCCGAGTGTGTTGACTGAAAGCTGCTTAACTTTTGCGCGTCTTAACTTTTACGAGCATCTACTGTATATATGTACATATGAATATTATATTATGGTAGATGATATCATGAGGGTGGCGATGGTCGTAGTAGTATGCACGTTGACTACAAAACGAAAAATTTTCCTGGGTTCAACACCAGTTTCAGACTCATAAAAACATCTCGCATTTTTTCTGATGTGAATTTGTGTGGCTTTGTGTCAGTTGTTGTAGCAAAGTTTCAGTGGCGAAGGCATAGTCACTGAACAGTAACGGCTTCAGCTGTATCCAAGCCACAGGCACATCAGAACGCCCTCCTTCGTTGGTTTTGTGTAGCCCCGGCGAAGTAAAATAATTACTAAAAAATGGTTACGGAAAAAAAACGAAGCTTCAAAACTTCAAAAGTCTCCTTGACATCACAGACGCTACAACACTGCTATAGAAACAATGAACGTGCAAAATGCAGTGTTGTAAGTGAAGCTTCAACTTCTGTCATTTCTCCTACTATCCCTTTCCACTAGTTCGAGCACAATGCACCGCCTACGTAGGGGTGGTCATCTCTTGAGTGCTGGTCCAAGAGAAAAAGAAAAAAAAACAAAAATACTAATAATAATTTACTAATCAGCTGTTGTCTAACAATTTGTTAACCAATGTCATATGGCGGTTTAACTAATAATAAACAAAGAGTTGTGAATCAAATATTATTGGTTAAACGATTGCTATTAACTAAATAATGATTAACGAATTTGGGCATACGAAGTATATTTTACCTCTCGAAGTTCAGTTTAGTTATAGCCCTTTTTCCGAATATTAGAACACGTGCTCGCCAATGACAGCTGTGCGTTAAAAGCTAAGTTGAAGCAGTTCATTTGCAATAGAACCCTTGCCTTCAACCCATGTCTTCAAGCATGTCTTTTTTTTTTGCTGCGTATCTCTATATTCATATTTGTTCGGGCTTTATAAAGCCATTTCTTTTATCCTTCCATTATGTATGCTTTCATGCTTTTTATTAACACATATGCATACATATGCACACACATATACATATTTGCATATTTTGCATTGTTAATAGAATATCAGGAAAAAAGAAGGAAATATTTATCATCAACATTTTTTACTTGTTGTTACATTTCACACATTTTCATGCAACCAACTGCAAATAATTCAATAGAAAAATCTTTGAATTTAATTAAAATTTTCACAAAACTGCAAGCCAAGTTTTGCTAACAATAAGATATTTAACTACTCGTATGCATTGTGTATTATTAGCACAAAATATTCTATGTTATTAAATACAGTTTATTGTACATTATAAAGACACATAACAAAATACAATGAAATATAAATTTATATAATTAAGTTTGTTGGTTGGTTGGTTGGTTGGATTTATAACATATTTATTTATGAGTGCGTGTGGAAATAATTATTATTATTATTATTATTTATTTTGCATTGTAAATTGCTTTAATGTTTAATATCATAGCAGACTCAGTTACTGACACTATTTGTGTGGGGGCACAATGGAGGCAATAATATCATGGAAGTCATTCAACCTGCAACTCGTATTTCACACAACCAGTATTTTTCGTTTGTCATTTTTGTCATTTTTGTTTAATCGATGAAATACATAACGAGAGGGCTTTATATTGTGTTGGCGTATTTACCATAGATACATATAAATTTTGTATATACATACATGCATACTAATTGAATTTGCTCAGTGACAATAAATTTCTACTCAATACTGATTGAAAATAAAAATATTTTATTAAAGTGCAATTTCATGGTGCCCTGTATTTGGAAAAGCCAAAAAAAAAGGAAAAAATTAAAAATTGCTCCTAAATCAATAGATGACAAATTTAACAAACTGATACTGTCATATATGTAACTTGATTTATGGTTTAGTTCAATATTTTGTTTAAAATTGTAGCAGTAAATAATGATGAATAAATCCTGTCATATGGAAATTTTTTTTGGCAAAATTGTATCCTTAAGTCCGTATGACACTACATTTATTTTTCATTAATTAATATAAAATTGATAGAGAAGGGACAGCAGCAGCCAGCAAGAAACAAATACAAAATAATATTTTTTTTTATCTGGGACCAGCACTCGTACACATGCGAAGTATTGCTCTGGAACTATAGGAAAGGGATAGTAGGAGAAACGACAGGAGCTGAAGCTTAATTAATTATTTTGCAGCTCTGCTTTCGCACGTTCTTTAGTTTTTTTTTATACTCGTAGCAGTGCTGAAGAGCTTCGGTTTAGTAGCCATTTTTATTATTATTTTACTTCGCCGGTGCCACACAATACCGACGAAGGAGGGCGTTCTGATGTGATTGTGGATTGCTATCAGCTGAAGCCGGTATTATTCAGTGACCAGTGACTATGCCTTCGCCACTGAGACCTTCCGACAACAACTGACACACAAAGACACACTAATGCACATCAGAAAAATGCGAGATGTTTGTTTTTATTTTAAAATTTGTTTAGTCTGAAACTGGGGTTGATCCCAGGTCTGTTTTTGGTTTAGTAGTCAACCATCCATCGTGCCATCGCCTCCTTATTTTCATTAAAAAAAAAAACGCAAAGAAAAATATACGGTAAAAAACTAAGCTCAAAATCGCAGACATTGTGCATAAATCGCCAAGTTTTCAACATATAAAACATTTTATGTTCGAAACGTCAATTTTATGTTGAAACTTTTTAATTTTTTTTTTTTTGCAGTCACTCATTTTTTATGGATAACACTAGTGGATGATTGGAGGTTTTTGCATTTATTTTAATATGGTTGTAGTCTTTGCACCTGATTAATTTGCGCTCTTCGCCAAAATTAGAACAATGCAGAAAATATGTAGTGTCCTAAGGGCTTTTAAAATGGCATTAGGATAACATATGGGTGCCTCCGTAGCCCAGTGCATGACATTTAATCTAGAGTTGAGTTCGATTCCTACCTAGAGCCTGGATGTTTCTACAGACCAGCTGTAAGAGCTTCGTAGGGTTGGTGTTGTTCAAACAAAAAAAAAATCCAAAATACTTTCCTAAAATTTTCAGTGAACTTCATAATATTTTTACCTACTCATTTTGAACAATTTTAGAAACCTGAGATCATAAATGTGACAAAATAATGGCAGTACAAATTTCTGGAACGTTACGTTTTTGTGAATAATATACTCGTACCCTGTCCCAAACATAAAAGTGTAACTGGCCGGTATGTCTAATTGGCTTTTTGTTGAAAATTGTTATGATCGCATGACCAGGGTAATAGCGCTATAAAAAGAAATTGTAAATATTGGGGGAGCTGTTGGCGGGTAGTTAGCATGTTCACTCTGCAACCAGAAGGACCCGGCATTAATAGCTAGTCCGGTCAAGTCAAAAAAAGTTTTTTCTGAGATTTCTGTCCTACTGGCGGCCGGCATTTTAATTTGTGGCAACTCTGCAACTGCCAAACATTTGTAAATGCAACATTGCAAAACATTTTGCGCAAATAAATACGATACGAAATGGATGATGATGCATTTGATTTATAAATATTGAATTTTTAATTTAGTTTATTTATTATTAATTGAGAAAGACTTTAGATTATGAATTAATAACAAAATTTCTTCAGAGAATTTTTCAACAATATATTTTTTCGTTTTCTTTTATAAATGTTTTTCTCTTAAATTAAATTACAAAATTTAACAAATAAACATAAACAGCTGATAAGCAAAAGCAGCGCAAAATAATCATATGCAGTGATGCATTTACGAAATTTTGAAGAACTACGAAATAATTGCAGTTTTTTTTTACAAAATTCACTACTCAGGTAGTAAATAAAAAATTATTAATTTCTTAGATTTTAATAAAATTTAGAATGCAAAATTTTTTTCGTTGTTAAGCAATTTTGCAAAAATTGTGCATTTTTGTATGTAAAACTTTGCAATAAAGATGTTTTTTCAGACTAAAACTAAGCTAAAAATTCGTTATATCGAAGTTTCACTGTATAATAGTCTACTACACCGCAAACTAATTTCGTTTCATTTCCTTTAAGTAAATTGACGAAATCTTAATTTTAACAACAAAAGAATGACAACGTACACATGTCAATTATGTCGTAATGCTGTCTGCATAATTTTACAGTGTGTGAACATATTAATGAGTACATGCTGATTGCATACAAATGAAACAATACAACAATTACATGTCAGACTGTCCTAGCGCAGAACATTTATATTTGGAGGATGCACAAGGTGTGCTATAAAGTCCTATTGTCATAATGTCTTAATATTTTGAAATAGTTTAAACAAAATTGTTGATGAGCGTAGAAAAAAGTCCTAAAATCATAACTGGCGTATTCATAATTGATTGATTGAATTTTATATGGAAATTTGTTCTTTCATAAATAAAAAAAAAAGTTTATGAATACGACAGTAAGATTTTTTGAGCCATTTGCCATTAGAAATATGTCGCCGGTACTTATAAATGATATATAAATTAAAACTTGTTTAAAAATCATTCACCCTTTTATACCGTAACATAAAAATGAAAAAAATTTCCTGATTAGTGAACCGGCGGTTGACAAAATATCGAAAAAATAAAAAATATAAGGAAACCTTTAACCTTAAAAGAGAATATAGAAATATTTTTAAAACAATAATATAAATATATATAATAAATATAAAAAATACAAGTGAGCAAATTTTGTTTGTGTAACTCAGCTGACTGGCAGCCACTTGACGTTTATCCACTATCCGCCGTCCAAAAAAAGTATTCAGCTGCTATAACTGGCAACAGCTGTTTTCGTTTTTATGTCTTTGTTTCAACAATTCTGTGTGCCAAAATAACAATTTTATAATTTTAATTGAATATGGACTTATTACAAGATTTACACATAATTTCTTATTTACTGTAATACAAAGTCGAATTATTTTAGTTTTTCCACTTGTTTTTAGCATTTCAATATCAAATATTTATGAATAATTTATTTTTATCAGCTGAAAGAAAATTATGACGGGTTGTTCGCAGCAGTCATATTTTTTCGTATTATTATTTTAAAACATACGACTTTATGACTACTATTTGCAGCCCCCAAATAGTTGAACATATAAAACTATACAAAATTAGAGGCATTAGAATTGTTTCTTGCCTTCACAGACTTGCGTTATGCAACATTGTTTCTTTAGTCGCTCATGAATTAAAATTAAAATCCTGTCAAACTAAACAAAGTGGAATAATTTAATGTACGCAGCAAAATTATAATTTGTCAGATATAAACTATATATATCTTTTAAAATGCTTCCTTAAAATAAAATAGCGTGTTTTTTTTTGATATCGAGCCTTTGGTGCAAAATTTGAATTTTTTGAGCTGGGTCTGCAGAAACAATCTTTGGGGAAATATATATCTAAAGGAAAAAAAATTATGGTTCTATCTCGAACTGTTCAGATTCTACAGCTACAAATGTCTTTATTGCCTCCAGCTATTTCCAACAATATTTATTTGCAATAATGAAATATTTCCTTTATGACAAGAAATTTACAAACAGAAAACATTACAAAACATGACTCTTTATTTAAAAACTTGTAAAGAAATAACTTTAGTAAACGAAAATACTATCAAAAAGATGGTTCAAAACTTCAAATGCATTTTTCTCAGTTCACGATATGTAAGGACTAAAAGTTGTTTTTTTATTTTGAAAATATTTCTATAGATTTCTATGGACTGATATCACGAATATATTCAGGTGCCAAAATTGAAATTGGAAAAATCAATAGATTTCGAACATAAAAATAAAACAAAGTAATCACCTGCGGACCAGATTTTGTTTTCATTCGAAAGTACTCAGTAAAATGAAATATCCACTACTGAAAATCGGGCTTTGAACCCACGACTTTCCGATAGCTGATTCCATGCGTACAATTGAAGAAGGAGAGAGGCGTTTTGAATATGGCTCTGTATCGCTCGCTGTTCACAGTACACGAATTCCTTATCTTTCTATCAAAATATGATCACTGAAGACTTAATTTTGTGCCTTTATTAAATTTAGATGCGAAGACCTTAAAAATGTGCCTTTTTTTAGCTACTTCGCTTCATAATATATGTATAATGCTATTTAATGGCGAAAAAGCTGTTGTGGCACTACTACACAAAATTGTTGTATTTTTCTTGTTTTCTTTTTCTATTCTCCAAAAACATATGGCCAAGAAAATTATTTTCCAGTTGCCTTTTACTCTTTAATTTCGTTTTGCAAACTTAAATTTTATAGTTTCGTAAATTGCAAATTTAATGTTTCTTTCATTTCGCTTTATGAAATCTTAAAAGATTTCACGGAATCACAACCATTAAAAAAACATCAACATTGTTTAGCAACACTTGACTGGCTTCTTTTGGTTTGGAAGCGCAGAAAGAGCTGGCAGTTTATGATTTTAAGTCATTTATTTTAAAGTTGCAGCAAAACGTTCTATGTGCTGGGTGCATTTTACCCCAGAAACAACAAACACGATTAGAAGAGAGTGGTAGGTGGGTGGCACAAAACCACACATGAGTTTTTATAAGAAAAAAACTCACAAAAAACTCCTTTCAAGCCTGTTGATGAGACAAATATGGCATTCATTCTGCAATGACATGTGTGTATGGGGATGTGTTTGTGGCAAGCAGGACTACCACACACTGGTATAAATGCTTCTCTCTTTTTCTTTTTTTAGCTGGTTGCTGCTAAAACTTGAGGTCATAAAAATATTCAACTTGTTCTTTTGTGGTTCTGAATTTAGGCCGAAGGAAACAAAATTACTCCTTGTCCTGCCACATTTCTTCATGATTATTTCTTGTGTAAAACTTTGAAAGAAGCCGAGGGAGGGTGGTCGTTTTTCACTCGCTTAAACAAACTTCCCCATTTTGCCAAACATTTGAAAACTTTGTACCACTTAAAAAAAAAAAAAAAAAAAAATTCAACATATTTCATGAAATCATTATATTATTAAATTGTTTTAGAATTTATTTCATTTTTCATATTTCTGTGGAAAACAATTGGAGTGGAAAATTTTTGTTTAAATGTACACGGCTGCGCTTAAAAAAATAGCACTGTAATTAGGGCTTCTCTTTTTTAATATATTAAATTTACTTTTGCTGTCTCATAAAGTCTAAAATTTTGAATATATATGTATATGTGTATGTATACATGTACATAGATATCGTCACCTAAAATGCAAAAGGATTTATCATTATTCACAATTTTACAACAGAGTTCAAAAACTTGATAAAATGAAAAGAGTTGTGGCTACAATTATGATTTCTTCGCAATATCATTCAAATAGAATGATGAGTTTTTTTTTACAAAGTTAAAAATTATGTCTCAAAAAGCGTAGGCTGGTAATATTTTTCCATTATTTCATTATTTCAACAGCAAGAAATACATTGATTTTGAAAGCTTAATAAAAACTGCCTTTACAATTTTTTTTTTCTTGAAGTCGTTATTTGGTAAAATAAAAAGTTTAAAACTTGTGAAGACGTGTGCCTTTATGCTTTGGACCAATATCCATTAAAAACCTAATTTTCAGTTTTTTTTTTGTTACGCTCATGTGCATTTCAGGTGACGGTATGTATATCAACATTTATAAACGTGTGTTTCTCCCAAAAGTTTTCGCTTGTCGCACAGTGTAATTGCGAAAATTTAAAAAAAATTTCCGGTTCTTATATAATTGCCAACTCTACTATTATTGTGACCACAACTGTTTTTTTTTTTTTTTTTTTTTTTTTTTTTTTTTTTTTTTTTTTTTTTTTTTTTTTTTTTTTTTTTTGTGTAGAAAAAAAATCTATAATTATTTTGCTTCAATTCGTATGGTTTTTTTTTTTTTTCAAATAATTGATGTGCGTTATTAAAAATCATTTATTTGATAAAAAAAATAAATAAATAAAAGGGGAAAAATATAAAAATTACATTGTCTAAAAATTAAGCATTATATTTACGGTCCTACTTCCAAAAATTTTTATTTTATTTAAAAAAGGTTTATTACACAAATTTTCATACAAAATTCAATCAATATAAGTATGTAGCTTCTATAAATCCAGCAAACTTTTATGAATACGGCAGCTAATATTTTAATTTGTTGTGAAAACATTTTGTTTTTTTTCAGTACAAAGTTTTCATCTATTCAAGTGACATTCTTCCTTTCAGTACATTATTTTATATACGAGTATATGATATAATATGTATGATGGGACATTTTGTGATTAATTTTTTTATATAAATTTTTCTATAATTTTTTTCAATCTCTGTATTTTTAAATATTTTGACACTTGATGACACATGATTCGCAATGTGGTGCCTCTATTTGTAGGCAAGTTTTGCTGTTGTTTGTTGGGGCTTGTAATAATAAAAGTGAACAGAAAATGTATTTTTGTATGCATCCAAACATAGTTCGTCATAATAGAGCGATTTTTTTTTTGCTAGCGAAAACATGTTGTTGGAAATTATTTCCATCAGCCATTCATCAGTCGACATGTTTTTAATGTGTCATATTTAATGTGTGCTATTTTTGTGTCTCGTTGCGCTTGTTGCTTTTTTTTTTGCTTGTTTATTTTGCTTTATTTGTATTTTTAAATAAATATTTCCGTCGTGATTTAGTGATTTTCTCTCTATATATAGTATGTATGTACACATTTTTCGATTAGAATTTATATATTTTTAAAACGAAATAAAAAAAAAATTTTGTTGTTCTCTCTCTATTTTTAAGCCAAACGTCATGTTGATGTCAAAAAACATGTCGTTGACTTTTAGTTGACAAGTTAATGAATGAACGAGATCGACTAAAGTCAAGAAATATTAAATAAATTGCTTTGTCCTTTGAAAAATATAATTCAAAATCAAATATATGAATGTATATGATGAATGTATACAGCAGATTTGATTTGTTGAAATAAAAATGTATTTCGCTGAAATCGGAAAAATACAATTTATTTAAAAACTGCGTCAGAGCGAAAGAATTTGATAAAAAAAAAATTATTACAAAAATATGTGTTTATATTTCTCTATTAGTAAGGACTTTAAGTTGCCGTTTAGACCGTGCAATATTTTTTTTAAATGAGTTGAACGAGAAATCAAAACAAATTTCAAATCCACGCATGCATGCATGTGTGTGCCTCTTTCACCATTAAAATGAGATCTTCTGCAAGACGAATTCATACCAGGTGATCTCGTTCCTACAACAACAGCGTTTTTTGTTTACCAATACAACTTGCCATGCAGAATATCAAAACAGTGTACGTATTAACATGCTTTGTGTTTTTGTGTTGAATACAACTTTGACACTTGAACACAGCTGATGCTGATGAGAATTTTAGCTAATGCGACCACTTGGTATAAATTTCCATTGAAAACTTTCATGGTCTGACAGTATTGCACATATACAGTCGAACTTCTCTATAACGTAGCAGTTGGGGACCGTCAAATTTCTACGTTATAGAGAAACTGCAGAAAATTTTGACTACATTTTTTTTATGTAGAAAATATATTTATTAAGACAAAAAAAATTGTTTTTACATGAACACAATGATTTTTTTTTATTAATACATACATATGTGACTAAATTGATGCAAAAAATCGATTGCTAAAAACTTCGCAATAGAGAGATTATTTAGTGTGAAAAATTCTATTTAGGTCTTAAAAAATTGTACGTTACAGAGAGAACTTCGCTATAAGGAAGTTCGTTATAGGGAGATCAAAATGTATGAAAATACTCACAAAAATGTTGTGTGCACGAATTTTATTTGTTATAGAGAATA
Source organism: Dexiosoma caninum (assembly GCA_963924685.1). NCBI lineage: Eukaryota > Metazoa > Arthropoda > Insecta > Diptera > Tachinidae > Dexiosoma > Dexiosoma caninum. The sequence continues at coordinate 50,702,139 of OZ004728.1, read as the reverse complement.
TTTCGTTATAGAGAAGTTCGCTATAGAGAAGTTCGACTGTACTGCTTGTCAGAATTCATTTAAATTGACGGCTGTAGCGCACGTTACACGCAACTTGTAATCATTTTTATGTTTCCAATCTAAAATCAACAAAATAATTCGTAAGAATACAATAGTAATCAGCTGTTTTCTTGACTGTAGATTTAAATAAAAAGTGCGAGAGCATTTTGAAGCAAGTTCGCGTCAATTTGGAAAAATTATGAGTGGGTTAGTAAAAGAAGTGAGAACAGCTTAAAACTTGATCGTGTAACATTCAAGTAAGGAAAACACTACGCTTTACACAGGGAACTCGCTTTTTAGCCGAACCATTAAACTCCTTGCTGCGGACTTCCCCGTCAATTGTTGCCGATGACGTTGATGCTGAAAATATTAATGAAGCGGCGGTGGGAAAAATTTACATTAATGCATGCTTTTTTTTTTTTTTTTTTTTGTTTTGACCAGTCCTCGGAGCACGTTCATTTGGCAGTTCAACAGCACGTACTTATGTAGAATAAACTACCCGCAGAGATCTTTCCTGTCACTTTTGACGTGGCAAGATTCAAATCTAAAGCCCATAAACACTACAATATTTTTTTTTTCAATTGAAGTTGTAATCTTTTTCATGTTATTCAGTTTTGTGTGAATTGTGTAAAATAAAACTGACTACAGCCACACGTTCAAATATTGTTTTAAAATTTTTTACACATGCAACCTTCTCAAAATGCTTGTGTATTAATAGCTGTGACGTAGACTGCACGCAAGTTTTGAGCACTTTAATAGCAAATTCATATATCAAGATGACTTCTCGCTGTTCTTACGAATATGTATCAGCTGTTTTCTTGCCCATAATTTGAAACACAAGTTGGCCACCGAATGTGAAATCAAATTCTCGTAGAATTAGTTAAAAAAAGTGAGAAAATTTTAAAATTTGAAAGGCAAAATTTGAACGTGTAGCCAGTGATGTTAACTTTTTTAATTCGATTTCCTTACAGCCCTAAAAAAAATACCTTTGTTTAAGTAAAATTACCGCACGCAAAATCCTCTATGAAAACTATGTTATATTTCCTTATACAAACAGGTTTATATTTGTTATTAAAAAAAGTAGTAATAGTAAAATAAAGTATTTCGAATTGGTTTTTTCAGTAAAATTTTTCACTACTTTTTATTATTAGATTTTATGAGATATACATATGTCGATTAAGTGTGACATATTATGAAAAAAACATTTTAAAATTACCTTTCAAATATAGAAATTACCTACGTAAGGTTAACATCACTGCGTGTAACCCCCAAGTAGTTGGTGTTTTTAGATAACCAAAAAAAACAGGCAGTAAAACATGACAACTTCAAATAAAGGAAACATAAAGCTGCCGTTGAAGTTGTCAGCTTGAAATGCTTAAAGTTCACTTTAAAATTTACAGGCAGCATAAACCTCTCGTTAACTTATCGCACACTTTTACGTTGCACTTCACTTGTAATATTTAATGAAAAGATATTTAGCTGTGCGATAACACCTTGACTTTAGAGCTATTGTGGGAATCTTGTAATAATGGCACACGCATTTTTAATGAATGTACTGCGTATTGTTGTGACCACTGATTTGAGTAAAGGCCCCCACACTTAACTTATTTGAAATTTATTGCAAAACTACTTTTTTTTTTATGTATTTTAGCCAAAAAAACTTTCTTTTGCCTGTAATTTAAGCATATTTTCGTTCAATTCTATAATAAATACGTGTAATTTTTATTTCCTCAAACTACAACAAAATCATGTTTGCATTTTTATGAGAAAAGTTTCGAATGTGCTCTCAATATTACAGAAATTGTGTTAAAAAAAAATATACCCTGGCTATTTATAATCTTTGGATTTACCAGAAAAACTACAGCAACATAAGCCAGCGATTTTTTACTCGTAGTTTGCCTGCAGGATAAAAACCCCTCAAAACTAAATTGGCAATAGAAATGCAAGAAAAACAATAAAAGCAAATAGAAAAAAAAGCAAATAAACATTGTTTGACCAATTTTAAGTAGATTTTTTGTTTTTACCACACTTTAGGCCAAATCCACATCTTCTGGGTTTTCTGCAACATTCCTTGCTCACCCCTGGTTATCGGTAACTTTAAGCCAATTTAGTTTAAAAGCAATTGCTTCCTGGAGTAAAAACTATATTTTTCAATTCCCATAAGCTTTATTGTGGGAATAGAAAATAATGTTTAATAGTAACGAACTGTGAATAATCCATAATAGTGTGAGATTAACAATAACTTGGGAATTGTTTTTTTTTTTTTTTTTTAAATAGTACAAGATTTTATACAATAACGGCAGACTAATGCGCATCAGAAAGATGCGAAAAAGTTTTTATGACAATCGGATACTGGTCTAGAACACAGGACCTGTTTTTTTATGTTGGTCCAGCACTCAGGAGATGACTCCTACACATGCGATGCATTGTGCTCGAACTAGAGGAAAGCGATAGTTAGAGAAATGACAGAAAGCTCACTATCTTGCAGGTGCAGGTTGTGCAGGTTATTTGGTTTTAAAGCAGTGTTGTAGCGCCTCTGATATCAAGGAGACGTATTAAATTTTTTGAAGTCGTTTTTTTTCACCGGTGCTGCACAATACCGTCGAAGGAGGGCGCTCTGATGTGATTGTTGATTGCTATCAGCTGAAGTCGTTGCTGTGCAGTGACGATTGACCATGCCTTCGCCACTGAAACCTTCCGACAACTACTGACACAAAGACATACTAAAGCACATAACAAAAAAAAAGGGAGATGTTTTTAAGATTTTTATCTGAAACTGGGGTTGAACCCAGGAAACGTGCTAAGTATTTCGTTCACACAGAGATTAGAAATTGCGGTAGAATTTACATTTCCTGCGATATCAAATGCCGTAATTTGTCTGCAGAAATTTTCAGCGCTCCCTACGATAGTTTGTTTATTAGAAATTTTGCTTTCAGTGTCCGATATTTTTTTAAGTGCACGTTTTTTTTTTTTTTTTGCAATGAAAACCCTTTTTTTTGCATAGTTATACGAAGGTAAAGCAACCATTTCAGTTTCCCAAATAAATGAATTTCCTTTGCTGTTTAACTTCCTGGTTGGTGGTTTTTATCGGAGCATAAACTTTGAACAAGCTTTTCGAATCCTTTTTTGCAAGACAATAAAAATCGAATTATCGCCATTGAATGGTTGATATTAAAAAGTAATTTTCATGCTGATGATGACGGAAACGGAAGCACAATAAATATGAAGTAAAAGCTAAAAGGCGGGAGAAAAAAAGTGGGCACAGCAGACCAAAGTTTAGGATCCAACATTTTGCAAAGATGTGTAAAGCAAAATTGTTGTTTAAGCAAAACTAACGATTTCTATCATTTTTCTGGGGTTAGTTAATGGCCATTGTTTTACGATTGCTGAGATAACTTTTGTTTTTTTTTATTTTTTTTATTTTCAATGTGTTTTAAGCCTGTTAAGTCGACAGTAGTTGCTCGTGTTTGCTGATTTTGCTGCTTCTTGGGTTTTTATTTTTTTTTTGCTCCTCCAGCCACATCCGTTATTTCTGATTTCTATTCTTCTACACTTCTTTCTTTTTTTTTTTTGTTTTGTGAATTTTTTTTTTCGACCATTTATTGGTATTTTATAGTTGCCGTGTTAGAGTTGCCAAATATTTTTTGGAGAAAAAAAATTAATAAAAAACAAATACAGTAGACTCTTGAAACTCGTTAATTTCAATCTCGTGATAATTTGAATTGTTTTCCAAGTCCCTTGTAAAAGGCCAAAAACGTTATTTTCCTTCGTGATAAAAATAAAACTCGTTCTTCAATGTTCAAAAGCATATATGTATATCTCAATTAATTTATTTGACAATCTATCAGAGTGAAAATTTATAAAGTAATGGTAACTACATAGTTTTTTTTGTTGAACATAAAAACAGGTATTAAATATTTTAAAAACATATATAAATGAGGATTTCCAACACTTGAAAAACATTCAATAAATTGACAAAAAATCCAAGCAATTTGCTCAAGTCGGTAATTTGTGGAAATATTTGAATGCCTCTTGATCGCCGACACGCTTTAATTGCCAGTTTTGGGACTCTGCGCTCTACAATTTGAATTATTTTAATGTAATACTACTTAATAGTTGTTTTTTTAACCTTTTTTATTATTTGAACAATCTATTTAATTAAGCTTTAAGGTTTTTTTATTTTTTTTTATATAATCTCGATATTTCGTTAACCTTCGGTTAACATCTTCCGGAAATTAACCGAAGGTTAACGAAATATCGAGATTATATAAAAATAAAAAAAAAATGAAAAAAAATATGTAATACTAAAATGAATTATGTACATGAATTGATGATTAAAAAAAAAAACAGTGGCCCCTATATTGAGTTGATTTTCGACTGTGGTCGAATGAGCTGATCGAACGAATTTTCATTTGGTATTATGACGCGTATTCGATACAGAATAGCGCTATTGTGCATCTCACTCATTTCGTACATTCATAGTAGTACAAATTTTATCAGCTGTGACTACAAATAAATACTTTTTGTTTGTAAATTTAATCAAAATATAAAAAATATAACCACGACTGAGTTATGGTTATGGTTTTATATGGTATTTTATTTATACAGATATTATATAATAACTTATGTAACCTACAACATGCACTTTGTTGCCGTTCTAACAGCTGGCCCCAAACAATTTAGCTCTAGTGTGATATCTTCCCAATTTTTTTGTCGCCTGAGCTTTTGTGGAAATTCTTTTTGCTAATTGAGGATTTTCCTTCAAATGGTGTTGAATAATTTGTAGTTTTTTCAAAAGTGTCTTCAAGGTTAATTGGGTTTCGCTTAGTTACCCATTTTTCTCTTCATTACCTCGAACCGGAGTCTATATTGAACTATTCTCGTTTAATTAGCCAATATATGTATATCGATACATAATCGAAAAAAAGACATACATAAGTGCCGAAACCCCATTTTTAGAGGGCAAGATTCATTTGGGTTTAAATTTTTTTTGCTGTAAAATCGTAACGCCACATTTCACAGCGATAATATTTAGTAAGATGAGACGACTATCGCGGACTATCGATTTTAGTAAAGATAACAAAACAGAAAATTCTCAATCATGACACTTACGGCTTTTTGGTCGTTTTGCATCGAGCTACTAAACTTCTGCACATGTTTGTAGAATCAATAGAAATGAACACAAAATTCGTGAAATAGTAGAATCAAATAAGAACGCCAAACTTCAAAATTGAAGACGTCTTCTGGACATCTGAGGTGCTGCAGCACTGCTATAAGCAAAAGAACGTGCAAAAGCAGAGTTGTAAGCGAGTGAGATTTTCTCTGTCTATCCCTTCACCACTTGTCATCACTCACACTATCCCTTTCCCCTAGTTCCAGTTCATGGGGCCTCCCCTGAGTGCTGCTGGTCCTAGGTTAAAAGACGAAGCAGCAAACATTTAAAGAAATGTAAATTTTATTGAACTTTTTCGATATTCGCATAATTATTTGGTGGTCCTACTAAATAGAAATTTTTCACATGCTCCAAATTGAAATATTGACCACTTTCGTTTTAAATACGAGAATGTTATTTTTGAACTGAATTTTCATTATTTATTTTGAAGGTTTTTGAAAAAAAAAGAAAACTATGGCAACACTCGCTCTCTCTAGCGATTTACATTTCACTCCTTAAAATCTAATGGACTGTAGTATTTGAATGCCTTTTTTTGAATGGGGTGCTTATAAATGTATGTGTGTTCGTGTATCTGTATGTGCCGCAGGAAGCACGAAAAGAAAAAGAAGTGTGTTTGGTGTTGTTGGGTTTCTTTGAGTTTCTTTTCTTATTTTTTTTGCAATAAAATTGTTTACAATTTAATATATTTAATTCAATGTGGTAATTGGCTGGAACCCACACACATGGCAACAAAAAAAAAAAAAAAGAACGAATTAAAAATGGCGTATAACGATTTGCAAATGTGGTTTCATTTGTTTGAAGGATTTATAATTTTAGTGGCTTTTTGGGTTTTTATTTAAATTGCGCCCGCAATGCACATCAGAATTAAAGGAAAATAATCACCGAAATGAAATGTTTTTTTTTTTTTTTTTTTTTTTTTGGAGTAAAAATATATTTTCACGAATAGAAACACGATTATCCGCAAAATATTTTAAAAATCTGTGAGGCAGAACACAGCTCAAGAGATTTACAAGAACTTGTAGAAATTGTTTCTTGTAGAAGAAATTGTGGAAAACTTGGACCGCTGAGTAAATTTTTGAGGTTTTTAAATGAGGTGCAAGCTCGTGGGATTGTCAGCATGAATGTCAGAATGAATGGTCGCAATGTTCAGATTGTTTTCAGCTAAAAATCCATTCAGCTGCGTAATAGATTTTCTATCAAAAAGAACCTCTTTGAAGCTTCGTTAATTTGATAAATGTTGCTAAATTTGGTGTTATTTGATCAACTTTTTCTATTTTTTTGCTAAATTTATTAATAAACGACAAAAACCGCTGTGTCTATTGCCTTTTACAGCTGCCTTAAATTTAAATTAAAAAAAAAATACGTTTCATAAGGCAACAATTGTGTGTTGCAATTACTAAAAACATTGTTTAACGATGTTGCAAGCAGAATTAAAAAAAAAAAAAAAACATACAACAACCAGTGAATAAATGAATGGATCCAGCGAACAGCTACCAAAGTAAATACGAAATAAATTGTATTTTCTAATTGTCGCATTGTTACTGCAAAATGTAGCATTTAGACTGACGGTCAGACGGACATATAGACAACTTTTCAAAATATGTTTCTATGTATGCATGTCCATATAGTATATGTATGTGTTTTGTTTATGAGAATTCGCCTGCGGAAAATCAACAAAATATTACATCAAACGTCAGCTTGTACCAAATATGTTGTGTTGCAATAAATAATATTGTCGTTAAATATGGTCCACATAACCATTTCGGTTGTATTTGTTTGTTTTTTGTTTCTCTTCATCATGGTTGACATGTACAAATATAATTGCAAAGTGTATTTTTATTAGTTGAAGCCTGCAGACAAAACAACTAGTATGTGGTTAGAAAGAGACTAGTACTTACTTTTGACTTCCGACTACTTGCGTATCTGTTCTTTTTTCATATAGATAACTATCGATTTTAACATAAAGTTATCATAGGAGCCCAACTAGTTATAAGAGTGGTTGCAATAATAGTTTTGTCTTCTTTTGACTGGTAGAATTCTATCGTTTTGGCAACAGTCTAGTTGCATTTTGTATATGACTATCCCAAAACGTAACTAGTTCTCAATTTATCTGCCGGGAAATAAAGTTCAAGATACATGAGTATGTATACAGTCAGATAAAAAGTCTGTGTAGGCAACATGATCTGGGTATACGAGCACATATATTCAGGATCGGGGGATCATGGTTTTGTTTGTTGTTTGTGTTACTGACCTGCTACTGTCATGAGGTTGGTTTGGAGTTACAATGACTGTTGTAGGAACTAGCACGATGAAAGGAGGAAGAGAAAAAAGAGAAGGAGAATGGAGGGGACAAAGGGGAGGAGGAAAGAGAAGGGAGGAAGAGAAGGGAGGAGGAGGAGCATAGGAGGGAGCAACAGAATGAAAGGGAGGAGGAGAATCGAAGGGTGGAGGAAGAAAATGAAAGGGAAGAGGTGAGGAGAAGGATGTGGAGAGTGAAACTGGAAGGGAGGAAGAGAAGGAGGAGGAGAATAGAAGAGGAGCAAGTTGATGAAGAAAATGGAAGGGAGAAGGAGAAGGAAAATTAAGAGTAGGAAAATAGAAGGGAGGAGTATAAAAAGGAGGAGATTACTGTGTAGTATGTTGACTTGTAGTAATTTGTTATACTTTAATTTATATAACTCAGTATTGAAGAATTAATTATTTTATTTCCCGAAAGGAGGACTCTGTTAACATAAATAATTCGATGGCGGAGAAGAGAGACAAAGCCGCTTTGCCTCAGCTTATTCTTTCTCACATGGCGATGGCACGATGGATGGTAGTCCGCACGTTGACTACTAAACCAAAAACAGACCTGGGTTCAACTCCAGTTTCAGACTAAAAATTATAAAAAAAACATTCGCATTTTTCTGATGTGGATTAGTATGGCTTTGTGTGTCAGTTGTTGTCGGAAGGTTTCAGTGGCGAAGGCATAGTCACTGGTCACTGAACAATACCGGCTTCAGCTGATAGCAATCCACAATCACATCAGAACGCCCTCCTTCGTCGGTATTGTGTAGCACCGGCGAAGTAAAATAATAATAAAAATGTCTACCAAACCGAAGCTTCAGCAGTGCTGCGAGTGTAAAAACAAAGAACATGCGAAAGCAGAGCTGTAAATTAATGAATTAAGATTCACCTCCTGTCGTTTCTCTTACTATCCCTTTCCTATAGTTCCACACAATGCCTCGCATGTGTAGGAGTCATCTCCTGAGTGCTGGTCCCAGATAAAAAAAAATATACAAATACATAAAAAAACTTTTCTTACTCACTGTGTATGTACGCATCTATGAAACAGCGTCAGATTTAAGCTTTTAAAAATATATGTATATATTTGTGACTCTAAAATAACTGTTGTAGTCAAGAATGTAAATCAGGCTAAAAGTAGCAACTGCAAAAAAAAAGTATCTACAAACTACTGCCACTAGAGTCTTGCAACAGCTATGAAGCAACAAATTTTCGCTAAAAAAACAACAAATGATGGGAAACTTCATGGGAAAACAAATAACAAACAGCGAAAGGAAAACCTGAAAAAATTAAGAAAAAAAGAGAAAAATAAATAATGCATAAATAGTAGTAAGTGATTTTTTTTTGACAGTGGCAACCAAGCAATGTATGTTGCAATTTTGTTTTACATTTAAATTTATTATTGTTGTTGTTAGTTAGTTCTTATGGTAACAGTTTGTCAAAATATTTTATTTTTTATTATTTTTTTTTGTTACACCAGTATTAAATGAAATAAATCTCTGGGCACAAGTTTTGCCACAATATTGCAAGTTACTTACCGGCAATTGTTAGAAAAAGCACTCGTAAAGACTATGAGAAATGGATTTCTTATTAAGAACAACTGGATATTGAGTAGCGAAGAAAAAAAAGTTTAGTAAATATCATGTGCTGATGAATATAACATTCAGTTAAAGGCATCCAATTGCTTATTGAATGAAAAATGAAGATTCACAAGATAATTTATAGTGGAGTAAAACTACGTAATTCTAGTGGCCAATTCCTTCCAATTATAATTTTGCTTACTAAACACACTTGTGACAGTGTTGTATTTCAAGTTTTACTCAATATTAATAAGAATTTCGAACTTATTGCTTAATTTACATTTTTTTTTTATGGAATATTGAGCTCAATAATGGCATTTATTGCGAAAATCTCAATAGAGGGGAATGTCTGAACACCGTATTAAATTTAACAGTCTCTTTGCTGTGCTCAATAATTTTGCCAAGCAATGATATACATATCTGTTTTATTAAGGAATTAGTTGTGTTCATTTACTAAAAACTTTTACAAATTTGTAACAATTGTTTCTAGAAAGCGTTCATTAACCCAAAAAATTTGCAACGAGAGAGTGAATAAAATTTTTACTTGCAATAATTATTCCAATAGCTGTTTTGCGTTTGTGTTTACAAAACAATATTTCTAAATTAAGTTAAAAATAAAAATATTTTGGTAAATTTAAGAAATTGTAAGTAAATGTACACTTTTAAAACGATAAAAAGTATTAAAAAGATAATAAATTTATATTCGTGTAACTTATGAACAACAGAAGCAAAATAAGATGTCTAATGGAATTGAACTAAGTAACACAGTATCTGGTACATCAGTGGCAAAGGATGTTCCGGCAAACAGATCAGCTGTTATTTTTAGTATTGTAAATATTATGAGTACCTAGCTACTCGGTACTTTACACTAAGCAGGGAAATAATTCAATTAGTTCAGATATATATTTGCAAATAAATTTAAATGAACACATAATTTATTAAATTACTTTTTTTTACGGTTTTTGGGGTTTAATGCTGGCAGCAACATGATATTTAATTTTGAATAAAGCTTTTTATTACAATGAAAATGAAAATTGCTTAAATTTGTTTCCTTTTTTCCGTTTTTCGGCGGCTGTTTATTATTTTATTTATTAAATCAATTAATAGAAGGATTTTTTTTATTGAATATTCGCTTTAAATACTTTAGGAGCAGATTGCTATAAATTTGTGAATATGCTACAAAAAGTAATAGGGCAATTTTGTCTGCAAAAACTGAAATATCTTACAAATTCGTGTGTAAAAATCATTGCTATGTGTAGGCAGGCTGTTATAACGTATAAACTAATTAAAAATAGACATTTTATTCAAAAGTACCAAATCACCCTTATCGTGTTTAGCGTATTTCGAATACGCCTAGTATTAGATTTAATAAAATTGCAAAACTTTTCATTATTCATTATTATGGGGGTGCTGATGGCGAGTAGTCAGCGTGTTGGCTCTGCAACCAGAAAGACCCAGGTTCGATTCCCAGCCGGGTCAAATCAGAAAAAAGTTTTTTCTGAGTTTTCTGTGCTACAGCACCCTCCTTCGTCGGTATTTGAGCAATAAAACGTCGGCGAAGTAAAATAATAAATAAAATGGCTCCATTAGCTTAAAAATAATGCGTCAAAAAACATCAGAGACGCCGCAACTTTGCTTTATAATTTACACGCAACTGCAAAGTTGTGCAAGAATTAAGCTCTATCTTTCTACCACTTTCACCACCTGTCTGTTTCTTCCCTATCCTTCTCTCTAGTTCCAGTGCAATGCATTGCATATGTAGGGGATAGCCCCTGAGCACTGGTCCAAGATAAAAAAAAAAATTCTATTACAAGCCGTACTCGAAAAACGCCAGTCACGACAATGCTGAATATAAATGACCATAAACACAATATTTTTATAATAATATACATATATGTACGTATAATTTGTCCAAAAAAAATAGGGGCAGTTATTAAGTACTCATATATACCTATACATTACAACACTACTTTAACTTGCAAATTTTAGCTAGTAAAGCGTTCATTTACTTTTTCACATTTTTGAGAGTATTTTTGGAAAATTTCTTGTTACTCTCTCGTTGCTAATTTTTACTAGTAAAGTAAATGAACATACCTATTGTTACAATAATTTTAATAAATCTATGTACAATTTATTTAATAAACAGTTATGGATGAAATATGTATGTAAAATTGTGTAGAGTTGTACAGTAACGTTGTAAAACTAAACGTTGCTGCACACTAGACAAGAGTGGCACTACATGACATTGTTGTGAATGTTCTCTTTTTTTTCTGTAAATAACTTGCAACATTTGGTTGGATTATGAAACACTAAACTATTAATAGTATTATTAAACACAAACGGTTTCCATAATTCCCATTTCTAATAAATAAATACAAAAAAAAATAATAATAAATACGAAAAGGGCCGAGTCAATCGGTGTAACTATTTTGTTACATTTGCCTACAGTATATTTTCTTGTTGCTATGCAATTTTTGTTTGTACATTTTTTAAAGCTTTATTTTTTCTTTATCCTGCCCGTTATGTATTCGTATATGTTCACAGTTCCATATACTCTATGTTGTATATAATTTTTTTATGGCTATAGTGTCATTAGTATGCTTCATATGACATCGAAAATGGGAAGTGATTTGTCTCAGTGTCACATTAATGCGCTATTTGTTTTCCCTCGTTATCTTAATAGACTTATTGCTATATTTATATATTGTAAATATTTGTAAAGGCCATTATCAGTGTAAACTTTGGCTCATAATATTGTTTAGGTCAGACTCTGGCTGATATTCATTGTCATTAAATTTTAGAAAAAAATAAAAAAAAATAAAAAAGTATAACGAAAAAAAAAAAACAAAAACTATTTTTGACAAAATGCCAAAAAATTATGTTGCTTTCATTATAAATATTTTTTATTGTGGACTACTTTTGCGATTCTTATTGTTTTCTATATCCTTCTATGCTACGAAATAAATATATGTATGGATCTGTATATACATACATACATACATACTCGTACATACATACGTATTATAACTGTTGCTGACATATACGAGTACATATATCTTGATAAACATTTATAATGAAATTTTAAGTGCCACTTGAAATATTGAGTATCAAGAATCAAGTTTGAATAGCAAAATAAATTATACTTCTCAGGCATTAGCAATTTTAAAAAATGTTTAAGAAAATTTTTAGCGAAAAAAAAAATTGTTGAAAAATTTACTGGCTGGAACTGACTGACTGAATTTCTTAAATTATAAAAAGGTATACGAGTATAAGAATATTTCAAATTAAAATATCTAAAAAACTGCCAAGTCCTTGTGTTTCTGCAGGAAGTTTTTCTCTTGTTTTATTGACGCTGCCAGTTTGCAATATGTTGCTGATGCTTAAAAGAATTTACATATTTGAAATTTTAATAAAATTTGTTATGGAAACTATTAAATAGAACTATAAATGTTGTCTTTTATTTATTTCTGTGGCTTATGCAGCTGTTAGTGGCTTCAAATAACTAAAAAATTTCGTGATTAAAAAAGCTGGCATGCTCAACTACAGGGTGGGCTAAAAGAAGAAACCACCCTATTGGAAGATGCTCTTATTTTTGCAAATGGCTGGCAATGTCAAATCTGTTTTGACATTTGTGAACTAGACAGATGAAGAATAAAAGTGAACAAGCGCATAACCTACGCCCAAAAATCCACGAGTGATGCACGAGGCGCCATTACACCTGCTCAAAGTGACTGCATGGTGCGCTGTTAACGCTGGAGGAGTCATCGGGCCATTTTTTTTGAGGACGCCGCCGGTCAAACGACAACAGTGGACGGTGTGCGCTATAGGGCCATGTTAACCTAGTATTTTCTGCCGCAATTGAACGAATTAGGACTGGAGGACAGGACAAGCCCGAGACCCTGGAAACCCTCAAGGACAACATTCGACACGAGTGCGAGAATCTGTCGCCCGAAGTTCTCGCCGAAGTGATGAAAAATGCCATAAAACGAGCCCGTATAGCAATCAATTGTGATGGAACCCATTTGGTCGTCTTCTCGACTTGACCAATAAAATTCTAAACGTTCAGAGAAACATAATCCAAAAACAGAATCGAGGTTTTTCATTTAGAAAAAAAATGAGAGCCAAACAACGTCGGATGAATTCTTTTGGACCACCTTGTATAGAGCTGGTTGGTTTCTAACCAGTTGTGTATGTATATAAGTATATATACATATATATATATATATATATATTCATGAAGTCTAATTAAATCAGGTTTTAACGCACAGTTTGTGTAATAAAATTTCATTTATTTTCTCCTCCCACAACTCGATGGAAGCATTGTCATTAGTGCTCTACCCAATAACTTCCTTTTTCTTTTGCACTTTCTTTATTGTTGTTGCTGCTGTGTCCATTGTAGTGGCTTCATTTACAAAAAATTTCCTTAATTTTTTCTTATTTCATTGAGCGCCATTTAAATTGCCAGCTGCTTTCAATTTTATTTAACTTGGTAGCACTGTCTTTAGTATATTAAAATGAAGGTTGTATTTCATTAAATCAACTTAAAACCAATTGAACAAAAGGTTTTAAGACGGTTTTAAAGAAATAGTTTTATATGGTAAAACCAGGTTTTATGTTAAAACCAACTTTTGCTTTAAAACCGGTCATTATGAAAACATTGTTATTTACAGTTTTGGGTTTAAATATAAAAATTAATAATTTCTTAGTCAACATTGTTGCTGTACATGCTGATTTTTGCTGTTGCTGTGCTAATTTTTCACATTTCAAAATCAATGTGCTGTTATTGGACTTTAAACATCCATCCCAGTTGATGCCTGTGTCCTAGTGTCTTGTCATTACATCAATTAGCTCATGTCTCGAGCATAGTTTGCTATTTTCTAATGCCAAATGGTAAAATATTGTATTTAATGCTTATTGACCGATCGACCTACCGACCGACCGACCATCTCATTAGCATATTAGTATGCAGCTGAAATTGTTTAGTTTTTCAGAACTTCTCTGGTGCATGCATGAGCCTGTCTGCCATATGCTTGTGTTGCACAATTTACACATGTGTCTGAATGCAATTGCTGATAAGAGTTTCTTGCATGAACGGTCTGATCTGTTTCCCTTTGTATTGGTATTCATGTCTTTGGTTTTCCCAGCAACCAGTGACGACAAAACTCTGCTACGCATATTCATACTAAATAGGAACTGGATGGTTGGTTGGCTCTTTGGCTGATTGCTGTTGATTGTCAATATTTGCCATTTTGCTTAGACTTTAATTGTTGTTTATGCTGAACAGAATGTATTTGGTCACATTAAGACTCTTTGCCAATTTGTGTTTCAAATTTGTAATCTCAGTTGCAATATATGTATATGTACATATGAAAAAAGTTGCTGTATTTGTGGTATTGGGCTGCAAAACGTTTGATAGAAAATTAAGAATTTATTTACTACGAGTATTATTATTTTTTTTTTTTTAATATTTTTCCAATGAACTATTTAAAATTTTTAATTGATTTGATATGATTCCAAATGAGATTGAGAGTCAAATGGGACTATGCTGTGTGATGGTTTTAATCAATTCCTGGTACTGCAATTACTCCCACTCCATTTGGAACAATCCAACTAAGTTTCTTTAGGGAAAAAGTAGATTTAAAGAAGAAACAATTTAAATAAAAACTCATATGTATACATTCTTAAGTATTTTTCCCACATTTGGAATTTTTTTTTTTTTTTCATATTTTCCGCTCCAATTAATTTTAATCGTATTTAAAAACAAAAAAAAAATATAGAATTTTTTTTTGTCATATCCCAATGTACGAGTAGTAAACCAAATTAAACCACAAAGAAAAATAAAAATTTGTAATGGTTAGTGATAAAAGAATTGCTTTTTTTACCACAACAATTTATTCAAATGTCGGGTCATAAAAAGAATTAAAAATATATATTTTTTTCTAATTATAGCCACAATTAAGTATTTCTGTCAATTTCATTTATTTCAATTGAAACATTTTCAACAAATTAAAATCAATATTCTATTGTGTATTTGCAGGATGTTTTGAACAAGATTTGCGCTCCACATGGCCAAGTTTTGCGTGTTGTGATTTTCAAAAAGAATGGCGTGCAGGCCATGGTTGAGTTTGATAATTTGGATGCGGCTACCAGGGCTAGAGAGAACTTAAATGGTGCTGATATATATTCGGGTTGTTGCACTCTGAAAATTGATTATGCCAAAGTGAGTAATTAGAAAACCGCAAAAACGTTAATTAATTTCAAACAACTTGAGCAATTATTTATTAAATTGTATAAAAAAATGTCGCCCATTACAAAGTACATACATAAGTTAAAAAAGATTCAAGTCAAGTGTATGCAACTCTTTGCAAAACTGTTCCAGCGGGCTTTTAAAATTAAAATTTTAAATTAACTGAATTTATTTTGGGAATATCTCTTTATAGATGATTCTAATTTTAAAATTGTGCCTTTTCCCTTAAAAAATATATGTGTAAGATTTTAATATTCTTTTGTTTCATTTTTTGATTTTTCATTTGATTCAAAATACATTAGTTATGCTGGCCGATGGCAAGCCTAGTGTAGATAAAAAGAAAAATCTAAAAATAGAAATATGTGTGTGTGTTATAAAAAAGTAAACTCATGGATTGTTTTGTTTTTGTTTATAGATTCTTAGTTTTGTGTTTGGTATTCAACTTCAATTCTCGATTGATTAGCTGAATTTCGAACATATAGATCTTGGGTTTGTATTCAAAAATTAGGAAAAATCCACTGATGAGCTAAGTAAGCATTAGCGAAATAGTACTATATGGATATGCTTTCCTCCTCAGTTATTGAGTTTACTTTTGTAAGAAATACTTTATGAGAATATCATAAAGTATGTAATAATAAATTTGACATATATTTTTTTAAGGGAAAAAGCACAATTTTAAAATTAGAATCATATATTAAAATTTTAATTAAAAAATTTTTTTTTTATAATTTTTTTTTATTAAGAAACTCTTTTTTTAGTATTTCCTTTTATACATTTTTTTCTATTAAGAAACCTATTTACATTCAATTCATTCAATTTTATTTTTATTTCTTTTACAGCCTGAAAAATTGAATGTTTATAAAAACGAACCAGAAACCAGCTGGGATTATACTTTGACTACTGGTAAGTTGTTACAAATTTTCATATTCATTTTGTTTTGTAGCCACTTTATTCTTTATCTTTTTAATTTTCTTACTTTTTAAATCAATTTTTTATATATAATTTTGAGCACCAGAGAGAAAAAAAAAAACATTTCCAAAACAACAACAAGTCTGAATAAAAACTGCTTCTTTCACTCATACTTGACACTTTCATTTCTGAATACTCCAAATAAAGAGAAAAAGAAAATTTAATTTAAAGCCTGGTACTAACTACTTGGGGAATTTCACGTTCCCACAAGTAGCGTGTGCTAAAGGAATGTAGGCGATGGTAAATTCATTACGTAACTTTTCCTTTACTCGTACATACTGACTTTTAAAGACTTAAAAATTTTCCTTAGAAAACTTTTTGGCGCTTTTGAAGCGTCCTTTGTTATACAGAGAAAAACCAATAGTTACATTTTTTCCCAATTAAGCATTTGCTAAGAAAAATTTGTTTTTCTTCAATTAATAATTTAATTGAATCCACGTTTTATTCACATTTTAAACGTTTTTGTGTTCTCTCAAAAGTGTGCAAAACAAATGCCATAAAATGAGCAAATGGAAAAAATTTGGAATTTTTTTTTCAATTAAAAATGTTAATTGATCCTGCGTTTTTCGTAGGATTGAAGTATAATTATTATTTTAATTGAACGACGATTTTACTTTTTTCTGTGTATATAAAAAATTTTGGGATCTCTGAACGCAAAATTTC
Organism: Dexiosoma caninum; assembly: GCA_963924685.1. NCBI lineage: Eukaryota > Metazoa > Arthropoda > Insecta > Diptera > Tachinidae > Dexiosoma > Dexiosoma caninum. The sequence continues at coordinate 50,685,185 of OZ004728.1, read as the reverse complement.
TTTTTAAAAAATGGTTATACATAAATATTTTTTTATTGCCCTTTTCGACGGAAAATTGAAATTGTCAAAAAAGTTTTATAGAAAATTTGCTTGCCGCTTTTCAGAGTGTCTAAAACTCTTTCCACTTTTGGAAATATTTGACATTTCTGAAGCAAACAATATTTTAACACTAAAAATGGAAGAGATTAAAGAAATTTCTGTCGCCACTACTGAATCTTAAAATTTTTGGTTGTAATTATGAGCATGATCGATGTGCGTCTTTGCTGGCTATCGAACAACGAATAAGCAGTTTTGAATTGTGAGTTCTGGCAACTCTGTCGAATTTTTTATCCCAAAAAAAATACGAGAGCTGTGCAATGTGCCGTTACGATTTTACAGCGAAAACAAGTTCGACGTTTGTAATGATTAAGTATGTGTGTATATACTTACATACATATGTAAAGATTGCGTGCAGCGTTCATAAGGGGTCTTTGTATACAGAAATTCGTTATCGTTATTAAGACGTCATAGTTGCTGCTATGAAAATTTCTTGTGCTTGTTTGGGCTTCAAATTATACATACTACATAGTACTTATATACTTTTAACGCTTTCAGAGTGTCATATTTTTTCTTCCGAGAATTTTTACGTAATGTTTTGTATACAGATTATTTACCGAATTGAAGCGTAAATTTTTATGCGGAAATTTTCACGCATCAAATTTTCTATAAAACAAAAAAATTTTGACCTCGGGGACCGTAACATTTTCTTCAAAGGAATTTTTTTTCGAGCCTAAAATTTATCATAAAAATTGTTGTTATAAACCTTCAAGAACTTTCGTGATCATTTTTGGATTATTTTCCACAATGTTGAATTAAATTTTCTTTCCTACTTTTAATTTACACAACGAAACTAAAGCATGCATAATTACTTTTTTTTTTATATTTAATTTTTAAAAATTTTTTAAATAACGCATAAAATAGTGCCAACTGTATTTTACTATATCAGCAAAAAACCAAGAGCATTACACAAATTATATACAACAAAATCAATAAACTTAAAAATAAAACCAGCAGAATCAAGTCCAGCGATACTATCCACACACTCCAGATGTTAGAAATTTAGAAAAAAAAAGAAAACGTAAATCAAACAGGCAGGCAAATGCTTTTAAATATTGTAAATATACAAAAGAAGTAAAAATTCACATACAAATACATTTATTAAAGAAAAAAAAAACTATAAAATATATTTAGAAATTCAAAATCGTTAGTTCACAAAAGAAATACTAAAAACTACAATATAAATAGATTAATACATTTAATTGAAAATTATTAAAAATTAATTTTAGGTTTCAAAGCTACATCGCTACATCATACACAGTGTTTAAAGGCGGTAAGCCTACTTTTAGGCTTTCTTTCTTTTTTGTAATATACCTTTAGGCAGCTCATAATTTTTCAACACCTTTTAATATGAATATTATTTCTCATAAATCATGATCGTGGGGATTTTGTTGTTGTTGTTCTTTGTTTTTATGTAAAATTACCAAGCCCTTTGTTGTATAAATATTAAAATCTTCTGCTGAAATTTGTTATTTGCATATTTGTGTCCCCAATCTAATGTTGAGCACTTGTACGAAAGGCTGGTACTCTTTTCGAATGTGCGAACATTGTTGAGAAACTTTGATTTTTCCATGCGAAATATGTAACATGTTCGAAATGTGGCACATCTTGCTCGCGATTTTGCAAAAATTTCTCGCTTTGATTGCTGGAAAGTATGCAACATTGTTCACTTTATTTGTTACAAATACTTTCACTTATTATTAGAGATTTTATACTTTAAACGCATTAAATTTCTTGGCGAATTGATGCCGCAAAAACTAACCCCAAGCTTTTGTTTATAGTTTTGTAGGGTTTTTTTTTGTCAACTCCCTTTTTTTTTTTTTGCCAAACCATTCAACAACATCTTTTTGACATTGTTCACAAGGTCTTCTGCTCTACCTAATGAACAGTTTTACTTTTTCTAGTTCAATTTTTCTTGTTTCTTTTTAACCACTTTAACCACAAACTGAATGTGCATCTTTTTTAATCCTCCCACTCAAAACAATAAACAGAATTGCAAAATGAAAACTGGGAAGGCAAACGTCTTAAAAATGTATATATATTTTTTTTAACGCATATAAAGTGGCAATAAAAAAAAAACTGCCACAAAGATAAAGAAAATAAACTTAATGAAAATTTTCTAGGTTGGTTTGGCGGTTGAGTTGGTTGCAGTTTACTAATGCTGAAGCTGCCTGCCGTAGCATGTCTGTCCGTTGTTTATTTATTTGATTTTTTTTCTTTTATTTTTCACTGCTAAAGAATGAACAACAACTTAAGTGACACGCGACAAATTAGCTAAACGTTTCACAAACAAACAACACATTACTTTTTTATTTGTACACTATTATTTTTGTTGTGAACAAAGTGGAAAATTAATGTGAAAATGAGGAGGGGAAATATTTGTCAGATGTCTTTTGCGAGCAAATTGAGGCAAAAAAAAAACTGCTGTATTGAAAGTAATTTTAAGGGACCATCGACATGCTTTATCCATTTTCCAGCTTCTGTTTTCTTCTTTTGGTTCGATTGGAAAACTTCACTTTTCAATATACATATGCACACGCACATATTTTCGGCTGAAAGTTTGGCATCAAGGCTTAGTCTGTTATATTTTAACATGTGCAACTGTAAATAATAAAATATGCAAAGGATTATCTGTCGTGTTTGTAAAAAACGTTTTTGCTTTCCAAAAACTCCAATAAATAAATTCCCATTCAAATAAAATTTTTAAATCTTTCGGAAAGCAAAAATATGCTTGTGAATATGGTCTTTAAAGGAAAAAAAGAAACAAAACTTGTCGTTGCCAGAGGTGCATTTTCAACAACGAAGAAAAGTCGGTGTTGCCACAATTGAAATATTTCCATATTTATTTTATAGCACGTTCGTAATAATGGAACAAATTTGAAGGTCACTTTAACATTCAGTTTAGCTAAAGCTAACTTTAGCAATCGTGTTGTAATAATGGCCCTTACAAAGGCCAGTGGTTTGCTCTGCATTTGCCACTACTGTTCTTTCTCTTTCCAATTCTTTATCACTTTAAAAGTGTCTGCTGCCCAGTGTAGCGCGTATTTATAATACAATTATCATAAATTAATTATAAAGTTATTTCTCTTCTAGAAGCACGAAGAAACGAAAGTGTGTGGAAGTATTCTGGCAGAAAGAATGGCAAATTAAATTAAACTTTTTTCTAAACTGTTATCCCAAAATTAAATTCCTTTTTCTCTATACAATGGATGAAAAATGCGTTTGGAAGGAGTATTAATTAAATAAAATAAAAATCAACTTGTCAGCTTGTAGTGAGAATTATAGGAATTAGTGGACGAAATAAAGAAGGAAAAGAAAGAATACACAAGGAGGAAATGTTAGACGTGAATGTACAACGAAAGAAACAAGCTGCTGCATGTTTGAATACTGTAAAGACACGATGAAAATTTTACGGGTGGTATCCACAGCCCTACTAGGAAATTTGTATAGAAGTCATTTCATTATTTTCGTGATTCTCATAAAAATTTTTAACTGGTTAAATTCCAGAAAGTACACTTTCAAATTTTACTGCCGTATTTACAAAAATTTTTTTCTTATTTAAAAAAGTTTTAATAGACAAATTTTTATACAAAATTCAATTACGACACTTCTATACATAAATTCTTCCAAATGAAAGCACTTATATCGCGGTGAAAACTTAAAAAAGGAAATGATTGTCACTTCTCTTCGTTGGTTGCAGTTCCACTTTTCGGTTACGTTTTCGCAGTTGTACGGGTCGCGGAATGCTGCCAACTTAAATGGTTGGAAAGTAGAAACATTTTGTAGTGTCTGTACCATCTGACGAAACATCTGCAGTTTGACGGCCGTTGTCTGTATGCACTACAACAAACAGCTGTCAGTTTTCAGCTTTTTACAGTGTAGCCGTATCGAAAATAATTAAGCAGCTGACTATACGGCGCCAATTGTTGCTAACGGTATTTGTGTCGTGTAGTCGGTAGCCTGCTGCCGTGCAGGAGTTTAATGCGAAACGTCTTAAAGTGTTCTAACTTTCTGGATGCTTGCTATCTCATAAAATTTTAACCTTTAAAAGATGTATAGTTAGGGTTGCCAGATAACAAAAGTCAAGTAATTGGACAGGGCAAAAAATTCACTTGTAGTTCAAAAAAAAAATTTTTTTTCACCAATTTCTTTTGTTTTTGGTCCCAATTAGACACTTGGCAAAAATACTAGTATTGGTCCTTTTTAAGGATTTTTTGGTTAGAAATTGACAGTGATGTACTTTTAAGGGGAAAAAAATACAACAAAAAAATACAAAAAATGCAAGCACAATTGTACACAAAATTTTTTTTTCTATAAATTGTTGCTGTACAAAACAATAATTGATTTAAGAAAAAAAATAATTTATAAATAAATTATTTTACCAAATTAAAGAAATTCTTTTTTAATTGGACAAAATGTATTTTAGCTGGTAACTGGAGAAGACCCCCCAAAAAAAAGCTGTTCAATTCAGGCCATTCTAGGGAGTCTGGCAACCCTAGTTATAGTCGTTTGGCCTACATTGATTTGCAATAATATTCATTTAAGTATATAGATGTATGCTGCTGCCTAGCAAAGGATGTGTTTTTTTGAGCAAAAAAAAAATTTGGTTCGTCTTCCTAAGCACTCCCATGACGAGTTAACCAAAAAACAACGCAGATCCATGTGCAGCACTTTATACATTTCTTTACAGCATATTTTGTTTCTTCTATTAATAAAATATATACATATATTTTTATCTAGTAGAAAAACTAGGTCAGTATTATTAATTCAGTGTGACAGAGTGTCAATCAGTAGAGCTCAATTTCCCTTAAAATTTCTTCCTCAAACAGAAATGACTTCGTTAAATCAAACCACTCGAATTTCATTGCAACACAAAGAAAAACATTTCAAAGTATCAATTAAGAAAAATATTTCAATACTTCTGAAAACTTCACCTCCTTTGTTGCATCAGCCAAAATAGAAAACGGCAAAAAAAAATAAAAATATTTACGAGACAAAAGGCAAGAAAGGATACAAAAGCAAATTGTCTATGACACTATTGTTAAATAGGAAAATGTGTTTTCACAATAAAGTTTTTCATTAAGTTTTGCTGCTTTTATGTCATGATGCCCACTGCGGCTTGGCGGCGAAACAGGGATAAAAAAAATTTAAACAGAAACAGAAACACCTCAACCTATTGAACCGAAAACCACAGAGAAATGTAAATAAAAATACAAGGCGGCAGAAATCAGGAAACAGAAGCAGCAGCCTAAAATATTATGGGCATATCAAGGCGTTTAAAGCTTTAATTGTTTATTTTCTTTTGTATTGCCGAAGGAAAGGGAAACAAAGATAATAATTTGTCTTCTGCAGAGACTATTTGAATACGCCTCATTTATGAGCCCTTAAGGCATTCACCAAATTCAAATGTGTTGTGCAATGGGCTCCCTCCAAGATGACAGCAAAAACCATTTGAAAGCCAAAGAATAGGAAGAATAGTGTTTGTGATATAGAAGTTCAATTTTATGTTGATAAAACACAATGACAGAGTGTGGACGAGAGTAAGAGGGTCCGAAAGATATGGATATATAGAGAGAGAGAGAAAGAGAGAGCAACATTAGACAAGTGATTTCCCAAGCACAAGAGTTCATTACTTTTGGAATGTTTTTGTAGGCCTGAAATAATACTTAAGAGACTAATCAGGAAAATGACAATGGCATTTTTCCTTTTTCGTTTTTCTATTTTATTTACATGATGTTTTTCGTGCTGTAACTTTAAAGAGCAGGAATTTGCAATGAATTCATTGTTTCGGGGAGATTTTGTGACACCAATTTATTGGAAACACATGTCAGTGATACACCATCATATAACATGTTATCAACAATAGCCCTGTATAGGCTACTGAACTATCTGCGTAACCACCATTCCAGTCGAATTTTCGAAAAAAAAACACCTTCCGACCACAAAGCGCGCCATACAATGAAGACGTGTTTCTTTTAGCATGCAAAGGCTTCTCCGCAATTTTTCTGGTCTAAATACTTTTATTTGGGCGACAAATGTCGTAGAAAAAATATGGGGTTTAGAAAAAAAAAACTAGCGGAATTTTTGTTGGATGTTCGTTAATTTCGTTTCGGTCGTTTTTAGTTAATGCACAGACCGCATCACCGGGCTAACGAGCTGCTTGAACACGCTTAGGTTTGATATACTGCGAGCCATTTGAATTAAATTTATGGACCGGTTTCCTCAGTACGAGACGATTGTGTTAATCTTGAATATCGCCAAGTTTAGGAAATGTACGTTGCTTTTATAGGTCCATAATTTTCATTATGAATTTTTACTATTTCTATGCGATTTTCTATTCGAATGCGAATTTTAATTCATGCAAACTTTGATTTAACTTTCGCTACTGTATGTGATGAGAAGCGCGTAGTAGTCACTAATTATTTAAAATCCGTTAAAGAAAATACCAATCATAGAATACAGAGTAGTTTTTCCTCAAGGTGCTTTTAAACTTTTAATCAAATAATAAATATTCATAGCCTTCGCTTTACTCTCGCATACAATGAGAAGCTCGTAGTAGTCACTAATTATTTTTAAAAATTCCAATCCACTACGAGTATAAGCATGCAACATCTTTGTCTAATTATGGTCTTTGGTTTTATTAAGAATATTTTATTAGTCCAACTCACAATCTTATGCAACTGGTCTTGCATTATTGCATTTGTAAAGTCGTGTAGTAAATATTTAACCAATAATTAACAAAATAAAGAGATGTGCATTTGCTACACTCACTGGTGTCAGTAAACTACAATGAAAATCATAAGAGGTATTCAGTGGTCGAGGCAAGCGGTCTAGCAAAAGTGCAAAAGCAAAATATCGTAGCTTTTTTTTTTTGCAATTCAACAACAAAATGTACGAATTTGCATTTGCTACGTCTCTCGACGTATAGAATTTAACTACAATGCGCCTTATTTTGCATATTGAAACCGTATTTTTTTGTTGTTGTTGTTTTTATGAGAAAAAAAATACTTTTGACGTTTAGCACTTAAAAACTAAAACTTTTTTAAATAATGGTACCAATATAGAAATTACCTGAGTGTTTTTCGGAGGCCGTACAATACGGTAATTACCGTACGGTTAACATCACTGATTGCAAATGTCTCTTTTTTTAATCAGTGTGAAAACCGTTGTACTTCCACTCCAAAACGAACTAAAAATTAAATTGGGCTATAGATTATATATACTATACATTTGCAACACATGCTTGCAAAGGGACAGCGAACAATAGAAAAATAAAAAAAAAATTCTAACTCAATAAATAAAATAATTTATAAAAGAGGAATACCCACCAAAAAAAAATGTACCGAACAGGATATAACGAAAATTTTAAACCTGAAGAAAGTAGATATACATATAACATATCATATGAAGTTTTGTGAGCAAAAAGTTGCAAACTACTTAAAAAAAGGACGTTCACAATTGGTGGGAAATTTTTACAATTGCAAAAGTTTGTCATCCCAAATACACAAAATTCATTCTTCAGGAAATTGCAAAATTGCTAGTTTCATAAAAGTGGCTTAAGCCAACCCGTTCGAAAATTTTCATTGGAAGGGAAATTTGAATTTATTCAAAACATATGCATCCTTAATTAAGCCTCAATAATATTCAGATGAGATGTCCGTCCTGCTTATGCTGTTTTTGACAAAACCTATTAATTCTTATTGTGTGTCAGTCACGAAATTGTTTTTCAGTTTTATATAAATTTGTGACATTTGTAACGATTTCTACAGATATTTATTTCATTAAAATATGCTTAACTATTGCATAAAATAATATTTATTTATCTAGATTTTTATGGTTTCTCAAATACACTACAGCGACATTCGTTCGTTAGTTGTTCGTGCTTGCTTTTCATTAAATCCCCTCTTATTTATAGTTATTCTTTTCACAAACATACTCGTATGTAATTTGCTGCTAGAAATAGTCAATTAAAATGACATTTAAACTTGTACGATGTACTTTCTTGATAGTTTCTGATAGTTTCTGTTTTACATAATATTTTATGTATTCATTTGTGTAAAGAGAAGTATGTATGTATGTATGTATGTGTATGGATGTGTGTTGTGCATTGTACATATTTAAATTAATTCCATGTTTCATAAGTATTTGTAATCCCAGGATAAACATAAATGTATGTATATGACTGTCGATAGATTTCAAAAAGGACATTATTGTTTGTATCTTGTGAATAGAAAGAAGGAAGGCACTTAAGGAAAACAGCAAGTTGAAGTACGATTAGATACAACAATAACAAAAAAAAAAAAAACAAACAATGAACTATTTTTTTTTCTAATTTAAGAGTAGTGACATTAAAAAGAATTTGCCTCAACAGACAACAAATTGGCACAGCGCAATTAATCGAACACGATTGAAGTTTTGATTTTGAAATATTCTTGCCAAGCTTTTTTCGATATGATCGTATGTTCCACTTTTTTCGAAATTGACTTTTTTTTCAAATTGGTTCTAAATCAATTAATTCATCTGCTGATAAAGTATTATAGCTTTAATTGTTATAGTTCTGGAGATAACGTATGTGTCAGGCAAATAAAAAAAAATAAATAAAAACGCTCTCCTGTAAAATTTAGTTTTTGTAATATATAACAACTTCGCGCATAGGGGTCGGTCGATATGGTTGATTTATTTATTTATTTTTTTAACTTCCCGCCAAAGGAAGTTACTGCACTGAATGAAATGTTCGAATTAAAATTATTTAAAAAAAATAATGGGAAAAATAGGAAACAATATCCATCACGTTTTTTATTTGATAAATTTTTTGTCCCACATAATAACTTTTTTTTAATGGCCTAAACATATTTATTATCATTACGATTTAACTCGAGTTTAGAACTGTAGCAAAAGGATTGTATATCTCATATACACACACATACACACACCCATCCATACACACACCCATCCATACACATATACCTACACACATACATATGAATAACAATTTATTCATACCGTTATTCAAATCTCTGATATGAATTTTCCCACAGACAGGGTGGCCCAAAATGAGCAAAGGCGTTTGAATTCCTTGAAACTTTTTTATTATAATTTTTTTTTGTTTTCAATATTTTGTAAAAAAAAGACTTGGGGAATTTAAAATGGAATAGTACACAAATGAACAACGTCTCAAAATAATAGAACTTTATTTCTCAAATCAACGATCCATTGTTTTGACTCAGCGGTTATATTGTCGCTATTTTAATGTGCGTGTTGGCCACTCAGAGTCAACAATAAACTGTCCAGTTGCAAAGTTTCGACAACAAGAGGCAGTAAGGAAGCTTCCCGGTGCCGGCCGAGGACGAACGGTACACGCAGATGGCAATATTGAACGGGCACAGAAGAATATTCGGGAAGATGGAGAAACATCAACCAGGAGACGACGTTCGACACATATAGGCCAATGACGATGGTCGCTGCACAAAATGTTGCATACAATGAAAATGTTTCCATACAAAATTCACAGTGCGAGGCACAGAATGGCTCTTTTACGCGACATCTTTGGAGAACGAAGCACTTCCCGTACATGCGATTTTAATTGGCCTCCGCTTTCACCGGATTTAATCGCTCCATACTCTCTCCTTTAAGGTTATTTGAAAGGAAAAGTCTATATTAATAAGCCGAGTAATTACAAAAATAGTATACGCGACGAAATCAACAGCATAACAACTGCAGTTTTGCGAAAGGTTGTGGAAAATGTTTTGGAAAGAACACGAATATGCGAAACAGAAAATAGACACCGCCTGCGAGATATAATTTTTCTTAATTAAATTGAAAATATTCTCTATTAATTTAAAAAAAAAAATCAATAATAATGCCTTAAAATAAGAAGTTGTATGGAATCAAACCCTTCGGTCATTTTAAGCCACTCTATAGAAACAAACAAAAATTTTCTCCAATTCTTTCGCAAATGATCATGGGAAAAAAAAAATTTTTTTATTTTTTTCCAAAAATGGTTTTATAGGAATATGTGATTTAATGTGTGGGTGTGAGTTATGTAAATGTTTTCGTTTGTATTAGAAAGTATAATAAAATTTAATATAAAATGTACATACATCAAGAAGAGTGCTTCCTTTTTCCATTTTAATATACCAACATTGAGAATGAATGAATGAGTGAGTGAATGGTGGTTTGGTTGGCTTAGAGCCTTCTAAAGCATAATTGCTATTTTGCTTGCTGCTTTATAGTTTTTGGGTGGGTGATGTAAAGCCGTATATGGAAGCCATTATTTTCTATTACAAACTCCAGGACATGCTGTAACTACACAGCCTAATGGGCCAAGATTAAAGAAATGTAAAATTTTCTTTAGGCAACAAAAACAAAAACTCCTTTGCCCTGTAAACTCCTGCTTTACTACCATTTTCCCTTGGAAAGAGGTTTTCTTTTTGTGAACGCTCGCTCTCGATATTGTAGTTTGTTTATTCTGTTATTGTTTTCTGTATCTCGATAAGTATTCAGAGACTGGGAATTCCTGTTTTATTTCAAAAATGCCCTGAATGTGTATGTGTTTCTTTCAAATCTAATTGATATTTGTTTTATTTGATAAAAATGTTGGCCAAACTGTGATTGTCTTTTTTTTTCAGTTTTTTTTTTGTTTTTCTCTTCCAATGGGGAATTTTTATGGCCTCAACAAAGGGTTCTTAAAATGGGCAATAAAAGCTGTAGCAAATACTCGTACATGCATAAATTTCTATTGTACATTTTTCTATGTGTGTTTATTTCAAGATAGAGATTACAAAAATGATTTTCAAAAAACCAAAAATAGATTTACAGTCAATAGAAATTGTATGTATTTGCCATACAAATAACAAAAAGAAACACAGAAAAACCGAATTATTTAAGGTTTTTTATTTTTGTTACACAAATAATGTTTCTCTATACAAAAAACACGAACAAAAGAACAAATCTTGAGGGGCAATTTAATTAGAATTTGTTAATATTTTAAATGTTTTTTATAACAATTTCTCTGCGATTGTCATAATTTTCCAATTATCTGCCGGAATTCCTACACCGTTTAAAAACAGTATCGACTTCACGGGAAATTTGTTTTTTCTTTGTGCAAAGCAAATATCTATAAACTTTAACTGCAACACACAAAGCTAAACAAAAGCGGCAAACGTTGTTTATCTGTCAAAAATTCCCATGCCAATACAATTATAAATATACAATTTATATGGAAAACAAACATAACGTGGCGTCAATGCCATGCGGTTGAAAAATTCGATTTGAACAGTGCTTTAATCCTTTATGAGATTTCATTGTTCTTGGTTTGTTAAAATTTTTAATAACAGCGCAAATATAATTTAATAGGAAAATTTACCAGATACAAAGAGGTCAACTATGATTAAGAGAAACGCCAAAAAGTCAAATCTTTCACTAATGTAATCGATAAGAAATTAGTGATTAAAAAAAAAAAAAATTTAATTTTCAATTTCAAATTCATGTTTTCAACTGAAAATTCTTATTATGTTGCCCACTCTGCGCTTTTGAGCTTCATTTTCGATATATTTTTCTTGCTTAAGCCCTAATTACACTACATTTTTTTCTGCATTGTTCTAATTTTGGAAAAGAACGCAAATATATGGTAATGGGGAAAATTAATCTGATACAAAGAGTACAACCATATTAAAATAAAGGCAAAAACGTCAAATCCTCCACTATTATTAGCGATAAAAAAATGAGTGACTGTCAAAAAAAAAATTTAAAAAGTTTCAACATCAAATTGACGTTTCGCACTTAAAATCTTTAATGTGTTGACAACCTTGCGCTTTATGCACAATGTCTGCGATTTTGAGCTTAGTTTTTTACCGTATATTTTTCTTTGCCTTTTTTTTTAATGAAAATAAGTAGGCAACACTTAAAAAATGTAAATATCATTTTGTATTTTGAATCGAATAAAAAAAGAAAGAAAATTATTTTGTTTGTATATTTCCTCATTCTAAAGAGTTTTTGGGAGTTCTTGTATAAACATATGCAATTTCTTAGCTTTCTTCATGAATTTAGTTGAAGGTACTGGCGTTTTTGGTTTTAGCACCAAATGAAATGTTGCATATAGACCAGCTAAACCAAATAACAAACATAGATAAATAATCGTAATTAATTTCGACTCGCATTGAATTAATGAAAAAAGCAGCATTAAACAATAATTGAAAATGAAAAAGAAAAAATAGTTAAAAGAACAACGTTTCGAGGTATAAATCGTTGGTCATCTCTTTTTCTTTTTATCTTTTTTTATTTACTTATTTTTGACATTTGTCACGTCATTGTACAGAATTTTTCACTGAACAGACTTCCCAGTAAAAATAATTGTGAGAAGGGTTACATGTCAAGTTTTATTTATAAAAATTTCCTACTTATTGCTCAATGACTTAATTTACATTTTTTCGTATGGAATATTGAGCTCAATAAGGGCATTTTTTGCAAAAATTTCAATAAAGTTGCCTGACTGAACACCCTATTGCACTGCCTGAGTTTTCGTCTGATATCAATAGCTAACTTTAAGAATATGACATTGAAAAATCATATTTTGTATGAAAATATGTTCTATTTAGAATCGCGGCCAGAGGAAATTTTAAAAATTCAATATTAGACACGATATTCGACATTTACATATAGAAATCAGACGAAAAGTCAGACAGTGTTATTATGGCAGTTTTGGTAATTCAAAATAATGCTACGCTGAAACTAATTGCCTTTCAACAATTTTTATTATTTTCTTCATATCTTCAGTTTCAGTTTTGCTGTGCTTAGTGAATGCAATTTTCTTAATATTTTTATAGCGTTTTCTTTTAAAAGACATTCTTGCTGCATGCTTTTAGTGTTTAGACTTTTGCTTAGTGTTTGAATTTTATATAAAGAAATCCTTTTATATCTAAATATTTTCAAATTTAAAATTTTGTAAGTACCGACATATGAAAATTTTACTGTTCAAAATTAAGTGAAAAAAATGATTCAAATGATTTATGGGAAAAAAATATTCACACATACACATACAAAAAAAAACTCCACTAAAGCCAAGAACAAACGACAAGAAATAACAAAAAAAATTGTAAATCTCTTTTTACCACACCAAACAAACATGCCTCAAGTCTTAACCGAAAGAAATACCGCCATTTAACTCCAATCGACAAAAAAACTATAAACCAATTTATAAATCTTTTTAAAAGTTTAGCTTAGAAACTAAAAAAAAAACAGCTGAATGAATGTTTAACAAAGCATACTGAACTGGATTTTTGAAATTCCTATTAATAACAACAACAAGAACAAGAACTATAATTATGTATTACAACAACTAATACCAAACTATCAATTACTACAGATCTATAACAGCAACAACAACAAACCACAAAACCTACTTTTTACTACAAAACCAATAACAATAACAAATAACAAAAAAAAAACAACAGCAAATTGCACAAATATTTCAAAAATGGCTGCCATAAAATTAAAATTCATGAAAGTAAAAAAACAACAAAAACAACAAAAACAAAAAAACTAACAAAACTCTCAAATAAATTCAACATCCAACATTTGATAAATTTTTAAATAACAATCCTAAATCAGCCAACTTCTAGAGTCTACTGTATAATACAGCCACATATGTATGTATGTATGCACTACTAATACTACTACAGATAAATACAATTACTAATACTAAACAAGCAGTACACAGCATCTGGACGAGCCATTCCTTTCGTTTATCGGCGCAGCAACCATTTTTACGTGTGAGAATTGCTTCTAGTGAAATACACCACTTTAGTCATGTTGATATTCTGCTCCAGGAGGTGAATGTGCACAAGATTTCCCCACACAAATACATACATATGTCGAGCATAATATCGGCTTTAAATAAAATCGAACACGACAAAAAGCGTTAACAAACGCAGAAGAGAAACGCAAGTGAATATTGCGTTTCTCCGTTATTTCGGCCGTTGTGCCTGCTTACCAAAGCATGAGCTTGTCCAGACGTTGTGCTACCCACTGTAACTACTACTATTTTGAAACGATTTTAGCTTTTAGCGAATATTCTCGTTTAATTAAAAAAGTATAAATAATCAATTTGATTTGTTTTAATATTTATATCAACAAAAAAATAAAAAAATTATATATGAAAACCAACAACTACAACAACAACCACATCAACAACTACAACAACAGTATATGCAATTTTACTCTGTATTTATAGAAAAATTTATATAATTTTATAAATAAAATATTTATCAATAAGAAGAATTTTAAATATACGAAACGTCCACTGAAAAATATCTGGTGTACAACTTTGCTTTTAGTGTGTCTTTTTTTTATTTTACTTCCAGATCACAAGGCTTTGCCATGGAATGGGCAAATATTGTTTAAAAGAAAATGATTAATAAATAACTAGTTCTTGTCAGTGCCTGTGCTTTACTACGCTGAGGTAGCTCATTGAAATTTTTCATAACACAAAAGATATCGATTTCTGAGTCAAACGTTATGTCTACTCTGCCATCTAATCACTGAGCTGTAGACGCTTTTAGTAGTTGCCGCAGTGAATTCTCGTCACTAAACCCGTAGCCTGTACGGAAAGTTTAACAATAAGCTCCTCTGGTACCTGAGATCACTGTTGTTACTGATGGCTAAATAACAGCAATTTTAAGCACTACGAAGTAACAGGTGCCATCAGTAACCCCATCGTGGCCCCTAGTCTGGCACAGGATTCAGATGGACATTCACACACAATGTGTGTCTCCGTCTCAGAGATGCAGATAGCATCCTCAAGGACAGCAATCCTACTTAGATGGTCTGAAGTTCTCATTCAGCGTTACTAGCGTCGTGATCCAGCCAAAGGTACCTCGGTCATACCCCAGTACTTCTCGCTGTAGCGTGCTCTCCCCTGGAGGTCAAGTCGTCATACCAATAACCTTTAACAAATATCTTTATTGATTGGTGGTGGCTGAGTATTTAGCGTCTTGATTCTGCAACCAGAAGCACCCGGTTTCGATTTCCGACCCTGTTATGATTTTGCTGTGTTACAGGACCCTAATTCGTCGGTAAAAAATAATGCGTTAAAATGTGTATAATTAACGTGCAACTGCAGAGTTGTGCAAGAATTAAGCTCTATCTCCCTACCTCTCTCACCACCTGTCTATTCTCTACACTGCCCACCCATCCTCTCTATATAGTGACAGTGCAATGCTCTGCATATGTAGGGGGAGCACTTGTTCTATATAAAAATAATTTTTTTGTTACATGATTTTAATCAACATTTAGTCATGTTAATTTAGAAAAGCTTAAGAGATATTTGCCTTTTGGGAAACTTCTCGTGTTTTTCGTACCTTTTGTGCTTTCTTTTTAAATTTATGCTTTTATGCATCTAGCAAAGGCAAAGCTTTAATCTGAATGAATATGTCTGAAGCAAAGTTGGACATCGGAATTAATTTTTTTTTGCACCCATTAAATAAACGCCATTGCAATGAAACTAATTTTAAAAACAACATTCTATAGCAAATTAATAATATCGTAAAATTCCAATAAGTTAAAGGAAAAATATTCAAAAATATTCAAAAAATTCAAAAACCTATCGAAAATAATTTATATATGTATAAAATGACCCAAAACTCTCTTTTTTTATTCTCAAACCCAACAACAAAACACAAGCCAATTCAAATATAAAAAGTAATCAAAGTATCAAACAAAACTTTCTTATAAAAAAAAACCAACAAAATATAAAAAAAAATTGTATTAAAAACTGTCAAATTCTCTCTTTCTCTCTCTATCGCTTAATTGCCTGTGTGCAGGGTTAATGGTGTCACAACGACCACACCAGCAACGACGACGACCACTTCAGCGACAACTTATAACATGGCATCTTTTAACGGAGATACTACCAGTTCAGCTACATCAACGTTGCCAACTACTGCTACCACTAGCAAAATGTCTAACCACTATAATGCCCACTTAGAGATCGCCGGGTTTTTTTTAAAGGTCGAACCAGCCACTGTCGGTATTTTTGACTCGTTTCCCTATGGAAATTGGCGGCCCTTCAACTAATGAACAGAATTCAAAGAATAAAATAAATGGCTTAATAATTGCTTTTGCTAGTGCTCTCTGAATTACAATTGCTAATAATTTGCTACTTTCTTTATTTCGGTAAAAGGCCTTAAATGGTTAAAACATTTCTCTTGCTATTGAACAGATCTTTTGTAAAGTTTGTGTTTTTTTTTTGTATGTTAAACAGGTTTTTTAACCTTCTGAAAAAAGTTTTTGAATTTTTTGTGTGTTAAATTATTATCGCTGCGTTTAATAATTGTCATAAGAATTTTGATGCTAAAATAAGCAACCGTTAGTAGTGCTGCATGTTAAATCGGAGTAAAACGCAAGCAACACTGTGGTTGGTAATGTAAACGATATTAAACAGGGTTGTTCAACGTGCAAATATAATGAGAAGAAAGTGAAAACGAGAATTAAATTCGCTATAAAAGGATAAGATCGCGCACAATGCGATCATTATTACGAGAGCATCTATTTGTGGTCGATTTCGCAGCGAGTCGCACTACGCATTACAGAGAAAATTTGTTTTTCGGCCGAACAGCAAGTATGTGGAATAAACTACACGCAGAGGTCTTTCCCGTCATTTTAACGTGGGCAAATTCAAATCGAATATCAAGCACAATTCCCTTTCTCCCAAAACCTTATTTCCTAGCTCCGGCACAATGCATGTGTAGGAGTCTTACCCTGACTGCCGGTGTAAGAAAAAAAAATATGCTTTAACATGAACATTTTTGTGGCAGAGTGTGTAAGGAACTCCACCCAGTTACTCCTTTAATATTGTTGTTAGAAAACAATCAATGACTGTTCACATTCGCGCCGAAAACATGAAGATGAATCAATGTGGCATATGAACTCAATTTTTCTAAGAATTTTGTTTTTTTTCGAAGGTATCCTATTCAACTTTTCATTTCCCACCACAGATGACACTGTCCAACTGTCAACACGGCCAAAACGAGTAAAAATTTCTGGATTTAACATCTCTATGTATCTTTGTATTTTTAATCGGTTGCTGTTGTCCCTACTCCTTTTATTCTGTTCAATGTTCCATGAAGAAGTACTGCCCGATAACTTTCAATATAAATTGATGTAACAATAAATATTAACTGCCGCATTCATAAAAAATGTTTGGATTTATAGAAGATATATTTATTGAACTTTGTATGGAAATTTGTGTAATAAACCTTTTATAAATCAAAAAAAATTTGTTGTTGCCAATAAATTTTTAAGTCCAAAAAAAAAGTTACAGAGTTCAGATTTTCTATTTGTAAAATAATTAATAGAAAATTCCAAAAAAAAATAATAATTTTTTCCTTTACAAAATTGTACGTCCGCCATCTTGTGTCTCTCAAATTGTAAACACATTGAAAGTACTGTTATCCTTTTTATGATGTAAATAAACCCGTTTCGTTGTAGTGCTTTGCGAACAACTCTGTGTTTAATTCCTGTTCGAAACTGTTTTTGTTTGTAGAGCTGGGTATTTTGTTTCCCATTAATTTAAAGCGCATTTCTTATGGCAATTGTTAAGATGAGACATAAAAATAATAAAACTGTTTTTTTAATTATTTTTAATAGAAAAATGCAAAAAAAAAAACTGTGTTGTTGCTTGAAAATCACATTTTTTTTAATTATTTTTTTTATAGCCATCATTGTATGTGGTTGTTGATTGATTGTTGAATAAATACCAAAAAAAAAAAAACGAAAAGGTTTTTGTGCAATTGGCCGTATAGAACGTCATATTTTTTTAAGTTAAAGATCTGTTCAATAGTGTTGGCGAATAAACGTGAAGAAAATAACAAACAAATATGGTTGTGTGTGTAACCAAAAGTGTTTTTTTTTTTTTTTAAGTCTTTTCAGAGTAGAGCAAATGTTGCATTTGAAAAAAAAAAAAAACTGAATACATGAAAACAAAATTGGAGTTAATGTGGTGGATACTTGCGAAAATATTTATGAAAAAAGAAAAATTAAAAAAATATATAAAACGAGGAGAGTGTGTGTATGTGGTAAAAATTTGGTTTAATATGTGGATAGATCGCTTTGACTAAATTCTGTAAACGGGTAAGTTTTTTTTTGTTTGTTTTGCTTTTACTATTAATTTTTAGTATATAAATTTGTTCTTACTATTTTTTATAAAAGAAAATAAAATCGTATTTCATATTGTTGTATCATATATACTACATACAAACATACATACATAGTTGAACTTATGTATATTTTAATTGCCTTCAAGAATCACAATTGATTTATAAGTAGAATCAAAGTATATTTATCAAGTAGTCTTACAACACAACAACAATACAAAAATTGCAGGCATTTTTTTTTGTGTAAAACAAATTGGAAATGTAAATAACAGATTGAAAAAATAGCAAAAAGAAACCTAAATTTTTGCACACTCTCATATTAAACAAATGAGTAAAAATGATATTGGCGCGCATAAAATGTCAACAAATTTTGACATTCACGTTGTGCAAAACGAGCCAAAAAGTCACCTGATTAGTTGAGTCTACTGGATAAATAAACTATGAGTAGAATAAAATTTTTGTTTTTCAAACTTTGCAACAGGTTTTTTTGTTGTTTTTGGAAACTGTATTGAGAAAATTTAAAGGAAAAAGTAGCAACTTTACTTGAACAAGTTGTGTTTTCTATTGCCAGTGGCAAAATTATTTTTAAATTCAGTGGCTGTTTCAAGCAATTTTAACCTAAAATGGCCTATAGACCTTGACTTGGTTATTTATTTATTTATTTTTATATCGCTATCTCTCTCTTGTTCTCTTATTTAGAGCTGTTGTATTTATATTGCTATTTTAAATGTCTATTATTTTTCTAATTAGATACTTTATTTTGTTTCTTTTTTATGTTTGGCAAATGAATTCTAAATGTGTTTTAATTATTATGACTTGCGTAGTGTTACGAAACTTCATGTTCAATTCATGTGTACTAATTTTGAAATATTTTAACACGGTAAATGTATTGCTATAAAAGGAATCGATGTATGTGTAGAAAATGCCTTCTAAGGCATTCTGCTGGTAGACACACATGTCTATAAATTTTCAAGTAGAAATAATAATTAAAAAATTCCAGCGGCAGACTTATTTATTTAGGCTTTTTTTAAACTTTAAACGTTGGTAGCATTTATTATTATAAAGGCAAAACAACAATTTCTGGCGTTTACACTTTATCTTTTATTGTAATTGGCTTGGCGACAAAATGTATGATATTGTTGTCTCTACACACAAGTTGTGGAACACCAGACCCCAAATAGTGCTTGGATTTCTTAGGACGGGTTTAAAGTGACGGACTTTGCACAATAGATGGTCTTGGTCGCTGTGCTTCCTGGTCCCAATATTCTCTTCGTTGTTTCAAAGTATCCAAACTATCCAAATGAGTTACTACTGCCTTTATTTTAAACCCTTTTCTATCCCTTCCTGTAGGCTTCTGTGCCTGCTCTAATTTAATTAATTAGGTCTCATTCAGTCGAATGCCTCATCAATTCTCATTAATCTATAGATAAAAAAAGACCCCTGAATTTAATTTATAACATTCAAATATTGTGGATTGAACAGGAAGAGTTTTTTTTTGTCTTTGTTTTGTCGTACACCAACCTAAACCGGCTGAAATGTACTGACCTGCCTTAATATGTTTTTAATTTATGACTTCATTATGCACATTCGTTATATTTTTGATAACGAATTTTTGTTGTCGAAATATTTGTTTGTTGTTGTTATAACACATATATAAATATAGTAATGAATTCCAGCGAGTTTTGTCATTAAAATTCTGAAATGTTCAAAAATATAACAACAATTTGCATTATTTTTTTCTTCTTAACAAATTAACACATTTAAATAATTTATAAGCAAAGAAATCAGCATCATAAAATTTTAAAATTTATTTAAAAAAAAATATATAAATAAAAAATAAAATTGCTTAACCCTTTAAGAAACTCGATTTTTTATAGCACCACGACAAAAATAAAACAATTAATTTGTTATAATTAAAACCTTTAATATAATTTTTGCAAGAGTTTTGCGCATAAAAATGGTAAATGTTGCCACATAATTTTATTAAATTTTAATGAAAACAATATTTGCAACTGAGATTTAAAATGTTGCCACTTATTTTTTACGCATTTAGGTTTTCACACAATGTGGCGTACAATTATTAGGAAAAAATTACAGTTGTTTGCTGGCCCTGTTACGGTATAAAAAAAATTACTTGGCGAAATTAAACATGAACAAAAAAAGCAATTTTTAAGTAAATAAAATAAATAAAATAATTGAGTAGATTTAACTTTAATTATTTAATTTTAAAATTAAACAATTATTAAAATAAAAATTAACTTTATTTACATCTACCAATATATTTGAAAACTAAAATGAAAAACGGTAACTCTGTGCTAACTTGTTCGTCGTTTGTCGGCGTATCAGAATTTCCTCGACGGCGGTGTTGCATAAATTTTCATACGAACGACCAACAAAGTAGTACAGAGTTACCGTTTAATTTTTAATGTTTAAAGTAATATTTTTTGTCATACGGTAACACTCTCATATGTTATATGAAAATTAAATTTTAATAATAAATTAAATAATATTGATAGAAGTGAATTAATAATTGAAGAAGTAAGAAAATATGGACGCCTATACAATCTGGTATCGAAAAATTCGAAAAATATAGAAAGACAGAGTGATTGTCGTAATTGTGCGCCACATTGTGAATTTACGCAACGAACTTTTAGCGACGAATTTGTTGTGTTGGGCGAAATTCGCCGTTCGTTCCAATTGTGTTCCCAAATTTATGCTGTTAATTGTTGTATTTCAGGAAAGACTTGCGTTTGTAGAAATTTATGACCAATAATGTGATGTCAGTGGTGACAACACTCTTTTTTTAGATTTTAATGAACACAAAATTTATGATCATTTAGATGTCATTTAGTTTTTGAAATAAAAAATTGGAATTTGTTCAAGTCTTATTTTGATAATTTTAAATCTTTGTCTGTGTATAAAGTATACTTGTATGTAAGTGCGGCAACACTATGTGATTAACGCAACAGATTAAAGCTGTGTTCACATTATGTAAATGTATTTGTCACAAGAAATGTCACTTTTTATACACAAATGAGTTTGTGGGTGCGTCAAAAACTGCGTTTTAAAAAAAGGTTTATGATTTTTATGTTTATTTATTTATTATGTACATTTGACATAACCTAGAATATTTCACAACAATATACTGCTGTTCAATAATAGACAGATTTATATTTCTATTCACTTTAATTGTATTTAATTTAATTAAGAATTTTGTTTTTTAAATAATATGCATGAATAAATAGATTTTAATATACATTTTCCGAAACAAAAACACAATTCACTTGCAAAACAGCTGATGTCACATGGCTTGTCACTTGAAAATAGAAGACGCTGTAAAGCAAAAGTGCTGTGTGTACTGCACTTAGAGAAATAACACATGCTAGCTGTTGTTAAAAGCTGTTCAGACTGTATGTACAAATAGACGATGTTAAAAAGTGTCATTCTATATGACAAATAGTACACATAATGTGAATACAGCTTTAGTAATACGATCGTTCACTCTCAAGGCGAATTCATAATAGGTGAATTTACTAGCCTAGCTGGCCGACTATTTATCACTGTTTGATGTCAAATTGTATGAATTATTTTGACAAAGTACAAAGATTTTTGGTTGTTGTTGTTCTAGTAAGTTTACCTGGCATGAATTCGCCTTGGCCACTCTTCTATGCGATTAGAGTTGTGTTTTTATTGTAGTGACACTGATGTGTAATAGTGTGGCACTTACAGCAGAGTTGCGTGAGAATTATATCAGATTTTTGTTTTACATAAACGTACGATTGTGTAGAATGGTCAGGCGAACTGTCAACAATTGATATTTTGCTAAAGTCAAATTAAACTGCTAAAATATGAAGAAGAAAGTTTTGAAAATACAACAAAAGAATGTAATTTTTGTGGTGAAACTGTAAAAATAAAAAATTAATTTTGTGTGATTAATACTTTTCCTCTGATGTAACACGAGTGTTGGGTGTAGCGAGGTGGGACTGTATGTGAGTAGTGTTTGAAATGTATCTTCACAGCATCCTGATAAATATTATATTTTTCGATTAGTTCGGCTCTTAAAGTGTTAATGGCTGCGTGTGTGTTTGCGTTTTTAGTGCTGGCAAAATTTTGCATAAAACACAATAACCAAAAATTAATCACAATAAAAAAAATCAAAAACAAATGTTTTTTTTATAGTTTTTGTTTAGATATGTTTAGCCCCTCAATGTTAGTTTTTATTTTTCGTGTTATTCACGTATGTGTGTGTGTGTGTGTGTGTGCGTGTGTGTGTGTGTGCGTGTGTGTGTCGCTAATTCTGTTTGAGAGTGTGTGCAGTTTTTCAAATAGTATTTAGCAGCAGCAGTGGGTATATCCCATATGGTCTAGTGGCTAGGATATCTGGCTTTCACCCAGAAGGCCCGGGTTCGATTCCCGGTATGGGAAGCAACATGTTTTTTTTGTTTTCACTCACCAAATTTAAATCAAACACAATCATTGTTTTTGTTTTTTTTTTTTAGCAATTTCTTGACAAAAATTGTTCATATATTTAAAATTTCTTCAAAACCATTTAACATTTAAATGCGTTTTAACTAATATCCTGGTTTGCTTCTTTTCTTTTCGTTTTTCTAATTTTAGTTAAAGAAATTAGTAACGGCGGACGAACACCTTTGCTGCAGGAGCCACTATATGGAAGCCGCACTCAGCAATACAGTAAGTAGCATTCAAATACTTAGCAAGCAGTCGTTGTTCTGTGTAGTTAAAAGTTTGTTAAAGTTAAAACGGTTGAAAGAGTTTAAGGGAAAAGTATCAGGGGAGGGGGCGGGTGCGGATGCGGGTGCGGGTGCCTTTGCAAATGACATTTAATATTCATTAAACTTTAATCCGTTGCATGTTTTTATCTTATAAAATATGAGAGATGAAAACTTTCTACTTCATTTGCCAGCAGTCAACCACTTTACAACAAACTCCTTAACTGTTACATCTTGACTTTAATTAGAGCGTTTTTATTTTTCTTTAAGTGTATTCAAGGCACTTGAGTTGTATACACTTGAGCTTAAAACTAGATGATGATGATGATGATGATGATGATGATGCAAGCAGAGCATTTATTCGTTGCTCATACCTCTCTGGGTCTTAACTTGCTAAATTAAGAAATGAAATGCGCTTCCTCCTCTTTAGGTGCACTGTCACTCTTTTTTCTTCGTCGTTTCGTTTCGTTTCGTTTAGTTGAAAAGCGTATAAAAAGTGGAAGATACTGTTGCTTGTTGTGTTGTCTCTACAGTATTTAAATTGTTTGTTGCCAAGATTGAGTATGCAAGAGTTGCAACGAAAACCTTTGACACACTTTGCTTTATTGCTCACAATTCCATTAATGTATTTTAGCAAAAAAAAAAAAAAACGAAAGTTATTTATCCATATTGTGTTCACAAACACGTGTGAGCGACACTTGTAACTACTTTTAATTTTCTTAACATCGGCAATATAATTAAGCCATACTAGTACAACAACCACAAAAACCATTCTACGTTGTCAACACTTCCAACCATGATAAATAGTCGTCAGCTGAGCTTATAAGTTCACCTGATTAAGACTCATACATTTTAAAGATATCCAGGGACACTTGCTGAGCTATGAGGGTGGGAAAAGTGCATATTGAATGATTAAATATGTAAAAGCTGTTTGTAATCAGTCCATTTCAGCTACAACGGACCACGTAGTCCAATATTATCTGCAGGAAGTTCTACTCAACTAAAGAAGACTCCTGTCAACCTTTTGAGGAGCTTTTAGAGCATTCAACTGATATTTTTAATTAGAATTTTCATTATTTTAGCTGATTTTTTTTTAGCTTAGAAATGGTTTCGTTATAAAATTTCTATTAATTAAAACTTTTTCCATATCAAAATGTTTTGCATAAATCTGGTGGAATTCATGTGTGCCATAAGTTTTCTTGCGACTCTTTTTTTTTTTTTTTTCTTTTATTATTTTCGTAATGCACTTGCAATTGGGTCAAGTATTTTACGGAAATAAATACGCCCGTAATTACTTTTACTGGCTGGATGACAAAAGTCTTTTACGTTTTTACTTCTCATTTCCATTTACTAATTCAAGCTTAATTGTGCACCCACACACACTTCCAAATAAAACTGCTGTAAAGAAGAATTGTATAATGACATTTTATACAGAAGCTGGCCAGTATGTATGGAAATGAAATAAATTTTAATTGACTTAATTAGTAGAGAAAGGAAAGCAAAACTAAAGAATAAACCCTGTGTTGTATTCCCTCTCCCAAAGTCAGTCGTCAACAGTTGTCAAAAATTCTTGAATGTTTTAATTTCTTTCACTAATATTTCTTAAGTCTTTTTAATGAGAGCAACGCCTGGGAAACGGTAGTTCAGTTGCTAAGAAAAGGAAAATAACGAACGTTACCGTTAACAACAGCCCATCATTATCTGTTAAAGACTCAAAGTGCCACCTCCAGGCTTAAAAAGAGGCTGATAAAATTGCTGTCTATAAAAATGTGTAAAAGGTGTTTTTTTTTTAGCGGTACAGGGCTTGAAAGTGAAACACGTAAATCACTACTGATAAATTGCTTTATTCTTTGCAACTTTTGTGACATTTTTCAACTTTCGGGCACCCGGCTCGCTAGAGAAAAAAATTCAATTAAGTAGTCTAATTTTCTATATATGCGTTAGCCGGTGGACACTACAGATCGAATATCGTGGGTTCAAAACGCAGGCAATTCACGCAAAAATTTTTCTGTGGATATTTTCCATCTCTATGCTAATACAGCGCCCGATTTTGAATCCTTTAGCGTCTAAATACCAGCGGCAGTGCAGCTGTCATCTCTGCATTAACTACGCCCTACTTTCACCCCACTCCCCTCCCCAACATTTCCACTTCTGTACATTAATTATCCATTCCCAAACAAGGTTACATACAATGTTACCACTGTTGCTGGCTATTTATTTCTCTTAAAAAAATTTCAAGTCAGATATCTGTGTGCCTCAATCGCATGAGGCGTAGACCGTAAAATTAATTTAGCCCTTCCAAAGATAGACCAGGGCTGTTAAATTCTTTCACTCGCTCTACACTCTCTGCGTGGCATGTTCCGTCATGTTATGAAAATCGCCGCTATTGGCTCCGTAGGATAGTGCATGAGCATTAGTCTTATCAATATGTACGGGTGCGGTTTCGATTCCCGCCTAGACCCAGGGCTTTTCTTGTGGTATCACAATGGGCCGAAGTGGAGCGTTCTGCTTCGGGGAGGCTCCGCCATGTAACATAACCCATCCTACTGCCCAGTAAGGTCTTTTAAAATTCTATTATAAAATTAAGGGACGGACGTAGTTAAAATTTTGAACTACAATGACAAATGGAGTATTTTTTTTTGTTGTCAACACCGCACTGTTACAGAATGTCTGTTGCCCGCCCTGTAGAGTACAATTGGCTGATTGCTCGAATAAATTGTCATGATGTCGACCATTAAATTACACAATGTGTTTATTTAATTCGATCGAACTTGGTCGATCCAAATTAAATGCACAACAAATAACAGCTGTCCTAACAGCTGTATTGCCAACTTACAGTTGTATAACTGTAAAAAATTTATACTGTATATAATGAGTGTATGTATTTATCGTTAAATGTTCATACATGTCGGGCATTATTCTGTTCCTAACAAAAAAATAGACAAATTTCACAGGAAAAACTTTTATAACATCTCATTATTGTGCTCAGAAAAAAAGTGCCAAGCTCTTGGGTAGTAGTTGAGTAGCTTAGGCTGGAGAAACTGCAACTGAAAAATAAACAAGATAAAAACTTGTTGTTTATATACGGAAGACTACAAGAAATCTTTTAAACAGGAAAAACAGGATATTTTTAGGGGAGGTGTTGGGCTGACTACCAATCGTATCGTTTAAGGGAGGTAAAAGTTTTCTAGTGTGATATATAATAATGAGTTTAAGTTCTTGTCATTACAAATTGTGTGTTCCCTACATAAACACTTGAAAAGTAATTTTCATTCATGCCAGCATGGCTTTATACATTTTCTTGTGCAGGATGTTGGCTAAAAGAGGAGAAAGCCAAATGAGCTTAACACCCACTAACGAGGTTTTGTTTAAAACAATATTCAAACAGAAATAAAGTAAATCCCAGAAGTTAAAACTTCAAAAAGTCTAAGAGTAGAAAACTACAACTACAAAAGTAAATAGGTAATAGGACTTTGATAATTCTCGTATTCTTTTTTTTCCGTTTAAGTTCTTAAACTACTTGAGAAGGTTAATAAAATAAATGCATAGAAAATGAGAAACTTGAGTAAAAACTTTTAATGTAATAGTAAATTTTGTTATAAGAGAAATGTAATTTTTTTTTTTAATTTATAATCTGTATTAATTTCCAAGAAATGGAAATCTCGCTTTAATTCAGCATTACGTTGCATTTGCACTGTCATTTAAGGAATATGTACTGCCTGGGGAAGATGCGACAATATTACCGGCGGACTAATAATGGCAGACGTGATCGAAATCTCTGTTCTTCGTTTCATAAAGTTAACGAAGATTTAAAATGATTATAAATGACAGTAATTTGACTGAAGTCTTTTTAGTTACGTACTGTTAGAGGAGTTGAAAATAACCAATTTGAGTCGTTAAAATAAGGCCAAAGAATTTCTTTAAATGCAATAAAATGTCTCCACTTGCTTTTATTGCTTCAAATTAAGCCTTCCAATCGTTAGCGCATTTTACCTTAAACGGCAGTAATTAATCGATTGACCGATGAACTGTTTTTTGTTAAACTTTTGAATGTCCTATTAAATCGATCTGCTGGGGAACAAGTCATTTGTAAACACATGCTTTTGGTTTATGAAGAGCTTTGTTTTTAAAGTTCAGGTTCGACAAATTTATTTTAATGTGGCAAATGTGGCAAATGTTGGCAGGAACGTTTATTTTCTATCCTTTAACTTTCTCTGGTTTTTGTTCTATTCTTCTTAAATGGCTCCTGAAAATCTTTTAAATTTTATTATGATTTCTTTAAGACAAAATAACCTGTCAACAAATGGTTGTAAATTGAAAAAGTTTTTATGTTGGCTGCTGGTTGTTTTAAAATTTATTTTTATTACTTCTGCTTTGTCAGGATGAAAATGGTGTAACAACTGAAAAATATACCTTTTTTTCAAATGCAATTGAAAAATCTTCTTTCAACTACGCCTTGAAGTCTTAACTTGTGGTATCATTTAAGAGCGCAAATTTAAATAGTTTTAATAATTTACTTGAATTAGAAATTCCTAAACTAAATCATTGTTGTGTAACAGCGCAAATAATTCCCTTGTCTTATTAAGAGTTTTGACGCTTTTTTTGCACTCCTTCCTCAGTCGTTTTTCTTTTTTTTTTTTTTTTTTTTAATTTCATCTTAAAATGTGTTGCCGGGTGTATTTCTTTTTTATTAAACAATATTTTTACAAGTCTCCATGATGCGGAGTGCTGATGATGATGTTTCGCAATTTTACAATTTTTTATATTTTTTTTATTGTAGTTGGGATTTAGGAAAATGAGCACGGCCCATACAGCAACAACAGCATCTGCAATCATTACAAACCATGTCTCTTTCATTTCATATAAAATAAATGAAACGGCTAAAGTCCTTAGGGAAATTAGTTTTTATGCATGTATTTTTGCTCTTTTCATATTTTCTTTTAAAGAATTCATAAAGGCGAATTCAATTTTTCGCGTTTAATTTGTGCTTTTGTTGTAGTTGCTGCTGGTTGTTCATTCACATTACGGACGTTTTGTTGGTTGTTTATTGTTTTTGTAAGGAACGCATTATAGAATTGTTATTGAAAATATTAAAATATTTATAATTTTTAATAAATTGGCATAAAATCGAAATTAGTGTTTATGGAAAGCAACCGAAAATCAGTTGCATTGCCAGTCGGCAAAAAATAGCATTTTCCAGTTGCCATTTTCAGCAGCTGCCAATTTATTAATCAAGTTATTTATTATTTTATTATTATTTCCTGACGATGCTACCTACCTATTTGGTAGCGAAATATTGAGAAATAAATAATAATTGAAAAACTTTTCATAAAAAAGACCATCGCTCAAAAATAAATATAATTAAAAAATTTTAATAAAGTTCAAAATAAAAATAGAAGTGATACTAATATTTATGAAACTTAAAAAATAATAAAATTAAATGAAACTATTGTTCAATTCGCTACCCAGAACAGTGTTCTGCTGTTGACAATTTTAATAATAAACACAGGTTACCCTGCAATATACACAGGCTTTTAAGAAACATTTTAACTGGCTGACATTGTTATGCGAAAGTAGTTGGCTTCTTACTCCACCACAATACGAAAAAAGCACACAGATTTCCAATCTGTATTTGATATGCGAGGACATATATAAATACTTTAGTCATGCCAACGAGCTCTTAACTTCACGGTATTTAAAACCGTGAAAATAAACCAAGTCGCTACCCAGTGAACTTTTTGCTACATACATTTTCGATTTGAGACCAATGACAATGTAAGCAAGACCCATCCAATGGGTGTATACAATTTCTATTTACATTTACACAGCGATGGCCTAGGCTGTAAGATTTATCCAACACAATATACATTGTAAGCGAAGGTTGGATGGGTCCAACTATTATGGTGAATTCGGAGTGCAATAAGATGTATCTGAATGCCATTGATCTTGGAATGAATTTTAACTATTGCATAATTAAATTAGGAACTTCATTCTTTTTCAATATTTTAATTTTTTATTGTTATATATATTATTAATATATATTAAATTAATTGTTATAATATGAGAAATAAAAAACAACACTTCACTTTTAAAAACACTTATGAACTTGATACAAATTTTACTTTGGAATAATAATAAAAATGAAAAAGAAAGAATAACGGAAAAATTACTTCAGAAAAAAGAACAAAATTCATAATTAAAACGAAATGACAATATGATACATTACAAAGCCGTCCAAATCAGATGGTAATGCGATGCAAAATTTTTATTTGTGTTTGTTTTGATCTTCATTTCTAATAAACATTTAACTTTACAATTGGATGGGAAAAAGACAAATCCGAATCAGATGCGAGTTGTTAGGGCTTAACTATTTTCGTTTTATTTTCCCTATTGACATAATATTAGTATACAATCGGATGGCTTTCAGTTTGTAATGAGTAACCGGACTGCTGGGTAGTTATAATGCAAAGTTGTTTAAGACTATGGGATATATAGCAAATTGGGCGAAAATACTGTTGACTGAGTAGTTAGAGCGTTGACTTTACAACCAGAAGATCGTGGGTTCAATCCCCCGTCAGCTTAAACATTTTTCTGACGAGTCTCTCCTTCATCGTTATTTCAGTAATTAAACGTCGGCAAAGTATATTATAAATAAAATATCTCTTAGCTTACGGATTTTCAAACACACACAACTACAAACTTGTGTAAAAATTAAGCTCTCTATCCTTCTCTATGTTCACCAACTGTCTCTTCTCTATACCTTCTCTTTCAACTAGTTTTCCTATTGCAATGCACATTGCATACGTAGTGGACAAAAATAGTGTGTTTGAGGGCGTGCCGCCGCCCATTTTACTTATTGAAAAATTGTATCATAACATGGCCTAAAAATTGTCGAAATCCATTTAGTTGCATTTAATATATAATTTTGATTAATAAATAACACAGCTCTTTGGGAAAAAAAAACAAATTGGATGCTGTGCCAGTTGGAAATTGAACTGTGAACGTGACTTAAAACGTATTTTTGCTCTGACAAGTTTGCTCTTATTGACACTAAATTAAAATCAAATTAAGCCTGCCAGGTGGGGAAGACCTACTGCTTATGTCCATTTTTTCCGATCTCTGTAATCGATTTGTTATCCCATAGTGTTTTCACACTAAGTTAGGTCCTGCCTTTAACCGAGTTTTATCACACAAAACAATTTTGCTCAAACCATTTTTAAAACATTTCTTGAATTTGTTTTAAATACAACCGTGTTTTGTCTGTACTAAACTCAGTGCTACCAAGTTAAAAATAATGTAAACAACAACAACAAAGAGAAATAATAGTGCGAATAATATAGAAAAAAACTGTTCTACAGAATGTGCAATAAATGTTATAGAAAGTAGAAGAAAGTACTGCGAAATATACAGTTATTTCTACGAGAAAAATACATTTTCTTATGAACAAACTGATTCGAGCAAACTGTATGTTGAAACCAAATTTAATGAAATTTATATCTGAACAAAATACCAGCTGTTTATAGTTTTAATATTCATATCAGTTTTTAACTTTAAGTGTGAAAACACTATCATCTTGTTTTGATATCGTTCAAGTTTGGGTTTTAATTGTTCTTTTGTGACTGTATTATTTTTTAAATAAGATTTTTTTTATGTACTTTAATATTTATTTGTTACAAAAAGCAGCTCACGCTTTTGTTAGCTGCCGGAATGAACAGGCAAGGAAGCGGAAGTGAGTGTATTATTGTCAGTTGAATAAAACACCAGCAGCAACAACAACAACAACAATAAATTACTACTATGTTTTCAAAGCTACCGAAAGGATTTGGCAAATGAAAGTTTCGTTGTTATCATTGTTGGTTCTTTAAATTGTAAATCAAAATGCTAGACAATGGATTTGAATGTTGTGAATGCTGCAGTAGTTTTAGGTTACGGCTACTTTAAGTTTCTGTTTAATTCCTTCACTTGGAAATTTAAATATTTAAATTTAATCTAAGAAGTATTCTTTCTCTTGAAAACATACTCTAGAAAATGTCATTTTATTAGTTGCTCTGCCGAAAACAAAGCAACCACTGAATGATTTTCTTTTAATTTAAAATTTTTTCTAATTATTTTATTTTATTTTATTTTGCTATTTCTTTATATTGTTTTCACTGTTCATTAAAACTTTGTTTAAATGCAAAGAGCAAAAAATAAGTGGCGGCTGGCGTGTTACCACCAAAACCATATTGTACAGTTTGTGGTGAAACAAGATAAAAATTCTTGAAGAAATTCCCACAAGGAAAAATATTTTAAATATTTAAAACTTTTTTTTTTTTTTTTATTTAAATACTGTTAATTAAAAGTTTTCGATGTGATAGAGATTTTAAGTAAGAAAACTAGAAAATTTTTGCTGAAGGTTATCTGTATAGGCTGCATATGAAAAACGTAGCCAATTAACCAGTGGGAGTGGCGCTGTAAACACAATTGGAACGTATGACGAACTTTGCGTAGCACTTTTACAAATCAATATATTTCGCATTAAGTTCGTGCAATTTATGCGCAATTATTGTATGACGAGAAAAATATTTATCATCATCATTACATTTACAAACATTATTTTGGTTGCTGTTGGCTGACTAGTTAACTCTGCAGCGAGGAAGAGCGTGGGTTCAAGCCCTAGTCTAGCTATCAAATATATATCCGTTGTGCCTTATGCTAATGTAGATCATAGTGTAAACGCCTTCTATCTGTAATTGAGCCATATCCATGACTGTTCCTAAGCTTATGAAGACGTTAAAGCGTTGCTTTAGAAATTAACAGAACGCGTTATGGCAGAGCTGGGTAAGAATTAAGCCCTGCTTTAGCATTTCAGCAGCCTCCAGTCTCTTCTCTACACTATTCCTTTGCATAAAGAAGGTGATACCAAATGTCTTCATGACTGTCGGTGGGCATGTTAATTGCCTTTTGATATTTGCAATGACACCAGGTCGCTTTAAGAAAAATAACCGTGTTATGAAATAATTTTATATTTCATGTGCTTCAAATGTTTTAATTAAAAATTTATATTTTGGAAAATTCATCTAATTTTTCGAAAAATTATTATTCTTTTAAACAGAAATCCTTAAAATTTCTTTTTGCGTTTTTTATTTTGCAATTTCTTGATTTATTTGAAAATTAAAAAAATTAAAAAAAAATTTTTTTCTTATTAATAAAAATTCACCGAAGTGTAAAACTATTTCTTTGTGGGAA
Source organism: Dexiosoma caninum (assembly GCA_963924685.1). NCBI lineage: Eukaryota > Metazoa > Arthropoda > Insecta > Diptera > Tachinidae > Dexiosoma > Dexiosoma caninum. The sequence continues at coordinate 50,652,982 of OZ004728.1, read as the reverse complement.
TGCGAACATGTGTGGACGTTAAGGAAATTTTATAATTTAAACAAAATCCTTTCAGCTGTACATGCAGGCACACCCACACACACGTACACATTCCCACACATTTTCCAAAATCATTACGAAAGCTTTAGCTTTTTTCCTTCTTGTTTTCCTTGGCAAATATTACAGATTATGATATTTTTATTCCTTGAAGTCTCTTATTTTTTCTCTTTTTTTACTTCAACAAAAAAAAAAAAAAGAAAAAATTAAAAATAATGGTTGTTAATAAATATTCTTATTGGAGTTTTATCCTTTTAATGTGCTTCTTTTTGTGTTTTGCTTCCTCTTTTTTTCTATCCTTCTGCTGATGCTGATGTTCGGTTCGTAGAATATTTTCCTGATGGCTTCAGTTTTCTTTCAGCAAAAATCTGTTTCGTAGAAGAGAATTTTTTTTTTTGTTATATTTTTGATGCGTTATTGTAATTGTTGTTGTTGTTGTTGGAAAAACCTTAAGATACGGTTGCATTTTCGGTGTAAGACAACAGATGTATGGACATGCAGCAAGCGAGAAAAGAAGAAAAGAAAAAAAGAACAAAGAAGAAGCAATTATTATCACATTGTCTGATGACACATGCCTGGGCACAGTGGGGCACGTAACTATATATAAAATCCATTTGAATTACATAAGGGATAAGTTTCCATTTTTAACAATCAATTTTTTCTGAAAAAAGAAATTAAAAAAAAGAAAAAAATTCGAGGTCCTAGTAATTCCTCACCTAAACTTGTTCTGTTTCTGGTAGCAGAGAAAGGGGATGCATTTTGTTTATTATATCACTTCACCGACTGACGAAGGAAGGAAACTCATGCACATCAGTAACATTTCTGATGACTGGAAGAAGGCTAGAACACGCTACCCTTCGGCTTTGGAGTTAACGGGCGGGTTACACTTTTTTTAATTGTTTAGTCTATAGTCTATATCTCTTTAACTAGTTCTGTACTGATTGCCTCAAATTCGCCAATGCCACAGTTATAATTTTCGCCACATCTGAGCACCCAATTTAGTTTTTTTTTTTTGTGAATTTTTGTAAACAATGAAAAATCGACATGCATGTGCATGCCGTAAACAAGAAAAACTTGCAAGATGGCTAATAATGCCAACGTAATCCAATATTGTAAAAAAAGAAAATCGTAGGTATTGAGTATGGATGTTATTTATTGCCCTTTGACCTCATTAGCCGATTTTCATTTAAGTATACAGATTTTCGCTACAAGCGTTAACAGACTTAGCATTTGCATAAAGCTTGGCTGTCCGAAGTGTAGTTCTGACTGAATCATGCCGTTAAAATAAGCAGGCGGCACCATTATGGGTATAATTTTTAGCATTTATTTGTTGCCTATTAAATTTTAAGTATTTCCTTTATAGATAAAAATACATTTACAATTAATTTCTAAAATTTTTAAAGAATTTTATGGAAGCTTAAAGTACTTTTAGAAAGATATTTCAATGTTTTCAAATAAGTTTTTTTTTTTATTTTACTGCTACGAATATTTATTCTTCAAATTTGGTTCCACATTTTTTTTTCTTTGCTATTTGCCAAAAAAAAAATTTACTTTTGCTTTAAGCGAAAAGAAATTGCAATTAATTTTTTTATTCCCATTTTAATGTTGTTTAATATTTTCCTCGTTTTTCATGAGCCATTTGTTACAATTTATAGTCGAACGTTAACACTGCCATAACCAATTTCTTTCTGTTCCTGGCTTCAAATTAATATTTTTGTTTTTTTTTTTATTATTCTTTTCTTAATGGAATAAATATCTGCTCATAAAAAATCTTTCATTTAATACATGTTTAAAATAAGTTTTTACAAACACATTTAGTCTTGTCCAAAACAAAGATTTCTCAAATTTGTTTTTCTTGCATTTATTTATTTATTTCTTGTGATTTTATGATGTAGAAAACTATTTCTGATTGGTCATTGTGATTAATGTGCAATAAACTAATTCACTTTGACAATTTCATTAAAGAATTAAATCGCTTACAAAGACAAATTTGTGCAGAATTTTTAATGGCAAAACAAATGAATACGTTAACGGAATAGAAAAAGAGAGAGCAACAGAAAAACGCCTACTTCACGTACAGAACGTGGTGATAGAAAACATACAAATACGAGACATTTTATGAATCATCCAGAAGCTATTAAATGCCATAAATGTTATACTCGTACGGAGCAGTTGTGCAGACAATGTTTTTTAGTTAGACAATTGGGCAGACACAAGGCCGCACAGACGGGCAGGTTTTAAAAACAATAAATCATTTCGAGAAGGAGGAGTAGACACCACTGACTTGTGTGCATATAAAAACATATTCAAACATGCAAGAATGTTGTTGATAATATTATTTAAAATAATATATTGACAGTAAAAATAACAAAGTGGAATTTAATTTAAATGCAACAACAAACACGCGTTTGTGTTTCACCAATCAATTTAATTTTAATTAAAAAACAAAATTCAGTTTTTTTTTTGCATTTAAAAACTTTTTTTATGTGCTTAACAGCAGCTTAAAATATGAATTTCATTGATTTATATTTATTTAATAATTATTGAATGTCAGTGTTCTATGCCGAAATTAATATCAATCATACATTGCCAGGCAGACAATTCAACAGTGAGAAAGAGAGAGAGAGAGAGAGATTTTATTGTTTTAAATCAAGTATACGCTTATAATTATAGAAAATGTCATGTTGTTTTTGTTATTGTTCCGTTATTTTTTCTTTTGTTAATTTCTTAATTACATTTCCTTTGCACATTTTTTAAAATTATTTTCCAAATTTTTTTAATAGTTTCTAATCAAAATTTATGCAAAACTAATAGAAATTAAATGTCTTGTTTAATTTTAATCATTAAATAAATCTGTTTGAAATCATAGATTTTCCACCACTTGACAGTTTTCTCAATTTTGAGTTTATTTAAGGAGCCCCCTCATTTAAATTTGTTCTTTATTAATCATGCCATACAGCATGATTAATTAATGCTACATTCACTGTCAGAAAATGAATTAAAAAAATTAAAAAGAAAGCCGTACACATATACATACATGTTTACATATGTACGTACGTACATAAATATAATTGTGAGTGTGTAGATAGGTAATTTCCAATACCTTGGCATTTAATTGGCTGCAATAAATAAAAGTACATAGAGAAACCCCGTAGGAAATTAACATAAATTTAAATTCAAATATGTATGTATTTATTGTCGTATGGGAAAAAAGATGAAACATGCGTCTTGCTGGTAATTGACACATGTTTCACACGACTTTTTCTTTAAATTAATTATCAAACAAGAATTATAATTTTTGGTGTGTTGCTTATACAAAGACATGTGCATGCATACATACATACATACATATGTGAAAAATGTCACAAAATAATTTCGTATGTGTTTAAAGCGAATGCTACACGATCAATGTTCTGCTTTAATCTTTGTCATTGTGTGCGTTATTTTATAAAAAATATTCACACTTAAACGTATATGTGTGACTATTGATCGTGTAGCATTCGCTTAACAGTTTATTGAAGCCATTTTAACATGCAATACATTTACATACATGTACACATATGGCTGTTTGTTTTCTCATACGTACGTATGTATTTATGTAAACCAAAATCACGCACTTTTTTCTTTAAATGTTTTTGTTATGGCACTGGTTCCTCTAAAGAGAGTGGACTGAAAATTTTTCCATTTTCACTTTTTCCAAGAAAACTATGTACAGTGGAGTTCCGTTATAACGAATTTGCGCTTCTACGTTTACAGCCAACTCCGGTTATAACGAAATTTCCTTTATAACGACCTGTTTTTTACGTCCCATAAGCAAATATGGGTGGAAATTTATACGGTTATAACCAGACCCAATTTTACATGCCTCTTGCATGAAGAATATGTATTCAGGTTTTTTTTTTTTAAATTTTTCCCAAAAAAGGCATTTTTGATACGCAAGATAAATTTCCATACTACGCTGGCTGATAACCCTTTTTAACGAAACAATTTCCAATATGTGCTGCTAAGGCTTTATTTGAAAACACTTCTGAAAAAGCTGATTTGGCCTACATTAATGGCTCGATTATGGATAGCAACCGAACTGTTGTTCAGTTGCCAGTTGCCAGTTGCTAAATATGATAATGCAGGTAATGCAGATTTACAATGCATTAACTACATTTGCCTAATTTCAGTATATTTTAGTGAGTTTCTAGCAACCACAATTTTGTGGTCGAAGGAGAACGCCACATCGCACTTAGGCCAGAGCTTAGGCCAATTGTGGTACTACAAGAAATACACAGGGTCTAGGCGGGAATCGAACCCATACCTTCAGATTGATAAGACTAATGCTTATGCACAAGAATCCGGAGGCAATCTACATTACATTAGAGATAACTCTGACTATATATTTATATGGCACAGCATAATCTAACTGGAAACGAAAGGCCTCCCTTTACACGAACATGCATCCATCAAGAGAAGTTTCAAAATATAAACAATAATTTATTTATTGAAAAACTTAATAAAGTTTTAAACCGTAATGTTGGTCTTCAAACGTTGACCAAAATTAAAATACTTAAATAATTAATTGAAAATTCTGGTTTACGACGAAGGAAACTTTTTCTCTTAATTTTGAAATATGACCACATGTATTGCGTCCTATAGAACACCAAATTTAAAGCAGAATGCTGTGATTACATTAATCTTATTCCTGTTGTGATTTATTGTGGAAGAAGCATTTTGTCAATATTCAAGTGAATTTTAAAAATAACATCGTATGTGCATGTGTGTATTAATTTTGGGGTCCATTGCAATGATCCAATACTGTCTTGTTTGTTTGTATTGGTCACATACTTTTTTTCTGCCGCTTGCAGTTGGTATGTCTATATTTAGCTGAACACAACGCCAAATGCACAAATGCCTTAATTAATTAATTGACTGCGTCAAGTGTAAATGGCAGAGAATGATGTTTCATCGCTTAGAAATTTAGTAGTTGCTTCAAATGTTTCTTCTATAACGATTAGCGTGTGTGCGAGTTTAAATATGAAAAAAAGCAACAACTTTTTTTCAATTGTAATTTGCAATTTTGCAATACACCAGACAACAGCGGCAGCAACAGCAACAGCTAAAATAAATGTTTGCATTTAAATGACATGCTTAATTAACTAGACTGCAATTAGCATGATTATATTTAATCAACAATATTTTCGCCTGCCTTTGCTAAATTCACTTTTTGCATTTGTTTCTTGCAAAATATCGAATTAAATTGCTGTTGAAGAAGAAATATCTATAACAAATGTTTTGTGTTTTTGTGTAATTAAAATATTAAATAGTTGGGTAGCCAATGTTGTTGTTGTTGTTGTTGTTTTGGTAGCAAAACATTTTTGTAGCAACGACAATAACAGCCAGTGGAGAAGGTATTCGACTGCGAAAGCATTCAAGTGTTGGAAGATGGAAAAGCACTAGTGTGGAAATCGGGCAATATTTGATTAAATTGAGGCAATATTTTATGAGGAAATAAAAGCTCTTATACAAGTAAATTAAATAAATTAAAATTGTACAGTAAAGTTTACAAAAAGGCCAAAAAATACAAACACGTAGAGAATGCAAACAGCTCATGTGGTGGTGGTTGTGGTGGTGGCGATGTGTGAAGTACTTAGCACGTTGACTACAAAACCTTAGGTCCTGCATTCGAGCCCAGTTTCGGACTAATTTCTAAAAATATTTGCGCATTTGTTCTGACGTGAATTAGTGTGTTTTTGTGTCAGTTGTTGTCGAAAGGTTTCGGTGGTGAAGGCATAGTCACTGGTCACTGAACAATACCGTATTCAGCTGATAGCAATCCACAGGCACATGAGAGCGCCCTACTTCGTCGGTATTGTGTACCATCGGCCAAGTAAAATAATTACTAAAAATGGATTATAAAATGAAGCTTCCAAAATTAAATACGTCTCCTTGACATCAGAGTCGCTGCAACACTGCTATAAACAAAAGAAGGAGTAAAAGCACCTTTCCTCTATGTATCCCTTCATCACCTGTCATCTCTTTCACTATTCCTTTCCTATAGCATGTAACACTTAGTAATACTTGCCGGCTTGACTACAGAGATTGGAAGTATACTTTCACGCATGAAATTTAGCTTCAATAACAAACAGTTGACAAGTCCACAGTGAACACTGCAGTCATCTAATGGTGTTTTCACACCAAAAGTTAAAACCTGATTTTAACATTAAAACGACAAACAGCTGATTTTGTGTTCTCATTTGAAATTTATAATAAAATCAGGTTTTCACGCACAGTTTGTGTAAATAAATTTCACAACTCCGTTAAATCATTTTCATTATGCTCTACCCAATATATTCTTTTCCTTTTGCTATTTTTTTATTGTTGTTGCTGCTTTGTCCATTGTTCTAAATTATTGTAGTGATTTTATTTACCAAATTTTGCTTTATTTTTATTTTATTTCATTGAGCGCCATTTAAATTGTCAGGTGTTTTCAATTTTTTAACTTGGTAGCACTGCTTTTAGTAGATGAAAATCTAGGTTGTATTTCTTCATACATTAACTGGAAAGCAATTCAAAAAAGATTTTGCTTTTGCTATTAGTTAATAGTGATTCAAATAAGAAAAATATACCAAAAGATTTCGCCAGTTTTTGTTAATTTTTGTGTCGAACAATTGTGTTCACTTTATAGAAGTTTGTGTACTTCACTGTTTAGATTAACTAATGTATAAAATGTCGAGTTCAGTATATCCCGAGTGCACTGTATTACGAATTTTCTTTCAACAGCCATAACGTATGGCGAAGGCACGATGGATGGTAGTCTGCACGTTGACTGGGTTCAACCCCAGTTTCAGACAAAAATTTTAAAATAAAAAAATAAACATCTCGCATTTATTCTGATGTACATTAGTGGGTCTTTGTGTGTCAGTTGTTGTCGGAAGGTTTCAGTGGCGAAGGCTAAGTCACTAGTCACTGAACAGTACCGGCTTCAGCTGATAGCAATCCACAATCGCATCAGAACGCCCTCCTTCGTCGGTAATGTGTAGCACCGGCGAAGTAAAACAATAATAAAAATGGCTACTAAACCGAAGCTTCAGCACTGCTACGAGTATAAACAAAGAACGTGCGAGAGCAGAGCTGCAAAATAATTAATTAAGCTTCACCTCCTGTCATTTCTCCTACTATCCCTTTCTTATAGTTCCCAGCACAATGCTTCGCATGTGTAGGAGTCATCTCCTGAGTACTGGTCCTAAATAAAAAAAAAATAGTGATGATTTTTTGGAAATGTTCCGCAATATTTATCTATCTTCGCCATTGTTATAAACATGATGAGTTACTACGTACATCTATTTCTGGTTCGAAAATAGTTTCCATTTGTTTTTTTTTTTTTCTAAATTTTTCCAATATTTTCTTCTACCTTAACAAGTTTGAAACGATTTAATTAATAATAATAATAATTGTAGACAGTAAAACTAATGGAAATCATCCACCTTGGATGGTATTATTTATCTTTTTTGTGTGCATTTTATTAATTAAAATATTAAACACATGCTTTTAATCACGATGCTTAGAAAAATAACGCAAACAGTGCGGGCAATTGAAAACAAAAAACACTCAAAATCTCAAAGTGCTTGGCACTGACCTTTAGCAATCGAAATTACAAATAAAAATAAAATGCAAAATAGAGAAAAAAGTTTTTTCTTGTTCTTTTTCATTCATATTTTGCTTTACAAATTTAAATAAAAATTTCATGCTGCTTTTCGCCGAGTTGTTGGCGTATTTTGTATTTATGAGTTGAATCAATAAATTTTGCTTTAAAAAAAAGTTCAAGAAAAAAGTTTATTCTAAATTTATACTCAATTTTATCAAGAAAATTTATAAAAAGAATTCATGTTGTGACTAGTGTATAATGAATGAATGAATGAATAAATGAATAAGTGATTAATTTTTTTTACCCACAATTCTGACGAATGCAATCGAATAACAAAACAGTTGGAGCGAAATGTTCTTTTTTATTTTGGGCCAGCACACAGGAGATGACCCCTATACATGCGATGCCTTGTTCTGGAACTAGAGGAAAGGGATAGTTAGAGAAATGACAGGCGGTGAAGCTTCTCTATCTTACAACTCTGCTTTTGCACCTTCTTTGTTTTTATAGCAGGGTTGGAGAGCGTCTGATATCAAGGAGACGTATTAATTTTTATTTAATTATTTTTACTTCGCCGGTGCTACACTTTGTTTGTTTTTAATACGAATGTGGTTGGCAGCATTTATAGAGAAGTACCTGCACTTTAGATTACTTGTGAACAGTGAGGTAACCATGATAGAAAGTCTTTTATAGTTTTGCTTTGCCCTACATTGTAACTGCCGTTAGCCTCATAAATTAACCTTGTCGTCTACATCAGACCTGCTGGGTTTTTAGAAAGCAAGACACAACAAGGAAAAATATCTGTGAATAAATTAAATCTATTTTTTTTTCATTTCTTCATTAAAAAGTATTGAAAAAAAAAAAAAAATTAAACAGATTGCGCAATATATTTAGTGTGTTAATTTTTAATACAGGGTAATAAAACCAATTGAATTATTTGACTATAAAAAAGTAATAAAAAAAAATATATTTCCCACCTCTCAAAATACGAGCCATTGAGAAATGTTATGGTCTTTAGAAGTCTCTAAGTAAATTGTTTCGTTTGTGCTTTTTAGTTGTATGACAAACTCTAGATGTTGCTATTGGTGCTTGCATTCTTCCGCCTTGAATATCAATGCTGGCAATCAGCAATTTTTTTTTTATGTTACAGTAACCATCTAATCCAGTCGACTTAACGAAATCGCCTTAATTCTAGACGCGCCGGAGTTGTGCATCAGTAGCGCTTCGTTGAGAATTTGTAAAGCAGCGCTTCTGTGTCTCTGATGTTATATTGACGCATTAATTCTTAAGCTACTTCGCTGACTTTTTATTGCTCAAATACCGGTGGTGTTAGCGCAAACACAATTGAAAAATGTTTGGTCCGATCGGATTCATTTCGTTCGGTCGTTCAAGGTGCTTTTGGGTGCTGAGTCAACACGCCAACAGCTCTCCACCTACAAATACTTTTCTGGCTTCTCTCATTTATATTTAATAATAATACAAATATTTCTGTAAATTTGGTTTTCAACTTGTGACTTCTTCCACTCTAATAAGGGAAATTACAAAAGTTATATAATTTTGTTGCAACGAAATGAAAATGGAAATGAAAATCACTTGTAGTAATCAGTTTTAGTTCATTGACTTGGTGGCGAATACGTAGCGGCAACATTTCTATTGCAACATAATTTTTAATAACAAAACAAGCAAACGAAAGCAAGCACCAACATGCTGCAGCAGGCATGCAGGCAGGCTACACACAAAATGCTTTAATTTATATTTTCATTAAAAATGTGTAACAAGATTTTGTTGTTGCTGTTTTGTTTTGTTCAATATTTTGCAGTTTGTTACATATTTCGCAATGTTTAGCAAACAACAAAAGCAACTTGGAAAGTGAAAAAGTTGAAAATAAATTGCTGTATGGTTTTGTTGTTCGCATTTGGAAATTTTGGGATCAACATACTCAATTGATGTGTGTGTGTGTGTCTGGTGGTGGAAAGTTGCCATTATTGTTATTATGTCGTAGACGTAAAACAATGTTGTCAATACAGGAAATACAATTCTCACGCATAAATATTTATGCGGAATAACTCAGGTTGGCAATTTACTTTTTCTTTTTACGACTGCAGAGGAAAATTAATAGTGGTTGCTTGTGCTGCAGCACATGCTACAAAGATAATCATCTCAGGAAATGTTTGTATGTCAAATAGCAGCAAAATATGGATATCAAATATGGCCAACCGTATAGGGCATTTCAATAAGTCTGTTTTGCGTCGAATTTTGAAGTGGTCCTTTGCCAAAAACCTCAGATTTGAGTACGTTCGACTGGCGTTTCATGTCGTCAGCATGAGTTAGCGAGATGCTCACTAAAATTTTTTTACTCATATGAGCATGCATGAGCATGCTTTTCTTATACGAAGAAACTGTGGAAATGGTTTTTCATATGCTCTCAGTGAAACGGAATTTCCATCAACAAAATCATTCGTCGGAATCTTCGAAAGACGCTGTGTGGTCTGGTATCGTCCTGAGAGATCACTATCCTATTGGCTTAAACAGAGGGTCGAATTCTTGAAAAAAAAAATTAATTCAAAAAAATTAATTTCATTAACTTTTCTTGTCCTCTTTGAACATTTCATTTAATAAATATTATAAATTCTAAACTTTTGAAAAAAAAAATATTTAAAATTGTCAAGCATTACAAATCACTGAAAAATTATTGTAATCAATCTCCAACTGGGTTTTAGAGGAAATATTTCTCAGCTTTAAATATTTATTTCAATTTTATTTATTTTATTTTATTATTATTTAATTTTAAGTATTTTGCAAAAGCAAGAATTTGAAGAGTACTTTTTTAATTTCCTTTTGTTTTATAATACAAATTTATAACCATTGTTTATGGATATGTAAGAGGTGCTTTTTGGAGTTTGAGTTTTGAAAATTTAAAAATAAAACAGAGAAAAAAGTGAATGAAATATGTAATTGGGCTCGATTGGGTATTCACATGTTAACCAAGTCCAATATTTCCATTTGGGGCGAAACAAATCTTCCACGTGGTCGAATAACACAAGCTCAAATGTTGACAACGGCGACAAATTGCCATATCGCGATCTTCATTGACACTTGCTGATACAGCAGATACAGTTTCTTCGGTACTCACGCTTTGCATATGCCTTGGGGGATGGATTAATGGTGCAAATTTTGCTCACAACAGCTTGATTAGTGTGATCGTTGGGTCGATTATGACGACCATAAAATGGATGTGATTTACATTACATACACATTTCTCAGACAGCATGAATTTTGATTCGTGATTCGTTTGCCAGCGTTGTTCGTTTGTTTGTTGTTAGACTCTTCATGGGGAAGTGGCAAACTTTACTGAGCATTTCCAACATCGCCACATGTCACGAATCTTTTTTTTTTTACTGCAAAATCAAAAAAATCACACGATATAAATGTTTTGTAATTTTGTGCTTTTCATGTGATTTGTGCAAACATCAAAACAAGTAATTAAATCATTTCTGCGCTTTATGATCCCTATAAAGCCATAGACCACCATGCGAAATCGCACTACGCCGTTGTCATTTACTATTTCCTCTTAAGTAATAACAATAATTTTAAATTTTAATGTGTTTGGCTTTTTCATATTTGAAAACTGTAAACTGCAAACAGTCAGACAAAACAGCAATTCAATAAAGTTGTAACAATGTATTGAATGAATTTAATAGCGGAATGAAAAAGGCGAAAAAATTGTTTTCCACATTTGAATTTAAAGCGTTTTATCGCGTGCTGTTGACAAACTTTTTGAAGTGCAGTCACAGAAACTTATTTGACATTGACAATTGATTAAAACTTGAAGCTACCAAAAAGAAAACATACAAGTATTTATGATTTATTTATGAATTTATAAAACTTTTTGATATTTTTGCACTTTCCATCAAGTTTTCACGAATCACATATTCCCTTCAGAAATTTATTTAAATCCTGGTATGCAAAATTTACTCCTGCCGTGTTCATTTAAGTACAAAGATTTCAATTTTTTTTTTATTCAACACTTTGTACAACAAACGCATAACTCAGCTGTCATAAAAGCCAGCCAAAGGATACGTTAAGTTGTCTTTGCATATTTTTCTTGTGAATGTGACAATAGTTTTATACGACGAGCACATTCAAACATGTGCATGTATGAAAATGTGATAAAGCATGCGCTCTACACTACTTTGTGACAACCTTCTAAGTAACATTATTTGTAACAACAAATAATTCCAGTAAACACTTGAATTTGTTTTCAAGTTTTCTGGCTTTGCTTCTCTTCTTTCCCCTCTATTCCGTTGTGATATTTTAGCTTTGGTTGCCGTATAGAAATTTGCATCGAAGATGAAATACTACAGTGCAATTCAACACCTTTTTACTATCATTTAGGTCAAGTGTTGGCAAATTAAATTTATTATTGGGAATTTGTGGGAATGTGTGTTTGTTTGGACCGTTTGCTGACTGACAACCAACGATTTGTTCTTAATGAAAAAAATTTAAAAAAATGCTTGGAATAAATTTCTGTTAATCGCAAGTTTTTTTTTTTTAGCATTTTTCGATTAGGAAAGTGTGTTACCCAATCGAAATAACTTGAAGTCAAACTTTTAGTCGATACAATCCTTTCTGTGTCCAATTTGAATTTTAGCGGCAAAAATTTAAATTCTCAACTGCCGCTTTTTGAAAAAAAAAAACACGATTTTATTTCTAACACTTCGAGGACCTAAATGCCAAACAGTTATGCCAGTTGGCAACTCATTTTAAATAAAAACAGCTGTGAATGTTTAAATTTTTTAAATTAACTGCCTGGGCAGCGTTGCCAGAATGATGATTTTATCATATTTTTAATGATTTTTTTAACCAAAATATGATTTGATTATTTTTTCCTCAAATTATGATTTCTAATTTATAGAAATTATGATTTTTTATTTCAATTGTGTACAACTTTCATTGTAATTGTACTACAAAGTGAACATAATTTTGTGTCAGCTTGTTGTTGGTTGCTTTTATTTACTTTACACTTGTTACCTTGTAACACACACATATATGTATATTCTACTCGAATCTAAATTACGACAGAAAGCGCAACGTAATTTAGCGCTTAGCTTTTACGCTGAAATGAGTAACCTACATTAGAGTGTTAACGTTGCGGCTGAAGCAGTACTGTTTATTCACTTTGATTAATAAAATAATCTAAATAGAAATGAGAAGTAGAGATAAATTGCTAAATTGTCCTGAAAACAACTAAATTGTCATTATTTTTGCAGCCAACTTCACTTCAGTGGATTTTCCAATTGCAAAGCGTTGACACCCCGTTATTTCGGTTGGTTTCATACATTTTGTAAGGGCATGAGAAAGTTTGATAGCGCTTTGCGTCATAATTTAAGTTGATCTGTTTACAGAGATGCATCATTTAATTTTAATATCAATTTACATATATATATAATCCATTTACTTACTTTTAAATTTCGATGGAAATAATAAATGAATGCCGTGAAAATTACGATTTTTTCCATAAAATATGATTTTTTTCTCAAAGTTTCTGGCAACGCTGTGCCTGCGCCACGATGTCACATGATATCGGTCGATCGCTTAATTACATTCAGTACAAACAAACAATACAAAATTTTAAATTTTATCGACCTTATATAATGCTACATATCGTCACCTAAAATGCAAAAGGCCCTGTCATCACTTTCAATAATTATACAGCAGAGTCTAAAAACTTAATTAAATGAAAAGTGTTATGGTTACAATTATACTTTTTTCACAATATCATCTAAAAAAAATGATGAGTTTATTACAATGTTAAAAATGATGTCTCAATAAGAGTAGGCTGGTAACATTTTTTCATTATTTCTCAACAGCAAGAAACACATTGATTTTGAAAGCTTAATCAAAACTGCCTCTTGAATTTCTTTAATAAACTTGTTATTTTTAGAAATAGTAAGCTTAAAATTTTTGCAGACGTGTGCCTTGATGCGCTATACCAATATCTATTAAAAACTCAATTTCCGGTTTTTTGCTTGTTACGCCCTTTCACATTTCGGGTGGCGATATTTTTCTTTCTATTTATTCTCCTTAAGTTAGAGACGCTGCTCTATATTTCGCGTAATTTTCCTTTTGGTTTTTTTTCCTTATTTTCGTCATTTTAAATTGCTGTTCTTTCGCCAAGTGGCCTAAAGCTAAAACGCATTATGTGGTTGGCATAAATTTAGTTTCAATGTACCAAAAAACAAAAAAAAAAACAAATTGTAACGAGCAAAAATACATCAACAGCACCTGTTTCACTATCTACATTAAAAACAGAAAAGCACAATAGAGGCATTTGTGGAAAAACTTCCAAAAAGAAAACTTTTATAGTGTCGAAACATTTCATGTTACCCAAAAAAATAATAAAACTAATGCGGAACGAAATGCCTGTTCAGGTCCCATTAATGCATTCCTGTATTTGTTGAAGACGGCAAAAAAAAAGCTGCTGCACACGCTGAACTTAAACGTATTGAAAAGAGTTGTAAATAAAATTGTTTTTCAAAGGTTTGATAGAAAATTGTATTTCTGTGAGTGCGTAGCAAGCAAAAATACAAAACAATTACAAACAGGATAAATTAAATCTTTAACACGCCTATAAAAAAAAACCTTGTCAGGTTAGAGATGACGACTTTTATAGAAAATTAGATTCAATCCTTCCACCCATTTATCCAATCACACCCAATATTTTACAGATAAGCAAGCCATCTGTATTAAATTTCTAAACTTTTATTGTTATCATTCTCCAGATATACAGAATTTGATGTTTGCTTTTGTAGCAGTGATACCACGCCCTGTTAAAATATTGACCGAGTAAATTGAGTCCATTGCGTTTTACCTACATGTTGCAATACACCCTGCAAATTTCATAGAATGTCGGTCAACTGGTTAATTAAACCATTTTAGCCGATAACAAATACGCCCACTGTATGCCACGCCCACTTGCAATATTTTATAAACACAAACCAGTGACACAGATTGAAAATTTCAGTAAGATTGGAATTTTATACAAAATTTTGTTGCAGTTAATAGTGTTTTCACACTGACTTTAAAAGTAGGTTTTCTGTTAAATCCAACTATTAAAACGTGGTTTTACCATTTAAAAATATTTTCTGAAAACCCTTTTTTGAATTGATTTTAAGTTGATTTAATGAAATACAACCTTGATTTTCATTTACTTGGCGCTCAATGAAATGAAAAAAAAAATAATGGAAAATTTGGTAAATAGTCACTACAATAATTTAAAGCAATGAACACAGTTGCAACAACAATAAAAAAGTGTACAAAAAAAAGGAAGCCATGGGGTAGAGCACAATGAAAATGCTTTCTTGAAAATGAATGAAATTTTATTACACAAACTCTTCGTTAAAAAATTATTTATTTATAAACTTCAAGTGATAACGCAAAATCAGCTGTTTGTGGTTTTAACGTTAAAATCATTATAAATAAAAAATTTTTAGAGCATGAAATATGTTTCCAGCAAAATATGCTGCATAAAAAATCTATCAAATATCTCGAAATTTTTACGAACAAATCTATAAGAATATTTAAAAAAAAAGTTTTGGAGCTGGTAAATACTCGTAAATACGTTGCTTGCGAGAAAACTTACGGCAGCATATTTGCGGTTCCCCTGACCGTGAGTTGGCATTATATCTTCTTCGTTATTTCCTGAACAGCTATTTATTTCATACTAAGTGCAATTATTCGTTGGTTATCATATCAGTTTGCTTTCATTTAACTGCGTTTTATTTTCAACAATTTCCGGGCCACATAAATTGTGTGGTGTTGAAATAAAAGAAAAAAAAATCTTTGAAAGAAAACTAAATACCAAGAAAATGTCACGAGAGGCCATTTATCATTTTGAAAGAATTTCTAACAGGAATTTATAAGAAGAAATCCCCACCGATGACTAATCGATCACAAGACAAATTTATTAAAAATACTTTGTTCATCTTCAGATTATGAAAATACTCTGAACATGTACAAGAATCCCTCGTTTTACGTCGTCTCTATTCACGTCGTTTTGTTTGTAAATTGCAAATTCGATTAACCTTGTCAGCCGTTGTACATCGTCTTGGTTCTTTAAGAGCAGAAATTCGGTGAATCTCACATTTATGTGAAATATGGTATTTTTGCCACGGAATAGCATGTCTCGCATTCAACTTAAGGAACAGGGCGGCTTTATTGCCCTCCGTTTTTACGCTGAATTTGTAATAAAATTATTGATGCAATTGACGAACAGTTAGACTAAATAAAAACGATGTGGTTTGACTCTTTGTCGATCCTAAGTGCGCAATCCTTCGTCGCATAGTGCATGAACATTAGTCTATCTGGAGGTGCTGGTTTCATTGCCGCTTAGGGCCTGGCTGTTTCTACAGACAAACTGTAAGGGTTTCGTAGAGTTTGGGTTTTTTCACGGAACCACTCGCGCCGTAAAACGAGGCATTTTATTATTTTTACTGTGTGTTAATGAAAACAAAAGAATAATATTTTTTTTTTGCTTTATTTTGTGGCTGCCATCAGTTGCAGGTGTCAAGTGATATAAAAATGAATTGAAACTAAGCAACTGAAAACTTAATGAGTGAATGTGCATTTGACATGGTTATTTGCAATTAAAATGCACGAAAACAAATATGACAATCGCAGAAAAAAAGAACCTTTAAATAAACAACTAAATAAATAATTTAATTAATAAAAAAAAAATTATATTTGTGAAAAATATTTGTGAATGAAAAGTTGGCTGAACAAAAATATATTCAAACATTTTTCATTGCGAAACACAAATTCCTGGCAAGAAGAATAGACAATATTTTTCAACTTTTTTATTTTTAATTTTAAAATTAAAAGGACAAGTGAAAAATAATGTTCACAAACTTGCACACAAACTGCTACTAGAAACTGCGCATCGCGGTCGTTTTACAGACGAACTTTCATAACTCAAACTTCTATAAGTGGAATTTTCTGGAACCGGAACTTATTCGATAGGAACTGCCTGCTCCGCGATGACAGACGATATCGATCTATTGCTTCATTATGTTGAAAACAAAGACAACATTTCGGCCGAACGATATCCTGTGATATCGTGGGCCTGTCAGTAAATAACATGCAATTCTCCTTGCGTAACTCCAAATATTTTGCTTATTTTTTTTTTTAAATACGGGGCACATCCATAATTGATTCTTTGTGTTTGCTTAAGTTCAGTACTTTTTCTTTCTTGTCATTCGCGTTTGATTTTGAAGTGTTAATAAAATCGTATTTGTTCATTATCATGGCTACTAAAGGTGCTTTAAAATGTTTGTCGAACGAAGAAAAATATGAAAAATAATCACTTTTGAATTGCATCAACCATGTAACAAAAATTCTCTATTAACAATTTAACTAAAAGTTAGTTGCATAGAGATTTTATTTATTTTTAGCACTATATTCCCCAAAATATTCTTTAAATTTAATTATGTATTTGTGTATTTGAATGACAATTGCATTTATCATTACGAGCATTTCTAATTTAACTAATTCAATTATTTGTTTCTTATTCTTCTCTTTTTAGGTAAGTTCCTTTAACATCGTTACGTCTTCTTCTTCATCTTGAAGTTGTAAATGTATTATTGATTGATTTTGTTGCCAAGCTGTTCTTTGTATGTATTAGTATGTATGTGTATGCATGTATTTAACGGGTGTCTCAAGTTTGAATTTCTTTTCTTTTTTGTAAGGAAATTATGATACTTCGAGGATCAATAATTGAGGAATGATATGTGACCAGCACATGCATGCTTATGCATGTCGCTCGTTTTGTTGAAATTTGCATTGATATCTGGTCCTTATTGTGATTCCATATCGCTAATTTAATAACGAATGTTGTCCTTCAATTCTTGATAATTATTTGTGCTTTATTTGACTGGAATCGGTCTTTCAGATATGACTACCGAAAATAACCCTCATAAGCTTTAAATTTTGTAATCAATCTTAACGGCAAAAATGTGTGAGAATTTCATAAAATTACTCTTCTCAGCAAATTCTTTTATAATTTCAATAATGCCTGCCATTAGTGAATTGTCGCATCATATTGTTGCAACCCTTATTCCAGTTGTCGACACACTGAAAGAATTTTCGTCACAAATTCTGTGAATCTCGCTGTTGATCCAAGGAAAAATTCAATAAAATTCAACCAAAGTCGCACTTCGTTAAATTAATGAAACAGGTTTCGTTAACACTATTTTAACGAAAATTTCATCAATTGGATGAAATAATTTCATTAAAGTATTGTAATAATTTCGCTAAAATAATGAAAATAATTCAGTAGTATAATGAAACGGTTTCATCAGAACACTGAATTATTTCATTGATTTGATTAAATTATATCTGTGAAATAACAACAATATTTCATTTGTTTAATGATATAATTTTATTGAAATTATGTAATAATGTCAATGATATACTGAAGTAGTTTCATTAAGGCAATGAAATACTTTAATTATTTCAACGAAGTTATTTCTTCCTTTTTATGAAGTCATTTAAAAAATGTAATGCAAATATTTCTCTAAACCAATTAAAAGTTTCATTGAATTATTTATTTCATAAGTTAATTGCAACTACTTTATAGAAAGAAAACGTATATTTATTTTTCATTGAAAACATATTTTTTATTCATTGACTTTTTGCAAATATTGTTAATTTTTACGTAAAATTAACAACATTTACTTATTTATTTAGAAAGCATATTGAAAGCAAAATCTTAAAGGCAAAAAAAAGTTTCATAAAAAGTAGTAAGTAATTGTACATTCATATATACATGACTATTAATTATTTAAAGAATAAATTTTTTAATAAAATATTGTAAATCCAATGAAATTTTTTAACGAAACTATGAAAGCTAATGAAGCAATTCCAACGAAATTCTTTCGTAAGATTTGTGAAATTTCATAGACATTATGAAATATTTCATTGCATTCGTGAAAAAACTTAAAATGAAATATTTTCATTGAATTTATGAAGAGAAATTCTTTCAGTGCATCGACACCAATTCTTAGCCCCTGTTAAGGCGAAATTCTGCGGCTTTTGTAGCAAAATTAAACTGGCACTTAAAAAAATTCTACATTTTCAGTAAATGTCAACTAAACTTTTAACTGCAATTTTTTGCATATCGATTTGAAAGAGGCCAAGTTTTGGTGTCGTCGTTGACAACTGGTATAAGGCTGATTGTGAATATCAGCGACGAAGGCATAAAATCTCAATTGCTCTGAATGGTGTTCATTTAATTTATGACTACAACGTTCGAAAATATCACAATTAATGACGTAATGAGATTTTCCCAGAGCCACAATTTTGATTGGTTGGGGCTTTCATCGAATTATGCATTTTTATAAGCTTTTTGAATGAAAGACCACGAAAATCTGTCAAAAGACATACATACAACACTATTAAAATACAAAACTCAAACTTGAAGCACCCTATATTTTGTTTTGTTGATATTTAAACAGTTATTCAGTATTATTATTTGAATACGAATTTCTCAGCAAAAACACTTGACTTGTCCTCCTTCATCCTTAACAAATTATAGCTCCCAATAGCCGAAAATTTTTGTTATACATACATATATTATGCACTTCTAGATATAAAAAGGCCTGCTGTAGGTATATGTGTATATTTATATATATATATACACATTTATATAGAGACATACATATAATACAATGTACATATGTACATATATTTGAAAGTATAATATCAGAAAATGTTAAAGGACTGCTTAAAGTTTTCAAGGATATTGCTGGTATATATGAGACACTGGGCGCTTTTCAATCGTTAAAAATAAGTAGTGAACTTTTGACCTTTGCTTGGGAAAAGTATTTAAATATTTATTAAAAGAAAATAAAGAAAACGAATTAGAATAAAATATTGAAATGAAGTTGTGATATTTATATGAAAGTAATTCTATAATTCTTCTAGTTTTTTTTTACCTCTTTTTATATTAATAACACTAATTATTTAAGCTGTAGGTCTTTTTAATATATGTAATTCTATTAACGACAGCGGCCACGCTTGAGCTCCGCAATGACTGCTATCAATAGTATCACCCCTATCGCGAATAAAAAATGCCTTTTTTTTCTATTTTTTTTTTTTACATATTAATTTATTTGCAATCTATCTTACGATAATAAGCAAATGAGTTAAGTTTAAAAAATAAAATGTTTGGTTGCTTTCAAGTGAAAACAAAAATTTAAATTATATATGAAAATAATATTTACATATATAGAGTTAAATTAAATATTTAATATTATAAACAATAAATTATAAAATACGACTATAAACATTTTATATATATACATATATTTGTATTTTTATTTCATTACTAACGTCAGTCTATCAACACTGTATACTTAAATGTAAGGGAAATCTAGGATATGATTTCGTTTAAGCCTTCTAACTTCATCAGTCTCATCTAAAAGCGTAATTGCTAGTATGTTTACATGATTACTAAGCCTCTCCAAGTATTTGGAGCTGAATCTTCTAATTTCGGATTTGACGAAAGGTATTTTCAGGTCGATGCGTAGAGTTTTGTTCGTTATATAAAAGGGGGCGTTTGTTATAGAGCGCAATGCTTTGGACTGAAATCTTTGTAAAATTTCTATATTGGAATTACAAGCAGTGCCCCATAATTCTATGCCATAAGTCCATATGGCTTTTAAAATGCTTTTTTTATAAAGCAGGACCTTATTTTCCATAGAAAGTTGGGATTTACGGCCCAGAAGCCAGTGCATTTGATGTTAAGTTGTTTTCTTTTTGCGCTAATATGCTCTTTCCATGTAAGTCTTCTGTCTAAATATAAGCCTAAGTATTTGACAGTATTAACACTGGGGATTGAAGTGCCATTGAGAAACACAGCTGGGCAATTTTCTCTTCTTGTTATAAAAGTGATGTGACTTGATTTTTGAGTGTTAACAACAATGTTCCATTTTGTAAGCCAATCATAAAGACTATCTAGCTGCAGCTGTAAAATTCTAGAAGCCTCTGTAGGGGATTCATTACAACATAAGAATGCTGTATCGTCGGCGTAAGTAGCGACTGTTACATCTTCTTTTGTCGGCATATCATTGGTGAATAAAGTATATAAAATTGGTCCAAGGACGCTTCCTTGTGGGATTCCAGCTTCTATTTGACAAATATGAGAAAAATCGTTGTTGACTTTGACGTAGAAACATCTGTTTTCCAGGTATGATAAAAAGAATAAATACAATGGAGCAGGAAGCATGTTTTTTAATTTGTATAATAATCCCTCATGCCATACTTTATCAAAAGCCTACTGTATATCAAAAAATACAGAAGAACAAAATTTTTTATTTTCAAAAGAGTCAGTTATCACCTTAACAATTCGATGACACTGTTCTGGTGTGCCGTGTTGACTTCGAAAACCGAACTGATTGATGGTCGGGAATAATATAGCATTTCTGAAGAAATGGGTATAAACGTTTGAGAAATAATTTTTCAAAAATTTTTGATAAAATAGGCAATAAGTTAATAGGCCTGTACGACGTCAATATATTTTCCGGCTTGCTTGGTTTTAAAACCATTATAATTTCAGCACACATCCATTATGAAGGAAAGTGTTGGAGGCGTAAAATGGAATTAAATATTAAAGTTAGGAGTAAGATGCCCTTAAAAGGCAAAGACTTTATTGCAACCGCATCTATTTTGTCATATCCCTTAGATTTCTATTAATATTAATATATCTCCATTTTTGATTCATTAGGTGTAATATGCTTTATAGGCAACTCCATTTGACAAGCTATATCTAAGAAATGAGCTACATCGTCAACATAATTACTCGTTTGTTGAGGCTTAAAAACTGATTCTAGATGTCCAGCAAATGCATTAGATTTTTCTTTGTCAGTTCTGAGCCAAGCATCATTAGCATTTTTGATAGGGACATTTCTTTTTGCAGGTCGCTTGAGAAATTTAGTAGCATTGTACAGTTCATGATCTTTATTTTTGTTTTGAGGTTTTAGTTTTTTTAGATATGAATTAATATTTTCATTTCTCTCTTTCGCCAACATCTCTGAGCATAATTTAATTGCCAAATTCCAGTTAGCCTTATCCCTTGGGTTTCTGGTTCGGTGCCACACTCTTCTTAGACAACTAGATTGTCTCATCATATCTCGAGCAGCAGCGGATGTATGCACTTTTCGACCTAAATCCTGAGTACGAATGGATGATGGTGGGGTGGATAAGGACGTGGCTTCATGTATTAATAAATAAAAAGTTTCTATGGTTTCATCTAAATCTTCTGCTGTATTTATTTCGGTATTTAAGTTTAAATTATTTCCAACAAATTCTTTAAAGAAGTTCAAGTTAGTATTCCGTTTGATTAGTTTTCCATTTTTACATGATATTTTCACATTAACATTAAAATTAATTATAATCGATGTATGGTCAGAGCTTAACCTATCGTTTCTATTGAGTTTTAATTTTTATCGTGAAGTTTTTCTGAAATCAGCTTCCCGTTGTCACTTCTCAGTGAATGTTTCTACATTTGATTTGAAAAACTTAAAAATTAATTAATAAAAATGAAACCAATTTCACCAAATTCACACTTGACGTTAAATTTCGTTTTAACGTTAAAATCATTAAAACCTGGTTCTAAAATACAAAATAATTTTATTAAAAGTATCCTTAAAACCTATTTTCAATTTGTTTTAAGTTGTACAGAGTTTTGTCTGTACTAAACTCAGTGCTACCAAGTTAAAAATAATGAAAACAACTGATAATGTTAAATGGCGCTCAATTGAAACAACAACAATAAAGAGAAATGATACTGCGAATATAATAAAACAAAAAACCGTTCTACAGGGTGTGAAATAAATTTTATACAAAGTAGAAAATAAGTACTGCGGCAAATACAATTATTTGTACGAGCAAAGTATATTTTCTTATGAACAAATATAATTATATTTATATGTATGTGAACGCAATATCAGCTGTTTATAGTGTTAATTTTAACATCAGGTTATGCTTTTAAATATTCAAGGTGCGGTGAACTCGTCACCGATATAAAAAGTGAAGCATTTGAAAAAATTAAATAAAAATAGTGAACTCAAAAATTTAAATAAAATACTTTGTATATAGTTAATCCGAAAGAGAACTCCAGCACTATAACAACTGATCTTGATATGAAAAAAATTTTATTTATAAAAATATCCAACTAGAAGAAGAACTTTATTACATTGTGTATGCAATTCCCCAGCAAAGATCAAGTGAATAAATCGAACGTGAATAGTTCCAGGGAGAAAATTCTGCACGACTATTTATATAATTTTGTTCACCATTCACAAAAATATTAATCATGATGGGAAAAGGGAGTATATTTATCATGGGGAAAAGTATTAACGATAGGAGGGAATACATTTTCTGGTGCTTTGCTGCATGCGTTTTTCAAAGTTATGCCGGAAAAAGTCTAAAGATGCTTTATTTTCTTCTTGCTTTGCTTATTTTTTCTTATTTTTTTTTAATGGCCTCTTGCACTCCCGTTTTTAAATTCACCTTGAAGTCGAATGGAAACAAAAAGCTGTCATTAATCAATCATGAGTGTTTCTTATCCAGCCAAAGCGATTTGTATATTTAAACACGTTGCAATAAAATATGTGTCTTAATTTTAATTTATTTCCCAAAGAATTTTAATAGTTTTTCTATTAAAAATATCTCCTCACACAATTAAAATTCATAATCAATAATTTTGAATTTCAATGAACAGAAACAATTATTGTTTCTTCCAAAAGTTTCCTTAATTTACATAAGTACGTACTCGCGTGTAAATCATTGCTGCTGTAGGAAGAATATTTTTATATCTCTTGTTGTTTTGTTTGTTAATTATTTTTATTTGCCATTTTCAAAAGTATTATTATTCAATTTTATAAATTTATTGTTATTTTTCATGGCCCTCCTACTGCATACAACTTCTGCTTCTGCTCAGTCATTCAAATATCTTTTTGAGTTTTCAATTTATTATCGTAAAAATACTTCTTTCATTCATTTCTGCCGTTTTTTTTTTTTTTTTTTTTTTTTGTAATATATTTTTGATGTTTGTGAAAAGTGTAGGCAGCAGGAGGAAGGCAAAACAGAATCCATTATTATTGGCTTTTCGTTGCATTTTACATTTTCCAGATGTGTGTTTTATATTTTAAATGCAATTTTTCGTGTAGTGTTTTTCTAAAGATATTTATTTTAAAATTTGTTGTTATTGAGAATTAATGGAATTGATCATAAAAGAAAAGTAATAAAAAATGGGAAAATTATTTTCTAAAGGATAATTTTGAATAAGTGTGGCTGGAATTTAAAATGATTTCTTTGGACGTGTGGGAACGATAGAAAAGTTCTGTGGGAGAAAAAATGTTCATGATTCTGTAGTGTGAAACGACGTTTGCGCAATATGCATACATACATACATACATACATACATACATATGTATATGCATGGATTAAGAACTACTTCTAAATGAAGTTTTTACTGCATATAATTAAAATCATAAAATCTTTACAGTTTCTTGAGACTGCACTGACAATTCTGAGGTCAGAAATTCCAATATTTAGAGGAAACCGCCACCAATGCCTTCACATTTATTTTACTATATATGATACTTGTGCTGGCAGAGTACCTGTAATTTTAATTTTTTTATAAAATAAAATTTTCTTGAAAAACCATTCATTTGCAATGCGACTTCGTCGTCATTTTCCGTCACCAATCGCGATGTAATTCGAGGTACTTCAAAAAGACCTCAAAATTGTCGACAAACGTGGTGAATTGAGAACGCCTGAAACAAGGCTTCCTTCATACTCGTACATATCGTCACCGGAAATGCAAAACGGCGTAGCAACCAAAAGGTTAAAATTTAGTTTTTTTTTATGAATATTGGTACATTAAGCGCATTAAGCCACACGTGTGTCATAAATTTTTAACTTTCTATTTTGAAAAATAACGACTTTATTAAAGAAATTGAAAAGGGCGTTTTTACTAAGCTTTCAAAATCAATATATTTCTTGTTGACAAATAATCAAACAAAGGAAAAATATTACCAGCCTACACTTTTTGACACATAATTTTTAACGTTGTAAATAAACTCTTCATTTTATTTGGATGGATATTGCGAAAAAATCATATTTGTAACCACAACACCACTTTTCATTTCATTAAGTTTTTTTGTCTTTGTTTTGTTTTTTTGTAAAATTTTGAAAAGTGATAATAGGCCTTTTTGCATTTTACGTGACGACATGTATACATATAACAGTCAATTAGTTTTATTTACTGTACAGCATGTATTATTGAAAGGAATTGTCATATGTCCATCAATTTGATGATGTTTCTGCAATCAGGAATTTAATTTTTTCATAGACTTTATCAATTCGTATTATTTTTTTCAAATCTCTTTAAACATACTCATTTGGTTGGTGTTTATTATTTTTATTTTTTTTTTTTAAATAAATTTTAATAAACATTTTACAAGTGTGAAAATGAAATTTTTTTTTATTGTTTGTAATTAAGAAATATTTTCAATGGCTAATAACAATTAGATAAAGGAATTTTATTTACTTAATATTTAAAAAAAAAAAAAGTAAACAAATTTTGTTAAGCGTAACGTAGAAAATATCGCATTCAATTGTAAAAATATGAACAAGGAAATTTATAAAAAAAAATTTATCATAAAAATTTGATCTTCAAAATTAAGACATCTTTTGCAACATTTTTGGCGCGTTGAAGATTATTTATTTTTTTGTATTATACTTTTCAGATTGTTCAGTTAGCGACTGAATAAGCAAACTTGAAATTTTTCACAAATATCCCACGTCTGTGGTTTCATGGTTTGTTCTGAATCATGTTTATTAAATTAAGTTGCAAAATAGCTTTCATACGTATTGGGCGCGCCATCTTTTATGTTCGGTTAGGTCGGCATGTTGCTGGATGTAAAGGTAAAGAAACGTCCCAGCCCTGTTGGGCGCTGCGTGGTATGTCTCTGTTAGGAATTGGATCTATAACCCACAAACCCATAAACTAGCGCACTACTCACTAAATTTGACGCCTATCAATCGGTTGACTTAGAAAATACGAACACATATGTATGTTTTTAAAACGTAAATTTTTTCCATGGCCATAAATCGTAATTTTTCTGCACAGGACAGTAACCTTCACATGACGTTTGCGGCGCTTGCAATACTTTCGAATTCTTGATACTCCATATAATTTGTGGAGACAAAGTCTGCCAACAGCAGCCAATATCGTCTATATCGATGGGTATTGACAACCTCATTATGTCTGCTAGTCACTCGTTGTCATGAAACCGTCGCTCTATTGGAAAAAATATGGGAATCGGTTGACCATCGCTGAAACTTCCCGTCAAGTTTAACCCATTGAAAACAAATTTGCAAATTTCGACACACTTTTCAAGTCCAGAAAAACTAATGTGTATCGAAATATGATTTGCCAGTAATTACGGAGTAATAAAAACAAAAATTTTTTTTCGCAACTTTTCGACATCAAAATCCTTCGAACCACTTTACAAAGTTTTGTCAAAATTGCGATATCCGATACATTTTTTATCCGATACAAAAATCGGTGAATATCTAAACGCGATAGCTGACGAAGAAATTTGTAGTTCTTAGAAAAAAAAAAAAGATTTGTCGAAATTTTTCGACATCGATATCTCTCGAACGAATCATCCGATTTTAGTCAAATTGGCAGCGATCGACATTACTTCTTGGGGTTAAGAGCTTATTAGATTTTGAACTTTATCGGTTTTAATAGTTAAAAAAAAACTATTTTTCATAAAACGTGTTTTTTTTTAGCTGGTACCAGCACTCAGGAGACGACTCCTACACATGCGAAGCATTGTGCTGGAACTATAGGAAAGGGATAGTTAGAGAAATGATGGGAGGTGAAGCTTAATTAATTAATATTATGTTCATAGCAGTGTTGAAGCTTCGTTTCAGTACCCATTTTTATATTATTTTATTTCACCGGTGCTACACAATACCGACGAAGGAGGGCGTTCTGATGCAATTGTCGTTTGCTATCAGCTGAAGCCGGTATTGTTCAGTGACCAGTGACTATGCTTTCGCCACTGAAACCTTCCGACAACAACTGACACACAAAGACACACTAATGCACATCAGAAAAATGCAAGATGTTTTATTTTTTTTTTTTAGTTTTATTTAAATAATTTTAGTCTGTTTTGTAGTCAACGTGCAGACCAATTCAGCCATCCCCACAAAAAATTTTTCAAAATCTACCGTACCAAATGGGTTCATTGTTTCACGAAATCTAAGTTAGTTTGATTGAATACATTTTGAATGCAACAGATTTCGTTCCGATCCATTGGCGCGAATCGACTTAAAGTATCTCAAAACGTCGAAATATTATGAAACCTCGATTTTCGAAAATTGGGGTGAAGTCAGTAACTCCCTATAGCGGGAAGTTAAAAACAAAAACGATACGGAAAGTGCAGCAAAAAGGTCACATATATTCGAGGGCGATTTGATTGATTTTGAAATTAAATCGAAACATCACACGTATGGAAATCGTTTGATTTGTTTCTTGAGTTCAGTTCCAGCACCTTTTTAATTTCAATGCGGCAACACTGTTTGAAAATGGCTTAAAGATTCTATGAAAATTAAAATTAATTATGAGCGACATTAAACCTCGTGTTTGTGGCTTAACATGAATTGATAGCGTGTTTTGGTAAATAATATTTCCCTTTTAATGGTGTTAAATATTTCACACAAAAAAACCTGTCAATTTGAATAAAATCTCACACCCATTAAAAAAAACTCTGCAAAATCACTGTTAGTTTTGACATCAACGCATAATGGTTTTTTGAGGTTGTGGCTGTTTTATTAAATAATTTATAAAATATAAAAATTTATTCATATATTTATTTTAAACTGATGCTTTTGTTGTTAATGTCTGGCAATTAATCATGTTTGTGGTGCAATTTTTCGTTCTTTTGACTGGAAATAATATTAATAAAAACCAATTACATATTTATAAAAATATTTTATTGTGTCGTTGGAGTAAAATACACAGTTCTCTGACAGAAACATTTATATTCAAGTGTTTGTTCAATATTTATGCAGGAAACATGCACGTAAATGTTTTCCGTTAGTAAAAATCTGTTTGAAAAATGTCATTGAAAGGCATTATTACTGCAATGAATGCATTATTAGTGGGCCCAAGCTCTCCCCGTTCGATATGAAGGTTATGATAAAAACAAATTGTTTATTAAACAGAAATTTTAAAATTAACAATTGTTGAAATACACTACTTTTTATGTGGATGGACGGCCAGTCCTTTGAATATTTAAAAACATAACTTAACTTGTGAAGACATGTGAAACCACAAATTTGTATTTCTTGTATTAAATTTAAATTGGTTCGATTTGTATTTATTGTTATGTTTTCTTTTTTCAAATCTTCTGCCCTTTTCTACATTCACTGAGAACTGATAACGGTATAGAAATTCCATATGAACTTCGCGATACCAATTTTGCCCTCGAGCAGAATGAAAATTACATGGGAAAAAAAATTTCACTTCTTACTTTTAATTTTAAAATGTATATTTAATATTAAGAAACTTCTTTAAAAGAAATTTTCAGCAAAACTGTTTTTAAATTATTTTATATATGTGGAGAAGTGAAAGTTTCCTGTGAGCTGCGTAGTTAGTGCGTTGTCTCTGCATATAAAAAATCCGCGGTTCAAGTTTAAGGCTTTTTATTATTGTGGGAGGTAGGGCTACCACGTCAATATTTTTGGAAAAAAAAATCGGCACAGTAAAGTATGAAAATGGCTCCCCTTTTGCTTACAAATTAATGCGTCCAACATAACAACTGAACCATAGCAACTCCGTTCGCATAATAATGAGTGATCCATTTCGAAGTTCCCAACTTTTTTAAAGAAAAAAACACAGAAAATTCAAATTTAATGGAGAATGTTTATTATTAATTTTTGAAAGAACATTCTTTGGCATTTATTTTTTGAAGATTATGTCTATCAAATGTTGGCCATTGCTACGTCGCAGATGGTCCATTCGTTGAGTCCAATTTTCGATGAATCGTTCGACCATTTTGACTGGTAACTGGCGAATGACACGAGTGATGTTTTCCTCCAAGGCCTGAATCGAAGCGGGTTTGTCCGCACAAACTTTAGATCGTCCCACTGCAGAGTTGTGCAAGAATTAAGCTCTCTATCCTTAACACTGGTCCAATAAAATGATTTTTTTTTGGCAAAAGAAATTTTCGAAAAATTTCTCTAGATAAGGAAATTTCCCTTAAAGGGAATTTTTTTTACCAATGATATTTTGATTATTTGATCGGTTATAATTTAACACTACTATCATTACTATAAAAAATACAGCATATTGAAATTTTAAAAAAGAAATTTTCGAAAAATTTTTCTATTTAAAAAATTTCCCTTAAACGGAATTTTTTTTACCAATGATATTTTGATTATTTGATCGGTTATAATTTAACACTACTATCATTACTATAAAAAATACAGCATATTGAAATTTGAAAAAAGAAATTTTCGAAAAATTTTTCTATTTAAAAAATTTTCCTTAAAGGGAATTTTTTTTACCAATGATATTTTGATTTATTTGATCGGTTATAATTTAACACTACTATCATTACTATAAAAAATACAGCATATTGAAATTTTAAAAAAGAAATTTTCGAAAAATTTTTCTATTTAAAAAATTTCCTTTAAGGGAAATTTTTTGATTATTTGATCGGTTATAATTTAACACTACTCTCATTACTATAAAAAATACAGCATATTGAAATTTGAAAAAAGAAATATTCGAAAAATTTTTCTATTTAAAAAATTTCCCTTAAAGGGAATTTTTTTTACTAATGATATTTTGATTATTTGATCGGTTATAATCTAACACTACTATCATTACTATAAAAAATACAGCATATTGAAATTTGAAAAAAGAAATTTTCGAAAAATTTTTCTATTTAAAAAATTTCCCTTAAAGGGAATTTTTTTTACCAATGACATTTTGATTTATTTGATCGGTTATAATTTAACACTACTAAAAAAATATAGCATATTGAAGTTTGAAAAAAGAAATTTTCAACAGATTTCTCTGTTTAAAAAATTTCCCTTTAAGGAAAATATTATAATTGGCCTATCTATTAATTTCACGTAAAAAATAAATAAACTTTTTAAATTTTTTTTTAAAAAAATATTACAAAATAAAGTTGAAGAGAAAATTGAATTTAATTTAACGTTTTAATTTAAACGTTTGACTTTTTTTTATATCTCATCATCATTGGGTCTTGTTCAAATGAAATTTATGAAGACAATTTCTCTATTTTAATCAACTTTTACATGCCGGCATTTAAACTATTCCAATAATTTCCACTACATTCATATTTAACACACACATTTCACAAATTTCTGTGGAACTCTTGAAGTATTTTTTCAGACTTAACAAATTGCATCTCTGCTAGAAACAGAGCAGGCAGGAAAACGAAAACATTGAAATCAAATTTAAAAGCAAGGAAAAACTTTTCTACTTAAAAAAATAAAAATAAAAATTACAAAAATTAAAAGGAAGCAGAGAAACTATCATCTAATAATAATAGACAAGATTGCATGTGTTTGGGCACGATAAAAACGCACATAAGTTTTACCCTTGCCCCTTGCTCTGCTTGCCGCCCTTCTCTTCAGCCAGGCATCTTTTCAATTTTGTTTATAGAAATGTAAGTAAAAAGTTAATTTTCTACTCGTATGCAAACTTAATTTAATGTAAGTTTATACTATTTTCCCTTTTTTTCAAACCAAAAATGACAGTTACAGGCTGTCCTAATGCCAACAGCAACAGCAGCAAAAGTTTAAACTTTCTAACAACATTAATTTGGGAAAACAGAGAACATATGAAGTAAAAAGTTTTTTAGGTTTTTTGGCAAAATTTTTAAACTTAATTTAGTTTGCAAAGAAGGCATTTTTAAATAGAGAAGTTTGTGTGCCAACCAGCACAAGCGCGCAACGCTGTTTTAAATTCACTTACATAATTTTTTGTTAAGCGCAGAGGGGTGAGAGAAGTGTTTAAAAATTTCAATGGAATTTGTGGCATTTCTATTTTCCAAAAACCAAACAAATTAATAAAAAAGAAATTTTCACTGAATATTGTGTGATGCAATTTTTAAAATCTAAAATACGCCATCCTATGAGCATTTCCGCGGCCAGCCGTATGTCATAATAATAAGTTACAGAGAGTTTATTTGATACAGGAAAATATTTATTTTGCTTTTTATTTTCATTTAAAATTTTAGTACTAAGAGACTCGCAGTCGTGACGTTCGTATCCTACTTCTTCATTGTCATGTCATGTCACTCACTCCCCACTATTGTGGGGATCTAAATCTAAATTGCCTGAATGTTATGTTTCTTTAAAAAAAAAACAGATTTAATACTTTAATACAAAAAGAAAAGAAATCGCATCAATTCTCATCTGTATGTCCGTATGTGTACGTCGCATGTACTTTTCCAATATTATCGAAAAGCTTATCACCAAATTATTATTTTTCTTATCGCAAAAGAGCAGAATTGTCCCTTTTTGTCAGTGTGTTTAATTTTTCACATACAAAAACAAACACATCGTTAAGATAATATTGATTCGTCACTTGAAATGTATCAGCGAAGAGATGTAAAAACCATCATCGCAAAAGTAATAGAAGAGCATTAGCAGTGGCACTATCATCAGTAAAACAACATTTATTTATATTTCAGCAAACTTTTTTCTTTGTGTCACTTCACACATATAAACTTTGCAAAAAAAAAAAGAAAACTTGTTTAACTTTTGAGTGTTTAAGTGTCGAAATTGAATTTTTTTCCAACAACGACGGACTTGGGGTGGTGTTTCATTTTAAATCGTTAACAATACGTTGTTAATTTAATTTAACTTTTGACTGTTTTCATTTTGCAATTTCAATTTCGGCAGTTGGCGTGCGTACGACACTCTTGCTGATTGTTCAATTTGACAGTGACTAATGGTCTTTTTTTTTGAAAATATTTTTATTAATGACAAAAGCAGAACAAAATGTTGTTAAATCCGCCTATTAATTAAAACATTTTAGCTATACTGATAATTTAAATGGGATTAAATTACACCTGACCTTGTTTTTACACGTTACGTAGATTTGTACGTCACAGGAGCAGTATTAGAATGTTAGGTTGGGTCGATTAAGCAACCTTCAAAGAATTTAAAAATTTACAATTCTGCTCAACGTAGAAAAATTCGGGGTTTTTGTTTACAATTTTTATAAGAAGAAAACCAAATACTTAAAAAAAATTATTCAGACTTTTTCTGAAAATAGAATTTTTTGAGAGGCGCATATTTTTTAGTAAGATTTACTGGGCCACAAATTCTGTTAATGCCAATGCATGAACAATCAGTGCATTGCAATTACTTTTGTGTACGTACAAAAACTGAATAAGTAGCCATGTAAAAACAGGATTGGGTGTATTTAAAAATAATTCACATTCGTGTGTTTAGAATAAAATGTACGTATACATGATATTTGTTTAGCTAGAAAATGTATTAAGTATACGCACCTCTGTACTTCAGCCTCTATAGTTACCCGTAATTCTGTTTTTACGCGAATTTGTTTCGTTCTATTTTACACGATTTAATTTAACGCGCTCTAAAAATCATGTATTTTGATATAAAAAAACAAATATGTTTTTACCAGATTTGGAGGATTTTGAATTAAATACTTAGTTGGCAGTACTGCAAATCGTTTGGTTCGAATAACTCACCACAACCAAAAAAAAATAATAAATAAATTTAGGTCAAAGTAAGAGTGTAACAGTGCATTTAAATTTAAATGGCAGGCCCAAGATATCGAAAGAAGTTTTTCATTCGTGGCGAAAGCTTCTGAGATTTTATCATTCGTTATACAGAGTGACCCAAAAGGAGCGAAGGTGTTTGAATTCCTTATAACTTTTTTTTTTGTAAATTTTTTTTTTTTCAGTATTTTGTAAAGAAGACTTGGGGAATTTAAAATGGAACAGTAGACAATTGCACAACGTCCCAGATTCGTTGAACTTTGTTTTAGAAGAAAATCATGATTTTATTCATAATTTAATTATGTGCCACGGAGCGCATTTTCAATTGAAAGGGCTCGTTAATAGGCAAAAAGGGCTAAGAAAATCCATGAGTAGTTCAACAGTGAGCATTGCAACCTCTTAAGTGTACCGTTTGGTGCAGTGTAATTTTGGAAATTGTAATTTTTTTGGAAAATGAACACGGTGTCGCCGTTTCCATCACTGGTGCTAGATATCGGACAATAATTTATAAATATTAGAAAACTAATATAGATAATCGATGTTTTTTTTTTTTGAGAAAACAAATGGAAGGAAACTTTTCTTTGAAAAAATAAAAATAATTTAATTATATTTATTTTTGAGCGATGTTCTTTTTTATGAAAATTTTTAACAATTATTTATTTTCAATATTTCGCTACCAAATAGGTTGCATCGTCAGGAAATAATAATTTCTATTATCGTCAATAATACAGAATGGATCATCTACATATTTATTTAATATTCTCGGTTTTAAAATTAATTTTACAATTTTTTGCTACAATTGTAAATGCTGGTGATCCCATAGGAAGTCCTTTACTCTGAATATATATATTTTATTTCCATATTGAAAATATCATTTATCCTGTATACAAAACTTGAAACACGTAGAAAAAGAATAAATAATAATAAAAAATAAAAAATAAATAAAAAAAAAATAATAAAAGAAAAAGAATACAAATTATTATTTTCTGACGATGCTACCTATTTGTTAGCGAAATATTGAAAATAAATAATTGTTAAAAATTTTCATAAAAAAGACCATCGCTCAAAAATAAATATATATAAAAAATATATAAAAAATATTTTTATATTTCAAACAATGATAATTTCCTATTATTCCTGATGATGTTAACAAGCTGTTAACGAAATATCGAATAATAAAACAAAATAAAATAAAATAAACCTCAAGCTTAATAAATATATTTAAAAAAATATAATAAAAAAGGTAAATTAATAATATAATTAAAATATGTATAATTAAAAAATTTAATAAAGGTCAAAATAAAAATAGAAGTGAGACTAAAATAAAAATAATTGTTATAAAATTATTTGTCATTTATTTTTATACAAAATTAAAAAATATTGCTAGTCACAGTTTTTTATTTGCTTATTTTTTTTAAAAAAGATCTTTTCTAATACTTTATTTATAAACTAATGAATTGAAATGAACGTAATGGTAGGACTAAGCGATTACGGATGGCAAACGAAACTCG
Source organism: Dexiosoma caninum (assembly GCA_963924685.1). Taxonomy (NCBI): domain Eukaryota; kingdom Metazoa; phylum Arthropoda; class Insecta; order Diptera; family Tachinidae; genus Dexiosoma; species Dexiosoma caninum. The sequence continues at coordinate 50,618,939 of OZ004728.1, read as the reverse complement.
TGGCGTTTTCCTTTCTGACAAAAATGTTTCATATTTATGTACGATAAGAATATGTAGGCTACTTTTTGTTACTGTTTGTGTTCCATTCTAAAAGGTATGTAAAATCAATTCTGAATATGTTGCCCCAATAACTGGCCAAATATGCAATATATTTGACCACCTATTTGGTAGCGAAATATTGAAAATAAATAATAAAAAAAAACTTTTCATAAAAAAGACCATCGCTCAAGAAAAAATAAATATAATTAAAAAAAGATATCAGACAATGTTGGAAAATTTTTTTTAAACCAGCCGTGGAAAACCATTCGCAAGTATGGTTCGAACGGGATGGAGCCACAGCAGCGCACACTGCGAGCAAAAAAATAAATAAAAGGAGCATCGCGCGTCTTAGAAAGTAGACGTACTAAAAGCATCCGTTTAGGACGATGACGTTTGTGCTCTCTTTGTCTCATTTGAGATGTTGAATATTTTCAGCAGAGCAAAAAGGGAAATTTTGCTAGAATATTTTAAGTTCTTATCTGTTCTTCGAAATGCATGTCCATGTAATTGTGTGTCCTGTGGCCATTCACCGCAATAACGTTTCAAAGTGATTTGTCCGCACTCGTTCCTTCTCTACTTGTTTTTATTAAAGAAAATCATAATAAACATTTCGTATGTAAACAAACTTGTTTATTGAAATCTTCCCTTTCTTTATTTTATATGTTAGAAACTGTAAAGCGAATATCCTTAAACCCTCTTTGCTCCTTTCAATAACCTATTTTCCCCAGTTCCGGTGCAGCTCATTGCTTGAGTGCTGGTGCTGGTGATGGTGGCTGCTGCAGTGCGATTTTGAACTTAAATTTTTTATTCCATAAATTTTTTATATTTCCACAACATTTTCGTTCACTTCCTTTTTTTACTTTTATCGATTGCACTGTTTTTTTTTTATTAAATTAACGCTTCATATGTTGTGTAGTATTTTCCTACTACTTTCAAGTATGTATTTTGTATTTTGTTATTTTTCCCCGGAAAAACATTTTTAAACGAGAAGTACCACAAATATCTGCAAATATGAATTTATTTTTTGTCCGCCCACCACCCCAATTTTGGCTTTCAACACTTTAGAGTGGTTTGCAATTTTGTATTTATTTTATTGAGAAACTCTTAAAAAATTCATGATTATTAAAACACTTTTCAAATAAAACCAACGGTTTTTTTTTTATTTATTGTAATGAAACTAATTTATTTATAAAAAAAAATAAGCAGGAGAAATGAATAGCAAAAACGGCTTGAGTGAAATATTGACTGTAGTTCTTGATGAGGGGCACTCATTCGATTAAATACTCGTCCTACTACAAATGCAAATAATTTATCGACCGGTATACTAGATCAGGATGAGGGTGACGGTGGCTGAAGTAGTCTGCACGTTGACTACAAAACCAAAAAATACCTGGGTTCGAGCCCAGTTTCAGACTAAAAAGAATAAAAATAAACGTCAAATTGTCCACTATTATTAGCGATAAAAAAAATTAGTGACTGTCAAAAAAATGTAAAAAGTCTCAAGGGTGGCGATGGCTGACGTAGTCTGCACGTTGACTACAAAACGAAAAAAGACCTGTGTTCAACCCCAGTTTCAGACTAAAATTATAAAAAAAAACCATCCCGCATTTTTCTGATGTGCATTAGTGTGGCTTTGTGTGTCAGTTGTTGTCGGAAGGTTTCAGTGGCGAAGGCATAGTCACTGGTCACTGAACAATACCGGCTTCAGCTGATATCAATCCACAATCATATCAGAACGCCCTCCTTCGTCGGTATTGTGTAGCACCGGCGAAGTAAAAGAATAATAAAAATAGCTACTAAACCGAAGCTTCAGCACTGCTACGAGTATAAAAACAAAAGAACGTGCAAAAGCAGAGCTGTAAAATAATTAATTAAGCTTCACCTCCTGTCATTTCTCTGACTATCCATTTCCTATAGTTTCAGCACAATGCATCGCATGTGTAGGGATCATATCCTGAGTGCTGGTCTAAGATATAAAAACATCAATTAACCCATTAACGGTTAATCGTTTTGAATAATGGCCTGTTGAACGAAGTGTTAGCGCCTTCATTCTACAGCCCTAAAATTGTGGATTCAAACCCTACTGAAGTCATAAATAGTTTAGGTACTTCATAGCGTTCTTCTGCTGTTTCTCGTTTTTATTGCCGATTCGTTCTTAAATAAAATGAAGGCGAGATGTTGCAGAAAATAGAAATAAAATTTACGAAAGTGTGGTAACGCTGAAATATTTTATTTGGTTATTTTTCACAATAGTATTGCAAATTTTTGCAAGTACTAAATTTTATTTTACAAGTTCAAGTGAAGATGATGAAACATAAATAAATATTGATGAGAAGATGTTCCGACAACACGTTAATATATTAGCCATTCACGATTCAATGTTTTTGTAAAATAATTTTTACATTTTTCTTAAGACTTCTTAAGACACTTGCAGACTCAATAAAACTGCATTTCAATAAGTTTTTTTTCAATGTGTTTAAAATTTGTCATCTTAATCTTAATTTTTCTTTTACAAAAGTCGCCTCAACTTCGATCCTCCGAATAAGAACGACAGCGCACAAATGTTTGAGTGCCGTTACTAACTTCGTTTCAAAATGGAGAATGCCGAGACATGTTCGATAAACGCCCATAACGCCAACAGCAATATCAAGTCAGCGTTTTTATTTCGTTTTCAAATTGCTATGCCGACGGCAATAGTTCCGATTATTTATTTCCTTTATTGTTTTATAATTCAGCAAAAAAATTAAATATTTTCTCGTTATTATATTTTACATTGTGGCTTCAAAAGGTCATTTATGGTGTTCTAAATAGAAAGAAGAAACTGCTTTTAGATTTAAATGCTGAACGCGAAATCTATTTCGGCAAAATCAATGAATCTTTAAGATTTTCGCGATCGGATGTTTTTAATAACAGAAAAAAATTTAAATAAATAGTTTAAATTAAAAAAAAAGCCATTTAAAGTAACAAATATTATTCTATCGATCTACAAAAATTACAAAAAAAAGAAAAACACATTCTACCAACATCTATTTTGCTGAGCATATTTTTCTTTAGTTTTGCTGTTATTGGAAATTCCTTGAGATTCAAACGAATAGATTGCAAATCATGAAAAGTTTTATGTCGGTGCTTGTGTTTGTGTTGGTCTCTTTTCTAACGATTTTTAATTAATATTAATGTTCTAGTCAATTGCTAGAAAGAAATGCTGTAGTTAACTTTAACTTGGGCGGTGTTTCCCGCTCTTTTAACTTTTGGACAGCAAATAAATAAATGAGAAAAAATTATACTGGAATGGACGGAAAATAAATTTGTGTTACACTTGTCCTAGAGAACACACAACAAACAACACACAACACACAACCCACAACAATAGTTGCAAATGCATGAAATGAAAAGAAAACAATAGAATAGATTAAAATAAAATATTCTAATCGTTTGTTTAACCTTGCCATTAGAAAGGAAATAGAACGTATTAAATGGTGCTGAAGCTTTAAGTTTTTTTTGTTTTCTTTATCAAGAAAAAATTCAGTTGAGATACTAAAAGTGCAAAACGAAAAATTTAATGAAAAGACTTCAGCAAACGGGCATAATTTATTGAAATGCCTTCATATACGGGTTGAGCAAAGCCAATATCAAGTGAATTCGTTTCTATACGAACATGACACAATAATTATTTTCTATTTTATAGAAAATAAAAAGTGGAATGCAAATATTAACAATCACGCATGGTACAATAAAACAATGGCAGAAATTTGTATGTCACAGATATGCCGATCAGAAGTCCTCTGGCGAAAGAAAACAATCAAACATTTTTTTTTTGAGAGAAATGAGTCTGAAATCGAGTTTAATGTTCCGTTCGCCAATTTCATATGATGAAGTCTTCAAGCAAATTGCCTTTTTGAAGCATCACTGTACAGAAGAATCTTTATTTCTTACTTTTCTTATTACCCTGTGCGCTCTCGATACTTCGATAGATGGCCGATTTACTTGGCCGAACCGATAGATCATAAAGCCATCAAACGATTTTGGTTTTTCGTTTTTACGATTTAAACGATCTATATCTTTAATCAACTATAGTCAACGTGGTTAATAAGAAAATGCCACAAAGAACTGTAAGACGATAAAGTTAGTTGTGTCAGATGCGTTAGCCAGTGCGAGTGAGACGGCAAGCTCTCGAAGGCCACACAGCAAAAAGTGGCCTGACCGCAATTTTTTTTTAATTTTATATTTTTTTTTTCTCTGGGGCTCAGCCTCTCAGGAGATGATCGTCACACATGTGATGCATTGTGTTGCATCTAAAAGAAAGGGATATTTAGAGATATGACAGGCGGTGAAGCTTCACTTTCTTACAACTCTGATTTGGCACGTTCTCTATTTTTATAGCCGTGTTGAAGCGCCTCTGATGTCTAGGAGACGTATTAAATTTTTTTAAGCTTCGTTTTAAGTACCCATTTTTAATAATTATTTTACTTCCCCGAAGCTATACAATACCGATTAAGGAGGGCGTTCTAAAGAACCTGGGGATAGGTTACAGCTGAAGCCATTACTGTTCAGTGGTCAGTGAATATGCCTTCGCCACTGAAACCTTCCGACAACAAATGACACAAAGCAAACTAATTCACATGAGCCAACGCGACCCTCATGATGACGCGTGAGTTGTTCTTCAGCCCAGAACAATGTTATGCTGTTTCCTATGAAACGAAAATTGCATTGCATTTTTCACCCAATTTTGCCTTATTCACATAAAACATTTACACTTATAAAGGAATTTGATAGCACTTAAAAACGGAATAATAAATTGCAAATATTTTTCATAAATAAAGTGAAAAATGCAATGCAATTTTCAAGAATCGAAATAACTATTAGGAAAACAACAGATTTCAAAGTTTTATAGCTGGCAAAAAAAAAAATTTAAATGTTTCTGTCATTGTGAAATATCCACGTTTTTTAAATTAAATTTTGCTTCTAAAGAACTTTTGAATTAATTTTTTTTTTTTATGTAAAAGCCAGCATCAAAAAAGTCTGACGACAGCCCACTGTGCAAAGGTTTGGCTTTCATTCGAATTACGTTAAAGTTTAATTTTCTATATAAAAGAGGATTAGAATTATGGTGTTACTGCGGCATTTATCCCATGGCCAGTTTCTTAATAGTCAATAGAATTTAAATTTTAAACGGCAGAGAGCTTAGTGGTTTTCGCTCAGCAAATAGTGAAGTGATTGCAAATTTGCAAATGTTGGCAAATGTGTATGTGTGTGTTCGCTCTGTTCTTCCATTCAGCAATTCAGGCAAATGCTTTCGAATAAGAAGCGATAATTGCAAATAAATTAAATGCGGCCGCCTCAGGTGTTAATGCTGGCATTTAAGTTAGAAAATATTGCACGTAATGATTTTATAACACCTGGGCGTATCATTGTTCTTGTTTCTCTCTCTCACTCTTCTGGTAAATAAATATTAAGTATACGTGTGTTGGTGTCATTAAATACTTAAAGCCCTTATGGCACTAAATTTATTTTTTATTAATTAAAATAAAATAAAATTGATAGAACAGAACAGCAACAGCCACAAAGAAACAAATCATCACCTAAAATGCAAATTAACGTAACATCACTCTCCAGAAATTTACAGGAGAAGCAAAAAACTATATAATATGGAAACGGTTTGAGGTATTGAAAAAAAAATTTTAAAACTAGATTGACATGAAACAAGAAATATATTTTGGATAAAATAAATCTGTTTTTTACAGTACATTTTGTGCTATGTGCGCTACGTTATTTTGAACTGTTGTTTTCTGAAACAAACTAACGCATCATCAACCTTTTAATCTGTATGAAAAAATAAAAACCATTATATGTTTTTTTATATTATGTATTTTGATGTTAATTATAATTAATTATTATTAATAACTAAAAAAAAAAATTTCATAAAATGTTCATAAAGACAACAAGAACAAAAAACAAGTATGTATTTCAATTTATTAAAAGAATATAAGACACTAACAAAAATAAGGTAAACAGCTATATATTAATTAATTACTCAAAAGGTATACACTATCATAGAAGTAATGGCAATCTGCTGGGAGCAAAGATTTTAGGTCCTGGAGATGTTGCCATTTCTTCTTGGAGATTGTAAGCCTTTGGGAGTGCATTAGTTTAGGCTGCTGAGTTTCAAAATTTCTAGCAGTCCTTTGTGGAGGAATATGATAGTTGTAATTAATATTGATTTTGTAATAAATGGATCCTGTTAGTTCATACGCCCCATGACATCTGCCAAAAACGTTCAAATATTTCCTACCGCAAATTTTCGGGAAAAATAGAACAATGGCGAGTTGAACTTTTCTCACAATACTTGTACGTGCATCCAGCTTTCATTTCTCTTGGTTTTCTGTCGCAAATACTTCCTTTTGATAATCCTTCATGTCTTTCACCATACATTCGTTTCTTCTCCTTTGTTAACTTTTTTATTATAACTACTTTCGATTATAGAACACATTTTATTATTTTTACAACGCTTTTGTATTTTTCTTTTCGCTTTTGTAATAATTTTCAATTTGATAAAAAAATTCCACTAAAACTAACAGTAAATAAACTATAAACAATAAAAAAGTCAATGCTTGCTGTATTCTTCTAAAAAAAATCAAATAAGTACCGTTGTTTTTTCTTTAGCATATACTTATATTATATATTTCGTTTAAGAAAATCATGCAGTTGATGATACGTTATTTTGAATTTTGGTTATAACTTGTGTATTTTTCATATTAGATGTTAAAAATTGTTGTACACATATGTAATATAATGTAGTGGATCGTAATCAATAAAAAAATTAATTTTAATTTTTTTGATGATACGTTGTTTTGCATTTTAGATGACGAAATACAATATAATATTTACATTTTTTAATTGTTGCCTTCTTATTTTCATTAACAAAAAACGCCAAAGAAAAATATATGCGGTAAAAAACTAAGCTCAAAATCGCTAAGTTGTCAACATATAAAAGATTTTAATTTCGCAGCGTCAAGTTTAAGTTTTTTTTTTTTTTTGAGAGATGACCCCTGCACATGCGATGCATTGTGCTGTAAAGGGATCCTTAGAGAAACGACAGGAGGTGAAGCTCTGCTTTTGCACGTTCTTTGTTTATACTCGTAGCAGTGCTGAAGCAGTGGCTTTAGTAGCCATTTTTTTCATTATTATTTTACTTCGCCGGTGCTACACAATACCGACGAAGGAGGGCGTTCTGATATGATTGTGGATTGATATCAGCTGAAGCCGGTATTGTTCAGTGACCAGTGACTATGCCTTCGCCACTGAAACCTTCCGACAACAACTGACACACAAAGACACACTAATGCACATCAGAAAAATGCGGTTGGTTTTTTTTTTATAATTTTAGTCTGAAACTGGGGTTGAACCCAGGTCTGTTTTTGTTTTGTAGTCAACGTGCAGACTACTTCAGCCATCGCCAGCCTTGAAACTTTTTACATTTTTTTGACAGTCAATCATTTTTTTATCGCTAATAATAGTGGACGATTTGACGTTTTTGCCTTTATTTTAATATGATTGTACTCTTTGTATCTGATTAATTTTCCCCATTACCATATATTTGCTCTCTTCTCCTAAATTAGAACAATACAGAAAAAATGTAGTGTCATGAAGGCTTAAGCAAGAAAAATATATCGAAAATGAAGCTCAAAAGCGCAGAAATACTCCTTAAACCGCCAAGTGGGCAAAATCATAAAAATTTTCAGATGAAAACATGAATTTGAAATTGAAAATTTAATTTTTTTTTAATAGTCACTGATTTCTTATCGATTACATTAGTGAAAGATTTGACTTTTTGGCGTTTATCTTAATCCTAGTTGACCTCTTTGTATCTGGTAAATTTTCCTATTAAATTATATTTGCGCTGTTATTAAAAATTTTAACAATGCAAGAACAATGAAATCTCATAAAGGATTAAAGCACTGTCCAAATCGGATTTTTCAACCGCATGGCATTGACGCCACGTTATGTTTGTTTTCCATATAAATTGTATATTTATAATTGTATTGGCATGGGAATTTTTGACAGATAAACAACGTTTGCCGCTTTTGTTTAGCTTTGTGTGTTGCAGTTAAAGTTTAGAAATATTTTTTTTTTGCAAAAAGAAAAAACAAATTTCCCGTGAAGTCGATACTGTTTTTAAACGGTGTAGGAATTCCGGCAGATAATTGGAGAATTATTACAATCATTGGGGCTTAAAGCGAATTTATTTACTTTAATTAAATTTAAATCAAGTGTTTTTCTTTGTATGCCTTTTTTTTAAACGAAATGGCTTTCAAATATCTGAAATTATGACAGTCACAACTCGGTTGAGTTGCCATTGTCTTGATATGGTAAGAGTATTACCGACCACAACTACACTGAAAGAATTTCTCTTCATAAATTCAATGAAAATATTTCATTAAAGTTTTTTCACGAATGCAATGAAATATTTCATAATGTCTATGAAATTTCACAAATCTTACGAAAGAATTTCGTTGGAATTGCTTCATTAGCTTTCATAGTTTCGTTAAAAAATTTCATTGTACTTACAATATTTTATTAAAAAATTTTATCTTTAAATAATTAATAGTCATGCATATATGAATGTACAATTACTTACTACTTTTTATGAAACTTTTTTTTGCCTTTAAGATTTTGCTTTCAATATTCTTTGTAAATAAATAAGTAAATTTTGTTAATTTTACGTAAAAATGAACAATATTTGCAAAAAGTCAATGAATAAAAAATATTTTTTCAAAGAAAAATAAATATACGTTTTCTTTCTATAAAGTAGTTGCAATTAACTTATGAAATAAATAATTCAATGAAACTTTTCATTGGTTTAGCGAAATATTTTCATCACATTTTTTAAATGACTTCATAAAAAGGAAGAAATAACTTCGTTAAAATAATTAAAGTATTTCATTGCCTTAATGAAACTACTTCAGTATATTATGTAATTAATTATGTAATAATGTCAATGAAATTATATCATTAAACAAATGAAATATTGTTGTTATTTTTTATTTTATTATTTGTTGCCGTTTCATTAAACTACTGAATTATTTTCATTATTTTAGCGAAATTATTACAATACTTTAATGAAATTATTTCATTAAATTGATGAAATTTTCGTTAAAATAATGTGAACGAAACCTGTTTCATTAATTTAACGAAGTGCGACTTTGGTTGAATTTTAGTTTTTCATTTAAATCAACATCGAGATTCACAGAATTTGTGACGAAAATTCTTTCAGTGTAGCAACTCAACTGAAGTTCCTTTGTTATACATTATCGAGTTGTTCTATTGGAATTTGCAAAAGTGCATATAAACTTATTTCATATACATACATATATTTCGCAATTCTTTGTGTGGCTTCTTCGTGGAGAAAAGTGTATATTTATATTTTTTAATTTTTATGTTATTGTGTTGCTGACATATTTTTCTCCAGCAAGCCAAAACAAAGAACTAGAGAACTACAGAAAATAATGTTTTTATATTTTTAAATGTACTTCACACTGTATATTTTATTTTAAATATTTATTAGTTTTTGTTAGTCTTAATTTCATTGTATTCATTTTGTTATGTACATCTGATTTAAATATTCCTTATTTTATTTCTTGTTTTGTTTTTTCTTTCTTTCTTTTTATGTTACCTTTATTTGTCGTATTAATTTGTTTTGCATGCCACTTCATTGTGTGAATCAAAATATCGCTCTCATCTCTGTCAAAAATAAAAATCGATAAATAATAAATAAATGAAAAAAATGAAATGAAATGAAACAATTCAACACTCAATCACTTTAATGCATGTTTCTGTTTTCACAACAAAATTATAAATTATATTTCCATAAAACTAAATCCAAAACCAAGTTGGCTTAATATCGAATGCAATAAATCTTTTTCAAGAACAACCATTGTTGGGTCCGAGTGCTACATTGCAATGTGCACCATTTGCTACACAAGAATTTCATCCCACTACAGCCGAAAACTGGAAGGGAGCCACCATACATCCAACCGGTCTAATGAAGGAGTCACCCGTTGTACCGGGCCGCAATGCGGCTGTTGCTGCTTTTACCACACAAGGACAGGCACAGGTAAAATATAATTATTATCATTATTTTATTTGTTACAAAAGCCAATAACGTGTTACAGAATATCAAAAGGAAAATTTCATTTCTCTTAAGGCCATTATTACAACTAAGCAATAAAGTTACTGATAGCTAAAATTAACTTTAGGTAAAATGAATAATAATGTGACCTTTAACTTGTTTTCATTATTACAACTGTTCGATAAAATAAAATTAATATTTTTGAAAATATGGCAGTACCAGAGTAAATACCGACCACTTTTGACAAACAATAAAAGCTACTGGCAACGACAAGGTTTTATTTTATTCTTTAAAATTTAAAAATTAATTTGTATACATTTATACTTTCCATGTTGCCATATTTAAAGTGCATAAAATATGGCAGCTTCAAATCCTTTAGTCCACTTTAAAAGTTACAGTTAGGATGAACTTTCCGTTAGCTTATCGGTCACATTAGGTTAAACTCAACTTGTAATAAATAAAAACTAATTATTTGTCCGATAGCATCCCAACTTTAGCTATCGGGAAGTTATAATAATGGGCCTTAATTGATAAGTAATTCTTGATATTAAAGAATCTGAAGATTTCAAAGGTCTGGGCTTGAAAATTTAGTTTGATTTTACATAAAATTAGCATATTTTTCAAGTCTCAAAAGAAGCATTCAACTTCCCTGACACACTCCTATTGCTTCACAGTTGTTGAATTGGCTCAGCACAATACCCTTAAAAGCAAACATTTAAAAGGCGTTAAATTTTGCCGTACATGAAACAGATCGCTGCATTTTGTAAAATATTTACTCAGAACAGTTTTACGACTTTGGACAAATTATTTATTTAAAGCATAAACTTAAAAAAATTATAGAAGTTAATTTTTATTAATAAAATAAAATAAGTTATTTTTTGAAATATATTTATTAAGCTGGAGGTCTTTTTTCATTTTATTTTTTTTTATTTTCCTATTATTCCTGATGATGTTAACAAAATGTTAACGAAATATCGAATGGCACGATGGATGGTAGTCTGCACGTTAACTACGAATCCAAAAACAGACCTGGGTTCAACCCCAGTTTCAGACCAAAAATTTTAAAATAAAAATAAACATCTCGCATTTTTCTGATGTTGCATTAGTGTGTCTTTGTGTGTCAGTTGTTGTCGGAAGGTTTCAGTGGCGAAGGCATAGTCACTGGTCACTGAACAATACCGGCTTCAGCTGATAGCAATCCACAATCACATCAGAACGCCCTCCTTCGTCGGTATTGTGTACCACCGGCGAAGTAAAATAATAATAAAAATGGCTACTAAAGAAGCTTCAGCACTGCTACGAGTATAAACAAAGTACGTGCGAAAGCAGAGCTGCAAAAATAATTAATTAAGCTTCACCTCCTGTCGTTTCTCCTACTATCCCTTTCCTATAGTTCCAGCACAATGCTTCGCATGTGTAGGAGTCATCTCCTGAGTGCTGGTCCTAGATAAAAAATAAAAAAAAAAAAAAAAATAAAATAAAAAAAGACCTCAAGCTTAATAAATATATTTCAAAAATATAATAAAAAAGTTCAATTAATAATATAATTAAAATAAAATAAATTATATTTTCAAATTAGTTTGTTAATTTTATGAATTAAAAAAAATAAATTTTCTTACGTGATAATTTTTTATCATTAATTTTCCATGGGATAAAATTCGCTTAAAATATTTTAGGCCATAAAAAAGATTATTTTCAAACTGAATTGTGGGGCAAAGTAAATTAATATCATTCATTTTATTTAATTATTCATAATAATTCTAATCATATAATAAATATTATAATTCTTGAATTTACTTCGTTATTTATTAATTTTTCGTTTGGTTTATTTGACAGGGCGCTGTCATGATGGTTTATGGTTTGGATCAGGATACATCGAACACTGATAAACTTTTTAATTTGGTTTGCTTATATGGAAATGTTGCAAGGGTAAGTCATCTTTAAGTTTATTTATTTTACATCAGATACTCTATTTTCTCTTTTAATGGAGAAGTAGGAAATTTTTTGCCAGGAAAGTTTTGAAAATTTTATTAAATTTTTAAGAAAATTTGCCAAAAAAAAAGAAATTTCTTATTTAAACAGTGCTCTAATTCGAACGACATTTTTACATATCGTCATATAAAACGTAAAACTATGGAACTACATTTTTTTAGATTCTGCTGGAGAGGGGAAAAACGTAATAAAGTAGTTAAGTAAACAACCGGAAGAAAAAGTTCCTTTAAAACTTGCACAAAATTGACAGAATCACTAATTTAGAGTAAAACGAGATGACCGTCCCGGCTTCGCACGCAATCTGTTTACTAATGAGAAAAAAAATAAGTTTTGCTGTTTTTAGCTGACCCGGCAAACGTTGTTTTGCCATGTATGTTATTTCTAGGAAACATCTTTTTAGTTCAATAAAAATAACTATCTGCTATAAGTGTGCGGCGATTTACTTATAATCGAAAGTGTTATACGCAATGAAAGTATGCTTTATTTAGGTTAATAAATTAATCTTTATCAAAGTAACAAATATATCTTAAATTACAATTCTCGATAGCAATCTAAACATTAAAAATAATTATTAATATTTTTACTATCAATTGTGGCAGTTAAAAAAAACAAAGATTAATCTCTCAGCGCAATAGAGTGTACAATATTCTTGGTTGTTGGCGGGAGCTCGCAACACGTGTTTATTTACATGAGATCACTTAATTAACTAATAGTTAAAACTGTCTTTATCAGTTATTAATAAATTGTGAATAAATAATTATTGCACTGGAATATAACATTCACTGCTATGATCGATACACAAATAAAACCAAAAGAAAATGGCCGAAAACTGTTAGTGAGTAAGACAGGAGTCCGGCTTCGTTCTCATCCCTTTAGGGTCCGTCGCCATATTGGATTTAGGTTGATGATAAACTTTTCAAACTCTCCTCATCATACTCTTTCACTTGATACCCATATTGCAAAAAAGGAAAAAGTATGTAAAGAAAAAGTGAGAGTAAAGTGGGCGTGGTTAATTTTAGGGGGATGCAAAATAGATGTTGTCCGGTTCTCAGACCTACCCAATATGCACACAATATTTCATGCGGTCGAGCCGTATCGGCTGAGTTTAACTACCAACACCGCGACACGAGAATTTTATAAATTAGATTTTCTTTGTAGAGGACGTACGGTAATTTTACCTAAAGAACGGTAATTTTTTTAAGGCTGTACGGAATTTGAAATAAAAAAAGTTCCAGCACAATGGATCGCATGTGTAGGAGTCATCTACTGAGTGGTGGTCCAAGATAAAATAAAAAATTTTTCACATGGTACGCAATAATTCAATAGAAAACCAGATTTTGCAATTTTTGTCACTTACATAGTTTTACGTTTCGTATGACGATATGTAATGGGCTAATGAACGAAAGCATACATATGATATGATAATTACGAAGAAACAAACTAAGTCAAAGACAAAAATTGTACGTCACACTGATAAACACTAACAGCCGTATTAATAAAAATTTAAAACACATTTTAAAGCATTTTTAAGCAAAATTCATTAAAATGGTATTAATAAACGAATTTTAGCTTAAAATGCACATTTTAAACCTTGTGTAAATATGGAAATTTTAAAATTGGTTCGACCCTGTTTTAAAGCTATTTTAAGATGTCATATTGTGCAGTGTTTGTTTTCATTGTGATTGTTATTTGTGAAAAAAAATTCGACCCAATTTTCCGAACGTTTGCGTTTGCAGTGCTCCTTTTTTTTACATTTTTATTGCTTTTTTATATTATTATTAATGTTACACAAATTTCAAATAAAATTAATGTTGACTAAAGGGTCATTCAGACTATTATACAAGTATTAAGACTTTAGTAACATTTTACGATACAGAAATCTAAATACATTTATTGCGACTGTCAAAAAATCTAACGTAAACTGACATTTTGTATTCACACCATCACACTTGAAATAGAGAGAAAATACAAAAAAAAAAAAAAGAAGTTGAGAAAACAATTTTTAATAAACAAAAGTGTTTTAAAATTAAAAAAAAGGAAAAGTCATGTTAATTCAAAAAAGAAATAAATGTAAATTTGTGGGAGTTTTGATGGCTTTAGCCATTATTATTATTGGCTAACGGCGGCAGGTTTTTTTACGTAGATGGCAAACGTGCCGGCTCTTGAAAGTATGCAGCAGTTAAAATATTCGATTTAAATAAAGGAAATAAATCGAATGAATAATATTAAAAAAAGCTTTTAAGACGAAATATATTTCTATGCGATTAAAATTTTAAAAATGTTGGGCCTTTATATGAAGAAAAAAATAACAAAAAATGGACGGCTCGCCACCGGCGGCGGAACAGTTGGCTTGTGAATTTTAATCAGATGAAAAGTATGATCGTTTAGAAAATTTTCAAAAAATGACAATGTATTATGGGATGTAAATTTTTTAGCGTAATACTTGTGGTTTTCATAACATTTTGCGTTCACACTATCACACTTGCACGTATTATTTGAATTTTTGACAAGTATTAATACAAAGTATAATAGTCTGAATGGCCCTTAAGTAGTGATGTGTAAACAATCAAAACAAATAGTATGAAACTCGTTATTCAAATACTCTTTTAACTGCAATTAAATAAGTCACTAAAATTGTAATCTTATCAAGCGATATTTTTACTGTTATTAGTTTTTTGATTAATATACAACTTATCATACATTTTTTATTCTATAAACAATAATATTCTTATTAAACACGGCAATAAAACTATTTAGATGCGATTACTGCGTGAATTAATAATCATGGTTTTGCATCATTAGGAGTCAAGTGGTAATTTAAAAAATCTAGGGCCATCCTCATTTTTGAAAAACCCTAAAACGCATGTTAGTTAAAATACTGATTATTAATATGAATTTTTAAAAAACGTGTTTTAGGATTAAAAAGCGTTTTAACTAATGTGTATTTTAAACCTTATTTAAGACTTTTTTTTATTAATACGGCTGCAAGAATTTCTTAGGATTTTAAAAAATTCTTGTTCCGTAATTATTTGTCTTAACGTGTTAAATAAGTTTCAACATCCTACCAAACTATAAGAAAAATTATGAAATTTTTACCACAAGCTATGTAAAGGATGTTCCAACCATAACGCGCGATGTTAATTGTAAATAAAAGAAGAAGTTTTCAGAAAATTATCTTAATATTCTCTAAAATGTTAATTAACTTTGTATTGCTGAATCTGTTGATTTATTAATGTTAATATTGTATTGCCTCCATAAGATTCATTGAAATAAAATACTTTATTTTACGTTGTTCTATATATTTTGCACCATAAGGTTCATCTTCAGGATCTATAAAATAATTTTTATTTAATAATAATTATAATGAAATTTTTAACAATTTATATTATCAAAATTGACTGAATTATTTGAAAAATATATATATTTATGTTTATATTTTTATTTATTTATATTTTCTATTGTGAGAGAAATTTCTACGGCAGTTATGTGTGCAACAAAATATTGCCCAAATGAGATAAAACGGCCATTGAAATTCGCGCGCAAAAGAGGCATTGTTTCGTTGGCTGTGTGGCAAGTGGCACCAACCGTGTTGGAACCACATATCGTCCAGGTTCATATACTCAATTGCTGCCATCCGTGATGCTCGTGAGATGTTCAATTATTGGGCACGACGACGAGTCGAGGTTGACGTCTCTTCTGGTATAATGTTGCAAAGAAAAGCAATGTTTTCTACAGAACTAACTGTGGAAACATGCGCAGATGTTTTCACATGGCCTACAGGTCCGGTTTGCTTAATTTTTCGCACAATCCTCCCGATTGCGGACACATTTGGTCGATTATGCTGATCAAAAAAATCACGAAGTGTACGAAATTTCAACGTCCATTTTCGTAAAAGACTTCAACAATCGTAATGTGCCGCTCAATTGTGTACCACCCACCTCTCCATGGTTGAATTTGTCAAACTCTGAAACAAAGAAATGTCAAATTAAGTTGGGCACAAAAGGTGTGATTCACAATTAGCATCGTGCATTATGGAGAACCCCCTTTACGTATATGCTAATGAAAAAAAAAAACTTCCATATGGAATCTAAAGCCATGCACATGTGTGCTGTTTTCTAATTGTTTATAAATTTATTTTATTATTAGACGATAATTTCCAACATCCTCTTATTGTACTGTTTAATGAAAATAACTTCGAAATTAAAATTCGAATTATGTTTCTGTTCATACGAGTATTATTTCCTAAATTCATATACTTCTCCTATTATTTCCATTGTATTTTAATTCCTTAAGATTTCCCACTTAAATATGTCCCTGAAATCTCAGGCAGTTCAAAAGATTTCTTAAAATCTTCTCTGATGTTGTTATTGTTTTTACCTTGGAATTGTTGTTGTAAGTTGTAGCTCTTGTTTTGGCGCGTGTCAAGGCGATTGAAAACAAATAAAAAAAAATATAATTACAAACACATGCAGTCTTTAAATACCGTTTTAATATTTATTTTTTTTACACCCACACTCTTCTTACGCACCCAATTGTGTTTGAACTTTCTAGTGCGAGCGAGCACCGATGTCAGCTAAATTTCAAAAGTCCTTAAGAACAGCGTTTATTTGCCCTCTGCAAAAAAAGAAAAAAAAAGAAAAAAACCGAATTTTAGTTTTTATTTAAGTGCTTTTTGTATATCTTGGCGGTGTCTTAAAAATAAATAATAAAATAAAAAATTAATAAGAATTCGGTCATAAGCATATATGTATGTTCATACATGTATACAAACAACATACATACATACATATATATGTATATCCATATGTAAATAATATAAAAGTTCAAAGCAGCAGTGATGTCAGTTTTTTTTTTTTAGCTTTTTCCCCAAATGACTTGTCGCATATCGCCAAAAATGTCCCCAAAAATGGCAAATATATAAAATTATTACATTTTAATAATGAAGGCACCTTTTATATCATCATTAGAAATATTGTTAAATTAAAAATTTATATTAACTGAATTTATTTTGGGAATATCTATTTATATATGTATATGATTTTAATTGAGGAGGTCCATAACAAAACGCAATAATTCCACTTGAACAATATTTTGAGTAAAGCAATAACAAGTAATTAAGGTTATTAGGATACAGTTATTTAGTTAAATATCTGTTGAATTATAACAATTTTCTAAGAACAGTAAAAATTATAAATTAATTAATTTTGTGTTAGTTAATTTTTAAGTTATTAAGATAACAAATTTGGAAATGTTGCGTTTTGGTCCGTCACATAGTATTTATTTCGTTTTGCTATGAACCCTATGGAGATATTGCGTTTTGATATGAACTAGATTTGGAATTATTGCTTTTTGTTCTGAATAGATTTTTAATCACATCTTTTTGATTTTCATTGCATAATTTTTGTACGAAAATTGCAAACTCTATCATTATATGTATATATTTAGTACAGTGAAATCCTTACTTTACATTTATTACCAAAAATAAACATTGTGTTATACTCTCATTCCAGTGTCCTCCTCCAAACAATCACATAATGTTATATCATTTGTGTCGTTGGCACTATTTCCTTGTTGGTCTATTAATATCTTTGTATAATATCCTAACTCCGAAATGTTTGACCACTCTCGGCCATAGCGTTTTTCCAAGAGTTTAACAATATATTGTTTCTTTTGTGTATTAATTGCTTTACCAAGAGGAATTTCATCTAGCAAACGCGGAGGTTTTTTTGCCTCTTTTAAGATCGCTAGTAAATTTTCTTTTGCCTACAACTTAGTAGGTTTCAAAAGTTTTGACTAAACATTGTTGTATCTTATTTAAGGATAGTTTAAAATATATTCTTTTCATATTCTGTACGCCGTTTATGGGACGGTAATATTCTGTCATCATTTTTAAATCCCTAAGTTGCCAATCCCTTCCTAAAACCTTAACTTGGCCATGAGAAGAATAAATTTTGTGATAATCTTCTTTAACAAAAACTGTAGTATTTTTGCGAATATCTTTTTCAATACGTCCAAAAACTCTGTCAGCTGGCAAAAAACTATGACCTCGGATTGCATAAATATGGAAATGTTTCATTTTGGTCTGAACCATTACGTTTTGTGTTAAATTACAGCACAATTATTGACGTGAGGTATGTTGTATAACAATGGATACATAGATTTTAATATATAGAATTAGATTCAGTCAGAAACACAAAAAACTTAAAAAGTGGAATTATTTCGTTTTGTTATGGACCTCCTCAATTGTGCTTTTTTCCCCTTATAAACTATATGTGAAATTTATTATTACATACCTTATAATATTCTCATACAGTATGAAAAATATCATATTGATTAATTGAATTTTAAACATATAGATCTTGGGTTTGTATTCAAAAATTAGGAAAAATCCACTGATGAGCTAAGTAAGCATTAGCGAAATAGTACTATATGGAATAAAATGCTTTATGATATTTTTCATACTGTATGAGAATATCATAAGGTATGTAATAATAAATTTCACATATAGTTTATAAGGGAAAAAAGCACAATTAAAATCATATATATTAAAAATTTAATTATCAACGTTCACTGACACTGCATCTTGTTGTCGGATCCGTGCTATTAAACGATTAATTGCGGTTTGGTTAGGCTGCATTTCTGGTATTGAAATAATTTCGATATGCTCGTTAAATTCTAAAACTTTGGTTCGTTGCTCGGTCGTTAAATTTTGCACGGCACGGTGGTGTAACACGATTCGATGAATAAAATCTAAAAAAAAAAAATTAAAAATAATAAACAAAAAAGTTATTGAATTTTTACACGCGGGCGTGACTTTTGGCCCGCCCGATATTAAATGAATTTACTTTCGGAAAACTCTTTTTTTTAATTATGATTCTTTTTTTAAAATTGTGCATTTTCACGAAAAAATATTCGAAATGTGTTATTAAATGTATGTTATATTTAATTTATTTATATATTTTTTTTTATCTGTGACCAGCACTCAGGAGATGACTCCTACACATGCGAAGCATTGTGCTGGGAACTATAGGAAAGGGATAGTAAGAGAAACGACAGTAGGTGAAGCTTAATTAATTATTTTGCAGCTCAGCTTTCGCACGTTTTTTTGTTTTTTATACTCGTAGCAGTGCTGAAGCTTGGGTTTAGTACCCATTTTTATGAAACCTTCCGACAACAACTGACACACAAAGACACACTAATTCACATCAGAAAAATGCGAGATGTTTATTTAGTCTGAAAGTGGGGGTTGATCCCAGGTCTGTTTTTTTGTTTGTGTAGTCAACGTGCAGACTACCATCCATCGTGCCATCGCCACCCTTTTCGTTTTTCTTTTTTTACGACCCGCACAAGAGATAATTTTGTCTTCACTTCCAACAGCACACAAATTAAATAAAATTTATGACGTGCCGCCGCCATTAAAAGCAACGTTCAGTTAAATACATGAACACAGCCTTCGAAACAAAATCAACCCTGCTTTTACTATTAACACAAATATTAACACAAATCATCAGTTAAAAACTGGGGGGGATTGGACAAGTGGGCGTGGTACCTTCCAAACAAACTATTTATATTTTGATTTCATTATATCTTGGGAACAGTTAAAGTTAAAGATTCTGTATTTGGTCTGAGTAATATAATGGTCAGTACAAATCATCAGTCAAATCAGTGAGCGACATTGGACAAGTGTTTATTTGTTTGTGCCCTATTAAAATGATGTAGCGAAGCAAGCCGGGTTTTAGCTAGTGTAAAATGAAAAGAAATAAATACGCAAATTTAAACGCTTTATTTTTATTGTCCTTCTCTCTGCATTTGCATTTGCCCATCGTTGTTTTATTTTTTTCTCTAGATTTTGTTCTCATTATCCTTTTGCTGTTGTTTAAGGACTATAGTAGCAGTTCTAATAACAAAAACAAATATAATTATTACTTGTATTGTTTTTGGGTAAAAAAGAAAATTGTAAAAGGCACAATAACAGCAAGTGGGATTTTTTTTTATTTTTTATTTTTTTGCGTTATGGGAAAATAAAGAAAAGCTCAAAGGTACAATTGACAATAAAATATAACAATAAACACCCAACAATGCCAATAAGAAACAACACGCAAAGGAGAACAATTGATAATACAAAGAAAAAATAAATTTTTACTTGAAAGGGAATATGGAATTGTAAGAATTTCATTAAAGAGATGATGATTTTATTTAAAAGAAACACTGAAACAAAGGATATACACACATACATAATTATTACATCACAAAGTGTGAAGTAAATGCATATTAAAATTTAAATAAATTAAAATATAGAATTGTTTTTAAAATTTTTCTTGGACCACTGCTCACAAGATATGCCCTACATGCTTATGTAATGCCTTGCACTGAAATTGGATATAGGGACAGTGAGGGGGGATAGTGTAGGGAATAGACAGGCGGTGTAAGTGATAGAAATATAGTGCTTAATTCACAACTCTGCAGTTCAAAATTGAATATGATCAGGTTTGAGATTTGGTTCAATAAAAATGTGCCCCGCGTGCCTCGTTAGACTACTGCCTGAGCATTACTCTATCAATATAGAGGTTGTGGGTTCGATTCCCGCCTAGACCTCTAGTTCTTTCGGCAGACAAGCTTTTATTAAGAGCTTAGCAGACTGTGTATTGTTTAAAATGTTTCGTGGAAAATCTGAGAAATTTTAAACGAAATGTCCGTTAGGTGGAAACAAACAAACAAAATGCTTCCGCAAACAAGAGCACAGAAGCAAGTGAAATTAAATCAAATCAAGCTTTTGTGGTGTTACAATATTTATCTAACAATATTCCAAAGCACAAAGCGATGAACTTCAATCTAAAGGAAAATATGACGAACGCAATGGCAGTCAAAGGAGCAGAGGGAGTAGGTAACGTGGTATGAGAATAAAAAAAACATTTTACTGGTCATAATATGTTCGCAAAATGCTTGACCATCAACACATGATATTTAATCAAAAGATAAGAGAAGAATGTGTGAACATTAAACCATCTTTTTGGAATGGATGCTTTTTGTGAGTCGAAAAATAAAATTCTTCACTTTCTGATGCTTCAAGAATAATTGTCCTTTTCAGCCATTGTTACTGGTATTTTAAGTACTACACAATGTTCTAGAGAATGATAAATGGTCACTTTGACAAGACGATGACAAAAATATAAATCAGCAGTGATAAGAAAACGGCATTAAATTTTATTTCTTTTTTTTTTTCTACATGAAATCACAACCTCACCATTTTCAGGCCATAAGGCAGCTAAGAACTGGCAAATGAAAAGAAAAAACAAAATACTATTGGCCGCCTACATGTGTTTTTTTTTCGCATAAATTCTGTTGAAACATCAAATAGCAAATGATGGATAACTTAACATTTTATTTAAATAAAAAAAAAAAAAAAACATTCCTGTCCCATTTGAGGGTGGCGATGGCTGAAGTAGTCTGCACGTTGACTACAAAACCAACAATTTACTGGGTTCAACCCCAGTTTCAGAAACATCTTGCAATTTTTTTTCTTTTTTCTCTGGGACCAGCACTCAGGAGATGACTCCTACACATGCGATGCATTGCGCTGGAACTATTGGAAAGGGACAGTAGGAGAAACGACAGGAGGTGAAGCTTAATTAATTATTTTACAGCTCTGCTTTCGCACTTTCTTTGTTTTCATACTCGTAGCAGTGCTGAAGCTTCGGTTAATAGTCATTTTTATTATTATTTTACTTCGCCGGTGCTACACAATACCGACGAAGGAGGGCGTTCTGATGTGATTGTGGATTGCTTTCAGCTGAAGCTGGTATTGTTCAGTGACCAGTAAATATGCCTTCGAAACTGAAAACACTAATGCACATAATTTTTTTTTTTTTTTTTTTTTTTTTTTATAATTTTAGTCTGAAACTGAAGTTGAACCCAGGTCTGTTTTTGGTTTTGTAGTCAACGTGCAGACTGGCATCCATCGTGCCATCCATCCATCGGAAGATTTCAGTGGCGACATCATAGTCAGTCACTGAACAGTAACGGCTTCAGCTGCGAAAGCAATCCACAGGCGCATCAGTGCGCCCTCCTTTGTCGGTATTGTGTATCATCGGCGAAGTAAAATAATTCCTAAAAAAGGCTACTAAAAACGAAGCTTCAAAAAATTCAATACGTGTCCTTGACATCAGAGACGGTGCAACACTGCTACAAAACAAAGAACGTGCAAAAGCAGATATGTAAGATAATGGATCTTCACCTCCTGTCCTCGAGTTCCAGCACAATGCATCGCATGTTTTTTTTTTGCCCTGCCACATACATCTAGTGTTTTCTTTCTAACCATAATTGCACTCCCCTTATTTTTTCTGCCTTCTCGATTTGATAGAAGAAAACCTATAAAATATTCTGGTGTATAGTATATTATTTACGTGCGTTCAAATAATCACAAAGTCTTGGAATTTTTCTTCTAAGGTATCTTATCTTTCTAACACCATCTAGCAGAAGCTGATCGCTCTTCTACGTACAGATTAGTGGCTGGGCAAAATAATGCATTTTATTTGCTACACTTTCTACTGCAACATATTTTATTCTAATTATAAAAGCAGAATATACTCCCATAACACCGTGAAAGTTTCTAAGTACGATTTGTATCAGAGAGAGACGAAAAACCCCTTATCAGTCATTTTTAATTGCTTCACAATTTTGTCAATTGTCGTTCGAGACAATTAAATGGACAATTTCCCTTCTTATTCTCTGCTGTAATATGTTGAACTCCACAGTGTCATGTTTAGAAATTTTCTATTAATTTTTCTTTAATTTCTGTTTTATATCGAAATAAATTTAAAGAAACGAATTAATTTTTACTGCGCAATAAAATCAGAGCTACCAAAACAGTTATTAAAGCATTTATTTAGCTTTAATCAACTGGCTGTTCATAGAAGACGAGCGAAAATACTCGTGCGGCCATTTATATAGAAAACATAGAATTATATAATAAAACAATGATGTCGGGCCGTATTTTTTCCAAAATGAGGCCGGTCAGGCAGTTACTGTGAATGGTGTTCGCTATCGTGAGATGATAACGAACTTTTTATGGCCCGAATTGGAAGATATGGATGTGGACGATATGTGGTTTCAGCAGGACGGTGCCACTTGCCACACAGCTAACGAAACAATGGCTCTTTTGCGCAACAAATTCAATGGCCGTGTTATCTCACGTAATGGCGATGTCAATTGGCCGCCAAGATCATGTGATTTGACACCGTTGGACTTTTTTCTTTGGGGTTATTTGAAAGAAAAGGTGTACGTCGATAAGCCAGCAACAATTCAAGAGCTAAAGGATGAGACAATTCGGCACATTAACGGCATAGAACCTCCATTATGCCTCAGGGTCATCGAAAATTTGGACCATCGGATGGAGGTGTGCCGCCGTGGTCGCGGCGCCCATTTGGCCGATATTTTGTTCCATACATAATTGAGTAATACCAATATATCATAATAAAATAAAATTACAATAATTTCCTAAATAGTTTGAAATTTAACCACCCTTTATTTTCGCACGGTTTCTTTGAACAGGCATTAAACTTTCAATAAAAAGCATACAAAATTTTTTGAAAAAGTTACAATTGAAAAAGAAAATTTGTCCTTGAATTGAAAGCATAAAAATTCTCATGAAATTTTCGAATTTTTTTAGACTTTCTTAAATGAACAGTTTTGGGAAAATTCTAATATTTTCTTTGTTGGGTTGTTAGTAAATTTTTTATTATTAAAATTATTATTATTATTATTCTCATTATTATTATTATTATAATTTAACAGTGGCAGATAAGGAATTGAAAATATTTACAGCTGTCAGCTACTTTTTTTGACAAGTAAAGAAAAGTGTCATTAAACAGCTGTTAGATTAAACAAACGAGAGTCCAAACTTACCATGTCATTAAGTTAATCTTTCATTAGACATATTAATGATATCATTAAATGGACTTATAAATATATTTGTTAAGACATATGTGCATACATTTATTTATCCGCCTTATATACAGTGAAAGCTCCCATAAGCAAACACCAAAAAAAAAACACACCAAATGAAATAAATTTGTATGAGAATTTTTGAACCAAGGTTAGAAATAGTGTTCGCCTATGAGAGATGTTCACTTATAGGAGCTGTCCGCGCGTAAAGTTTTCATTGTATTTCATTAATATTACGTACACCAAGATTAAATTCTTTTTATTATTTTACCCCCAGTCCCACTAAATGCGAACGAAGGACAATTTATTGCGACTACTCGTATATTGGAAGAAAAAAAACAAATTTAATGAAACATTTGCATTCAATATACATACATAAATGCTCGAAAGGTACAGAACCCCAAATAATGAAAACTTTTCAATCGGGCTTTATGTAATTGAGCCTTTTTCGTTTTTATTTCAAATATTTTCACGAATGTTTTAAACCAAGAGCTGGCTGGCATGTTTCGTTTGCCGTGCCCATACGAGTGTGTTTGGTTGTATGAATGAATAAACATCGTTACATACATACCATCAACATATTGTATTTAATTAATTTTTCGTAAATCATTTTGTTGGCATTGTCTCCGACTTCCTGGTGTGTTTATTGCGTGCACGTGTTAAGGTGCAGAAAAACATCACTCTGTTTTATTATTCGCATGAATTCTTGACACGATGTGTTTATTTTAAGTATTAATTTTTGGTCGTGTTTAAGATGGTTTAAATGTACAGCAACGACATGGAATTTAATGAAAAAGAAAAAACAAAAACCATAAAAGAACAAATCACTTTTAATAATTAATGAAGTTTGTACTTAAATATTTCCCCGAGTGCGCAAATTTAAAAAAAAATTAATTAAAGTTTTAAGCGGAAATCTATTGTTAGTTTCTCTTCGATTTTTTTTTTCGCAAATAATGGCAAATGTTTCGAAATGGGAAGGTGAAAAAGTGAATGATAATTTTAAAGGCGTTAAATCGTGAGCTTTACAACTGCATTTCATAGTATTGGCAGCACTTAAATGTTGCCGATGTACTTAATGAATAATAAATAGTGCGACCTCGCTTACTGCGACTAATAATGTTGTTGCATTGATGGCCAACTGCTTAACTTTAAATTGTTAGTTTTTCCAAAAAAAAATGTTATTAAATTTTATTAAAAAATACGACAAACACCAACACATTTCTATTTACAAAACGTGTTGCAATTATCGATAAGTTGCACTTATAGAAGGTTGCAGTATATGTTCATACATATATTAACACACGCAGTTTTAATCAACTTTTTGTCAAGTCATTATAAAAATAAAAAAAAATTATTACTCTCTATTCCTGCCTTCACAGTTCACAACCACTTTAAAATGACATTTATAGCAATCATTTGTTTTTAAAAATAGAATTTAAATCCATTATGTAGTAGAGTGATCAGCCCGGGCTTCGAACCGGTTTTTTCCAGGCCATGGTTGTCGGTTCTTTTTAAATGTTCATTTGTCAAATATCGAAAACTTCTCTTTTGAGTTTCCAACTAAATTTTCCCGTGTAAACGCGTAAGATGTTTCATAAGTGTGGCAACATAAGTTGCGGAAACATATTTGTATAGCATGATTGTAGGTGTATAACAACAGTTATTGCTTGAAGTGCATTTGTTGGCTGTCAAAACTGGTACATAAAATATATTTTGCGTGTTTTGTTGAGATCATATTCTGAATAGTGTGTTGTTTCCATTGCTGACAATGAAGAACAAGAAAAAATATATTCCGACATCTTTGCGCGAATATCTTATATGTTGCACTTTTTTCGAAAGCGACTTTTTTTTTAGGCAAATTGCTTCTAAATCCATTAATTCATCTGCTGATAAATTATTATAGCAAAAATTGGAGATAACACGATGTACATTTTATCGTATGTGCCAGTTAATGCTGTCAGGCAAATAAAAAAACAAAAAAAAATAAATAAAAAAAGAGGAAAAATCTGGTAACTCTGTCATGATGTTGTAAAATAATTACGTTCTGCCAAAATAAATTTATTAAAGTCAAATAATAATCTATCTATCTTATCTTATATCTTATATCTTATATTTATATTTTTTATTTATATATATAAAAATGGTGTAAAAAATGTATAGTAATTTAAAAAATGAGAACGGCTGGGCCGATTTCTGTAAAATTTTTTGTCAGTTGTTCGTATTTTCGAGGAGAAGGTTGGAAAATCCCTCCGGAAAAGTCTAAAAATTGGAAAAATCGAAAATCGAGTTTTTGTATGAAGTTATTCCTTAATGGCTTTCCAAATCAAAAAATAGAAAGTTGTTAGTGTAAATCATGGAAAATGCGGAAAATTGGAAAATCTCTCCGCAAAAGTCGGAAAATTGGAAAAATCGAAAATTGATTTTTTGTATGAAATTTTTTTTGCAAATCGAAAAAGATTGTTCATCAAATCGCTCTCTACTGATTCCATTCAAATAAATCACATTGAATATTTAAATATTTGTGTTGTATTATTACTCTAAAGTTTGTCTGAAGGCTTAAAATTGGGGCGAGGCGAAGTTCGCCGGGTTCGCTAGTTAAATATAAAAGCGTGCTGTAATATATACAGAATATCGATAATTATTTGTTGAAATATCAGTTTATTTCCATCATAATCGCATATTCTAATAATAATTTTTGAATAATTTTATTAATTATTCATTTCATATTGTACATACCGTATACACTTATGAAACGCTGACGTGTCACATTTTAATTGTTGTTCGTCCAGTGAAGATTGGCTGATAGGTAAATTCTAATATGCCACCCAAAAGCAATTCTGATTCCATAGCACTTCAGCTCCAGAATGCTATTCAGGAAATTAATAAAACTATTGACGACAAACTAAATGATCACCGCCAGCTCACACAAAAACAAATTGATAATGCACTACATAATTTTGAGGTTAAAGTTGATGCAATGGTATCAAAAATGAAATAAATAAAATTGATTCTGAGGTCAAACAATGCTCTGAATTTGTTAAACAAGCTGAGAAAGACAACATGAATAAACTGCTTAAGCTGGAGAAGTCGCAAAATGTTTTAATGAAGCGCCTCAATCGCCCAGACATTATTATCACAGGTTTGCCAGCTGCTTTGCCCAACCTTAAAGAGGTCATGTTTAAAATTGGGAAAGTTTATGACATCTCTATTTCTGATGGCGACATAAACCAATGCTTGCTTATATATAAAACGACATAAGGAAGTTTTGGTAAACATTTAACTCATTTACTGTGAGAGACATAATTATGCAAAAGTACTATGCGACGCGTAACTCGAGACTAAATTATCTCATTGGGGAGGAACTGCGTTCTAGTTGTTGTATTCTACGATAATTTCGCGCAAAGGGGAATCTCTTTTTTGATGGCGCCTAGAAACATATTTATTTTAAATATGTACGTGAAAGTGGGATCTTCAAAATTGAAGTGTAAGTAAATTTGTATTACATACACAGGTTCTTTGAACTTTAAAGAGAAGAAAAGCGGTCACACAGGTTTAATATTTAAATATACGAAATATTGGAAATCCGGTTGCTTAAAAATGTCGAATACTTGATCACTCTACTATCTAAACATTAAAGTTCTCACGGGTTTATATTAAAAAAAAAAACAACAAAAAATATCAAAACCACGAAATACTAAATAAGTGGATGAATTTAACTAAAGACACATTAAACTGCTCTTATATTTAAAGCGTAGCACATCTGGTATGCAAAGAGACCAACTAAAACACAAACAATTCAAAACAGGTCATGCAGACTACAAACGTGCAGCAACACTTCTCATAAGTTTTAACTCCCGTTGTGTTAAAGGGCGGTGTGGGAGGAACTACATACATATTTTATGTTGTTTTGAAATTAACACGTTCTATACAGTGTTATCTAATTAGTGATTTAATTCACATTTTTTTGACATTTTAAGACTATAATTTTCATTTTAACTGCCGTATTCATAAACAAAAATTTTTTTTTTTTTATTTCTAAAAGGTTTAATAAAGAAATCTCCAAACAAAATTCAACCAATATACAATACGGCAGTAAGAATGTTTTGTTTTTCCTTGTAAATTCAAATATAAATGAGCTAGCTTTACACTGAGAACCAACTCAAATCTAAAAAAACACACAAACAAATGTTTTTAGCGTTCATTAGAACATAAGAGTATTGAGTAAATTAACCCATTAAACGCCAAGATCATTACACATAAAAAAAGATTGTAACTCATTTATTTTTTAAACTTAAATACAAATAAGATATATAGAAAAAACAAAAAATTTTAAAAAAAATATTTGGAAGTGCACTTTTAGAGCTGTACTCGGGCGAGTACAGTGGCATCATGAGTATGCTATTTTTTTAAGGTATGAAAATTTTTAAAGCATACTTTTTCAACACATAGAGCAACATCGCATTGTTCACATAACCATCTTATTCAGTTATGACATTCACAAATCGTAACTGATTTTTTACCCTCTTAGGAAAGTGGTTTTCACCACTAAATGCAACACCAGGAGCCAGCGACCGTTTCGAAATATTCGTTTTCTGGGTATAGCCAATACAAATACCAATATCCTCTTTAGGCATTGAGTAATAACCACTGTATAATAAAATTTCGATAAATACTTTCAACTCTTCTGCGTTGAAGGAGAAATTGTGCGCGTTAGCTTGTGACGCATAAATACAAGTTTGCTCAACGATTAAATTAACATCAAATAAGACTTCATAAGAGCTCATTGTCCGAAAAAAAAATTGGTTTGATGCATTTGAATATCACAAGGTCTCTTTGTCCACTTAGAAGCTATTTCGCTTGATTTTGAAGACATCATTGTCTGTCGCAACTGCTCAAGTGGAATATCATCTTCGCTATCGCTGCCGAAAAATTCTTCGACTTCACCTGGTACATCATTTGGCATATGATCAAAAAGAATATCATCAGCATTACCCTCCTCTTCGTCTGTGTTGTAGTCCGGATCTGGTGGAATAATCGCTATATCGAAATTTTCGTGACCACCTCTACCCACAAAATCAAGAGCCATGCTTAAATTTGTAAAAGCTTTACCATACAAACTAGACGGTTCGATAGCTGTAAATTCCATTTTGGTCCAGGGTCAAGCCATTGTACTCGATTGGGTACACCGATTTTGTTACTCACATAAGGTTGTCCAAAAAATAATTTTTGTCTTGTAACTTTCTTTTTATCGTACACACAATCACTCTTCTTCAGAAAACTATAAGAAACTCTTATCTGGACGAAACAGTATTTACTATACGCAGCTCAGTTGTTACTGACCTAGGTAAAAATCACAAATATGATAAAGTGATACACAAAAACAAAAAAAAAAAGCAATAACGGTATATTTTTCAAAATATTTTTTATGTGTGTTTTTAAACAATTAAAATGCAACAATTAAAAGAATTTATTATTGGATAATTGTGGAATTGCATTTTAGACACAAATTTCAATTTTTCGCATTTTATTTAATTTCATTTTCTATTGTCGTTTGCTAAAAATTGTAATGCAGATCGACCCTGCATTATCTGCAGTTTCCAAAATTCCACTACATTTTGGTGCTTTTTTTTTTGGGAAGTTTAAAAAGGGCCTTCAGGCCACAAGTCTCTTAAATAAGCAGAATTGCGCAAATGGGAATTTTAAGCGTTTTCATGAGAACCCTTATTATTTTTAATTTATTTTTAAAGCTTGACATAATTGTCTCTTTATAAGTGTGTGCTTTCAGTCATTATCTTATACAGTACTCCCTTGATTTACGTCGCCTCGATTTACGTTGTTCGATTTACGTTGTCAAATATTGTGTACCTTTTGAATTTGATTTGCGTCTTCATTCGACGTCGCCTCAGTGGCTCACAACTTCGCTATTTTGCGGCACCAATCGCGACGTAAATCAAGGGATTATTGTATTTAATTTGTGTTTATCCTTTAACATTTAACACATACTTGCCGGCAATGCATATCCATACATAATATTCGCTGACATCTTCTTTTGATTTGTGCTGCTGTCTATGCCGAAACTCCTTCTGGAACAACAAATTTAAATTGGAAGTTTTAAAAAGGTTTAAACAAATAAATTGCTGAGTAAATAAATAATGATATACGTTTTAATTCTTACGCATGACTTTCATTGGAAAGACAGATTAGAGATAAATTGTTTTTTTAATAAAAAAAAGTTATTTCCGCGGAGGATACATAATACATACCAGGCAACAACTATTTATTATGTTGTGAATATCCCATAGAAAAAGTCATTTTGTACGAAAAAAAAAATTATTTTAAGAAATTTCTTCATGAGAAGTCTTGCAAATTTGCACAATTCCGCAAATGGCAATTTAAAGCTTTGTCATTAGGACCCTTAATTTGTATGGGCATGGGAATTTTTGAGAGCAAAAATACGCTTGACGCTCTGATTTAGGTTTGAGGTGTATGTTATCTTCCTTTGGCGACTTTTCGAACAATTTAACTGCACGAGTAGGAGTATATTGCGTTAAACGTATCTTTATTCAATTTAACGTTTTTTTAACACTTCTACGCGTTATGAGTCTCACAAGTTGGCATCACGGCTTATGTAAATATACCAACCCCTGTGCGCGAAATTATCGTATGTTACACTTTTTTCGAAATCGACTTTTTTATGCAAAATCGTTCTAAATCCATTAATTCATCTGCAGATAAAGTATTATAGCGGTAATTATTATAGTTATGGAGATAACACTATGTACATTTTATCGTATGTGACAGTTACTGCTGTCAGGCAAATAAAAAAAAGACGAATAAAAACGCTCTCCTGTGAAATTTAGTTTTTGTAACATACGATAATTTCGCGCACAGGGGTCGATATGTAATTGCCCACACGAATATCCAGAGCGCTGTTGGGAGGCAGAAACGTTAAAGAAATCGCGCTAAAAATGCTAGTGTGTTCATATTCATATCTGCCAGAACTGCAGTCTGCTTACGTTCCCCGTTAAATTATGATATTGTGTTTTCGCCATATTGTGAAGCGATTCGCTAAATTCCTTTTCATTTAAATATGTATTTTGCAATACTCATTAAAATTATTTCGTAATACTCGTACAATAATAAAAGTCCATTTAATTTTTTTACTGCTTCACTAATTTTGCGTTAATGCTGAAATGATTGTTGTATTTCTTATATAATTTTTTTTAATTACAAATCGAAAGTATTTTGCTTTATTTGGTATCAATTGCAAAAGAAAAAAATATACATTAATATGTATATATGAGAGAGAGAGAGAGAGAGAGAGGCAGAGAAGTTGAATAAACCAAGTGGCGGTGCAATCGAGTTGTACGTTTCAATTTGAATAAATTAACGAATTCACTTTTTTTCTTCGACTCTTAGACAAAAAGTTGCATGCTTCATTGTTATTATGAAAATGGCAAAATTTTAATGGCTGTCTACACAAACACGTGTATGTATGAATGGATGCACATGCTTGCAAACATTTTAATATAATTATGATGATTATTATGATCATCATCAGTAATTTGAGTGAAAGTGAAAAGTCCTTAATGGTCAAAATTAAAAAAAAAAAGAAAAAAAAAACTTTAAGTAAAAAGTGTAAGAGAAGCATTTCAATAGTTAATCAACATTGGCAGCGTATGGTGCAATTTTTATTTCATTGAACTTTATTAGAGATGATTGGAAGAAATTCAATTAAATTTTATAACTTTTTTCGTCTTAATACTTGTGTTCGTTCGTTGCATGCGCTGCCTGAATGTTGCAACAACTGGTTTTCATCTAATAAACCTGGTTATAGTTTTCTTTTTTTTTCTTTTTGTAATTTATTTTATCGTTTCGAAAAGTTTGTAATAATGGCTGTTGGGATTTTTTTTTTATTTCATTATTGTCCATAATATGAAATGATTGCATGCTTTATAAGCTTTGTGGAACAAAAATTGCAATATTTGCTTTTTGGAAAAGTTTAAGAAAGGGTGTTTTAGTAAGAGGTGTAAAAAAAAAGTTGTTGTGTGTGTAAATCAAATTTGCAAGAACTCAATTTGAAATCTAAAAGAAAGCTTACATAAATATAATAATAATAAATTCTCATTTAATTTTTTTATTTAAAAAAAAAAAGAAACACTGTACTAAAATCATGACTGAAAATTTCTTACAGCCCAGCCGAAATAAGGATGCCGTTCTTTAGCACCTGAATTTAATGCTACCATGGCATAGTTAAATTAGAGCTTCAACGTTCCGCCATGAATAGTAATGTTAACTTAGCATGTTTAATGAAACCCACTAAATGGAAATAGAAAATATACATAAATTGCTAGATTGACCTGACAACACTTAGTTGTTGTCATGACTTTTCAAGAAATTCAAATTTTTTGCAGACAACTTCACCGTCGTACTTGTTATCAAAATAAATCGCAGTTTCCATTTGGGTTTGTTTCATACATTTTGTGCAGATTTATGCTGGTTTGTTAAAGGATTTAAACTCACTCTCTCGCGCTCTCTCTCTCTCTATATATATATATATATATATATATATATATAGAAACCTTCCTGGATTCGCACGGAATCTGCTTATTAATGAGAAAAAAAACAAGTTTTGCTGTTTTTAGCTGACCCGCCAAACTTTGTTTTGCCATGCATGTATATTATTCTAGGAAACATTGTTTTAGTTCAATAAAACTAACTACATATCTACTATAAGTTTGCGGGGATTTGCTTATAATCGAAAGCGTTGTAGACAATGAAAGTATGTTTTATTTAGGTTAATAAATTCATCTTTATCAAAGTAACAAATATATAATGATATGATATGAATAAAATGTTTTATGATATTTTTCATACTGTATGAGAATATCATAAAGTATGTAATAATAAATTTCACATATAGTTTATAAGGGAAAAAGCACAATTAGAATCATATATATAAATGAATATTCCCAAAATAAATTCAGTTAATATAAAATACTACATGTGCACGGTATTAAAATTTGATATTCTTTTGTTTTGTTTCATTTTTTAATTTTTTCATTTGATTCAAAATACATTAGTTATGCTGGCCGATGGCAAGCCTAGTGTAGATGAGAATAAAAAACTAAAAATAGAAATGTGTGTATGTTATAAAAGTAAACTCATAGATTGTTATGTTTTTGTTTATAGATTATTTGGTTTGTATGTTTAATATTCAAACAATTCTCGTTTGATTAATTGAATTTTAAACATATAGATCTTGGGTTTGTATTCAGAAATTAAGAAAATCCACTGATGAGCTAAGTAAGCGTTAGCGAAATAGTACTATATGGATATGCTTTCCTCCTCAATTATTGAGTTGCTTTTGTAATAAAATGCTTTATGATATTTTTAATACTGTATGAGAATATCATAAGGTATGTAATAATAAATTTCACATATAGTTTATAAGGGAAAAAGCACAATTAGAATCATATATAGTAACAAATATATATTAAATTACAATTCTCGATAGCTATCTAAACATTAAAAATAAATATTAATACTTTTACTATCAACTGTATAGTGAGTAAGACAGGAGACCGGCTTCGTTCTCATCCCTTTAGAGTCCGTCGCCATATTGAATTTAAGTTGATGATAAACTTTTCAAAATCTCCTCATCATACCCTTTCATTTGATTCGCATATTGCAATAAAGGAAAAAGTAGGTAAAAAAATAGTGGGAGTAAAGTGGGCGTGGTTAATTTTAGGAGGATGAAAAATAGATGTTGTCCGATTCCCAGACCTACCCAATATGCACACAAAATTTCATGAGCCTCCGATACGGCTCATTTGTTTAACTACAAACAGCGCGACACGAGAATTTTATATATTAGATATATATATATGTATATATAAAACGCACTAACTTAATTTCCTTGTATAGTCTGTACTATTACCGAAAAATGTCAAGGACGTCGTATACCCCTGAGAGACATAGGATTTGCATGTACGTAGTATTAACGTAGCATCTTATCCAGTTCCACAACCCGCATGTATTTATTCCTAATTTTCTTACCAGTTAACGATATTTTATTTACCCAGCATTTACACACGCAAGTGCAAGTCCGTAAAACTCAATGCACTCAAACTTTGTCACCAATTCAGTCACATTTTTCGAACTTGCGAGTCTACTTACAAGAAAATTTTCTTGCAAGTAACTTTTTGGCACTTCCGAGAAGTAAAATGACAAATGAAGAAACAGTGTTACCAATTATTAGTTTTCTCTGTATTTACTAGTACGTATTTTTTTTTTTTTCGGGTAGGGAGGAAAAATGCCTTACGGATCTCAGATGCTGTCGTCACAGCCCTGGTATGTGAGGTTTGCACCCACTAAAAAAACCCCCCCCTTTATCCCTGAGCCAGTCCACCACCCCGGTACCGCTCTCGCATTGCTTCGGAGTGGGGCTCTCTCCTGTTCTTATGAAACCACCATCGTCGTGCCTTCGTCTAAGTCCCGTTTTTTGTTTCGCAAAACACTCTCTACATATCTTCCTATAACAACCCAATTATTCTCGTTCTGCGTCATGGCCGCTATTATGTTCTCCGGTGTAATTTCACCAACGTGGCGTTCCACGACATCCCGTTCTGCACTCCATCTCTTACATTTGAAAAAAGTGTGCCATACATCGTCTATGCAGTTGTCGCCATAGATGCAGAGAGATGTGTCCGACTTACCCTTCTGGTGGAGATATTTCAGAAAGTATCCATGTCCTGACAACATCTGTGTGAGGTAATAATTTATCTCGCCATGTCCTCTATTCACCCACTTGTCCAATTCGGTTATCAGACTGGCTGACCATCTACCCCGTGTTTGCGTATTCCATCTGGACTGCCACCTACTAGTACGTATTAAAGTCAATGTAGGGTTAATTGATTGATTTTGATTGTATTTGTAAAGAACAGCAAAGAAAAAGAACACAACTATGCAAAAAAACACGTCCTAATGGTAATTTTAAATATTAATTTAATAATAATTATAAAATAAATAAAAATTAAAAGTAATTTTGATGATAATTATTTTCTCAGATATTGCCAACACGGCAATACTGAACTCATATAGATATTTAGCAATTTTTGCTAGAATTTTACTAGTCGACAACATTATTAAAATGGACTTACCGTGCTACCTAAATAAAAGCGGAAAGCATATTTTTGCTCTTAAAAATTCTCATGCCCAGACAAATTGTTTATTATATGAGTGCACAATAACGATTATTGTGAGCAAAAATACGCTTTCCCCCTTTAAATTAGGTAGCATTGTTACAGGCAATTGTGTCAACACTGAAAAACTTACCAGACATTCGAACTGTTTTTTTTTTAACTTTTTCGATGATAATTCGTATTTGCTACTTGCAAGTAATCAGGTACAATTTTATAAATGCAAGATTATGTACTACTACTATGTGTGTGGGACACTAGAGTACTATCAATAATCGGATTTTGTGTACCATGGTATATATGTAGATCATATCGAGCCTTTGGTGCAATACCGTATTAATTCAAAATTTAAATTTTTTGAGCTGGATATGCAGAAATAATCTTTGGGGAAATATATATCTAAAGGAAAAACGATTACGGTTCTATCTCTAACTGTTCAGATTCTACAGCTACAAATGTCTTTATTGCCGCCAGCTATTTCCAACAATATTTATTTGCAATAATGAAATATTTCCTTTATGACAAGAAATTTACAAACAGAAAACATTACAAAACATGCCTCTTTATTTAAAAACTTGTAAGAAAATAACTTTAGTAAATGAAATTACTATCAAAAAGATGGTTCAAAACTTCAAATGCATTTTTCTCAGTTCACGATTTTTTGAATTACGACAGTATTGCAGCAAAGGCTCGATATGTGTGCTTGGGGGTACAGAAGGCAGTTTAAACATTTTGTAATTTGTAGCGTGCTGCTCACTCACCTTGTCATGCATAATTTTCCGTTGGTGAAGCGTAGCGTCTATTTCCACTTATTGAAAAACCATTTAGGATTTCTATTTTTTTTTTTTCTCTTTAAAATAATTTTTTTTTTAATTTTCACCTCTATTTTTTTTAACCGCTCTCGTTATATGTAGTTTTTCTATTTAACCACAGGGATTTATTTTGTTATATTTTTTTTTTACTTTCTAAAAGAGTTTAATAAACTTGTTCAAACACGAATACAAAGTAAATTCCAAATCCATATTGTTTTCTATTTCGTTAAGCTCTGTTTCGAATTTTTTTTTTATACATATATTTTTGCACAAAAATTTTTCTAACGCAACAAGAAAAAAAAATACCCAAAACAAAATTGCATTTGCAGCATTTGCTAAAGAGAGGAACAGAAGGCAACCAACTCAAAACATGTTTTAACATGTATGGTCATTGAATAAATAAAAAATAGAAACTATACAATCGCTAGATGTTAAATTGTTATAAAAAATCTGATTTAAAAGGCATAAAATTTTGAAAAAAAAAAACATGTTAACCTGCTTTTCAAAACATCTGTATGGGAAAATATTTTCGATGTTGAAGAAAAATTTACGGATTTAACTTTGCATTGTTAAAATGCACGAATTCGAAGGAATTATTTTACATTTTTATAGGGTATGATTTTATAAAAACACAAACTAATTAAATGTAAATTGAAAAAAAAAAAAATTTTTCACAATGAATACTCAAGGCGAATTCTCCATTGGTGTCAATTCTGCAACAATTATAACATTAAAAACACAAAAAAAAAAAGAACAGCTGTACTAACAACAGTGATGAAAACGATTGTAAAAAAAATTTAATTTTTGTAGTTTTAAAAATTGTTTTTTCATATCGTAAATTCTAGCACTGCATTGCATTTCAAATTATTTTCAAAATGCCTTGAAAGCAAACAAAAAATACTCTATTTTCATTAACCCAAATTGTCATCTGTGAAATTATAGTAGTTCCTGGCAAATTGATTACTTTGATACAATTAACTGGGTAAACCATTTACACGTTATTCTCTTAACTGATTCACCGGCTGTAGTACAACACTTTTGTGGCATATTTGTCGATTAACGGTCGCTATGCACTTTTGTCCTACAACACAGCAATGAGAGCACCAGATCTCCGCATTTGATTAAATAACAAGGCTGGTGTTATATCTGGGTATAATTGCACACGCAACATTTTTGCACGTTTTTACATAAAACGAAATTCCTGGCAAAATTATTTCAGTTTCCTGTGCCTCTAAAAAAGAAAAACACTTCAAGTACATTTTTCACTGAACACTTTACTTGATACATTTTCAGATAAAATTCTTAAAGACCAAGGAAGGCACCGCCATGGTGCAAATGGGTGATGCCGTCGCTGTTGAGCGCTGCGTACAACATTTGAACAACATTCCGATTGGCGCAACTGGCAAATTACAAATTGCCTTTTCAAAGCAAAATTTTCTATCTGAAGTTATAAATCCCTTCCTCTTGCCCGATCACACACCCAGCTTCAAAGAATATACTGGCTCGAAAAATAACCGTTTCCTGTCGCCGGCACAGGCCAGCAAAAATCGTATACAACCACCGAGCAAGGTAAAGTCAAGACAATAACAACTTTATCAAAATAAATAATAATTTTTCTTCTGCTTTTAATTTAGATTTTACATTTCTTCAACACACCACCTGGCCTCACAGAAGATCAATTGATTGGCATTTTCAATATCAAAGAGGTCCCAGCCACATCTGTCCGATTATTCCCCTTAAAAACTGATCGTTCTTCGTCGGGTCTAATTGAATTCTCAAATATTGCTCAAGCTGTCTTGGCCATCATGAAATGCAATCACCTACCAATTGAGGGAAAAGGTAAGTTAATTTATTTTTATATCGAAATATCGTCGTTTTGATAGTTTCATTTCTCTTGCCTTCATTTTGTCTAAAAAGTCTGGCAAGCGTAGACATAAAGAAAAAGCTCCTACTAAATTTAAGTTTTTTCTACTCAATATTAGTGCGAGTCGTAATTAAAAATTCTACTTAAAACAAGCCTGGAAATTCTTAAAATGAGTATTTCATTCTTAAATCAAAGAAAAAAATTGATAAATGATCGTCATTAATTCCGACTTGCGTTGCATAAATGAAGAAGAAAAAAAATAATTAATTAAGTACGGAATTCTATTTAGCAATTTTGTAATTCTCAACGATTTTTTGGTGCTTTTTGTGTAAACATGAAAGATATTTTTTCTTATTCAAAAATTAAGTTGCAAGTCTACTGATGAGTTGGTATAAGCACCAACGAAATGTATGTATGTACATATAGACTACCATACAACGTATATATATATACAGGGTCTTTCATTAAGCGATTCCCATCATTAAATTTAAATAAAACAAAGTGTGTGTTTGAGATATCATTGACATTTTTTATTCTCTTGAAAGACCTATTGATGTCATTATGTGTGGAATATAACATCGTTAAAATAACCGCCACTGTTTCTCTGGGTGGAGCACAAACGCCATGTCCAATTTTCCATGACTGGCGTATAAATCAGGCTGAATTTGACCGATGGCATGTGTTATGTTCTCTGAGGACACCTGCGACTTAAGAAAACCCCACAAAAGAAAGTCCAACGGTGTCACATCGGCCTACCGGGCTGGCCAGTTTACATCACCTCCACATATTCATATTCGTCATATTCGTGGCATGAGCTGTAAGGCACGTAGCGCCGTTTTGTTGAGACCACATGTCGTTGGTGTTCAGATCATCCGATTCAGGCCATATATAGGCCAACATCGACTATGATCACTTCGCTGAGGCAGACCTCATGAAATATCGCAATGGGGTCAGGCAAACAGGGTCGATTTCAATGCTCAAAAGACCCAATGCAGCATGCTTACACATCGACGCATGCCCGATGACGCTGCGTCATCTGTAATTATGGGCGGCATAAACATTGAGGAATCAGAAGCTCTTGATGTTCTTGGCATGAAAATTCAGTGCGATGTTCGATGGACTGAGCACATTTTTCAGGTCTCAAAAGAAGCATTCAAGTGCCTCGGTTTTTTAAGAAGGTCCAAGACATACTTCACCCCATCTGTCCTCCTCACTATTTATACCGCCTACATCCGACCGAAAATGGAATACAACTCTCATGTTTGGGCCGGTGCTTCAAAGACTATTTTGAAGTTACTCGACCGTGTACAGGAGAGAGCGAAGAAACTCATAGGAGACAGTAGGGTAGCCAACTCTATTAACTCTCTTGGGCATCGTCGCAACGTGGTGTCCGTTTCGTTGTTCTATCGTTACTATAATGGGATGTGTTCTGATGAAAACAGGAAACTTGTTCCCGAAACCCGATCATTCACGCGCACGACGCCGCGTTCATCATTAAGAGCACATCCATTTGTGGTCAACTTGGCAGCGAACCGCACTACGCATTACAGGGAGAACTCATTTTTCGGCCGAACATCGCGTATGTGGAACAAACTCCCTGCCGAGGTCTTTCCTGTCACACTACTCCCTCTGTCTTCCTTCCCATAACCAGATATCCTAGTTCCAGCACAATGCATCGCATGTGTAGGGGTCATGCCCTGAGTGCTGCTCCAAGAAAAAAAAAAAAAGTACCTAATCATAGACCGTTGAGAGTCATGGCCTGGCCAACATCATTCTCAAAGAAATATGGACCGATGATGCCGCCAGCCCAAAATTCACACTAAACAGTGACTTCCGGGATGCATTGGACTTTTGGATATCGTGTGAATCAGTATCGTTCCAAATTCGACAATTCACGTTCACGTTCATTGCTGAAGTTGATTTTCGCGCGGCACATTGAATGAATATAACACCCCATTTTGATAAAACAATTTTATTATTTGCACGTGGTTTTGAATACTATAGCCGTCCGTGGTGATTTGTCCAAGATATACTAAATAAATGACAGACGTAGATTCAACAAGATGGCCGTTATCAGCTTTTAAACTTTACAAAGTCTTTATTGAATGGCCGTTTATATATTTTTCAAAAATCAAATAAAATCTTTTTATCCAATACAAAAGTTAGATATTCTTGCATCAAGCGCATTTTAGACTTGATTCGAACTAGGTTTTTTTTTAAAAAATCAATCTCGTTTTCGGCTTTATTACGTACGGTTTAAATGCACTTCGAAATTCTTGAATCAAGCGCATTTTGGACTCCCATTAAACATAAGATTTTATATGGCTAAAAGTAAGTATTTAGCGCTTGAAGGATCCATACTTGAAAATGGTATTCTGTACTTGATTTAAGAGAAGCCGTACTTTTGACACCTCTTACGATTGAATTAACTGATGAATGGACTGATTTGTATTTTGAGTGTATTTTCAACCCAACAAATGTATTAAATATAAATTTTATTTTTTTTTTTACTAAAAATTTAAGAAGTTGATTTATTTTTTGAAATATATTTATTAAGCTTGAGGTCTTTTTTTTATTTTATTTTGTTTTTTTTATCGATATTAATTAAATAAAATTAAACAATTATAATTTCCTATTATTCCTGATGATGTTAACAAGCTGTTAACAAACTATCGAATAATAAAACAGTATAAAATAAAAAAAAAAAATACCTCAAGCATAATATATTTCAAAAAATATAAAAAAATATATTAAAAAAGATCAATTAATAATATAATTGAAGTTGATTTATTCTAAATCAAAAGTAATTTGCACATTATTGTGATAAATTAACTATGAACTTGGACACAACTAAATTTTCATTCATTCATTTGCAATAATTGTAGTTCAAATAAATATCACTAATTAAAAAAAAAAACAAATTCAATTTCAAAAATCTAATTTTTTTAAACCAAAATAATTTTCATTAGCTGGTGAATGAATTAAATTAGTTGCACCAGTTGCGCCGGGATAGTGCATCAATCCCCTTAATTAGTTTATATGTTGTTGCTGTTATTAATAATTAATATTAAATTATTATCATTGTTTTTTTTTTCCTTTGTTTCTTTTCTCTCTTACATTAAATTTGCTTTTGAAGGCACCAAATTCCCATTCATCATGAAACTTTGTTTCTCCTCCTCGAAGAGCA
The DNA here is from genome assembly GCA_963924685.1 of Dexiosoma caninum. Lineage (NCBI taxonomy): Eukaryota > Metazoa > Arthropoda > Insecta > Diptera > Tachinidae > Dexiosoma > Dexiosoma caninum. Next base: position 50,577,775 of record OZ004728.1, on the reverse strand, counting down.
TGAATGGTGCTTGGAATAGTGCGACAAATGAGGGCATGATTGAAAAAGAAAATGATGTTGAAATAAAACAGGATGCATACAATTGAATAAATGTCATACCGATACAATTAACAACTGTTTAAAAAAACAACAACAACAACAACAACAACAGCAACAAATTTCAAGAAAAAAATAAATTAAGTTGGAGGCAGCATTCATTAACAGGTAAAAAAAAAAAAGAGCAGCAGTATTTCACTAAACTTTGACAGTTGTGAAATCGTGAAAAACAAAACACCAACAATAGCAAAAGGCATGTTTAATTATAAAATTGAAGAATTTTTAAATCACTAAAAAAAATATGTAAAAAAATGGAAAATTCTTTTAAAAATTATAAATACTTGTTTCGTATTTTAAAATTGTTTTATTATTATTATTATTTTTATATATAAATATTTATACAACGTTGTGTTTTTTAGTTTTATTTTTTAATAATTAAATGTAATTTAGTTTTAATTATTACTTTAATTTCGCCTTCTCATTCTCACTCCTCTGTCTTCTATTCACCACTTTGATTGAAACCGTAATGACAATTTAGAGCTTTTTGTGCGGATAAAACGCTTTAATTGCCATTTTGAAACTTCCTTTTGCCTTACTTTTGTTTTTCAATCATTAATTAAAAACCAACAAATATTTAGACAAATTTTTTTCAAAAACTCTTTAAAGGCAAAGGAAGTTTATGCAAAAAATAAATGATTTTGACAATATAAAAGCAAAATTTTTAAAAACAAAAGTTAAACAAAAAAAAAAAAAAGAAATAACTTTATTTAAAATTGTACACTTATAGACAAAAAGAAACCCAACCAATATTGTAAAGGAAAATTCCTATATATATATAAAAAAATTTATAAATAAAAAATAAATTGGGTTTTGCTTAAAAAAAAAAAGAAGAAAAACAAAAACAAAAGAAATACCTAAACCAGAAAAGTAGTATTTAAACCAATAAAAATATATAAATGTTAATTTTATATATACATATATATATATATAAGTAACATTTGCTTAAAATTGTAATTTAAAAAATGCATAACAACACGCCCCTTGCAAAGACAAACAACTTTTTTTTTTTGAATCAATTGAAAGAAAAATATTTGCAAGAAGTTTTTCTCAAATAAAAAGGCGTTTAAATAAATTAAAACCAAATGCAAAAACAAAAGAAAAAATTGCACAATTTTTTACAAATTTACAATTTTATCCAAACATTTTAAATAAAAAGACATTTTTGTGCTTATTTTTAATTAATTAAACTTATTTACAATCAATTTCACATTTTTTTTTCTTTTTTACAATTATGGCTTTTCGATTGTTTGTAATGCAATACATATAATTTAATAAATAATACTGAAATAATAAAGAAAAAATTAAAATGTACAAGTTTTAAAAAAAAAATTAGAAACTTAAGAACATTTAAATTCACCTTAAGCCGTCTCAAGCTCTTAATTAGGAAAATATGTAAAGACTTTTGAGGGATATTGTTTACAATTTGTAAAAAAAAATATATATATTTCTGCAGTTCCTAAAAAAAAAACAAATATTTAAACCAGAGGGACATGGAAATACATATACAACATATTTTTTTTTTTTTTAATTTTACCACAACACTGATAAAATTATGAAGTTATTTGTCATTTCAAGGATTTCTTTTTCAACGTTCGAATGATAGCGCATGCCGTAATTGGCTCCGGTAAAACGATTATAGCAAATAATAATACGGCAACAACTTTAGGAACGTTGAGCATTTTAATACACCAATTGCTGCAGCTAATATTGTGAGAAAGCAACTGTACCTACATGGCCTATTGAAGCATAAATGTTGCTGAATGAATTCCTCCCTGGCGATTGCCATTCAAATAAAGGATATACAAATTTCAAACAAAGAGCGCGATCGCAAAATCACAAAATCTTCGTTTACAAATGTGCAAAGTTTCAGTTCGCCCCTTTTTAAAGAACAGACAGGGCGTGACCAAAAATTTTGCATGTCAAATATTCGTCGCTCTGAGCTCTACCTGCCTACCAAACTTCACAGAAGTATATTGAAAAACATCGAAGATGTTTTAAGATGCATAAACAGGGTTGCTCGAAGACGACCAAAGAAAAGTGCTAAAATGTTTTAAAGTTTAAAAAAAAAAACATTGGTTTTTATTGATATAATTAAAAGAAATAGTTTACATTTCAAATATGCGTACATATTTTCAACATTTCTGGGGAATTTAAAACGGGTTTTATCGTAGAAAATGCTTTCTATAATACTTACCGTCATATCTCTTCACATAATTGACGTGCAAAATTGAAACAAATTGTAGAAGAAGCGCAAAATCCTCATCTACTAACGTGCCAAATTTCATTTTCCTATCTGGAAAAATTTCGGAGCTGTGGATCAAGTTTTAAAGTGTACATGGGTGGAAAGTCCACGTTCATATCTCGGGAACCGTTCGATGTATTTCGATGAATTTTTTTCTTCTGAAAGCTCTTGAAATCTACTTTTATACATATCGGCACAATAGCAATTTTATATAAAGCCCACCTACGGAAACGCTATTTTTTGGAAAAATTCTTTTTTTCGAATTTTAATGGTGATTTTCGGATTCCCCAGGTGGAATTGTGATTAGTAGGCGTTTCCAGCCAAATTCGCCCACAAATTTCCGAGAAAAACGCAAAAAACATGAAAATTCCAAAATTCTGAAAATTCCGAGTTTGTGTCTTAAGTCTTTGCGCAACATGTAAGCGATATGTCGTAACCCAAGTGAGAAAGACTTAAGACACATGCGCCAATTTTTACATTTGAACGTTTTGCTCGTTGCCCAGGGAAGTATGCTACGGAAAAGAGGTTTAAATATTTAGTGCTTTCTTGGAGACGGTATAACTCTGTAACGGTAAGACCTATTTCAATGAAACTTTCGCCATATGATAGATTGAAAGTCAGGCTACACGATGGGCTGGCTATCTTTGGTCGAAAGTCCACGTTCATATCTCGTCAAACTTCGTGTGCTTGGAGGTGAATTTTTGTAATTTATTATTTTTATTTCTTTTTTTGTTTTTTTTGCATTGATGCAGCTGGAATTTTGTAAAAGTTTTGCATATCATGAATACAATTTTTTCCAAAAGAGTTAAATTGAAGGTGATCCGAACCACTTAGTTTGTTGAAAATTTTAATTGATACTTATGTGTATGTAAATAATATTCTCTTCTTTATTTAAAGATGTATAATTCAAATAAATATTGATATTTATACATAAATTTACTGGCTGTCTCCTTAAGGCGAAGGAAAATTTCTGCGAAATATTTCTATTGCAAACAAGAATAAATTTTTGTATTTTTATGATTTCAAAAGAAAACTTCCAGGATGTTTTCATTCGCATTAGGGGTCAGGAAACAAATTTTTTTTTTGTTATTAAAAAAATAAAGTCAAGAAAGGAAATAAATCTACAGAGCTAAATAAAATATTTTTGAATTTTGTTTTTTAACACGAAAATTAAATTTAAAAATAAATGAAATTTTTTGAGAAAAATACTTTATGGGAAAAAGCCAAATAAACAAAATGTAAAAGAAAGTTCTATATCAGCAAAAAATGCAACACTTTAACTAACCATATCAATGGCGTATTAGAAAAAAAAAACTTAAGGAAAAATATCTCTAGTTCATAAAAAATTTAAAATAATTTTAACATAATTATAATTTAAACATAATTAATTTAAAGAATAATTAAAAGAAAAAAAAGCTTTTAACAAAAGTTTTACTAAAAAAATATATTTTCTCAAAAATCAATAGAATTTAATTTTTAAGGGAGAGTGACTTAAGCAAAAATAAAATGAAAAAAAAAAAAAAACAAAATATTTGAAATAAGAAAAACACATCATCAACGAACTACATATTTTCAATTTATTTAAATATAAATAAATTTGGAAAACATATTTATTTAAAAAGTAAATTCATTTTTAGACGTGCAATTATTTGAAATAAAGAAAGGCTTTTCTTGAAAATGTTTTTTTTTTTTTTTATTTAAATTTTTCTTTTTTTTTATTATTTAATTATTTAACGACAAATATTATTATTATGTTTTTAGATTAAAACAATAAAGAAAAAAAAACACATTTAACAATGTTGTAATAAATTGTAAAAATATAATTTTATTTATAAGAGCAATAATTTAAATTAAATTTAGCAAGTTTCATTAATAAAATTTTAAATGAAATTATTAGCAATTGTTAATTGAATTATATTTGTGTGTAAATATATTTTTTATTTTTAGTTGTGATATCTGTTTAACATTTTTTCAAATATAAAGCGAAACTTTTCCTCTATTTCTTTCTGTAACTTATTTTTATTTAAATAAATTTTTAGAGTAAAACATTTTTTTTTTAATTCGAAATAAAAAAAATACACTAAAGTATTCTGTTCGCTTAGCAAGAAATTAGGTTTGAAATAATGATGTTCGAAATAATTGAAAGACAACTAATGTTTTTACATTTAATTGTAATTTAAATTAAATCACAGCAGTAATTTTCACTTCTAGGGAAGATTCTAAATTTTCATTACATTTAGATTTGATTACGAATTTCATTTCGAGTTGATTCCGTTTGTATTTGAAGATATATACAATTTAGCGCACCAATTGGTAGACTTCATATTTTGTGTTTGTCCTTGAAAAAAATATATAACGAATAAAATGAATTTCGAATGAAAGTTTTTGCATTTGGTTTCTTCGAACAGAGATTTCTACAATTTTTTATAAAAATTTATTATTTTCAAAAGAAGTTTTACAGATCCTATATTTGGTTAAATAGAAGCTATCGAACGACAAGAATTTCGAATTGGAATTAAAGAAAACAACCTATTTAATGAGTACAAATTTTAACATTTTAGTTTTTTAAACACATTTAATTAAATGGTGCTAAACAGCACCGTATCTAAGAACGATCTGAAGATACAGTCGGAATCTAAGGTTTACGACTGGTAAGTTAGGACTTTGGGAAGAAGTAAATACATATATTGGAAAAATTCTTAATATACAGGCTTGTGTTCTGCAAATCACGTGATATTACATTTTTCGGCGTGGTTGTAATTTTTCGAAAACACTAGAAAACAGCTGATGTTTTATATTTGCTTATATATTTGTGGCATTGTGAATTAAAATATTAGATGAAATGAAGAATATAAAAATGCCAGGAGCTACTTTATTGTCAATAATTGCTTTAAGAAAGCATCATTTAAAAAAAGAGCGTATTAAAAAACGGCATTTGCGGGACGAACCATAAATTTTTTATTATCACAACAAAATATCTACATATGTAGGTATGTATAATTACGAAGTTGCCAGTGTTTTTATTAACGAAATTTACCTAAATTTTGCATTTATTTATTTATAAATTTGCACAAAAATGATTTAATTATTGACCATTACTAGATTTTTTGTACAACAATATATAAAGTTTGTCTTAAATAAAGAACATGATGGTATAATGTCTATATATTTACATGACTTCTAAAGACTGTGTTACTTTGGCAACCTCAAAAACATGTTCGAAAAAATTAACAAGCTGACTGCTAAAAAGAAAATCTAAACCACAACATTGCCAAACAAAGCAAAACAATTATTTACAAAAAAAAAACAGTGTTCTTACAAATTTGTTCATATTTAAGTTTTTATATGTAGCAAACCGAATTTTATTACAAAAATAAATAGAAAACAAATCACATGAAAATAGATAGAAAAAAATCAAATCAAAACATTCAAATCACGAGATTATTAAAATTTTTGTGTGCAGAACACCATTTCAGTGATTTCAAATCACTTTGACAAAACGTGATTTGCAAAACAGGCCTGATAGATATTGATTTTATATCAAAAACATCATCTTTTTATGTGAATGAAATGAAAAACATCTGCAGAGAATACTATTTTACGTGATATTTACTCTTTTTTAAAATGCAAATCTTTAAGTCGTAACTAAACTTTGACGTCTTGCGTATCCAAATATATAGTTTTGTCCTCATCTGGCTCAGAAAACAGTACGCATGCAATTGAAACGCACTTAAAATTTTTGTTGGTAACAATAAAATTAAAAAAATTCCCAATTTGAAAAGTAAATTATTATTTTAGTAAAAATTTTCTAACAATGTCAACTCTTAGTATTTTTGTTTTAATATTAAACCACAGAAAATTTAAATTTAGTACTAAAATGTTTAATTTTTAGTACCAGCAAGTCGTTTGGAAACATTAAAAGTTTCCAAAATTCAAAATATTATTTTGAGCAGAACATTTTCTTTTTGTTTATATAATTTATAATCATTTTTAGTACAGAGTTGAAATTACAATTTAAAAAGTTTACAATTGCTTAACATCTTTGGTACTCTGGGATAAATTTATAACAAAACTGCAATATATTTAGTACTAAATTTCAAAGCTAACGTAATATATTATGTGTTTTAGGTTCGGAATTTGAGTACTAAATTTTAGTGATTTATGCTACAATGATAAACAATTTGGCACTAAATTTAAAATTAAACAGATTTTGTTTTGGCCACAATTTAATATAACAATTTTATAATAATGGAACTGTTCGGAAATGCAACACTGCGCTGCATGAGGAGCATCTGTGATTAGTTTGGGATGCTGATACTGATGGAATAAGAAATAACAGTGATGTGGTACTATATTCAAGAATGAGTACAAAAACTTGCTCCTCTTTTACAATTTACAAATTATATTACAAACAAAATTGGAAAAAATATTTAGTACTAAATTCGAAACCATGCTTAACATTGCACTCTTGTAATAAATTTGTTATAAAATGAAAATCTTTATCTAAATAACTTCCACGAAATAGAAAGTTGAATTCAAAATTATACTTTCGTTTCATAATTTTCGTACGTCATCATAATTACAGTTATTTATTTCGTATGAAATTTGTGGTATTTAGTACTCAATTTGACATCGAACATGAAATCATAATTTTGGTTAACAATTATGGTATTGGAGTCTAGTTATAATAGTTTCATTGTAAAATTGTAATTTTTAAAAAAATGTAAAAGAAATTCAACAAAGTTTATGTTAAATTTTAAGTTTGAGTATTAAAAAAATTTTTTTTTCCATTATATGTTTTCTTGTGATATTAAAAAAAATAAAAACACATTAATTCCACAGTCCTCTACCTTAAAAAAAAAATAATTTTTCTTTTAATACTTTCTAAAATAAAAAAAAAAAGTAATATAAGTTGCCAAACAACAAAATAAATGACGATAATATTCTGAATTTTTAACATATCGAAATTGCAAAATGATGATAAATAAAATTATTTAAGAAGAAACTAAAGAAAAAGAAACCTAAAACTAATAAAATTAGTTGTAATAATAATAAAATAATTTCGAAAATTTACAAAAATGTATATTTTCATTTCCATAGATTATTTGGCCAAAATAATTTTTTAATTTTTTTTTTTAGCAAAATTGTATAGAGCAAAAAGATTATTGAAAACATATATTTTAAAAGAATTTTTAATAATTATTTAGTTAAATTGAATTTGATTTTCATTAAATTTTTATTTCTAACAAAATAATAATGCTAACGATTTTTCTTGCTTTTTTTAAGAAAAATCAATCACAAGAATATATTGTTTAAGGGTTGTCAGTTGACTTACAATAATTCCTATTTATTTGAAGATTAAAAAAAGAGATAAAATATTATTTTATTAATAATATTGATAGAAATAAAACTAAATTTTGTTACTGTTTTTAATAGTTAAAATATAAGTCTTAAAAATTTCGTTTTTTACGTAAACATTTTGAATGTTATTTTCTAAAAATAGTTTATTGAAATAAAGAAATGTTTTGTTAATTTGTTTTTAATTAAATAATTTTGTTTGAAATTTTTTTAGCATGCTTTGAGTAAAATAGAAAACGTTTCATTTTAGAATTTTGGTTCGCGTCCGTTCAATATTTCTTAATAGTCATATTAAAAAAATAAATGAAAATGCTTTTCAGATTTAAATAATAAAAATATGTGCTCTAACGATGCCAACTCTGATAAATGAAAAATTTGCAAACGCTAAGAGCGACATACAAACAGATGAAGTCGAATGTATGTATATTGGCTAATTAAAAAAACCCGAAAACATAATTAAATAAAAGTAACGTTATTGTTTACGTTTATGGGTATTCCAAACATTTTATGACCAAATACTGTGAAAATTTATTTAAGAAAACAAAAATAAATAAATTGGAATTTTCGAACATTGTGTACATTTTTGCATGTAATAAGCAAACAAATCTGCAGTTACGCACCAATTTGTTGAACATATTTTTATATTGAGGTATCATAAAGCTCAAGGTTATTCGAATTTACGAGTTAAAAAATTTTACAACTTTTGCTTAAAAAGAAAAAAATTTACAGAACCGTCTTTAGAGCAAATAAGAGGTGAACAATTTGGTTTTTATTATTATGAATATAAAGCATTAAATTTTACAATCGGCGGACCAAATTACGACCTTCGATATCGAACGAAATCCTATACATTTCAATATACATACATACATACATAATATTGGTTTAAAATTCGATTCGCATCGAATACCGTAATTTGGGCCCTGTTTTACTTTTGTTCGCAATATAAGTTCCAATACGCCAAAACACAAAAATCTCTAGGGTGGCAAAATTAATTTAAAGGCAATGTTTCGTTTTATTAATTTAATATGACTAAAATCTTAGTTTGAGTTCAAGTTTCCACTTCTGTTTTCTTCTTCTTAGTTGAAAAATTATAAATTAAATATTCTATAAACAATACCAAGTAAAATACAAAACTTTGTACACCGATTTGAATAGGTAATGCGCATTATGCAATAAAACCAAACATATAAAATATAATTCTACATACATACGTACATACATACATACATAATATATATGTATATATGTATGTACTTAAATCTCTATATATACATATGTATATGTACATATATTGAAAACAAATACAAAAATACCTAAGAAAAATTACATGTAAAACTTACAAACAAATACTAATCAATAATAAATACTTTTAAACTAAACAACAACTAAAACACTTAAATTAAATGTTAATTAAAAACAAAAACATACCAAAAAAAAACACATGAAAAATTATTTTTTTTCATATCAAAACAACATGTAGATTTTTTTAGGAAGAAAAACAAAACAACTGCAAAATATTTGTAAAAGAAGTGTCAATTTATTTTATTTCAAATAAAATCACGAAAAAAAAAATTATAGAAATACACTACAACAACATCACAGCTTGAAAACTACAATAAATGACACTCGTATGAAACACACATGCCATTAGACACACAAATATATTTGTAGGCCAAACAAAGAACAAGCAACATTATAGTGGCATCCTTTTCACACACTCACCCATAACAACAACAAGAACAAGAACAAAACATATTGGAAAATGTCATAACAACAACAATACCAAAACAACGGAAACATAAATTCAAATGCATTTGAAATAAAAGACACCCAAACATTACACACAAGAACAACAATAACAACAACAAACAACAAAATCATCAACAACACCAAACAAACAAAAGCGGCTTAGAGGATTTTGAATGAAAGAAATTTGATGGGGGAGTACTTTTTATGCAAAAAGTACTTTCAAATAGACTGGATATAATTGCGTTAAGATTTCTCTATAAAAAAAGAAACTGAAATAACCACCAAAATAATGGAACTTTTCTTTTCTAAAAGGTATTTTTCTCAAAAGCTACTTTTTTATAGGATTCTTCTTTTTTTTTAAAGTAATTAATTAATTTGTTTTTTGAAAGGTACTTTTTTTTATAAAAAAAAAAAAATAAAGAATTTTTTTCAAGAGGCACTCCTTTCGACATGTACTACTTTTAAAAAGGTACTTTGTGAAACGGCATTTTTAAAGTACGTACCTGTAAAAAAATTATAAAAACTTAATTTTTAAAATGTATATTTTCAGATACTTTTAAATAAGTAAATTTTCAAAAAGTCTCTTTCGGAACTTTTTAACTTTTTTTAAATTAATTTTAGCTACTTTTTGAAAAAATTATCTAGAAAGTATTTCCCTAAATTTTAAAATAATTTCCTTAAAAATGTATTTTTTTTAAAGGTCTTTCGGAATAGTTTTATTAAATCTGCTTTTTAAGTTACTTTTTCTATATTTATTTTCGAGGGTGTTATTTCTTAAATTAATTTTTTAAACTTAATGCTTTTCAAAAAATATATCTCTCAAGAGATGGTTTTTGCGAACGGGTTTTATTTAGTAAATTTATTATTACCAGGTACTTTCTCTCTAATTTTTTCCTATTTTGATAAACAGTTGTACTAGAAGTTCGAATATTCTAAAAGTGCACACTGTACGATTAATTACAAATTCCTTTTAAAGAACTTTTAGAGTTTTTTAAAACCCCAATTCCAAAAATTTACTTTCAAAGTGTTTTTTAGATTAATTACAATTAAAGAGAAATTTCTCATAATTTTTATTCCGCTTTATTCATTTTCTTCTTGGCTTTAACATGATCATAACAACGTACACTATTAAATACAATAAAAACAGCAACAAGAACAACAACAACAAGAACATTGTGTAATCGTAAAAACTGGTGATAATTAAAACAATTTTTGAACAAAATTTGAGAATTTTTTTTATAAAAAAAATGGAAAAGGCATCTAATGACAAAAAAGAATGGTAAAAGGAAAAAAAATTATTGTTTATTATAAAAAAAAAATAAAATAAAATACGAAAATCAAATCGAAGAAAAATAACATATTTTAAATGTCTATATTATAGAGAATAAAATATTTTATAATTAAATAAACTAAACATTTAGTAATTATTCCTTTGACATCATCATTATACAAAATACTATAATGAAACTCTTTTTCAAGCCAGAGAAAAGTTTGTTTTGATAACAAATAATTAGAAAAAAAACAAAAAACATTAAACGAAAACTAGAGAAACGAATTAATATAAAAACGAAATAATAAAAACAAATTTCAAACAGCTCGGTTATTTATTCATTTTCTTCATTATCTTTATAAATGTTTGCTAGCAAATTTTTAGAGTATCACACAAACTTTTCTCATAAAACTAAATTAAACGAAAAAATTCTTTAGATCATATCAGTGTATTGAAAATTTTTAAGTATTATTAGGGGATTTAGATATAAGATGAAGTGAAATGAAATGTTGTGAAGTGAAAACTTCAACATTCATACAAGTGCAAGATAGCTGTTAGAGATATGTTGTTATTAAACAAATTATTTCATATAACTTCAAAGTGTGCAATAATTTTTATTTCTATTTTTATTTATTTAAGAAATTTATTTAGAAGAGTGTTTGGTAACGTTTTGGTTGCAACTGAAATGACACTTGTATGCAAAAGTTAGTAAAAAAGACACTGTCGGTGAGGATATTTTTCTAAAGTTTCCTTCCAAAAAAAAAATTGATTTTTATAAAAACAACTTTTAAAAAGGGTACTTTTTAAAATGGATACTTTTTATGAAAGGTACGAGTAATTACTTATTAGAATTGGTGTTTTGTACAAGTTACTTCATGTAAAAAAGCTTTGGATTATTCAACCAGCTCCCTTTAGCCCTGTTCGCCCATTTGTATCATACACCTGTTATTTAATTAGATAAGCAAACATTTCACTTAGTATAATTTAAAAATAAAATTATTTTATTCATTTAGTTCTTCCAATTTTTTATTTTCTGTTTGTTTGTTTTCTTTTTTGTTTGTTTGTTTCATGTTCTAAATAAAATGTAAAATAATTTTGTTGACTATTTATTAAAGGTCTACACATACATAAAACATACATACATACACATATTTCAGCACACACTTTGACACAAATAAAATTCTTAATACAAAAATAATAATTGTTTTTCCAGAACAAATTTCATTAAATTTTACATAACGCTTGAGGATTTGAAAGCCAATTAAAATTAGTTCATATGTTTTAAATAAACATAAAACTAATAATGGCAATAATAAAAATTTTTTTGCTATTCCTTTAGAAAGTCCTATTTTATTATTTTCTGATTATAATTAATTATGCATAAAAAAGGAACACTCAAACAGGAGGAAAAACAACTTAAATTGAGTTCCCAATTTAAATTGAATAATTTAGTATAGTTAATGTATACATACTCACCCATTCACATGCATACATACATACATTTAAGAATATTTGTGACACCTACTTATTTTATAAAACTCTTACACTATTGCACTAACATTAAATATATTACTACACTTGCATACATTTACATAAATACATACATACATACATACATATATGTATAACAATTACAAGTTAGTACGCTACATTTAGTCTTACAAAATACATACATATGTATGGAAGATGTATGTACATACATATACTACACTTTTGCATACATATACTACATCCATATATACACGCTGCTTATTGTTGTACAGTACACTTTTACTACACACTTTCATGTTTAAGAACAATTTATCTGTGAATCGATTGGTACGAGAGCAGTGTCAGGATTTGCTCGAACTTGGAAGGAAAACGAAAAACGAATTAAACAGTTTCAAAGACATTTATTTTTAAAGTTCCACTACATTTGCAAGAGTTAACAAGAAAAATTTAATTATGATAAAACAAAATCGGCATTCAGTTGTAAATATTTAATGCGCATGTCTGATGCGCTTAACATTTTGAAACTTGTTATCGCAAAAATGTCTTGTAAAATTCCGATCCATATTCACACGTCGAGTACGACAAAAATATAGTCCTCTCGTTATAAACTTGCCAACTCTTGCAAACTTACATGTTTACATTAATTATGCGCGTTTCGTAATGAAGATCGGTGATAAAAATTATTTGACAAATATTGAAATAATATAAAATGACATAAATACATACGGGTATGTGCATACATACATACTTACAACATTTCTCTAAGTAACGATTATATTTACAACAACATTACCTGGAAAATGTCATTCTCAACTTTACAGGTGTATTAGCTCTGGCTTTGTGGAAAATAATTTAGTACACTTTCTTGCAATTTTTGGCTCTCTCTCTCTCTCTCGACCTCCCACTAGAAAACAAACTTATATCCGCTCTACGCTCCTACACTTGCACACATTTAACAATCAAACAAACAAATACACTATGTAGTAGTTACTCCCACTTAAATCCCATCAACTGAGATAATAAAGTAACGTTGTTTGTATTATTTTTTTTTACCGTATCTTTTCATTTCTCTATTTATTTATTTATTTTTCTTTATTTTCTTTATTTTCTTTATCAAACAACAATATAACCACACTACAAAATACACAATTCAAAGTGAAATTGATAAACGAAACCCATATAAAATGAAAACTAACGCCATCTTCTTTATTTGCATAAAAAAAACAAACAAACCAAACCAATCACTCATATATAAATGTAGCAGCTAAAAACCCCATTAAAACCACAAAAATATACATGATTAACAGATAAAATATTAATTTTAAATAAATTAAAACATTATACTACTTAAATACTAAAAAAAATACTACTACTTAAATATATACTAAAATACTTACTATGGAGAAAAAGTATACCAATACATATATATACTTAACAAAAAAAAATATTTAACAACAAAATACAATACAACAACAGCAAAAAATAAATACATATTGAAAATTCTTATAAGCGAGAAACAAACATTTGTTTAAAAATTAAAACATACAAATGAAAATATTACCCAAAAAAATTTTATTCAATAAAACTGAAAATTTCAAATTATACACCATAAAAAGAACAAAACAAACAACTTGTTTTATTTCCGCAACAAACTAGGAAAAATATCCAAGGACACAAACACAATTTTAACGACAGGCGACAAAGACACAGAGAAGCTAGTAAACGAAACTATTAACCGATTTTTTAAATAAAACAAATTTCCAAATATGTCATTGAAAATGTTGCTTAAAAACAAAATTTAAAAGCATTTCAAAGAATTGGGAATTCGACTTTATCATAAAGCAGACAGGCTTTAATTATTGTTTTAGTAAAGAGGAATTTCAACAGAAATTAAAAATATTCCATTATATATTAATTTATGTTTATTGTTTGGTTAGTCGAGTGCTTCCACGAATATTTTGAAAACCTCTAAAACTTCATACGTTTAAAAAAAAAAACTTCAAAAATAATTTGTTGTTAAAACAATTTACAACACTTCATAACAGACGTTTTTTATGCGACTTGTAAGATTCACAACAATTTTTTTTAATTATAAATGTTTTTTAGACAATTTTCTATACAAAATTCAATCAATATACTTTCTATAAATCTCAAAATTGTATATGCATATGGCAGTTGTTATTTAAAAAAAAAAATTCAATATTAAAAATTAATCGATTAGAATGTAAATAGAGTGTGATGTCGCTTTGCGGCTGTCGTTGTCATTGTCATTGTGTCTCTCTCTCTCACATTGTGTTTTTCACTACGGCTATTACATTTTACAACAATACAAAAATACAATTAGCAATACAAAAACCAATCACAAATACAAATGGTCTGCCCTAAACAAAATCAAAATTCCCACAATTACAACAACTACATAACAGACTAACAGTACAGTACAGTTAAACTCTCTCCAAGGTGTTTTTTTTTTTTTTACTAATAGAGCATTAAACAGGCAGTTAGTTCTACAAATACATTTGCATCTGTTGTACTTCATATTCCTTGTACCTCCCGGACCCTGTAAATATTTATTTAAAATGCAAATTCCACATTACATTCTAATACCAACAACATAGTTCATTCCAAGCATTTGAATAATACGAGTAAAAAAAAAATAATTTCTTTTAGTTGGATTTTTGCTTTCTTAACATTTTTAAAAACTTGTTATGTATAATAATGGAAGTAACGTTAGTACTTGTACAAAGTTTGTTTTTTCTTTCTCTCCTCTTTTACAGTTTTACGTTTTGATATTCAATTTAATATGATTTCATTATTTTTTTCATCAATTATGGTTAGTTAATTTTAAAATTTTATACATTTGTGAAATAATTTGAAATGCTAGTAATTCTTAAGTGACAGAAGGTAAGTATTTATGAATGTATGTATGTATATATCTATACTTCTATCTCTGGCATTTTCTATGTAAAGGACATCCTCATGCGTATTAAATTAATTGTTTTTGGGAGTAAATTAAGGAAAATATGATTAAAAAAAATGGTGATTCAAATCAAGAATATAAAAAGAAAGTTCAACGTTCTACATATTTTACGTCCCAGAAGTATCTTCCCCAACTGTCGCGGTGCTTTTGGGCTAATACTTCCCAGCACTATACCACTCACTTCTCCACGGTAATGCAATTTGAAAGGAAACGTTTCGAAATCTTATACTATTGTACTTTGTAAATCCAAAAAGCTCATTAACTTTCGTTTCGAACTTGTAACGTGACAGCGCAAACTACTACACCTTAAAGAATTTGCAATCACTAATTGCACAATCCCAAATATTCAAACTAGAAAATGTTAGAGTAATAATGAACGGGAATATACCCGAATCGAGTTCATTAGTACGATGGCGATGGCTGAAGTAGTTAGCACATTAACTACTACAGCAAAAGTCCTGGGTTCGACCCCAGTGCTGGACTAAGTCATAAAAACACTTGGCATATTATCTGATGTTCATTAGAGTGCCTTTGTTTGCACGTTTCAGTGGCGAAGACATAGTCTCTGGTCAATGAACATTATCCATTCCAGCTGATAATAATCTACAGGTAACATCAGAGCACCCTGCTTCGTCGGTATTGTGTAGCATCATCGGCAAAGTAAAATAATTAATTAATTAGAATGGCTAATAAACACGGCTTTAAAAATTTAATGCGGCGTTGCAACACTGCTATGAAACAAGAAACGTAAAAAAAGCGGAGTTGTACAAATAATGAAGCCTTCCTTCCGCTCTGTCTATTCCTTCACCACCTGTAATTTCTACAACTATGCCTTTCCACTAGTTCCAACACAAGGCAACACATGTGTAGGGGTCATTACCTGAGTGCTGGTCCAAGATAGAAAATAAAAAAAAACTTAAATTTTTATGTTTGGGCAATAATCAATGAAATCATTTAATTTTTAAACTCAGTGCCACAGTTTTCCTCCTTTAAAAATTTTTTAACAACCCTTTAACTTACATATTTATACACTTTTTTATTTAATTGCGAATTAATTTAATTTCTATTCAATTACATTTCATGCTTGCATGAACACATAATTTTTATGCAAATGTTTTTAATTGCGAAAACTCTAAAAAACTCACAAATTTAATTCTACTAATTAAATATGTACATACATACATACATACGTATATCGTCCGCTTGTTATTGGTTTGGCGCACCGACCATAATTAAAATAAAATCGAGTTAACTATGCGGTATATAAATTTTCCATGTCCACTTTCTGAATACAAAACCCGCTTTACGCAACTGCGTATGGTTTTTAAAATATCAAACACCGACTTTGCTTCATATCCACAAAATTTAGCGTCTACTCAGTATTGGTTTCCTTCACAAGCCACCGTGCAACAATTTTTTCATACAAAATGGGATTGGGATCCATCACGACCTTCATCATATACTTTGTGCCGACTCTTTTTTTGATTTCCTCTCCAATGAGAGGATAATTTAAGTCCTTATGGATGTTTGCATTTTTAATATACCCAGGAGCGCCGGTCTTCTCTGTAATTTTGCAACATTTGATTCAGGAGCAGTTCCGCACAGCTGAACGCCATATAGCCATATGGGCTTTTGTCCATATCTATTTGTTGGTTGTCCTCTGGTATTGTAGTACCATGGGAGGAGACCTATTTCTTCACAAAGCGTGTTGGCTCTGCAACCAGAAAGACCCAGGTTCGAATCCCAGCCGGGTCAAATCAGAAAAAAGTTTTTTCTGAGTTTTCTGTGCTACAGCACTCTCCTTCGTCGGTATTTGAGCAATAAAACGTCGGCGAAGTAAAATAATAAATAAAATGGCTCCATTAGCTTAAAAAAAAAATAATGCGTCAAAAAAAAACATCAGAGACGCCGCAACTTTGCTTTATAATTTACACGCAACTGCAAAGTTGCGCAAGAATTAAGCTCTATCTTTCTACCACTTTCACCACCTGTCTGTTTCTTCCCTATCCTTCTCTCTAGTTCCAGTGCAATGCATTGCATATGTAGGGGATAGCCCCTGAGCACTGGTCCAAGATAAAAAAAAAAAAAAAAAAGTAAACGCGATGGGGACACACTTAGCAGCATTTACTTTAATTTTATTTAATAATTTTACACTTCTATTTCTAAGGATATGGAACAAGGAAAAGAAACTTCTGGAAAAATTTTGATATGCAGCAAAAAACAAGATTTTTCATTTTCAAAACCAGGGTATTAACTTTTTATTAAATGCAAGAAATTGCCTAAAAATTTACATTTGCCAGAAGCAGTGTTGCAAATACAAAAAAAAAATCATATCGGCCGTAGTTAGTCGTGTTTCTCTATTGAAAGTTTGCGGTTGGCATATGCGCCAAACCAATAATAAGCTGACGATATTTTAAATTTCTTACGCAATGAATTTGTAAAATCCTATTAAATAAATGCAATAAAGGCAGAAGAAATAATATTGAAAAAAATTATATTATAACATTTTGCAAGATGAATAACTATAAAGTTTTCAAAGATATGCAATTTCTATTTATAGTTAAAATTTCGTTAATAATCAGGCTGAAAATATAATTTTATTTAGTAGTTTCCTAACCTCCACACAATATTCTCGAGGTATTTTTAATTCTATTTAAAACTTCATAAAATTGAAATAATCTTTATTTATTATTTTGCCATTACTTTTTTATCTAACGACAACATACTGCTGTATTTTAAAATAATTCAAGGATATGTTGTAATCCCTGCGCAATCGATCTCCTGCAGCAGTTGGTTTTAAGGAGCAAAAAAAAACTTTTTTTTTAAATATTTTTCAAACATTAATAAGGACTATTGTAAGCAGATACAATTTTAAATAATTTTCACTTTTTTTTACATTTGTTTTATTATTGGGGTGATACCGTAGGACAGTCAGGCAAAAAAAAACAACGAATAAAATTTCAGTTTAAAAGAATTTTTTTTTTTTTTGTAAAGAAAATATGGAATTTTTATACTAATGAGAACAATAAAGTGCAAATATTATTAATTCTTAATTTATTATTAATCAAAATCAATAACTTAGCCAGCATAGGCCATAGGCGGTTATAAATTTCTACTAGCAAATATTTCAAATAAATAAAGTGAAAAATGCAATGCACATTTTGAGTATCGAAAACTCTGTGAGTTTCTAAGTTTGTGTTATTTATCGAAAAAAATTAAAATATCAAAAACTTATAGTGATTTCGATTCTCAAAAAGTGCATTGCACTTTTCACTTTATTGCTTTCTTTTAAAGTGCTGAATTGCTTGAAAAAAAAACACTTATTGGAAATTTTTTATATCAGAAGAACATCGAATTTTAAAAGTAAATATTTTTAATTCAGCCCAAACCTGGGCACTCGATGTCGACTGAAATTCCAAACATTTGAAATTCCAAAACAAGAATTTCGTTTTAAATTTCGCTTCAAATCGATTACCGTAATTTGCCCGTCGGGGAATTTTTGTAGATACTTATTTTCATGACCAACACGTATAATTCGTGTTATACGAGAAAAACAGTGAATTAAAAAAACTTGTGGTTTATAGAATACGAAAAATAAATACAGGTCGAGAGTTTAAATAAAGAAAGAAAAGAAGAAGAAAATACAAATATTTGTGAACCGAAATTGCATTATTTGTCTCAGAACAACCATTTTAATATAAAATGTGAAGGTTCTTGAAAATATTATCAATTCAAAGAAATCATGGAATTTCATCGAAGTTCTTTATATAAGAAAAACATCGAAGTTTAAGAATAATTTGTTTTTAATATTATTTCTTAACGTTTTTTTTATAAAAACTACTTTTTAGGAAACATTTTTCGTGGAATATTATTTTTAAACATGACAAAGCATCGAAATAATTTTTTTTTTAGAAACTACAAACCTTTTCGTATATAGAATCAACATCGAATTTGACAATTGAAAATTTTCTGCATGTTGATGAAATGAGATATCGTATAGAGTATACATGTATACTTATTTCTCCAAATATCGGAATTACAAAATTAGTATTTCTTTAATGAAGACATGAAATATTATGGCTGCAAAAAAACAGCGAATTTTATCGATAATAAAACAAAATAAAATATTACTAAAACTAAATTGATGTTAAGTTTAGTTCTCTTTACAAGCACTTGTCGGTTTTATTTTTTTTTGAGGAAAACAGAAATTTTGGATAAATAACTTGAGGTTTATCGCTTTTCGCTTTTAAAGTAAGGAGCAGCGACTACTGGTTGTCACTGAAATTGTACAGTTTTCTTACAATAGTCTGAACAGACAATTTACACTTCGATAACAATTTTTCATTGTGAGTGCATTGCCACAATATTGCCATATCCTACAATATTGTAAATTCTGATAATCGTGTGCACATTGCTTAACACTGAAATTCGTACCTAGGCGAATTTAAACGTGAATTCTTTTTAATATCATTTACTAAAATCATTTCATGGCGCGTGAAAAAAAAAACCTTGACAGTTGACGATTACATTCTGCACTAAGAAAATTCTAAATGGTTTTTTCTTTTTGTAATTAACTGGAGTTACAAGTCATATTAAAGAAGAAAAAAAAATAATGTGAGTCCTGTCACAGGAGAGATGTGTAAACATCTAGTAATGAAATCTTTTTAAAAGTTATTAAAATTAAATGTTTTTGTATTAATTTTATTCATTTGTTTTTATTTGCCTACGATAACATAATATACGACAATTAGTGAAAATTAGTAGCTACTACTATTGCGCACTAGATGGTGTTAGTGTATTTCTATGCAGCTGTTAAGTTTCTCCGTACTTCTTGTTGTCCGTATGATTACACTAATACACTCATACACAGCTCACACCGCGTTATTGTTATTACAATCTTATTCAAAATTTGTGATTGTATTGTGAAAAAGATTTTAACCCCCTAGCGTATAGATGTTTACACATCAAAAATAGATCATACACATTTTGAAATTTCCAGCCCCACTGTTCTTCCAATTTATGTTCGCTAAAAAATGTTTTCTTTTTTTTTTTTTTAATTCATCCATCTGTATTATAATGCTTGGCATTTATGTTTGGATTTTCCTCCCATCCTTCAATATGTGTAGTAATTGAAGTTTTTCTGATTGTTTTTATTAATTTGTAACAGAAACAAAAATATTTACTATGTATTTTTGCAATACGAGTAGGAAAAAATCAAACTTAACAGGCACTGTTTTTGCGGTATATATTATTTTTTTTTTTTAATTTAAACAATGATGATAAAAATGTTTAATCGGCTTAAACAAAATAAAAAATCTGTAGGAAATGAATATGAAAACAAATTGGAAAACAATATTTATTGAAAATACGTTCCTCTTTAACTGGATGACAATTTCACAAAATTTTATCACATGCATCTTTGATCCAGTGACAATGCAAGCGATGGCCTATGCCGTAAGATTTGTCCAACACTATATAATCGTACATTGTGAACGAAGCTTGGATGGCTCCAAAAACGAACTACATTGTAAGCGAAAGTTGGATGTGTCCAACGGGGAGCATTTAGATGTATCTCTATGCAATTAGTTTTTAACACCCACCAGATGAGCAAAATCTTGTGTCTTAATACAAGCAATCTTTTTTTGCGTGTGAGGTAGGGTTAAAATAGCCTTCGCACTTAGAGAGACCGTCGTCATCTGTGTAGAGTAGCAATGACGTCAAATCGCTAGTGTTCAACATTGTGTTTAGAGGTGGTGAAAACCGTACATGGCTTAAAATATTCAACAAACACTAATAAACTTCCAGAATTTAACTCTATTCGTATTAAATAAATTGAACTTTTATTTAAGTTTTTTTTTTTAAATTCAACTTTGTTAAATATTTTTGGGTTTTTACGTAAAAGAAATTATTTCATTTGACAGTTTGGATTAGAGATTATTGCTAAGCAACATGATCCTATAAACATGTCAGATAGTCAGGTTTGTATTTTTAACGTCAGAAATTGTACACTTGTCAAAAACTGTTTGCTTTTCTTTTTGTTACATTCCTCATTCTATTGATTTGGCTATGGCTGAAAAAACAGGTTTGAAGAAATTCGTATAACCCTTTGAGAACCCAACCTGTTCTTCTTTCTCATTTCTACAAAAAAAACATTTTTTTTGTAAAAAAAAATTTTTATATTCCCGCAAAAATGATTTTTTAAAATTTTTCCGTGAATTTTTTTATATGAAAAAGGACCTCGCACAATCGTGTATGTTGGTTATCAAAGAGATAAAGTATTTCCAATGCAAACCTTTTGCATTATCCCCTTCTTCAAATTGCAATAAATTTTCCAAAATATATGAATTATATTAGTCTCACTTCTATTTTTATTTTGACCTTTATTAAAATTTTTTAATTATATTTATTTTTGAGCGATGGTCTTTTTTTTTTATAAAAAGTTTTCAACAATTATTTATTTTTTGATATTTCGCTACCAAATAGGTAGCATCGTCAGGAGATAATCTATTATATTATATTATATATTATAATAACCTATTTGGTAGCGATATATTGAAAAATAAATAATTGTTAAAAACTCTTCATAAAAAAAAAAGACCATCGCTCAAAAATAAATATAATTAAAAAAAATATATGAATTATATTATATGAATAATAAAATTTAAGAATTTTATTTTTACAAATTATTTTTATTTTTTCCACAAAAAAAAAAAAAAAAAAAATTAAAAAACGACAAATGTTTTTGACAGGTGCGAACTTTGCTAACGCCTGTTGTACAAGAGTTGAATGAATTTTTTGCATTATTTTAAAAAGAAAGTGCTTTGAAACTATATTGAATTCAATTATGATATTTTTATAGCAAATAAACGTTATTGAACTGTTCGCGGACCTGAAAACTTCCTTCACATTCTTTTACATTGCTTGATTGAGTGATACTTTTTTTTATTACATTTTACAATTTGTTAAGGGACCAAATTTTTGTTTTTCTTTCTTGTAATTTTATTTTCTCGGTTTGATTCAATTTTCACGAGAAGCTACTGAAACCCACCTTGAATATACAAACAAACAAATTTGAAACATTATTGGTAAGTAAATTTTTTAACGAAAAATTAAGCTATTGGAATTTTCCCAAAAAAAATATACTATAAGTTTTGTAATTAAATCGTCATTTTCAATTTAACTAAATTATTATTTTTTAAAAATAAATCAAATGACAAATAATCATAAATTTAAATATCTAAAAAATCTCTTTTTTTCATTTGCATGCATTTAATGGTTCATCTAGTAGATTTGTAAATTATATTAGAAATATTTAATATAAATAATTATACAAAACATTTAAGAGGAAATTTACCATATAATATATTTAAATCGTAAAAAATAAGCTTCTAAGCTCAACAAACAATTTAGTATTAAAAACTTAAATTATAAAAATTATAAGAAATATTTGTAAATTTAACAAAGCAATATTTAGGGAAATTTTTTTAAAAATCATATGATATACTTATAATTAAATAAACATTAAATTAAGTCATACATATACACACAATTGAGAAATAAAAATAAAGCGAAATTATTGATATTTAGAAAAAATGTTTTTACTATTTTTTTTTTTTTTATTAAATTTAGTAGTAATTTACTTGCGCAATAAAGGCACTCACTTAGTTTCGTAATAATTTATTTTGCTTTCTTTGACTAAATATAAAATTAAATAAATACAATTATATGAAATATTTAAATAAGTAACATACATACATATTATATATTTAAAAAATATGAATATAAAAAAAGCAAAACGATCCTAAAGTCAATTTCAAGTTAAACTTACAACAAGTGTAGTTGTTAAAACAAAAACTTAATTTAAATGAAAATAAAAAAAGTATTGCAAAAACCCGTAGTAGAGCAAATGTGTTTAGAAAAATTTTGTTAAATTTATTATAGATAAAACACAAAACCAAAAATTAAACAAAATAAATGAAGTTAGTATTACATTTCTTAATCTCAATTATCAATGATTTCAATGAAATTAGAAATTTGTTATAAAAAAAAAAAAAAAAGAAATGAGTTAAAACAAAAATCTATTGAACGCAACTGTTAAATTATGTTGTTAATAACTTTTTAGTTTAATTTTTCTTTAAGCCAATTGTAATAGTTTCAATTCGTTCATAAACACACAAAAAAAAAAAGCTCAACGCATAAAAACGATATACAGGAAACCCTAATTAATTTTAGTTTTCATTGCCTTCCAAAAATACTTTATATTGGCGGGTGTACGGCTCCCTTTTTTTGCCTGTACGCTCTAATGTACATATAATTTATAATAAATAGCGATCAATTTAATCTATTAATTATTATTAGTTATAACAATTGCTGAAATCCTGATTTCAGAAAATTTACTTTTGGATTTATTTATATGTATGTCCGGCCAGAGTTACATTTTCAAAACGCATCACTTTTTCCAAATATTTTATAGAAAGTATATTCCAACATTTGCCAAACCGTTCAATAAAATATTGCATTAGTCAGATTCTGGTAATTAAAAGTCTACTAGCGGCAACTTTTTTGAATTTTCAAACAAGTTCTATCAAATTCTATAAAATATTTTAATAGATATTGGAAGCGAAAATCGCTTAGCAAAATTAACAACAATTGACATTTTTAAATCTTGGCGACTCGTACATATTTCTTTTACTTTTTTTTCAACTTTTTTACTTTAAGAATCATAATAACTCAAATGAAGTCAATTTACTTTATAAAACAAATATGAAAAATATTTATATTATAAAAAATGTGTAGAAAATGAAAATAAACTATAAAAACAAGCAAAATGGTATAATAAATATTGTAATTGTAAAATGAGTCCAATTAAAGCCACCGCCTTTACTAACTATATTTGTAAACTTCATACTTATGTATATGAAAATGACAAAAAAAAAAAGAATAAAAAATTAAAAAATACAAAAGGATATAAATCAATAATTTCTTATTAATATATTTAACAGAGATTTACAATACACGTACAGCTTAATACTTATTCTCTCACACATACTTGCCAACACTTATACAAAACTTACACAAATACTATTATATGAAAAAATAAGATATTAAAAGAAAAATGATATTTTATAAAATATATAAATAATCCTTCTAATCTAACGCTGACTGCAATATACCACCACGAAAATTTAAATTTATTAAAAATATATAATAATACGTATAATTAATTACAGAAATAATAAATACATTAAATAACTTTTTGAAATAAATACTTATGTATATTGAAAATAATAAAAAAAAAAAGAAAGAAATAACAATTCTTTAATTAAGAATAGTAACGAGCGAAACTACAGCAGTATCCATTTTAAGAAAGTTTATTAAAAAGTAAAGCGTACACAAAAGGGTTGAAAATTATTTCCTCAAAAGGTTCGATTCAATTTGACATAAAGGAGCTTAATTCAAGCGTACAGATTCATGAGCTCGGTACAGGAACTAATGCACTTTACACGAGCAATTTTCATAACATATTTCCCAGCATACAATACAAGCAAGATAGCATATGCAATTTTCATAGCATATTATCCAATATATCATGTCTTTCATTTCTGATGACTACTGCATAAACATACATTCGTGCATATGTTTAAGCTTCTTTTAAAAAATGTAATACTGCCTGGCCCACACAGTCACTCAATGTTAAGTTCATTTGACATGTCAAATAAGAATGCGCAATTTTAAGTAAATAGTTTGAAAATCCCTCACAAAATTTTATAAAATTTTAATTTTAACAAAAAAGTAGTATATAATTTTTTTTATATACATAAATAAAACTTTGAATATACCATCCCTACCCAAACTGCTTTATGTGTCAAATTAGTGATATTTATAAAAATGTAATTAAAGAAATTATTATTGTTGAAATAAACAAATAATAAAAAATAAAAACGAACAAACATGAAAAAAAAAACATTTTTAAATGTTTGAACAAAAACAAATGGATGACTATTTTAAGCAGATAAAAAGAAAAAGATTTTATTATTGCAGGCAAAATACGATTATTTATTTTATTTTATTTTGTTTTCACTCGCGCAAATGACTATACAGCAGGAAAATTATTCCTTAAAATTTAAATTTAATATATTTACTTTTTTATTTTTAATAAATTTATATTAATTTAATTTAGTCTATTTGCATATGCATATTATTTTATACGATTTAATTTTCTATTCTTTTTATTTATATTATATTATTTTTTTGTCAGCTTTCTGTTATTTATTTAATTTCTTAATTAATTTATTTTAATTTAATTTATTTCACATTTTAATTTGCTTTGTTTTGTTCGTTTTATTCAAACATATTTTTATTTTATTTATTTATTTTGAAACATAGAAAATTTTCGTTTCATAAGCCTCTTATAAATCGTTAATAAATTATTACGAATAATTTAATTAGATTTTTGAATGATGTTGTTATGAGATTAGTTCAAAGCATAAATTCCTATTGAGTCTTGCATTTTTTAAGCAAATATATATTTAAAAAAAAAACGCTTTTAATTCAAGAATTTTTTTAAATAACTTAATACAGAGGAAAATTAAGAAATCCGACAAAATATAGTATGTATAAACACTTTGTTATACACACATTTAAAGAAAAAGTATTACAAAATTTAAAATTAACAAAACAAATCATGTAAAACATTGTTATTTAATTGCTACAGAAAGTTTAGAATTAAAAAATTAAAATTTGTTATTTTAATTGAAAAAATCCACACTACATTAGAAGACTTTCAATGCGAAAAAAAACAGAAATAATTAAAAATATACGAACTAAACAAGCAGCAACAACAACAAATATGTATATGTTCGGAAAGTTCGTTAAGTGAAAGGAAAATATGGAAATTGTCGTGAAGAAAGCAATGAAACATCACACAAACACAATAAAAAGAAACCGAAACTTGAACGTTTAACACATAAAATTTAATTTCAAATATTATTGAGAAACAATAAACATTTAAACAAAACAAAAACATTTTAAAGCGTATTTAAATGAATACAACAATTAACAAATAAATCATTATTAAAATAAAAAATATTTACAACAAGTCTATGATTTCTAACAGAACAGCTACTGCAAGGTGAGTTTTTTGAGCACGAAGACCACCGTGACTGAATTGTGCTGGAATTGAAAATTCTGAATTATATTATTTGGAATAAAACACTACTACAATATAATCAGTGCGATTGTTTATCAGATTATTCCGTTTTAGCACTAATGAATATTGACAACTTGTGTATGTGCTACCTTGGAATGTATACAAACACACATGTCATATTCGGCAGATTGTGCGATTGTATAGGATAGTGAATCGGGGCATTAAATGAATATGTTCCAAGACTTGCGATCAATTATCATGGCTAGTCAAGCCCTGAAGCAATTTGAGTGATTTTCTCACCATTGGCTAGATGTTGAAATGCAGCACAAGATAGTCAACCTTCTTCGCCCGTGCTACTTTCACTCTTAGTAAAATAATGTTTAATTTCATGTCTGCAAACGTTTTGTCTCAACAATTAATAAATATCGTATAGCCATCGTATAGCCCATTTCACAATCTATCTACCAATGAAAGAATCATTACAATCCATCAAGCCGTTAACGAGTTATAGCGTTTTATGTGCTTTAAAATCATTAGTGCCTAGTGCGCACTTCTCATTTTATACAGAGGGTAAATATAGTGTAGTACAGTATAGTTAGTGCGCAGTGAACAGTGTTGCCGTATTTTTTTTTTTTTTAATTGTGAATTCTTCTAGCTCACTGATCACGTCTTACACCTTTTTAATGCTGAGAATTTTTCGCCACTATACAAAATAAATCCAAAAAATGGTCACAGGTAACAAATAGTTTTTAGTTAGTTTTTAATTATACATGTAATTTTTTATTTAATTATTAATTATTCTTATTATTAATTATTTTAGTCTTACTTCTATTTTTGTGTTGACCATTATTAAAATTTTTGAATTATATTTATTTTTGAGCGATGGTCTTTTTTATGAAAAGTTTTTAACAATTATTTATTTTTCAATATTTCGCTACCAAATCGGTACCATCGTCAGGAAATAAATATAATATAAATATAAATAAAAAAGACCATCGCTCAAAAATAAATGTAATTAAAAAATTATTAATTATTAATAGTGCGGCATTTACAACGCCAAAGATTTTTCGAATTACATCAGACTTCACTATCATTCCCTTTGCGATTGTGTAAGCTAGTGAATCAGGGACTTAGGGTATGTACAGAGTGGCAGCTTGTTGCCGACACTTATTGCGAGAACCAATGCGAGAAAACTGGTTCTATACAAATTAGTACAAACAAGCGCGAAGCGGTCATAGTGGGCGTCGAGCTGGTCAGAGCGCAAAGCTGATTGAATGCGAGAAAACAGTTTCAAAGCGTATTTCAGCGCCGATAACATTGTTTATGTTATGTTGTTATGATTAAAAACAAAAATTTAAGAAAAAGTAACTAAAAAATGCAATCAAAAAATTAAAAAAGTAATAAAAATTAAAAAAAAATTAAAAATTAAAAAAAAAATAAAAATTAAAGAAAAAAATAACAACAAACCCAAATGCACACAAACATTTGTAAAGGGTGGTTAAATTTCAAGGGCCGATGTTGATTTTGAATAAAACACAAACTATTTAGGAAATTATTGTAATTTTATTTCATTATGATATATTGGTATTACTCAATTATGTATGGAACAAAATATCGGCCAAATGGGCGCCGCGACCACGGCAACAGTGGATGATCAATTTTCGAAGAAAATCATCTTCAGTGATGAGGCACATTTTCACCTCAGTGGATTCGTCAATAAACAGAATTGCCGCATTTGGGCGAATGAGAATCCAAGAGTGATTGTCGAAAAACCAATGCACCCACAAAGAGTGACTGTTTGGTGCGGTTTATGGACTGGCGGCATCATCGGGCCGTATTTTTTCCAAAATGAGGCCGGTCAGGCAGTTACTGTGAATGGTGTTCGCTATCGTGAGATGATAACGAACTTTTTATGGCCCGAATTGGAAGATATGGATGTGGACGATATGTGGTTTCAGCAGGACGGTGCCACTTGCCACACAGCTAACGAAACAATGGCTCTTTTGCGCAACAAATTCAATGGCCGTGTTATCTCACGTAATGGCGATGTCAATTGGCCGCCAAGATCATGTGATTTGACACCGTTGGACTTTTTTCTTTGGGGTTATTTGAAAGAAAAGGTGTACGTCGATAAGCCAGCAACAATTCAAGACCTAAAGGATGAGATAATTCGGCACATTAATGGCATAGAAACTCAATTATGCCTCAGCGTCATCGAAAATTTGGACCATCGGATGGAGGTGTGCCGCCGTGGTCGCGGCGCCCATTTGGCCGATATTTTGTTCCATACATAATTGAGTAATACCAATATATCATAATAAAATAAAATTACAATAATTTCCTAAATAGTTTGTGTTTTATTCAAAATCAACATCGGCCCTTGAAATTTAACCACCCTTTACATAAAATACAATAAATAGATAAAATATCAGGGCTGATTTTCGCATCCACTATGAACACTCCAACTTGTTTCTCGCATGAACAATTCTCGCAATTAATTAAGCGGCTACGGGCGTATGATTCATATAATAATAATCTCTTGTAATCTGTTGATTTTTTATTACTCATACGGTCTTCATACGTGTGTAGCACAAGTGCATATTACAAACACAACAAGCCACACTCTTTTTTTTCGTCAATTTGCTTTCTGCTACCTTCACTTCAAAAATACAACGGAATGTTCTCTTATGAAAAACAAGCACAATAATTTTTCTAATAAGAGCGGAAAGAGTTTTCTAGCTGTCAAAAATGCTCATGCCCATTCAATTTGTATGTAGCATACCGAAATAACGCGGCGTCAACGCAACGGCAACGCTTTGCATTTGGAAAATCCGATTTTGGCAGTGCGTTTAATAGTGAAGTAAGTTGCAAATAAAAAAGGTGACAGAAATAAACATAAAACAACATTTGTTATTAGAAAATGGAGGTAAGTAAATCTTTAAAATTATAAACAGTATATAAATTTTTGTTTTATATTTCTTTTTTAATTTAGAATTTTAAGGAACAAATTATAGAGCTGGTTCATCTGAATCCTTGCCTGTACGACAAAAGGGATGACAAGTATAAAGACGTTAAATACAAAGAAAATATTTGGGAGGACATTGCAAAGCAGTCATATAATTCATTGTTTAAACTTTTTTTATAAAATGCTTATTTAAAAATCGCAAACACCAATAAACTTTATTGTTAAAATAATCAGGGTTGTTATATTTATTTTTTTGATAACCCTGTTTTTATCGTTTTGACGTTTGTTTAGGTATGGCATTTCAGCGTAAAAGCTAAGTGGAAAAAACGTTCCGCTTTCCGCTCTTGTTTAGGTATGGCTGTAAGAATTGTGTTTGCAAACAAGACAAAGACAATTAAAGCATACATATGTATATGGAATTAATGCTTTTCTTGCTATTGAAGCCGTGCGTGTTTACTTTTGAGAGAGCAGTAGTCTCTTTTTATGACATCCCAAAGTTAATTTACACAAACAAAATGCATGTTGTTTTTTGTTGTAGAGCTGCTAATACATAAACCATGATGTTAGCGATCGACATTTAGGCGCCTGGAAAACTGTTATGATATTTCAAATTATCGATAGGCGACTGTATGACATGAAAATAAAATTAGCTTTTCTATTCTTGGGAGAATTTTATAGTTTAAATACTTATCAATCCGTCTGTAATAGATGTATTTAATAAATATCTATTGATGCCTGTACAAAATCTATTTGGCTTTATATCTCAACGCTTATGTACGAGAATATGTCCAGTGCTACTTAAAGAGTCGTTATATTTTTCTTGCTGCTTGCTACAGATTAGTATTGAACTTTTTGTTCGCTTCTTTTCCAAATGGAAAATGGAATACAACTGTCATGTATGGGCCGGTGCTTCAAAGACTATTTTGAAGTTACTCGACCGTGTACAAGAAAGGGCGAAGAAACTCATAGGAGACAGTAGGGTAGCCAACTCTATTGACTCTCTTGAGCATCGTCGCAACGTGGGGTGCGTTTCGTTGTTCTATCGATACTACAATGGGATGTGTTCTAATGAAATCAGGGAACTTGTTCCCGAAACCCGGTCACGGTCAAGCGCGCGCACGACGCAATCATCATTAAGAGCGCATCCATTTGTGGTAGATTTGGCGGCGACTCGCACTACGCATTACACGCATGTGGAATAGACTACCCGCAGAGGTGTTTCCAGTCACTTTTAGCTTGGGAAAATTTCAATCAAATGTCAATAAACAGTACTCCCTCTATCATCCTTCCCATAACCTAATTTCCTAGTACCAGAACAATGCATCGCATGTGTAGGGGTCATACCCTGAGTGCCGGTCCAAGAAAAAAAAAGGGACAGCAAGAACAACGAAAACGTTTTTAAAAGAGCCTATTTTTATTCAAAAATTATTTTAAAAAAAATGCTAAAGGGATTGTGCCAGTGGAAAATAGAAGTGAAAATTATTAATTCATTGGTTTTTTTTAACTGAAGCAACAAAACGGATATTAAATGTATGGCTTACGAAGCCGCAGATAACTCGTATTTTCAACTGAAATTGTTAAATTGTTGCTGGCCGTTTCGGACATGTGCAGAAACTGAACGGAGCGAATGGCGTTCCAAATGTTCTTCCTAAATTTAGGCATAAGAATTTGAAAGTACTAGCTGTCAGCAAATCCAAAGAAAATTTCTATTTTCTTATTAAAATGTTATGGAAAAATTTCATCAATTTCTAGCTGTCAATTTTTGCAAATTTTAATTTAATAATTTTTACTTCCCCTTACAATTGGAGTTTCAAATATGTATGCATGTCAAGTGAAATGTCAATAACAGATGTTTTAACACAACTTGTCAATTTTTCTCTTAATACTGAGACAATTCTATTATTCGTTGGAAATTGTGTCACATACTTGTGGTGCTTTCTCAATATTATTTTATTGCTTCGTTTTGCTCTTTGTTTGCCAAATTGTGATAAAGTGTCACACATTCTTTAATATCTTTATTATTACTCAATAACACAGTATTATGTGTGAAGTGATGACGTGCTGACACCCTTTTATGATACTTTTTTTTTTGCCAGTTGTTTAAAAGCAGTGAGTGACAGCAAGGTGGGTAGTAAGTCAAATTTACAGATGTTGATGGGGAATGCATAAAAATACGTGTTTTGTTCTGTAAAATGAGACTAAACTATAATTTATCTCAATAAGAGACAAAAATGAACAAAAGTAAGAAAACGCAAAAGAAGCACAAAATTTACCACAAAATGGAAACGCCAATGTGTATGACCATGTACGTATAATACAAATCTACACGCATGCATATACAAAAACAAATCTACACACATACATACATACATATATAAAAACACAATAATTTGCCTTATACAGGGTGTCCGCCGGGAAGGTATACTATTTTCTCTTGCCGCCATTTTGGTAGTTTGACAGTTCATATTTGGCAGTCGTGCAGTAGACATGTGGCAAATTTTTTATGGAAAAATATTCGATAAACCAACGTGTTTTCATGGTTAAAACATTTTATCAAAATCAATAATCGATTACTGTGACGATAAGAAAGTTACGTGAAATCTTTGGGAGAAACAACGTGCCAACAAAACGCACTATTTATCGTGTAGTGAATGATTTCGAAGAAAGAGGTGATAGGCCCAAGCATGGACCACAACGTACTGCAAGATCGGCTGAAAACATTACTGCTGCTCAAGAAAGTGTTCAAAACAATCCATCAACCTCAATTCGACGCTGAGCTCAGGAGCTTGGTCTTCGAAGAACAACTTTGGGCACAATTTTTAACACCACAACTGCATGCTTTGGGTTTGATTAAAATGTGGTATCAACAAGACGGTGCCACATCGCATACAGCCAGGATTACAGTGGAATTACTGCGAGATCTCTTTCCACAACAAGTTATTTCAAGAAATGGTGATGTTGATTGGCCTCCACCGTCGCCTGATTTCACTGCTTCGGAATTCTGAAAAGCTAGGTTTATGCAAACAAACCAGAAACGCTTGAGTAACTCAAACATAATATTCGTGATGAAATTAATGAAATGCCATATCACGCCATATAATGTAATGAAAAATGGCCTCGCATTTGTGAGGCTAACAGAGGCGGACATTTATCTGATATTGTATTCCATACATAATTGCCGACATTAAATAAAACAATTATCAATATAAGATACATTCTCTTTCATTTAATCAAAAATTATAAACAAACAAAGTAGTATACCTTCCCGGCGGACACCCTGTACATGCCAATTAAAGAAAACACAAATAATTTTTAACTAAATCATGAAATGAAATTAATTATTATTTGTTCATTTGAAGTTTTTATATCCAACATTTTTCACTGTTGGGAAACATTTATTTTTACTTCATTATTGTTTATTTATGAAACAGCTGATTGATTCTTCCTCTTGCCCAAACTAGCTCCCAGAAAAAGTACGGGCTGTTTCGTGCAAGAAGAACGAGAACATTGCTCTCTCAAAGCCTCTCTCATTTATCCAATTTTTGTGTAATAAAACACTTTCTGGTAAGATTGGGTTCTCGCGGGTGCCCAATTTAGAATAGAAAACACGCCTAATATCAAAGTGACAACATATAAATTGCAGACAAGAATACGCATAAATTAATAAATAAAATAAATTAAACGCTTTGCTAAAGAAAAAACCAAGAAATGAAATAACGAGCGTTTAGCTTAAAAATTAAGTTGATAGTTCGCTTTTAAAAAGAAAAGTCTATAAAAAATTTTGTACGATTTTTTTGGCTCCCATTTATTTTATTTCTTTTTTTTGATACATGTCGATCTACTCATTGTCGCTTACAAAACGTCAAATTGGCCGCATTGACAACGGTGATCGTGTAGCTGTGATGTGCTCAATATAATCGTCCTCATATGAACGTGTATAAGGGTGCAGGCTGCTGTTGTTTTTTCTATTTAAAGCATACGGGTGAAAAGCTATTAGAGTGGTGCAACATCTTAAGAGGATATCATATTTTGTTTTTTTTATTCTAACGCTAAATTGATCATTTTCAACTTTTATTCGTGAAAGAATAAACGATAATGGAATTGATTAAATTTTTACAGATTCTTTGGGGTTGCTTTTTTCAAATTTTTTTTTGTTTAAATGTGGTAATTTCAACTCGATTAGAAATACTAATATCGCCGATAACATGCCACCAACATAGATATACAAGATATAAGTTAAATGCTCCAAGCCAAAATGATTCGTTGTCTTGCCTAGATTATACATCATCGATGCACTCAATCCATTGGCCTTGTGTATTTGCCAATATATCATGTCGCTCCACTTGATGTCTAAACCAGTGCTCTGCGAAATCATGATGAAGTCTTTGAAAGATTTCTGAAACGGTGAATTGAATTGCATGGGCAAACTTAAGTGGACATTGGGTATGCACAGTTTGGGAACGATTCTAAAAAGTGGTTTCGAAAGATGCATCTGCAAATATTGAATTACTTTCCATTCGTCATTGTAAACGGTGTAGGCATAGCGAGTGTCCAATTGATTTAGATGATAAGAAACTTTATCGGCCGTAGCTATAACGAGATGTTGCCGGAAACTTTCGGGTATCAAATCCAAATATTTGTAGGTCTCATAGATGTAGTCGACTATCATAATGGATAGATTTGCTGCAATCAAATCCTCTAGAGATTCAATTTGCTCGGGATATAAGGTGCTGCTTAAAAAGGATGATAAAGCGGCAATGTGAGTCTGACAGTATACCATGCCTGCCAATAATAAAAGCATATGCAGGCATATTTTCCTTTTATAAGCTGGACTATTTAGAGAAATGCTTTTACAGTGACTCATATTATCAAGCGGCATATTAAGCATGCCCTTAAGGGTTGTAGAAAAAGCCAACCAGGGCTTTAACAGCCCATAATTATCATAGTTAATCAACATATAGACCATCAGGAAGGTAACAAATAATACCAGCAACAGCAACCACATCTGTACACTAAGAGTTTTTGGTATATAAAGGCCGGGATATATTTCCTGTTTGATGGGCACGACTACACAATTGTTGGTATTGCTGATGGGATAACTAATTGAAAACTTAGTAGGCACTAACGCAGTTACAGCATGTATAGAAATATCGATGCGGCGACTTTTTAGCAAGTCATATATGTAATCCATGGCAGCAGTCCAAGAGGTATTGATTTCACTACTTTTCAGTTCTTCAAATGTCCCCTTAACGTATTTAACATATTCCATAAAAATTTTCCCCGAAATGCCGGTAACTATTTCATGGCCAGTAAACGGATCCGAAGACTGAAAGTGCATAAAATTTTTACAATTATGCGAACTGACATTTTTGTTTTTTTTTTTTTTTAGTTTTCTCTATTACCTTAAAAACATGTGGTTTATCTGCTATCACAGGTGCGCTAAGCTGGTAGCCTGAAAGATTTAGAGTAGTATCCTCAAAATATCGACTTGGATGCTCGTTCTGTAATTGTATAATTCTAGTTAGCCTAGTAAAAGGTGTGTATGTACAAACTTCCAATATTAATTCATCCAAACTCGTCACGATGTGTTGCTTTTGAAAGAGTAATAAAACATTGAGTATATTTTTTTCCCAACACCAAAGGAAAAATCTCCTCAATTTCTCGGAACGTACATAAGTGTATACATTGGTCATTTCGTGGCCAATTAAGAAGAAAATAATCCTCGTTTCGAAGCTAGCACCCAGCGAAATAGACACAAACTCTTTTAATTCACAATTGAAAATATCATTAATAATGACCACAGCTAGATTTTTGTTGGTTAAAATATTGGCCAGATTTGGTATGGCCTTGGTATCGTTTACGTAATCCCACGGTGAAATGGTATAAGTCATGATGGGTCTTTGTGGTTGCAGGGACATAACGTGTTCGACTAAAATGTTGTCGACATTCTTGTAAATGATCTCATCGCTTAAATATTTACCCTGATCAATATTTCTCAGGGTTAGCATATTTTCTAGGGGAGGTTCGTAAAACTTGCTTGGTGTTCGATAGATAATGAAATTATCGAATTCATGACGTTTATGCAGTTCCACCAGTATATCCTTCAATACGTATACCTGCTGTTGTATAACAATTTCGCCCGTGGGCAGGGCGAATGTTACAAAGCCCCAGCTAAGTCCCACCACCAATAAAGCAAATAAATTTTGATATAAACACATCACTGATTGAATAATAACTGCCGAACATTTCACATTTTTCTAAGTATTTATATAAAGCTAACAATTGTTAGCCAATTATTTGTATGCATATTTCTTTTCATAAGTTTATTAGGCTTAAATTATCAATCGGTAGTCAATATCAAACCTTTTGGGCAGCGCTTGTTTTTTTTTTGTCGCCAACTAATTTGGAATAAATTAATTTAATTTTCTTCGCTATTTGTAATTAAATTATTATTAAAATTACATATTTAATAAGGAGTAAATAGATAAAGATATTCAATGTACAGTGCTGCCCAGAATTATAGCACCAGCTAAAATAATTTTCATTAATAGAAGTATAACAACACAGAGTATATACATATTCAGGTATGTGATGGAAATCGATCGATTTGAAAAGTAAATCGTCTTTTGAAATCGACAGTAGTGTTATGAATTTCGATCGATTTCATATTCCATATTTGTTTCGTTTCCACATATCTTCTCTAAATACAACTGTATAAAATCTAATAATAATTCAACTGAGTGACGTTTGTAAAATATTTAAACAAAATAACAAAATAAAATTTGTATCAACATATTTTATCATTTTTATTTATAAAATGCCTTTAATTTAATTCTCTTAAGAAAACGTTTAAGAGATAAATCGGATCCCTTAAATTTTGCCAGATGAAATGTGGGTATTTAAATTTTTAAATTTCACTTCTCTATTAACTAGTATTTATTTAAATAGATTTGTTGAATATTTTCGTTGAAATAAGGACGGATTTATAATCATTTTTCATTAATTTTTTTCCTTTTTTTTTTGGATATTTTCTTACATTTTGTTCAAGTAAAATTAAACGATTTGAAAACGAATTTAAACTGACATTATTGAAATGCGTCACATGTTAAAAACGTCTTTTTTTCAATGATACAAGATGGAATATGAAATCGTCACTTACAAATTCATCACACTATTTGTCGATTTCAAAACGTTTTAAAGCCGAAAACGATTTTCATCACATACCTGATTATTATATTTTAATGAAGACCTGGAAAGATTTTATTTTAAAAATTTCTTGGCTCAAGCAGAAATATGATCCGCAGCTTTTACAAAGCGGTAATGAATTTAATAAAAATTCCATCCAATATGAAAAAAGGAATATGAAATCAACGATATAATTTCGATATAATTTTATTTATTTAATTTTTATTACTTTATAATTTATATACAGTATTCCGTAGAGCTTTAATTACTATCTGTTCATCTAAATGAGAACGAAATTTTTTTGTTTTCCAAAAAATATATTGAAAATATAAACAAATTTATTTATATAATCCATTATTGTTTGCAATATATTTGTACGAAAGTAATTTTCTTTCGCATTTGGAGGAAATTAACTAAAGTACTTGTTTTTTTTTTTGTTTTATTCAAGTTTTTCTTTATATTTATAAGTAAATATAATTCTGCGAACCTGTGACAAAACATGATAAGTGAAATTTAAAAATTTTTCGGCAGAGCGAAAAAACTATGGGGAACACAATTGGGAGGAATAACCGAATTTCGTCGGTAAAAGTTCGTTGTGTAAATTCGCATTGTGGCGCACAATTACGACGGCTGTCATAATCCCATATTTCAGTCTTTCTTTCAATGTTTTTTATAATCAGTCGATGGCAGTTCATTTTTTTACACTGCGTCAATTATTAATTCACTTGTATCTATATTATTTAATTTATTATTAAAATTTGGTTTTCTTATAACATATATAAAAAAAAATAATTTAAAAAATTAAACATAAAAAAAAACAATTCAAAAACAATTTTATGCTAAATAATTGTGTATATTTAATTTAAACGACGTACATATGTTAAAAACTAAACAATTATTAAAATAGAAATTAAATTTCTTTACCAATATAAGTATTTGAAAACCAAACTGAAAAACGATAACTCTGTACTAATTTGTTCGTCGTTCGTGGTCGTATGAAATAGAATTAAATCTATCGAAGAGTTCGTTACGCACGACGAATTCCGTCGACGGGCTGTGTAGTATTCATTTTCATATGTACAAATGTGTTTTATTTCCGATGACGAAAATTCGTCATTCATCCCAATTGTCTTCCCCGCATTGGTCATTTCTGTTTCGCGTTTTTTTTAAGTTATTGTTTGGCTTTTAAAATATGTTTCGTAAAACTTCTATACACACTCGTATAACTTTTCTGTAGTTTTACTTTCTACTAAAATCTCTTTTAAAATCAAGCTTACAAATTAAATTAACAAGTCCATATAACTTGATTACTTTTTGTGTGATATCTCAAAAACTAAAATGCAAAAGAAAGGTGCTGATTAAAAAAAAATCCTTTACGATTAAAATACTAAGATTTCTTCTTATGTCTACTTGCGATCTTTTGTCAAAAGTCCACAGAATTGTGATTATAAATCATGATAAACAATTTATATATAGATGTTAATTTTTTATTCTTATATTATAATAAAATTTTGAAAAACAAGATAGCTTTGGGGCACTCAATGTGTTCTTAATTGGTTTTTCAATATGAAAGTAAATTAACGAGTTAAAAGTAACGATAAATTGAGCAAATATTTTGAACAGGGACCGAAAATAATAATCATTTTTTAATTTTCAAAGGAAAAAATTAATCAATAGAATATATCGGATATTCAAGTCTAGCACGCCATTTTGATGGTCAAAAATAATTGTTATTTTCTGATTTTAAATTTTTTTTTTTTTTGCAGAAAAATTGTCTTTTTTGCATTTTTTTTTTTCCTAACAAAATAAAATCACCCGAAAATTCTAAGAAGCGCCAATTTGCAATTGGTTATAAAGATAATTATTTGCATAAATTTTTGCATTTCCAACCGTACATTGATGGCATATACGCCAAATGTGCTTATATACAAAGGTAAATAATGGACTATAACGTAACCCAGTTAATATCGAAACACATTTTAATTTATCTTAAAAAAAATAAAAATCAGTAAGAACTTTTATTTCTGCCAAAAAATTAAAATCTAGAAATAATAATTATATTGTGATTTTTATAATAAATGTTACAATTGTTATAGCAGTCCTTGATTTTAAATTGTATTTTTTTTTTTTAATTGCTGCAGAAGTGGAACTGGCTTATATAAATTTATTTTGTTGTTGTTCTTAATCATATTTCCTTAAATTCGCATTTCATTCATTGTTTTAAATTTTTTTATGCACATTTACATTTATTCAGCTGTTGTTGATCACAATTCCCAGCGCAAAAATATGCTGTTCACATTCCTTTGCATTTAGAAAAACATGCTGCCAGAAATATTGCAAAAGACTTTTCACAAAATGAACTGAATTTATCAACAGAGCTTTAGCCGTTGTCTATAGATTGCCCTGTTAATTTACCTTCCAGAGGTTTTTGCGTGTAACAATAATTGATTTTCGAAACTTAAATTAAATTAAAAGGAGAAAACATTTCACTAATCAACAAAATGGTGGAGTGTAATTCCCAAAACCACCAATTGATATATGTACATATGTATATAATTTTTAATTTATACAGTACACGCTCGGTTTTCGCGACTACCTATTATCGCGACAGCTTAATTTTTTGCACTGCTGGATCTATCAACGCGACAGTTATTAACAAAAAAAAGACTCTATTTTCGCGACTGTTATTTTTTTTTTTTTTTATCTGGGACCAGCACTCAGGAGAGGACTCCTACACATGCGAAGCATTGTGCTGGAACTATAGAAAAGGGATAGTTAGAGAAACGACAGGAGGTGAAGCTTAATTAATGATTTTACAGCTCTGATTTTTGCATGTTCTTTGTCTATACTCGTAGCAGTGCTGAAGCTTCGGTTTAGTAGCCATTTTTTTTATTATTATTTTACTTCGCCGGTGCTACACAATACCGACGAAGGAGGGCGTTCTGATATGATTGTGGATTGCTATCAGCTGAAGCCGGTATTGTTCAGTGACCACTGACTATGCCTTCGACACTGAGACCTTCCGACAACAACTGACACACAAAGCCATACTAATCCACATCAGAAAAATGCGAATGTTTTTTTTTATAATTTTTAGTCTGAAACTGGACTTGAACCCAGGTCTGTTTTTGGTTTAGTAGTCAACGTGCAGACTACCATCCATCGTGCCATCGTGGTGGTGAAGGGTTAGATAGAAGAAGGCTTCATTATTTTTACAATACTGCTTTTGCACGTTTCTTGTTTAATAGCAGTGTTGCAGAGCCCGTTATATCAAGGAAAAGCATTACATTTTTGAATCTGTATTTGCTAGACATTTTATTAATTATTTTACTTCGCCAATGATGCTACACAGTACCGACGAAGGAGGGCGCCCTGATGTTACTTGTGGATTAGTGTCAGCTGAAGCCGGTACTGTTCAGTGACCAGTGACTATGCCTTCGCCACGGAAACAGTTCGACAACAACCAACACAAAGCCCCACTAATGCACAACAGAAAAATGCGAAGTGGTTTTTTAATTCAGTCTGAAACTGGCGTTGAACCCACAACTTTTGGTTTTGTAGTCACTGCGGTAACTACCGCAAACATCGATACCCTCATATCAGTATAAGAAATATTAACGGGAAATCCCGTTGGTTTTTTTCGTGCATGAATTTTTTTTAAAGTTTTGGTGTTTTCTTTTGTAATTTATTTTATTATTCTAGTTTATTCGTATACAAAATGGGCTTTAGAAAATGAAATGGCCACAAGTGCACTGGATGGAACTGCGAGATTCAACCGTTATTTTAAAGAATAATTTGCCAAAAAAGCAACTTAAAATTTTTAACTTTTTTAAAACTAACTAAAATGTAAATTTATCAGAAATACTCGTATATGAATAAACAGTTTTTGTTAGAAGCAATTACATAACATATTTTGAAGAAATTTTTGGGTCCGTTTATAGCGAAAATTCAGTTTCCGCAACAGTTTTGGTTTTTAATCAGTGACGAAAAGCGAGCGTGTATTGTATATGATTTCTGTTGTTCTCGAATGAAAGAAATATGTGAAAAAATGTAAAACCAAACTTATTTTAATAAAATATTACGCTAGAAAGCTTGTTTTTCTTAATTGATAGCAGGTAGTTCTTAGATTTTGTTGACAAATTGTTAAGAAATTCTCTAATTTTTTTTTATACGTAATTATATAATTTTACAGTAAGTTTATTAACAGTTTATATTACTTTTCAAAATGTGTTTCTCCAAAGAGCACTCTTAACGCTACTGTGATTGGCATAGGATATAAATAAATACATACATACTTATTTTCAGATTTTAAAAATCGATTTTACTGCTGCCATATTTAAGTGATATTTAATTTATTGGGAGTTTTCGAAAATCTTGATATCGTTTAAATAAATAAAATCGATTAGTAAACTAACATGTGAATTACCTATTTTACGGCAAGTAAATGGACGCGGATTTATGACCCTTTTGTTATATATGTGTATAAAAAAAAAGAAACAACTTGAATTGTTAAGAGTTCTTAGTTATGTAATTAATAGTAATAATAATAATAACTTTGAAATTATCTAAAAAAGAAATACATTTCTATTAAATTGTAGTATATAAACATTACGCAGATTTATTAATTCACAATAGAGTTGAGATTAAATAACAACATGGAGATTTCTATACTTATTTTACGTATTATTAACAGGTGTCAGGTGATAACTATACCCCCATCTAGACTACACAATCTCCAATTTTTCTTTTTCATATAATCTTGTAACAAAATTAAGATTAACCTGCTGATATTTCCATTTCTATATACACATGTGTATATGCAAGTACATAAGTATGTAATTAGACATCCCTTAATCTAGATATTATAATTTTATGGTTGACCAAACAGCATTTCCGAACCAGGTGGTATAGAGTTAAGATCCACAGTATGGGCGAAATAATTGGCAGGGCTATTAAATGCTTGCGTATGATTATGTGTTTCTTGAATATCAGCTGGGGCTTGATGGTTCTGCTGTTGCTCCTGTTCCTGCTGGCGATACTCCATTTCTAATACTTTTAAACTACGTTGATGTTGTTCCACGCTCACCCTCATATTCACTGTGGCCTCATTTTGTTGCAAAGTCAAATTGTAGGGATTTTGCACATATTCCTGATATATATCATTTCCTGTCTGGTTTTGCTGACCTGTTTGCACATAAACGGGACTAAAGCTTTGTACAATGGCATTTGGCGGCTGCTTTTTTAAAGAGGGATATTCATTGCCCGTATTTAAATGTGAAATTGGCACATTAGTTTTGCTACCGACGGCAGCTCGTGGTGGTGTATTTGGAGGGGGTCTATAATCTGCAGCACTTTCTGCTATAGTGGAAACTTCATCGCCACTTAAAATACTGCTATTGAAACGGTTACCGCTCGTGGTGGTATTACTATTGTTTAACGAATCGTTGGCAGATTTATTTTTTTGCATTTCCTGATAGTTTTCATAGTATTTGTTATATTGGTCCTGCAGTATTTGACGCATGCTAATATTCTGCTGCTGGTGAGTTGGACTTGTTTGTTGAATGTTTGGAGTATCGGGTGAAGTTGGCTCCTCTTGTTGACCCGGAAGTGGAGAAGGTGGGGAATCAAAAAGTTCTATGGAATATGAATTAGAAACGATTGTCGATTCCTTCATTGTCGAGCTCAATGGCATTGAATTAACAACTGTAGGAAGATTACTGCCTGACGGATTTATAGCCTGACTATTTGTTGTTGTAGTTGGCACAGAGTCAGCAACGTTCAAATGACGTAAGTTACTATTCACTATTTCGGGTTGTAGAGCTTGTGACAGTAAAACTGAACTAGTAGATGCTGCCTCCGCTAAAGAGGAGGATTGCTGATTTGGAGGCTGCAGTTGTTGCTGTTGCTGCTGCTGAGGTACAATCATGGGAATAGTGCCTAAAGCTGTTGGTGGGTACTTTAGTTATTTAAAAAAAAAATAATCAATTTTAAACACAACGAAAAATTACAACAGAGTTTCCTTACTTGTCCCAATATGAAGGCAGGCTTTTGTAAAGTATCTGCTTCAGGTGGCTGTAATATAATGCTATGACGCGGCGATTCCACGGGTGACATAAGTGAAGGTGATAGTATTCGCTGCATTGCCGAGGCAATTTGATTTGGTTGTTCTTGTTGCATTTCATTTAACGCTGATGTTCTATTCATGTCAGCACTTGTTGCACGTTCCCGCTCATTCATAACATGTGTTCGGCTTCCTTAAATTTTTAAAGTTAATTAGAATTTCATTCCTTAATAAATTCAAAGGCTTACACTAGAAAATGGAGTTATAGTTTGAGTGTGTATGACGTGCAGGTAATGTAAAATGAAAAGATGAGCATTTAAGCAGTTGTTTTTTTTTAATCATAAAAAATTGTTGTTGCAAACAAAATAAAATGCAAAACTGTCATATTTTTAAATGAAACTAAATTTGTTAATAATTATTTATTAATATTATTTATATATGTTTCTATCTTCAAATCCAAAACCTTTAGTACACTTTTAACCAAATTCTTGAAAAAAGTTAAAAAAAAAAAATTTTCACATGATTTCATGATTTCATGCAAGAACTAAAAGAAAACATTTGAGAATAACGAAATATACAAAGAAAACAAACCGAATAGCTTCTTTAAAAACTTTCCTTATACAACAAACATTTTATTATTTGTTAGTTACATAATTATTTATTAATAATTTATTTCACTAGTTTATATAATAATCAAATTTCTCAAGGTTCAAGCTTTTACTATTCTAATCAGTTTTTTTTTATTTTTTTTTTTTATTTTTTTTTTTTATTTTCACCAAACCACGAAAGCGACACGCATCAAATTGTTTTCCTCTTTTTGCAACGCTCTTTACAAGAATTTTTACAAGACTGAAGTCTTGTTTTTTAACTTGTTCGCGATTCTTTTTTTTATGTTTTTTTCATTGTGAGTAGTTCATTATTCGGATCGGGGTCATAAAAATAAAGCGCAAAAAAAACACATATACAGGCCTGTTATGCAAATCACTTGATTTGAAATCACGAAAGGTTTTGAAACCACGCCGACAATTTGAAGCAGTTCTGTAAATCACGCGATTTTACATTTTTCGGCGTGGTTTTAAGTTTTCGAAAACACGAAAAAACAGCTGATGTTTTATATTCGTTTATATTTTTGCATTGTGAATTAAAATATTAGAAGAAATAAAGAATATAAAAATGCTAGGAAAGCATCATTCAAAAAAAGAGCGTGTTAAAAAACGGCATTTGCGGGACGTACCATAAATTTTTTATTAGCACAACAAAATACCTACATATGTATGTACAATTTGGCCCAAGAGAATTCATCCGATGTTGTTTGACTCTCATTTTTTTTTCTAAATGAAAAACTTCGATTCTGTTTTTTGATTATGTTTATCTGAACCTTTAGAATTTTATTGGTCAAGTCGAGAAGATGATCACA
Source organism: Dexiosoma caninum (assembly GCA_963924685.1). NCBI lineage: Eukaryota > Metazoa > Arthropoda > Insecta > Diptera > Tachinidae > Dexiosoma > Dexiosoma caninum. The sequence continues at coordinate 50,533,809 of OZ004728.1, read as the reverse complement.
AATGATTGCTATACGGGGTCGTTTTATGGCATTTTTCATCACTTCGGCGAGAACTTCGGGCGACAGATTCTCGCACTCGTGTCGAATGTTGTCCTTGAAGGCTTCCAGGGTCTCGGGCTTGTTCACGTAAACACGGGACTTCAAAAAACCCCACAAAAAAGTCTGGGACGGTTAAATCGGGCGATCTTGCGGACCAGTGCAAATCGCCAAAACGAGAGATGAGGCGACCCGGGAACGCCGCCTTCAGAATATTGATTGTGGCTCGCGCAGTGTGTTCCGTTGCTCCGTCCTGTTGGAACCACATGTCCTCCAGTCCTAATTCGTTCAATTGCGGCAGAAATAACTCGGTTAACATGGCCCTATAGTGCGCACCGTCCACTTTTGTCGTTTCACCAGCGGCGTCCTCTAAAAAAAATGGCCCGATGACTCCTCCAACGTGAACAGCGCACCATGCAGTCACTTTAGGCGGCTGAAATGGCTCCTCGTGGATTTTCGGTGCCCCAGAAGCGATAGTGAGGTGGAAATGAGCCTCATCGCTCATTATGATTTTCGTCGAAAAATCGTCCACTTCGTCCTCGAGATTGAGGATGGCTTGGGCGTAGGTTACGCGCTTGCTCACTTGTATTCTACATCTGTCTACTTCACAAATGCCAAAACAGATTTGACATTGGCCGCAATTTGCAAAAATAAGAGCATCTTCCAATAGGGTGATTTCTTTTGGCCCACCTTGTATAATTGCGAAGTTGCCAGTGTTTTCATTAACGAAATTTACTTAAATTTTGCATTTATTTATTTATAAATTTGCACAAAAATGATTTAATTATTGACCATTACTAGATTTTTTGTACAACAATATATAAAGTTTGTCTTAAATAAAGAACATGATGGTATAATGTCTATATATTTACATGACTTATAAAGACTGTGTTACTTTGGCAACCTCAAAAACATATTCGAAAAAATTAACCAGCTGACTAGTAAAAAGAAAATATAAACCACGACATTGCCAAACAAAGCAAAACAATTATTTCCAAAAAAAAAAACAGTGTTCTTACAAATTTGCTCATATTTAAGTTTTTATATGTAGCAAACCGAATTTTATTACAAAAATAAATAGAAAACAACTCACATGAAAAATATTTTTAAACTCTAAACAAAATACATAGAACAAATAAGCAAGTGATTTCAAATCGTCAGTCATTTAGCTGACGATTTCAAAGCACGAGATTATTAAAATTTTTGTGTGCAGAACACCATTTCAGTGATTTCAAATCACTTTGACCAAAAGTGATTTGCAGAACAGGCCTGATAGTAGCTTTTTTAAAAACTGACAATATAAGAATAGCGGAAACAAGCTTAATAGTTTGCTGCTCTCAGAGAATTAAGAGAACAACGATCTGCTTTATTTTTTCAAGTCATTCTGGGAGTCTGATCGACTTTTTTTTTTTTGGTTGGTGTTAAAACATACGTTTTTATTTTTAAAGTGTATTTTAAAGTTCTTAGGTTAAATAATAAAATAATTGGTAATTACTATATAAGCGATGAATATATGAAATCTCTTCAATAACGTCATAATCCAAAAAATACACTTTTTGAAGAAGATTTTTTCATTTCCCCATTAAGAGTCATGTAAATTGAAAGCTTTTCTACAAAACTAGTTTTTTTGAGTTGCGTCACTATTGAAGTAAATGGCCGATATGTAGTAGTTTTTTTCTTAAATATATAAATATCTACATTAGACAGAAGTGCAGGTATTGTGGTAAAGTTTGTGTCAGGTAATTTCGTATAGTGTACCACCACATTATCTTCTCAAAAAAGTAGAATGCCGAAAAAATTTGCAATGAGAAAATGGGTAGCAGAGAATATGAGAAGAGCTATACAGGCCGTTCGAGATAGTAGAAAGTGTATTCTCTTGGCTTCAAAATCATTTGTGGGGTACACCTCACACAACTTTACAATGAAATGGTACACTATACCACATTACCAGCATAATGACCCCTGTGCGCGAAATTATCGTATGTTACAAAAACTAAATTTTACAGGAGAGTGTTTTTATTCCTTTTTTTTTATTTGCCTGGCAGTGTTAGTTGTCACATACGATATAATGTACATAGTGTTATCTGCATAACTATGACAATTACCGCCATAATACTTTATCAGCAGATGAATTCATGGATTTAGAACCAATTTGCAAAGAAAAGTCGATTTCGAAAAAAGTGTAACATACGATAATTTCGCGCACAAGGGTCGATATGGTATGCCACATTATCTGCACGTTTTTTAAAGTCGCGTTTAATGGGATTTGTAATATTTTTTCAAATATCTCTGAAAATGTGGGTTTATTATTTTTCTGAAATGGTTTCGTGACAGCTTAACACGTGTATCATGTGAATGGTTAAATCATATTTAAGTCGGACAAATATTAAAAATTAAAATCAATTAAAATCAATTAAAATCAAATAGGTATAGCACATTACCCGCACTTACTCTAATTTCTTTACAACATATTTTTTTATATTTGAACAAAATCTTGCGGTTTCAGCCATGTCATGTATTCTTACAATTTATTTTCCTTTAATATCGCATTGAAGGCTTTTTGAAAATTTCCTAAGTGGCCCATTACGATTTTCAAATGTTATAATTTTTGTAATGAAAATAATATTGAAAAAAAATTCTCACTTACCCTCATCTCTGAATAGTTCATCTCTCAGATTGGGTAAAAATTCGCCTATTCTTTTCCACGTTAGTTCCCATAGGGCCATATTCAGGGAGCCATCATTATTGTGGAACACGCGCACGGAGTGCATGACGAGCAACATATTTTTCAAAATTTCTTGCATTTGTTCAGACAACATATCGGAACCAACTTTCATAAACTTCTCTATGTAATCCAAGATTTGTATCCATAAGTCGTTGAAAGCAGTGCCCAACTCAATAAGTGGCGTTAGATGATGCAAGAATACTTTTGACATAATAGTAGCGGTACGTATGCGTGACTCTTCCAATAGTAAAGGATCTAATAGAGATACGGCTGAACTGTCGGGCAGCAGTTCGTTAAGCAAAGGAAAGAGTACCTGTTGGAAGCAGGAAGCCCACTCTGTACCTGAGAGTGTTTGTAGATCGTGCACAAGTAATGCTCTTTGTTGTAAACATGATATGGCGTGGGTTCGAACTTCACGACGTCTATCCATAGCCAAGCGCGCAATGCCTTGCAGCAACGGACACCAGCCTTGAGCCCACAAAGCCGAACACTGCGGTAAAGCGCATTCTTCTTCGGCCCACCAGCGGAATATTTGAGCTGTACGCGTGTACAACGTGTACATGAGATCGAGCAACTGAACTGACAAAGTTTCATAACGCTGTGCATCCGATCCATCGCATTCCTCCACGCTTTCACCGGCATTATCCAAATGTGCATGATTATCATGACTATTATGTTTAGAACGATCTGTTGAGCGATCATTGCGTCTGTTGGTCGATTTTTTCTTTTGATTCTGAAAACCTCCCGCCAAAGCAGCATCAAATTTACGCCGTTGCCTTATACCACCGTCACGACAGGCCTCCACAAAAGTGCGTATACATCTGACGCAGCTCTCGAAATTATAGGGCGTAATATGGGCTACATTACGCACAATGAATGCCAAGGAATCCCAGCACTTGAATAAAGCAAATGGTGTGTGATCCATAAGTTTACAATTGTATATGAGATTGGATACTTGGGGAGCGCCAATAATAGATTCGGGTGGTGATTGTGGCCGAGACGAAACCGATGTTAGATCGGTATCTTTATTAACCAAAATCCAATTCTCGCTCGTGGGACTAGATGGAAAGGGACTGCTGTTATTTGAATTTTGTTGTTGGCGAGCTTGCCGAATCTCTTGAGATCTGCTTGCTTTGTCTGCCAACTCGGAGTCGGATATATAATCTCTATCTGGAAGTCCTGAATCGTCTTCACTATTTGCAGTACCTTCTGATTTATCTGCCATGCTATTGGGCTGTGGCAGAGAGGCATCTTCATATTCTGGAGGCTCTGCCCCTGCGCCTACACATTCCAATATTGTGAAGACGATCTGCCAATCCTGCTCGGAGTGTATATTTTGCGCCGAAGTCTTGAGCAACTCATACATGCCTATAGATATTTGCTTCGAGATGCGTAAAAGAACGCTGGGCTTTAGCATTAGCAGCATTTTCAAAGATTTTAACACCATCGGACACAATTCTTCGTTGCGCATTAAATATATGGCCAGCTTAAGCATCGCCACAATGGAACGATTTAACAAATAATCGTAACCACAGGATGCACTACCCATTAGCAGAAGATACATCTGATCCCTGACGGCAGGCCACAAGGGTATCATACGATCTCGATTACAAATCACAATTTTTACCAAAAATTCCATCCAAAATACGACTATATCTTCAGTATACGGCATACCTATTGATTTATGGGCATTAGGAGCTTTCACCAAACCCAACACTTGCTTCAATAACTCCTGCAATGATTCCAGTTGTACAAATTTCGATTCTTGTAACATTTGCTCCAATTGGCAGTCTTTAATACACTTTTTCCCAATTTTTATAAATTCCAGCTCTTCATAGGTGGGATCTCTTTGGCCTTCCGATGAGAGATAAGAATATAAACTGGAAAATAAACCAGACTCTTGTTTATGACTCGGTTTTTCCAATATTAACTGCGCCTTGCCAGAAGGCTCACAAAAGTCTTCTACTTCCATTAAGGATTTGGGTAATAATTTCAAGCGGAACAGCTGCAAATAAATATCTACAACATGTCGCCAGCCATCCCTTAAACAATCACCATAATCATGCAGCAACGCAAAGACTGTACGCATGGCTGCTTGTGCTTTCGCGTTAAGCCCAAAATTTACTGCTTGTACAATTTCGTTTATTGCCGGATTATTAGCTTCCTGCTGGGCACTGCTTAAGATGGTGGTAAATTTGCAAAGTGTCAAAATTAAAGCATCAAAATCTTCATGAAGATTATAAAAGGCAGAAATACCAGCACATCTAGTGAAACCTGCATAATCAAATAAAATAGAGAATAAAATTTAATTAAAACAGTTTCTTAAAAATGCAAAACGTTTTTAATAAATCACCCGTTAAAGTTCTTTGATATCCGTTTTCACTGCTTTTATCAAACATAAAACTCAATGAGGACAAAGACGGACCCCAAATGACATTAAAGATTTCCAAATCAAAAGTGGAATCGTGCACATAATTAAAGACCGCATCCGAAGTGGCTCCACGTCTTAAAAGCACTTTCCACAAATAGTTTTCACGCACCAAACCGGTCTGTTCGGCCGGCATAACAATTTCATCGTTCCTATTTAAAGCAGAAATTATATGAAATGTAGTATGAAAAATATAGTGGATATAAAGAAAGTTTCAGCCTACTTAATGGCATTAAATATCGTAGCAAGTAGCTCTTGAGCGAAATCGGCGCCGCCATTTAAATCTCTTAAATTTCTTTTAAAATCATCCTCCGTCATGGGCACATTTAAGCGCTTAGCATTGGTATTATGTTGGTCCATATTTAACATAATAACGGCATAAGCCACTCTAAATGCGGCATCCGTATTGGCAAACGGTTCATCGTTTTGTTTCTAAAAAATAACCAAAATATCATTTTTAAGCTTGAGGTCCCATTTTTTTTATGTTTTATTTTCAAAGTTTTTGGCAAATGTTTTTCTCGGTTCTGCATCAAAATAGGAGAATATATAATGTCACTATTTGAGGTAGGCTAATTGCCTGGCTGTTGGTTAGTTGGTTGGTTCACTCAAGTAGAATCGAAAGATTCTTTTTTGATGATACCAACTACTCGTCGCGTCCTAACCTATGAAGAAGTTCTGGAAGATCCCTGGATACATAAGATATTTATTCTCTGTTAGATTGCGGCAACATGTGTCACCTTATGCCCCAAGGTTTTTGGGATTTTCGTTTGAGGCGCTCATAGACTTTAAGACTCTTTTCCACTTTTACAAGGTTAATAAGCTTCAGACACCTAGTTATCTGAGTGAGTGATTTGAGTTTTGTAGGTCGACTAGTAACAGGCAGCTAATTATACCAAGGGTGACAGGGGTATTGGAGCGATCGTTTCATGTACGACTTGCTAGGGCTTTTAATATCTTACCTAATTTCTTGAGAGAGTTTGATGTTTCGGCTATTACAGAGCTGCCTAGAAGTAATCTGATACAATGAATTTATTTTAATATACACGTCTTACATTTTTTTTTATCTGGGACCTACACATGCGAAGCATTGTGCTGGAACTATAGGAAAAGGATAGTAGGAGAAACGACAGGAGGTGAAGCTTAATTAATTATTTTACAGCTCTGCTTTTGCACGTTCTTTGTTTATACTCGTTGCAGTGCTGAAGCTTCGGTTTAGTAGCCATTTTTTTTTATTATTATTTTACTTCGCCGGTGCTACACAATACCGACGAAGGAGGGTGTTCTGATGTGATATTGCTATCAGCTGAAGACGGACGACAACAACTGACACACAAAGACACACTAATGCACATCAGAAAAATGCGAGATGTTTATTTTTATTTTAAAATTTTAGTCTGAAACTGGGGTTGAACCCAGGTCTGTTTCCGGATTCGTAGTCAACGTGCGTCTGCACTACCATCCATCGTGCCATCGCCACCCTCTATACTATTGAAACTTTTCTGGGGTCTATGCTATTCTTTATACTTACAACTTTTCTTATTTAGTTATCTATTTTTAATATACTTATTTATAATTTGTTAGTAGAAATTTGTAACTGCCTATGGATTATGCTGGGCTAGGTTATTGATTCTGATTAATATGATAAAGTGACTCTGCCCAAATATATGCGCAGAACACTGTTTTCTAGTTTGAAATCATTGCGATTTTCAGAAGCATGTCGCGCCTCCTATCGGGAAAAAAACAATTTGTTTTCAAGAATTAAATAAAATTCTCAATCAATTAATTAATTGCCACGTTTTCTTTTCACATATTTAGCAGCAAATAAAATTTATAGATGCATGTGTGTAAATATGTGATAAATATTATAACAACGTTCTGTACTTACATGCCAATGATCTGCAAAATGCTCCAAAACCAAAAATATTAACGGTGCCTCACCGGGCAAACGAAAGGTTTCTAAATACAAACGCAATGCTTGATCGACACGCAAACCCTTAAAATCGAATGATTCCACAAAATTCATTAGAATTTTGGATTCGACGTTTTTCTTTTTCGATATATATTCACCAATCATTTTTTTATCCAAGCCAGGATTTTCACGCAAAAATAAGACAACCTCCATGGGATCTAATTGAGAATTTATTATGCCATTCTCTTGTAAGAATTTTATGCCTTTGTCAGGACTTTGGTTGAATAGTTCGGTGCCTTGACTCAGTATACGTTTCTTATTTTTCACATCTTTCAAATATTCACATGTTATAGCCTTTTCAGTGGCGCTATCGCTCGAAAGCAAACGCAATCGAGACGAGGCATTAATAAATTTCGATATATTTTCCACTTTGGTATCTTCACTATTGTTGGGATCATCGATAATTATGCCTTCTAAACTGGAACTGTGGCGTGAATGCTTTAGAGTGGATGAAGGTATATTATTAGCACAATCGCCTGATTCTTGTGCATTTGAATTTATATTTTTGGCAGCAACACAATTACCTTCTATACTGTCCACTACAGATATTAAGGTATCCATGGCTATTACGTGTGTATTGTAAATAGCATTTGTAGCCGATAAAGTATATTTTGATAGAAGTTTTGTAATACTTTCAAACAAATCGCTGCAATATAAATCACAATCATAGTTGATATAAAGTTCTGTTACAAAACCAGGTATACGCCATAATTGCAATAGATTATCCAAAGCCAATTCGCGCATTTCATAAGGAGTTTTGGGATTATCACTGGCAATAATTTCCGACAGTTTCTTCAAATAAAATTCCAATTGGAATTTCAGATGACCTCTTAATGATTCGAAGAGCAGGAAACAAACTTGCAAATCGGCCGAGAATATGGTAAGCCGCTCGGAATTCATTAGCTTAAACAAATAAATTGTGAATTATGTATATGTTCTAAAAATTAATACAAAACTATGAACTTACAGCAAATAAATTGCGACATAAGTCATCTTTAACTAATTGCAGTAATCTATCATATTTGCCAATGTTATCAGCGCCCACTTCAAAAGCCACTGTCAACAAACTTAAGCCCATGTGCATCATGGCATCAGTGTTTTGTTTATCCAAAGGATTGCATAATAAAATCAAGAAACGGAATAGCTCTTGTATACATGGCAAACCGTAGGGCGCCAAGGGAGTTATACCTTCTGAACCATCTACGGAATTTTGTTGAGTAAACCGTACGCCAACGGAATTTATATACTCGCTGCTGCCTCCTTGCGAGTGTGGTGATTGTGGGCGATTGTCAGTTTCAGTTTTTCCGTCTTTAATGGCTACCGCAGCCGCCTCTATCGATATCAATGGGGCTATTAAGTCAGCATTTGCATTTGCAGCTGCAGTAGTCGTACCGCATTCTACATTAGCAATCTCAGTAACTGTTGGGTCAGATGTAGCAGCTTGTGTTATTTTACCCTGCAAATCGACTATATTACCGGCAATAGTAGGTGGTATGGTGCCGAAAGGGGTTGCTTTCAAATGACTGACAGTAGTTTGTACTGCACCTACAGCGTTTTCCTCGCCTTGCTGTATATTGGCAGGTATTTTACGTTGCTTCTCCTCTGCAGAAGTCTTCAACGTATCAGTCCGTTTCCGATTAATACTTTCCGTAGATTGTGTTCTAATAGATTTCTTGCGTTGTTTCTTATCTCTTTCCATAGCGGCAGCCATCATTTGAAATTTTTTTAATAAACCCGATTCAGTGCGATCATCAGCGAACTGTGGCAAACGCATGAACAATAACAGCACCATATCTTTTAACGCCTGTTCAGCCAATCTTCTCAAGAGTTCATTAAGACGGGATTCGAAACAGATTTTAAAACAACTTAGCATTACTTCGCATACAGCTTCGTTAGTTAGTACTGAACCTTCGGGACTACGCATAAGGGTGTGCAAAACTTCAACTACGCGAAAGAGAGTCACACCATCTGACGACTGATCGGTGCCCATGAAACGAGCATGTGTCACAGCATCCGCTATGTTTTCAATGACAACAACTAGGTTTGCTGATGTGGGATCTATAAAGGAAAGGAAATCTTAACTTTTACTATATCTTTAGAAAGTAATGAAACAAATTTAGTTTACGGACGCTGGACCAAAAAAAAAAATTAGAAATGACTATAGAAAATTTAAAAATAACAAGAAAATATAGTGCAAAAAGGCCCGCCTACTCACAGTTTACAAGTTATGGACCTACAAAGTTTTCATATGGAAAGGCGAATCTCGACTACGGTTTTGAAAACGTATGGCCATTATTGGGATCATTTGAAAGGTTTTAAAAATATCGTTCTATATACTTCAAAGTTATTTAATAATTCTCAAATGGATAACAGTTGTTTTTCCATTTGGTGAAGCGTCCGTAAACTAGATTTAAGCCAAAATAAAAAACTTTTTAATTAACTACTGCAAGTTTGCAAAACGTAATATATACATAATTATTTTTTCCATATTCATATGTTATAAAACTTTAATTATACTTTTATGATAGCTGTGTAATATATTTTTGACTAATGGGTTTAATTTACTAGGAAACTGATGAATAAAAATAAATACAGGCAAACTACGTTATGATAGCGCATTTAACTAAATAACCTAATAAAACTTTCTTCAAACAATAATAAAATTTTAATTATATTGTCTTACCTATTAATCCGTACGAAAGAAATTTATTTAAGGCTGACAGAGCTAAACTTGTAACTGCTCCACTGGTCTCCTCTGCACGTATGACCTCCAAGAAGGGGACCAAAAAAACGTTGGGATCTATGAGGCGTAAATCTTCTATGCGATTTAGCACCTGCTTAAGATCCATGAACAATTTCATTAAAGCATCTTTTTCTTCGTCCTAAAGAAAGACAAGATATAATAATTTATATTTTTTTATTAATAGCAATAACAGTAAGAAATCCATATGTTTACTTATACTCAGTTAAACATACAAACACACTAATAGAGGCCAATAAAAACTTACCACGTATGCTGTGGCATTCCACCGAGATCCTCTTCGCATAGCGGTCATCAAAGTGGACATTTCGCCCCGCACGACGAATATGCCATTCCCAGGCAAAGACATTATTGATGTGTTCTATATTTGTTTTAAAAATTTATGAAAATTATTGACAAAATGTTTCAGTGTTTCTAGTTAATGAAGAAATACAAAAGTTTTCTTTCGCACATATAAAACTACTTGGGTGTGTGAAAAGTAATAATTTCTTTTGTTAAATTTTTTCACTATTTTTTAATTACTAATGTGAAAACACTGTTAAACGTAAATCAATTGTGTAAATGTTCATTTTTTCAGATATAATTCAATTTTCGTACAAATTATAACACGCAACCACAAATTACAGAAAGAAATCCAATTTTTACACTTTTTTTTTGTTACTTATTTCTTTCCTTTTTATTTTCTAAAAAGTGGTGACGTTTCTTGAACTTACCAAATTGTCAAAATACCAGCAACTGTTATTGTCCCATATCAGAGAACCAAGCTCATAGTTTAGACGCCGCCGATGCATATTTCAAATTGAAATTTGACAAATTAAGTTAAAGCCGCCGATATCAACGGGTGCCCCACACTATTTCTTTAGTTATTTTTAGAGTTAATGTTAAGATTTGTTTTATTTTACATCTTAGCGAAATATACTTCGAAGATTGCTTGTATTACAATTTAAGTGATTTCTACTAGATTATTATGTAACATAAAACAAAATATTTCTATATATGATTTTGATGAAATTACTGTCGTACAAATTCGCCCGATTATTATATACAAAATATATTCGCGTGCAACACTGTGATACAAAAATTAAGAAAAAAAATATGGAATCGCGTAGAATATGAAATCTGTGTTTATTGCACAAAATTGTTGAAAAAAATAAAATTTTGTGGAAGTTTTATAGTATTTTATTTAATATGTTTCTCCTTTACGCACTTCACTTTATTTTCCAGGAAAATATATTTTGCCAACGCTGTGGTATTGCAATCGTCAATTTTATAATTTTAAGTTAACTGTCCGTTAAATTGAATTTGTCAATCCAAAAAAGAAAAAAAAAATTAAATTAAATACAATAAAACTTGCATAAAATTGTATTTTTTTAAACATAACAAGAAATACTTTAGCTCCATTCGGTTATCCCAAAATTTGTGCAAATTTGCACTGGCTGCTACTGGAAACCAGTCGTTTACACAATAATGTACAAAAGAGAGCATCATTTACGAGAGTAAAATGACAGTTATTTAATGAGAGTCAGAAAATTTTTACTGAACGTATTTCTGTCAGTATAATCTGGTGGAAAATAAACAAAAAAAGTTTACTATTTTTCATAAAAAATAGGAAAAGCTGAATTAAAACTGTAACAAAAATTAAAAATAATAGTTTGCAATATGAAACATATAAAAAATAAGCTTATCTAGTTTTCTTTTTTTTAGCACACATGGCACAACTTTTCTTAAAATTGTTTTATTTACATTAATTGTTTAGAGATGTGAAACTAATATATATTTGAGTACTTATTACAGCCAAATACCAAAAATATTGATGTATTTTCGCATGCCATTTAAACAGAAATGAATTAAAAAACCATATAGCAGATTAAAAACTTTAAAATCTTGAGCAGTACTTCTGTTTAAATAAGTAAATTTATTAACGAATTTATGATTACAAAAACGGATTGTATGAAATACAAAAACTTGTATATACTGAGTAATCAACACATCTCATATTTTTACAACATTTTTTTTTAGTGATTAGCTGTTTCGAATAATCTAAAAATTTTGGAAATTTTTCCATTCGTTTACTTTTTTGAGTTAGAGACATTTTAAGAGTAATTTTTTTAAATTAAAAACAATTATCAACTACTGGATTCACTGGGAAATTAAATGAATTTTATATTATTTCAGTTGTTCCCAGTTTTGTAGGGTACAACCAAAAATGGTTAAACATTTCAGACAAAATAATTCTAAAAATGCTAAAGAAAAAATCATATAAAAATACTAGAAAAAGGCAAATGCTAAATGAAAAATTTACGTTTAAATAAAAATAAAGCGTGCTTCAAAAATGTTTTTTTCTGAAATTCATTAAAATTTTTAAGTTTTGTTTATTCATTTTTAGTTTAGTTTAGATGAAAATATTATTTAATGTTGTAAACGATTTTATAATTTTTCATTCTTTATTACTGCAACAGTGTTCAATGTAATAGTTTTTTATGCTTGTTTTTTTTCTAAAAAGTTTTCTATTTAAAAAAAGCATGGATAAATATTTAACAAGAAACGGTAATTTTTAAAAATATAAAAATAAAATAGCGTAGAATATGTTACAAAAACATCGGAAGCTTCAACAAATCATAGGAAGAATAAGAATAAGTTTGTTGTTGTTTTTTTTGTTTCAATAAAAATCTATTTAAAATATATATTTTTGTGCTTTTTTACCTGTGTCCAATTTCGGGAGAAAAAGTTTTTTGTTGAAAAATTAAGTTTTTTTTTTTAATAAAAAGTTTTTCTTAAAAAATAAGTGGTAACGCTGCATCCCAAAGTTAATTTACACAAACAAAATGCCTGTTGCCAAGGTTTATTAATACAAGGTTGTCGCAATGCTTAATTCGCTTTTCGTTCAAACGTCAAATTTTTTTTGTATAGATGTGTTTTGTTAAATATAACATAACCTAAAAAGAACTTCTTAAATTAGTGTAATATGAGTTAAAATTAAATTAATTATTACAAAAAGTAATATATTTTGCATTTTTATTATTATAGTATTATATTATTATAATTATTAAATTATTTGCAACCACTTTTCTTAACTTTCTCGCAAAAGTAAACAAACTTTACCGTTCGGCTCAAAAACACGTTACAAAATTCTTATATCAGTTGACGGGGGAATTTGCTTGTTACCTGGTAATGAATTTGCCTTAGACCTTTCCTGCACGCAAGTTTTGAGCAATTTAAAGGTAAATTCATTTATTAAGAAGGGTTCGCTGTTCATAAGAATAGGTATCAGCGATTTCTTTCTCGAATTTTAAAATTTGAAAGGCAAAATTTTAACGTATAACCCCCAATTTAGAAAGCGCCAAGTTAATATCAATTTTTTGTTTAATTTCCAATGGATTTTGTCTTCAGTAATAAACACATTTAAGTGTGATGGGTTGTCGTCTTAACTTAGTAGGTATTTTTTGACAGTGGTTAGTTGATGCCTGTGGGGCTGCCAGATAAAATTCCCCAAAACGTCATTTCAACTTCCAAAAATCGTCAAAAGTCAGACACAGCAAATGCTTATTTTAAATATGTTTTATTCATCTGCTTGCTATATGTTTTTTTTTTGGGAGACCTTGTATAAACATGTGAAATTTCTTAGATTTTTTCAAGAATTTGATTATATTCCAACTGAAGATTTTGGTATTAGCACCAAATGAAATGCGCATATAACAAAAAAATAGATAAATAATCGTAATTAATGTTGACTAACGTTAAATAAATGAAGGAATAGTTACATAATTAAAAATTTTTTTTTCTATATTTATTCATGTGCATACGTATAGACTATATTCATTTCTACGGAGGTTAATATATAAACTAATTTTCTTTTAATTGAAGACTTTTATCGAAATTTTGCAACAATTGTGCACGAACACTAAATATAGATTTTTCGAAAAAGAAAAACCAATTAAAACAGAGTTCATACAGTACTATTTCACAGCTGCGATATATGAGAAAATATGTAAACATGTCGAACCACAACCGCTAAAAAGACGTAAGCGGAATGCATATTTTATTTATTTATTTTCGGACAAAAATGGAAAGATCCCGATCAGCATTTTCATCTCATAAAATATCGTAGCTATGAAATGTGCCGTTACAATTTTACAGCGCGATAGTTGTTAAGCATTTTTGGCAGCAAAATAAAGGAAAGACTCTATAGAATTTTATAAAATATTTACCTTTCTGTCCCTGAACAAAAATATGAAAAATATGTCTTTAAAAAAAATATTTTTCCATACACCGTACATACTTGAAAGTTTCCACAAAAAAATTTTTAAGGTGGCCTAAAGTCAACTACCAGGTTTGTTCAAAAGAAAAAGTGAATTTTGTTTTCTTCGATTACAATGGCGTGGTGCATCATGCGTTCTTGCCAACAGGTCGTACGTTTAATAAGAAATACTACAAGGAAGTTATGCAACGTTTGTCTGAAGCAATACGGCTCTAACGATCGGAATTGTGGAAAAAACTCATGGATTCTGCATGACGATATACACCAGCTCCCACATCAATGTTTGTTTGTGATTTTTTGGCCAAAAACAAAACACTCTAATTATGCCTCCCTGCGAATTTTTCCTATTTCCAAAACTGAAGGGACTAATGAAAGGAATTGATGTGATAAAGTCAAAATCGAAGAACGAGATGATGGCCAAACCGAGAAGCGCATTTCAGAAGTGGTTCGAGGATTCGAAGAAGCGTTGGCATAAGGGCATTATATCTGAGTGGGATTACTTTGAAGGGAACAAAATGAATATTAATGAATAAATATTTTTCAAAAAAATTCAAAATTAACCTTTTCTTTTGAACAAGCCTCGTATATATTTTTTCGCTTATGTTTCGTATTACAATCGTGTCAAAGTGACCAGCAATACTCCGCATTAATGTGACAAGAGTTTTTTTGTCATATTAGGATTATTGAAAAATTTTAATTTTTAATGCAAAATCGTCATGACGCTAAGTCGTAAAATTTGGCAGCCGTGGTTACATTATTTGTCACATTTTATCGAGATGATAATGATACTCATCAAATTAAAATATCAAAATTTTTTGATTTTTGGTCAAACAATTACGTACGTGGAGCCGAAAAAAAGCACGTAGCGTATGTTTTGATTGTACTCTCCCCCATATGCATTGGTTGACGTGTTTATTTTATTGCCCTCAAGGTAGAGGTGACAATTTCTCAAATTGCTATAATCGTGAGTAAAAACAATTCAATGCGGCTACAGCGCAGTCAACAAACGTACTCTATAAAGTTCTTCGTATGAATTAAGATGACGAAAGTTCTGCTCTTGCTTTGTTTGCATTTCAAGAAAACAGCCCAAAGCAAGGCGTCTTTTACAAGGTGCTGTCGAATGGAGTTGTTGTACTACACACATGTTGTTTGTTCGAGATATGTCAAAAACAATTAGAGCAAATATTACAAAAACAATGTGTTTTTGACGTTTTTTCTACAAACGTAGGTACAGCAAAAAATTGCCGCCAGTTTTAACAAGCCCACCTTGTTGGATATGGCTTAGCTCAAAGCAGTTGGTTTTCGCATTAATTAATAAGGTAACCCCAGTTCTACAACAAAAGTACAACAGCAACTAAAACAGCAAACATACACAGATATATCCAATTCAGTTGGTTGTGTATGACGATGATGATTCATCGTGAAAAATACTGACAATATTAAATCATCAATGACAGATGGAGAATTTTCTTTGACGCCATGCATGAATTTGATGTAGTTTGGTTGGTATTAGTGAGTCTTAACAGACAATATCATCGATATTCATATATAAATTTTTATGTAATTCGTCGCCATCCCATAGATTCGTAGCAGACGAACTGAGCTTTACATATACTCATAAGAGACAATATTGCTAAGTTTCAATATTCTTCAATGCGGTGACAAACAATAACCAAATTATTTTATTTTTTTTCCTTCAACAATCGAAGATTTCCTGTAGCAGAGAAATTCTACCAAAGTTCACCTTTGTATCGAATAATAACAGACAATGTCGATATGTGTTTTCCTAGTGCGCTACTGTGGGTTACCTTATTCAATCTAGCTTGATTGACTGGTACACGATCCCGCTTGAGCAGAGATTCGCTTTTAAACGAATGCTCGCTAAACCGAGGTATTCTCAATATAAAAATATTCCTTAAATTGTGGGAAACTATTAAAAATATGAACAATCGCAAAAACGAATTATTAGCGGTGATTTCGCGGAAATAAACATTCGCTAAATTGAGGAAAATTTTTAAAATGCGAATGGTAAATAAAGAACAAATATTAACGTTTTTTTTATTTCTGTTAGAGTTGGTTGTAGGTCGCGGTTTGATTCCCGCCTGAAGAGATCATGGAAGTTTTTTAAAGCAGAAAAATAAAAAAAAACTATCAATCATATCATATCACGAACAGAGAAGAATTTACTATAAAAAAAAATCAAAAGCGAAAAACTATCGTTAACAATGATTGTTTTCGATATTGCTGAAGATTTGCTATTGACATATCGAATCTTCGAAAACGAAAATTTGCTAACGCAAATTGAACAACGGGTAATCTCTACGTGTTCTTTTTCGTTTAACTAGCAAACGTTTGCTAATTGTTTGAGGGCGATACTGTTTTCGTCTGCTGTGGTTGAGCCCCATGAAATCAATTTTAAAGACATCAAGTTCGTGTTGGTGTTAGTGAAAATTTGTATGTATGGGACTTAAACATACCCTGTGGAAAGGCTGGCTCCTCGTGTCTCCATGTCAACACTTTTGTCTATTGGTTGTGGTGACTTTTTGATGACAATGTCAAGGAATCGTCTACAATATTTTTTTTACCTTGGACCACCACTCAGGAGATGACACCTACTTATGCGGTGCATTGTTCTGGAACTAGAGGAAAGCGATAGTAGGAGAAATGATAGAAAGTGAAGTTTCACTATCTTACAACACTGCTTTTGCACGTTATTTGTTTTATAGCAGTGTTGTAGCGCCGCTCATGTCAACGAGACGTATTAAATTTTGAAGAGTCGTTTTTAGTAGTCATTTTTAGTAATTATTTTACTTCGCCGGTGCTACACAATACCGATGAAGGAAGGCGTTCTGATGTGCCTGTGAATTGGATACAGCTGAAGGCATTACTGTTCAGTGATCAGTGACTATGCCTTCGCCACTGAAACCTTCCGAAAACAACTGACACAAATGCACATCAAAAAAATGCGAGATGTTTTTATTCCGTGAATAATTTCACGTCAAAATATAATTCCCCTTATCGTAAATGATTTTTTTACCTTTTACTTTAATTTCTTCATTTAATTTGGGGAATTGCACACAAAATGTAAATAAATTCTTCCTTTATTTATATATTTTGATAAATATAATTTCTTTTATATCAAGATCAGCTATTATAGTGAAAACATGCATAAAAAATAAAGAAAATGTACCCCAACAGCCCAATTGAGTGTCGTTTGTTAGAGTAAATAAAAATATCGTGGCCCTATTTTGGAGTTCTCTTAAGGATTAACTTAAACTGCTGATACAAGTCTACTTCCAAGCCTAAGAATTTTATTTAAATTTTTAGAGTACTCTTATTGGTATTTATTTAATACTTTAAATTCTTTAATTTTCACACTTGTTAATTCTTGCATTCAGGTACTTTTCTCGTTCAAATGCAATACTTTTTATACGGATGACGATTAACTGGCCCCTGAAAAAAAACAATTTTAACACTTAAGACATGTTAACCCAGCAATTTTTATTTCTGTAAGTATGTTTTTGAAATCTTCTTCCCTTTTCTACACTCACGGAGAATGATAGCGGTGAAAATTCCACGTAAAATTCATGATACCAATTTTCACTTCGAGGGGAATGAACATTTTACGTCAACAAAAATTTCACTACTTATTCGCGATAGAGGTGATTGTCATTTCCTGCAGGGTACTTATGTGTGAATGGACCCGTACATATGTGTAGGCATACGTATATCTACATATGTATGTGTGGCTGAACGTACATTAGATTGAGTTACAAAAACAAAGGTCGCGGCAAGCTTCGTTCTTGCTACCACCGTTTAGTCTATATGACAAGTGGTATTAGATTCGAAGCATATACATACGATTACACTCATACATACACGCATATTTACCAAACTTATGGTTAATATGAACCCAACGACTGACTGAGTGACTAAATTAATGCGAAAGGCCAGCTTTCTTTCCCAAATTATGCTGCTGACATGTTTTGTAAAATTTACGACTGTTGTTGTTTTGCTTAGCTAAGCAAAACAACTATAATAAAAACAAAGAAAAAACAAAAAATACGGATTGTGAATGCGCACACCAGTGCACTGGTTTTCTTCAACATTTTATTGTAGGGCCCATCCATGGATTAGAGCAGCAAAACGAAAAATGCAAAAACAAGCAAATCACGTCGATATTATTATGAGTATGTTTGTGTGTAATTTTTTTCCGATTCTGTTGCAAAGATAGTTGCGATTATTGTCGTTGTTTGGTGCTGCAGTTAAGTCTGCATTCAGTCGATATATATAATGCACGTGTGGGTGTTGACATATTTTTTTCGTTGCTTGCAAAAGTTTTTGTGGTTGTTGTGGTCGGGTTTCTTATAAGTTTAGTGTGCAGGTTTTAAACAAATGAATTGAATAAAAATCATTTGTTTTGTGTGATATTCAATTTAATAGTTATTGGTTTGCTGTATTTTCATTTCATGTAAATTGAAGCAGCAGTAATTACTTTAAATCTAAAAATGTTGGGTTTAAAAATTTAATCACTTTTTCGTTTATATACATTTTTGTTTTCAGAATTTAACATATCGTCATATAAAACGTAAAAGAATGTAATAAAAATTTTTTTAGATTTTAAAGGGGCGGGAAATACTTGATAACAGGGTTCCGTAACCTATTTGAAAAAAGATTCTTCAAAAATCGCATAAAATTAAAACAATCACCTATATTTTGATAAAATAGTTTATTTTACATGGTACACAATATTCAATAGAGAAACCGATTTTTTAAATTTTATCACTTACAAAATAGACGTTTTTTTTACACTAAGTATGGAAAATAATGTCAATTAAAAGGCCGCCGGTTTCGGCTTCGCAATTATGGGCTCGTTTCAATTCACAGGGACATCAGAACGGCCTGCTTCGTCGGTATTCTGTAGCACTAAAACGAAGCTTCTCCTTGACATCAGCGCTTCAGCACTAATATAAAAGAAAGAATGTGCAAATGCACAATTGTAAGATATGGAAGCTTCACCTCCTGGCATTTCTCTAGCTATCGGTTTCCTATAGTTCCAGCACAATGCATTGTATGTGTAGGGGTCATCTCCTGAGTGATGGTGAAAGATAAAAAAATAACTCTAAAGAAAATAGATGGCTGTTGACAAATCTGGCGGATTTCTGGAAATTATTTGCTCTCCCAAAATTAGACGGAAAAGTGCCATTGTGTCGTGGGCAATGGCTCCATTCTGCTGAAACCAAATCTCAGGTCTGCTTTCAAGAACCGAACGTAAAAAATTTCTATCATAAACCGATACCGCTCTAAATTAACGTGTCCCTCTAAAATGCATCACCCTGAATTCAGAATCCTTGCAACAATGCTATAAGCAACATGCAAAAGCAGAGTTGTTTAAGATACTGGAGCTTTCCTCTGTCTATCCCTTCACAAGCTGCAGTCTTTATCACTGAGTGTTACTTCTCTTAAACAAAACTTGCCGACGTAGTTGGCATTTTAACTGTCTGAGTGTTGCTTAAAAAAAATCAAAAATCATTTAGTATGACTCTCCCATGGAGAGTATGTATGAATTTCAGTCAGGAGATCTGCGCAGTTTCTGGAGTTTCCGAGTCTGCGGAGTCTTACCGTAGAAGGAAAGTTTTGCTCACTTCCTCTGCGGGTGCCCTGCTCCATCGCGTGGAAGGGGGGGGGGGCTGCAACTTTCGGCAGCTTAGCGGAGCTGGCGGAGTTGGAGCTCAGGGAGCGGAGCCTGTTTATTGGGAGCAGCGGTAGTTGTCGCATTGACACCGCCGCATTCATCGGACCCTTGGGTTCTTCGGTTCCTATTGGACTCTCCCCACTCAGACGCATCCCAGTCCAGTGGTGCGCCTCTTCCCTACCTATTCTATCTTATTCTATTCGCTCGGCCTTCTCTTCTTCTTTCACAGGTATCACAACGGGATCATGATGAATTGGACCCAAGTGGGCTGTGCTCTTTATTTTTACCGCCGATAGCCTACCTAACCTAACCTTACCTATGAATTTCATATTATTTTGCAAATATTTACAAAAATTACATATATTATTAAGATTCTATTTCCGCAGCGTTTATTGAATCTTTTAAAGTCCTGCGGAACTAATACAGTTATAAATAAAATGAATACACACATAATTGAAATAGCTCCCATCCATGTGCACATCCATATGTACATACATTAGTAGGTGCATACATATACCATATTCCCGGTTTTGTTGTAGGTTCGTTGCTTTTTTGGAATCCAACCAATCAACAATTTCTATAAAAGTATGTCCCATTTTTAATTTTCTATGTTGTGAAGCGTTTTCTTTTTTGCTTCGAATTTATGACTGCAATGGAATGAAGTGATTTTAAAGCTAAACATATTAAATTGAAAGGTGCTCTTACAGAAGGAACTTACTTCGCATACACTATCGAACAATGTAAGAAAAAAAAAAGGCAGATTTTTATCTGCACTCATGCCTTTATAGCGCATGGTGCAGTTTATTTCGTTTTATTTTTTCTTTTTATTAAAAGAAATAATTTCGTGTGCTGGTTTTGTAGTTGAACGCAGTAATTGTTGGCAATTTGTCGTTGTCGCCTGCCTGGCATTGTTTACAAGGTGATATGGGACAATATAATGACAACAACAAAAACTACAATAGCAGCAGCAACAATAACTGCAACAAAAGCTTCTTACAGATCACCTAACACTGTTTGATCATAAACTTAATATGCTAAAATTAAGCAAAGTAAGCAAGTCAAGTAGTATAGTATATAGAATGTATGTATATACCATATGTACTTACGTATCTATATACATACGTACATACATGTGCATTATGTAGCTACAGAGTTTTTACATTTGTAGCAAAAAAAAAAACAACAAAACAAAAAGAGCTTGTAGTGCATTAAAAGAGGGGCGCAAAATGCTAATTTTGGTATTTGACCACCACGACGAATGGCAACAATAAAAAAACACAAAAAAAATAACACTAAAAATAAAAAAAATGTACAATAAAGCACGATTGCAGTATTCGCCAATAATGTCTCTACTGTAATGGAAGTTTGACAGATGAGAATTCATCGTTGTTGTAGTTCGTCTTGACATGTGCCGCCTTTCCAAGAACTCTTTAATATTTAATATTACAGTGACAGTCACAACAATTATTACAAATGTCCGTAAAGAAAGAACAAGGGAAATAATGATATTGCTACTAAATCAAAATCCTTGTAAATTGTCCAATTAAATGATTTTATTTATAATTTTATAACCTTCGGTGCTACTTGATGGTCAGTGGGTATGAAGTATGTATGTCAAGATATGCAATTTATCAAATTAATTTACATATGCAAAGTTGTTGTTGTGTACACTTTTATGCACCTTTTGATGGCCATTAAATACTAAATGAATTTCAAATATGTAGTTACACTGCTTATTTAGCTGTTAGTTGTTACAAAAACATTTAAATAATACAATTAAAATGTTTGTGTAATAAAGAAATCCTCGCTTCTCGAAATTAATGTTTCGACACTGCTCAACTGATGATTTAAGAAAATTGTCTCTTGATTTACTGCCTGTTCCTAGAAGATGAATGAAAATGATCGTTCGGCATTATATTGAAAATAACAATAAAAAAACTCAAATAGTTTTTGTTTTCAATGGAAATAGCCAAACACTCGCTTGCTGTAGGGTTAAAATGGTTAGTGGCAGCTCACACGCAACAATTTTTGTTGCGCAATTCCTTTTTTTTTTAGGACTGTATTGCACCGTAACTAGTTGCAAATGAATAGTGCAGACAAGTCCAACGAATGATATAATTCTTGCGTGCTTTTGACAACTCGGAAAGAGCCGTTGCTGCGAGTTAGATTTTATATGGACGTATTAATTTTTAAGGCAAACAAGAGCCATTTATTTATTATTTTACTTTATGGACGTTATATAACGTCAAATAGCCTATTCATACCCAACAAAAAAAACATGGAAATATGAAATAGTTGTCTGCTTTGTGAATTTATATTGATTTATTGTTGTTTGTTCTCGAGTGAAATTTTTTTTACAGACATAACCTATGCCTACCTCTAATATTATATATTAGCAACAAAGGATTTATAGCACTTATAAATAATGGCGATAACTTAAAGGCCTGATAGTCGTTAGTTTGATTCCCGTCCAAGGCTCTATTTTTTTCCACACTCAACCAAAATTTCTTATAAGTGTGTTTTTGTGTATCACAATGTTTTGATATATTAAGGAGGCTCCAAAACAGATTGGTTTTGAAACACCAATATACATATATGACAGCGTAGTGTAATACAAATATACCCACTTTCATACCTGCATAAATATAAATCAACAGCCATGCATACATATATACAAAAACAATAATTTGGTTAATTGAAGGAGAACTAAATAATTTTTAACTAAAGCATGAAATAAAATTAACTATTATTTGTTCTTTGCAAGTTTATAAAGCTTTTATAATACAACTTGCCAACTTTTCAATGTTGCCAACCATTTAATTTTATTTAGTTATTATTTATTTACAGCTGATTGATTATTTATTTGCCCAAACTAAAGGCCGGTGCACATAAATTCCGTCAACCGTCATACTTTGACTTTTTCAAATGACATTCACGTACCGACGGAGGAGATTGGCACAATGAGTACTTTGTTGACGGATATCAACTCATAGCCAGCGTTAGCACGTTAAAAAGTTAAAAGTAAAAAAAAAATACCAGAATATGTTTTACTTTATAAAAATAACTCTTCAATTACTATTGTACTAGTCACAAATTTAAAAAAAAAATTCTATAAAAACCTTATGTACATACACCATTTCAATTTAAGACAACAAACCCGTGCAAATAATTTCCTATCTATTTTGAATTTAAATACTTTGTTCTTTTATTTTTGTTTCTGCTGCAGCAGTCTTGAATTTTTTGTTACAACAGAAACGATTTTTAATAAAACAAAAGGGTGTTAACAATGTTTCGCAATATAAAACCTGATTTTAAAACTTTACAAGTAAAATTTACGTATTGGTACTGGTAAAATTAAACAAAATGCAAAAAATATTCACATCACCTTAAAACAAAAAAAAAACCAATTTTGGTTAAAAATAACTTACAACGGCAACGCTGCTCATAGCTGTCAAAGTACTCAAAGTACGTTAAAAGTTAAAAATTGGCCAACTTTCGTACTTTGCGTTGACGGAGACGTCTGAATGTGACAAGTCTCATACGAAAACATATTAACTTAGCTGTCAGTTGAAAAAGTACGGGCTGTTTCGTGCAAGAAGAAGAAGAAGAATGTTAATCTCTCATTTACCCAATTTACGAGTACGGGAATGCTATATGGAAAGATTGGGATTCCGTGGCCGCCCAATTTATTCGCGTATATACATACATATGTATGTAAATATACTAAAAAGGCAAACATACACACATGCATATTTAGAAAATACTCATTTGAATAACTGTAAAATTACAATAAAATATAAATGCATGTTCTGCTCACCATCGATAAGAATATTTTTATCGAAACACGTTTTTAATTAAAATATAAATCAATATAATGCTTTCGTCTTTTTTGGGAATTTTATTAAAATATAATAATTTTACGCACTACTTTTCTCAAAATATTTGCAAAAAGAAAATTCTTTGAAATTGATTTATTTTTATTATATTTTTATTTATATTTATTTTATTATTTCTGTAAATGTTCCCTGAAGATCTGCATTAGCAACAGTGAAATGCGCATAGGAACTAGTTAACCCGTCCTAAATTAATTTGAAAGTATTTTCTTTTAGTAAATATTTTGGGGAAAGTAGTGCGTAAAATTACTATAAATCAATAACTTTTATGCATATGGATTACATTTTTTTTTTAATATCTTTAAGTTAATTTTTGATACTAACAACTGAAATATGATAATATAAATTTCAACTTTTTGGTAGTGCAGCAATATTTTGTGTACCAAGTCAATTTATGGAGCATTATGAGACCAAATGCCCCATCTTGAGTGAATAAAAAAGTAATTTTTAAAAATTTTACCAAGCAATAGTGTGATGACGGATCTTGACCGAGTATAATTGCTTTGATTTATTAGAGTTTAAATATGCGCTTTCCAACCACTTTATTGCACAACATATAAAAGAAATTTTTTTTCCAGCACTAAAAGGCTTTTAAAAAATTTCCGTAAATTATCGATTTGCTAAGGCAAACAAAACAACATTTTATGTTCATTTGGTAAATACCAAAATATATTTACAAGTACATACTAAATAGCCTCTTTTTGTTGCCATTTTCTCTTATTCATCTACGTTGTTCTTCCATTTAAGTGGATCTTGTGACCATGACTTTCGTTGAAATTCATATTGGTTATTGTGTGGATGATACCGCCTTACTTTACAATTAGCAACTGCACAGCAGGATGCCTTGTATGCAAAAAAAAACCTATTAAAAATACTTGCATAAATATAAGTCAAAAAGATGATACCCTTAATACCCTACAGATGCAAATGAAATTCACCATTTTCGCTAATGTTTGTTGCTTCTTTGTCTAACTCAAGATAACTCAAGATATTTTTTTGATCCACAGTTGAAAAAAAAATGGGAAACGCGTGACATTGCAGGCCATCCCTGAAAATTCCCAATAAGCTTAACCCAAATGCGTATCGAAAATCGATTTAACTTTTTTTTTTTTCGTAAATTTTCGACATTGATATTTTTTTTTTATTCTTTATTATTTATTCAATTTTTAGCCTATGAACTAATTTCTTACAGCCTTAAGCATAAATTAAATTCCAAAATATTAATAATATATATAATATAAATATTGAGAAATAAATAATAATTAAAAAACTTTTCATAAAAAAGACCATCGCTGAAAAATAAATATAATTAAAATATAACAATAGTAATATTATTAAATTATAAATATAAATAAAAAATATAACATTAAAATAAAAGATACGTTTACAATTATTAATAAAATGCATTTAAGTCCTTAAAATATTGTTTTTTAGAGTATTAGAATCAATCGAAAAATCAATGGAAGAATATAGATCATTAAATTCAGCGCACATTCTACGGAATGCATCAAAATTGGCATAGTTGGAGCGGAAATATTGAAGTTTTATAGGAACATAATATCTTGTTGGACGATTTGGTATTATAAATTCAATGTGACGGAGTAAGAACGCTGAGTCAATAACGCCATTTATTAAATTCATTACAAATGATACATTCATATATATTCTCCTACTTTTCAAAGTAGGAAGCTTAATAAGTGCAAGGCGACTTTCATATGATGGGAGCTTAAGATCACGATTCCAAGGAAGTCCACGCAGACAAAATAAAAGAAATTGTTTTTGAACTGATTCAATATTCTTTTTGTGGATATCATACTGCGGGTCCCAAATAATACAGGCGTATTCAAAAATGAGTCTCACCAGCGACGTAAACAAAAGCTTTGACGAAGACTTTCGGAGTTATTAGAAAAACGTGATTTTAGGGAAATTTTTCTTCAGCGATATCTCTCAAACGAATCCCCCGATTTTCCGCAAATTTTCAACAATCAACGTTTCTTTTTGAGGTTAAGGGCTTAATAGCTTAAAATTTATTAAAAACCAAATAATTTAATTTTTGACAGGGTTAAAATCAGTAACTTTCTATATCGGGAAGATAAAACAAGAACTTTAATAACTTTCATTAAGGGAATGTGGTATAAAATTTTTTGTTATAAAAATTTGTAGGGCATTTATGTGTCACTCTTAATTTTTCTTTTTGCCAAACATAAACACTCTTGCTTTAATGTGGCGGAGTTAGCAATAAAAATCGATTTCCAAAATGTTTAAAAACGTATCGTTTTCCAATTTCCAACTGCATATGTTTAGCTTTTTAACATTATTTTTTTTAGCTGCTTCTTACAAATAATTTGCTCCCTATCAGCGCCTGCCAATACAAATAAGTATACGTAAGTACGGATGTGTATGTAATCAAATTACAATTTGAACCACAGGCGATGATGTGTGAAAAGACTTTATGCATTTTGTAAGCTATTGTCCAAATGGAGCTTTTTGAAACAATTTTACAAATTTACAACGAATTTTACAAGAATATTTTGTCGTCATTATTAGAAAAAAACAAAATTGTTATAAAAAACGCAATTCATCTGCAATATTTCTTCAAGTTATATTTTTCCTAAAGAATCTTTTTGAAACAAGTACTTTGACAAGTTTAAACAAAATACCATTTTGCCTTTGAAGAAAGTATCTTTTCCAAAATCTAATTACCATTCACAGCAAATACCGTTTTAAAAAGGGCTTTTTCCAAACGGAATTTTGTTTCTGAAAGTAGAAGTAATTGGAATGTAACCTATTCTTCAGATATACTTGCGTGGCCCACATTTTTATTTTGAATTTTATACATAAAATTGAGATGTTTTATTGCATACAATTATTAATAATAATTGTAAATATTTTATCTTAACCTTCTACCAATAATATTTACATGATATATTAATTGTTAAAAATAACGTTAGTTGATAATTCTTCTAGTTTTTTGACCTCTTTTTATATTAATAACATTAATTATTTAATCTAATTTTTCCCATTATAAACAAAAAACAATTTTCCTGAAGAAGCTACACAAAGGAGTAGCGAAATATCGAATCAAAATAAATATTACATATATTTAAAAGACCTACAGCTTAAATAATTAGTGTTATTAATAACATTAGTTGTTAAAATTTTCGATTCCGTCATTTTTTTTTTACAATGTTTATGTGTGAATTTAAATGAATTATACATTTACGAATGTATTTATACATATCTTTATAAAAATATTTGTCTATCATCACAAAACTGACCCAACTGTTCTGGAAATATTATCACTCTCTTCGTAATTATGTTTTTACTTTGTACTTATACCTTTATTGAAAATATCAAGTATATTTAGTTGATCTACAGAGAGCAATAAGAGTAGTGTGAATAAAGTGAATAAAGAATAAACAGTAAATAAAGTGAAGTGAATTTTTACCAATCAAAAAAAGCAACAACACCTTTCTTTTCGCAGAGTACTAAAAGGAACTTTTTCCAAACAGGACATTTCTAAAAATTGCTTTTTGAAAGGCTTCTTTGTTAAAAATACAATTGTACAAAAACAGAATTTGAAATTATGCTTCAAAATAGATGGTTTAAAAAATAAATTTTTTCCCACTAAAATTACAAATGTCGATATTAAATTAAATGTTTTTAATAAATTTTAAAGTATTTGAACAATCTATTTTTTTTAAGCTTTAAGGTTTTTTCTCTTTATATTTATTATTTCTATATATATTCTCGATATTTCATATTACATCTTCAGGACATTTTTATTTAAAATAAAAATTTTAAAGTAGTTCGAATTAACATGTTTAAGGTGCTCAACGGGGTTGCTGTACTTATTGTGTTGACTCTGCAACCAGAAGATATGACGAACAATTTTTCTATTGTGGCTGCGCTAACAGCGTCCTTGCTTAAATTAAACGTCGCCGAAGTTAAATAATAAATGAAATTGCTCTCGGTTAGCTTAAAAGTTAATGCGCCGACATAACACAGGGGGCGCAGCAACTCTGCATTACAAATTCTCAAAAACCACCCAACTGCAGAGTTGTACTGAAATAAAGCTTTGTTCACTCTACAGTATCCTTTTCCAACTAGCTACGCAGCATGCATTGCATGCGTAGGATACATCTCCTGAACACTGATTACTGAAAAAAAGTTACAAAACTTGAATAAATTCTAAAAATCTCTTCTGAGAGCAATTAGACATAAATAACTGAAGCCAATGATGAAATAAGATAACATACAATCGACTATCTACAGCAAAGAAACTTGTACTCATCATATCAGCTACTGTAAGCGCACTCCTAGGAGTCAAATGAATGAAATAGCAATCGGTAATTAGCCACAATTAAAAAAACCACACACTGAAAAAAGAGCTTTCATTTCCTAATTGACCTACATACATACATATATTCTACAAAACCAAAAAGTTGTGGGTTCGAGCTCTTTTTAAGATTTCAGTCACAAAAACATATCTGATTTTTTCTGAAGTGCATTAGTGTGCCTTTGTGTCGGAATCAATAAAATATTATATCGAACAACAAATATCGTTGGTATCATGTAGAAAGGCCCTAACTTGCATTTTTTCGAAATTGACTTTTCATTCCACAAAAATACACATTATTACTAAAATTTACTGCAATAGCCTCAAAAATATTGATTTTATAAACATTTACATTTTGATAATTGCGTTGCATTAATAACAGTTTCTGTTATATTTTTATCTTCTCCTATAAAGTTACAGTTATGGTAGTTAGAGGCTTTCTAGATGAGAACAACAATATGTGTCAAGGCAAATTCATTATCACGTAAACTCACTAGCTAATTCGCCCGTCAGCTGATGCAACGATTTGTAACGTTTTTTAAAGCCGAACGTCAAAGTTTCTTTACTTTTGTGAAAAAGTTAAGAATTGTGGTTTTAAATAATTTAATATTATAATAATAAGAATGCAAAATAAATTGCTTTTTGTAACAATTAATTTAAATTTGACTTATATTACACTAATTGGGGGAGCTGATGGCGAGTAGGGTGCGTGTTGGCTCTGCAACCAGAAAGACCCAGGTTTGATTCCCAGCCGGGTCAAATCAGAAAATAGTTTTTTCTGAGTTTTCTGTGCTACAGCACCCTCCTTCGTTGGTATTTGAGCAATAAAACGTCGGCGAAGTAAAATAATAAATAAAATGGATCCATTAACTTAAAAATAATGCGTCAAAAAACATCAAAGACGCCGCAACTTTGCTTTATAATTTACACGCAACTGCAGAGTTGTGCAAGAATTAAGGTCTATCTTCCTACCACTTTCACCACCTGTCTATTTCTTCCCTATCCTTCTCTCTAGTTCCAGTGCAATGCATTGCATATGTAGGGGATAGCCCCTGAGCACTGGTCCAAGATAAAAAAAAAAAAAAAAAAAAAAAATTAAGACGTTATCTTTAGGTTTTGTTATATTTAACAAAACACATAGATATATACTAAAAGTTTGACGTTCGGCTCTAAAGCGAGTTGGCGAATTTGCCTTGTGACAACATTATGTTAATAAACATTGGATATGTGTTGTTCGGTGTTGCAAGGTGAATAGATGTCGCGCATCAAACTTACATATGTAAAAAAGTGATGAAAATAAACAAATTTTGACAGATGGGCTCAAGCGAATGATAATCACCTGCGCTAATAAGGCCACCTGGTGCTCAATTCGCCTTGGTTTATCAATCGGTAAGTCCAGTGCTACCATTTTAAAAATGAAGAAAAGCGTCAAGTGGATAGACAAAAATTACGGGGAAAAAGAGAAAAAGCGTCATGAGGAAAATATAAAAATTTGCAAATAATTTTGAATATGTATTTTTTTTTGGCAGAAACACGGCAAAATGCCACTCGAAAAATATAAAAACTCAAAAATTTTAAATATAAAAACATATTGAATTTTAAAATAAATTTATTGTAATTTAAATAGAAGTAAAAAAAAACTTTAAATTAAATAACACTTTATTAATCAAATAATAAATATAAAGTTTTATACAAAAACAATTTTGTTTTGAAATACATACATATCTGTTTCACAATCAGGCCACAAAATAGTTTTAATGAAATATTCGGATCTTTCATAAGTTTGATTTGAATTAATTTTTAGGAAGTAGCAAAAAAGTGAAAAAAGAATAGAAAAAGAAGAGCATCAAAATGGCATCACTGATTCTCATGTAGTTTTTAAAATGGAAGCAAGCAAAAAATTGTATAACTTCACAACTAGATGAGTGATGACGCACAAAGTTAATATTGCTTCGATTATGCGTAGTAAGAAAAAAATTTTGGATGCCAGAAAAGCATTAAATTGAGTAGTACTCCTTTGTATATCGGCCGGTGGTTCAAAGACTATTTTGAAGTTATTCGAAACTTATTGGGGACAGTAGGGTAGGCAACTCTATTGACTCTATCAACTCTATTGTTTCGTTGTTCTAATGAAATGGGAACTTGTACCCGAAACTAGCTCATTCTTCCGCAGAATGCATTTATCATTAAGAGCGCATCCATTTGTTGTCGATTTGGCAGCGAATCACACTTTTTCGAGCGAACAGCACATATGTGGAACAAACTACTGCGATTTTGCATAAACATTAC
The DNA here is from genome assembly GCA_963924685.1 of Dexiosoma caninum. NCBI lineage: Eukaryota > Metazoa > Arthropoda > Insecta > Diptera > Tachinidae > Dexiosoma > Dexiosoma caninum. The sequence continues at coordinate 50,503,416 of OZ004728.1, read as the reverse complement.
TCCTGAGTGCTGACACAAGAAAAAAAAACAAGTCTATCATAATCGATTTTATTTAAGTCTTCCACACTGTTACTTTTCCAAACTTTTAATATCCGCAGTCCTATTCATATTGTGCCACGCCTACGCAACCTTACAACATTGTTTTTGCGTGTCTTTCCAACTGGCAGGAGAAGAAGATATTGATGTTGTTGCACATATTTAGTTAACGTGCTTTAAATAGAAAATCCATTAACCTAGAAATTGTATGTCAATATAATTTGAGAATTTATTGATTGAAACAAGGATGCTAATGGCATTCTAGCACAGTGATATGAAATATGGACTCCTTTTACATAATAATGCAATACAATACTCGTACCTTTGTGTATCATTTATTTAAAAAATCCTGTGTCGCCATAAGAGAAGCATAATGGACTGAAATGTTACCACAATGTCGCCGCTTGTCTGTTTCTTTTCTTTTTTTTTTGTTTGTCATTTCAAGTTTTCTATTTGTTGTCCATCCAAAACGCAAACTTAAACATCTTGGAGGAAAGATGCCATTGGATTTTTAAGGTGGCATCTTAAAAATAGTTTGGCAATAAATTTCAAGCAATTTGGAGACATTTCCATAATTATGTTCGTTTCTTTTATTTTGTCAATTTATATTAAATTTTTATTTTACACTCTCACGTGTGTTTCAAGTGTGTGGTGTCAGTTGAGAATGCACTTTAAAACTGTAAAAATTTCATAAGAAATACAGAAGAGAAATAGTAATGATGATTCACAGTTTATAAGTACATATGAACATACATACATACATATACTCGTGTATGTGTGTAAATTTGTTTAATTTTAATAAAATTATGTAGGCAGGAAAAGAAGGAATTGTGATGAGCTCGGCTCCAACCATAATAATAAGATAGACAAGATATGAGCGCACAACTTTTAAATGATTTGACGTGACAGATTATAAAGGAAAAACTTTTAACGCAGCCGCCAGTATGTATTTTTTTTGTTTGTAGGTTTTAAGTTTTCTCTACTTTTCACCCAATGAATAATTTTTTTGTCTTATTAGTAGTACCTGCCACAAAGAGTGTGAGATCTTTGGTTTGTTGTAGCAATGAAAATGATTTAGTTCAGATTGGTTAACACAGTGGAGATGACTGCAATTTAGTGAATATGACATACAATGTGCATTTAACAATATAAAAGCAGAAGGTTACGGTTGCAAATGAGATCGTGAAGAATACATTAACCCCCATCATACATTTTAATGAATTTCAATCACTGAACCGGTAATTTCATTTCGTAGTAAGGTGTTCTTTAGCTTCTTCGGAGACGAAATGTTTAACAAGGCTAGAATTCCTAAAGTCTAAAAATTCTGGAAGAATTTAATTACAAAATTTATATATAAATCTGTGGGAAGGAAATACTCATGTGATAAAAAACCAACAAAAGAGTTAATTTAGTAAATAATTCCCGTATTCTATTCCAACCTACAGAGCAACCGGAAAAACTGGCAACGGACAAGTAAAGCATATGAATAGGAGTTGTTGTATACGACAACTTTATTTAAATACTGGAGCATAGTCGCAATATTGCAGAACGGATGCTCTGCTTCAGCAGATGGTTGCCGAGAGGGGCGTGGCTTGGTTATTGTCAGTCAACATTACGGGCAGATACAGCGAGGATTCTGGCTCGGGAACTAGACGGGTACGGCTGTACTCTGGTTACCGGAAGGCGGTGGGGTCGTGACTGCGCAATGTGGAACCTGCTGCAGCTACGACTGTGCTGCTGATTGGCGGTTTTGTGCTGGTGAGCTGTTACCTCACCCTTAGCGATAGTGTAGGGCGATTTAGGCCGAATATGGCCGCTATAGAGGACGGTTTCGATAGGATGGGCCGACCCTTTGTGGTGGTTGGTGATATCAACTCCAGGGCTGTAGAGGGGGGCGATCTGACGACGACCACGAGAGGAGGTGCGTTATGAACATGGTGGCCAGACCTATGGAATCGGGTCTATGATGTTGCGGAAATGTCCGAGGTTACTCACCTCGTGGGATATGCGTATGATATATCGGCGCGAGATATGGATGGCGCCAGTGGGAAGCTGAACTTGGTCATGCCCAGGTGTCGGATGTGGCTTGAGGCCCACGGCCTGGAACTGGCCAGGGAAAAGACACATATCACTCGGCGTCAGCATGCTGATATGGGATGTGTCTCTGGTTACTCAGAAGCCGATAAGGTATTTGGGCTTGAGACTCGATTGCAGCCTTAAATACTTACTGAAATGCTTACTTTCAAATACATCATGTGGCGACTAAGGCGGCTGCCATGTTGAGCAGACTCATGGCGAATGTCGGTGGGCCGACACAGGCCAAGAGGAGGCAACCAAACACAAGATGCTCGAGGCGGTACAGCGGACGGCAGACCTTGGGTTTGCTTCGGCCTACCGCACGGTCTCGGAAGCTGCGGTTCTGGTGATTTGTGGGGAAGTATGGATGCGAAGGAAATTTGGGGAGGTTAACTACTTCCGGACACAATTCCGTTGGGCCACGGCTACTTCCGAAAGTACCTGTACCGCATGGGCAGGGCTGATGGTCCCGATTGCATTTACTGCGGTATGATGGATGATGCTGCAGAACACACATTCTTCGACTGCATCAGATGGCATATTGAAAGGAATGCAATAGCGCAACAGGTTGGCAGATGTACTCCTGTCAGTGTGCTAAGGAGGATGCTTAATTGCGAGGGCAATTAGAACGCTGTAGCGTGGGGTACGTTCTACGGAGAAAGAAGAGAGACTTAGGTGCGTTGCTGCAGAGCAGTGCCTCCTCCGACGGGGACCAAGGAATCCAGGCTGGTGGCGTGGTGGCGGCTACAAACTTGGCTAACCCAAACGTAGGTGAGTAACGGGCGGTCCTGATTGGGACTCTACTCTGGGCCTTCCCGAAGTACTGCGGAAAGCGGTCTCGGGAAGGAATCTATTCAGAGGAGTAGGGAATTTTTTAGTGGTAACACCACTCGACGCAGTTGACGACGGTCTCTGTAAGTGCGAAGGCATTTCAAACCTACCTCAGACGCCAAAAAAAGAAAAAAATTCCAGTTTAAGACCCTAATTCATTATTCATTCACAGGGGATAGTGATAGTGAAGTCTGACCGACTTTAAAAAATCGCTCCAGTATGGCGTTGTAAGAACCATACTATTATACATAAGATTAAATACATAATCTATATATACGAGTATAAAGCAGAATGTACGTTTGTTTGTTTGTTTGTTTGTACATTATAAGAGACCAAACCGCTGAACCGATCGTCTTTGAATTTTCACACCATTTAACTGGGACTCTTGAATGAATTATAGGCTACTTTTTTTAAAGCACGCCTACTTTGATCTCTTTTTTTAATTTTGTTACTCCTTCCACATGGTTTTTAACAAATTTTATAATATAAAAGAGCTTAATTTCGATATTTGTGAACAAATTTTCAAAGTTATTTTTGCATATGGAAAAGGTCCATTATTAACGATATTTTACAAGGGTGGGGGCTAAGTGCACGACTTTAAAAAGTGAATATCAAATAACTTCGTCGTTTCCAAAATTCTCTTTTCAAATGGAAAAATGCCGCTAAATTTCTTTAAATTGGGCGGAAATGCAAAGTGGCCGCCCACCCATCATCATCGGTAGAAATTCGTTATGTAGACTCCTTTTTCCATGTTTAGATTCACTTAGAAGGGATTTTTGGGTATTCTAATGTTAAGGGGGTAAAAACGTGTAAAATCGATAATATAATATTTCGTTAACTAAGACAAATAGAATAAAAAGTGTAGAAGCATATAAATGGTGTTGAAAAATAAGCGGACATGTGCTTCGTACATTTTTTCGGTAATATTTTTTTCTAGAAATAATTTCGAGTATGTGATCTTACTTTTTCGAAATTCGAAAATATATGGAGTAATTGTATCTATACTTTTATCCCATTTAAATACTGCTTATGATGCACATTTTTTACTATTTTTAAACACCGCCATGATTTGATGCCCAAATGAAAGGGATTTTTGAAGGGAGCATATAATGTAATGATTCTCGGAATACATAATATGGCGGACGAGTATTTTTTAACCACTTCAATGTTATGGGGGGTCCAAATGAAAAAAATGGTTGAGAAGAAAACCTGAAATAAAGTGAAATGAGTACTTTTCTGCAAAACTGCATTTTGTACGTTTTTTTTTATTAGATATAACAATAAAAGTATTCACATTTGATGCACATGGCTTACCTTAATAATATCTATGTATACAAAAGGCCAGATTAGATAAGATTGTGTGGTATAGCGAAGCACACCGGGTACAGCTAGCAGTATGTAAAATTAAAAACTACTTTTTTTAACCTGTGTCTATTTTTTCATTTATTTTCTTAACTACCAACAAAATTCTCAGCGGTTTGGCATAAAAATTATAATTTTATGAAAATTTTCATAAACTTTTCCAAATCGCACGACTTGCCAAAAAAAATCTGTCACACTAGCGGTCACTTAGCACATATCTTAAGCAGTGCCAAAATTTGTCTTAAAAAACAAAAATTACAGCAAAAGAACATCGGATGATTACTTATGCCCCGGGTGATTACTTTTGGCCCACCCTGTATTTGGCAGATCGTGCGATTTTGTATTATAGTGTTATATTTAGCACGTTTTTCTTATTTAGCATTAAGTATTTCCAAAAAAATTCTAAAAGCTAGTTTAGAAAAAATTCAAATTCAGTGAAGCTATACATATGTATAACTGAACATATAAGGGATACAAAAAAGAGAATTGTTTTGTGCAGGTATACATATAAGAGAGGGTGTAAAATTAGACAACATTTGCTGCCACATATCGGACCATATTGTTAGAAAAATCGGTTCACCTTTAAAGTACCAAAATGAATTGGTATATGAAAAAGAAAATGAAGATGAAAATAACGTGGTTGAAATTTTCAATACTCCCAATAACTTCATTTAAAATATGATTAGCATTTTTGCTTGTACAAAAACATGAATGCATATGTATGCCACCAAAATTTGTTATATTAAAGAAATTTTTGTAAAATTCAAATTTTGAATTCTACATGTGTGTAAAATATGATAAAAACTGGTTTAAATTCCCCAAAGATAAACACTTTTTATATACAGGGTGTCCGCCGGGAAGGTATACTGCTTTGTTTTGGTTAAAATTAGTCTTGACAGTTTATATTTGGCAGTCGTGAAGTAGACACGTGGCAAATTTAGTATGGAAAAATTTTCGATAAAGCAACGTGTTTTAATCGTTAAAACATTTTATCAAAATCAATAATCGATTAGTGTTACGATGAGAAAGTTATGTGAAATTTTTGGGAGAAACAACGTGCCAACAAAAAGCACTATTTATCGTGTAGTGAATGATTTCGAAGAAAAAGGGTCCGTAGGTGATAGACCCAAGCATGGACCACGACGTACTGCAAGATCGGCTGAAAAAATTACTGCTGCTCAAGGAAGTGTTCAAAACAATCCATCAACCTCAATTCGACGCCGTGGTCAGGAGCTTGGTCTTCTACGAACAACTTTGGCCACAATTTTTAACGCCACAACTGCATGCTGTGGCTTCATTAACATGTGGTATCAACAAGACGGTGCCACATGGCATACAGGCAGGATTACAATGGAATTACTGCGATACCTCTTTCTTTATTTGACTGATCCGGACTTCTTTTTGTGGCGATATCTGAAAAGCAAGGTTTAATGCAAACAAACCAGAAACGCTTGAGCAACTCAAACAAAATATTCGTGATGAAATTAATGAAATACCGCGTGAAATGTGTGAGAATGTGATGAAAAATATCAATATCGCATTAGTTAAATTGTATTTAATTTTCCTCCACAATATTGCAATAATACTTCGGAAAAATGTTTTTATATGTGATAATGTCTTCAAACAAAATGTTTAAATGCCAAGAGCATCGCTTTATTTTTGGTTTAAAGAAGGGCAAACCCATCATTAAATTTTCAGATTTTATACAGGATGCCCCACAAGGAGCGTAGGTGTTTGAATTCCATATAACTTTTTTATTCAAATTTTTTTCTGTTTTGTTGTCAGCACTTTGTAAAGAAAACTTGGGGAATTTAAAATTATACAGTACACAATTGAAACTGGTATAAATTCCCCAAAGGATAAAAACTTTTTAAATATGTATGTATGTATTTAAATGTTTCTTTTAATTATTTATTTATGTCATGTTTATTTTGCAAAATATAACTGTGTGAGTGAGTAGACAATATGTTATTAACATGTTATTATAAAAATTACTTCTGTGACTAACTGTAAATGACCTATGTTTGGAAATAGGACGTAGCAACGTGGTTAACAGAGAATATGCCACAAAGAACCACAAGACGATACAGTTAATTGTGTCCGATCTGTCAACCAGTGCAAGTGAGTCGCAAAACTCTCGAAAGCCAAACAACAAAAACAGGCCTGACCGCACCTAAGAAATAATTACGATGACGCTGAGCTCTTCTTCAGCCCAGAGCTGCTTTACGACTGATTTTTTTTTTATATTAATGCTACAAAAACCAATGCTACAAAAACGAACACTTCTTTTTAAATGTACAACATTTTAGCACTTGTTTTCTTTTTGGCGATTTAGCACTTTTCTTCTGGCCACCCTGGTTGATCGTGACCTTTAGCGTTATCCCCTAAACAAGTTAATTCAATGTAAATGCATTAAGCGATTAAACGGTGTATAACTTTTTTCTCTCTCTGTTTCTATCTGCTTACCAATGACATAATTAATTTATTTTTAATACTGTAAAAAGCGGCAGGTCAAAGCCGACAATGCTGCTGTGCCAACATAATGAAAAATATATTTTCAGTTACACGCATACAAAACATGTTGATGCCTTATTCCATTTGTACTATTTCAGACGCGTAAAGACAATTTAACAGCGGTGCCTGATGTTTTAAGACAACATCAGTTAGTTGTTAACTCTTCACTCCCTCTCAAAGCTTCAGTTGCATAGCTGGACGTATAAATGATCGTAAATGTTCTTTGGTTGTCTTCTCCTTTTATACGAATGACTTACAGACTTGAGTTGTGGAGATTTTGACTTTTTGTCTAAGTAGCTCTTTGCCGCCTGGTTGCACTGCTGATTGAAAATTAAAAATAATTTTTTTTTGAAGCAAAATTCCATAAATAGATTATTTAGAAATAGTGGAACAGGCACATTTTAAAGATTAAAAAGAATTTAATTCAAATTTATCATTTCATGTCTGAGAGGGAAAATTGCCATATGAACCGCATAGAAGCTGTAAAAATAGTGCATTTAATGAGTTGCCATGTTGATAATTTTTTCGTGGAAAATTTAAGTGAAAGTTATACGCTTCGTTGAGGTGTCTATAGTAGCCATAGTAGACAGTTCAAATTGTACAATTTGCAACACTTTTATTTATTTATTTCACTCTACACACAAATATCCTTACAGACTATGATAACAAAGGTACTTAAAGATTACGGTTATAATACAAATATGGGTTAAGGTAATTTATTTATTTGACAGTAAAAAACAGCACATAAAGGTACCAGTTAATGATTAACAATTTTTTTTTTCATCTTGGACCAGCACTCAGGACATGACCCCTACACATGCGGCGCATTGTGCTGGAACTAATGGAAAGGGATAGTAGGAGAAATGACAGGAGGTGAAGCTTCACTAACTTACAACTCTGGTTTTGCACGTTCTTTGTTTTTATAGCAGTGTTGTAGTGCCTCTGATAACAAGGAGACGTAGTAAATTTTGAAGCTTCGTTTTTAGTAGCCATTTTTAGTAATTATTTTACTTCGCTGTTGCTACACAATACCGACGATGGTGGTCGTTCTGATGTGCCTGTGGTTTGGATACAGCGGAAGCCGTGTCAGTTCAGTGACCAGTGACTATGCCTTCGCCACTGAAACCTTCTGACAACAACTGACACACACCACACAAATGCACACCAGAAAAAATGCGAGATGTTTTTATTAGTCTGAAACTGGGGTTGATTGAACCCAGGACAAATTTTTTGTTTTGTAGTCAACGTGCAGACTACTTCGACCACCGAATTTAAAAATTAAATTGCTGTTGCCCTTCGCCTTTGAAACCTTTTACAACATCAGAAAGAAAAACTTTTTAAGTCAGTTTTCTCAATGCTGAATTCGATAAAAGACTTATGCTGTCTTTGCAAGCTAAAATTAATTTCGTTAAATTGAACGAAAGCACGAGTTAAAGTCCCTTTTTGCGAATAATCGATGGAAGGGTACTTCATAAAGCTTACCCAATCACAAATTTCGAGGTGGAACTTAAAATGGAATACAGCAAAGCAAGTCAGGACAATCAATGTAAACATTGATAATATCATACACCAGTAAGATCGATTGTACTTTCCTACGTAATTCTAGAGAACGTAGGCCTATAAACAAGCATTTAGACTCATAAGGAACAGAGTATAGATAAGAGAGTGAGCGTGTAGCAAATTTAATAAAAATTCTTTGAAGCCTTTCTACCCGTGAAATAAGATTAGAACCATGAGGATTCGAAATAACAGCAGCATATTCTAATTTCGATCTTACAAATGATGTGTAAATATACTTAACAGTGTACGGGCTACCAAATTCGGAGCAATTTCTCTTCAGAAAACCAAGTATTTGATAGGTCTTAGGAAGTACTTGTTCAACTGGAGGCACAAATGACTTTAAGCAGAACAATAATAAGTGAGGTTTCGTTTTTATGTAAAAATCTTTCAATACAAATATTTAGGATTTAAAAACGCACAGGAAGAGAGAGCATATTGACAAAGGGAATTACATTTTGCAGCAGTTGTAGTCTTGTTATGTAATAAATGTGCATTTTGAGTAAAAAATATATTTCCTTTGGTGCCCCCACCCAATAATCAAACTTAAAATATGGTGCTGTTAAAACTTTTCTATCAAATATTAATAATCATTATTGGTTTAAATCATTCTCATAAAGTTGTTAATTAAGACTGGAATTTAAACTTAATGCTGTGATTTTGCATTGCAAAATTAAGCAATATATTTTATTAAAAAAAAAAACACAAGTAGAAACAACTTTAAAAAAAGGTTTTAATCTGTAATCGGTAAAAAGGGCTGGATACAAGCTTGTAAGAAAATGACATTTACAGATTGTTGATTTTTGTTTTATTAATACAAATTAATTATAATCACTTCATTATGAATCTATAAATACAGGGTATTTGTTTTTCGTCGAAACGTAACAGTATTTTCCAGTGCGACGGTCAGTTTAAAATACTTGTAATTTGCTCAAATTTATTTTGAAAACTACATTTTTCAGTTCGTAAAACTTGTTGTCATTTCATTACAGTCGGTCTAATTACATTAAATAATTACTAAAGGGTGCTTTACATTTTCCCACAAGTCGTAAGACATGCCAAATTTTTGTGTAGAAGAGCACAAGTCGGATCGTCTAAACGTAATATATAATGAAACTATAAGAAATTGAGAGAAAATACGGATGAACATATGACAGTCGTATGGCTCTCTTGATTTTTTAAAATTTTTCAAAAACCAACGCACACCATTAAATCAGGGATATATTTTTATGTAAACAAATGTGAGAAAGCCAGGGAGGGTAAACTGCTTTCATAAATTTATACCAATTATAAAATCAAAATGTACATTTTAGATCACGACCGCACAATTTTATATATTTTCCAAAAGTACACTAAAAATTTTGACCACGCAAATAACATATTTCAAAGTAATAAAAATATTTTTCAAGGTTATTAAAAAAAATTTTCAATTGCACAAGAACTCTATCCCTGGGGAAAACAAGCAAACAGCTGTAGTTAAATTAAATGAAAATGTTTTCATCTTACTTGATTTTATCCATACCAATGGTGTAAACGCCAGAAAACAACCGTCCGATTTTTACTCTCTTTTTTTGACATACGGATGGAATTTCATTTTATTTTCTCTCACATTTTACGCACGACAAATCTTATCGTTTAAAGCGGCCTTAAGGAACAAATTATGGCGAAGGCTGATATAGTCTGCACATTGACAACAAAACCAAAAGGTCCTGCGTTCGAATCCATTTTCGGACTAAGCAAAAGCAGAGGTTATCCCTTGACTGCTGGCCAAGATATAAAAAGTGAGTAAAATTTATTAAAGTTTCATACATAAACGATTGTTAGCTTTTAGTAAAGGCTTTTAGTAAAGCATTATTAACTTGACTAATTTTAACATTGGTTCGATCCACAGATCAGCAATGAGTAGTGGAAAAAGTTAGTATACAGGAGTCAATATTCATTACTGTTTGTACTTATACGCATTCATGCTTATTGTAATTGTTCGGACTCGCTGGAATATATTTATATTCGCTTTTAATTTGCTCAGTGTGTCACCTGTTTTATTAAATTTGTTATCGCTGAAATAACTTTACAATTTTACAACTGTATTTTCATTAATTTAGTATAAATAGAACTTGTTGCTTAAATTTTATATCGAGTTTTTTTGATCATCTTTCATTTTGTCACTTTGGTTCTACATTGTACTTGAACAATAAAAATTTAATTTTCGATTGCAACTGCATACGTGTACATTGTTTCAATAATTTTCGAAGGAACAAAAATTGGTTTTGTAATAAAGTGCAGTAAATTACAAATCAAATACGACAAACGAAAAGCAAACGTTCCGTGCTTGTCAATGTAATTTACAATTTTGTTCTCTTGATTTAGTTTGTTTCTTAGTGTGTAACTATCACATGTAATTTTCATTGCCTCTAAAGGTAACAATTATCAGTTTCAGGCTATTTAAATTGAAAAAATGATTATGTATATTAACTGAAGTTGTCGCATTTAAAAAACTCGCATGTATTTAAAACAATTAAAAATAATTTCCATTTTCTTTAGAAATATTTTTTAATTATTTTTTTTTTGTTTGTTTGTTTAATTTTCTTTGATCACCATTTATAAACAGATTTTAAACCGGCAACTATGAAAGTGCTGCCATATATTAATTTTCCTTTTTATAAATTTTTTTTGGAATATTGTTAAATTTTCGCATACTTTTTTTTCTTAATTTCTGCAAAAAAAAAAAAATTGAGTGCACTCGAAGGACGTTTTGCGAATCGGCTTTCTTTGCAAGTCTGGAAAATTACACCTGAAAATAAGAAGAAAGAAAAAAACACCCGATAATATTATAATTATTAATTACTTTTCTTAAGTAAACACTATTTATTTCGAAAAATATTCGGTCGCATTTGGCGTTTAGCAGTTACTTACTTTTTGGTGATTCGCACATGAGTGTAAAGTCAAAATGCAAATTTTTTTTTCTAATGACAAGCAGTTTTTAGTTTACTTTTTTTGTTTCTTTTAAATATATTTAACACAGAAAAAGTAAATAAATAAATAAATGAAAATAATAAACTGTTGCCACTCCTTGGCAGTTGTTGCGTTCATATTTATCTAAATTCTGTATGTATTTCAATATCTGACACAGGTGCCTATTTTAACTTTTCTTTTTTTCACCTCTAGTAAATAAATACATTTTATCAGTTGGCAAATATTTAAACTGATATTTAAAAAAAAAATAAAAAATAAACATACAGTTAATATTTATTTTAAATATCAAACATTTTATTTAAATTTGTGTGATTAGTTCTGTGTCGCCGTATAAATTATATATTTTCTATAATTTTGCAGCATTCGCTTCTCTTCTAATTGCATATAGAAATAATAATCATTAAATTGTTTAACGACTTAATTAAAATAAAACTTGGCTTGGTAAAAAGGCTTAAACACTAATGTGTTCATAAGACATGGACGGTTTAGCTTAAAACACAGCTTTTCTTCGACACACAAAAATATGTATTAATTGTTGCCGTTTTGGTGATCGGTTTTGTTTTGATAACTCCGCACAGTGGCTCGAGATAAAAATAAAAGTGGCGATAAGTCTGTAAACGATTTGCATAAAATAAATTACAATAAAGAGGAGTAGTCATAAGGCTTTTGACTACCGCTTTGTTTTGAGGCTGATACATGTTAATAATTGAATTGAATTCTAAGAAAACTACACGTGTTTTCAATCGTCACTCCCATTGAGAACATTTTAACACAATTATCATTAATATGTGCCACAACATACAAAAAATCATTTAGCACTTTTAATGTTGTTATTTTGATAAATTTTTTTTTAATAAGTAAGAATTTGTTTTGTCTAGAAAATCAATTAATTTAAGTCCACGTTCTACTAGCGTGCATAACGCGAACGCATACGCAATTCTAGAAGGCTATTGTGAAAAAAAAATTCTTAAATCTTCTGCCAGGTGTCAGAAAACATCAACCAGACCTGCCCTTCTGACCAATGACAGCATTGCCTTCGGTTACAGCTTTGGCATAAAGCCTCACAATCGCCTAGAATATGATACGAAATCTCTTCCTCAAATTCATAAAAGGCGCACCTACTGTTACTCCCAATGCCAAGTGTGTTGAGTTGTTTTCGAGTATACATACGAAGGTTATTATTGCTCAAAGACGAGAGAACTTCTAAATGATCCTGGTTGTACGTAACAATCTAGTCCTGGGAAGACCGAGCCCGAGATGTTCCCGTACATATTTCTGGATACTATTCGCCTCAAGGCCGGCTGCCCTCCTCGGTCAGATTCAAAACATATTGATAATTTTGTCTCATCAGTTTTCAATACTTATGTAATAAATTAAAATGGACTAATGATCGAAGACATACAGCCAGTCAAAAATTACATGTGACTATTACTAAGAAACAAAGTAAAGGTATGTACACACGATTGTCATTTACTATAATATTGACAGAAAAATTGTTACAAAATGTGCAACAACCGTGTGAACACACAATTTTTGTGCGGCAACATTGTCACAAAATGTATTGTCGGTGCATTGTATGCCAATAATATTGTCACAATTCTGACAATCGTGAAAACACCCTTCATTTCGATTGACACACAATTTACAGTCATTTGTTATTGTCGCATGTGCTTCATTTAGTGCACCGTACAATAACACCATTGGCAGATACATATTTCTGTTGGCAATGCTGCCCATAAATATTTAGATACAATATTAAAAGTCGGATCTGGCAACGTGTGTCATACAATAATCTGACAACCGTGTGAACAGACAATTATTATTGGCAGAAAAATTTATTGTCGCAGAACTATGTGCCAATGGAATTGTATGGTTTGCTTTCAATAGTGTGAACAGACAAATTACCAGATGGTAACAATTTTTCATTGTGAGTGCATTGCCACCATATTGCCGTATACTCCAATATTGTACAATCTGACAATCGTGTGAACATAGCTTAAGTAAAAGAATAAAATTGTAAGTCACATTGTCAAACACTAGCAGAACGGAACAACATGTCATTTTCGAAAGTTGCTACACTTTCATTTTCAGCGTTCTTCGTGTTTTGGCCACCGTGTGTGGTTGCCAGTAGATTTAAATATTAAATTTTTTTTTTTTAATATTTATTATTTTCTATAAATAGATTACGAGAAATAATTCCCCGTTATTTTTTTTTCTCTTCTAAATGGAGATCTAAATTTACCTTCTTTAACTTACAATAGTCCTTGGTATTTCTAGTTTTTTTTATCCATTAACCGTGTACACATGTTTTGTTTTTTGCTTTTTTCCCTGTTCTACTCGAAGCAAAGACATTCCTTTTTGTTTCGTTATTTGTTATACTTGAAGCAAAGAGTTTCTTTTGTTTCGTCAAGTATTTTTTATTGTGTATATAATGAATTATACTGCTGCGGGCGCCTAGTCATTATTATATATTGTTAGATAGTGCTTTTTATTTTGCACGCCACTTTTAGATATGCATTTAATTAAAATGGGCTAATGATCGAAGACATCGAATACTATTTCTCCAACAGTATTGGATATAAAAGGTTTACTGTATCCCAATATTAGCACTTTGAAATAAATACTTCACAGAAAAAATCGAAAGTGAATTTCAATTGTTCAATAGTAAATTCTTCTTCCAATTAAAATGGTTACCAATTTTCAGCCTACAAACAAATTGATCTTATCAATTAACGTATTTGTATTCATGAGGTTTTTCTACATTTAAAAGTCTATTAGAATGTTACATCTTCTTCTATATTCATATATAATTTGTATATAAATATATAATAAAAGTAATGCTGTAAAAACTTTGTTTTTTTTTCTAAATAAGGAATTTTATTCACTCAATTAACAGATTGTTTGAAAAAAAGTGCAAATAATTATTCCTTTAATTTTTAATTTTTTTTTTTTATCTGGGACCAGCACTCAGGAGATGACTCCTACACATGCGAAGCATTGTGCTGGAACTATAGGAAAGGGATAGTAGGAGAAACGACAGGAGGGGAAGCTTTATTAAATATTTTGCAGCTCTGCTTTTGCACGTTCTTTGTTTATACTCATAGCAGTGCTGAAGCTTCGGTTTAGTAGCCATTTTTGTTATTAGTTTACTTCGCCGGTGCTAAACAATTGCTATCAGCTGAAGCCGGTATTGTTAAGTAACCAGTGACTATGCCTTCGCCACTGAAACCTTCCGACAACAACTGACACACAAAGACACACTAATGCACATCAGAAAAATGCGAGATGTTTATTTTTATTTTAAAATTTTAGTCTGAAACTGGGGTTGAACACAGGTCTGTTTTTGGTTTGTTTGGTCGTGCCATCGCCACCCTCATTCATTCATTCATGAATTCATTCCTGCGAAAACATTTTCTGTGTTTATATCTCGTACGAAAGAATATTTTTATAAAGTTTTTTTCTGCATACCAAATGATATCTCACTCTCATATTATACAAATTTTTGGGTGTCCGCTTTAAGATGTAGTTTTACATATTGCATTATTTACAAAAACAGAAAACAAATGCAAAAATAAATAACGGTAAACAAAAGTTAACATTGCAGTTTCGATTCTCCTTCTCACAAAATATAGCAAATTTAAAGAAAAGAAAAAGCTTTGTTTTTTGTGTTTGTCATTCGTGAGTTTTCTTTTTGATATTGAATATTATTATCAAATACAACAATAAAATGGCGGACCGTATAAATTAATTAAACATCGATGGATAATAATGGCAATGCAAAAAAAAAATTGTTGTCAAAAGTATGTGAAATTTAAGTTTTTATAGAATAATTTTTATAGAATAATTTGTAACATGAATTTCATAAATTTGCTAATAATTCGTCATTCGTTGCTCGAATAGTTATTCACAAAATTCAGGAGTGTGTTGAATGAAAGCAAAAACTTTTTCGAAAAGATCAAATTATGTTTCAATCGTAAGAGTATGAATTGCAAATAGTTCAATTATATTCGACCATTTGCTTAAATTTTGATTGTGAAGTAAAAGAAGCATGCACAAAATTTAGTAATTTGTAACGTGCCTATTTGTATAGATTCATGTTGTGGTTCTAATAACTGATTTCAGTGTTTTGTTATTATTTTGTGTATTTAAAGGAGAATAAAACTAAATTAAAGGATCCAAAAACGATTGAAACTGGAACAAAAACCGTATGCAAAATATAAGCAAAAGGCTAAGGAAATATAAAGAGAATGACTCTTAAAACAACTTATGTATGTTATTTATTTATTTTTGGTTTTGATTTAAAGGAGTTTTAAGTAATAAAAACGACGTGAAATGTCTTTACGAATAAGGTGAGGTAACGAATGACAAAAATATTAAGCAAATATGAAACGATACATATTGGCAGTGCTGATGGCTGAGTAGTTAGCGTGCTGGTTGTACAAACAGCAGGAAGGTTTTGATTCCCAGCCCGGTCAAGTCAAAAAAGTTTTTTTTTTTCTGAGCTACAGCACCCTCCTTCGTCGCTATTTGAGCAATAAAGCGTCGCCGAAAAAAAATATTAAATAAAATTGCTCCCCTTGGCTTAAAAATAATGCATTAAAATAGACATCAGAGACGCCGCAACTTTGCTTTATAATTAACACGTAAATGCAGAGTTGTGCATCCTACCTACCACCTTCACCACCTGTCTCTACTGTGCATTGCCCTTTATAAAGGGTGGTTAAATTTTAAGGCCCGATGTTGATTTTGAATAAAACACAAATTATTTAGGAAATTATTGTCATTTCTTTTTATTATGATAATATTGGTATGGTTCAATTATATATTTGACACCATAATAACGCTTCTAAGGAATCCAAGCACTATTTGGGTTGTGGTGTTCCACTATTTATGTGAAGGCGCCACAGTTCCACCCAGGTAGAGAAACCTATGTCTATCGAGTGCAGGATAATGTGCTGATACAGCGTCGTTCCCTCATGGCAGCTAACTGTTTAGCAAGCTTCCTTGCTTCCTCAATTTCATGTTTATCAGGAACTATCTTACCCGCTTTTTAGCGGCCCTGCTGAGTCGAACCTTCTCGTTCTCTGTTCCTGAGCCATGAACACGAAAGGTGACGAGTTCGTCCCTCTCTTCTCTGGTGCTGTTGGAGGCTTTATCGGGCCCTAAGTTTACAGCAATCTCAATTTTCGCTGGTTCACAGGTTACTAGCAAGGATGTTGTTTTCCGTGAGGCTCTGCTGCCTCCTTTATCATTTTTACTTCATTTTCCTTTTCCTTTTCATAAGGGAACTAAAGGGATATAGTTGGTCGAGCCGCGGCAGTGCGCCGTTGTTACATTAAGGCTGATTACATCCAGAGGGGACCAAGTATCTGGAGGTCACCGTTAGAAGACACACTCACGTAGTGTCATTCATCCCATAGGCACAGTACGAAGAACACCTGGGACTACGGGTTTTATCGAGTTTTTCTCTCTAGATCCTCCATTTTCAGTCGAAAGCAGAGGCACTTCGCGCTGGCGTGGCAATAACCACTATGATCGGTCTTTAGACAATTGGCGATTACCGCCAAGTGCCTCTGTATCTTCTGCCCCTACAGCGAGGCATTACGATACTTCACCCTCAGAATTCATATTTAATGATTTTATTTTCTTTTTGTACGATGTTAAATAAATGTACATACAAGTATGTAAGTCAACATGCCACTTTATAGAGCCGGACGGACGGTTAGGTTTGGTCTAATTCATCATGGTCGCATAGTGATACCTGTAATGAAAAGACTCTCACTTGTTTTAGTGAAACAGACCGGACTCTCTGCTAGGAATCTAACCTATAACCCCCAAAGTGATAAACTACTTACTTCCCGGCTGCATATAACTACTTCTTGTCCCTTTTAATAAAAATGTCAATAAAGACAGAGTTTCTTACAATCCTCATTTTAATTTTTTAGGTGCGGGTTAGTCAAAATGTGAATGATGATTGTGCTGATGAACAAGTTTAACTACTCGTCCTATACAACACTAAAAGGTTTTCTAATTTTAATTTTTAAATTATTTAAGCTTTCTTTTATATTTTTAATATTTTGCCAGTCCTTTGTTAACAACAGCAATTAACGGCAAATTTCTTAATTTAATTTACGAATTTACAAATTCAATTGAAATTTTTGCAACACCTTTCTTCTGCATTTAAAGAAAAATGGAACGATTTCGCCTTAATTGTACATGCACAAATGTTTGTCTGTTTGAAAACCTTCTTGAGAAGGTGTAGGCTAAAATCACGAAAGGGAAAAAACATTTTATCTTAGATTTCAATTAACGTTAAGGTCATCATTCAGACACCTTTAAAACAAACACATTTGCACGCACGTACAACACAAACAAACAAAGTGACACTGTGTGTAAGGAGAACAAAAACAGAAGAAAAAAAAATATTCGTATCATGAGAAATATTTTAATTAAAATTCTCCAAAAAATACAGTAAAGCAACCCAGTATCTGATGCGAAATGTACACTTTTCAACAGAAATAAGAATAAACAAATAAATGATGCTCCAAAATAACTGAAATTTAACAAAAACAAAAAAAAAACATACATAAACAAACAAAAAAAATAAGTGGGCGTTGAAGAAAAAATAAAATAAAATAAAATAAAATCAACAAGAAACCCACCAAAAAGGCCTCAAGAAACCAAATATTTCAACTGTTCATATACTTATGCGAGTGTATCAGCATGAGCGCGAAAAAAGTTGAAGTAAGTTGAACTTTAACGCATTTACGTAAGAAAAAAAAAAAAAAAGAAATCAGTTCATGGTCTAAGTGGGAGCACTAACTCATTCAATTTTTCGAAATGAAATAAAACAAATTTTAATCCAAACTTTATCTTCGTGTTAATTAGCAAGTGAAGAAAAGAGTTCGTTTTTTACATTAAACAAACTACAAACCCGGTTCGTTTCGCCAACACCATAACGATGACAAACTTGGCCAACATTCATTGAATATCATCAGTTTAGTTCAAGGAAGTCCTTTTGTACGGATTTTTTTGGACAAGATAAAATATATTCTGCAATATTATTATTTATCTATGTTTGTAATGTGGTTTAGCTGGGCTATATGGGTGCTAATACCAAAATCGTCATTACACATTTAACCAAATTCCTGAAAAAAACTAAGAAATTTCATATGTTTATACAGGAGCTGGCAAAAAATATTTGAAATATACGAAATATACAAACAAAACAAACTAAACTAGTTTCTTCCTAAATTTTCTTTATACAATAAACATTTTGTTATTCGATTAAAATCTATACAATTTTTTTTTATACTATTTTAATTGTGAATCACGTAACCAAGGCGATTCATGCCACCACAGTTAGTTTTCGATTATCTCGTGAGGATATAGTCTGCAGATTGCAAAGTTCGCAGGATTGCTTGGATTTGTTATATGAATAATTTGTGTTCTCTATTATTAAGAAAGGTTAGCCATGAATGTGGCTTTGGTAGCCAAGAAGAAACAATGCAAGAATAATATGGGATTTGATAAAACTTTCATTGGAGATATCGAATGTTTATATTGGTGGGAGCTCGAATCATTCGGAAGCATAAGCTCGTTCTGAAGCGTCACAGAATCCATAAATTTGTACATCTGATTTTGGAAAATAAATTATCCAAATAGGAATTTGTATCGTATTAATTTATTGGTAGTTTCTTTGAAACTCTTTCCATAGAGAAAGCGCTTTAGGAGCCAAAAACTAATTGCATCCGGTACCATCAATACAAATCGTTTGCATGATTATTTTAGCCAGCCATCCTACAGTATCAACTTTTAGTGCTATTTGAGCTGTCGAGAATCGGAATGATGTGTGATTATGATCAACAAGAATTTGTCTGTGCTTCTCCTCTATATCTGCGTTCAATACAAATCTCTATTTCAATAGAAGAAGTGAGAAATACATTCGAATAGCGGGTTCTGTATACAATATATCATTAGGACTTAATCAGTTTGACGATGCTGAATAGGCATTAAAAACAACGTGTTCTTTTGTTGTAGTGCTGTCCGGCTTTAAGACAGCATGATATATGTTCTGATTTACTTGGAGAGGAAACCTTAACCATCTGTAAATTCAAAATTTTTATATAATTTTACCTCATCTTTAAAGTACTGAGCTCTCGCTCTGGTGCTAAACTGAGCCAATGTTAGCTCATCAGGAAAGCTGCTTTAAAGGATACTATGCACATATCATCCTCGTCTCTTTTTGTTGTGTTCACAAATTTTAACATGCGAGGAAGTAATACGACTCCAACCTTTGGTTTTGGAGCCAATGCGCTAATTATCCAGTCATCGCCACCCTCACTATTAAAGCCCGAAACTAGAAATAAACCTGTTTTTGCTGTAATCTATGCACTTTCAAGAAATGATGAGTAGAAATTTCAATAAGTGTGAGCAATCCTTCCAATATAAGAATGCGGCTCGAAAGACCGAATTAGGAAATAGGAATCATAGGAATCTAAATTTATGTTTCTTTATGTCTCTGGGCAAAAATTATCTTACCAGTACAAGGGCTGAATTCACTTAATGAACCAACTTTTTGATTCCTAGCGAGGTCTGTTCAAAAGAAAAGGTGAATTTTGAATTTTTTTGAAAGTATTTATTTATTCATCAGTATTCATTTTGTCCCCTTTAACACGTTGGCTGCCAAAGCCTTTTTAGAATTTTGTTCGTTCAGTAGCAATGTCATTTAACAATTTTGGTCACCTGAGGCCAACAACTTATTTTTGTTCTTTTTTGTTCCTTAGTGCCCAAAAATAAGTTTTGACTACTCGCGACTTTATTTTGGTCCCTAATTTTGTAGTTATAACGGTTTTTTTGTGTCGCACATTTTCGACATGGCCTGGGAGAACATAAAACATGTGACACAAAAAAACCGTTATAACTGCAAAATTAGGGACCAAAATAAAGTCGTAGTTTTTGTAGTTTTTGCTGATAGGGTAACAGCCAGAAAGAGCTTAAAAAGGACCACCACCTACTACCCAATATGCCTCAATAAACCGCAACTATGTGTATAATGTTTTCCTAAATATTCCCACCAGAAAAATTAATTTTGATACATTTAGATTTTAGCTGCATTATTTTTGCACTGATCTCCATTAACAAATTGAATTTTTAATTTTAAGTTTATTATTATTTATTTATATATTTATATATTATTATTTATTTAATTTATTATTAGGTGTCGCACGAAAATGTGCGACGTGGCCCCAGGGTAACATTTGGGTGTCGCATGAAAACGTGCGACGTGGCAGCCAACGTGTTAAAGTAATCCCCCTCAGATATAATGCACTTATGCCAGTGGTTCTTCCAGTCATCGAAGCACTTCTGAAATGCGCTTTTCGGTATGGCCATCAGCTCGTTTGACTTTATCTTATCAATTGTAGCAAAACGCTTTCATTGGTCTCTTTAGTTTTGCGAATAGGAAAAAGTCGAAGAGATCCAAATATGGTGAATAAAATGGTTGAGGCATGATGAGAGTGTTGTTTTTGACATTTTTTTTTTGTTTTTGCATTATCGTGATGCAGAATCCATGATTCTTTTTTCCACAATTCCGATCGTTTGAGCCGTATTGCTTCACGCAAACGTTGCATAACTTCTTTGTAGTATTCCTTATTAACCGTACGACCTGTTGGCAAGAACTCATGATGCACCACGCAATTGTAATCGAAGAAAACAAAATTCACCTTTTCTTTTGAACAAACCTCGTATTTCGCCATTTTGCGTACTTTGACCGTTCCGTGAGTTTTGTTTTCGTCTGAGAGGGATAAACTTATGGATATCTCAAAGAAATTACATATTCTCTGAAGTAAACCATATTTTTTTTAATAGCGTATAGAATACTTATTATTTTTTGTCACTATTTTGCTTTTTTTTTATAATCCAAATTAGTTGTTTTATGTTTTCAGTTCATAAGTACTTGTTTTTCGGTGTGATGTCTGTTAAAAAATAAAGTTTCATTGAGTTAAACAATAAAGAAATTTGTAGCTATCATAAAATGTGAATTAGTATGCTAGTACTAATTATTTTGGCCTTATGACACATTCGCGATCGCAGGATACGGACTGCAATCTGTCAAAAATAAAATACACTCATTCAAATGAAGACGATTATTTTGAAACCATCAGAGCTAAAGACTGCACGACCACAGTTATAGCACAGTTAACAAACTTTAGATTAATTGCCAATTTTGGAAGTGACAGTGAGTAAATATAATTGTTGACAATATAAAAATAAATGTGAGAACTTGAAAATATTTTATTTTGTTAATGGGAAAAGACTGCCATTGTAATATGTTAATAATCATGAGTTCTTTGAAGTAATATTATTTTTATAAATTTCATATTCAGTAGTTTTCCGATTTATTGAACATAATTTTTGTCAGCCTTGTACATTATAGCCTGTACTAAATTAAAGCAGAACAGCATTGTCTATTTTATTCAAAGCTAAATATCAAAAAAAAATATCAGAACAAAAGTAACGGTATAATGTTATTTACAATATATTACATATATGATTCTAATTGTGCTTTTTCCCTTATAAACTATATGTGAAATTTTTTATTACATACCTTATGATATTCTCATACAGTATGATTATTATTATTATGATACAGCACAATTAGAATCATATACTATATAAATGAATATTCCCAAAATATATTCAGTTAATATAATACAATATATTACTTTTAACAGAATTTAAAAAGGAGGGGTCCTCAATTCCACTGTATTTTATTTATGTCTGTTACCTCAATTTTCTAAATCTGGGCCCGTAGATTCCCGCCCCTGTTCTGCCATCGTGCAGCTTGAACCCATTCGTATACCATACTTGAGATCGCGGATCAAAGATGATAGAATTAGTCCTCTACTCATCACGGTCGTTGATATCAACGCTGAACTATCTGGAGAGAAAATTTCTCGGTGAAGACATGTAATAAATGTGGAGAATTGGGGTATGTCGATAACCCCTTAAAACTCTCATACGTTCCCTGATATCATCACCCTTGAACGCCGAAATGCCCTCCAATCTCAGGGCACCGGCACGTGCCTCCTTTTCGATGTCCAAAAGCACAACCATTGCGTCAGTCGGACAAGTCCTCATTGCCACCGTGATGCCAACACAGATGGTTCGATGTAGTTCACCCAACATTTTCACTGCTCTTCTTTGTTCAACCTTCGGCCACCACACAAAAGAGGCATAGGTGACCATGGGTTTCACCACAGTGTTGAATGTCCAGAAAGTCATTCTGGGATTCAGACACCAAGTCCTAGCAAAGAGCCTCGTGCAGGGAAAAAATGCCCTCGTTGCCCTAGTGGTACCTTCCTAAGATGTGTGTTGCAGCGTTAGGCCCAAATATTTCGCTTCACCTCAGAATTGTCGGCATCTGAGATTGACTTACCTCTTCCTGGTGAACGGCACTTGTGTTGTTTTGGATGAGTTGATGGACGATGGACAGCCCCTTATCGGAACACCAATCTTTTATCTGAATCAGGGCTTATTGCATGCGGTTCGAAACCGTGTCCTCATGCCATTCCTTTATGCACACCACAAGGTCATCAGCATAGCCCTGAGTGACAAAAACCGAGGCCGTCCAGCTTGTGGAGAAGTTCATCGATAATGACAGTCCATAGAAGAGGTATATAACCCCTCCCTGAGGGTAGCTTGTTGTAGCCTTAGTAGACCAAGTCATATCTCCCAACTCAAAGCTGATCTTTGTAGATCTTAGCATATTCGGAATCCATCTGATGATCTTGCCAGGTACTCCCTTTAGTAAACGGGCACCCTCTATTGCCCCATAAGAAATATTATAAAAGCCCACGAAATGTCGATGAACGCACACAGGGGTATGTGTTTGGACCTTCCCAATATTAGTAACAAGGCTATGTATCGCATTCACAGTAGATTTACCCCGTTGATACGCAAATTGAGAGCGATGCAGTGGGAAGTTCAGCAAGCTGTTCTCCTTTATGTATCCATCCAATATCTTCTCCATCGGTTTCCGGAAAAATTAACTGAGATTTATCGGTCAGTACGAATTTGTTCGGCTTTTACCCCTGCCTTTGGAATAAATACAACTCTCGCCGCAGAGATTTGTATGGGCCCATCGTAGCCGTTTTTCATTGAATAGCTCGTTTGCTAGTCTGAGGACCGTCCTGTCAACAGATATATTCGATTCCATCAAAGACGGCATCACGTTCCCCAAAACCCAGCACCGAAGAAATTGAGTGTCCAGCAACATTTTGCTAGTCTCACTCTGATTTCTTGTGTAGCTACCATCCGGACTTCTCAGTGTATACATATATGCTGTTCGGGTGGTCTTAAAGTCTAAGATGAGAAATCCTGCTGCAGTTTTTCCTCCAAGTAGCCCTATTGGACCTCCTCAGTTCCTTATTATACTGAGTTAAGGCTGTCCTGTGGGGAGATCAGTCCTGCGTCACCTTCGCCATGTTGAACAGAACCCTAGCTTAATGGCGCAGGCCGCTAAGTGTACTGTCCCACCAAGGAACATTCCTCCGTGGAGCCTTCATTCTCTGTGGGCAGCTCTCATTATAGGCAGAAGTAATGCTCCCAAGAAAACCGTCTGCCTCACACTCAAGCTCTGCCATCAGAAATATACGCCCCCTGGAGCAGTTAACACTCTGCCCCAACTCAAAGGGATAGAGATCCCAATTGGGCCTCTTGGGATCTCGGTTAATTATTACCTCTGGTGAGAAAGACCCATGTTGAACATTATGTGCATATGGTCCGACATGGATACTTCACCCAATACGTGCCAGTCCGGGATCTCCAACGAAATGTTCCAACTGGAAATGGTGCGATTCAGCACATCTCCCCTAACCGCATTAACAAAAGTCGGCTCATTACCCCGGTTTAGGACAGGCACGTCATACCTAAGTCAAAATTAAATAATTCAGTTGCTAAGCGGACATGGATGCTTCAGAGCAAGTCTCTACACGTAAGGTCCGACGCTGATGATGTGTGCCCACAATGACCCAATATAAGGGAAACTGTGGAGCATGTTTTCTTTTACTGGCCGCGATATGGAAACCGGCGGGGCTGTTGGAAAGGGCAAACCGATTTCGGATTACGCGTGACAACATTGTTGACATGATGCTAACATCAACTGGAAATTTAAATTCTGTGTCTGCTTTCACAACAGAAGTTTTGGTACGGAAAAGGATAACAGAGAAGACAAGTTGTGCAGAACGGGAGAGCAGCATTCGCTGAATCACCGTTTCACCGAAGTAATACTTGACCGTAGAGTAAGTCTTGCAACGAATCGTGCGTATTGCCTACCCCGGGCTACCAATATCTTTTGAAGATTTCCCTATTATTATATTATGTTATTTTCTTTTTTTACTTCAGCGACGTTTTATTGCTTCAATACGGACGAAGGAGCTTTCAGCATGCTGTATTTTTCAAACATAATTCTCTCTTCTTTGCAAATTTAGTCACTAATAAAATTATTGAAAATATTTAGAAATTTCGCATTCGAAAGTAGTAGATTCGTATGCATCTGCAAACTGAGCTTTAGGTTTTTAAAGTTAGCAGTATTTAGAATTTGATTGAATTTAAAAAAATCGTTTGCTTTACGCAATTGAGTTGATGTCACTGGCGTAGTTTTCCAATATACAACTTTTTTTTCTATATTTTTATTTGGAATAAATCAACCAAATTTTAGCAGGGCTTTCACTTCATACTCAAACATGAATGAGACAAGGGTTTTCTTTGTGGTTTCCAACTCCAACAAATTTAATGCCTGTCATACCCGACACTAATTTATGATCGATTGCAAATGTATGGTATATACATAAGCACATACATATGAACGACGATGAATTTATGTTTTTCAATTAAAAAATTTACATTTTCCTAAAGTTTTCACTATTTGTTTTATGTATGTATTCAGCAAAAAAGAAAGAAAAGCAAATAAAGAAATTATTTGCATGTATTTAGCCACTTTTGTTATTTATTTAATTTTTTTTTTGTATGTTAATGTCTCATAAAAATAAATTAAAAAATCGATTAGAAAGAAACAATTTTTTTCTCATGTTTTATTTATTTAATTTTATTTATGAATTCTTTTAAATATTATTAAACTTTTGCACGTCAGCATTGTAAATCATATCCTGTTCCATAATAACTTTTCAAAGTCACTTTGACGTAAATACATTAAAAAATTCTGGGTATAATCTTTGAGATGATTCACTTTACATCACGGTGTCTTTGTAAACAAATAAAAAAAAAGATATTTTTTTTTCTAATCAAACTAAAACTCTAAACAAAAAAAGTACTTCTCTGTAAGGAGATTTATTACTTGTAATTATAGTAGATTTTTAATGTGATTTATCTGTTATTAACACATGTAAAGATCAAAACAACAACTTAAGTTGTAAGTCGCAATTTTAATAATAAACAACGGATTTATTTTGCATAATTCTTATGGCGTTTTCTTTTCTGACAAAAATGTTACATATATGCTACATTTCGTTACTGTTTCTGTTCCATTCTAAAAAATATGTAACATTAAAAAAAGCTATTTCGTTCCTTTCTAAATATGTTGCACAAATAACTGGCAAAATATGCAACATATTTGACCCTCTAATCTCAAGTCGGGGTGATATACTAACCTTTTTTACATCTTTGTGAAGTACTTTTTTGTACAAATAAGAATGATGAAAATCAATATACTCTTCACTTTGACTAGAGTCCGTCAGACTTTTGTTAGAAGAGGATTCTGTTTAATTTATTGTTTATTTCAATGTAAACTTTTTTGATAAATTTTTGGTTTAAAGTTTTTGCAGTTTGTTCTAGGTAATAGCAGATGATTAGAAAACAATGTTGCTGACGATTTTTATTGATAAAATGGTGCTAAAAACCGTAGAAACAGTGAAACGCTAAGTATACATTAATATTAAATCTCAAATATTTTGTACCATTGTGGCAGTAAAAAATGTATCATTTTTTAAAGGTGTGGGCAAACTGTAGAAAATGTTATCCATCGAAAGGGCAACATATTTGTTCAGAAAAGAAATCACCCTTAGTGTATTTCATAGCTGTTTCGCCTTTGTCAAGATGTTATGAGCCAGGGGTTTTGGATGCTGCCACGTTTCCTCAAGCATTTTCCAATTTATAATAATTCATAGCGCAGCTGTTGTCATTCGTAGAATTTGGGTTAAATAAATATATATGTATATTAGTGGTACTTTTTTATAGCGGACTAAAATATGGAACATAATTATGCTTAGTATTGTATAAATTAAAGCTCATGCCAGTTGCCAAATGTAGTTTTATTTATCAGATTCCGGATGAAAAATGTGAGTCTCATACTACAGATAATTAACATATTATTGTTCAACTGAAAATGAAATTATCCTTTCGCGCATTGTGTGTGAACCCAGAAAAATTAGTGCTGACCTCCAAGAGAGACAACAATATGGAATAACTTGCAAATGTGCTTTTATAACGTATGATTTTTCTTCACGATGCGCCGCTTAGAAGTATTACTTTATGTATACATAAGGACATTCGAACAAGAATGTATTTTTTTACATTTATACTGCTATATATAGTGCACTTACGTTAATGCATTCTAAATTTTGATAATTTTTTTGCTGGGAAGTTTCGTCAGAATCGTTAAATTTTAAATAAAATTTCTATGTTCTTACTGCGAGATTGTGTAAAGAAGAATCGTACGAAAAATGTGTACATGAAATAAGTTGTATCCGCTCTTCTGGTTATCATTGTTATCTGAAATATGCTAGCAATTTTAAATCACTCGCTCATCGTGGTGGTAGTGTAAAATAGGTTATAAAATACCGGGCGGTAATTAAAACGATCCTTGTGTTTTAATTTTTCCTACTTTGAAAATAGTCGTACTTTAAAAATAATTTTTGTGCTGCAAAAAGTACATATTAAAAGTTGTACTTTAAAAAAATTCTCCTTTATTTTTTGACAAAAGCTGCGATTAGAAATATTTTACTTTGTTGAAATACTTCTGAAGAAAGCATTTTAAAAATATAATTTTTAAAAACTGTATTGCCTATTTTAGAAAAATATTTCCCAACTACTGGACTTCATTTTAATATCCACACACAATAGCCGCATCTCTTAAAAATAACTTATTAGAAGCAGACCAATTTAAAGTTTATTGTTTAATTACTCTTAATCACTGAAATACTAATTAGTTGTTGTGCCAGGTACTTAGTAGCATTATATTATTATCTTTTGCTTTATTGTCCATTGATTGGGTTGAGTTATTTATTGTTTTTGTGCCGATAAAGTAAAAGTGAGTAATAACGGGGAAACTTCAGCTTAAAATCACATAAAGAGTATAAATATTAATTATTGGGTTTTACCGTAGATTTTAAGATTAAGAAATATTTTGATTGAAAAAAAAAAACGTTTTATTTTGTAGTTTGAAATTTTGGCGTGTTTCCTATTTCACAAATTCTTAGTGGAATTTAATAATACGACACATACACTCACATACTAAACACACTGAGTGTGTTTTACCAACGAACGCAAACACCAACACACAAGAAACAACTACCACTATTTCTAATACACCACACCAAGAACAACAACTACGATTGACGACTAAATTTGTTTTACACACATTTTGTTTGTTGTATTAAGGAAATGTTCGTAAATGACCGAAGAATGTCTACAACAAAACGAATGATTGAACGAACGAATAATGTTGGTTACTGTTGTTTTGCTGCTGCTGGCTGGCTGCTTCATTCGCATACAGAGTTGGTCGTGACAACATTGGCCATCAGTTTAGTTCTGTCTGAAACATCAATGAGTCTCGATTATTTGTTAAATTAGTTTTGTAGCAACATTCCTCGCGTCGAGAACATTTAAACGGCTGTCAGGCTGAATGTGAAAGTATTTTTTGTTGGTCATCTTACATTTTAACAAATTAAAATTTATTTAAAAATATAGTTTTTTTGTTTGAATTCAAAAATAAAAGTGTTGATGGAAAATAATTTATAAAAATAAATTGGACACGCAAGTTAATGCTTTTTTGCTTTGGTGAAACTACTACATACTTCAAATCAATTGATTGTTTTTTAAGAAAAATATTTGAATTATAAAAATTTTCTCATCCCATCTGTGAAAAAAATTCGAAATTGATTTTGTTTTAAAAATCAAAGTTATAATTGAAATTCAACTTAATGTTTAATGCCTGCAGAAAGTCTATGAATTTAATGAAAAAAGTTAAGAAAAATTTTACGAAATCAAAAAACCAGTGTTAAGCAATAAATGAATGTTTTTTTACTTTTTTATATAAAACATAATAACTAAAAGTGAGTGTAAAAAATAAAAAAAAGTTATATGAAAACAAACGAAAATATTTAAATAGGAAAATAAATAAAACCGTTATATTTTATATGTGTACTACTACTACCACCACAAGGGGAAAACTATTAAAAACGATTGATTTGAAAACGAAACAACAATAAAAATAAACAGCAAAAGTTTCTATTTATTTTAATAGTAAAAAACTTATATGTAGATTAAAAAGACACTAGTAAAAACGCAAGTTTAAACAAAACGTTACAAATCGACAGCACAACAGAAACAACAAGCAAAGCCTTTTTCAGTTATAAAACTATAAAAACTACAACACCTACAACAAAAAGACTTGGCTAATTTGGATACTATATTTTTAATATTCTTCCATGTTGTGCTAACATTTTGGTCGTTGTAGCACACAACATAAAAATACACTCGCCAGCTTGCAACACTCACTCAAATCCACACACACACACACACACACAAGACCACCACCACCACTAGTCAATGATTTTATCTTGCGATTACACTAAAATCTATGTGGGATTATAAACTCAACCCTTAAATCTGGGGGCTACAATGAGGCCAGAAGTATACGATGTAAGTATCACTACAGCACATTAAATGCAAAGTTTTTCTTCATTTGCTTTTATTATGTTTTGCTGCAAATGCACATTGTAGCCGACAACAACAATTATTTATTAGATATTTTAAAGAGCTTTTTTTCACATCCATGAAGAACGACTTAGGGTGATGGAAATAAGTATTAAAGAAATATGTGTATATAAATAAATGGGAACTGTATAAGTGAATGGTGATGATAGTGTAAACACACAAAATCTCTAAGTACCATAGAAGAACATTCATTGCTTTTTTAATATAATTCTTGCTGTTCAAAAGTCATAGAGACAAAAACAGATTGCTTGAACAATGAACCGACTCAGCGATCGACTGAATAATGAAACAAGGTTTAATTATAATTTATACAAAGACACTAATGTATATTTTCGTTGCATTGCTTTAATTAAATTTTTAAATATGCACATTATTCTTTTTCATATTACAGAAATGAACATGCAGTGTAAAAAATCTACTTATGTATGTATGTATATCAGTATGCTTATTTTTTCCAACAGTAAAATGCAGATTATACGTTTTTGAGGAAACAAATTTAAGCAGACTTATAATAAATAAGATATGTAGTTTTGTGCTTTTACTATTGTATTTATAAAGCATCACATGATTGATGGCTGCTGGCGTAATAAATCAAAATATTTTCGAAACTTTTTTATCTGTTTTCTTAAACATTTTCGTACAATTTCCTATTAATGTCTCATTTATGGCAAAGGCCATTAATATTACCTTTTCAAGATTCTAGTTGACATGAAATTTCCAATGCCCACAAATTTTTATAATTATTTTTTAAAAGTAACCTTCACAGGTAATTGGGTTTCCAAAGAAGAGTTCCTAGTTGCAAGACATAAGTTAAAACACATACATAAATACATATATGTATGTATGTATGTCTATAAAAAAATAATGACTGTCGATTTGAAAGCTTTTCCAAATCAAGTGATCGGAGGAGTTAAGCCCAACATCCAACTTAGTCTCTATTATTCAATCAATCAATCCTCCTTTCAAAGAGTTTGGCAAAATTTGTTACAGGAAGTACAATTATAGATAAACTTAACTACTACTATATTTTTATGAAGCTGCAAGCATACAAACATTTAGCATTTTCTCTATTACCTGTTTAAAACTCAAGAACTGAATTATTTTTTTTTTAGTAATTTGGCCGACGACGTTGAAACTTAATTGCCAACTGTATACTAATGTCAAATTATTACTTTTATTTAAAGCATGATCTATGCCCCTAACAAATCACTTGCTTTTTAACACTTCAATTTGAACTCTATACTGAAATCAATTTTCTGACTTACTTGTTAGAAAAATTTAAATTTTCTATTGATTTAACAAAAACTATAAATAATAAAAATAGCTAAAAGTTTGTAGCAAAGTTTCACAAATTGATGAAGTGCATGATTGCTAATTGTGTTTAGAAATATCTATGGATATGAATGTGTGCCCAGTCATTTTGCAAATATTTTGACAGCTACTGTAAGTGGTAGTTTAAAATAAAATCGTTATTTTCAATAATTTTATTATATAAACAAGCATTTTTGTGTGCATTTATTTTCTCTATATGTATTCATCTCATTGTTTGCATTGACGTAATAATTAATTCGTTAAAAAATGTAAATTTAAAAATAAAACTGAAAAGTGCGCATTTTAAGTGAAAAAAACGTAGTTTCATGATAAAACTCTTATTTTAATCATTTTATTTTTTTAATTTCAAAAAAAATATTTTGTACGTATGTATGTATGTATGAATGTATGAATGTATGAATGTACATATGTATGTACGTACGAGTTCCTACCAAATTTCTGAAATTCTAAGAAATTATGATCGTGTAAAATATGACATTTTTGAAAAATCAAAAAATGATATTCGTGCTCAAACTGGATAATAAATAATTTATGCATTGAAAATCATTCCATTTCATTTGTATGCCAAACTTACTTGCACATTGATATCGGTGTCATGAGAGCAAAAAGGTTTAAAATGACTAAACTAAAGAGAAGTGAACAATAAAAAAAAAACATAGTGAACAATAACAAAACACCAACAACCAGAAATCCCTACAATTTAAACAACATGATAATGCAAACCCTACCATGAATATAATGAGCAAATAGAACGTGTATGTAGGTACATATGTATGTACATTTATGCACGTGTGTGTTTGGTCACATAAAACAACAATGAATGACATGTACGTACATAAACAGCAGCAACAACATTAGCAACATTAACACGAATAGCAAAAAAGAAAAAAAAACTTACAGTACACACACTCACACACACGCACTTAAGCAAAATTTTACATTTTACTTGGACTCTCGTAGTTGCTTGCTGGCATTGCATACTTTTTGTTGTAACGAAAAAAAAAACTGTAAAAAATTATGCTGTGCATAGTGGTGAATAGGTGAGATATGATGTGTTTGTGTGTGTACATACATATATACAACCCTTGTTTCGTGTTTTTTTTTGCGTTATTTCATTATGATTGTTGTTGCTGCTACACATTTTCTTTCTTTTTCAAATGGGTTCTGTGTGAATT
This sequence comes from Dexiosoma caninum, assembly GCA_963924685.1. Lineage (NCBI taxonomy): Eukaryota > Metazoa > Arthropoda > Insecta > Diptera > Tachinidae > Dexiosoma > Dexiosoma caninum. Next base: position 50,471,542 of record OZ004728.1, on the reverse strand, counting down.
TGTGTTCCTTGTTATTGTAATTTTACATGTACCCTTATGAAAGCAACAACCGACTAAAGGCGAAGAAATACCTGAGCTCTGTATATTGTAATATGCATTAGGAATGTATGAACGTGTATGGCATGAAATAAATCAATTGCCCTTTCACAAGAACGCAGCTTATGGCGAGAAATTTCCACTTAATGCTAGTTTAAGGGACTAACGTTAAACATACATATACAATATTCTATTCTAGACTAATGCCTTAATAAATATTTAATAACATTATTAAGTGTTTACAGTGTGTTCAAAATTGATAATATGCGTAATAAACAAGTCAAAGCTTGCAATTAGAAAAATTTATATACATACATACATATATGTAATAGTAAATACGTAAATAGTATTTACAGAAATGTTAGTGTGTTCCTCTTAACTTTACATTTTAAATTTTAAAGCAGTTTGCGCCGAAAAACTGTCTTATCTGAATGATTTATTAGTTAAATTGATGAACTCTCATTAAATTTACAAATTCGTTCCTCTGCACAATTTTACTCATTTCCATTGATGGAAAATTGAGTCAATGTGCCGCACTAATGCCAAATGCTTTACCTACATACTCGTATATTAAAATCAATTAAAACTTTTCCCTACAAATATATCGTTCTTAAAATTTTTTCAATACCATTGTTATCTTTTTATTTCTTTTTAGCTAATTAATTATCTTAATTGTCCATACATATATTTGGGCCAAGTTTATGAAAATGACATCATGTGCTGTAAAGCAGTATTAAATAGTTCTCATGCCTCTGAACTATGAACATACGAGTACATACATATGTATATGTATATGTATATGTATATGAATATGTATGTATGTATGTATGCTCATGCTTGCAGGTCATGATACAAATAGCCCGAATAATAATTAAACGTTTGACGTTCCTTTAGCTCATACTTGTACAGCAATTTAATACTTCATTTTATATTTCTGTCTGTCTGACTGTGTGTCTTTCTGTCTATTTAAATATATGCAAGTGTATGTATTTGTGTCATACTTTAATTATTTACACGTACATATGCACACATAATTGTTTTTTATTTCTTGTTTCTGATTGGGGGTATATTCTGGCTGAATAATACTTTTGTTGTGTCTGCAATAATTCTAGTAAAATGCCGACGTAATCATACCCCAAAGGAATGGAAATAAAACAAATAATAATGAAAAAAAAACTAAAAGAAATAGTAATCCATGGTATTTTTATTAGGTTTTAAATTCATAAAATTATTAAAACATATTTCAGATAACAGCAGTCGTTCCTCAGTCACTTGTAGCTATTCTTTTAGAAGCATGTATTGTACGAATAGTTGAAGTAATTACGGGCAGTACGGTGCACCTCATCCACCCGTTTTGGTTATTTTTCAATTAATTCTTTTGAAATGAAACAGACGGTTTTGTGTTCGCTTAATGACTTCTTAAATGGTTTCTTATTGAAATTTTTTATTCAATTACGATGAAGATGTTGCAAAATAAAAAATACTTCAAAATTATAATTTAATTTAACAGCAGCAACAATTTTACTGGGTTCAGCATTAAGATGTTTCATTGTAGTTGCTTTTATGTCTGCCATTGCTGTAGCTGAAATTATTTTTAACTTGACCGCCAAATTTAGACCTTTCCAAATTAAAAAACAAAATAAAAAATAATACTCTTTAATAAAAGAATATACTATAGTATCTAATTTGTGCCGTCTGTCTGAGAAATATGCAGGGAATTTATCATTGGGAAAAAAGCAATATAGAAGTTTAAAGATACCTTGTGATGCTACATAATTTGTCAAAGGCTGAAATGAAACAATTTCGACTGTCTAATCTTAAAATGGCTTGCGTACAAATATTGGCCTTTCCAGTAGGTCCAATCAAACTTACACGTATGTGGAACAGTAATTGTAGGGAATTATTTATTATTACCAAGACTTCATGTATTCCTTTTGGGTTCGTTGTCTTAATATGTAAGTTTGACTCTGTGAAATACTTTTACTTTGCAGAATGTGTTGTTAGACTCATGTACTTTTTATTTCTAATAAATCTTATTCAACTTCAGCAGCTTATGCAGTTCAACAACACTGTTGCATTCACGTCAGTTCATTACATTTAGTTTAACACTTAAACAGCTTCTAGAAAAAAGATCGCTCAGGCACACAAACAAATACAAGCATACATACAAATTTAAATAAATATTTAGGTTACGCATGCGTTAATCATCTGGCTGACCTAGGCGTAATGCCAGTTGGTTGCTATTGAATGCTGATTATGTGAACACATGTAAAAAAAAAGAAATCTTTGTTTTGTTGCACAGCACCACAGATGATGATTATGATGGTGGGAAAGATCATAATCAACATCACCATCATCATCATCATCATTTTGCACGTACAGAGAGCATTCATCTCGTCATCTGACTCGTATGAAAGAAAAACTAACTAAAAAATAAGTTAGAAGCTGATGTTGATGTTTGTTAGCCATTGACGAAGCAAATCAACGACACAAACTAATCAATAAACATGATATTAAATGAAAATACTAATAATAAGTAAATTGTGAGTATTCATGAGATCGTTGCGGCAGAAGAAGTGAATATATGTACATACACCCGTACGACTATCTAGAGAAATCTTTTTAATGTTGTGTGTGCGCTCGGCAGATGCTCTTGTCGATGATAATTATGATGAACAGTTTACTATTTGTTCATGTTCATCATGCATGGGCATTGTTGTTTAGGGCCACACCCACTGTTGTAAATATGTTTTTAAAGGTGAAAATATTTTTCAGCAATATTTCATAAGAAAAATGATAAAAAGTGCTCATGTACTTACGCATCATAGTAAACATTTTGTAAATATATGTAGTTGGTTTTGTTGTTATTTCGCTTTGTTCGCCAGTTGTAATATTTGTAGATTTATTAGAACCGTGTAAAGAAGCGAACACATACACAAAGGAAATCGAAGAAGAGAAATTCAAATAGACTGAAATGTAATGATAGAAAGTACTTACATTGTTAGTGTTTTATGATCATACGTGTCTTTTATAATCTTTTCCATAAGCGGTTATTAACTTGGCCTAATTGTAGAACTAAGGCTAAGGTTCGCTGGAAGGGCATGAATTTGAAGGCATTGCTTGAAGGCAAAAAAATTATGAAGGGTTGTTAACTCTTGTTTATTATTCTTTGCTAATTGTTTAGCTGTTTGTTATAATAATTTTCGCTAGTTGAGTGTTATGCAAAGTTTTATTGTATTGGCAAATATACGGTTATAGATTTCACAAAAAAATATATTTATTTTTAATTTTGAATTTTTTCCTATAAAAATTTGACGTAACAACTAAATGATGTAGACACTTTCTTACATTCAAAGCAAATATTTATCAATTTACATAAACTAATTTGAAGTCTTATTATTGTAATAAGAAAAACCTTTTTGAAAAATCAAGAAGGAAACTTATGGTTTTTATTAGTATTCTTCTTGGATTTTTAAAGAAGATTTTCTTCCTGATTTTATTAGGCGACCTTATTGATATTTTTAAAAAGGTTTTCTTCTTGATTTTATTGGGCTATCTTATTGATTTTTTTTTAATAATAATTCGTGATTTTAATTGATAATTTTATTGATTTGTTTTGTTTACATATTTCCTTAGGAATACATTTAATATAATAATAAAAAGTAAGTACTATTACCAGTATTTTTTTAGTCGAATAACTTTAAGTCCATTGTTCAGTAAATAAAAGTGGATAGGCCGATACCGTTTCTCTTTCGGATATAAATGTTCTGAAATAATACTTAAGTGAAAATATATTTTTTTCATAAAAATTATTTTATACTTACCATATTACTCCTCCATTCCCTTAAGCCTGCTTTTTGAACTTTATTAGCTCCCCAGTGTATTTTTGGTCCAATTTCTTAAATAAATTTTGAATATCTCCAATTTCAGTTTTTTTTAATATCGTTGTGGAAATAATACCAAAAATTAAAATAATGTGGCACGTTTCATCGCACAGTTCCCACGATTTCAAAATAGGCAAAATATCGATATCTAGAGTTAACCTTTTTTGGTCCTCCATTATTAACACTCTTTCAATAATTAAAATATTAAATCTTTCTTAAATTTAATAAATATGCACTCTATTATTATTCAGATTTACACAAAAATACTTTCGACTTCTTCACTTTCCATTGGTTCACTTTCAACTGAAAGTTTAATTTTAATATTAAAAGAATCTTTAAATCTTGTTCTTTTATTTCAATTAAAAAAAACAACGTTGTCAGGAATTCAAAACCAAATAAATTAAAAATTTTATAATCAAAAGTATTTTCTTCTTTTTATATCTATTTAAATTAATTGAATAAAATTATATTTATGACATGAAAAATATTACAACTCATTTTTTTTTTTTATAACAAGCCTAAAAACGTTTCATAGAGAAAATCTTCTTGATTTTATTAGGCAGTTTTGGCTCTGTGCACCTCAAAAGATACAGATAAAGAAAAACACAGGCAGTTTTTGTGAGTGAAATATTCACTTCAGATGTCGAAAAAAGCTACTACCACATTAGTTGCGTTCTTGTACTTTTTCTATACAAAAAAAAATTAATTTTTTCTAGTACAAGACTTATGTCCAGTAATAAAAAAAATTAACTTTTTCATACATCCCAAGGAAGGCGCCCAAAAAAATAATTACCTTTTATTTTTTGCTTGAACCAGCACTTAGGATATTTTTTTTCTTAGACCGGCACTCAGGAGATGACCCCTACACATGCGATGTATTGTGGGGGAACTAGAGGAAATGGATTGTAAGAGAACAGGAGGGCAAGCTTCACTTCTTACAACTCCACTTTTATACGTTCTTTGTTTTTATGGCAGTGTTGTAGCGCCTCTGATGTCAAGGAGACGTATTAAATTTTTTGAAGCTTCGTTTTAAGCGCTCTGATGTGATTATGGATTGTTTACAGCTGAAGCCGGTATTGTTCAGTGACCAGTGACTTTGCCTTCGCCACTGAAACCTTCCCACAACAACTGACACACAAAGACACACTAATGCACATCAGAAAAATGCGAGATGTTTATTTTTACTTTAAAATTTTAGTCTGAAACTGGGGTTGAACCCAGGTCTGTTTTTGGTTTAGTAGTCAACGTGCAGACTACCATCCATCGTGCCATCGCCACCCTCTTAATTGGAAATAAAACAAAATAAACAAAGTAGGGAAACAGTGCTGCAGCACTTGTACACTTTTATTTTATTTTAACTGACTTTATATACTCGTATATATAAATAAATATATAAAAGCAACAAAAAAAAACATATTTTGTTAGAAAACTAAGAGTTTTGTCGTCACTTAGCAAGAGATATTTGCGTCCTTGTAAATATAAAGAACATATTTAAAACGAATTTCATTTTCTGGTTACACCAGCTTCTAGTTAAATTTATTTTAATACACATCGTTGTTAGGTGCGTAATTTATACAATATACATCAAGATTTACAGGGATATTTTACATCGGTGAGCGAAATTCGTTATTAATTATTTACTTTTTTGTTTTGCTTATCTCTTACAAGATATATATTTAAAATTTTAAAATATTTCTTATATTTTATTAATGTTGAATTTTAGCGCGACTAAATCTCCCAATCGAATTGAACAAACTCGATTAAGAATTTATTGTATAGATATACATTTCATATGAATAGTGTCAAATTTATTTTGAAGAATTTAAAGAGTGCTTTATATTTTTTATAATATATTATTTATTATACGCTTACAATTGGTTATCATACGGAATAACCGAGCATTTTAAGCACGTTCTTACCTGAAAGATTTTCAGTCATAATTTTACGTATTATTTCACATTATTCGGCATTCAAGAGTTTTTGATTGAAGAGAAAATCCCCGATATCGCTGAAACGGCCTTAAAATTTAAATGCTTTGCTTTTCATTTTTAAAGTATTCGGTTGTTCCATTAATTTGTATGTGCGTATATACACACATTTATATTTTATATTTAAAGAATTTATTATATTTATTTATTTATATACTAAAACAAATCAAATTTCGTTTTATTTCATTTGAAATACAAAGTTCAAGTGCCTTTTTTTTATTTTTGAGCGCCGCCAAAAGAAAGAACAATACTTTAACAAAACAAAAACATCTAAACACAATAAATAATAAATTCCTCAAATCAAGCTTAATAATACATGCTAAATTTTTCTCGCATTTATTATTGCGCGTAAATTCGTATCAGCGTCAATTAAAAAAAAGTGAGAGCAAAAAACAAAAAAAAAATCAGTTAAATGAAAAAGTCGCAGTTTTCTCTACTGGTTGTAACCACCATTTAATCTACCACAGGCATACAAGCATATTGATGGGTGTTTCATTTCATAAACTGTGATTAGTATTTATGTTTTTCATTTTCATTTGTATACATACATACGCAAACACATGTGCATTTTATAAGTCAAGACCATTTGTTTGTTTAAAATGTTCATTAAATATGGAAAGAAGGGCTTTTCATACTCGAATGCAAATAACTTTTTCTTGTCCCTGCCACAAAATACGAGCATGCATCTACAACTTACACTCCCGGCCGTTTGAATGGGAATATACTATAACTTTTTATTTTATTAACTTATTGTGTGAAAGATTGTGCTATCGACCTGTAGAATGTTATCGTGTGCTATAGAGTGAACGACCTAACCAGAGCTCCAAGTCGGTCCAAGGAAAAACTGTCGGCGGCGTCGGCTTGGCCAAGTTTAGTCGGCTATGAGCCGACCATTTCATTAAAACTTGTTTTCTAATGGGGGGTGGAGATGGCGAAAGTAACTACAAAATTTCAGACTAATTCATAAAAACATCTCGCATTTGTCTGATGTGCACCTTTCTGTGGCGAAAAGTACTGGCTTCAGTTGCATCAGAACGCGTGCCTTTGTCGGTATTGTGCAGCACTGGCGGAATAAAATAATTACTAAACAATGACTATTAAAATTGAATACGTCTCCTTGACACTAGAGGCGCTTCAACAGTGCTACAAAAACAAAGAACGTGCAAACGCAGAGTTGTAAGGTATAGAAGCTTCACCTCCTGTCATTTGTCTAACTCTCCCTTTCCTCTAGTTTCAGCACAATGCATCGCATGTGTAGGAGCCATCTCCTGAGTGCTGATCCAAGATAAAAAAAAAATATTATTTTCAGTTTGTTTTTTTTTTATCTGGGACCAGCACTTAGGAGATCACTCCTACACATGCGAAGCGTTGTGCTGGAACTATAGGAAAGGGGTAGTAGCAGAAATGACGGGAGGTGAAGCTTAATTAATTATTTTACAGCTCTGCTTTTGCACGTTCTTTGTTTTCATACTCGTAGCAGTGCTGAAGCTTCGGTTTTAGTAGCCATTTTTTTATTATTGTTTTACTTCGCCGGTGCTACACAATACCGACGAAGGAAGGCGTTCTGATGTGATTGTGGATTGCTATCAGCTGAAGCCGGTATTGTTCAGTGACCAGTGACCAGTGACTATGCCTTCGCCGCTGAAACCTTCCGACAACAACTGACACACTAATGCACATCAGAAAAATGCGAGATGTTTTTTTTTTTTTTATAATTTTAATCTGAAACTAGAGTTGACCCCAGGTCTGTTTTTAGTTTTGTAGTCAACGTGCAGACTACCATCCATCGTGCCATCGCCACCCTGCTGGAAATCCATTTTTATGTTTAATTTCATCATTATTATATTATAAATAATGATAAGCGATATGTGAAACAACAAACAAAAGCAATAAAATACAGGATATATTGATAAAAAAAATTAGAGGGACGTAACGATACGTTGTTTTTGCCGATTCGAATTATTGGCGATTACTCAAGCAGAGTAATTTTTTTATTATACAAAATTACAGTGTAAGAACTTATTAATATTTAAAACTGATATTGATAAAATTTAGAAGAGAACGAATTGAATTTGAGTTCATGCTAAAATTTCCAAGAAATTAATTTCACTACTATTTTGTTTTGATTTTATGCTCTCCTTTTTAGTATGTTATATCTCTTAGTAATTATGCCAAATATAAGTTTTGAAAATTAAATTGTTCGTTCGAAAAACTTTAAAAAATATTTAAGAAGAATACAATAACATATCCCCATAATATATCGCCGATATCGAATATCGCCATATTTCGCTTTCGATGTCGATTATATCCTTATAAAAAATAAACAACCTTGTCTCTATTTCTAATATATTTTTTATAATACATATTTTTTAGCATTCTTTTCATAAAAATTTAGAATTTTTCGTCAATAAGTTTTCGCAGTGCTGACCCGTACTGTTGCCTAACCAAAAGAGATAATTTGGAAGATCTGGATTTTAATAATAATTTACACGATATTTTGAAATAATTGCTATTTGCACAAATGTTAAAGAAAAGCTCTGCTCAGAAGGGAATTACTCATAGTTCGAATCGAAAGAAAAAGTTTTCGAAGAGCAATGCAAATACTATCATACCAATTCAAAGTCTTTTCATTTCGTTGCGAATTAAACTGCTTACTTGCTGGAGTTTTTGGTTAATGCCTCATGCACTTTTCAATATGACAGCGTTTCAATTCAAACTGGCGAATCATGGCGTAAAATTATGGCGACAATGTAAACGGTAAACGGGGTGATGGTGGCAAGTAGTCAGCATGTTGGCTCTGCAACCAGAAAGACCCAGGTTCGGTTCTCATCCAGGTCAAATCAGAAAAAAGTTTTTTCTGAGTTTTCCGTGCTACAGCACCCTCCTTCGTCGGTATTTGAGCAATAAAACGTCGGCGAAGTAAAATAATAAATAAAATGGCTCCATTAGCTTAAAAAAAAACATCAGAGACGCAGCAACTTTGATTTATAATTAACACGCAACTGCAGAGTTGTGCAAGAATTAAGCTCTATCTTCCTACCACTTTCACCACCTGTCTATTCTCTACAATTCTAAAATTTCAATAAAATTGAACGTACATCACATATCAGATAAAAGAATAAGAAACTGGAAACTGAAATAATTACGAATCGGTTTAGTTTGGAAGAAATGTTCTTATGTAGGTATTGTTTATCGATAGATAGTCGGTCGTTCTTGTTTATGTTATCAGGAGTGTACACTATGAGTATTTGTAAGTTTCGTATGTATTTTACAGTCACATGCATAAGTATCTCTATGGGACAATCGATAAACAATAGAAGTGTTGAATTTTTTTTAATATATAAATTTAATTTGTTGAACTCAATTTAAAATCAAAAAAATGTGAATTTATCTTCTAGACTTTGTTGTTGGCCTAAAGAATTTTAATTAATATTATTTTCGTTTCTGTTGTTTGCTTTTATTATTTTAAATTAAGACAAACTTTTTATTTATATACAATAATTTTTATCTTATCGTTTGTTATTTCTGTTTTTTTTTTTTTTTTTTTTCATATTTAATATAGAAAGATAGACACGACATACTCGTAGTACATTTTACTATATATTGACTTCCATAATCGGAATAATAAGTTGAAGTGTAGTATATGAGCACATGTTTACTTGGAGGTTTGTAGCAGTAACGCAGAGCTGGAGCAACAATTTTTGACCGCAGTTTCTTTAAAAAATAATGTCGGTCTGCTTTCAACTTCAACTATTTCATTGCTATAGATTAAACTATGCGATACATACGGTATATTATCCAGTAAACGAATATAACCGATGATTGATCACTAAATAAAAAAAAATGTTAATAATAAAAATAAAAAAATAATCTTAAAAGTAAAATAATTAAGCTTTCGTACTTATGTCCATTACGAACAATACTTTGATACTCAGGTAAGATTTCTAGTTTTTGAATGAAAGAATAGTTCAGCAGAAATCGACGGTTGTTTACTAAAACACGTCAAGCTAATATTTTTCTATTTCTGATATCTAAGAATGCACATTATTTAGATTAAAATATATATTGGCATTGCCACAGATAGTTCCACCGGGATTGAAAATTAATATGTTAATATCACCTCGTAGAATTTCCTGATTTTTGATTTCAATACAAAAGTACGCACGGAACGAATGAAGGGATATGTGTAAACCGGTATAATGAAAAATATAATTAAATTTAATGCAAAGATTTTCAGAAACATCTAATATCAACTTCATCGAAATATCCTCTCCAAAGTGATGGAGAGTATGGTGAGTTATCACATTATCAGGGAGTTCAGAATAAATTCACGTGTACCGCAAGTTTCTGCACTTTCTCCTACTCTAGTTCTCATTTTTATTAAAAGCCTTCTCTGTCAAACTTCCAATCCCATCTATTCTTTTGCGCATGATAGCAAAATTTGCCATTCATATTCTTTTGATAGTAAAACATACTTCACTGCAACTAATCTCCATACAATCTACATCACCTATATCCGACAGAAAATGGAAAACAACAGTGATGTGTGGGTCGGTGCTTCAAAGTATATTTTGAAGTTACTTGACCGCATACAGGAGAGAGCAAAGAGTCTCATCGGTGGAAGTAGAGTAGCCAACTTTATTCACTCGCTTGAGCATAGTCGAAATATGTGGTGTATCTCACTGCTCTGTCGCTACTTCAATGGAATGTGCTCCAATAATATCAGGGAACTCTTTCCCGAACTCTGACATTTTTACGTACATCGATTTTGCAGCGATTCGTAGTATGCATTACCGACGGAATTCCTTTATTAACCTACTGCGGAAGTCTTCCCTGATAACGTAGAAGATGAAAAGTTCAAGTGTAATGACCACAAACACCACTACCTTTAACCCCCTCCCCTAAACATATTTTCCTAGTTCCGGTGCAATGTATTGCATACAAAATACATTTTTTTTCCAAATGACTCTGATAATATTCTCTTGCTATGCTGTCGTATAGAATATAATTCCGTTAGATGTACGTTTTTTTCATTCCATCGCTTATTTATATTAAATTATTACATCTATTATATATGTATATATCGTTACCTTAATATAGAAAGGCCATAACTAATGTTTTTCTTACGATACAGGTGAAAGAAATTATTCATAACAATTAAGTGTTGCAGTCGCGATTATTTTTTAAGGCAGATTTTTTTAAATTATTGTAACGATCACTCCATACTACAATTTATTTGCTTGGTGTAGCAGCCAACTCCACAATGGTCTCTTTTATACTCGTATGCGCCTGTGTAGGCAACATTGAAAAATGTCATTCTTAATTTTTCTGCTTCATTTTTGACCCTGAATAAAAAGCCGCGTGAAAACTTTTAACCAAGGCGATTTTATAACAGGTGGCTGCATTAGTTAAAATTCTCATCAGCTGTTCAGTTGTCAAAGTTGTGTTCAACTCAAAGCATTTTAATACGTAAACTGCTTGACAACTTGGCAACAGAATAAAATTGTTTTATTTGTAAAAAAAAAAATGCTGTTGCCGTAGAGACGAAAACCCCTAGTATGAATTCGCCTTGCTTTTAACATTTTTTAAAAATAAAATAATTTATACATTAGTAATATTAAACAAAGGTTTTTTTATTTATATGTTGCTACATAACTAGGTTTTTATACCTAAATAGCCATTGCACGAACATATCTACATTATCTAAGCAACGGTCAGATCGCATTTTTCTGATGTACATTAGTGGGTCTTTGTGTGTCAGTTGTTGTCGGAAGGTTTCAGTGGCGAAGGCTAAGTCACTAGTCACTGAACAGTAACGGCTTCAACTGATATCAATCCACATTCGCATCAGAACGCTCTCCTTCGTCGGTATTGTGTAGCACCGGCGAAGTAAAATAATAATAAAAATGGCTACTAAACCGAAGCTTCAGCACTGCTACGAGTATAAACAAAGAACGTGCAAAAGCAGAGCTGCAAAATATTTAATTAAGATTCACCTCCGGTCATTTCTCTTACCATCCCGTTCCTCTAGTTCAAACACAATTCATCACATGTGTAGGGGTCATCTCCTGGTGCTGGTTCAAGATAAATAAATAAAATAAAATTATTGTTGTTCTTGAGTTATTGAGTGCTGACAATATATTAACGTATGCTTTTTGTAAGCAGGAAAGCGAAAATATTTCAGGAATTTCATAGATATGTACGTAACAATTATTTGTTTTGGTAGAAAGTTGAACTGAAAAATATTCGCATGCGTTGTGGTGTAGATAAGATTATTTCTGAAGACATTTATTTATTATCGGTGAAATCGAAATCAAAACAATTTCAGTTTATAGAAACAAAAATATTTATGCTGCTCGTATGTCTGTATGTACAAGGTGGGCCAAAAGAAATCACCCCATTGGAAGATGCTCTAATTTTTGCAAATGGCGGCCAATGTCAAATCTGTTTTGACATTTGTGAACTAGACAGATGTAGAATACAAGTGAACAAGCGCGTTACCTACGCCCAAGCCATGCTTAATCTCGAAGACGAAGTAGACGATTTTTCGATCAAAATCATAATGAGCGATGAGGCTCATTTCCACCTCAGCGGCTACGTGAACAAGCAAAACTATCGCTTCTGCGGTGCCAAAAATCCACGCGTGATGGACGAGGAGCCATTACACCCGCTTAAAGGGACAGCATGGTGCCCTGGTCACGCTGGAGGAGTCATGGGGGCATTTTTTTTTCGAGGACGCCGCTGGTCAAACGACAACAGTCTACAGCAATCAATTGTGACGGCGCCCATTTGGCTGATATCATCTTCTCGACTTGACCAATAAAATTCTAAAGGTTCAGATAAACATAATCAAAAAACAGAATCGAAGTTTTTCATTTAGAAAAAAAATGAGAGCCAAACAACATCGGATGACTTCTTTTGGCGCACCTTGTACATCAAATTCAGTGCAGAACGAAATAAAAATAAGAATGGAAATTTTTCAAGTATGTATTTAAGTGACAGTCAAGATTGGTAAGGAAACAAGGAAAAGAATTCACTCAAAAGCTTTTTGCTAATCGTTTCTAATTAAAATTATAGATTTTATCGATTTCCGAAATTCCAATTTAAATTCTTTTACTGTAAAAAACCAATGATTTCAAAATTTTTTGAAGGTGAATATAAACGAGGAGCTGATGTCATGGATTGAAAATCGTAAAAAATGAATTGTTGTATTAAATTACACACAGTTGTTGACAATCAACTTTGGTATTCGCACGCTACCAAATATAATTGCCAACACGTGAATGGCAAAATGACTCGTTTTCCACATGAGGTGTTGCCGTGTCTTATTTTTGTTGCTCTGTTGCTCAGTGACACTTTCTTTTTGGTGTGCATGAGTTTACATTTCTTATATTTACGAGTATGCACATATCGACCGACCCTTAACTTCAAATGATGGTAAGCGACGTTTTGTAAAAAAAAAAATTATGATTAAAATTAATTTTTTTTTTTAACTAACCATAGTTTAAAATTTACAAAATATCAAAATTGTTGATAACTTTTAACATATAAAGTGTTAGACTTCATTTAAAAATAAAAAAAGAATTTAAGCAGCAAAAACCTGCTCCTCTAAAATTTTTGTTGCGGCGCTTACGAGCATTTGCTGCTAAAGGGTCGATATGTATTTACATAAATACATGCATATGATACAAACTTTTATAAGTGTATGTTTTTAATGTTTCTGCGTGCAAATGTATTCTGTATCTTGTTAGGAATAATTTCCATAAGGGTTGCTTAATATGTTCTCGTCGAATCAATCAATCATTCATTCATTAAATCGGCTTTAATATAAATATTATAGTTACATTGTACTTTTTGTTATTGTATTCTTAAGTGATAAAATTTTAACCCATACCTCATTGCGCGCCCTGTTGACGATTGCATTAAAGAGATTGCAAATCGATTTTGTTTAATGCGATTGAAGCAAAGCGACAACGAAGCATTAAGCGATTAAGAGAAAAGGAAATATTGAAAAGGGATTTTCAAATTTAGAATTAAAATTAATAGAATGACAAATAATCCTGCTTTTACACAATCTTTTTCATTTTCACTCCTTTTATTTTTAGAAAGAAATTACAAAAAAAAATTTAATAACTGGCAGGCAGTGTAAAATGTTGATATCATCTCACTTCGGCATTTTACATGTGCCAAATTGCTCTGATTTATTACAAAACAATAACGATATCGTGTCACACTATCCTTAGTAAATCGACACCATCATCTGTCATATAATTTTTTTTAAAGGCCGGCAACACTTGTTCACTGAGCGAATTATGCTGGGAACACAATTGGGAGGAACGACGTATTTCGTCTAGCACAACGAATTCGTCGGTGCGTCGGTCGGTCGTGGGGGTGCTGATGGCGAGTAGTCAGCGTGTTGGCTCTGCAACCAGAAAGACCCAGGTTCGATTCCCAGCCGGGTCAAATCAGAAAAAAGTTTTTTCTGAGTTTTCTGTGCTACGGCACCCTCCTTCGTCGGTATTTGAGCAATAAAACGTCGGCGAAGTAAAATAATAAATAAAATGGCTCCATTAGCTTAAAAATAATGCGTCAAAAAAAATCAGAGACGCCGCAACTTTGCTTTATAATTTACACGCAACTGCAAAGTTGTGCAAGAATTAAGCTCTATCTTTCTACCACTTTCACCACCTGTCTGTTTCTTCCCTATCCTTCTCTCTAGTTCCAGTGCAATGCATTGCATATATAAGGGATAGCCCCTGAGCACTGGTCCAAGATAAAAAAAAAAAAAAAAAAAAAAATAGTTCGTTGTATAAATTGGCATTGTGGCGCACAATTACGACGAAAAAATTACGTCTATGTCCAATCGGCCAATGTGTCATCGTATAAAAAGAAATTACTTGAAAAAATTAAATATTAACAGTTAACAATTAAAAAGCAATTTTATGGTAAATATAAATTGTTTATATTTTACTTAAATGATGTGTGTTAAAAATTAAACAATTACTAAAATACAAATTAATTTTATTTACTGATATATTTGAAAACTGAAATGAAAAACGGTAATTCTCTATCAATTTGTTCGTCGGGGTAGGAAATATAAATAAATCTATGGCAGAGTTCGTCACGCACGACGAATTTCATCGACGGTGGTGTTGTGTTAATTGTCATATGCATGAATGTGATCGCAATTCGTCGTTCGTCCCAATTGTGTTTCCAGCATTAGTTGTGGTAAATTCAAACCTTGCAATTATATTGTGACACTTTATATTTATAGTTTACTATTTTTTTCAGTGTTGATTGTTGTTGTAAAGATAGAATTTGCTTTTAACAAAAGAATGTTTTTTTTTT
Organism: Dexiosoma caninum; assembly: GCA_963924685.1. Lineage (NCBI taxonomy): Eukaryota > Metazoa > Arthropoda > Insecta > Diptera > Tachinidae > Dexiosoma > Dexiosoma caninum. The sequence continues at coordinate 50,456,286 of OZ004728.1, read as the reverse complement.
TTTAATTTTTTGGTCGTGGCAATACTGGTTACCACCATTGTTGTCTTTGTTGCAATGGTAAGTAAAAGAAAAAAATAAATGTCGCCGTCATTTATTTAAAGGGTGGTATTTTTCCCTTTTTGCCATACAAGGACTTAAATTTTTTTTTTAATACTTTATAATATCAATAAATTTCAAATACATTATAATTGCTTCATTACAATAACGAATAAAAATTATACTTCAAATACTAATGCTCAGCTGAATAAAGCAAAAAATAAACAGGGGCGCAAAAGAAAAATATTTTTATTTTAATTAAGCTGGTGGTAAATTTGTGTAACAGTAGGAGGAAGGTGTGAAAAGGCTTTAATAAAACATCATAGTAGCATTATGAGTAACAATATAAACACAATAACTGAAATAATTGCATTGTAAGGAGAGCACACTTAAACGTTTCTTTTCATACTAAAGTGTGATTTTTTAACCGTTTGGGTTTTGAAAATTGAAAATAAAAAAAACACGGAATTTGCAAAAGTGAATGCAAATTTATTTCATGCGATAAATGGGTGCCTGTCATTTACTTTTTAAAAATTATTTGATGTAAATTTTGTCGCGACTACGGCGTATGTGGTTGCTCAGTGAGCTCCAATTTTGGTATGTACTTTTTCCAGCATTTCAGCCGGTTTCTTAACAATAGCAGATGTAATGTTCTCCTCCAGGGTTGGAATTGTGGTTGGCCGGTTCCAGTGCACGAGCGATTTCACGTATCTCAACACAAAAAATAGTATGGTGGGGTCAAATCGTATGCTTTTGGTGGCCAAAACGTGCCATTAATTGCTCACCAAACTCGCTTCTCCATAGCTTTATGATATTCCATGCCGTGTGGCATATGGCACCGTCTTCTTGCAACCACATGTCAACCAAGTCCATATACAAAAAAAAGTCGGTAATCTTCGTACGGTAGCTGACTCGATTGCGATTTTATTGTTCTTGAAGAAATATGGAATAATGATGCCGCCAGCTTACAAACACTACCAAACAGTGCATCTTTCAGGGAGCATTGGCAGCTGTTGAACTGAGTCTGGCTGCTCTTCACACCAAATACGAGAATTCTGTTTGTTGACGTACCCATTGGGCCAAAAATGAACTTCATCGTTAAAGACAATTTTTCGATAGAGAAATGGATCATCATCCAACAAACGATAATACGAGTAAGTCACTCGCTTTCAGTTCTAGAAACTGGAGCGAAATTTAGTCATAAACGACGACAGAAAGGACGATCATGAAATGTTAGTTTACGAAACACTTTTCGAACGAATTCTTTCGAATAATAAAATTCAATGATTTAGAAGCGTTGTTCGTTTGTTAGTCTTTGCATGGTTAAATGACAAACTTTATTGAGCATTTTTGCCATTGTCACATGTCACGAATCTACTTGTTTACACTGAAAAAATGTATAGTGAAATACCAAATAGGAAAACAATCACCCGATACAAGAAGCAATGAAAAAGACAGCAAAGCCGGAGAAAGGGTATGTACATATGTTTGACAGAGGGGGAGAGAGTGAGAGAGATCGAAAAAAGACATTTAAAGGTCATTTTATAAATGAACTTACAATAAAACAACATTGGACATTCGTTTGCTTTTGTGTATTTTTGTTTTTGGTTTTTTTTTGTATTACTGCTCTGGCTTCTTTCTTTTAAAAATATTTTTGGGTGGCATGTCGTGTCTTGCAGCCATCACGTTTAAACAATATAATTTCAATTTATTTTCCATCACGTACGTACAATGTTAAAAAGTCTTAAGCTACAGTGCTTAAACATTTCCTAAATATAAATAAACAAGAACGTTCTTCGATAAATGTTTGAATTGGGAAAGATGTATGGATGGATGGATGGATGGATGGATGGATGGATGGATGGATGGATGGCTGGGTGGTTGGCAACAACCAAAGAAAATAATCCAAAATGACACCATCAACTGCCGTCTGCCAAGAATTTGAACAGAATATTAAAATCCTCACACATGTTATTCATTCGCTAACATTTTCTTCGTTGTATTGAAAAAGAAAGGAAAAAATAATAAAAGACTTACCAAATTGTCGTAATTATTATTGTTTCTTGTTACGAATTCAGAGCTACGAATCGTGTAAGCCAGTGAGTGAGTGAGTGAGTGAGTTAGTCATAGATAGGAAGATTTCAATGCCAATTCAATCAATATGCAAAACACATAATCAAGAACAAACACATTCATACAAATAAATAATTCACAAGAGCTTAACTCATGAATACAATATCATATAATCAATTTCTAATAGATTCCCATAGTCAGCACAAATTAACAGACGTACCGTACCTACTTTCGTACATTTTAAGCTTGAGTGTCGTCTATAAAAGCAGGTAATTACATATCCATTAAATTTCATTTTGTTCAAATACTCCCCAACAATATGAAAGAAAGAAATATGTATTTCATACATACAATTAAATTAGATGGTTGAAAATATCATATTACCATGTAGTTACGCATGAGTACGTACGTAGTTTGGTTTTGGTTTTAGAGTGGCTTTCTGCATTTAAATGGTATTTTTATATCGTTCTTAAGTTTAACAATAATCCCTATAAAAATTAGTTTATAATTGAAATTTTTATTTTATTGTTAAGCAAAACTTTCAATAGCTTTGACTTGTAAATTCAATTGTTAAAGAGTCCTCAACAAGAACTTGAATTTTTAATATCGATCGAAATGGTGTCTTTTTCTTTTCCTTTAGAACAACAAAAATAAAAAAAAATCATTTACACTGCGAAAAAATTAGAAGAGAGTAAATAAGCAATAGAATTACCGCAGAGTTTATTGCATTTCGTTGGCCTACTTCTGCTTAACTTTGTAGCCAGTCAGACTGGCAGTGCAAAATTTTATTTCCATTTTCCTTCAGCACTTTTTTATTTTTTTAGAAAATTTATTGCTTGAAGTGCATAAAAAGGTTGGGTTTTTTGTTAATTTAGTTTTAAAGTTTGCATATTGTTTTTATGTAAAAACTTTTTTCAGTTTCCAAAGAGAAAATATTGTTCTTTTTCATGGACGGTGACAATTTTGTTTAGGGGGTGGGAGTTGTTACATGAAAGTTTGTTTGATGAAAACTTTTTTACACTCAAAATAATATATCTGTTGATTTACGTTGAATAGTAGGGTTAGGTTAAGTGGTCAGGTTGCTGCATGTAGAGGGCTCAATTTATTATTATGGTCCCATTGGGATACCTCTCGTATTTTTCGATGTTTGTAATCACAATCACGGAAAAACCGCTTAATGGAGTTGGAAGAAGTTTAGCAGACGGATAGCGTATGCCCCAAGTTAAAATGGAGGATACTTTTTCATGAGTAAAATCGGGTGGGGAAGAGGAGAGGACGTAATTTACCCAACCGATTGGAAAGAAACTTTAAACACAGATAAATTAACGATTTTAAAAAAAATTGGATCACGAGGCGAGAACGGGCCAATTTCGCCTTCCCCGAAACTATATAAGCGACTGCGATGACAGTTCAAACACAGAAAGAGCTATGCAACAAATTAAACATAGAAAACATTCGTAAAATTGCAACTATAATGAAATCTCTGCAAACACAATGTGACGTACGGCCCAAAATGCTGGATCACTACTTTGTATACAGCCCATTATATGAGTATCAAATTGAGGGTATTTCTATGAAGGGAACTCCAAATGAAATATAAATCAATATTGCGGACGACTCAAAATGGCGTACAACTACATAAGTGGATGTGGCGGTAGCGAACCCCACCGGGTTAATCTAATATGTTTATAATAGTATATACATATATGTATACAGTAAACTTTGTAAATAAGAATTGACATTGTTGGCAATCCAAAATTATCAGAATCAGTTTTCTTTCTAGAAGCAGGAGTTTCATTTGAAGAGAACGAAGATTTTGTTTCTGATTTAGTTTTCATTGCAATTACTGGATGTGAATGCCATTAATTTTTATATGAATTGGTTTCAAATAGAATTCAAATTCATTAACGCGAAATCGATTTCAATCTTTTACAGCTCTGGTCAAAGTGAACCTCATGTATGGGAAATCTCGACGTATTGTTAGTTTTTTTCTTGGACCAGTGTTCAAAGTAACTAAGAAAATAGGTTGTGGGTAGGAAGGTGGAGGGAGAAGTGTTTGTGGACATTCAACTTAAAATTTTCAACAATTGATGCGGAAGACTTCTGCAGGGAGTTTATTCAACGAACGATGAGTTCGGCTGAAAAACGAATTTTCTCTGTAGTGCTTAGTGCAATTTGCTAGCAAATCGACTGTTAATACATGCGATCTCGAGGACAATCTGGTCGCCAGTAAAAATGTTCGAGTTTCGGCAATGCGTTCCCAGATATCATTGGATCACATTCCATTGACGTAGCGATAAAACAGTAATGCACACCACACATTACGACAATGATCCAGCATATCGGAGAGTTGACTACTCTACAGTAATCGATAATGCTCTTTGCCCTCTTCAGTACACGGTCGAGTCAAAATAGACTTTGAAGCACCGGCCGGAATTGAGTCAATAGTTTTGAAGAAAATTATTTCATGCTTGAATTTTAAGCCCAATATTTCAATTGAGCAACAAACTTAAGCCCCCATTAGACTACACGGTTTTTGCATTTAACTTGTCAAATTTTGCACACTGTAATTGTGTCAGTTTTTGAATCCATTTCACAAAAATATTTAAATAAAATTTGGTGTTGTAAACGAACAATAACTATGATAGACATAATAAAACATGTAGTTTTGCAAGCAAATATTATAAATCTTCTGTAAAATAGCAATTTTGACAGATAAGCAGAATTATGTACATATGAGTCACAAAGTTGACAAGACAGATGTAAAAAACGTATTGTCTAATTTAGGGCGTAACAGTTTCGATTCATTCTCAGTGTGTGCTGCCGTGATTCAGTTCGGATTGAGTTTTTTCCTTTTCTTATTACCAGCCCTAATTTCTTCAAGTGTAGTCAATTGTCTGACAGGAATTATCGTACGTACATAGTCCCAGCAACACAATATATGTACGTATGTAGCTTTGAATTTTAGCGAATCATACCAGAAAAAACGTAAGCGAACGCGCATAAACTTACGAAAAACAGAAAAGGAAAACACACACACACACACACCTAAGTACAACAAATCCATACACACTATTTATTTCGTTTTTTAGCCAACAAATAACATCTACAGACATTCGCTTTTAATAGCTTTTTTTTCTTATATTTTTTAGTTCTTTCCTTGAAATAAATATTCTTTTCTAGAAGATTGAATTCGCAAACCAATATTCGTTAAGGCTCTTAGAACATTTGAACGCAGCACTCACACAGCCATATTAGAAAGGCACACAACACACGAACACGTACGCCAGCATGCATACTGTCTCATGTGCTGTTTTTAAGAATGTATGAGAATTTAATCGTATAAGGGTTTGTTTTTCGCAACACACCAACAGACGAAAAAGGACAAGAATGGAAAAGAAAGGGGATAGAGAAACAGAGCTTTTTTTCTTTATTGCATTGGAATAACAGGACTAAAGTCTAAGAAAAGTTCCCAAAGAATTCATACAGAAATAATAAAAATAATAAAAAAGAAATAGTGCTTAAGGCGAATGTCTATATAAGCATTATTATATACTGCAAAACACATTCTTCATACACATAAATACTCTACGAGTATGAAATGAGGAAGGTTATATACGCGTACTATACGAACAGCAAGCAGCCAATAAGCATTGCAACATATGAATGGAATGAAATTTCTCTTTTATTTAAAAGCGATTTTTCATTATTTCTGTTAATTTCTTTACTTTATTGCACGGTTTTGTTAGCTGGGTTATTCTCCATATACTATATGAATGGCACAAAGTAGAGTAGCAAAAGAAAAAAAAAACATACAAGAAGAAAATACAATAAAATAATGGTTTTGCCAACACAAACAGAAAATCAAAAGGAATTCATTTGCCCAAAAACAAGCACAGGATCTTCTCAAAGTCACTAGTATGGGGCAAAGCAAACGAGTATTTCAAATAAATTTTAATTTATATTCTTTACTAAAGCATAAACGAGTGTAAAATAAAGATAAAATACAACAACAACAACAATAAAAAAAAAAAAAAAAAAATAATGCATAAACATTTATATATTCATATTATATGTGTCCCTACTGTGTTGTTGTTCTTATTTGCACACTCTGTTTTAAAAGGCCAAACGTTCCAGTAATAAAAATAATACTTAATAATAATAATAATAAAAAAAAAAACATTAATCGTTTAAATGTCAAATAATAAATCTCAATTTCACTCGTTCGGCCGGCCAAAAACATTTTTGTTTTTATTTTTATTTTTATTTAAATTTTTTTGCTTGCATGGTCCAAAGACCGCAGTTAAAAAAAAAAGAAAAAAACCTTTTGTCTGGTGCGAAATTGAAAAATGATAAGAATCGTATGAAATCATACGTTATTTCCTCAAGGCTTTAACGTTGCACTCCAAAATACTCGTACTTAATCCTGATGGCCACATACAACACACAAAAAAAAATCAAAGGAATTCAAATGTTTTGTTGTTGTTTTCCTTTGCAGAATATAAAATATTGATTTTCTTTAAATGTAAAGGGTGGTTAAATTTCAAGGGCCGATGTTGATTTTGAATAAAACACAAACTATTTAGGAAATTATTGTAATTTTATTTTATTATGATATATTGGTATTACTCAATTATGTATGGAACAAAATATCGGCCAAATGGGCGCCGCGACCACGGCAACAGTGGATGATCAATTTTCGAAGAAAATCATCTTCAGTGATGAGGCACATTTTCACCTCAGTGGATTCGTCAATAAACAGAATTGCCGCATTTGGGCGAATGAGAATCCAAGAGTGATTGTCGAAAAACCAATGTACCCACAAAGAGTGACTGTTTGGTGCGGTTTATGGGCTGGCGGCATCATCGGGCCGTATTTTTTCCAAAATGAGGCCGGTCAGGCAGTTACTGTGAATGGTGTTCGCTATCGTGAGATGATAACGAACTTTTTATGGCCCGAATTGGAAGATATGGATGTGGACGATATGTGGTTTCAGCAGGACGGTGCCACTTGCCACACAGCTAACGAAACAATGGCTCTTTTGCGCAACAAATTCAATGGCCGTGTTATCTCACGTAATGGCGATGTCAATTGGCCGCCAAGATCATGTGATTTGACACCGTTGGACTTTTTTCTTTGGGGTTATTTGAAAGAAAAGGTGTACGTCGATAAGCCAGCAACAATTCAAGAGCTAAAGGATGAGATAATTCGGCACATTAACGGTATAGAACCTCCATTATGCCTCAGGGTCATCGAAAATTTGGACCATCGGATGGAGGTGTGCCGCCGTGGTCGCGGCGCCCATTTGGCCGATATTTTATTCCATACATAATTGAGTAATACCAATATATCATAATAAAATAAAATTACAATAATTTCCTAAATAGTTTGTGTTTTATTCAAAATCAACATCGGCCCTTGAAATTTAACCACCCTTTATATTTGGTTGGCAGCACAATGAAAAAAAAAACAACGTTACACTTTTTTGTAAACCTTCTAAGCCAATGTTATTTAACAAGTTACATAAATGATTAACAGATTAGTTGGATTGACAGCAAGGTTCTTTATTATTTCAAATTACCACTCGTTGACTGATTGCCTTTTAAATGAGATATTTGCGTTAATCAAGTAATACCCAGAGTATTATGTACTCATTAAAAGATTAAGACGATTGTCAACACTGGTTGTGTTGCCAAACATTGACAGCTTGTTCAATTTTTTTTTTTAGCACTTAATACCAATTAATATTGTTATTAATTAAGAAATATTATTATTAACAAGCAACATTTGTTTTTGTTTATTTACAGGTTACCGCAGTTTACACTCAATGCCAGGATTATTTTTTTTATGATGGTAAGTTTGGTTATTTTATATTTTGTGAATTTTATTAAAATTAACCAATACAAAAAACTCGGTGGCAGTTGTAAATTAATTAACTTTTATTATAATTGTTATTCTTAGTCGCACATCTTTTTTTTCAGCGATTATGAGTGAATAGTGATTATGAATTGAATAGAAAATGAAGCAGCGTTACTGGAATTTGAATAATTAATCAATAATGTTGTGCAAATTATTAACTTGTTAATAGTTCTAAAGCGTGATGAGCATTTTCTAACGAATACGAACCGATTTAGTTGCAAACGTGTTTGTCATCTCGAAACAATTTTTAATTAAAATTTTGTAATAACACTTTAGGCATTTGAAATGCCACTACTTTAGCACAAATTGATTTTATACAACTGATTGCAATGCTTTAAGCTATTTTCACACGATTGTCAGATTGTACAATATTGTAGGATAGGGCAATATGGTGGCAATGCACTCACAATGAAAATCTGTTACCCTCTGGTAATTTGTCTGTTCACACTATTGAAAGAAAACCATACAATTCCATAGGCAGACAGTTCTGCGACAATAAATTTTTCTGATTGCATTGATACTGCTGTTTTAGAAAAATTTCAAACCATATTGGATCTCGTTATATTGTTGCATCACAGACTCAACTTTAGCGATCATATTTCAATGATGGTAAACAAAGCCAATGGAGTACTTGGATGCATGAAACGCTGGTCTTTTATTTACTTCACTTGTTCGACCAACTCTTGATATTCTATTCGTATCAATAGTATTGAATCAGTTCAAAGACAATTTTTAATCTTCTGTCTCCGTGGTCTTTGATGGAACTGCTATATTTTACCGCCATGTTATTAGTATTAGTACGCTTGCTTTCATTATACTGCCTACTCTAAAAAGTCGACGATCAATGCTTAGTGTTTTATTTGGTCTGGGCCTAATACGTGGTAATGTTGATGCTGAGTACTTGTTTAGACAAATAAACTTCAATGTCACCGGGAGAACGACCCGAAATTTTCAACTCTTAGGATTGAAATACTACCGATCTTTTTATGGTAATAATGATTATTTACGTCGCGCATGTAATGTCTTCAATAAATGCGACCATATCGACGAATTTCACTTTTTATTTAAATAGCTGTATTACTTATGTAGTTTGTTTCTTAGTAATTATCACATGTAAGTTTTGACTGCCCGTATGCCTTCGATCATTAGCCCATTTGAATTAATTACATAGGGAAAAAGGAATTTATTTTTTTACATTAATTTTTTATATGTTTGTGTTAGAAAGGAGAAATGTTATAAAATTCAATTTCCAAGTACTTTTTATCCAGCAAGGTTCCTCTTCTTCGCCGTCTTGGTTTCTTGCTATTTTGTATATTCATTATTATTATTATTATTATTATTATTATTATTATTATTATTATTATTATTATTATTATTATTATTATACATTATATTATTATTAATATAATTTTGTTTTTGTTAATTTTTATTATTTATATTTTGCGAGAAAAGACACGGGTTTAATGGTTCAGTTGACAACACCGTTAAAAACATTCTCTTAAGTCTAGTGAGCTGTGGTTATGGAGAAAGTTGTACAAAAAATTCTTATCTCAATTTACCACATGTTACGAGTACCATGTGCAATAAAGCCATTTGGTGGCACATAACAAAGAAAGAAATTCCAAGCTCTTTTTTTCTTTTTTTATTACTCGTATTATACGAGTGTATTAAAAGAATGTCGTAATCAAGCAATTGTTTGCTGCAAAACTTTTTATGTGCCAGAAATTTCTTTGGGCAAGATTAGTTTTGTTTCTTTGTAAACTTTAAACAGTTACAAAAAAAAAATAAGAAATAAATTTATAGACTATTTGTAGATTAAAAAACATACAATACAAATACATACAAATATATTTTTGTGCGAAACTTTTAGTATATATAATCGATAAATGTAGGAAATCCTTGTGAGCTCTTTAAGAAATAAGTTCTGTATTTTCTAAAAGTAATTTTTATATATTACGAAATAATTTTGCAAAGAACTAGAGAAAAAGAACAAAAAATTCATTGTTCTATAATAATTTATTCGTACATATGTATGTACATACATATAGTTTACATGATGTAGAAAGTTTCATAAAAACAGCAAAAGACGTTACGATATATTTTTGTTGCTAAAGGCAGGACTTCTATTGTTAAAACGTAAGTCAAGAGATATATTTATGGCTTCATTAATTTGTATATGTTTATACAGGGTGGCGCAGAATAAGCTTTATGGTTTAAATGGTTTATAACTTTTTTATTTATGCGATTATTATAATTTTTTTTTTTTTTAAATTTAATTTAAATTTTTTGCAATTAGCTTTGAAAAATGATATCCTGTAAGTGATGTCCATTTTCTGCTTCGCACATACGTGCTCTTTTTTGCATAGCCGTGATAGTCCAAGTTGTGTCGAACGCCTCCTTGTTGATGCTTTTGACCAGTGTGCACGGTAGGTGTTCTTCCGGCATAAGGAAGTGTTCTTACAGACCCATGTTGACGAACATTTCCAATCAAATGGTTTATTGCTGACGCTGTGGGTGCAATGCTCCTATTAAAATGACGACGATATGCACGCTGTGTCAACACAATAGACTGTTGGTTTGAAAAATAAAATTCAATTATTTTTGTACGTTGTTCGATCGTATAATGATTCATAATTAATTCCCCGAATCTTCTTTACAAAAAAACAAAGAAAAAATAATAATTATAAAAGTTATAAAGAATTCAAACCATATAGCTCATTCTGCGCCACCCTGTACAATTATATACATTTTAAGCAATATGTATTTGGCGAACAATAGACGCAATTGACTTGCAAAACAGCTGATGTCTGGGTATTTGCCAGTTGAAAATAGAACACGTTCTAATTGTAAACACTGTAGCAGTAGGCTGACTTTTACAGAAGCAAATATCTACACACACCATGTATGAATTTAGAAGTGGGAAATTTGACATTTACATTGTAAAATACATATGTTCAAAGCAGCTTTAAATTATTGCAAGAGTATTGTAAATATGTATATACTACGTGCTCACAAAAATCTACATACGATTTAATTTCTTAATAAAAAATACTTTTATTTATTAAAAGAAATACAGCAAAATTGCTTTTCTTTCCAGAGAAAAACGATCTTTATAGAAACTAAAAAATAACAATTCATTTGTTTTAATATTACTGAATGAATCAAATAATAAATTTCATAAAATGAAAAGTTTACATACGATGCATTGTTAAAACTTCGAGGAATATTATAATTTATTTAATGGCTTATATGATCTCGTCTTGCGTCTAAAACTTGTTTAAGTCTTTTACGCATCGAAGAAACTAGATTTTTTCTTATTTCTGTGGAAACTTTTCCCATTTTTCCTTTAAAAGCATTTTCAAGTGGTAAATGTACGAAGCTCTTCTATTCCTAAGTTTCACAAAAGTCTCCTGGAATATTCTTATAAGTAAAAAACAAAAGAAAAAATACTTTAGTATATAAAATAAAGATCCGATTAAATGAAATTTTGATATAGTGTGTAGAGTTTTGTGACTTGGTGCCAGAGTTGTAAATGAATCATTAGTTTTTGAATTAATATGCGAATCATTCATGCACTGAATTAGCAAATTTTTCTATTAATTTTTTTCTTACAAAAAAATTAATTGAATGGAATGTGAGTCAATTCAAATGAATTTGGTAAAAATGAATTGCAAATCATTTCCAATTCAAATGAATTGCAATTTGTTTTCAATTCAAAAGAATTTATAGAATGAATTGCAATTCGTTTCTAAATCAAATGAATTTGTCAAAGTGAGTCAATTCAAATGAATTTGGTAAAAATGAATTGCAAATCATTTCCAATGCATTTGAATTGAATAGATTTTGAATTCATTCAAATGAATTAGAAAGAAAATTTGCAATTCATTACCAACTCACTTGAATTGAATTTGAAATTTCAATGGATTTTGTAACTAAATATGCAGTAATCATCACTGTCCTTTTGTTATTCAATTAATTTTTTACGTAAAAGACAGCAAGCATTACTCTCGTTTTGTATATCACTTAGTACACTCCAAAGACAAAAAATTCTTAGATTTGAAATTCCCATGATATACATACTGGAATTGTCAGGTAGCGGCATAATATATAACATAAATAGTATCAAAAAGTTTGTCGTTCGGTGGTTGTGGGGGGCACAAAATTTCAAAAATTATTAATTGCTTCTTGAATGTTAAATATGTTTTAAAATAAAAATCAATTCTTCTTGAAGAAACTTTTTTTTGATCAGGCGCGGATCCAGGACAAGGCTTTTCTATGTTTGTACTGAATATTTTCATTTTGCTAAGAGAAATTTCCATTTTTTATTTCCCCTGGATTTGCTCTTGAATTTAATTGATTGCAACTCATTTTTGATTTCACTCATTTGAATTGCCATTCATTGTTTTAGTCCATTTGAATGAATTCAAAATCAATTCAATTCAACCGTATTGGAAATGAATTGCAATCCACTTTAACGAATTCATTGGAATTGGAAACGAATTGCAATTCATTCTACAAATTCCTTTGAATTAGAAACGAATTGAAATTCATTTCTATCTAATTCGTTTGAATTTATTCATTTTTTTTTTATTGCGAAAAGATGTAATTAAAAATTTAGCTAATTTGTAACGAATTATATATAATTTATATAGTACATATATTCAAAACAGAATGATTCATTTACAACTCTGCTAGGTGCACATATTTATCTTGCTTTACAATATTTTATTTATGTATCATCATATTATGTGAAGCATTGCTATTTTCCTTAATCTAGATTTAAATAAAGTAATTTATAATTTAACTACTAAATACGATTCATATACTACATACACTATATTAAAAAAAAAAAAAAATTATTATATGTTGTCCATTCTATTTTAGGTAATGTTTGCCACTGCAACAACAGCATCTCTAAAAAAGACAAACGATGTTGTGATAATGTTGAAAAATCACGAGATGGCATTACATGTCAATGCCGGCGGCAAAGTGACAGCAACAGATATATCTTTAGCACGTAAGTACAACAAATATGACACACATACATCCATACATACATATGTTCATACACATACTTATGTAGTTACATATCAAATTAAAATTATTCAAAGTGAGTAAATACACGTTTGTCTATCTAGAAAATTCAAAAAGAAAAAAGTGTTTACTGTAATTTCCAAACAAAACACACAAACACCTTTCTATACATAAATACTCAGAACCGAAGCGAACATATAACTACAAAGGCAAATTAACATTAAATAGCAAGCAAACAATGTAACATATGTACGTTCAGACAAGTGCCACGAACAACGAGTAGTCGGTTATAGGGGGCTTTCGTGTGTGTTCCTGTATGTGTCGCTGCGGTATAATTCATTTTGTTCTTGTAGGGGGAGAGTGTAACTGTGTTTTTTTCTTCATCTTCTCCTGCATTTGCATTTATATTGTTTAAAGTAGTTTTATTGTGTATTTGTGTGAGTATATTTGCATAGGATGATTGTAAACATTAAAGGGTTCTTTCGTTTCTGTTTTTGTATTGTTTTTGTTTTCCATTTAACTATTTATGCATGCAACTCAATCTAACATCAAGTGGCGATGGCAAGTGATGTGATTTTTAGTAGTCATTTTTAATGTTGTTGTTGCTGTTTTGTGTTGTGTTTGTCGATGATGTTTTTTTTGTTTTTTAAAGCGGCAAATTAATAAAAATAACAAAACACACCTTACATGGAAATTTTAATTCTGTGAATATCATGTTGGCTATTAAGAGATGTTTAAAATGTAAGCAAAATATTTAATTGAGATGTTAAAATAGCTGAAGATTGCCTTACGTGTGACTTGTTAGTTTTGTGTAACTTCACATGTTGATGGCAGTGGCTGAGTCAACACAGAACATGTTGTAATTGAAATTTGGTTATAGGACGTAGTTCTTTCGCACTCAGATGTAAAAAATAAAATGTGTAAAGCTGGTGGTGCAGTTGGGTGAGTAGTTAGCGCGTTGACTCTGCAACCAGAAAATCCACAGTTCAAGACACCACATTTTTCAATTGTGTCTGTGCTAACAGGGCTATCTCATTATTCGGTATTTGAGCAAACGAGCTCAAGATTAATTCAAGATTACCACAAGGCTCCATTCTTTCTCCTACCCGGTCTTCTTTATTTCTTAATGACCTTCTATGTTAAATTTCCAACCGTATGCACCCTTTTGTAGATGACAGCAGTATCTGCCATTCATTTGATCGTAGGCCGATATCGACTATGCTCGCGACGATACAGCAGAATATGAACGATTTGCTAAATGGTTATCTGACGAGAATATCGGAATGGAGTCAGGGTAGACTTCAAGGCTCAAAAGACCCAATGTTGCATGTTTACGCATCAACCATTCCCAATCACGCTGCCTGTAATTATTGGCGATATAAAAATTGAGGAATCAGGTCTTGATGTTCTTGGCATGAAAATTCAGTGTGATGTCCGCTAGACTGAGCACTTTTTGCAGGTCTCAAAGGAAGCATTCAAGTGCCTCGGTTTTTTAGAAGTTGTAAGACATACTTTACCCCATCTGATCTCCTCACTATTTATACCGCCTACATCCGACCGAAAATGAAATCCAACTCCCATGTATGAGCCGGTGCTTCATTTTGAAGTTACTAATCCGTCTACAGAAAAGGGCAAAGAAACTCATTGGAGAGGATAAGGTAGTCAAATCTATTAACGCTCTTGAACATCATCGCAACGTGGAGTGCGTTTCGTTGTCCTATCGTTACAACAATGCTATGAAATCAAGGAACTTGTTCCCGAAACCCGGTCATTCATGCTCACAACTCGGTCATCATTAAGAGCGCATCCATTTAAGGTCGATTTGTTAGCTAATTGCACTACGAATTACAGACAAAATTTGTTTTTTGGCCGAACAGCACATATGTGGAATTATTACCCGCAGACGTCTTTCCTATCACTTTTGACACCCGCAAGGGGGTTTTGAAACTGAGTTCAAATAACCTACGGGTCTTTAGCAAGCACACGGTACCTTGAAGAAATTTCTCTATTGTTCTTTAACTTTTTTATAACTGTACGTTATGGTCTTAGGATATTTTCGTACTACTCTACAGAGTAATCGTATATACGAAGAAAACCACGAACACTTATCGTATAACAATAACTGTTGTTTTCAATGATATACTTAATGTATATTTAATGTCTGTCAGAAATCTGTCTGAAGCCTGTAAGACTAAAGTCAGGCATTTGTCAGCATTGTCCTAATTACGAGGTCTTCCCAAAAAAAAGGTGAATTTTGAATTTTTTTCAAAAGTATTTATTTATTCATCAATATTCAGTATATGCCCTTCAAAGTAATGTCCCTCAGATATAATGCACTTATGCCAGCGTTTCTGAAGCACTTCTGAAATGCGCTTTTCGGTAAGGCCTTCAGCTCGTTCTTCGATTTTGACTTTATTTAATCAATTGTGGTAAAACGCTTTCCTTTCATTAGTCTCTTCAGTTTTGGAAATAGGAAAAGTCACAGGGAGCCAAATCTGCTGAATAAAGTCGTTGAGGCATGATTAGGGTGTTGTTTTTGGTCAAAAAAATCACGAACTAGCATGAGCTGGTGCATTATCGTGATGCAGAATCCATTATTCTTTTCCACAATTCCGATCGTTTGAGCCGTATTGCTTCACGCAAACGTTGCATAACTTCCTTGTAGTATTCCTTATTAACCCTACGACTTCTTGGCAAGAACTCATGACGTACCACGCCATTGTAATCGAGGAAAACAAAATTTACCTTTTCTTTTGAACAAACCTCGTATATAGTACAACGTCGGACTATTTTGCTGGCTGTGTGAAGCTGAAAAATGTGGACAGTAACAATTTCATGCACTTGAAGAAAATATAGCATTTGAAGCGGAAATCATTTATTTTTTCTATTTATATTCAAACGAGCACAAACAAAAGTTTGTGACAGTAATTGAACAGATAAATTACTGCTATTCAAAGGCATTTCCTTCGTACTATTTTTGTAGTTAATTTGTAAAACTTGCTTATATGTATTTTTGAAAATATATCTTGTTACCAACTATGTAGATAGATGGAATTATGAATCAAAGATTTCTGCACTCCAAATAGTGGATACTATTATTTTTATCATTACTGTATACAGTCGTTATTGTTTGTCTCTATTTATAAAATGCAGGCAATCCTCTCTATCTTTAAATGTGTAGATTCATTTGTACGAACATTAACGGTAATCAGATTTCAATTAACTGATAGGTGTGGTAGGTCATGCCAACAGAAGAGGTTGCTTTGTATTTGGTATGAATAAGCACTGGAATATTGGGACATGTGAAGAATGAGCGAGGAAAAATAGTATCGTAACGCAAGTAATTAGTCTGACATTGACGGACACGTCAAAAGTTTTAACAAACATGAAATATTTGAAAATAAACTTTATTACCTCTTTATTGATTTGCTCATGATGCCCTTTTAATGAGAGAGATAAAGCAGTCACATGCACACACACACACACACATATATTTTATATTGATTTTAACCCTGCAAACATTTTCTATCGCCATTTGCATTAATTAATTGTTGACAACAGTGTAGCGCACAGTTTATTATATTTTTCGAATTTCCGTAGGTTTTTAAATAATCATAATGCCAAACAGTGATGAGATTTCCATGGCCCTATTATCATAGAAATCTCATCACACAGGAGAATACTTATTAGCTTTTAATTAATTTTTCTCGAGATTTTTATAAATATATGTAAGTAGCCATAAATGATCGTTTTAGATACTGTTTGGCATTATGATTATTTAAAAACCTACGGAAATTCGAAAAATATAATAAAAAGTGTGGAAGAACTTACTTCGTTGGTATTATTATCTAAAAATAATCTTGCAAATGTCGACAGGAAACGTCTCATTCTTAAGGTCTTTAAGTAGAAATAATTCTCAGTTTTGAAGAATTTTAAATTTGAGAATTTAATTGAAAAATTCAATAAAAAAACAATTCTGGGAAAAACACTTTTAAGAGCGTCAAATCAGCATTAGAATTCTTTTTCAAATCAACAATGACATCTCTGATAGGCTGTCTTTCCTGTGTTTACTTCATTTAAAACGCGTGAAAAATACCATTGTCATGTTTGATTTAAATAGAAAAATTTGATTATAAAATTGTTCTACATAAAAATACCTCTAACTAATAAATACGAATAGTAAATATTAATAATAAACTTTGTTACCATATATTATATGCTTTTAATGATAAAGACTCCATTAACATTTTTGATAAAATTCCTCACAACACAAACGGTTACGGGAAAAAATGAAATCGCTTAAAGTGATTGTTAAATTTTTGTTAATTTTTTTATATTGCTATTGTTAATGTTATTGTTATTTTTATTTTTATTAATACAACATTAGTGAGAAATAAAAAAATGATAATAATAATGAAATTAATTTAAAACAATGACTGAAAATATGTGCTATTCGCAAATGAGGATACTTGCGAAGAAAAAAATTCTTTTTTGGTGTTGTTTTCGTTTGTGGAATGTCTGGGCCATTTAACTAAAAATTAATGAAAATGATTATTAACTGGCTCAGTGGACGGAGGGACGGCTGAAGCAAATTCAGTTCTATCGGGCGATTGATCACACCGTACAAAATGTTGTTATGGAAGAAAGCAATCAATAACATTTTGTTTCGTAATAAAGTCACTTCAGAAATTGTTCGTGAGTGTTTTAATTTGTACGGCAGTCTGGCTAGTATGCAGTAGAACCCAACAAACATTTGCATTCTATCATAAAATTAAGTTCTATTCGTAAGAATGTGCTTGACATTGGAGCCCATCTGATGTTATAAAGTTTGACATTTGGAAGAAATTTTCGTTTTAATTAAATAAATTGAAAAAAAAAAATTCTTTTTTGCTGGGTTATACTGGGTGCGTGTGCAAATGGAAGCCATACTACAGTTGGAGCGGTGTAATTTTGCAAACTTCAATTTAAAAGTCAACATGTTTTTGAGTTGGGTTATCGCCCAATTAAGTATTTTTAAGAGCAAGACCTTTACACAACGTATGATATTTATTTTATGTTTGTGTGGCTGGTGGACTATATGTATATATGTATATACATACATACATATGTATCTATGTAAGTGTATTGTGAGTGAGAGAGTGATATTGTCTGGTTATTTAATTCATATCAAAGTCTTTCATTTGGGTATTTTAATAAAATGTAACGTGTATCTTTTTGCTTTTTTAAGTGCGTGATGTGTTTTTAATGCTTTTTTTATGCTGATATAAAAAGAAACCGTTATTTAATATTTCTTTCTTTCTTTTTGTTTCTTTTGCAATTACCAGAATTTTTCTCCATGGAAAGTGTAGGCGACATATTCAGCGACACCTTCAAAATTGCATTGTACGCAAAGGAAGTGGGACGCTATTTGTGCTTCAGAAGAGGAAAATTAGTTGGAATGGTAAGTTTGGCAATGTGATTTAATTTGGCGGTGTTATTTCGACCCCACGAATTGTCGTTTCTAAAATTTCTATTGAAAATATATCTCCCAAACGCCATTTTAAGCGAGTTCATTTTCCGCGACTTCAAATTTATGCAAGTGTCAAAATTTTACAGTTCTCTTAATTATTTAAAAAAAAAACACAATGCAATTTATTTGAAATGGAATAGAATTAAAAATGAGAAACTTACTTTGAATCAAGCGTGGATAAGTTCCCAATTTTTTATGGCATAGTTCTAGTTGCATCTGCTGTGTCCAAAGTACGACTATTTATAGTCTGGCGTGAAAATTTTATATCTAGATTGGGTTGGTAGTAATACGGAGAGCTGAAATATCCGCATTACGTAGTGAAAGTTTAGCGATTGCTCGTGAAAAATGTAGACGAAGGATTTGATTTTTTAGCGGGATATGTATAAGCAAATAAAAAAAGCAAAATCCAATATACATAAGTTCCAGAGTTGGAAGTGACCTAGAAAATTTATGTGAGACTGCTCAATCGCATAAACTAAGGTTTGGGTGTACTCAAAATACTTGATAACTTTCACATATGTACATATTGTTACGGAAATACATTTATTGAAGGTTATTGCTAAATCACCCTCGCATAAGCGTATTTCATTATTAGAACGTTCTGGATTTTCATCGACTGACAACACAATAATCCATTACGCTATCCCTCACTTTTAAAGTGATAAAATTCTACCTTTAACTATCGCCAAGTTGTAAAAAGGTATTTTAGAGGTTTACAAATTGATAAATTACTAAGTTATTTATTACTGACGAAGTAAAAGTAAAAAAAGGCAAACTCCGCCCCCATAAGCACTTGCCATTTTTACGCCTCTCCTCTAATACTGCAAATTGTATATTTCTAAGCAAATAGAGTTCTATTTAAGAAAAAAAAAATTATTTCAAATTAAATATCTATGAAAAATATGCATACAAAAAGTATAAATTAAAATGTCCTTTCAAACTACACTTTCTTCAATCAAACTAATTTATTTGCACTGTAATTTTTAAGATTTACTGCCGTATTCATAAAAACTTTTTTGCTTTATGGAATGTATATTGATTGAATTGTGTATGGAAATTTGTCTAATAAACCTTTTATAAATAAAAAAAAAATTTTATGAATACGACAGTAAATCTGTAAGCCAGTCCTATGAATATGTGTTCGTTATTTTAGGTATCCCTAATTTTCTTCTTTTTTTATTTCGTTTTCCATTTTAGAAAAATTTAACACGCGACTGCCACTTTATCGAGTCCCTTGATCATGGTTATTTTTTATATGCCAATGCCTATAATCCGCTGTGGCGTGTAGGCTTCACAAGAGGCTTAAAACCTGTGGGTCCCAGACATTGGAAAAGACCACAAACTCTGAAACGAGCTTGTTTCCTATTTGTCAAAATAAATGCCGAGCATTTTGATCGTAGTCGTTTTACGAGTACTACTACTGCTGCATTCTCCACTACCAGCACCACGACAGCAACTGTGAATTTGAGGGAGAGACATAAATTACACGATTCCAAAGCTAGTATTATAGATAGTAACAGTAATAATTATAAGAGAAATAAATCCATTGATAATGTAAATGCTATGGAGGGAGGAAACCGTCAGGGGCCTGACAGGGATGTCGTGAGACAGCGACAGCGACATCGCAAACGAAAACACCATGCAAAGCTGGCTACGCCCACTGCTAGTAGTAGTGGCAGCGGGTTATTGCAACCCAAAAATTTAGTAAGACATTATCACGACCAGGGAAACGGGGATGGGCGGAGGCGTCAGCACCAACGGGAAGAAAGCGAACGCAAATTGCGTTTAAAAAACCAAAGAAGGCAGCAACAGCAAAAACAAAACAACAAAATACATCCTGAGCCAATGCCAAATGCCACAAATTCCGCCTCACCCTCAATTGCTGCTACCACTTTGGCAGCCACTGCTTCCTTGGCTCCTTCTGCCTTAAACATTGTTGCTATGCTGGCAGCTAGCCGTCGTAAAAGAGGTCGACGGAAGAAGTCAACTGACAACAGCGTTACAAATCTCTCTTCAAATTCCTGTCATCATCAGACCATGGATTTGCAACTAGTAGCTCAATCTCCTTTACAAGCTCAAAGCCAATATGATCGTATTCCATTGAACAATACAAAAAGCAACGATCGCAAACTAAGGCATCATCATGAGCACACCTATCATCAAAAACATGAACAGACAATCGCACCAGTGACTTTTACCAGCACCACTCCATCAACAAAGGAAGTCCGCAAAGTACATCAAAAAAAACATAAATACTCAAATATTAATAAAGACAGTCAATTGCAGAGAAGAAACAGTAGTCGTCGTAATTACAGTTACAGCAGTAGCAGTACCAGTAGTAGTAGTAGTAGTAGTAGTAGTAGTAGTAGTAGTAGTAGTAGTAGTAGTAGTAGCAGCAGCAGCAGCAGTAGTATAATTACCAATAATTTAAGCCATAATTTTAATTTATATCATAATGTTAATAATATTAATTTTAATAACAATAATAATAATAATGATAATATTAATGCAATACCTGCCTTGCCAAAAAAATACTTGTCGAAAAATAATTTTAGCCCTGAATATTTAATGCAACAAACACTAAGAAGCGCGACTGATTTTAATACAAAACAACAATTTAGTCATTCCTCACATTCCAGATTAGATCTAAAGCAATCACAGTCACGGTCTCACGTCAAGAGATCTGATCACAGTCATACTAGTCACGAATTTCAAAACCGACCTTTGACACTAATGCAACAAAAAGTGACAGGTGACAACACTGATGACAATGAAAAAGATTCCAATAGACTTTTAGTTAATAATAACAAAATTAGTGACAATAATTTACAGCAGAAACATTTGGTAAACCGCTTTCACCTAATTCATTTAGATCGAATAAGAAGCCATCATTTAAATTTCAAACTAAATACGAATAACAAAACTTATAATGAAAATAGTTCTCCTATTAGTAGTAAAGCAACAACAAATGAAAAAAATCATAACATTTTGGAAAATCGCAAAACAAAAAGAAAGAATTTTTCAGCAAACCATGCACTTGCAGAAGCTCACAACAACAGCAGTAGCAGTAGCAGTAGCAGCAGCAGTAGTAGTAGTAGTAGTAGTAGTAGCAGTAGCAGTAGTAGTAGTATTACTACGAATGACAGTAGCCGAAGAACTATTTCTACTACTTCTAATAATTATCATAGTCATAGACGTACTAAAAGATATTCAATTAATGAAAATGTTACTGACAACAACAACAACAACAACAACAACATACATGATAGTGAAGAGAAGAAAGATAATTTTATTAATGCCAAGAGCAGTAGTAGCAGTGCCAGACCCATTGTCAGCAATAGCAGTAGTCACAATAGAAATATTTTCTTGCTTCAAAATGTTAGTATAAAAAATAGCAAAAAAGAATATGTGAACATTTTATTGCCATCGGCTAGTGCTTATTACAATAGCAAATTGCTGGCAGTTCTAGGCCGACAACAGACACTTCTTAAACAACAACAAATTATTAAACTTATTAACAATCCTAATAAATATAATTATAATAATTATAATGACAATGATTATGCTGAAGGTGAAAAATTGAAAAAAATTCAAAATAAATACGAAAAAATTATAGTACAATACAGATCTGTATTTAATTGCTTGGCAAATGTATGTATTTCGAAGCGCAATGGTAAGTAAATGAGGGCTATTACTCTGTAATACGAAACGAAAAGAACTTTATTCGAATGTTATATTAAATTTATTGGTATACGATAATATTTGCCTTCAAGTAACCCACACCAAAGGAAAAGAATGAGGGATGGTTGTACATTAATAAAGCACATCAAGTCTATCGCATAAACACCATCGCAATTCATAGTGATTTCAATTCTCAAAATATTATTATCTGAGTGCAGTAAAATGGAGCTATAAAGAGCAACTGCAATTTAAATGAATAGCACAAAAATGGGGTAAGAAGTGCAGTACATTTCTTTGCTTGAAAACAAAAAACACCATAAATGATCAGCAACTTTGAATAGCAAACAAATGTTAAATGTTAAAATAAAAATATTTCGAAATGAATGAATGAAAATTTAGTTGTGTTTAAGTTCATAGTTAATTCATCGCAATAATGTGAAAATTGCTTTAGATTAGAATAAAGGAAAAACATCATATCGATATCGATAGTTCTCAGGCAACTAAAGAAACGTATTAGGAAAACGTTAGAAAACTTACATGTACCAGTATATTGAAATTAAACTTTAATAAGAAATAAATATAGAAGAAATAAAATATAAAAAGAAGGAAAAAACTAGCGCTAAAAATAGTGTGGGTGGCGGTGGCGGTGGCTGAAGTAGTCTACAAATTGAATGAATTGAAAAAAAGTCCCCAGTTTCAGACTCATAAAAACATCTCGCATTTCGTGCATTCTGTGCATTTGTGTGTGACAATTAATTGTTGCAGTCGCGATATTTTTTTAAAGCTGATTTTTATTAAATTATTGTAACGATCACTACATACTACAATTTATTTGCTTGGTGTAGCAGCCAACTGCACAATGGTCTCTTTTATACTCGTATACGCCGGTGTATGCAACATTGCAAAATGTCGTTTTTAATTTTTCTGCTTCATTTTTGACTCGTAATAAAAAGCCGCGTGAAAACTTTTAACCAAGGCGAATTTATAACAGGTGGCTGCATTAGTTAAAATTCTCATCAGCTGTTCAGTTGTCAAAGTTGTGTTCAACTCAAAGCATTTTAATACGTAAACTGTTTTGACAACTTGGCAAAAGAATAAAATTGTTTTATTTGTAAATAAAAAATGCTGTTGCTTTAGTGACGAAAACGCCTGGTATGAATTCGCCTTGCTTTTAACATTTTTTAAAAATAAAATAATTTATACATTAGTAATATTAAACAAAGGTTTTTTTTTATTTATATGTTGCTACATAACTAGGTAGATATACGTAAATAGCCATTGCACGAACATATCTACATTATCTAAGCAACGGTCAGTCCGGGCACACCAGCTTTTCTCATCAAAACTTTATTAGAGTGTTATACATGTGTCGAAATATGCAAAAACTCAATTTGAAGCAAAATAACTCTTAAGGCCTTTCTATATTAAGCTGACTATATAAACATTTTGAATATAAAATAATAATCTTACTGGAATTAAAAAAACTTATGCATACTCGTATATTCGAGGTGAAGATTAAAATTTAGGAAACGAGTAATAAATTCTGAATTTGATTTTAAAAATCACGAATTTCATTTTAAAAATTTTGAATTTGATATGGAAAGTTCTGAAATTGATTTTAAAAATATGGAATTAAATTTTATACGGAAAAGTCTGAAAAGTTGAGTTAGAAACATATACGGGTAGCGATGGCACGATGGATGGTAGTTTGCACGTTGACTACAAAACCAAAAGCAGACCTGGGTTCAACTCCAGTTTCAGGCAAAAATTATAAAAAAAGAAAAAAACATCTCGCATTTTTTCTGTTGTGCATTTGTGTGTGACTCTGTGTCAGTTGTTGTCGGAAGGTTTCAGTGGCGAATGTCACTGAACAATACCGCCGTTAGCTGATAGCAATCCACAATCACATCAGAACGCCCTCCTTCGCTAGCTTTTGTAGCACCGGCGATGTAAAATAATTACTAAAAATGGCTATTAAAATTTAATGCATTTTCTCGACAAATAAAGTGCAAAAGAAGACTTGTGGAAGTAAAGCTTCACCTCCTGTCATTTCTCTAACTATCGGTTTCCTATAATTCCAGCACAAAGCATCGCATGTGTAGGGCTCATCTCCTGAGTGCTGGTCCAAGAGGAAAAAAACTATTAGGTAATACAAACTCCCCATGCATTGATTACATAATTAGTTAGAAAGGAATAATCTAAAGGCAAATGTAAGTTATACTATGACTAGTAAAATGGTATTAAAGAAAAGGGACTGTCAAGAAAAATTATATCGCGTATCAGAACGAAATGTTCATTTAGTTGAAACGAGTCTAAGTATTCTAAGCTTGAACACATTGTTAGAGTGCGAAAATATAATCCAACCAATAGGCAGACTGTTCCAATAGCGAGGAAAGATGAGATGGGTATTCCTAGTGTTGGGTCACAACTGGAATACACTACGTAAGGATAATGGTTTGCCACTCTTGACTAAGTTAAAAAAACACACAGACTGCGAAAAGAGTATCTTGTGAACTTCACTACGAACGCAGAGATATGACGCCGACGTCGAACATTGTAGCCTAAACCAACAGATAGATAGACACTAGTAATGATCGACAAAATGAATTCTTTCAGCAACAAGATAAATCAATAGAGTTAAAAACTTCAGATAAGTCGCGAGATATGAGTAACTATAATCCATCTTCATTAATATTGGCTCTAATGAAGACAGTGAGACAGACACAGTAGAAGAAAGAAGTATTTATTAAACAGAATTTGTATGTTTACTTTCAACTAAGAGAACATTGGAACTGAAATATGAGACAGAATAATTTTCATCAAAACTGTTACTTTTCTTGTCATTATTATAATCGGGAATTTCTTGTTAACTTTTTAGGAAATACTGGTTCGTCGCTATCAATAATACTTTTAATTTCTTAATTATTACTCCAACTCCTTTATTAATTTTAGAATCATTTATTATTTATCTATTTATTGTTCTTATAACTGTTAATTCTAGAGAAGTAAATTAATGTAAAATACATTCAAATTATTCTTGGTTGAATTTTTAAATTGCTAAATTGCATCGTCGCTATTCGAGCAATAAAATCTCAACGAAGTAAAATAGAGGAGGGCGATGGTCGAAGTAGTTTGCACGTTGACTACAAAATCAAAAATTTCCCTGTTTCAGACTCATAAAAACATCTCTCATTTTTTTATGATATGCATTTGTGTGTGACTCTGTGTCAGTTGTTGTTGGAGAGTTTCAGTGGCAAAACCAAAGCCACTGGTCACTGAACAGTAACGGCTTCAGCTTTATTCATTTTCACAGGCACATAAGAACGCCCTTCTTCGTCGGTATTGTGTAGCACCGGCGAAGTAAAATAAATACTAAAAACGAATCTTCAAAATTTAATACGTCTCGTTGACATGAGAGACGCTACAACACTGCTATAAAACAAATAACGTGCAAAAGTAGTGTTGTAAGATAGTGAAACTTCACTTTCTATCATTTCTCCTACTATCGCTTTCCTCTAGTTCCAGCACAATGCCCCAGCATGTGTAGGTGTCATCTCCTGAGTGGTGGTCCAAGATAAAAAAAAATAGTGTAGACGATTCCTTGACATTGTCATCAAAAAGTCACCACAACCAATCGACAACACGAGCTTGATGTCTTTAAAATTGATTTGATGGCGTTCAACCACAGCAGACGAAAGCAGTATTGCCCTCAAACAATTAGCAAACGTTTGCTAGTGAAACGAAAAAGAACACGTAGAGATCACCCGTTGCTCAATTTGCGGTAGCAAATTTTCGATTTCAATAGCGAATCTTCAGCAATAACGAAAACAATCATTGTTAACGATAGTTTTTCGCTTTTAATTTTTTTATAGTAAATTCTTCTCTGTTCATGATATGATATGATTGATAGTTTTTTTTTTTTATTTTTCTGCTTTAAAAAACTCCCATGATCTCTTCAGGCGGGTATCGAACCGCAACCTACAACCAACTCTAACAGAAATAAAAAAAACGTTAATATTTGTTCTTTATGTACCATTCGCATTTTAAAAATTTTCGTCAATTTAGCGAATGTTTATGCACAATGCATCGCAATATAATAAATAAAATGGATCTCGTTTAGTTTAAAAATTAAAGCGTCAACATAACACAGACACGCAGCAACTCTGCGTTACACATTCTCCTTAAAATGCGCAATTGCAGAGTTGTGTTCTATCGTCCTTTTCACTTAATAAACTGCCTCTTCTCTACAATATACCTTTACAGCCAGTTCCGGTGCATTGCACTGCGTATGTAGGGGACATCATCCCTTGAGAACTGCTCCGAGAAAGAAAAAAACAAACTAATATTGAGTTTATCTCTTTCTCTTTTCCTATATTGTGTATTCTGTTCATGCGCCTAAGTTTAAAAAAAAATCTGAGGATTTTTGGATTTTTTTTTTTGTTAGTTTA
Organism: Dexiosoma caninum; assembly: GCA_963924685.1. Classification (NCBI taxonomy): domain Eukaryota; kingdom Metazoa; phylum Arthropoda; class Insecta; order Diptera; family Tachinidae; genus Dexiosoma; species Dexiosoma caninum. Next base: position 50,429,586 of record OZ004728.1, on the reverse strand, counting down.
TATCTGAGTGCCCGACACTGTGGAGAGATGTGGCAAGTATTAAATCGATAATAACTTATTCAAATTAATAACAAATGGAAAAGTGTCAATCGTTCAAAAAATGTATTTAAAATATGTGACAAATTGCTAACTACGCAGGTGGTTAAACTGGTCTCCAAACGGGTAACATACATTCTTCAGATACCAAAACAGACATTCCTGCATACCTGTATATACATACATACATACGTATGCATGTATATTCATACATATTATAATTAGAGATACAGATGCCAAGTTAGTAAGTATCTTTATGGTGTGAAGGCAACATCATCATCTTCATCATTATGATGGCATCGTGGACATTTCACAGCGAATGCAACGGAATATTCAAGCAACATACACACACACACACACATAAATGAACACTACTAGATACGAGCTTAAAATTCAGGAAAAAACTCTACAATATCTTCTTAATTATTTACATAATTTCTCACCTTTATAGCGTATGTAAATTGAAATTTAATTTTTGTCATAGTTTGTGTTTGTATTTCATTTCTTATATATTTTCTCTTGAGTTTCAAACTATTAAAACTGTATTTAAAATCCCACTAACACGCCCTTTCATTCGCTTTTCAATTTATAAGTTTATAAAAAATACAAAAAATAACACTAATGGACTTAGGGCATGCTCAGGTTTCAGAGGCAACATACAGTGCACACCAAAATATTGCAACCATGAAGTTACGTCAAAAAGTTTTTTATTTTTCAGTAAAGTTGCTTGACAGTTTCTTTGGGTTATTGATATCGTGTGCTGTTTTTTTATTTTATAATAAATCTAAGTAATTAATTATTTTCTTTTCAATAAAGAGAAGTAACACTTATGCAATGATTGCCGACTACTAGCTGTTACTTTCTATACGAAAAGGGTAGCGGTAGAGATGACAGGTGGTGAAGGCGTAGTTTTGGTTTTGCATGTTTTTTTATTTTTTTTATAGCAATTTGTTTGCAGCTCTCTTTAGTAACAATTTTTATTCATTATTTTACTTCGACGATGATGCTACAAAATACTGCCGCAGGACGGCGCTCTGATGTTACTTGTCGAACTTCCGTTGCGGCACCTAAAATTTTCTATTTACCTTAGAAGTATTAAAAGGCACTTAAAATATACAACTCTCAGTCGTCAGTTCTTGTACAGGATATAACATTCTAAAGGTGGAACTTGACTGATGCTAGAGGCATTAAATCGTCAACGTCACTATTTTAGATTGTCCACTGAGTCTTTATTGTCAATCAATTAGAGTCAATCAATAAGGTGGCGCAAAAGTTGTCACCCGATGATCTTTGACTGTATTTTGGCGATGGCACGATGGATGGTAGTCTGCACGTTGACTACAAATCCAAAAACAGACCTGGGTTCAACTCCAGTTTCAGATTAAAATTTTAAAATAAAAATAAACATCTCGCATTTTTCTGATGTGCATTAGTGTGTCTTTGTGTGTCAGTTATTGTCGGAAGGTTTCAGTTGGGAAGGCATAGTCACTGGTCACTGAACAATCCGGCTTAAGCTGATAGCAATGCCCAATCGCATCAGAACGCCCTTCTTCGTCGGTATTGTGTAGCACCGGCGAAGTAAAATAATAATAAAAATGCCTACTAAAACGAAGCTTAGCACTGCTACGATTGTAAAAACAGAGAACGTGCAAAAGCAGAGCTGCAAAATAATTAATTAAGCTTCACCTCCTGTCGTTTCTCATACTATCCCTTTCCTATAGTTCCAGCACAATGCTTCGCATGTGTAGGAGTCACCTCCTGAGTGCTGGTCCCAGATAAAAAAAAGGAAAACTTTACTTTTGCTTTTGGTTTGTATTTTTCTTTTGATTTATAAAATTTTCTTTATTATTTTTAGAAAACGAAGGAAACAAATTCGTTCGCATATTTCCATTCCAATCAAATTAAAAATATAGTTTTTATTTTCCATGTAAATACACGACCAAATGGAATAATGATATCGGTCAAGTAGCCGCCGTCAGAATTGATAACTATACGGTCCCGATAATGACATTTGTCATCTCTCCTGCCCGTATTCCTGAAGGATATTCTCTTGGATGGCTTCAGGAATATAGGGTTTGTTGAGATAGAAAAAGTTAAATCGGGCGATATTACCGGCCACTGCAAATCACCAAAATGAGAAATTAGCGGCACCTGAAATTCAGTCCACATAATTTTGATTGTGCTTAGTATGGGCTGTTACACCATCCTGTTGGAACCACATGCAAATTCGTCCAGTAGAGGAAAGAAAAAGTTATTGAGAAAATAAGGCCTGATGACGTCTCCACCTTAAACACCACACAGGTATCTTAAGCGGGTGTAATGCCTCTTCTTGTGTGATATAAGGATTTTCGGTGACCTAGAAGCAATAACTGTGTTTATTAACGTATTCAAGGAGCTTGAAATGCGCCTATAACGCAGTCATGTCTTATTAACGTGTATTTTATATCGGTTTACGTCATAAATGTCCAAGCATAACCGATATTTAACGCCATTTACAATTCTTATAGCGGCTTCCGATAATTTCGACTTTTGCACCACTTGCTGCCTGCGCAGTGCTGCAACTCAATTGATGTCGGAGTCACAAAATGTACCACAAAATTCAAAACAATTTCATTACAATCATCATCGCCAATGTTATAGTCTGCCCTTAGAGTACTTGTTGCCAATCCATTTTAGCCAGTAAATATAAGCGTGATAACACAAAACTTGTTCACGATGGCAAAGTAATCCACGCTAAAAGTGAATTGATCACTTGAAATGAATTTTGCTGTGGCTAGACTATCTAATCAGGGTTTGTTTCCTGAAACATGTCAATTTTCTTCAAAAATTGTTCAGTTGAGGCATCGTGAAAAATTGGCTCCTTTAACAGAGATAAGAAAATCAAATTATCGTTACAACAGTTCTAACACACACTGTTAATGTATGTATGTTTGTTTAAATGAATGCAACATTATTGCACCCAGAAGGGGATTCTGTTTAACATATTATTTTGTTTCAATAATTTATAGCATTTTAATGAGCTCATGCGTTGCGTTTTATTTTCTTTAACACAAAAATGAATAAAATTAAAAAGTTATAGAAAATAAAAGTTTCCATCTCTCTCTGTCTAAGCTAGAAAATAAATGTCTTCAAACATTTTTTGTCGATCATAAGTAGGTGAAATGCGACTGACTGTTGCGCGGTTAATGCGACCGACCACTGATGGACGAACAGACAGACTTACTAACTGAGTGACCGACTGACATTGACAGCAGGGCTGGCAGCTTGTCTTTAATTTAGTCCCATTATTACGAGATTGTATGGTTTGAAATCGGTATAAAACGGCATGGATAATGATGCTGATGGTCTTTTTAATGGCCTTAACTGTGCGCCTAATGCGTTTTGCTTTAATTTCGCTTTGTTTCGTCTAGTTGCGTTGCGTTTCGTTTCATTTTATTTTAATTATCTTTTCCTAATTCTTAATTTCATTTAGAATTTTTTCTACTCATTTTTTAATTATTGAAAGCAAACAATTTCAACAATAAGAACAAACCAAGTCCGAGTCATTTATTGTATTTGAAATTAATAACATGGCAATGAAGCCAAGAAGTAAATAGTGGGCATGGAACGATGATTACGAGTATGATGATTGGTTTGTTTGATGTTTAAGAATTTGTTTAACAAAGAAACAAACAAACAAACAAACAGAAATCTAAAGAAAACGATAATAACAAACAACAACAACAACAACAACTACAAGAAAAAAATAAAAAAAATAAAAAACAACCGTTCAGACAATCCACATAAAATATTTATGATGAAATTCCATATTTCTTTCAACTCTTTCTCAATTCAACCTCCTCGCAGCATCTAATGCGTATTGAACCCAAAAATAAACCATTAATTTTCAAATGATTAGTAGTGGTTGATTGTGAATTCTAGGAAGGAGAACAATTTATTTTTCTTAAATTTACCGGGCAAAGTTGAAGATCAAGAATTCTTGTTAACGCAGTATTCACACGTGCTACACAATTAACAAATTAATTTATTTCTAAAGAATTGTTGCAATCAAAATTTATTAACATTTTAAATCTACGTCCTATACTCTTGCTTAACAATTTCTCTATTATTTATCACTTTTTTTTTGCCAATTTAAAAATTTGTATCTTTCCGCAAATTATGTTGCAACACGTAATCAACATGAATTCTAAATATCTGTCTTACGAGGTGGTTATATTTCTCCATCCAGGGTAAAAAGGCTTTCCAAAGAAGTTAATAATACCCGGAAGTAGTACAAAATCGGATCAGTTCTACGTCCTTTTACATTGGGTTTTCATTGCCGTAAGATTTCTGCCTGGGAAGTCGAAAATATACACTTCCTGATATTTCGGAAGCATTTTAAAAGTACTTTCCAAAGCATGACATCTAATTTTTTTTCACTGGGCATTATAACTTTATCAGTGGCAAATGAAATTTTAATTTCAAAATTACAATTACGAAAATAAAAACTAATAAAAATAACTAAAAATTAACCAGGAGAAAAAAAGAAATTATTTTGAAATTTTGAGCCACCATGGTTATCGCAAACACTTGTTGAAAGGATTAAACCGTACTACATCAATTTACCATTTGGCTTGCTGGTGCTGCTGCGCTTTTAGGCCGTTGACTGTACAATCAGAAATCATGGGGTCAATCTCTCGATTAGATCAAGTATTTTTCTGATGTTTCTAGCGTTCGGTTTTGAACAAATAATACATAAACTCTTCTATGGCGTAAAAAGCATTACGTCCACATAATATATCCCACTCTGATTTAAAATTCACCAAAAACGCACCCCTGAAAGTATTCATTAAGTTAATGAAAGTCCAACATTACATTAAGGAAACCTTCCCATTATAATAATTAAATTATTTCATTAAGTGTTTCAGGATCCTAATGCTGCGCTTTTAGTCCAAGAAAACTTTTCATTGATTTAAAATTGTGTTGCATTGTTACCATAATCCCTTAAAACCCTGTAAAAAAAGAAAAATTCGCAGTCGTTTTTATTTAAATTATAAATTGAAATATAATTAATGTGTTCTTTTTTATTTATTTAACGTGAGTCAAACAAAATTACGATTAGTTATTCATGTTTGTTGTTTGTTTAAGAAGGTCTAAGTGTACATTTCGGTGGTCTATTAACATCTCGTCAATAGATCTTCAAGCAAAGTTTAGAAAAATCTAAGAAATCATATTTATATAAAAACTAGGGTGATTAGCCCGGTTGCAAAACCGGTTTTTTAGTGATATGGTTGTCTGTTATTTTAAATGTTAATTTCTCGAAAATCAAATATTCTTAAGGGGAAAAATACCGGTCAGTCGAATTTTTTCCAGTTTGTTTATATTGCGTTTGGCGAAGGCTGAAGTAGTCTGCACGTTGACTACATAACCAAAAAGTTCTGCGTTCGAGCCCAGTTTGTGACTAAATCATAAAAACATCTCTCATTTTTTCTGATGTGCATTAGTGTGTCTTTGTGCTAGTTGTTGCCGGAAGGTTTCAATGGCCAACGCATAGTCACTGGTCACTGAACAGTACCGGCTTCAGCTATAACCAATCCACAGGTCCTTCAGAGCGCCCTTCTTCGTCGGTATTGTGTAAAACCAGCGAGGTCAAATAGTTACTAAAAATGGCTACTAAAACAAAGGTTAAAAATGAATACGTTTTCTTGCCACAAGGGGCGCTGCAGAACTGCTATAAACAAAAAAAAATGCAAAGCAAAATTGTAAGATAGTGAAGTTCCAGCTCCTGTCATCTCTCTCACTATACTTTTACTCTAGTTACAGCACAATGTATCGCATGTGTAGGAGCCATCTCCAAAATTAAAAAAAAAAAATTTTTAATAAGCATGGATAAATATTTTTTTCTTTCTCATCTTTGGATTTAATAAAATTTAACCTTGGAAATAAAATTAAAAAATAAATTCTTTAAAGGAAGTTTCATTTCATTATTATAAAATTTTTTGTATGAATTGTTAAAACTTTAAACAAGCCGTAGACGATACAACCGTCGTACCAACTTATGATAACAACCAAGTTGAATGCTTGTCGCAGAAACGATACAATTTAATATGCGATTTCATGTACAACATCGATTTTTAATCAAATTCTCATGAAGTGCAGACGACATTAAATATTCTCGCTTATGATATAATGGCGAGGTATTTCAGCAAGAAGGACCACCACTTCCACGGTTTTTTTTATTTAACTAATAACTTCTGTAAATAATGTTTTTATAATTTATAATTTTGCAATTCCAAAGTTGTGTCAAGGATTTGTAAAATTCGATAAATGTATTTAAGGTTTACTGTAAGCTGGTCTGAAGCATAATACACATGAAACAGTGTACGACAGCCTCACAAATAGGATGCCAGATCCCAAAAGCCTAAAAGCTGGAAAACGTAAAATTTTCGCCTGGATTTTAGAAAAAAAAAACTGGACCATTTTTAAAATGCACTTATTGCTCCAAAAAAGGAAATTTTATTTTTTATTATACTTTATAAATTGTCAGTTATGTACAAAAAATGGTACTAATTGGAGTTAGGAAAAGATATAATCTAAACATTTGCAAATACAGTTGTAATTTTATTGTGTTTAGAATGCAATTTTTCTGTACAAAATATTAATTTCATTATAAAAGAATATAAAATACAGGGTGGCTGATGAATTTTGCTACATTAAGAAACTGGAACGACTTCTTTTGTAATGCATGGAATATTTTCAATCTCTTTTCATTTGAAAGCACATCAAATTAGTCTTAAAACAATCGAATTTAAATGCCAGCCCTGCTCATGGATACAGGTGCGGCATCTTGGCAAAAAATTGTTCATTACTGCCCGCAAAGTTAACGCTGGAACTGTAGCTATTGTCGCTCGAATTGACTGTCTTAGTTCCTGTTTACAATAACCATACAAGAAAAAGTCCGCTGGAGTTAGGTCAGGCGATCTAAGGGCACAACGGAAGGTTGATTTTCTTGAAATGAGCCTGTAGTTAGTTGAACCAAAACTACAGACTCCAATGCGTGATAGTGTCATTCTTTTCCCAGCTTCCCACTTTTCATTTTCATTAAATCTAAGGATCAATCTACAAAAACCAAAAGAAAAAACTCCAGATTACTTAGATAGAAAAAAAGTTACCAAGTTTTCTTTTGGTATCGGCTTTCATCAGCCACCCTATACGAAAAAACTGGACTGGAAACTGGACCAGACATAAAAAACTGTAAAATCCAGGCGAATCCAGACCATCTGGCAAGCCTACTCACAAATGTTATAACGGTGTTGTACGACATGCCAAAAATCGAAATTTTTTGATAATTCGTAGAAGCGACGCATTGTCTCTGTCTTGCGTAAAATTAATTGAAGACAGCGTAATACTTGTAATTTTTTCAAATAAAAAAAACCTGTCACCAGTTTTTTCTGAATTATTCGAAATAGTTGAAAACCGGTTTCTGTAAAATATCGAATATTTTATCACCCTAAAAAAAACAAAAAAAATTTTAAACAAAGTAGCGAACTTTACGTGCAGAAAAAAAAACGAAAAAAGACACACGTATGTATGTTATCTATTTTAAAGACACTATTAAAAGATGTTATATTATATTCATGAACAGATATTATGTATTTAAGAATATGCTATCTTGCTTCCAGGGAAAAAACAAAGGTAAATATATTGTTTTTTTTTGGGGGGAAAACCAATATTGAACGTCTATTGACAAGGAAATGACAAAAATATTAATTGTTTTCTAAATTTATCGAAGAGAAAAATTCATTAGACAATACAATAAAAATGAACAACTTGAGCAAAGTAGTGCCGAACATTCAATGAATGCGTTTCATTTTTTTCTCTTGGACCAGCATTCAGGAGATAACCGCGACACATGCGGTGCATTGTGCTGGAACTAGAGGAAATGGATAGTAGGAGAAATGGCAGGAGCTGAAGCTTCATTATCTTACAGCACTGCTTTTTGTACGTTATTTGTTTTTATAGCAGTGTTGTAGCGTCTCTGATGTCAAGGAAACGTTAATTTTTAGTAGTAATTTTTGTAGTAATAATTTTACTTCGCCAGTGCTACACAATATCGACGAAGGAGGTCTTTCTGATGTCTCTGCATTATAATTTTATATGTACATTTATAACTATCGTGCTTATCACAAACATTTCTGGTTAATTATTTCGTTCATTTCAAATTATGTACATACATATGTATTTATTTCATTCCCAGACAGTTAATTTACCTTGAGTTTGATCATAATTGGGACCTTTATAATTGTCATATAATAAAATTTTATTTCCATGTGATTTCTTTTCTCAGTGTTCTTGAAACTTTAAAAAAAATTTTTTTAAATATTTAGCACTTGTTAGGCGATAAATTGAGTCTATAAATCTCAAGTTTATCAAACGAACATCAAATCGTGAACGTAACAATAAAAAGATTCTAAAGAGCATGATTATTTTAAATACGAGTCTGTTCGTTCTCATGGCAGCACCAGTAATAAATCCAGCCAGTTTGACAGACAGCATGTAAAACTATGACAACTGCGTTTTATTGACTGATGCAAAAACATTTGACAAGAAAAGAAAATAAAACAAATTTTACGATCAACAACAAATAAGTTGTTGTGTTTATTATCGAATTAAAAAAAAAAATTTGTGAAATACAACTGCTATTTTTCACGTAGTTAGAAGATACATTTGTACTCGTGCCACGGTTGCCAGATTTGACGATTTATAGTAGTATAGCAAACTGACGATATGGCGACTTTCTCCTTAAAAATTGCCATGTTTTCAAAAATCTCAATTTAGCAAATTTTTGTAGGCGACATCGAAGAAAGGAAGCATTCATAAACGAAGCAACTATAAATTTTTAAAATCAAGTAGTTGCAAAGGCATTTTTAGAGGATTTTTCTTCACCGTATACATAATTAATTATTTTGTTATTGCCTGTAACCATTTGGTACGACTTGGTTAAACTCTGAAACTCGTTTATAAATTTTATAACTGCAATTCAAATGTATTGTTGGTCTCACGTGGAAAGGTCATAACTGACATAATAAACGTTTGTAAAATCGTTATTTTTAGACTATTGCATTAATCATTTAATATTTGAATCCCTAAAAATTTTAATTTCGACAAAATTCGAGGAAAGAAATTTCTACATGATATCAACGTTATGTTTATATATTTTGTCATATATCGCGCCTGTGAATACTTTTCCAGTGAAAAATATTACAAGAACATTCTTAAGAACTACTTTTGTTCTACTTCCGAACTATCAACAACTGCATTTTAATTATTATGAACGTGATTTTACTCTGCAGAATTCGTTTATGTTTGCTTATTTATATACTCTTTCATTCGTAAAAATTCCATACGTTTTGGTCTTCTCGTTAATTCGTAATTTTTTTAATAGTTCAAAGTCTAAGGAAAACGCTCTGAATCGTACGTAATTGTTAAAAACCTTTTTTAATTCGTAATAAAATGTTAAAAAAATTACAAAAGCAATATTTTTCAAGAACTATTTTAGCAATAATAGGAATTTTTTGTGTTTCTTTAGATTACTAAAAATAAACATAATTTTAACAATTGATAATGGAGAAAAGAAAATTGAAGTTGCCAAAAAATACGATGGACTTACTTAGCATCAGGAACATTACTTCGAATTCAATGAATTGGCAACGACAAACATATGTAAAAAGATTTTTCATTACTTCCGGATCACAGGTTCAGGATCTTATTGACTGCTTTGAAAGGACTTGTTTCACTTTTTTCGTTTTTAAGAAAAATAATATTTAAATTCATCCTTTTATACTTCAATGTAAAATTAAGAATCATTTAAGTTTTACGTTTTAATTTAGAGTTAATACTCTATTGCTGCACAATTTCGATATATGATCAATCAATTAAAAGAAATAAATTCATGCACATGAATTCTTATGTTATTCTTCGATTTTTGTCAATAAATATTAAAAAGACATATAAGTATTTAAAATATAATAATATTTAAAGTATATATGAATGTATTGCGCGTTGTTCGTTTTTTTTAAATTTAAATGACCATTCTTTTTTTATTTTATCACAATTTTGACGATTTTTGAGAATTTTATCTGGCAGCGCTGACTCGAGTATTTGGCTTAAATTATCTCATTATTTTGTTGCTCTAATTCCCTAGGGTTGTATGTGTGTGTGTGTGTTTTTAACGGCTAATTAAAGTAATTAAGTTTTCATAATCAATAATATTGGATTTATTTTGCAGAAATCTGGTGCCAAGCCGGCAATCAGTAGAGGTTGTAAAATACCACAAACAACAAAAGCCACAATGAAAAAACAATAAAAACTAATTATAACAATAACACGAGAACAAAAATAACATTGCGAGTATTGTGCCTGCCAATTGGTGCGCTTAACCGCACTCTGGTGCTGATATATACTTTTTTGTAGGAGTGCATGCGCCTAAGAACTTCAGGCCTTTCAGGTATAACTTTCTCGCTTTGTGTGACGTTTTAAACTTTTATAGAAAAGTGTCAGTTGTTGTCGGAAGGTTTCAGTGGCGAAGACATGGACCTGTAACGGCTTCAGCTGTAACCAATCCACAGGCACATCAGAGCGCACTCCATCATCTTTATTATGTAAAACCAGCGAAGTCAAATAATTACTAAACGAAGCTTCAAAAATTTAATACGTCTTCAAAGATTTCAGTCAGCTGATAAGAAAAAAAACGTATATAATTATTAGATATCAAAATGCTAAAAACAAGTGGAAAAAAGAAAATATGTAATTCAACTTTTTAATATGGTAAATAAGAAATTATCTGTAAATCTTGTACAACACAAAATTGTTGAAATAAATATAATCGAAAACAGCTGTTGCTAGTGATAGAAGGTGAATATTTTTTGGGACGGTGGCCACTAGCTAGGTTAACGTTACAGCCATACCGAAACAAGCTCGGAAGTCGGAACGTTTTTTTCCGCTTAGCTTTTACGCTGAAATGCCATACCTAAATAAAAGCGGCTACGCTATGTCAAAACGATAAAAACAGTGTTATCAAAAAAATAAATATAACAACCCTGATTATTTTAACAATAAAGTTTATTGGTGTTTGCGATTTTTAAATAAGCATTTTATAAAAAAAAGTTTAAACAATGAGTTATATGGACGATTTAAAGGATTTACTTACCTCCATTTTCTAATAACAAATGTTTTTTTATGTTTATTTCTTTCACCGTCTTTATTTGCAACTTACTTCACTATTAAACGCACTGTCAAAATCGGATTTTCCAATTGCAAAATGTTGCCGTTGCGTTGCCGCCGCGGTATTTCGGTATGCTACATACAAATTGTATAGGCATGAGAATTTTTGACAGCTAGAAAACGCCTTCCGCGCTTGTTTAGGTATGGCTGTTAAGTGGCTCTCAGCAAGTTGAGTTTTTTTTTATTTTTTATTTATTATTTATTTCTTTTCGATGTCCCATACACAAGACTAAGTCTTATATTGCAGCATGGAACTCAGCATATACAAATACAATAAATCATTAACAATAACGAAATTTTCTAAGATATTATAAGTAATTTTGATATAAATTGTAGGTAATTTTAATGAAATATGTATATAACAATAATAATAAAATATGTAATAAAATTTTAAATCTAATTTTAATTATATTATTAATTGACCTTTTTTATTATATTTTTTGAAATATTTTCAATTTATATATTTATATATATATATATATATATATATCATTATTCCTGATGATGTTAACAAGCTGTTAACGAAATATCGAATAATAAAACCAAATAAAATAAAAAAAGACCTCAAGCTTAATAAATATATTTAAAAAAAATTAAAATCTAATAAAATTTAATATAATAAATTTAACAAACGGGTATGTTTTGTAAACCGAATCCGCAAAATATTTTCGTTTTTGAAACGAATACACATACTTAGGTGTTCTGTAAACCGAATTCGCATAATTTTAATCGGTTTAAAATCGAGTAGATAAGTCCGGTTGAAATTAAATCGAATGTACTATCTTCCTAATACCGAACTGATGAGACGTAAAAAAAAATTACCAATGTTTACTTGAAGTCTTTCTTTTACTAAACTAATTCAAATTATATGCTTTGTAATAGATATATTAACTAAATTTATTTTGGGAATATCTCTTTATATATGTTTCTAATTTTAAAATTTTGTAATAGATTTAAATACAAAAATAATCAAAATAAAAAACAGTCCAATATTTCTCCATGTTCTTGTTAAAGTATGCAAATAAAGTAAATGGATAAATAAAAGCACATTTTCACTAAATTCATTAGAGAAGATCATTAAAAAATCACTTTTAAATAAGAATAAACATTATTTTGAACAAATTTTTAGTAGCTTAGTTTTAAGTTATTGTTAAATAAGTTATATTTAAAAGAATATTTATGAAAATAGTTTAAAATTTGTTTGTTTAAGTTTAACCAATATCACAAAATTTTAAATCAATATGGCGACCAAATTGTTGTTTACTTCGAAAATCAGAGCCACCCAATTTTTTTTTAACAAGTATATCGACCCCTGTGCGCGAAATTATCGTATGTTACAAAAACTAAATTTCACAGGAGACCGTTTTTATTCGTCTTTTTTTATTTGCCTGACAGCAGTAACTGTCACATACGATAAAATGTACATAGTGTTATCTCCATAACTATAACAATTATCGCTATAATACTTTATCTGCAGATGAATTAATGGATTTAGAAACATTTAGCATAAAAAAGTCGATTTCGAAAAAAGTGTAACATACGATAATTTCGCGCACAGGGGTCGATATATCAATAATGTAACTCTCTCAATAACGCAGTAATTAATAATGTAGACAGTAATTAATAAAGAAACAATACGATTAAAAATTAAAATTTTTTATAAATGTGTTTTTTTTTTAAATTTTTTTGAGTAAATTAAATACATTTAAAATAATTCACCTCATGCAATTATTGGCATTAAATAATCTGGCAATACTACATTTTGTTAACATATATTTTCATTAAAATATTGACGTTTAAAAAATCTTATTCGAAAGCAAGTTCGAATGTTGGAAATCGTGTGATTTTTAGAACACCAAATTAGCATTTATTCGGTTTTGAGAAATCACTCGTTTTTAAATTGAGTCGGCTTACAGAACAAGGGGGATAATTTAATAGAATAATCTAAAATCATAAAAATATGTAACTTGAAAAGTTAAAAACATAAAGAACTCAAGATTTAAATTTCGAAGTGTCATTGTTTGACATGTCAACAATTGTTATTGTTTGCTAGTAGAAGGTACGAGGTTAGTAAAAATGGTGCGAAGGGTGTTCGTTAATTGGGTATTGGAGAGACAACATGAAAATGCTGACTTTGCCGATAAAATCATCTTCAGTGACGAGGTTGATGGCTTCGTCAATAGGCAGAATTGTCGCATTTGGGGTGAGGAAAATCCTCGAGTGATTCACGAGAAGCAAATGCAATGTGGTGTGGATTTTGGGCTGGAGGAATCATTGAACCTTTTTTTTATGAAAATGAGGCAGGTCAAGCGCAAACAGTCAATGGTGTTCGGTATCGTGAAATGATAACCAGTTTTTTCGTGCCTAGAATTGAAAAAATTAATGTGGAAGGCGTGTGGTTTCAACAAGACGGCGCCACATGTCATACAGCCAGAGAAACAATTCAATTGCTGCATTTAAAATTTAAATCATGCGTTCTTGTTGGGACACCCTTTACATACATTGTTCTACATACCATTGCAATTTTTATATATTCAGCGTGGAAAATGAGATAAAAATATATTTCCTAAATTGCTACACAGAGAAAATTTGTTCACTTGTATATTGTATATTTCTACACAATACCGACGAAGGAGGGCGTCTGATGTGCCTGTGGATTGGATACAGCTGAAGCCGTTACTTTTTCAATGACCAATAACTATGTCTTCGCCACTGAAACCTTCCGACAACAACTGACACAAAGTCATACACAAAAGCACATCATAAAAATTACAAGATATTTTTATAAGTCAGAAACTGGGGTTGAACCCAGGAAAAATTTTCGTTTTCTAGTCAATGTGCAGACTACTTCGACCATCGCCACCCTCAATTTAAATGTATAAAAGTGTGAATGACTTTTAAAATTTTTTTATTTCTATACCAGTGTACGTGGCAGCGACTTGTAAATATAATAGCCGGATTAACTAAAAAGACTTAGATTTATACTGTTATTGTATGACAAACTAGTAAACATAACTCAAAGTCTTATTATTTTACGTTTCTTCGAAGCACAACAACAATTTTTTGAAACTATTTTAAAATATGAAAACATTATGACCTTATGACCTTATGACTTAATAGCACACCTAGTGAATACTCCAAATGTTATAAATATTTTATAGTCAGTCTTAATTTAAAATTTATTCAATGCAATAAGTCATTTATAGGTCCATAAACATTTTATGGTTTTCAAGTACGAAAAAAAAATTTAAATTTCGAAAACAAACAAGAATATCATTCAAATCAGTTTAAGTAACACCCACCTTTTGCCGAATGTGTGTCGACTACAGATATTTATTTGTAGAACCCTTTGAAAAAAATATGGTCATCGCGTTAAGTAGAGAAATTAATAGTTTGAATTTGCTATTTACGATGGACTGAATGGTTTAATATGACAAAAAAATTATCTCTAATATGCTTAAACTAGTATTAATTAATAATAAAATGTATTGAAATTTATTCTTTTCTTTTTTTAAAACAGAATTTGAAAAACAAATATTTTGTTTATGAATATTTTGATCGAATTTCAGATAATATATTACGATTTTAGATGTGCACAAAGGCAACGACTCAGATCACCAATTAACTTTTTAATGTGTGTGATTTTGTATAGTTCTCAGATAATGTCGATCGTTAAATTTATAAATTGGATGTTTCAGCATTCAGTTCCCATCACTGAGTGGTTATTGGCACGTGAGTACATTGTAAATGAGAACATATTAATTTAGATGAACGGTGATCACAAAAAAGCCTTAAGCGATTGCTACACGATCAATGTTCAGCTTCAATATTTGCCATTGTGTGCGTTCAATTGTTTTAAATCGTTTTAAATTGACAGTATACGTGGCTGGTTAGTGAATTTAAAATCATTTCGTGGCTTTTCAATTTGAAAAGAAATAATTTCGCTGATAATTAGCCAATTTGCGGAGTTATAATAACCAATTATATTTAAGGTTAAAATCAACTTAACATGTGAAACAAATGTTTTTGGCATATCTTATTTTAGGGAATTTTCTAAAAAAAATAAGTATTAAAACTTTACACATATAAATTTTTCATTATTCATTTATTCATAGGCAAACTGGCACTGGCACTGGCACACGTACAATATATTTTGTCATATTTGAATTGCCATATATTTGAATAGATTGATGGGAAGTGTGTTCAATATACGTATAGCGCGTCAGTATATAAATTATTTTGTGCTGTGCAGGTCGTTACTTAAAAAATGTCAGAAAAGAGAGAAAGGCAATTTACACAAAAATTAAACAAAATATTTTAGTTTTTTAATTATTTAATATTTTTTGTTAGCAGCGTGTCGCTTATATAATTGTTTCAATTGTTTCGTTTTCGTATTGCGAGCTGATATGATGGTATATGCTAAATTTTTATTTTTTTTTTATCTGGGACCAGGAGGTGAACCTTACACATGCGATGCATTGTGCTGGAACTAGAGGAAAGGGATAGTTAGAGAAATGACCGGAGGTGAAGATTCAATATCTTACAACTCTGCTTTTGCACCTTCTTTGTTTTATAGCAGTGTTGTAGCGCCTCTGAAGTCAAGGAGATATATTAAATTTTTTATGCTACGTCTTAGTAATGATTTTACGGAGGGGTGCCTCCGTAATCTAGTGCATGAGCATTAGCCTTCGGGTTCGATTCCCGCTTAGACCCTGGGTGTTTCTACAGACAAGCTGTAAAAGCTTCGTAGAGTTAGTATTGATTTACTTGACAGATCTTTACTTCAATTCGCCGGTGATACACAATACCGCCGAAGGAGAGAGGTCTGATGTGGCTGTCGATTGGTTACAGCTGAAGCCTGTACTGTTCAGTGACCAGTGACAATGCCTTCACCACTGAAACTTTCTGGCAACAACAGACACAAAGGCAGACAAATGCACATCAGCAAAAATGCGAGGTGATTTTATTAGTCTAAAACTGGTGTTGAACCCAGGAAATTTTTGGTTTTGTAGTAGGCAGACTACTTCAGCCATCGCCACCCTTGGTTTATAAACAATTTTTTTCGTGAAATGGGCATCTATGGACTATATATGGACATTTCGCTAATGCCAACTCTACTGTAACCTTCAACTAAATTTTCAAAGAAATCTATCCCACATGTTTATATAAAAACTCCCAAAAAATGTTTGAGAATTATTGAGTATACAAACAAAATTTTTTTATACAATTTAAAATTGTTATTCGATTTGAAATTTACTTGTACTTCTATTCATAAAAAAATAAAATTTATTTCATATTTATTTTAAGACTAATTTTAAACAGAATTACTGCTCAAATCACAAGCTCAGTCGTATTTTATAAATTTTATATTTAAAAAAAAAACGATATGTCTCTATATACTTGTAAAGAGGCAAATTTGGTAGTATCGTTATGATATCGTATTTTTATTTATATTTTCTTCTAGAAAAATATCAACTCCATTTTATTTAATTCCATGAAATTAAACCTGCTATGGAAATTTCCATTTGATGCGAATTGGTTTTTGAGTTGAGCAATTTTGATTCAAATTGTTTGAAAATTTAATTGTAATTAATATATATATATATACATATATATACATATATGTATATGTATATTTGTCATTAAGCAGAATTAAATTTTTGGTATAAGATATGCCATATTTAAAAGATGTACGACGTTAATACGAGCTTGTGAATTGAACAAATACCTTTTCTGAATATGAGGGTTAATACTATGAAACCATTTTACAATTGTTTTATTATTTTATGATTTATTTATTAAAATTGATTATGTATGTATGTTCTCATCTTTTAAATGGACCAACAATTTTTGAACTATTTATGTACATTTATTGAGAAAGTTTTTTCGAAACGGGTCAGGTCAGGTCAAGTTAGCAGGCCGCCAAGTCCCAAGGGAATCAGCTCACTTGGGTCCTCTCGGGTCCCATTGTTTCGCCTGACCGGTATCAGTCCTCATCCCGTCTCATCGGTTCCAAACCACCTCGAGTTCCGGATAAACAAGCTTATCCATCTCACATCGCGCCCCGACACCACCGCGAGGTTCCGCAGGAAAGGGAACCCCATCGTAGACGCACGCCCAACGGCGAGAGCGGACAGTGACACAGCAAGTGTACAACCGTCTATTCCTCATCCTCATTACGACAACTCCTGCAGAAGTCGTTATACGGCAGACCCAAATTCCTGGCGTGCAAACCAATGTTAAACTGGCCCGTCAGCACCGCCACCGTCATCCGACGGTCCGGCCGGAGCCGTACCGAGGCCAAGTCATCCTGGAAATCGAGCAGGTGGTCTCGTTCTACCACACAGTCTGCGCAGTCCCGTAGAGCTTTCGCTCCAACTGCGTCCTGCAGTATCGCAACGGCATCCCGATATAACCATGGATGTGACCGTCAGGTCCTTTCCTTGGCCAGCCCATCCGCCACGTTATTTCCAAGCGCACCACTGTGCTCCGGTACCGAGACCAGCTCAAGTTTCGAATGTCCCGCAATCTCGTCCGGAAACGCCCCGCATTCACGAACCAAAATCGAAACGGCTACTTGGCACAAAAATGTAATTCACATTTCTAATTAATCAGTTAAATACATTGAATTTTTTATGTTTATTGCTAATGAATATGCGGTGAATATTATTCAACGTTTCAATAAATAAAGAAATTTTGTTCGAGAAAAATGCAAACGATAAAAAAAATGTGTGTATGAACGAACCGACTGACTGCTGGCGTGTGCTGAAATAAAATTGAAAAAATGTAAAGATTAAAACTTTAATTATTTTCGTTATCTTCAATCAATTGGCATTATAAGAATTTCTCAATAATTTTCATTTTATTATTACAAAATCGATTATAAAATCGTTCGATTGATTATCAAACGTTTATGCATTGAAATGGAACGCATGAAATTTTCTGCGTCACGTTGACATCACCGTTTTGTTTCAGGCATTACGATTTTATTTGAAATCAATTATTCCGGTATCACGAATTTATTTTTATTTTAATTTAATTATAATTTATAGCTAGTCTTTCGTTGTTAATAGAGGTATTTGTTTATTTATTAATAAATCTTAAAAGAAAAAAATTAGAGGAATTTCTGGCTTTATTAATTTTTGTCTGTTCACTCAACTTGAAAAAAAATGGTGGCGAGGAGAAGGGGGACCTATTAAACGGAAATTCCATGAGAGCAAAGTGTGGCTGTTGTGGTCCGTCATTTAACCAAACTGTTTAAAAAGCCATTTAACAGTGGACGAGTATTGACGTCGGCGAGAACTACCTGTTTTTATTTTGACGTTTTGGTATTTGTCTAAAAAGTATGAAGATGCCAAGTTTTGTTATGCAAATTTTTATTATTTGATATTTTATTTTTATTCGTTTATCTCTTTCACAAATAATGACTATTAAAACGTGAATTTTGTTGACATTCTTTTTAAATGTAGACAAATTAATTAACACATCGATGTGACATTTGTACAATGTAAAAACCATACAAAACAATACAAAAATCGGCGCCACAAAATACAATAAAATTGTACGAGGCCGTTTTCAAAATTAGTCCAGCTGAAAAGCGATACCTTTCAGAATTTGACAAAATGTATACATTTGAGATTAAGTTGCAGGTGCTGTTGCCTGAGTGCTATTGGCTGAGCTGGTGCTATTGGCTGAGTATTTAGCAACAAGAAGATTCGCCGAGAAATTCCCGATCAGACCAAAAACAATTATGTTATGGCTGCGCTAACAGCGACTTCCTTTGAACGTCAGCGAAGCTTGAAAATTAATGTGTCAATATAACAGCTGAGATGCAACAACTCTGCCTTACAAATTCTCTAAGACATTTAACTGCAGAGTTGTGTAAAATTGCACACGTAGGGGATATTTTCTCAGCACTGGTCAAAAAAAGAAATTAAATTTCTGACAAGTTGGGTCGAATGGACGCTTCATGAAATGATATTCCGAATCAGTTTTGTCCTGTAAAAGAACGGTACCTTCTTAGTAGAATTTAGACGCTGACGCGGTGAAAGAACAAATTAACCTGGTGCATAACGTATGATACGTGCTAAGCTGGTACATTATACGTGGTGCATAATTTGTCTTATTTTCTTTGACAAAAAATTGTTTGAGCTGATGAATAATAAATTGATAAATGCTTGTGAGCGTGTAGATAATGTTTTTTTTGTGCATTTTACAAAATTTTTATTACTTTTTTTAAACAAATCGCACACAAAGTCCACGAAGCTCTTATAGCTTGTCTGTAGAAACACCCAGGGTATAACTGGGGATCAAAAGCGCACCTCTAGATTGATACACTAATGATCATGCTGAAGAAAAAACTTACATCAGTCAAAGTATTAAGATATTGGGGTAAAAGTGTTTAACTCCTTCTAAATATGGCATTATGGGCCGTAATTACCGTCCCAGCAAAAAAAGAACTTCCCAATAAGTGAAGAAGATCTTAATATTGTGATCCGGAAGTAGTGCAAATGTGGGTCCATTTGTAATAAATTTTATATTGTCCTTGCGCGATGTTCCCTTTTTTCACGCAGCGCTCGATAACAGGGATCAACAATTAAAAAAAAGTTAATTCAGATGAAGCTCCCTTTAGTGAGTTTCGCTGGTTCCCTGGAGGTATGAAAATAATAAAATTAATTTTATTAATTTGTAATTAACTTCAGTTTTATGCCTTGTTCGGAGGTCCATAACTCGGAAACTAACGGTAACCGTAAATTTTTTATCTAATTTTTCTCTTTTCCAGTTTTATTTTTTTTTAAACTCGATTGAAGCTAAAGTTTTAATTCTTCTTTCAAATACATAGACTGCTAATTATTTCTACGTTGATCCTCAGAATTTATTAATAACGATATTAAGCAGTGCAAAATATTCACATATGATTACTGTAGAAGCTATGTATCATTGTTTAAGAATCACTTCCCTTTATTTTGCTGGGATGGTGATGGTATTGCTCAAGTGTGCATTTTGTTAGGTTAGGTTAGGATAGGTCGGCAGGTTGCTGGATGTAAAGGTAAAGAAAGGTCCCAGCCCACTTGGGTACAATTTATTATGGTCCCATTGTGATACCTGCTGTGAAAAAAAACTTTCACCTGTTATAGTCGTACAGACCAGAGGCTCTGGTAGGAATCGAACCTAGAACACCCAACTGATAAACTAGCACACTACTCACTAGACTACCGCGACTACCCGTAGTAAATTAATTATAAAAATATTTATTTTATTAATGTTAATATTGTATTGCCTCCATAAGGCGGAGGGTGGTGATGGCACGATGGATGGTAGTCTGCACGTTGACTACACAACCAAAAAACAGACCTGGGTTCAACCCCAGTTTCAGAGAAAAAAAGTTTTAAATACAAATAAACATCTCGCATTTTTCTGATGTGCATTAGTGTGTCTTTGTGTGTGAGTTGTTGTCGGAAGGTTTCAGTGGCGAAGGCATAGTCACTGGTCACTGAACAATACCGACTTCAGCTGATAGCAATCCACAATCACATCAGAACGCCCTCCTTCGTCGGTATTGTGTAGCACCGGCGAAGTAAAATAATAATAAAAAAAATGGCTACTAAACCGAAGCTTCAGCACTGCTACAAGTATAAAAACAAAAGAACGTGCGAAAGCAGATCTGCAAAATAATTAATTAAGCTTCACCTCCTGTCGTTTCTTCTACTATCCCTTTCCTATAGTTCCCAGCACAATGCTTCGCATGTGTAGTCCTAGATAAAAAAAAAAAAATAAGATTCATTGAAATAAAATACTTTATTTTACGTTGATCTATGTATATATTTCAATCACTTATGTTCCTAATTTATGTGAAAAATTATCTAAATCATGTGGATATTTTACACCAAATATTCAACTTGCAATGAAACCAACATTAAAACTTAATGATAAATTTTTTAAAAATCTAAAATATCCACTTGAAAAAGGACAAAAATTTAATGTTGTATACAAAATACAATATTGGAGAAACAAAACAAAAATTAAAGAAACGACTAAAGCAACACGAATATGATTGTAACAATTCTTTAAAAGTAAATACAAATGTTAATATAACAGCATTGACCAAACATGCAAGATCTAATAAACATGAATTTGATTTTGAAAATGCAAAAATCTTAAGAACTGAGGAAAACAAATTGAAGTTACAAATACATGAACTTAATCAAATAGTTAAACATGAACAATTTGCTTGCAATTATAAAAGTGATAAAAAAGATTATATAAATACATATTGTAATTTGATTTCTACTTTTAAAACAAACTAATATTAAATTTTGATTTATATGTTATTTTTTGTTAATCAAATATATATATTTTTCAAATAATTCAGTAAATTTTGGTAACATAAATTGTTAAAAATTTTATTATAATTATTATTAAATAAAAATTAATTTATAGACCCTGAAGATGAACCTTATGGTTCGAAATATATAGATCAACGTAAAATAAAGTATTTTATTTCAATGAATCTTATGGAGGCAATACAATATTAACATTAATAAATCAACAGATTCAGCAATACAAAGTTAATTAACAATTTAATAAATATTTATTTTATTTTTATAAATTAATTTTTAATATCTGCTTTTACAATTAGAATATACTTCGTTAATGAAAATTTTTGATTGAAGAATTTTTCTTTTTAAGTATGGAAAAGTTATTTTCAATAATTATGTATTATTTAAAGTAAAAATAAATATATAACATATACAGTTAAAAAAATAGTAATAATGTTAACCAGATCAATCATAATTAAATTAATGCTAATATGCATATATGTACATATACATATATATATATATTAACCTTTGGCTGTCCCCAAACAAATTTGTTTTTATAGCGTACTTCCGCGTTCATAATCTAGTAATAATGATGTGCATCACATATGACCACAGACCAATATTCCAACAATTTATTATGGAAGCGTTCTGTGCATCGCATATGATTTATGCCATTTTTATTCTTTATTAGCTAATTATTTTTTGGTATTGTGTTAGCCCGCGTGTAGAGAAAAATAACGGGAATCCTCTTCAGGTACATTTGCGAAGATATGACTGATCCATCCGATAGTGAATGTGATGACAGAAGTAATTCGTTTGAGAGATTGCCGCGATAAAATTGGTTCCGATCCGTTGACCCGTTATTAAGAGATGTTTACACACACACACACACAAATACATATTGACATCAAATCGAAAATAGTCTGGAGCGACTATTAGGACTTCAAGACGTCGAAACATCATTATAACTCGATTTTCGAAAAATGCGGTGAAATAGCGGGAAGTGCAAAATATAAACAAAAAATAATCTTGTGTTAAAAAGAGGTGCAAATCTCTTTTTGATAAATAAAAATTTCAAGGAATTCTTCTTTAAAATATATTTACAATGTTTTGCTAATTGATCCAATTACTGATACAATCATTATCATATCCAGGGAACAGGAAATTCCGCAGAAAAACGAAAAATAAGAAGAATAATCTTTTCCAATTTTTGGTGAAAGTGTTCAATTACCAAGAAAAGTATGTTGCTTTTTTTTGGTGTCGTAATCAAAATATTCGGCATGCAAGAAGACAAAAGACTAGGACAATCAGCTGCAAAGTCCTGATAACCAAGCAGCATGAGAAAATTATTTAACAAAAAAGAAGGAAACAAGAAAGGAGATGAAACTGTTTGCAACAGCTTTGACTGACACTCAAAGGCAATTTAACAAATGTTGTGCGATAATTAGAGTCTTTTTCCACAAAATAAAGCAGCAGCAGCAACAACAACTACAACAACAACAGCATAAGCTACAACAGCAATAACACACACTACATAGCAGTAATTGACAATTTACGACCGTAACGACCAACCAACTTGAATGTTGGTCTAATATACTGCAAGCAAAAATGTAATTTAGGGCTCCAGTCAAATTTCACAAAAATACACATACTCACAAATGCACACACACACACACACACACACACACACACACACAGAAAGACGCGTACGGTCGCATTGGCCTTCTCACGTCTTTGGAACATGAATGAAAAGGCAATTGTGGCCAAATTGTCTTAAATAAGTGTGTAATTCTCGGTTCAAACTGATTTGAAGAAAACTAAAATGATTTCGTGATAATAATTTTTTTCCTTTCGTAATTTGTTAAGATTTCCTCCTCCCGTTTCCATTGATCTTTGCGCAAACAATCAACTTTGTACTCGTAGTTATCAAAAGGTGTGTTTTCTGTCTTTTCATTCCTAAAAGCCATAAATGATTTGTTGTTGATTTATCGCCCTAAAAAGGTATAAACGTCTGTCATTTCATTGATAAACTGCCAAGATAGAGAAACGCCAGTTGTATTGACGTTGATAGCGTTGACGAACATGATGCTGATGACGTTGTTGTTGTTGTTATTCGTGATATCAAAAGCGTTAGAAAGCCATTTCATAAAATGAAATTGTTCAGGTATTCGAAAACTTCTGTTTTCAACGGAAAGAAGAAAGAAAAAAAAACCCATTCAACGTTGACCGACAAAAATGACTGACTGACATCTTAACTACCGTTTAATGGCCGATGAAAAGTGTCAACGATTTGTCAAATTCATAGATTTTTTTTTTACCGTTCTACACACAAACCTTAGAACGGCCAACCAACCAACCACCATCATCATATCCGTCACTCACATTATTCACTTTTTAAGTGTCGACATCATTATTGATGTTTAGAAATTTATCATTCACATTTATTCACTTCTACATTTGCTCATTCAAAATACAGCAGAGATACTCGTACTACCGTCCATCCATCCATCCATCCATGCATTTATCCATTCAACAGTACGAGCATGTGTATTCGGCCACAATTAATTGTGTTGAAAGCATTTCAACTGATGTGAAAGGGTCTTTTATGCCTCATGGAATGTTACTTATTTGTTGTTTGGTGGGCGATTTGAAGAAAAAAACAAGGAAAAAACGCCTGTAAATACTCGCACGAGCAGGTAATAATTGTTCCTCTTTGCATTTTACTATTTAAACTTTAAAGCAATTAAAGGAAATATTTTTGCCATTAACATGCTTAAATACTGATGTTTAAATTGTTCTTCTAGTATTTAAGCGGCCAACCTCACAACTTCATTTCAAGTCATTTGGAAAGGAATTCGTTAAAAAAAGAAAATTTTTATTAAACAATTTTTTAGGTTACTGCAGCCGAAGTATTGGATACTTGACAGGCGGACATTATGTTGTAGTCTAATCTACTTTTCTAGATCTTCTTTGATGTAAAATTTAAATAAAAAAAGTCTGCTCGGATTTGAGCTCGACCCGAATCAAAAAGTCTTCGTAGTGAATTTAATTCCGAATACGAGTATTTCATTTTTGTCAATCATTACAAATGTCATACATAAAAATTAATGTTTGTTAGTATCCTACGTAAAGCATATCCGATAGCGATAAAATTTAGTGATCTTATTCTCCATTATCGGATACGTCTTTTTTTCATCGGCAATGAAGCGGATTTCGGTCGTATTGCCGTTTAGCATCATAAGTAACTCGATCTTTGCATACTATCTTCTAAAGGCGAAGGATAAGTGGCATGAGTTGAGTACGCGTGACGTCGCAAGGAAGCACGTAATCAATACGCACCGGAAGAGCATCTTACGGTTGGTCGCGGTATTGAGGGGCCACTGTGCAATCGCCTGACTAGGCTGCTAGGCTGGGCCGCCCTCATAACACATTCTGTCGCAACTGTCGTGAGTGGTACAGAGAGGAGTCAGTTGTCCACCTTCTCTGCGAGTGCCAGACTTTACACGCAATCTCGACCAGACTTGGACGACCTATCGGTCGTTCTGCATCTAGAAAGTCAAACAAACTGTGTCAATTCTTAAAACTAGGACTCGAAGAGATTAGAGGACAATTTCTGCCTCTTCGAAACTTTTAAATCGATTTAAAAGAAATTCCTAACATAAATATATATAAATATCACTCGACAGTCAAGAGTGAGGTTATCAGGAGACGTTTGAAGGTCCACAGCGATGAAATGTTATCACCGAGAAAGTTTCTCTGCAGGAACTTCATGATTGATATCAATGACTGTGAGAACTGCAGGGCTAACTCTATCATCTATTGAGCAGGGACCACAGGTATGGTATACCGGTGGGTCTAAGCTGGAAGATGGTAGAACAGGGGTGGGAATCAACGGGCCCCGATTGTGAAAACCGATTCCAATGGGTGTATACCCAATAGTTTTCCAGGCGGAGATTCATGACATCGGAACGTGTGTGGCTGAGTGGCACCGCAGGAACATGATGGGGGCCCACATCTATCTACTGTCGTATAGTCAGGCGGCGCTTAGGGATTTTCAGTCAACCATACTGACCTAAAAAATGGTATGTGAATCCTTGGACCTTCTCACTGAGCTGGGGAACTTTAACGTCGTTGTATTCGACTGGGTTCCTGGTCATAAGGGGTATGAGGGTAATGAAACGGCGGACCAACTGGCAAAATGAGAGGCAAATTTGCTCCTAATTGGCCGAGAGCCATTCTGTGGACTTACAAAGAGCAACAGAAATGGGATCCTTAGGAACTGGCGAGAAGGGGAATTCGTTTCTTACTGACATAATGGTGCCGGCAAGGGTCAAGCCGAACGCTTCCTGATTCCGAATAGGGCGATCTTAAATAGGCTGCTTTCGCTGAATAGCGCGGACTTGAGCCTATTAACGGGGTACTTCACAGACCATTGTAGCCCTTAAGAAAATGGGTCTCTCCGATACCAAAGTCTCTCGATTTTGTGAAATGCTTACTGAGAGATCTGAGCACGTTCTCTGTGACTGTCGTGCGTTCGGTAACAGAGGTTTTACCATATGGGTGAAATTGCAGTATCTCCACATAACCTGTGGAACGCCAGACCCCAAAAAGAGCTTGGATTCCTTAAAAGCCTTAGGATGGGGGGTATAATATGGGTAGAATAGATCTTTTTGGTCGCGGTGCTTCGCGCCCAATAATATTTATAATAATAATAATAATAATAACATAAGTATATCTGCGTCCTTTCAGAAGCGCGGACGGGGTTGGGGACAAATTTCTAACTGAAATTTAACTTTGTAAATCA
Source organism: Dexiosoma caninum (assembly GCA_963924685.1). NCBI lineage: Eukaryota > Metazoa > Arthropoda > Insecta > Diptera > Tachinidae > Dexiosoma > Dexiosoma caninum. Next base: position 50,403,162 of record OZ004728.1, on the reverse strand, counting down.
AGTGATTGCAGGTTCCGATTCTCCTCCCATTTTCCATTAAAATCAACAAGTTTCAGTGACAACCACATGTATGTGGATTACTGCCGCAACGCGCAGGTTGGAACTAGTTGGAAAAGTGTAGTGTAGCGTAGATACAGCTGCTGCAGAGATATACGGATATGGAGACTAATTCTACCACAAGCCAGCGCTTGCGTGTTTTTGGGAATTTGTAAAGCGGAGTTGCTGCCTCTCAGATTTTATGTTGATGCATTAATTTATGCAATAATAAATGAAGAGGGTGGTGGTGGCTGAATTAGTTTACAGGTTGACGACAAAACCAAAGTAGAACTGGGTTCGACCCCAGTTTCAGACTAAAGCATAAAAACATCTCGCATTTTTTCTGATGTGTTGTAATGAGTCTTTGTGTCAGAAAGTTTCAGTGGCGAAGTACCGCCTTCAGGTGATAGCAATCCACAGGCATATCAGAGCGCCCTCTTTCGTCGGTATTGTGTAGCACCGGCAAAGTAAAATAATTACTAAAAATGGCTACTAAAAACGATGCTTCTAAATTCAATACGTCTCCTTGGCTTCAGAGGTGCTATAACACTGCTATAAAACAAATAAGTGCAAAAGCAGAGTTGTAAGATAGTGACCTGTCATCGTTCTCACTATCCCTTTCCTTTAGTTCCAGCACAATGCAACGCTGGAGGTCATCTCCTCAGTGCTGGTCCAAGATAAAAAACGTAATAGAGATCCACTTGATATATTATTTTCCTTCGTCGACGTTTTATTTCTCAAATACCAACGATGGACGGCTATGTCAGCGCAGACACAATAGAAAAATTGTTTTGCGTGATGAGGTATGCGAACCGCGGATCTTTTGGTTACAGAGTCTACACGCCAACTACTCTGCGAAGAGCACCCTCAAATGAAATGTTACCTCATGTTTCGCAATTTCGATATCTATAATATCCTTTACCTTCAAGCAGTCACAAGTCATTTGTGAGTTAAGAAAGAACATTCTCGTAAAATTTCGTGAGAAAAAAACATTTTTTTTCGCAGATTCATAATGAAGGTAATTTTTGGTAGAAACAAATCGTCAAATCAATTTCTGACATGATTATTTTGTTATTTTTTTTTTAACAATTTCTACTTTAAACAGTTCAAACCGTCATCATCCCCTGTGGCAACAAACAGTTGGCCGTGGCGGCTGACCACATCACGGAGACAATGGCTGTGCCACCACAACCGATTAAAAAGGTAGAAGTAAAGGAAGGAGTGAGTGTGTTTAAATGACTGTCTAACATTATTTTATAATGGTTTTCTAAAGAATTTTTGCTGAATTGACACTTTTCTAATACCAAACGTATGCATATACTGCATCCATACATATGTACGTGATTCTGTCACACTAACTGTAGAAAAATTAAATACTAAAACACACACACAAACTAATTCGCAACAAAGAGCCCTGAATGGTAAAATTATAAAAGAGCTCCATGTTAAACATTTGATTTCATATACATATGGCTTCCAATAGCTGGTGATACTGTAGCATTTGTTAAATTTCTACCGCAATTCTTTGTTCTTTAAAATAAAAGAGAAATATATAAAAAATACTTGACAACAATATCAAAAGAAAAGTGTAAAATAAATTTGCGGTTAAAAAAAAAAAGAAGGAACGAAAGAAGGACGAGCGAAATGGAAGCGTGGTCAATCAATGTGTCGGTGCAGGAAGACAACAGCTCAGCAGGGGCCATCAATTCATTGTAGTTTTGGAGGCATCTGTATGGTTTCAGGATATACGATAGTACTTAACAGGAAGTTGAAATATGTAAATGATTGATATTTTATTGTTTATCCTTTTTGTTCAGGATACGAAATTATGATTTGTCGATAACGAAAGTAGAATTTTCTTTTGTTTAGTTTTTGCCACAAATGCATGGCAAATTAATTATGACCTAAAGAAATATTGGAAATTGGCATTTAATTTTATTAAAACATCGGTAGAAGCAAAATAGTTTTATGCATATTAAAATGATTCTCCGCTTGTGGCTGTTATACCCCTGCAGATAATATTGGACTATGTGGTCCATTGTAGCTGAATACATCGGATTAAAATTACTCTCTGAAGTGCTCCATTAAGTAGTTGGTTATAGTAGTTTTTGGGTTAGTCCGACGTAATACAAAAGTGGGTTATATGATCAGCTCCTATAGGACAAGGCAATGTTAAATGCACCATACATTGGGTCTCTCTTGGACTAGTCCTAGGTTTGCGTGGACTACACTATGCATGCATGTGTGGACTAGTCATATTATCTGCAGGGAAATCAATTATTCTCGTATGTGTGTATGTTTTAGGGCAGCGGTAGGGATCCTGCGCCCTCTTTGCGTGTCTTGTGCGATTCGGCCTCGAAATGAAATTGTTTAAATTGTGTTTACGCAGTTCGAATATTATAGTTTTTTTTTGTTTTTAATCTACTAATTTTGAATAATATGCAGGAAGTACGCGTAGCATGTATGTATGTTCTTTATTGTCAATCCTTTTTCATTCAATTAGTAGTGTTTTCTTTTCCACCAAATTTTCTTTCGTAGCAAATTTGCAACCGGTCACCGGTTTTTTTTGAATTTTCAAAGCCGTAAGCGGTTTTTTTTAGTGATTAAAATATTCAAAAGCCGGTTTCTTAAAAATGTCGAATCAAACTTGTATACCGATACCTTTGGCCTGGCTTAATAAATAATAAATAAATAAATAATAAATACTTCTATATCAAATGATAATCAAGTCACTACTTAACTGCTTCTAAGTAATGCAGACGGCATGTAGTATATGGTTGAAAAGTATGCTCTTTGGTAGCTGTAACAAATTCTCTAGTTTTTGCTGGGTAATTAAAGATTTAATAACGATTGATAATCCTTCAGTTTTAAATGGAATGTCTTCTTTGATTGCATACAAAGCACCCAGCTTAATTAAAAAAAATTAAAACAAAATAAAAACTTATTTTTCCACTGTACATTCCACGTGTTTTTTAAGTATTAATAAATTTATTAAAATTTGTGCATAAGATTTTTAAATATTGTGCATAACAGCCACGCCAGTTGATTGCAAGAGCCGCATGCGGCTCATCAGCACGTCATAGCCACCATTGGTATATAACCCAGGCTCTAGGATTAGGTTAGGTCGGCAGGTAGCTAGATGAGGTGAGATGAGGGTGGCGATGGCACGATGGATGGAAGTCTGCACGTTGAGTACAAAACCAAAAACAGACCTGGGTTGAACCCCAGTTTCAGACTAAAATTTTAAAATAAAAATAAACATCTCGCATTTTTCTGATGTGCATTAGTGTGTCTTTGTGTGTCAGTTGTTGTCGGAAGGTTTCTGTGGCGAAGGCATAGTCACTGGTCAGTGAACAATACCGTCTTCAGCTGATAGCAATCCAAGATCACATCAGAACACCCTTCTTCGTCGGTATTGTGTAGCACCGGCGAAGTAAAATAATAATAAAAAAAAAAGGCTACTAAACCGAAGCTTCAGCACTGCTACGAGTATAAACAAAGAACGTGCAAAAAGCAGAGCTGCAAAAATAATTAATTAAGCTTCACCTCCTGCCGTTTCTACTACTATCCCTTTCCTATAGTTCCAGCACAATGTTTCGCATATGTAGCAGTCTTCTCCTGAGTGCTGGTCCCAGATAAAAAAAAAAAAAAAGGTAAAGAAAGGTCCCAGACCAATTGGGTCCAATTTATTATGGTCCCATTGTGATAACTGTTGTTAGAAAAGTATCACGTGTTATAGTCGTACAGACCAGAGCCACTGCTAGGAATCAAACCTAGAACCCCCAAGTGATGAACTATTGCACTATTCGCTAGACTACCGGGGCACACAGGCTATAGGATTAGCATATAGGGCACTTTTTAAGAGTAAAAAAAGGTTCTAGCCTTTTACATCAAATTCGTATCAGTATAAGAAATCCCTATCTTGAGTTCAATGAGAAATGAAAAAACTAAAATATCGAAAAAAAAATTCTTATAAAAGTAAACAACCGTCAATCAAATGTTGAAAATAAAGAAATAAATTTTTGATAAGAAAACGAAAAATGTCGTAAATCACAAGGTGCTACATAGAAGTGAATAAAACACGAGGGCTACAATTATGGTATTCATTTTGTTATGTTAATAAAATCATAAGGGTGGCGTTGGTCGAAGTAGTCTGCACGTTTACTACAAAGCTGGGTTCAACCCAATTTCAGATTCATAACATCTCGCATTTTTTCTGATGTGCCTTTCTGTGTCTTTGTCTCAGTTGTTGTCGCAAGGTTTCAGCGGCGAAGTCATAGTCACTGGTCACTGAACAGTAACGGCTTCAGCTGTATCCAATCCACAGGTACATCAGAACGCCCTACTTCGTCGGTATTGTTTTGCACTGTCGAAGTAAAATAATTACTAAAAAAAAATTACTACTAAAAACGAAGCTCAAAATTTAATACGTCTCCTTGACGTGTTGTAAGATAGTGAAGCTTGACGTCCTGTAATTTCTCCTACTATCCCTTTCATCTAGTTCCAGCACAATGCACCACGTGTGTAGGGTCATATACTGAGTGCTGCTTCAAGTTAAAAAAAAAATAAGCTATAACATATTTTTCTCTTAGTAGAAACTCTAAGAAAAATAAAAGCCTCCATAATAATAGAGCTACATTTATAGAAATCAATGTTTTTAAGAGTTATACTACATTTACACTTGAGCGAAATGTGGTACTTGCGAGATTTCGTGCAAATCTAGTTGTTTTTGAGTAGATTTCCCATACAAAACGAAATCTACTTTCTCACTAGATTTAGACGATATCTTCTCAAATCTAGTATTAATTTGAAATGCAACTATATTTTTTACAAAAAATACAACCATTTAAGGTAGTATATATCTATATTACATGTGTGATACATGTGGTTTGTTCGAACCAAATGTCAAATACTATACTGAATAATTTGTGTCAAGGCGTCTTTAACTAGATGGGTGGTGAATCGAGTATTTAATAATCCATGTTTTTTGTGCGCGATATTTCAAAAACAACTGATGCAAATATTTCAAAGAATATGTGTTTTACTTATGAACATAAAGTGTGTGTAAGAATTTTTAATTTATTAAAGTCATTTGAATTTAAATAAAAAGTTTGTTCTTACCAAAATCCAAAATTTTTCAATAAGTTTTTGACCTTTGAAACACAAACGTAGGTACAGCAAAAAATTGCCACCCCATCTAATTTAATACGCCTTGATTTGTGTCATAAAATGAAATCTAGATAAATGTCAAAAGCGTGCGGTGTAAACGGTTTAGATTTTGAGATAGATGTCAGATCAAATCTATTCCTTTTCAGTTCAGTGTAAATGTAATTTATTAAGCTACTCTGACATATTGTCACATATGTATAGATGTACATACAACATATAAATACGTAAATACATTTATGAATACCAATTTTTAATATTCGCGAAAACGAATACATTATAATATCTGCGCCAATATTGGGCGAATCCATATACGAATATTCAATCTGACATTTGGCGCCACTCGATATTTCAAACAATGGCATACCGACAGTGAGAACCACTTTTTGATAAGTTACTGAAATTGTTTCTTGAGAAGATCGAGGAACGATTGGTTACCATTCTTCTATTTAAATTGCATCTGATAACATTGTTGCATCTGATAACACGTGAAATAAAATCAATCTATGGTGTTCGTACGTAGTGTATCAATTAAAAGCTTTTTTCTGTTAATTTCACAGAGGAAACGCTCAATACGAACAAAAAATAAAATAAATGCTCGCAATTTAAAGCCCGGTTTAAAAAATGTTAAACACAAGTTTGAATCTTGCAGTCCATTAACGCTCTAATAACAACTTCCAAACACATATGGATGTATGTATGTGTGTATATATACATACATATACGAGTACACCCATACAGCATGTATGCGATCTTGTAAATAGATCACAAATATACGATAATAGGAAATTCCATTTAGATTCATTCTATTTAACCTTCAATCGGCTGAAAGCGTTTTTTGTGTGTATGTTCCCAGCCTTGGTTGGTTTCGAACACTAAAGGTTTTTCCCCCCCAACTTTTAAACTCATAATTTAATTGTGTTGGGCTCAACTGTCAAGTTAAAGGTTAATTTGACAAAGAATGTCGATAATTAAAGACGGAAAAAAAGAAGAAATAAAATATTCTCTCACACACAGCCAAATCATTACGAGAATGACGAGTCTCCCACAGAAGTAATTTGGAAGGGGGCACAAATAAAACGGCATTACGGCATTGAAAGCTTTTATTATTTGTTTCTTCTTCTGCTCTTTGTTTGTGCTTGTTCGTTCGTGTTTTTGTGCTGTATTGTTGTTGTTGTTGTTGTTCTTTATATGATTGTTTTCGACACCGAGATAAGAACACAAAAATTTGGACACCAATTATAAAAACATAAATTTTGATTTCGTTTTCCATTTAGTCCAAAGTCATAAATTTCTACGTTTATAATAAAGTAGGCGACTATAGTAAGACAGAGTGAGTGAACGAGAGAGCGAGTTAGAGTGAGGTGCGTAAATTTATGTGCGCGAGTGTACGTGAGCGATGGTATCGGCGAGAAAACATCTCATTTTACATACAAAATTTATTACCTATGGATTTCTAAAAATGTTGACAGTTTCCAATAAAATATTTTAACATCACTATTTTTTTCGAGTTTATTTGTACATACATACATACATACTATATTTCATTAGATGGACAGCCAGCTAGTTACTGAAAAGCGTTCATTGTTCATTGTTCATTGTTTTTCTTTGAGCCCAGTAGTCATTTTTATAATTTTGAACTTTTCTTTCATTTTCTCAAAAGATTATTCTTTTTGATCAGTTACAACAACAGTACGAGTGGAAAATTAGTTTCCCATAGTTGGCGTCTGGGCATTGTGATAAACATCAGATTGAAAAATTTAATTAAAAGCGGCATAAGCTTGTTTGGAATATATATTTTTGTATTCAAACTTTATCGGCGTTAATTATTAGATGTGATAATAAATTGCTGCAATTGTTACAGCTGAGATTCGTTCTCAGATTTCTTAAGAAAATCTATATTCTTTCAAATTAATGCGGATACTGTCTTGCCTCTGCACTATCATTCTCATTGTTTCCAATTAAGCCCGTAAGGTTCGTATGATCCGGCAGGTAATTTTCTTTTATTTTTAACTAAACAGCATATTCAAGGGCTTTATGAAATGTTGTACGGAAGTTTCAACATTGTTATGATTGGAATATTTCCTATTGGAAATTGGCCACCTATTCACACCGATATTACTCCACCGCATACATACATAGTTTTATTTGGTTGCGAAGGCTTTAGACCATACAATTCCGATAGGGGAGAAAGTCTACACATCTTCGCTACAGGTAGGTCGTTCCCTATAGAGAAAATGAAAGCCAAATTTCCAAATTGAAGTAATTTATTCGCAAGTGCTTCCTTATTCATCGTGCAATGTATCGATGGATGAATGAATGAATGGATGGATGTGTCACTTAAAATTAAATTTATGTATTCATTGGGGAGGTAATGAAATTAGTAAAAATAGCCATACATTTTAAAAATTTAACGTCAAAATAAACATAAATTAAAAATAAGTTTTTTCCTTCAGTTTCTGCTTTTAAATTTAACTTGAGAAAATGAAACTACTAAAAATATTGTCTTAAGGCTTTTTGGTTGAAAAACAAATTATAAATACGGCGATACCGAACATCCTGCGGGGTATGTGTTCTATAGTTTGGATGGTTTCTTTGCGTATGAGTATATAGAGACGAACAGGCAGGCAGGCAGCCAGCCTGGTTGGCTGGCAGGCGGCTTTTGTATTTATATTTTGAATTTTTATTATATTTTATGAATGTGATGGACTTACATTTTATTATAACATTATTTTGACAGATCACCCAGGATGACTTGAAGAATCATAAATATGTCCAGGCCGTAGTAACAATAAAATGAAGAAAAAAAAATATTGTTTTACGCTCTCCACGTTGCGATGGCACCTTATTAAAAATTCCAAAGCATTTTTTGAGCAATTAAGATACAAGGGGCGGCAACACTATTTTTTTTCGTTTTATTTTAGTTTGTTTTTTTTTTTGTTCATTTAAATTATTTATTGGATGGTTGTTATTAAAAATAAAAACTACACATTTATTCGTTTAAAATTTTGAAACAAAGTTTTTTGGGGGTCTTTATGATAATTTTATTTTGGAAATGATTGAATACATGATTGGCTTGAAACAAAAACCGAAAAATAAAAAAAAAATAAAATAAAATGAAAATTTTAAAATTATCAACATGATGAAGATATATTGGAGACATCGCTCAAAATTGCTTAAACAGAACAGACAAATTTGGTAACAAACGTTGGTGGCCCACCGTTGCCTTTGAGGAAAAATTAAACGCACGATTAAAAAAAAAACAAAACGAAGAGTGTGTTTTTCTAACTATTTTGTATCTAAATACTTAGATCTAACGATAATTTCATGTAAACATAAATGGCCCACAGCGCAAGTAACTCTTCAACAAACCATTATTTTTTTATGATCTCTTCTTCATTATTATTAATTTTATTTATTTATTTTTTTCTTTAATAATTTTCACAGCCTTAACAAATGGAAAATCAATGAAGGAGGCCAAAAGAAAGGAAAAAAGATGAAAGAATTCATTAAAAATATTTTATCTGTTATCAGAGCAACAATCTATAGATTGATAAGCATCAGCTGCTAAGCCAACTCAATGACGGCAAAAAGATCTTTAACATTAAGAATCTCGAAAATCATACTGCGTTTGAGAATCAATTAAGAGCTGCATGTTCGATAGCACATCCGTACCCATACAAATACACACACATACAAACATACATACATATATGAATATTTAAGAAAGTCATACACGGGTAAAAATATTCAATAATTCTCGCCAGTTGCGCTAATTTAACTCTCAAATCGTTTTTATTATATTTTTTAAAGGTTGCTTTAAATAAAAGTAAATTTTTTGAAGGTACCATTTCCAGACAGTTATTTTTGCGATAAGTACTCTTTAAACTTGTGGATGACACGACCAAGTTTTAATACACTCTTACTTTTTTACTTGATGCGAAATTGCTTCAAAATTTTCTAGCCAGTTTTGTTAAAATTTTTGGGCAAGAATTACTATTCTTATGAACATCGAAGCCATCTTGATAAAAGAACTTGCTTTTAACTTGCTCGAAACTTGCGTACAGCCTATATCACTGCTTTCAATTCACATATAATTTTTGAGTGCTGTATATGGAAAAACCTTGATAGAAAAACTTGGTCGTGTAGCTGCAGAGTTAAACTAATTATTTACTTTCTGAAAAGGTAACGTTACAAAAGATACTTATTTAAAAGGTATTTCTGTAATAGCCACTTTTTTCAAAAGGTACGTTCCCGATACAAACGCAACGAATAAATAAAAAAAGAAACGCACGTGAACAGCAAATTAGCGGATTACGTTTGATATATTGCTGAGGTCTGCAAAGCTGGAAGCCGTCAGCGTCTTAAATCTGTCCTTACACACAGCCGGGCACTTGCGTGGAACATGTTGTTTCTTCACAGTCTTCCAATGTTCTCGGTACTCAGTCTGCTACAACTGGCCAAGTGTGCCTCGAAATGCAGCAGGTATTCGCATGATTCCATTTATATTTTTTCATAAAATTTCAGTCATAATCTCAGCTTGATCTCACGTATTTGCATTTGGATATCTGCAAATTGTTGGTGTATAACGCCGTCCCTTTACTAGCAGGCTTGTTGGCTATTTAGTTTCCTACAATATCAAAGTCTTCACGAACACAAAGCAGAGTTACTTAATCGATCCTGCAGCTGCCCCTCAGTGTTTCTCTGCTTCGGGAAACCAGCTACAAGGATGACGTTTTTGAAGTTGAGGTCAGAACTGGCGCTTTTTTTAACTTGACCCAGCACTCAGCAGATGACCCCTACACTTGCGATGCATTGTGCTGGAAATAGAGGAAAGGGATAGTTTGAGAAATGACAGGAGGTGAAGATTCAATATCTTACAACTCTGCTTTTGCACGCTTTTGTTTTATAGCAGTGTTGAAGCGCCTCTGATGATAAGGAGACGTATTAAATTTTGAAGCTTCGTTTTAGTAGCCATTTTTTTAGTAATGATTATACTTCGCCGCTGGTACACAATACCGAAGAAGGAGGGCGTTCTGATATGCCTGTAGATTCCTATCAGCTGAAGCCGGTACTGTTCAGTGACCAGTTACTGTGCCTTCGACACGGAAACCTTCCGACAACAACTGACACAAAGACACACTGATGTACATAAGAAAACATACGAGATGTTTTTATGATTTAGTCTTGGTTGTCAATACAGATTTTCATATTGTTGGTGGTGTTTACTGTTTCACTGTTTCCTATGCGACCATTTGTATTGCATACACCTCTACGTGGAAGAATGCTCGCATGATCTGGAATCCTGTAAATGCTGCAAGATACGTCCACACACATCTTTCCATCCATTTTCGAACCATCCGTGTAAAAGTGAATACCATCACTGTTGTTATTCTTCCAATTTCATCTCCTCCAGCATGGCAAACTAGTGTGAAATAAAGAATTGTACTTCTCTAGCCCGAGAGTGCTGGAAAGTTTCCAGTCAGTTTCTAAACTATGGAACAGTCTCCAGAGACAGATGTCATTGGTAATTTCATAAATTATACTCTTTTAAAAGGTACTTTTTAAAATGGTTATTTTGAAACCAGATGCTTCTGTTCTTTCTCCTGCTTGATTTACTTTATTCACGTGCACTTACACTGTTTATTTCTTCAAACAGACCATCAGTCGTTCATTTCTGTGCCTGTAGGGTATATGGTGTCAGTGTAGATGGCTAATGAATGTATGTATGTTGCTGCAATATACATAGTCGTATTCCTATAAAGTAGAATCAATTTTGTGTGTTGTTATTAATTAAAAAAATATACATTCATATGTATATAGAAAATAATAATAAGAAACGCATGCATATGGACGGACGTACTTGTACCGGCCACTTTATCTTTTGAAACAGGTTTAGTGGCCAAGACAAAAGTATTACGGAATTGGGATGAACTTTTTACGTGTTTTTTTTTTTTTTTCATTTGAAAACTCAATTTATACGAGAAGGTCATCCTGACTAAGTTCTTTTTTGGGTTTTTGTTGTTCTGGAAGATATAATGACTCCATTGGGAATTTATTCATTAAATTGAAACATTTTCCTTTATCCATTCAAATACACATATCCAAAGACACATATTAAAGGAATGAAATTAATGTAAATATTTGCTTTTTAAAGGGCCATATGCATAAATGTAGTAACCCGTATGATTATTTTAAAGGATACTTTTTAGATTAGATAACAACGAAATTATAAATTTGAGAAATATTTTGTAATTACCAGCTCCCGAATGCTGTCACTACTATGCAGAATCGTCTGGTGGGGTCATTTAGTTGACAGTTATTTTCTCATTTCCTTTTTCGAAGAGTCCTCATTTTTAACTTGAAAATTTTATACAAATTCATAACAGTTGTGTTCTCTGCTGTTGACAGTTTTCTTTTTCTAATTTTGTTATTCAAACAAAAGGCTCTCATAAAGTATATTTCACCAGGATATTAGACATTTGTTCTATTGTTTGTATGTTTTGTATTCCGATTTTAAATCGTTTCTCATGCATTGAAATGGGTTTCGTTAAATATTATTTTTTTTTTTAATTCGAAGACAATACGCGTTTATTATTTATTCTTATTTTAAAGTCTCATATTTGTGGTCAACGAAAATTACAATTTTGCGTGTAAATCATTTTTATGTTTCCAAAACTCTTCTATTTATAGAAAAATAAACAAAACTGTCCATTAATCAACTTTGAGTGTTTTACTTTTTAAAGGATAAAACTCATAATTGTTAGTCATAAATAATTATTTATTTTCCTTTTGTTTTGCTTTAAAATACAAGAAAAAAAACTTTGTAAAATGTGAAATATTTTGAAAAAATATTATAAATCATAAACTTTTTCTATCAAACAAAGGCGGCAAAGTTTCAAATATAAAAACAATTACAAAGGCACAGACGATAAGGACCACCACACCTGATACTATTTTTGCGAGCAATTTCGTTTCTGATTATCCTATGAGTAGGAAAGGAGTTTTGCTACTGGCACACACAGAGATGGCAACTTTTTCTTTTCTGTTTTAATTTCTTTCGATGAGTAATTTCCTCTTTCACCTTTAACAAAAAATCTAACATGGCTCTTTGGAAGCGTGTAAGCGAGCGGTGCTCTTAACTGAGTGGTTCACGCAATGACTCTATAACCAGAAATCGTCACTTCAATCCCGTGTACAGCCAAACATTTTTCTGATGTATCTGTGCTAACAGCACCCACTTTTGTTCTTTTTTTTTTAAGGAAGCGATAGTGATAGAGATGACGGGTGATAAAACCATAAATAGAGGAAAGCTTCACTGTTTCTTTTTTAAACGTTTTTTTTTAATTTGATAGCACTGTTGTGTTATAGCGTTGTTTAAGCCGGTACTATTCGGTGAGCAGTGACTATGCCTTCGCCACTGAAACATTCCGACAAAAAATGTCTCAAAGGCACACTAAAGCACTTCAGAAATAGTGCTAAGTCGGATACTGGGCTCGAACGCACAACTTATGGTTTTGTAGTCAACGTTCTAACTACGTCAGCCATCGCTATCCTCATCTAGTGAAATCTTATACTTTCGCGGGCACTTGCATTTAGGAAGGATGAGAACAAAACCTACAGACCGCAGAATTTAAGTGTAGAAAATTCGCGTGATGAATAGAAGTTCCTTTCATGGCTGCGATTTTTGCACTAAATAAACAAAGCGTCGACGTCCAATTATACAGTTTTCTTCAATTCGAAGAGCATTTCCAAAACCTAATCTTAATGTGAATCTGGCGTCAAAAAATGTGCTTTAAGTGTCAAACAATGAATGGAAAGTTTACATGCACGCTTTTTGGTTACGATTATTTCCCTACTGCAATCAAGATCATATAATTTAGATTACTATCACAACAATAGATTTCCAATTGATAAAATTTGACATAAACCAGTCTTATGCGGCCTTTTCGAAATTCCTTTTTAACAATATCTTTTTGAGAAATTTTTCTGTGTAGTGGTTCACATACATATGTATGTACAATAATATGCCTTTATTATACCTTTTACTTTTAGTGTATAACGTACATACATATCAGTTTGTCATTCCGTGTGTAATTTCTTTAGTAACCATTTCTGCAAAGAACAATTTTTATATTTTCAGAAATGTAATGCATAGAGAAGAGTATTGAGCCATGTCCGTCTATCTGTGTGTCCGTTGAAATCAACTTTCCGGCCAAACTAAACAGCGCACAGAATTCGTTTTGGCGTTCATCGGTCATTAGTAGACCTGAATCAGTTCCTATTAAAATTCAGCCGAATTAGTTTAATAGTTTGCGTGCCATAGCCGAAGAAGCACGACAACCTCTTTTTTTTACTTGAAATTTTAGTACAAAAATTTCCATAACTTCGAAACGGCTGTATCGACTTTAATTTTAAAATATTAACTTTTTCTAATGTGCTACGATTTTCGATGTTCTCCCGCTACAAGAAAAATCTTTTCGACATGCAACCTAATTTTATAAAAGAAGATAAAAAATACAATCAATGTCCACAATGTCAATCTTCAAATACTTTTGAAGAACCATGAAAATATTTCCGATTTAAAATACTTTAAATGTACCTAAATGACATTCAACCCTTTGTAATAAAAAAAAGCATTGATTTAATTATTAATAAAAATTCTTTATTATAAATAAAAATGTTTTAAATTTTTCATTTACACATCAGGTATTTTGTAAGTATTGAAAAAAAAATAATAAAAATATCGTAAACATTTATTATAAACAAGCTAACTAACTAACTAATTAGCTTGATGACTCAAGTTCATGATCATCATTGCCGTAAAAAAAAATAAAAATTTATTGTACCAGCACGAAAACTCGTTTCTGTACCAGGAGGCCAGAACGTAAAAATTGCCAGTAAGTAATTAATATTTAATTTTTATCGCCAAAAAATTTGCTGCGTGCCTTAAGAAAATTCGAACTTCTGTTATCAGGTGTTTCAAAATGCGCACAAGCCGACTCATTATTTGCATGATCGTTAAAGTATGCTGGGAATTTTGTACATATTTAAATAAACCCTACAAGAATAGTGACGGTCATTTGCACGGTCATATAACCGTCATTGCTGACCGAATTATCGGTCATTGTATATAACAAAGCTTCTATCATTTTCTTAAGAGCAATATGTAAGAGAAAAATTACCGAAACTTCTGTGTACATGTGATTTTCAATCCTTCTCTAACTTATGAATTTTGTCGTCCAAAGAATGTATGTATATCCGAACTACTCACTCTAATGTTGTTTACTATTCAGCGTTGATTGATGTATCGGACAGTGACCGATATATTCGTCAATGCTGACCGGTTTTTTTTACAAGTTTTTAAATAAAGAGCCATTTTTGTAATGGTTTCTGTTTGTAAATTTCTTGTCATAAAAGAAATATTTCATTATTGCAAATAAATATTGTTGGAAATAGCTGGAGGCAATTAAGACATTTGTAGCTGTAGAATCTGCACAGTTAGAGATAGAACCATAGATAGATATATATTTCCCCAAAGATCATTTCTGCATACCCAGCTCAAAAAATTCAAATTTTGATTTACTGCGGTATTGAATCAAAGGCTCGATATATATGTATAATAAAACACAGAGTATACTTGTAAATGTTTTGCATTGTTTTTTATATAAAATAAAAGAAAATAAATTTATAATGATTCCGTATCATTTAACCGCATCTCTGGGACCAATGCGTGGAAGTACCCTTTCCTTCTTTCTTTCGGCAGCTTCTTAACTGCAATTCTCTTATGTCTTGGTTTTTTTTAACTTGCCAGTAAAAGAGCTTTATTGAATTCAATAGCTATTAAAATAAGCACTGGACTTTTAATCATTTCTATTTAATTAAGATTTTTTTTTTAATTTAGAATTTTTTTTATAAGAAAACAAAAAATATGTGCGTGAGACCAAAAACACAATAAAATTGCAATTGTGTTCTATGATTGCAATCATCTGCCAATGTGCTGCCTGCTTGTAAAGTAACACAATTCGTTTACACAATTTATTTCATATGGTAGCTTTGTTTTTCCAAAAAAAATTGTTCGAAGTGGGTGAATCGTTTCAGAAGAAACTCTCAAAAAACGAAAATTGTTTCGGAAGAAAAATGAATCCAGCTTAACTCCTCAGCATCATCGGTCCGTAAGTATTGAAAGTCTGCGTTAAACCCTACATGAAGTGCAATCTTAATTGCATAATTCATTTTATTGTGTTTGAAAAATAAAATAAATAGATAATTTTATTCCTTTTTGTTTGTTTGTGCGTTTTTCCTTGTGTTAAAGGAATTATGTACACTTAGTCGCAAAACTCTACATACGATTTATTTTCTTCAATAAATTTTAATTTTTAAGAGAAATACAAAAAAGTTGTTAATTCATACTATTAACGATCTTTACAGAAAATAAAAAAATAAACATTCACGCGGTTTAATATTATTGAATGAATAATAAATAATAAATTTCATAAAAACAAAAGTTTACACACGATCGATACATTGTAAAAACTGTGGAATAATTTCGAAAATATTTAATGAATTGTATGTCCTCCTTTTGCATCTAAAACTTCTTTAAGCCATTTGGGCATCGATAAAAATAAATTTTTTGTTATTTTGGGGGAAATATTTCTATTTCCTGTTCTAAAACCATTTTCAAATGAGAAGTGGAGGTAGCCCTTCTATATATAAGTTTCTGTTTTAAATGAGTTCATAAATGTGCCCTGTTAAGTAAGACTTTCAAAAATTTTACTTTCCATATAGAATAATGTTCAGATAAAATTAAATTTTGATATCGTATGTAGAGTTTTGTAACTAAGTGTATATACATATCTTCAAATTGCATTACAAATTCATGTCATAAATCAAAATAATTATTATTTTAGGACCGACCAATATCAGGCCTTATTTTAAATTTTCATTGTTGTTGTAAAAAAATGCAAATAAATAAAGGAAAAAATTTTTGAAGAAATATTTTTAAAATTTACAATTCAATTCGAATGGCAATAAGAAATTAAAAAATGGGAGTTTCTTGCGGACTGGTCAGCTTTCATTGTGGCAATTCCAGAAGCAGCACACATGCAGTTAACAATGAAATTCACATTTAAAGGGAAAGCCAATTTGAAACTATGAAACAAAGATGACATTGTTTCGAAATTATTGTTTCAAATAATTTGTAAAATTTTTTTCTTTTCTATTACAAAAAAAAAAAAAAATTTAAATTTATTGTCACGTACGCCTTCGCTAATTGTACAATAAAATATTGAATTTATGTCGAGCAACCGTGCACATTAACTGTTCTACTGAAACTCATTAAAATCGATTTACTACAATATTTACAGACAGCTGAGTGGCAATAACATTGAGGCCACATTTCAAACCAAACAAACAAAGTAAATAAATAAATTTAGTACTAGTAATTGGGGAATTAAGAAAATAAAATTAATATCCTGCAAAAGTCCAGTTTAACGCCCCTTAACTGGCAATAATTTAAGGACATTTGTTACAAAATTGCTACAATCCTTGGCAACACCTACCAACAAAATTTTCATGTTCAGCCCTCTTTTAAATGGATTTATGTAAGTGTGTACATGCGTAAATGACTGTGGATATGTATATGTGATCCCTTACATACATATCTATATTTATTTATGGGGGATGTTCGAGGACGCATTTGTATTTTATTATTTGCACTTACAAACTTACAAACTGCACGTTATTGCTTTTACACGTTGGGCACATTTTCCGATACACATTTTCTTCTCTGGGCCATTGTTGATGAAATGCGTTACGCCTGCTACTCCACCCATTTAAATTAACAGTTGGCCGGTTGGTTTCTTAATGAAAATAAACAATTAAAACTGGGCGAATTTAATTGCACTCTGAAAATGTATTAGAATTGTTTGCATTGTACTCGTGGATAACTGCATTTGATTCTATTATTTGTGTGAGTGAAAGACAATGTGCCCAAATTGAATTGAAGCAGAAATTTCTATTTAAAACGAACATTAAAGTGTACGTACAATGATGCTGAAGAAAGGGATTGTAATACCAACGATAAAGCAAATATCTGCATTAAAAGTGCTTCTATTAAGAAATAAATCACATTATTATTGATTTCATTTGCGGCATTTTTTTTTTTTAACAAATTAGGTTATTTTCAAGATTGTCGTTTAAATTCTAACAAAAAAAAATACATACACAAACATACGAGCACATGCACATATACAAAAAGAGAGAAAACAATGATTCACTTTTCCATTGATTGTTGGAACATCAACAAAATTCCAGTGATGCCTTAACCACATTAATTTTTTTTTCTTTTTTATCTTAAAACAGCACGTATTTGTATTTTGAATTCCTGTCAATACATTTCCATACAAACAAACATACACGCATTTGTAAATTTACTTACAAATATTTTGTGTACAACATTTATTTGCTTTTTTATTTCTATTTACAAACATACCAATACAATACATGTTCATATCAAGTGTTTTAATATGATGAAAGTCATTCACACTCATTCTTTCATTATTTCAGTATTGATGATGTATTCTGCGCCATGAACGAAATACCTGTAAAATCCTCTCAGACATGGACGTATAGACGGACGGACGGACGGACAGACAGATAAACTCGGATAACTGAACAGACAAACAACAAATACACAATTGAATAGATGGTTAGTTGGATGAATGGATGCATGGATCAAGCGTTGGACAAAAGCATTGTAATATAGGAGTATTATTGGCTGCAGCAGCACTTCTCTTATCGGCAATACCAACAGCGAAATAAAAGATTGGCCTTTTGGCGGAGCCACTTGAAAATCAATTTATGGAAGAGAAAAAACTTCGTCTGAACGAACGTTGCATGAACGAATGGCTGCAATCCATAGAAAAAGTTCATGAAAATCATAGAATAGGAAAAAACAGTCAAGTGTAAATCTACAAAAACAAATAAAAACTAAATACCGAGTTGGCAATAGGAGACAGAAAGCAAACGCGGTCAATATTAAAGTGAAAATCTTATCAAGTAAAAAACAGACGACAGCAAAACAATCGTTGACCCCACCTACCTTCTGTATTCAATGTTTGTTTGGTTTTGAAGAAAAAGGAAAATGAGACTCATCAGAAACTCTGAAGAAAATTGAGCATATATACTATATATATATATATATATATATATATGTATGTATATTTATATCGATATACACACATATGTATATTCAATAGCGGTCGTTTTAAAGTTTTCCTTTTAACTTTCACAATCGAAATAAAAGCGAACTTTTCCTGTTTTGTATCGACACTCCCCAGAGCTTGCAATTGCTGAAAGTATGAGGGAAAAAGGGGGAGATATTTCCGAAATTTTCTAATTTATAGACTGTTTTGTGTATATAAAAAAATAAAAAAAAAATTTAACCAAATCTTATGATCTTTACCTTTTAAATTCTATGCTGATATTAAAACGATTGTTATCTAGTTATAAATTTAGGGTTACTTTTAATGTTTTAAGAATCTATGTTTTAAATCTATTGTAATATTTTTTTGGCCAGATGAGGGCTTTTATTATTACAAAATTCTGAAATAAATAAATAAATAAATAAATAAAAAGTAAAAAATAGTGAAATGCTAATTTTGTATGCGTTGCTATTGAACTGCTTGAAAAAACAAAGTTTATAGTCGTTATTTATTTACTAGCAGACCTGGCACAAGTGCATTTAATATACTAATGCATTCACAGTTTTTTCACATTAAAACCAATTCAATGACAATGCATAATTATTGAATTGCCACACTATTTGTCACAATGTTTTCTCATCGTTCAAAATATCGGCCAAATGGGCGCCGCGACCACGGCAACAGTGGATGATCAATTTTCGAAGAAAATCATCTTCAGTGATGAGGCACATTTTCACCTCAGTGGATTCGTCAATAAACAGAATTGCCGCATTTGGGCGAATGAGAATCCAAGAGTGATTGTCGAAAAACCAATGCACCCACAAAGAGTGACTGTTTGGTGCGGTTTATGGGCTGGCGGCATCATCGGGCCGTATTTTTTCCAAAATGAGGCCGGTCAGGCAGTTACTGTGAATGGTGTTCGCTATCGTGAGATGATAACGAACTTTTTATGGCCCGAATTGGAAGATATGGATGTGGACGATATGTGGTTTCAGCAGGACGGTGCCACTTGCCACACAGCTAACGAAACAATGGCTCTTTTGCGCAACAAATTCAATGGCCGTGTTATCTCACGTAATGGCGATGTCAATTGGCCGCCAAGATCATGTGATTTGACACCGTTGGACTTTTTTCTTTGGGGTTGTTTGAAAGAAAAGGCGTACGTCGATAAGCCAGCAACAATTCAAGAGCTAAAGGATGAGATAATTCGGCACATTAACGGCATAGAACCTCCATTATGCCTCAGGGTCATCGAAAATTTGGACCATCGGATGGAGGTATGCCGCCGTGGTCGCGGCGCCCATTTGGCCGATATTTTGTTCCATACATAATTGAGTAATACCAATATATCATAATAAAATAAAATTACAATAATTTCCTAAATAGTTTGTGTTTTATTCGAAATCAACATCGGCCCTTGAAATTTAACCACCCTTTAGTTTAAACAATTTTTTGATTTTGTGGTTTATGTATGCGAACATTCATTTTATTCGTTGGTACTCGTATTCACTCATATTCAGTAGTGAGAAAATGGTAACAAGTTTTTTTTCATTTATGAGCATTCATATATGAGAGTTTACGATTCTTGTAAGCATATTGGCTAACAGCCATACCTAAACAAGAGCGGAGAGCGGAATGTT
Organism: Dexiosoma caninum; assembly: GCA_963924685.1. Taxonomy (NCBI): domain Eukaryota; kingdom Metazoa; phylum Arthropoda; class Insecta; order Diptera; family Tachinidae; genus Dexiosoma; species Dexiosoma caninum. The sequence goes on along the minus strand of OZ004728.1, from coordinate 50,383,115 downwards.
TTTTTCGCTTAGCTTTTACGCTGAAATGGCATACCTAAATAAAAACGGGAACGCTAGGTCAAATCGATAAAAACAGGGTTATCAAAAAAATAAATATAACAACCCTGAATTTTTTAACAATAAAGTTTATTGGTGTTTGCGATTTTTAAATAAGCATTTTATAAAAAAAAAGTTTAAGCAATGAGTTATATGGACGATTTGGAGGATTTGCTTACCTCCATTTTCTAATAAATAATATTTTGTTATGTTTATTTCTTTCACCTTCTTTATTTGCAACTTACTTCACTATTAAACGCACTGTCAAAATCGAATTTTCCAATTGCAAAGCGTTGCCGTTGAAGTTTTTTTTTTTTTTTTGAAGTTTTGAGCCTTCTTTTTGATAGTATTTTCGTTTACTAAAGTTATTTTTTTAGAAGTTTTTAAATAAAGAGGCAAGTTTTGTAATGTTTTCTGTTTGTAAATTTCTTGTCATAAAGGAAATATTTCATTATTGCAAATAAATATTGTTGGAAATAGCTGGAGGCAATTAAGACATTTGTAGCTGTAGAATCTGAACAGTTAGAGATCTTTTTAATCTTTTTTTCCTTTAGATATATATTTCCCCAAAGATCATTTCTGCATATCCAGTTCAAAAAATTCAAATTTTGAGTTACGACGGTATTGCACCAAAGGCTCGATATGAAATAAGTCCCAAATTTAAATAATATGAAATAATACCACAAAATCGTTGGTTTTGTGCTCTTTACATTTTTTGGGGGTCTTATTTAATTTTGGTGTTGGAGAGTTATTTCAGGCCGTCATTTTGCGGATTAAAAATGGACCCAACCTGTGGCCCTTAGCCTTCTGGGAGAGTCGGCCACCTAATCTACGGCTTGTTGTTTGACATAATAAAAATCTTAATTTAAATTTTACTTTATTTGTACTATATATATACATATTTGCGATTTACAAAAATTTCACAAAAAATAAAATGTTTAATTTTTCTTTATAATCAAAATTTTATTTAGTTTGCTCCTCCTTAATTAGAGTTAAAATTATTATTATGAAGCAAAAACATTAAAAACGAAACTTATGTACATCCCCATACATGTGCATATCCCCACACAAAACGTGAAAATCAAATGTGATTTTCTATTCGCATCTTGCCGTTGCGTACATTCTGTTCAAATGAAATTATATTTATACTTTTCAAATAAATAAAAATGTATCGCATTGAAAAAGAAAATGTAAAGAAAGAATGAACATACGAACGAACAAATGAACATATTAAAACTTGTTGGCCAACAAATTGCTACAATCTATGCGAAACCATGATTAAACATGAGCAATAAATAGATACGAAGTGCTTACTTGGTACGACTACAACTACAACGAGATGATAGAAACGAGCGAACGCACAGAACAGGACAGAATAGAACATGCACAGATTGAAGCATGTAAGTACTTGTAGTTTTGCTCGGTTGTAAGTAAGTATGGGAGCACTTTCATGGATGCTGGCATGACAGAAAGAATGTCCATGTGTGGAAGCACGTAAACGACTTTAGTAGCAAGTGACTGGAGTAGTTTGCACAGTTCATACACAAACGAATTTCTGAACATTGTTATTGTGAGAATATTTAGTCCAAATTATAGTCTACTAAGAAACCAACAAAATTGAGTGACTGCTGCTGCTGCTGCTGCTGCTACGTGCCGGTTGGTTTAAGTGAGTTTTTTTTTAATACTGTTCGATTGCTCTGTGGTGTGGTTGCGTAGCATGGCTGCTTGTAAATGGTGCAAGACACTTGAAATTCGCAGCGTAGCACATGATTTTGTGGCCGACCTCACCGTCTGTCTGTCTGTTTGTCTGTCTGTCTACGTCGAAATAAATGTAAGTAGTTCGAGAATTGAGAAGGCGGCAGCTTTTACCAGATATGATTAGGAATTTAAATGCTTTTGTATTATTAAATTAGTAAATATCCTGCTTTATCTCGCTAGATTAAAGTATATGAAATATGCAGGTGTACAATGCTACCGCCAACACTAACAGCCACTGCACCAGTCTGCACCTGAGCAACATTAACGCTTTTTCTTATTTTCTTTGTGTCTGAAACTGCAGCTTAATAAGCATACAGCCAAATAGCCAAGCACCCAACAAACCAACCAACCATCCGACAGACAAACATTGGAAACATGCAAGTTTATTTAGTTTCATTTAAGTTGAACTTTAAGTCTGCGGCAGTCAGTCATGAAAACGAAAAATACCTTGGCTGGCCATATCGCAGCTAAACGCGCTTATTGGATTTTTTCTATTCTCTTTCCATTCATTTAAAATCAACCGTTTCATTTGCTTAAGGTGGCCAAGCTTAAGTTTTAGTTTTACAACCTTCAACTTTGAATCTCAAAAGCTTCAATTGCTTTTAATTTTATTTCCTTGCCATTGAGCTGGCCATCTTGTTCGAGTGGTGCGGGTAATTGCAGGCGCGCGCGCACTATTCTCAATTATTATATTGTTGCTTTCGCACAGACAAAAAGAAATCATAAAGATTGTTCGATGCATGGCAATTTATCGATCTACTTATCAATCTACAAGATAAATCATGTGGCATTTAATTCTAAACGATAGATCGTTTAGATGTTACTAATGCTGGTTATGCTGTTTTGTTATGTGCTGCTGCTCATAGTTGTAGTCGTGTTACTAATACAAGCAAAATAGAATGAATAGTTCAGTAATGAGATCTGTTTATCGCAAGCCATACAATTACATCTTGTAGACGATAGAAAAAGTGACTGACGAACGAAACTTTGTATTACCCTATAAAACCAGATGATACACACTCCTTGCAGCTGCCTAGTTTCATGAGATTTCTGTTTTTTTTTTTGCAATTTGTACAGAGTTTATTCAGAACTGAAAAGCAAGAAAAACATTAAAAGTTCGTTTTTTCGGCTGTGAAAAAGAAAACAGATTTATTTACATACCCAGCAACAAAAAATATGTACGGCTTCTATTGCAAAAGAACAGGTTCAACTTAGCTTCAGAATGCATGCTTTAAACAGAAAGCTGTCATTGAAAAGAGTGCTTAGAATCAATAAATGTTCCATGATTCACATTTAACACATTCAAAAATTTATTTAGCATATAAATACAACTGCGCAATAATCGGCAGACTTGTATGCGTTTTTTATGAGTTCAAAAGTAATAACATAATAACATCCAAATAATTTGTTTTATTAACAACACAAAAACATAAATTTACCAAAAATTCAGCCTAGGGAAACATTTGCTAACATTTGAGATGGCATTAGAAATTGATACATATAAAGAAGTGTTTAAGAAGTCATAAAAATACCAATTCATTGTGAACTTTTTTTTACTGTGTACATACGAGGTTTGTTCAAAAGAAAAGGTGAATTTTGTTTTCTTCAATTACAATGGCGTGGCGCATCATGTGTTCTTGCCAACAGGTCGTACGGTTAATGAGAAATACTACAAGCAAATTATGCAACGTTTGCGTGAAGCAATACGGCTCAAACGATCGGAATTGTGGAAAAAAGAATGATGGATTCTATATCACGATAATGCACGTTTGTTCGTGATTTTTTTGGCCAAAAACAACACCTTAATCATGCCTCAACCACTTTATTCACCAGATTTGACTCCCTGCGATTTTTTGCTATTCCCAAAACTGAAGAGACTAATGAAATGAGGGTCAAAATCGGAGAACGAGCTGATGGCCATACTGAAAAAACCCACTTCAGAAGTGCTTCGAGGTTCTTCAATTGGAAGAAGGGCTGGCATAAGTGCCTTATATCTGATGGTGATTACTTTGAACGGGACAAAATGTATATTGATGAATAAATAAATACTGTTCAAAAAAAATTCAAAATTCTACTTTTCTTTTCAACAGACTATATATGTATGTCCATGTGCTCGTATGTAAACTCTCGTCGAATATTTGCAAATTTGTGTAATTTAACATTTTTTTTAACAGGGCCTAGCACTTAGGAGATGAGCCCTATACATGCGATGCATTGTGCTGGAACTAGGAAATTAGGTTATGGGAAGGAGGATAGAGGGAGTAGTGTTTATTGACATTTGATTTAAATCTTCCCACGTTAAAAGTGACAGGAAACAACACTACGCGTAGTTCATTCCACATACGAGCCGTTCGGCAAAAAAACCAATTTTCTCTGTAATGCGTAGTGCGAGTCGCCGCCAAATCGACCACAAATGGATGCGCTCTTAATGATGATAGCGTCGTGCGCGCGAATGACCGGGTTTCGGGAACAATTTCCCTGATTTCATTAGAACACATCGCATTATAGTAACGATAGAACAACAAAACGCACCCCACATTGCGACCATGCTCAAGAGAATCAATAAAGTTAGCTACCTTAGTCCAAGAAAAAAAAAAAAAAAAATGTATATCTCTCAACACCAAACAACTATCAACTGAACCTATTCTACTTCAGAAGAAATTAGTAGACAAGGCCACACATGCTGTCAACAATATTTGTGGTCGTGTAGCAGTGTTGCTTGCGGTGGTCTCTCTGTTTAATCATAAAGGTGGTGAACAAACAAATTTGTTTTTCAATTTACCCATCAGCATCAAGTTTATATTTCTTCTTTAACTGTACCAGCTTAAAGGGTTTTCAGGAAAAAATAACTGTCAGCTATAATAATTTTAGGGACTATTATACCCTAAATATTTATTAAAAGAAAATATGTACATTGAAAAAGATTTAGGAAGGGGTAGCTAGTTCCTATGCGCATTTCACTGTTGCTAATGCAGATCTTCAGAGAACCTTTACCCAAATTTTTCTTAGAACAACTAGAGATAATATATTAAACGTGCATTTAAATACATGAGAAGTTTTTGTAATATCAGAACCAAGAACTCTATAAGCGACCTGGGGCCAAATCGCCGCATTCGTGATCGAATGAGCTTTCGTATCGAATAACATTTCGTGACGTATCGAATAGCCAGATCGAGGCATTCGATATTATTCGAATCGAAATTTGTTTTAAAATGTGCGTTGTCATAGAATAAAAACATGGTTACAATCTTTATATAAAGGGTGGTTAAATTTCAAAGGCCGATGTTGATTTTGAATAAAACACAAACTATTTAGGAAATTATTGTAATTTTATTTTATTATGATATATTGGTATTACTCAATTATGTATGGAACAAAATATCGGCCAAATGGGCGCTGCGACCATGGCGGCACACCTCCATCCGATGGTCCAAATTTTCGATGACCCTGAGGCATAATGGAGGTTCTATGCCGTTAATGTGCCGAATTATCTCATCCTTTAGCTCTTGAATTGTTGCTGGCTTATCGACGTACACCTTTTCTTTCAAATAACCCCAAAGAAAAAAGTCCAACGGTGTCAAATCACATGATCTTGGCGGCCAATTGACATCGCCATTACGTGAGATAACACGGCCATTGAATTTGTTGCGCAAAAGAGCCATTGTTTCGTTAGCTGTGTGGCAAGTGGCACCGTCCTGCTGAAACCACATATCGTCCACATCCATATCTTCCAATTCGGGCCATAAAAAGTTCGTTATCATCTCACGATAGCGAACACCATTCACAGTAACTGCCTGACCGGCCTCATTTTGGAAAAAATACGGCCCGATGATGCCGCCAGCCCATAAACCGCACCAAACAGTCACTCTTTGTGGGTGCATTGGTTTTTCGACAATCACTCTTGGATTCTCATTCGCCCAAATGCGGCAATTCTGTTTATTGACGAATCCACTGAGGTGAAAATGTGCCTCATCACTGAAGATGATTTTCTTCGAAAATTGATCATCCACTGTTGCCGTGGTCGCGGCGCCCATTTGGCCGATATTTTGTTCCATACATAATTGAGTAATACCAATATATCATAATAAAATAAAATTACAATAATTTCCTAAATAGTTTGTGTTTTATTCAAAATCAACATCGGCCCTTGAAATTTAACCACCCTTTATAAAAATGACATGTTTGTATGTATGTATGCGTGCTTCTTGAAATTTTCACAGTATCCCTGGTATGTGGAATGAACTATATAAAATTCAAAAATTCCAACTGGGCGTTGCTACGGCCATATGGTCCAAATGACTTTGTAGTTAAAACAAATCATCAGTAAAAAACTGGGAGGGACTGGACAAGTAGGTGTGGTACCTCTTATACAAACGAAAACTTCAAAATCGACTTTTTGATTGATGATGACATATTTTGGATAATTTGTCTTAATGAAAATTTTTGATGTTAGTAAACTTTTTTTTATTTATTTATGTATGTACTTTCATGTTTAATAAAAAGATATGACTGAATAATAAAATAAAAGTTTTCTTTCTTAAATAGCAAACAAAAAACTAGTTTACGACAGTTTTTAGTCTATCGAATGACATTTCGAGAGAATATACTAGTTCGACTGCTCGTTATCGAATGCCACGATACGTCTTATTCGATAACGAATATGACGATCTCAAAAAGTAAAATTTCGATCAAATTCATACAATCAGGAATGCGACGATTTGGGCCCTGTTTTCTTATATTCTTACTTTGCTATATTTTCAGCTTTTTTCAGCGCTAATTGTTATTGTAAAAAGCAATTAAATTTTAATAAATGCAATACAACAACCGCTGTACTCTCTATAGAGTGTTAGCTGTTCTTTTGGATGCACTATTCAACAGCGCAACTTTACGATTTCAAAATTGTTGAGCACTAAGTTTGTGATGATGAATTTTTCTGCAATTTACACTTTTAAGAATTTTCATCAGGACCTTTATAGTTTTTTATATGTAGCGCCCCACATAGTCGTTGTTCAACATCTTTCTTCTACATTTTTCTATCGCGAACTGTACAAACGAAGGAATAGGGCGTGTTCCTTTTTGCCTCCCCGAAAGCATTAAAAAAATACTTAAGAAAATAAAAATTCTTTAACTAATTTGAAAATAAAATAGTTCAGATTCATTTCCCCAGATCTTATCTCTAATAAGTTTTTTTTTTTATTTTTGTTTTCTTACACAAAATTTACAACAACCCACAACAAACACAAAGAAAACTTAATGGAAACTAGAGGTGCAGTTATTTTGTTAACAAGATCAAAGTTTTAAAAAATTCTGTCTGTGTGTGAGTGTAAATAGTGGAATAACTAACATATTAGAAGAACAAGAAAATAACATTATATTGAATGTGTTTTATGCGTTTTCTGGATGCTTCTTCTTTTTCTAGAATGTTTTTTGCTGGTGTTTTTCTCTATAATTTTGACTTTAATAACCCAAATTTCTATTTTCTTAAACAAAACGTGTTTCTTTTTGATTTAAAATTATTTAAATTGAATGAATGCAGCTCTTAATACGAATTACTTGTAATTTGTATTATTTAAGAGTCAATAATTTAATATAGATTATATTAAATAATACAGTCGTTGAAAGGTATTAAATCGTTATTGGAATTATGATATTTTATTTGCTTTCCCACGGCATTGAATTTCCTAAACAAAAATACGTTTGCGTTATAGCGGCTATTTCGCCAATCTTGGATCATACTTTACGTATTCATTCGTAGGTATTCTTATCTATTGGAACGCCCCCGTCTTGCACTTAAACATTAAGCCAAACACGTAACTACAACGATGCAAATTTGAAAGCTTTTGAAAATTAAATTATATTTGTTAAAAAAATTGCAACAGAGATTATTGTTTTATGATTTTATGGCCAACATTATCTTTAAGTTTCTTAATGTTTTTATTTCGCACAAGAATGCTAAAGGTGCCGTTTTCTAAATCGACATGCCCACCACGGCCACTGCTGTTGCATGTGCTGTCAACGATTTAAATTGACAAGCGCCAGCAGTTAAACAATATTTTATATAAATTTATTTTATTATTGCTTCTGCTACTTGTCGAACAAAATTAAATAACAAATTTTTAAAACTTGAAGTGCACTTTTCAGTTTTAAATTTTTTTTTTTTGGTTTTCAAATTTTTAAATGGCGTTGCCAGCGCAATAATTTTGTTTATTTGACATGGTGCTGAAAAAACATTTTTTTTTCAATAATTCATTGGGTTTTTTTTTTCATTTTTACCGGATTTATTTTACATTAATTTATTTATTTATTTTCTTTCGTATGCGCCACAACATTCAACATACTTAAAGCCGACTTTATCTTTGTAAAATTCTTAGAGTTGTTGGCTGTTATTGTTTTTAGTTGAATTGTGTTGTGTTGCATTTCGTTTTGTATTTCAAGAATTAAAAAAAGAAATTTTTTTTGCTCACATTCTTAAGAAGTCATAAAGGTGGAATAGAAAAATTTCCATATTTGCGTTCCACTTAAATAGCCGCCAAAACAAACTAAATTGCTATAACAACAGTCAGTTAGCCAAGCCGTCAGTTATTCAGTCACTCACTCAATTTTAAACTAAACTTCACGCTTTAAAGTCTCCCACTCCATAAACAAGTGCATCAAGCGAACGCACATGCATGCACACATGCACGTGTGCATACACAACAGCCCCATAATCATAATTTACAGTGGCCGTAAAAATAATCTGTCGTTTTGTTCACAGTCCTGGAGCGAATTAGATCGTCTGAAGACGATCTGAAAAAGAATAGTAACTGCATTTATTGGCAATGGGGTTAGTCCCAGAAACTCCCACAAACTTATACATAAATATGTATGTGGTGGACATGAAACACAATTCTGGTGCTGCTTAGCATCGATTTAAATATGGAAGTGCTTTCGCTGTACTTACTATACGGATTACTCTGTAGTTTAACCTATACAGAAAATTATTAAACTGTTTAGATTTTCCTATACGCGGCTATTTTTGTAGATTATTCAGAGTACACAGAAATAAATATTTTCGTCCTTCTTATGATTTAACAATTTTAATTATAAAACGAAAATATTTTCAACGGACTTTTCCTCTTAATTGCTTCCTGAGCTCTATTCCAAAAAAACAACCAATTTTAAGCCTACAACATTTCAATAATAACAGAAAAATAGGAGGCGTCCGATAAATGACAATAATGATCCATATGTTAAAAAAACAAAAATTTATGAACCATTAATTAAAACAGTGATATTTACAGAAACTTCAGACACACCATGGGCATGGACATTCAACAACATTCTGTTTTATATTGACAACGGTCGATTAAACAATACGCCCACTTTGCAAGAGTAAAAGCTTTTAACAAATGTTTTAAAGATTTTAATAAATGAATAACAAAATTTAATTGATATTAAAATAATTTCCAATTGAAATTGCTTATTCTTAAATCCCCACATCTGAATGAATCACTGATAGTTCATTATTCATATGAATGCAACTTTTATCAGCAACTGTATCGGATATAAGATTCCTACAATCATACATTTGTAAAGACTTACGTAGATGGATATGTATTTTATTTGTATACTGTACAGATTTGAATGATGGAACAAATGAACTTGTAGCTGATTGTATGCACAGTCACATTTCGTGTAAAGAAATTAAAGTTGTTACAAATCAGAAAGACAAATAAACGAACACGTAACTGGCGGGATATGAAAACGGACACCAAAGAACAAATTCTTAGGAGCACTTGACAACTCGTAGATTGTGAAACTTCAGCGAACTTTAGAAATTGCTTGAAGTTATCAAAATAAGTAATTTTACACTCATATGTAGATGAAAACGGCTTCTTTCAATCCAACTGCACTTATAATTATCAGTAGTAGTGTATCTGCATACAATGTTACCCCGGCTGAGAACAGTAAATGCTGGTGTATGGAAAGTATATGTTAGTACATATAAATATAAAAAACTCGTATGTATTCACTATATAAACAGACATCCATACATAATTCATGTGAAATATGTACGTTATGTTGAATCGTATAAATCGCAAACTCCCATTTAAGTGTAAATGAAAACTATGGATACATAAATATAACTCAATTTCAAAAATACCACGCCTACAAAATGGCCTTTTTCCTGTCTGTCTGTATTCTACACATAACTTTAAAAGGACCATAGACTGAAAATTGTGTTACATTGAAATATAATAAATTATTTATAGTAAAAATAAAAACAACGAGAGACTAATAATAAGCAGACTTTTTTTTTTAATTTCCTTTAAACCATTTAGGCTTTTTATAAAAAAAATATATGTGTTCATATACGAGTATATATAGTAGGTCATAATATTATACGTAAAATTTGGGGGGATTCAAGTGTTATTCAGAAAATCTTATGTTTTAAAATAATAACTCAAACAAATATGACTGTTGTGAACAACCCCGTCATAATTTAGTGTGCTAACTTCTGCTTCTTACTTATTTTTAGTTATAAAAATGTAATTTAATGTAACGATATAAAATTGTGAACAACATTCATTTTTATCTATATGCACATTTATAAGTAGCGGCGGTTTGTATATATTATCGCCGGCTCAGCTAAAGAGTTTCAGCCGTTCGCTTCAGTTTTCTGCTGTTATTTTATGACAAAACAGTAGACATAATTCAAAAAGTCCTATTGACTTTTGAGTTTGAAGCACAACAAAAATTGTTTAAGTTATTGTAAAACATTACAGCTGTATTCACATTATATCTATTTATTTGCCATATAGAATACAGTCTGAACACCTTTAAACAATTGCATGAGTTATTTTCTATGTGCAGTACATACGATACTTACGATTTAAAGCGTTATCTATTTTCAAGGGCCAAAGCATCTGACATCAGCTGTTTTACAAATGAATTGTGTTCGGCAAATATACATACATATACTCGTACATACATATGTATTAAAAACTATTTGTTTATGCCTATTCTTTTAAAAAACCAAATCGTTAATTAAATGAAAGTGAATAGAAATATAAATCAAAAATTTGCCATCAGTATATTGCTGTGAAATATTATAGGTTATGTCACATGTACGTAACATAACAACCTGTGAATATACAAATTAGAAACCTTTTGTAAAAAGCAGTTTTTCAAGTACACATAAAATCAAAATGACGACATGAATATAGCTTAAGACATTACGATAATGCGACTGTCGGCAGGACACATTTCTGGCGATTCTTAAAAATAGAAATTGGTTTCGAAAATAAAATTTATTTTAAAAATTATTTCTCTAATTTTTTGTACAGATTTCTCTTTTCATAATTATGTATTTTATATAATTAGTATAATATTCAATTATCATGTACTAAAAAATACATGCACACAAAAAAATCAAATGTAAAATTAACATGACCAAATGTTGATTAAAATCATGTCATATTTCTGCAAAAATAATGACCTCATTTAAATTTAACATTGATTCATATTGATTTGAAACGAACAAATTTCAAAATTACATAAAAAAATTTTATTCGATATTTTTCGTTGTAAAAATAAAGTTGCACAATCTTAAACACATAAAATCCCGTTTTATATTAAAATTAAAATATTCTCATGTCAAAGCAACGTTGCACTCTACTTAATCAATACAGCAAACTTTAAGATTTTTATACAAATATAAAATATAATGAAAAATTAACATTGGGAAACGCTAAATAAACAAAAAAAAATTTAAATCAGCTTGAAACTACTTTAAAAAGTTTTTTTTCTGTTTGTATACTTGGAATTCTCAATAACTTTTTGTCACTTTTTATATAAACATGTGAGATTTCCTAGCTCTTTCAACATTTTTCTTCAATGTGTACTGATGAAGCCTGTAATGTTCAATGACCAGTGACTATGCCTTCGCCACTGAAACCTTCCGACAACAACTGACACAAGACACACGAATGCGCATCAGAGAAAATGCAAAGTGTTTTTATGACTTTTATGACTGAAACTGGGCTCGAACACAGGAATTTTTTTCGTTTGGTAGTCAACGTGCGGACTACTTCAGCCATCGGCACCCTCAATCAACATTACTTAAAGACGTTCTAGAATGATATCTTGTTGTTTGTATGTTATAGAAAACCATATTGATTTAACATGATGCACATATGAAGCAAATACGATACCGGAAAATGTTAAACTTACATGATTTTTGGTGGGATTTACAATGTCATTTTTCTGTGTGTGGTTATTTTTCCATAAGTGAATTTTCTACTTAGAAATTCATGTTGTATCGAACGAGGAAATATTGAACATAAAATTTCCAAGTTTTATATAGTTGACTTCAGGCTATAACGCATAATTAAAAAAATAATTTTTTTGTGGCAACTTTTAAGGATTTGGAAGGATATTTTTTCAAAGGACATTTTTTCATATTTTTTTTAGAAAATTCAAAAGACAACTCTTTGACCTTAATAAGAAAAAAAATATTTAAAAGAAGCAGTTATAAAAAATGTTAAGTCCTTTAAAAAAGACAAAAGGTCAGGAAATGAAAACCCAAGTATGCAGTTTGACTTTGTTTTGAGCCCAGATTAATGGGTGTATAGTCGCAATGTTGGCAAAAAAAATGCTGTCACACAGTGCATTCGAAAGAATTCGAATGAATTCGTTAAAAAATAACTTTTTCTTTCACCACTGTGCTCTGCGGCTAAAATTTAATAAATTTTTCCAAAGGGTACTTCAAAAACTCAAATGCTTCCCATACGTACGGATGTAATTACTTATGTATGCATGTTTGTATTTCTTCTAGTTACATACTTAGGTGTATGTGTCGTATGTGCATAATTTGCTTTTGGCTTCACCATTAATAAATATTTGGAGTGTAATTGCACCACTTAATAGAAATTTCATTTCATTTCATTATCAATTATTTGTTAGGAAATCAAAAAAATAAAAGCACTAGTCTTATTTGAAGTGTGAAGAAGAGTAATTGAGACACTTTGTCTGTGAAAACTTTCACTTCATGACAAAAGAGAAGAATTCCACAAGAAAACTGAAAATATTCAATTGCAAATGTGGTTGTTATACGAGTAATAGACATACTATCTTCGGATAGATGACAACCTGTCATCAAATGTTATGACAATTGTTGTTGATGAAGCGAAAAATTACATTCATCCCATGATGAACATAAGCAATAAATTTTGTCGAATTTTTTGTTTCATCTATGACGTGACAGCAATGGCTTCAATGTGATTTCATATTTTGTGTGTTACGTGAATTTAACAATTTTTATTTTTATTGATTTAAATTTTGTAAAATGTTTCCTGAGTTTGGATGGGAAAATATTATATTGGACGTGGAACTAGTGACTACATGGCGAACTGATATAAACATTTATTAGTGCGACGACAAGTAACATTCACTTCATCGCTGTTGGTGGAAGTTGGTTTGGCGTTTCTCGGAAGCCCAACATAACCTGCTAGTTACAACCTGACAAGGAATGCGTAACTGCATTTGACTTTCCAACCCAAAAGTGGTATTCTTCCAATCCAAAAAAAAATTCTAATAATTTTAAATTCCATAAGTTGTACACGTGGAAATCGTCTGATGTATTGTTACCTATTTGCCCGATGGTCTGGTTGCTTATAAAACAGTTGCCAAAACTTTCCCATCATTATTCTGTCAATAAAAAAAAAACTAATTTAAGACCGCATTGCAGTTTTCGTTCGTTTGTTGTTTTAAAGTTTCATCCCAATAATATATGTAAAACACTTACATACATACATACATATGTGTGTATGTACAAACATATGTATGTATGTATGTACATTCGAATGCTTAAAATTTTATGGACAACAAAAATATTTTTCTTGTGTAGCACTCCACTCAGAACTCAATTTTTGTTTAAACTTTTATGACGACATTTAAAACAAGAAATTAAAAACTTGAAAATAAAATCTAAAACTTTTCTCATGGTGAATTCTGAATATGGGCGCCTCCAAGAAACTTGGGCGTCACGCACATCACATCAACATAAACTTTTTTTGTTCGTAATAAAATAAATTTGTATACTATTTTATATTTTTACCTACATTTAAGCAACAGCAAAAATAACACAAAAAGTCTACAAAATCATAATTTTGCTAATTTATGACAAACAGTAAAATTTAAATATTCTCTGTTAAATTACAAAAAAAAAAAAAAAAAAAACAGAAATTTGCTAAAAGAAAAGTTAGTATTAACTGTTTAGTATTAAAAAGTTAGTATTAACTGTTTACATACGTACATACATATGTAGATATTTAGAAATATTTGTGTACTTATATATTTTAATAGCCCAAATTGATAGATTTTGAATCACTGTCTTTTAATCAAGTTTATTCGTAAGGCAGTAAAACTTGGTTATCACTACGGTGACCATAATTTTGAAACCAAAATACAGAACAAGGAATTATTTAGCCAACAGCAATCAATCTTACGTACCCAGCAAAAAAATACATATAAAATAAATAGTTAATGGCTTCTAGTGCAAATGAACTGGTTCAACTTAGCTGAAGAATGCGTGATTTTATCATAGCGGTGTCATTGGCGAGCATACATATGTTCACATTTAACAAAACAGCTCGTCGTTTAAATGAGTGCTTAGATCCAATGAATGTTCCATGATTTGATTAAGTTTTAGCATGGGTTAATGAGTCCCTATAATACCATGTTCGCAGGTATTATTTGTGATACATGACTGTAATATTTGTCGTTCGCTCTCTCCACGATTGAAAACGCTTGGTTCGCCCAGCGCTACCATATATTTTTTAAGAAAAACTTTTTATTTAAAAAAAACTTAATTTTTTAACAAAAAACTTTTTTCACAAAAGTGTCCAGATAAAGAAGAAAAGCACAAAAATATATATTTTAAATTCATTTTTATTCAAAATAAGGTAAACAAAAAAAAATTTAATAAGAACAACAAACATATTCCTCCCACGATTTTTAGCAGATCCACATTTTTGTATCTTTTGTTGGACCCTCCGATGTCTCTGTATCGTATTCTAAGCTATTTTCTCCACTTGCATTGCTGCTTAAAACTAATAACACCAAAAACTAAAAATATTCCATTATTTTAATTATATTTATTTTTGACTGATGGTCTTTTTCATGAAAAGTTTTCTTCAATTATTTATTTTCAATATTTCGCTACCAAATAGGTAGGTAGCATCGTCAGGAAATAATAATTTACATAACAAAAAAAAAATCAAATTATTTTTTCCTGACGAAATATCGCTCAAAAATAAATATAATTAAAAAATTTAATAAAGGTCAAAATAAAAATAGAAGTGAGACTAATATATTCCATTATCCTTACCGTTTCTCTTTAAATATTTTTCCACGCTTTTTTAAATTGAAAACTTTTTAGAAAAAAAAACAGGCATGAAAACGAACTATTTATTTATTTTACCTTTTGCCTTCCATCACCAGTTATAATTGGTGACCAAGAAAATTTAGTGCAGTCAAAATACTTGCCCACTGTACCTTCAAACCGTTAGGAAGAGTTCTCATACGAAATAATGTGCCAAGTGATGGATTATATTGCAACTCTTCTGGCAGGGATTTGTAATTTTGATTTTTTTTTCCTTAAAATTCTTTGTATTGAATCGTTTTGCAATTTCTTTTTAATATAACAGAACACATTAAGAAAAATACCGATGACTAAATCTATGCCAATTAACGACAACATCAACGAAAAAATGTTCTTGCAGAATATCAAACATACATGAGAGTCATAAAAGGCAATAATGACAACATGAATACGGATTTGGAAAAAAAAAATATAAAAACGGCGACGCCAAATAGAATAAGGGTGGATATTTGTGACTGTGTATTGTGAAATGCCATAAAATTGTCACAAATGCCAAGACAATAAAAGTCTCATTCAAATCATTATTTTTGTTATTTTATATCAAATGAAATATCCGACGCTCTTTTAAAAGGAGCTCTTATATTCAGTACCAATTATTTTGCCAAAATCCTCAATGGTTTTTTCTTAACGATAAATTTTACTATTTTGGCCTAGAAACTGTAAAATAAATTCTTTACATTTTAAATGGAAATGTCAGAATATTGCTGAAATATGTAGCAATGAAGTGGTTTAATCATGGACTTGAGACCTCGTATAACACAAAATATTCTGGTACCGAATTTTTTTACAGTATTTTAAAATAAAGTGTACATATCGCTAATTTACTAATGCAATCGCATAACTAAAAAAAAAGAATTTTATATTTTCTAAACTCACCTTTGGACGCAAGAAAATTGTTTTATTTACAGTGAGGTGTATGCAAAATTTAGCACGTTTTTTTCTTTGACTGGCACTCAACGGATGACCCCTACACTTGAATTCTTCCTTACTTCCCGAAGTAATGTAGGAAGCAGTCCCAGAAAGGAATCTACCCAGAAGAGGGGGAGGAAATGTTTTACTGGTAACACCACTCGACGCAAATTAACTCTACCTCACACGCCAAAAAATAAAATGATTCTTTTGAGACCTGAAAAATGTGGTCCTTCCATCGAGCATCAGACTGAATTTTCAAGCCAAGGTCTTAAAGAGAGACGTGTACACAAAAATTTAGTTCTGTTCAATTAATTTAAATTACATAAAGTGTTTCAAATAATTTTTCACTTCCAAATTACGGAACACCTTAATGATGGAAAGTAAAAATAGGTAAGAGAAATGTGGGGAAAAATTGGAAAATTTTTATTTATTTGTGACGGAAATATGCCGTTGAATTTAGACTAGATATAAAATTTGCACTCCCTGTTCAGTTACACATTTGCTACAAAAGAGTCAGAACTTCAAATAGAAATTTTGTAATTGAACATAGAAAAATGTTTTTCAGTGTCATATCAATCTGTAAACAAACTAAAAAATATTTTCTGTTTTCTAAACTGTGCATTGAATTTTTAAATAAAATTTTTTTTGCCACAATATCGGCATGCTACTGAGTTATAACGCTCTGGTACCAAAGGGTCGATATGTAAGTACATACATACATATATACACATATGGTATGCTCATTCAATAAATATTGAATAAATTTGTGTTAAATAACACGTTTGAATGATTTTCTGACATTTTATATGATTTTTAGAGGTGACACTAATAATAAAGGGACTCCCTGTTTGAGCCAGAAGCCAATGTTGTCCTAGAGTTTTGTTCTATTTTTTGCATGAAGTTTGTTGCACAAGTTGGCCGTTAAATATGTTTCAGTATTTTGATTTCTTTGGGTTTTTTTTTTAAATAGGAGGGATGTGTGACTTGTTAAACTTGGCAGTGTATTCACAACAACTGCTCAGCGGGTGGTATTTATAATAATAATAAAGCAACAACAATCACAGGAACAACAACAAACTGAGCAACGATTTACTAACATTCAGCCATGTAACTTGCTCATGTCATTATTGCTGCTCATGTTGCTGCTACGATTCATACAGACGGGGGATGGATGTGACTCTAGGTGATGTCTATTGCTTTTTTTACGATCAGGTTTGCACACATACGAGTACATACATACATACATATCCATATGGACTTGAATTCAAACTTTACTTTGTTTACGTTACAAAGATGGTGATACTTAATCACACGTACAGATGGATAGTCACGGAAAAAGGTTTACTAAAAGTAAAATGAAAATGAAAAGTTCGGTGAGGGGATGGGAGGGGAGGAAGGTGTTGTTGGCTGGGGTAGGAGTGTAAGAACGCAATAATGTAAAGCCAACATCAGCTGCCACTTAAACTGAGTGCTATCAGACCTTTCGATCAAATTGACTATCAGGTTGCCTTTTCAGATGTGATTGCTGAGATGAGGATACAATTTTACAATTTCAAATGTTTGTCCGTTGCCCGGGTAGTACAGGTTTTTCAGTTTCCATTTGAGGTCCTTCACAAGCTTTTGGTTTCTTTTGTTTCATGCATTTTTTTTTAATGAAAAATACGACTTGTTAAAGAATGGTAGAAAGAACCTCGTTTTAATAACCGGGTGTAAAACAGCACTATTAATACATGACAATTATGAATTGATTGGTTGTGCGGTATGGAGTCGCAGTTGTAGGAAAGAGAACTCTTTGGCTTGCAGTTGATGAGCAAGCGCACTTTTTCATAGGCGCCCAGCATGGTCACATGATGGTTGAGATGCCTCATTAATTTGTTGTTTATCGCACCTTGTTAAAAACCGATGAATGTGAATATAAAAAATGTCAATAAGCTGGCAATTAATAGACTCAATTTAATGCCGATGTTTTTCTTTATCTTAATCGAAAAAAAATCCGCCAAAAAAGAACCCAACACTATCAACACAATGAGCATCATAAAATAAAAAACTTAATCATTTAAAGAAATATTGAAAGAAAAAAATTTCGAAGGTTGTAAAATCCAAAGAAGATAAAATGTTAAAGATTTAAAAAAATAAGCTCATTCAGAGTATTCACAGTTTGCTGTGAAAGGTTGTTGAAAAGAACATGTAACATTTCCCCATTCGCATTATTTTTTTCAAGTGAATTAATGCTTAGGCAATTAATTTGTATCCATTAATGGTGTTATGAATATTCGTATTCGTATCGCCGAATATTCGTTTATTTCATGACATTCGTACATGTATTCGAATTCGATATACTGAACCGAATATTACGCGAATATCTTTAAAAAAAGATTTTAATTTAAAAACTTAAAACCAAAAAGTGTTATAAAATACACAAAATGAAATAAAAATATATTTTTTTTATAATTTTTATAAATAGAACAAAAAATATCAATTTTTTATAATTTTTATAAATAAAACAAAAAATATATATTTTTAATAATTATATTTCTATTCTTTCAATTATTCTACGTTAGTCAAAATTCATTACGATCATTTATCTATGTTTGATAAAAGGGTTATCTGGTATATATGCAGCATTCCATTTGGTGCTAATATTAAAATCTTCAGTAGACCTTGTGGGAGCGATTAAATTGGTTAAATTTGATTTTATGGAAATACATTTTTTATTGTGTAAAAATATACTTTGAAAATATATACTTTGTTTTAGAAAAAAAAAGGAATTGGCTTTGATTTTCCTGAATATTGAAAAAAAAGAGAAAACATAAAATAGAAATAAAAAAGATAGATTATTGATTTCGAAGAAAGAAGATTATTTAAAAAGAAAAACTAAATTAAAAATAAGATGTAAATATTATTAATAAAACAAAATATATATATATAACGCCTTTGTGATCCTGTTTCCTGACGAAGATTTGGGGATTTTCAAAATATATCTCGTTTTCCTAATTCAATTGGAAACAGAATATTTATAAAAAAATTTTGTTTTGGGAGAAATTTTCATTGAATCCCAATGGCAATTAGAGGGATCAAAAAAAAAAAAAGAGCAAATACATTAATACTATAAATTTTGTGTGGGTTGGAAAATACGGATTAATAAACTTTATTTCAACTACATATTCTGTGATTATTTGATTTGCGTTTACATCAAAAGGAAAGAAACCAAATACCTAAATTAAAGAATTTAAAGGAATAAAAATAATTTGTTTTCTCAAACATTGAAATTTAAATGCACCATTTGATTTGCTATATTTGAAAAATTAGTTAAATTCGCTGTATCTAAAATTATTAAAATTTTAATTTTTTTAAATTTAAATTATATGTTTAGTTCATAATAATAACAACACAAGAAATACATATGTACATACATATATCACCAATTTCTAATTTTGTAAAGTGGATTCTGTTATAAAGAGAGAATAAAACTCCAAATTAATAATATAATCCACTCATATGCATACATATGTAATGTAATATTTTATTTTACTAAAGTTATATACATATAAGGAATTATTTCAATTCGCAACTATTCTGCTGTCCATATAATTTTTTTATCGTCAACTAAAGTTTTATTTTGAATTATATATATATATATATATATATATATATATATGGAATCACTAGAATTTCGGAATAATGCTACCTAAAATTTAAAATCTTTTGTGACGAATAACATATGCGTATACATTAAGGGAAACTAATAAACCACACCCAACGACGAGCACGGCCGGAATAATAGGTAGCCCTTTTATTTTTTTTTTGCATCATCTTAAATGTATAAATCGTTACAACCTTTAACCAAATTCTTGAAAAAAGCTAAGAAATTTCACATAATATGGTCCATATAGACCAGCTAAACCATATAACAAACATAGATGAATAATCGTAATGAATTTTGACTAACGTAGAATAATTGAAAGAATGGTTACATAATTGTATTGAAAAATTTAATATTTCATTTTGCCTTTTAAATTCAATCATTGTCAACCAAAGTGTTGACTAATTATACGAAAGGTTAAGAAAAATGAAATATGTAGATTTAAAATCAAATAATAAAATGTTTGTTGTATAAGGAAAATTTTTAAGGAAGCTATTTGATTTGTTTTGTTTGTATATTCTCAATATTTTTTAGGAGTTCTTGTATAAACAGGTGAAATTTTTAGTTTTTTCAAGAATTTGGTTAAAGGTCTACAGAAGATTTTATTATTAGCACCAAATGAAATGCTCCATGTAGACCAGCTAAACTACTATATAACAAACATAGATGAATAATTTTTAATAATTTTTATAAATAAAACCTTAAAATAAAAGTCTTTTTTTAGAAAAGTAAAAAAACAAAGAAAATATATTTGTTCAATTCACAAGTTCGTATTAACGTCGTATGCATTGTGTAATCGTTTTATTATACAGTCTTGTATTTTTGCTGTAGATAATTTTCATACAAAAATGTGCTCGATTATAGAATACAATTTTATATGTTTTTGAAATAGTTGTATTGAGGCCAGTTCTGGGAATTTTAATTTCGTAAAAATCTTTCAAATAATACCAGAAATTCTATTCCTCTTAATGATAAATATACATATGTATATTTAATTCATTTCAACTCAATTTTTAAACTATTTGAATTAAAATTGCTTATCGTAAAACACTTAAAAACTAGTTCGTATAAAATTGAAATTTACATACCTGTTTTAATTTCATTAAATAAAATGAAATGAATGTCAAATTTTTTTTAATGAAGAAAATATAAATAAAAGCAAAAATAAAAATACAATAAAATAGCAATCATGATGCAATTACTAATGTGGCAGCACTAAAGCTTTTACAGGCGTGTGTGTGTTTGTGCTTTGCGACATAAAATGTCAGAAAAACTTTTCACTTGCAATATTTAAGCACAAATAATATGTATTTTTTAAACAAAAAACACATTGCAATAAAATTACGTAAATTCAATTGCTTCTCACTTTGTGTTAATAATAAAACATGTGATTGTGTAGAATTTTGACATTTTATGTCGCAAACCACATGGTTTTATTACATCATGATAACGATATTACCAAAGACATATCGTCTTTTTGTAAACGATAAACCATATGACTGATACATTGTATTTCTCATCTAGCAATAAAATAGTAAAATCTTATTTATTCATATCAGGTTGAACTAAAAATTTTTAATATTGAACTTCAAAAATCAAAGTTTTAAAGCCTCTCAACCCATTGCGACGTGACGTGTAAGTAAGTTCCGCACAACTCGCTCGGAACACTCGTTGGTTGTGCCAGTAAATATTATCCGGCTATTTTTTTTTGTCTTCGCACAGAGATTGTCGTCATCTGCGTCGAGTGGTAATACACTCAGAGGATGACCGCTACACATTCGATGCAGTGTTCTGAAAGTAGAGAAAATGAAACGAATTTTCGACCATGTGTTCACATTTAACAAACGAACTCGTCAGTTAAATGAGTGCTTAAAACCATTGAATGTTTCAGAATATTTTTAAGTCTGAGCATGGGTGTATAAATTCCTGTAACACATTTTAAAATTTATTTAAATTATATAATTATAACTGCGTAGTTGTCATGAGAATAATCGGCGGAGTTGAATGTGTTTGTCATGAGTTCAAAAGTGATAATCTTGTTAGCATTTAGATGACATTAAAAATTAATTCCGATATAGTAGTAGTGATTAAGAAATCATAAAAATACGAATTTATAGTGAACACTTGCATTCTGTTTTATTTTTTTTATTAAAAATGAAAATTAATAAAAAAAAATGTCTGTAATATTCACTTTTGTGCATTTTCCTCCATACCTTATCTTTTATTAAATTTGTTTTGAAAATCCGCTTACAAATATGTCTTTCTATAAAAGGCTGTAAAATTTTTCCCAAATAAAGTAATGAAAACAAAATTAAAAATTCTTTTGGGAACTTCTTATAATCGATAAGCATTTTTTTAAAGCAAGTTAGTAAAGTTTTAAAAGTCGTATTTAAATGTCGGAAAAATTACAAAAGCAGGCATGTAGTAGGTCTCTGTGTGCTTTTATGAGTATACTTTTATAATTTCAAAGTAAAATTACACACACGTTACACATGAAATTTATTCCACATGAGCCACACTTTCAAGTAGAAATTACTCGCAATATGTGTAATACACACACAAAAAGTGGCAACACTGCTTATAATGCACCTTCTGAAGACATGAGTAACAAAGTTGTTGTAACAGCTTTGTAATAACAGTTTTATTTGCAACATGTAGTAGTAAGGTTGTGTATAAATATGTTGCAACATTCGCATAATAGACTACATGTTGCTTTCAAACATATATTCGTATATTAGTCAGTGGTGGTAGTTGTTTGAGAAATTTCTTAGAAATTGTAATGTCATCACTAAAGAGAAGAAGAAATTTATAAGAGCATTATTTCAGAGCGTCAATTTATTGGAGGAAATAGGAAGAAAGCCTTTTTAAAATAATAAAATGTTGATGAACATACATATGTATGTATGCAGGTATGCAATACATCGATAAATGCTTGGTTTTCTCGATTTAATGTCTCGTCTCGGTTCCTTTTAGAGTGCAATAAAGGAAAACCGAATTAATACACTGAAACAGAAGAGGGAATCATTTGGAAGGGAGAGTTCGTACTAGGAAATATATATAAGAAATAGATTTTTGTTAAAGCATAATTTGAAATAAAAATTTTGTAAAAGATTTCTGTCTTTTTTCAAATAGGCTATTTGAATATTTAGTGGTGAAATATTTGGCGATGGCACGAACAGCCCTGGGTTCAACCCCAGTTTCAGACTAAAATTTTAAAATAAATATAAACATCTCGCATTTTTCTGATGTGCATTAGTGTGTCTTTGTGTGTCAGTTGTTGTCGGAAGGTTCAATAGCGAAGGCCTAGTCACTGGTCACTGAACAATACCGGCTTCAGCTGATATCAATCCACAATCACATCAGAAGGCCCTCCTTCGTCGGTATTGTGTAGCACCGGCGAAGTAAAACAATAATAAAAATGGCTACTGAACCGAAGCTTCAGCACTGCTACGAGTATAAACAAAGAACGTGCGAAAGCAGAGCTGCAAAAATAATTAATTAAGCTTCACCTCCTGTCGTTTTTCCTACTATCACTTTCCTATAATTCCAGCACAATGCTTCGCATGTGTAGAAGTCATCTCCTGAGTGCTGGTCCCAGATAAAAAAAAACACATTATCCTTCTGTTTTGACTTGCTCTGAATATTAAAAAACTTTACAATTCATTTTATTTCTTAAGGTGAATTGATTTTGACAAACTATGGTTTTTCCATTATTTATCGCGGAAGTTTAAAACTTACTTCTACAAATCAATAGTGTGAAAATTTTTACAAAATTACAAAATACGGTAAATTTTTTAATCTGGTTAACTTATCGGGATATTTTATTTGTCAAATAAATTAACAACTATTCTGTTGTTTCGCGAATACCCTATAAAGTGTTAAATAACTAAAAATTGGTGAATTACATAAAATACAGCTTTGGGTCATAAAGTTACTAATTACCAATTTGTTTACACAAATAACAACAGTCATGATTTAGATTAGATAATCAAATATTACATTGTATTACATTATTATATAAATTGTAGGTTTTCTTTGCCCTTTCGAAGGGAGTTATTTGTGGAGAAAGTCACAAGTGGAAAAATAATTTTGCAAGAGATGTTGTTTTATCACTGAAAAGTAAATAAATTTGTTTAAAAAATTTTTTTTTAAAAACAAGCTCTTATTTATTTATACAAAGAGGAAACATTGTAACAATTTTATGCAAACATGTATAATTATAACTTTCACTAACATCAAATGACTTTTTTAAGAGTTTGTAAGGCGCACGTATGTAGTTCCCTCCTCCGAGATTTCATCACGTGGGTGGCTAAGGAAATATTTTTATTATTTATATTATTATTATATATATTATTATTCTGCAAAAAATTCTTCTAATTGAATACATTCCACAGGAGCGCATAAAGTTCTTCTAATTGAATGCATTCCACAGGAGTACGTAATTTTAGCTGGTTCGCCAACTAAAATTTATAGACACATCACATTTTTTATGGTATTATTCTTAAAACCAATATACAAATATCATTTGGGTGCATAAAAATAATTGGGTCCGGCGTCTTGGAACGTCAACGTTAATTTTTTTCCCGTGAACCAGTGGCACATGGTACAATTGTACTTTTTTGTAATTTGTTGGTACCGTGATATTACCGCGACTTACTTGACACAAAAATCTCAACGTTTTGTACACTGCAGAACGAGGACGTAGTTTAAGATAGAATCCTTTTTATGTAAATTATTTTAAAATACAGGGGTGCGCAGAATGAGCTATATGGTTTGAATTCTTTATAACTTTCTTAATTATTATTTTTTCATTGTTTTTTTTTTCAATGTTTTGTGAAGAAGACTTGGGGAATTAATTATGAATCATTACACGATCGAACAACGTACAAAAATAATTAAATTTTATTTTTCAAACCAACAGTCTATTGTGTTGACACAACGTGCATATCGTCGTCATTTTAATGTGCGCCTTTGCACCCACAGCGTCAGCAATAAACCATTTGATTGGAAATTTTCGTCAACATGGGTCTGTAAGAACACTTCCTGGTGCCGGAAGAATACCTACTGTGCACACTGCTCAAAATAGTCCATCAACATCAACAAGGAGGAGTTCGACAAAACTTGAACTATCACGGCTATGCTAAAAAGAGCACGTATGTGCGAATCAGAAAATGGACATCACTTACAAGATATCATTTTTCAAAGCTAATTGCAAAAAATTCCCCAATAATATACTGTATTTTTAAAAAAAAAAATTATAATAATCGCATAAATAAAAAAATTTATAAACCATTTAAATCATATGGCTCATTCTGCGCAACCCTTTATTATTATTTTACCGTACCATTTCGCGTAAAGAGTAAGAAACAATTTGCATGGTTAGAAAGAGAAAAAGTGGGCAAAGCACATGTTGCTCTTTGCAAAATATCAATAGTGCAAAACATACTCGCACTACACGACTTTATTGTTGCCTATTTGAGACAAACAAAATTATTGTTAAAGTCAACACATTCGTGTTGCTCCAAATTAAAAATAACAGAAAATTATTTTTCTAATTTTTTTACCTTTTTGTTTATAAACAAAAACCAATTTTCTTGAAGAAGCTACACAAAGGAGTAGCGAAATATCGAATCGAAATAAATATTAAATATATTGAAAAGACCTTAAGCTTAAATAATTAGTGTTATTAATAATAGAAAATTTATTACCAAAAATATTTCATGAATAAAATTTTTTTATTAAAAATTGTACAATCCAATGACGGATTAAAGAGAAAATTTTGTTTTCGTAGTTGGTGCAAAAACATAAAACCCATTTTCCATCCCTGACCATAGCCCAAGATATGTCCCCTGACGTATGCCTTGCATATCACCAAAAGCAGTTGGAAAGAAATAGTGTACGGAATAGAAGTGATAAGGACGTGTGCCCAAAGGCCTAACCCCACAGTGGTCCTAACACCGAGTGGATAGGACACGACCACTAACGCCCCCAGAGCACAGGTACAGCAAGTGCGGCTACGAAAGCCAACTTGCCTCCTAGAGATGGGTAGCAAATCAGTACAGTTATCCTTTATTCTATAATGCACCTTGTTGAGGTGTGCGAGCGGTCTAAACTCTATGTCACATCAGAATGTATTTCCGTCAAGAACTATTTAACAGTAGAACTGTTAGTTCGAGACACATTCCGGTGACTACTGTTGAATGGCAACAGCACCTAGTTAAGTGGAAGTCGTATCAAGAATATGTGCCTTCCCTCACATATTCTCGAACAAACCAAAGACTCGACTTCCTGCGTAACTTTTGGTTTTAACCACAGCCACTACGAATCCATTCCCAAACCAGCACACACACTCCAACTTTTCAGGGTTGACAAGAAGTACTCAATTAAGAGTACATCCGTCATTAAACCCTTACTTAGCGCTGAAGGTGTGGGGCCAAGCTGCTCCCGTAGTGCTAGATTAGAATTGAACTGTATTTAAACAGTCACACGGAAATGCAAGCATATACTCCTCAATCTCTAGTCAGATTTCGAAGAGTCGCCTCTTCTGTCATTTTCGATCTCAAGGGGAGACCCAGGTAATGCTACACCTTAAGCTAGGTACCGCGGGGTCGCTCAGGCACCCGTAGGTTTAGAAACAAGTTCCTAAATCCCCTGGTGGGAAGTGATAAGGACGAGAGAGAGCGAGAGCTTATTTAATGCACAACTTACACACACATGTTTAAGCTAAATGAAAGCCATTTTATTCATTATTTGACTTCGCCGACGTTTTCTTGCTCACATGCCGACGAAGGAGGCCGCTCGCTATCAGCATGGACAGATCCGAAGTCTAAAAGAAGTGGTAATCAACACGTTAACTACTATGCCAACAGTCTTTAATGATGTTAATCTTTTTCCCATCATTCCAGTTAATCTGGCAATTAGAACGATCACAGATAAATCAGTCTTTAGTTGATAGTGACGTCGTTCAAATCACATATCGTCATAGAAACGGATTAACAGGACGAGTCTAATAAAAGATCTCAAAATGTGTTTGAGTGCAAAATTTTAAAACTCCGGTCCCCGTAACTTCTTGAACTCACAACAGCACATTTCAGCATAATTTTTATTTTTCATCTAGAACCAGTACTCAGACGATGACCCCTACGCATGAGATGCTATACTGGAACTAGGAAATTGTAAGATAAAGAATAGAGGGAGTAGTGTTTAAAGATATTTGATTTGAATCACATCAAAAGTGACAAAAAGACCTCTAGACAGAGTTTGTTCCACATACGCGCTGTTAGGCCGTAAAATGAGTTATCTCTGTAATGCGTAGAGTGATTCGCTGCCAAATCGACCACAAATTGATGCGCTCTTAAAGATGAACGTATTGTGAGCAGTAATGAACACATTTCGGGAAGAAGTTCCCTGATTTCAGAGCACACCCCATGATAGTAGCGATATAACAACGAACATGAGAAGTAATACTCAAGCATTGATTACCTACTACTCCGTGTTAGCTTCTATAGGAAAAGGATAGTGATAGAGATGACAGCTGGAGAAGGCATATATAGAGGCAAGCTTCATTATTTGCACAACGCTTGTTTTGTAAGTTTTCTGTTTCTCTGACAATGTTGCAGCAGCTCTGATGTGAAGGAAGAATTAATTAACTTCGCCGATGATGCTACAGAATACAGAATACGAAGGAGGTTGCCCTGATGTGATTGCGGATTGCTATCAGCTGAACACTGTATTGTTCAGTCACCAATGACTATGTCTTCGCCACTGAAACATTCCGATAACAACTGATACAAAGTCACACAAATGCACAACAGAAAAATGTGTAGTGTTTGTTTTTTCTGATTTAGTCGGATACTGGGCTCAAACACAAGTCTTTTGGTATGATAGTCAACGTGATAACTACCTCAGCCATGGCCACCCTCAATGTTATCTAACAAATTCCATTTAAATCTTAGCAAAGGAAGCTTTCGAAAATAATTCAAACCGAATTGGTAGAATTTTTCATATGCTTTTGTATTAACACTGGCCGAGAAGCAGACTTGGCCCAACAAACTAACTGTCAAAATAACTATGCAGCATTATCCAATTCAGTCTGTTTAGTGTTGCAGCAAAATTTGGTTTCAAGTCTAAAAGCTTTGAGACCATTCGTTTGTTTATTTCGATTGTTCGATTATGCTCAATTTAAAGTTTTATTCTATTTATTGTTGTTATTGTTTTCAATTGAACTTCCTTTTGTTGCCCTTTTGGGAGAACATTTTTTTCTTGTTAATTTAAGAGAATTGTTTGCTGATTGCTGAGAAAGAAACAAAATAGAGCGGAACACAACAAAAAATTAAAGACTATTAGTCCTCAATCACAGCAGCCACAACAACTTTGACGCACAAGGCTCTGCAGCTTAAATAAGTTAAGAGTTTTTGCCATTTCATTGCTGCTGGTATGTAAACGCTACTGCTGCTGCTGGCGACGATGCAGACCGATTATTGTCGAAGTCGTTTTTAGTTGGAAAATTTTCATACATTCTGTACATGGGCACTGTTGCCAATATTTTTCAGAGAAAAATTCCTTTCGCCAATTTGAAACAAAAGTCGCTAAATTAAATGTAAAGAAGTGTCTCGGTTTACCGAGATCTTAATGAGGAAGAACGAACAGGCAAATTTTTTTTCATTGTTCACATTGAGTATAATAATATAATTTATGGGTCGATTATGGATTGCAACCGAACTTCAGTTGCGTTGCCAGGCGACAACCACAAATTTGTGGTGGCCAAAAAAAAAACCTAAAAAGCACTGTAATTTAGACAACTGGAGTTAATGCAGTTTCGATCTGCATTACCATTTTTAGAAACTGGCAACAGACAACAGTTCGTATGCAATCCATAACCGAGCCATTATATTCACTTTAACGAACAAGTTCCCGAGCACTAGTGTTGCCACTGAACAATCCAAAAATTACACAAGACCGTGTCCAAATTAAAAATGACATTCTTTTTTATATATTCAAACATAAATAACTATTAAACATAAAATATACATCGGTCGTAAAGCAGCCTTAGGCTGACGAACAGCTCTCCCGTTATTGTAGTTATTTTTAAGTGCGGTCTAACTTTTGTTTGTTCTTTGACCTTCGATAGCCTTCGTCTCAATTGCACTGGTTAATTGATTGATTCATGTGTCGTTTATGTTTTTTTTTTTAATTTAAATTAACTCTCTGCGTGATTGAAAAACAAGAGGGTGTTTTGATATGATGGTTGATTGCTAGCAACTGAAGCCGGTATTGTTTAGTGAACAGTGAATATGCTTACGCCTCTGAAATCTTCCGACAACAACTGACACAAAGACACACTAATGCACTTCAGAAAAAATGCGAGATGTTCTTATGATTTGGTCTGAAACCGGGGTTGAACACAGAAAATTTTTGGTTTTGTAGTCAACGTGCAGACTATTTCAGCCATCGCCACGCTCAATAATTTATAAATAAATAAAATTCGCATAAAAGCAGATTTAGGTGTATATAGTACATATATGTATGTATACTACGCACACGATTCTTAAAACAAAAACTATGTATGTACATTTCCTACTAACAGAAATATTGCATTTGTTTTTCAGTCAAATGAATTTAAAAAACGCTTGATTGACAACAGTGGCGCTGTGTCTGCACTTACTCCGGGTCTTTGATTGTTTTGCCTGGCTTGCTGGCTGGCTGGCTGGCTGATTGGAGTGCAGATGACTGACTGGAGAACTAAGAGCCAACCATAATAGTATTACTACTGCAACTACTGGCTGATGCGGCTGTTCATCGCTTTTCTGTTGTTCTGTATTGTGGCTTGTGAACTGTGTGCTGTTCAGAGTATTTCCATACAATTTAAACTTTTATTTTGTACACATTTTTCTTTCGTCTTGGCTGCATGGCCAAGATATTGTGTGTTGCTTTTTACAGTGCCTCAGTTACGTGTCGCATTTGGTTGGGTTCACTACTCAACTTGTATCGAAAATATAAAACGACAATTTCAAATGACGAGTATCAATATAAAAATAGAAATAAGCAAAATTATTAAAAATATTAAATTAAAAAAATATTATTAACAAATGAAAAAAATTTAACCAAAAAATTAAAACATTCCCCCTCAGAAAACCGTACTAATGTAAAGTGACAAATAAAAAAAAATCGTTATATAATGTGGGAATCCTATTACATAACACGAATGCAAAATATAAAATAAATCATATTCATTTAGAAAAATATAACATTTCATTTCACAAATAATCAATGTGAAAAATGTAGTGATTAAATCGATGAATGCATGATGGAATCACCTTAAGAAATCACGTAACGTTTTAGTCAAAGTGTTTAAAATATGACAACGATGTCAACCGTGATACAAGCCGTAGTTATATTAAAATAAATTTTCTTTTTCCTTCTTTCTCCCAAAAGAAGCACACCTCGTTTAAGAACAATAATTTATTGAATTTTTGAAATAAATTTTGTGTGAACTGGGGCACAGCTACAATCTGAAAATCGTAATAAAAATTTATTCCAGAAAAAAGAATGTGATAATTATGATGCATTTTATGAGTTGGTCGAAATACTTGTTTCTTTACTTTCTGTATATTTTGAATTCTTAAAAGCCTTACATTTGCTACAGACAACTTTACATAAATATATATATGCATATGTACATAGATATATACATACATACATTCATACATATACACATATGCATATGTGTGTTTTGTGCTTGAAAATAACTATGGAAGTGTCATTTTCAAAAGGGAAAAAACTTTGTTAATCTCATGTAATTAACTTCCTCGTGTAAAAATTTACAACCCCAACTGTTTGCCGTCGTATTTCCCCCTTAAAATTTCCTCTACGTCTGTAAAAATATCTCTTATTGTCGCTTTGTTACTCATATTCTATCACAGTTTGAAGAGAGCGGGAGATAGAAAACGAGAAATATTGCTAAACTGTTTTTGGAGAACAAGAGGTATAAGTCAAGAAACATTAATTTTCTTGGCTAATCTCTTTCACGTTTTGAGCATTCACCTGTCAACCTGGTTTGAAGTCGTACTCTCGCTTGACATATAAAATTTAGCACATGAATGGGAGGCCGACCTGGCAGGGTTGTCAGCCAGTTGTTTTACATGTCGTGTAGAATTTCAGCATGTATATAAATTTCTTAGAAAAAAATTTTATTAAAAATATTTAATTGTTATCAAGAACAAGGGTTTGAATTTTGGACTCTCAAATATCTGCTTCACAATATTGATAAGACGCGACAGCTCCCCGGGGTACTAAAGCTGAAAACGAAGAATGTCTTTGAAGGCGTCCAAAGGATACCAACTACGTGAAAACGTCTATGACGCTGCTTACATTAAGGATGGTTTCCATAACGCTTTGTTTGCTCGTGAAACCATATCTTGTGCAATGTAGAAAAATGTAAACCTTTGTACACCTGAGACGTGCTTTTGTTCTTTCTTCCATGGAGATTAGTACCGACAATTTTACTCACATTAACCTCCAATACTGCCGCAGATACCCCAGAGTAAATTTGAGTATGTAGTTTTTCAATATACATACACTGAAAATATAGAATTTCTTGTTAACATATACGAATATATTAAATTCGCATATGGCACATTTGTTCGTCTTCTTGCAATCGTAATTGATACAAAGACGAAAGATTAAAAAATTACTGCATTAATTGTCTGTAACAAATTTAAAGTTGTTCCCTTCACTTTCATGGAGATACAGTGAACGATTAGAGGGATAACAAAAGTCAAATAGAAGAAGTTTTTCTATTATTTACACGAAATTGAAATTGAAAAAATTTAAAAGAAATTTTAGAAATTTGTGCTTTTAGTGAATGTGTCACCTTTAAAAATAAGACGAGTGGTAACAATCTTGTCTTTGGGCCACTCTTTACATAAAATGTTCACGAGAGAACCTCTGTCAAAGAGAGTTTAATGTCGGAAGAATTAATAAATGACAAACTAAATTCTTTTTTGACAGTTGTGACAGTCGTGACACACAAATCAATTATTACGTGAATTGTTTATTAATTAATTTTTTTAATGAAATATGGGGCAACACGAGATAAAGCACGCTTTGGATTACAAAAAGAAGGGAAAATATTAAAAAGAATCTGGATAACCAATCGATTTCCGGGTTTAAAACTAAACGAAAGACAGTTCTTTTTCTAATCAATTAAGAATGAGCCAGTGAAGGGAGAGAAAGTGAGAGAGAGAGAGAGAGAGAGAGAGAGCGTGAAATATTTATTTAATTTAAGAGAATAATTGAAGGCTTTGAAAATGTATTTTATATGGAGCATAACTTTAAATGAAATCTTTTTTTTGTTTGTTCTTTTTAAAAAACTTCTTATTACAGTTTTCTATTCTCCATACATTGCCCATGCTACTGCATTCACTCACTCACTTTGTGGATTGTTGAAAGATTCACCCTTAAATGTTCCAAGGAATATGATAAACCACACCATTACAAGTACAAACATTGGTGGCAATCGATTTTTGTTTCCGGCATTTTCACGTGGTTGTTGTGGTCTTTATATTTTCGTCTTTAAATGCTAATTTACGAATAATTTTAAAGTTTAGTAATCTTTTAGGGGAAGTGTTTTTTGTGTGTGTGTGTATGTTGAACGTCTATGATAAGGTGCAAGTGATGTGGGTTTATTTCTTTGTAGCCATAGACCGAAAAAAGGAAGAAGGACATTGAAATTAAAGTGAACAAAAAATCGTAGCAGCAATTTGTTGTGGTTAAATACGAACAATTTTTACTCGAAAGTTTAATATTTTAAGGCTTTGTACTACTAATTAACTTCATTTTAATATCCTTTCATTTCATAATTGAGCTGATGAACCACGAGTAATGAAGTTTCAATTTTGTGGCATGTGCCTAAAGTTGTCGAGGATGTGTGTGTATGTGTGCATTGTATGACACATACATATGTAATTACACTGCATATATTGTACACAAACAATAACAGCAACAAAAACTATTTTAAATTTTCATGAATATCCTTTTGTTTCCATATTTATTACTCGTTCGCCCTCATCTTTGCTTCCACTGCTGCAGACATTTCTTTCTGCCAGTTTGACCTATCGACCGAATTGCGTGTACGTGCTCGTTGCTCCTTATTGATTTTCAAAAAAGAATCGCCTTCTTTTAAAAACAACAAAAACAAAACTGATATGAACTACAATCAAGAGAAGAAAATAAAAGCAGCATTACATGACAACAACAATAAAAACACAGCACTCGCACTGTATACTTTTGACCCATATTTAGGTGAATCAAAAAAGAAAAATGTCTAATTGTGTTTCTCATTGTGTACTTAAATAGAAAAACTCAGAAGAAGAAGACGTGAAATGTTTCAATTCAAATCCCTTTTGAATTACAAAAAGACAAAGAAAACACATCAATTCCATTTGGATTTAAATGCTGAACAATAAAACAGAGAAGTCACGTCAATTCTATATTTTTTCTTTGCAAGCTCTTAAAAAGTGACTGTGCTTTGTTTAAAACCCATTAACGGAAGTGGTTTCCAGCTCACGGAAGTTATTTTATACTCTCATGTCGACTATACTCGGCAGGGAGCTGCAATACCCTTGAAAAAGTACAACACTGCTATTGTTTTATGTTTTCTAGGTCATTTCAGAGCGAACATTTTAAAATGTGTGTGTTAAATAATGAGCCGCATTTGCACACTTTTTAAAGGTTTGCAAAAAATAAAAACCTTTTCTCCACAACAAATTTTATTTTGCACCACTTGTCGGGCAATTTCGAATGTACATATTCGCAATGAAAGTGCTCCCACATCAAGGAACTTGTAACAAAATTAAGCATGTGGTAAATCACTAAATTCTAGTGAAATGTACTGAAATTTTCTTCCTATTACGGATGTTGTATACGATACGAGAGCCTTCTGGATTTTTTCTGTTGGAAATATACAACCTGTTGACGACATTTATACCAATAAATAGTTGAGTTCACACTGCATCGGCAATTGTTTACTCGTTAGATTGGTAAAATTTCCCATATATTGTGTTTTCGTAAAAATATGAAACTAAAAATTTAACGAATAACCACATACGGTGCTATAAATATTGTTTCAAAGGTGCTTTTATTCGCCTGTTCTTGACGAGTAGATTTCTGGACTGGTGATGCCCCCTTTGCGTCAATAACATTGACTGAATTTTACTTTATCAACTTCGCACGTGAATGTCACTCCTGATAATTTCGCAGCTTACATGGCAAGCTCCTCCTCATCCTATAATTCGGGAATCTATCGAGGAATATTTAGTGGAAAACGGGTGGCAAATCACGTCTAACACGGAAAGTAAATAATAAAAAATCCGAACTTCTTTTATCTATCGCCAGGCAATATTTGGTGACAAAACCAACGAGAGCGAGCGATATTTACATATTGACACACCGTATCGCAATAGACTTGAGGGAAAAAAGGATTCAAAAGGACTATTATATGTGATAATTACTAAAGGCCCTTTCACACTATAACACAAGTCTTACGACTTTCGTAATACTTTGTGAGAGAGAAATCTAATGAGATTTGGTGCGACTGCTTTCACACTATCACATTTGAAATAAAAATAAAAGTATAAGCTTTTTAAAAATTTAAAAAAATTGGTGAGAGCCATACGACTGTCATGTCGTATTACAGTGTTAAACGTGCCTTTGAATGATAATACAACGTAGTAAGCCTTCGTAGAATGAATACATTATGAAATTCACTCCATGTTTAAGAAAAAAGAACAAAAGTCTGTTGAAACTATGTTCCATGTTTACGCTGATGGTATAAGTAAAATCAAAGCAAAAATATATAACAGCTGAGGTGAAAACATTTAATTAAAAACAAAAAAAATTTATATAAAACAAAAACCAAAAGAGGTTTTTGTTTGTTATGGCAATTGAAATAATTTCGAATCAAATAGTTGATGGTTACAGTTCCACAATATTTAAAAAACAATAAAAAAATTTATTGAGTTGATTTTGGTTGTTTTTGTAATCTATATATATAAATAAAGCTGAATGTGTGTTGGTTTGATTGTTTGTGTGTTTGTTTGTTTGTGTGTTTGTTTGTAGCTATTAGAAGCCCAAAACGCTGGACCGATCTTTCTGAAATTTTCACACCATATAATTGGGACTCTTGAATGAAATATAGGCTACTTTTTTTTATAACGCCCACCTTTACGCCTACTTTTTTAATTATGCTACTCCTTCTACATGGTTTTTAACAGATTTTATAATATAAACGAGCTTAACTTCGCCATTTGTGGACCAATCGCCATGAAATTTGGTGCACTTAGTCTGTGCAACTCCGGGAAGGTTATGGAGTATTACTTTTTTAAAACTAGGACCAGGAGGGCGACAGGGGGAAATTTCTGCTCCTCCGAAACGTTCAAACCGATTTTATTGAAATTTAGAACATGGATGGATCTGCATCTAAAAATGCTCATAGGTAATGTACATTTTCAAAAGTAAGGGCAATTTCCATGCCAGCGAGACCATCTAACCGATTTTAATGAAATTTAAATTTATTTATGTTTTTGGATCTAGAAGGGCACATATGTTACATATAAATTTTTTAAATAGAACCAGGAGGCGAAACTGTATAACTGATAGAGATAATAACGGGAGCGAAGCCGCGGGTAAAAGATAGTTATTGTATACAATTGATACCACCCTCAATATATACTGTTAATGGTGCCAATGTTTACTTTAAAATACTCGTACACTTCTGATGTGATGAGAATATATGAAGGGCCAAAAAGACTAAACAAGCGGCTTGACAAACATATATTTTTTCATTTGCACATAGACTACACAAAACTGATTTATACAAGCAAAGATTTTTAATTGTTTTCTGGTTTTCGATGAATTCAAACGTTGAGTGTACTGCCGCAATTTTGCTTGCTTTCCCCGTTCGGAATTTTTTTCTTTTAGTTTTCCATCTAAAACATCATAATCTTTGTTTTTATTATTCTGTTGCTATATTCTTTGGATTTCACTTTCCTTAATGATGGTGAACTTTTATATATTTCTATAAATTCTAATACGAACGAATTGGCTTCTTCCATTTTTGCACAATAACTACCGCATATGATAATCTTGTTGGAAATTAAACAAGTTGGCAGTACACCGCACAAGCGGGTTGATACAAATTGATATATCTGAAATTTTTGATTTTTGTACAAGCTTATTTAGAACATTTGTCTATAATATAAAGAGAAATGTCGTTTGTTTTCAGTTGTTTGTAGAAAAAATACAAATAATTGGTAAAAAGAAATTTTTTTAATTTCATTATTCATATAATATAGTCCATATACATACATATTTAGAACAATTATGAAGGAGGATGTTAATGAAAAACGTTTGCATTTGAAATATTTTATACGAATTTCTTCAAACCTGTTTTTCACAGCCATAGCCACATCCAAAGCGTCTTTAACTAGGTGGTGGTGAATGGAGTTGTTGTAGAGGGAGTCTGGTGGCAGATTGAGATTTTCAAACTTAAATAAAAAACGTAATAATTGACACAAAGTTTTATTAAGAGCATTGAACGATAAAATAAAAATGCGGATTTTATTTTTTAAAGAGTATGTCATCCAGATGTCTTCCGACGAATTGAACACGCTGTTCAAAACGTACTCCCAGTGAGGCTGCTCTTTTCCGTATTGAAAGTTGCAGATTTTTCCGTAAACTACTTTCAACCAGTTCAATGGTTTCGGTAGACCTTGAAGATCGACTGGGCCCTGGCCGTGGGGCATTCATAACCGAAGCAGTTGCGCGGAATCTCTGCACCCACGAACGAATTAAATTTACACTCGGTCCATCACTTATTCGCCGAATACCGAACTTTGAACAAATGTGTCGACGAGCAATTACGTACGAATTATTACTCTTAAAAAATGTCTCCAAAGCGAACGCGTGATGCTCACTCGACCACTGCGAAATCGTGACTGACAATCCGCACTATAGGCAATTTCAACGGCGCTACCCTTCCTCCGCATTGTTGATTACTTTTTTGATATAATCGTATTTAAAAATATAAATTTGCCACCAGACACCCTGTACAACCATCCAACAACTGTACACGATTTTTCTTTGCGATAAGTCAAATATTACAAAGATGCAAATATTACAAAGAAAATGTGTTTTACTTACGAACATAAAGGGTGTGTAAGAATTTTTAATTTCTTAAAATCATTTGATTTTAAATACAAAGTTTGTTCTCATCAAAAACATAATTTTTAATATAACGGCACTTGTAAATAAATAGACATAAACAGTTTTTAATGTCTGATGCACAAGCGTAGTTACAGCAAACAATTGCCACCTGTTTTAACAACCATACCTAGTTTGATACGCCTAGGCCAAATCAATAGAATGGAAAGTGTAACAAAAAGAAAGTACACAATTTTTGACGTTAAAAACACAAACCTACGAAAAATCATCAGTAGAATTGCTCAGACCTGGTTTAGAAAATTACATTTGCCTATCGCTTGTCATATTTTTTTCTTTTTTATCTGCGACCAGCACTCAGGAGATGATTCCTACACATGCGAAGCATTGTGCTGGAACTATAGTAGGAGAAACGACAGGAGGTGAAGCTTAATTAATTATTTTGCAGCTCTGCTTTTGCACGTTCTTTGTTTATACTCGTAGTAGTGCTGAAGCTTCGGTTTAGTAGCTATTTTTTATTATTATTTTACCGACGAAGGAGGGCTTTCTGATGCGATTGGGGATTGCTATCAGCTGAAGCCGGTATTGTTCAGTGACCAGTGACTATGCCTTCGCCACTGAAACCTTCCGACAACAACTGACACACAAAGACACACTAATGCACATCAGAAAAATGCGAGATGTTTATTTTTATTTTAAAATTTTAGTCTGAAACTGGAGTTGAACCCAGGTCTGTTTTTGGTTTAGTAGTCAACGTGCAGACTGCCATCCATCGTTCCATCGCCACCCTCATTTTGTATACGTATTATTTCCTAATCACTATATTTTGCTGTTACATGATTTGCTGATATTTCATTCTGCAGCATTTTTTGAAATGTCGTAATGTAAAGATGTAAAGATACGTTGAGAAAAAAACTTAGTACAAAACTAAATAGTAACTGTATCACATGTACATTTGGCTGATTGTATGTTATCGATTATTAAGATATTTAAAAAAAATTTTTCAACTTTAATTAATTGCATAAAATGAGATTGCGCTCTTCAGCAATTGACATACGAGTATATTTTATTTGTGTTTTTACTTTAATAAACGGAAAGTTTTTCTTTTCATAAAAACTATTAAATTTTGTTTCATTTTATGTATTTTATTTTTTGGGTTCTTTTCACAAAATATATACTTAGATTTGGCGAATACGTACACGAATGTCATGAGAGAGGCGAATATTCGGCGATGCCGATATTCGTAACATCACAATTCTGGCCGCTTTTTCGATCATTGCTAGCCATATATCACGAATAACACAAACAATCAATATATTTAAGATTTTTGCCAGAGTTTATTGATCATAACCCAGCCAAAAAAACATATAAAACAAATAGTTAATGCATGGGTTCTATTGTAAAGGGTGGTTAAATTTCAAGGGCCAATGTTGATTTTGAATAAAACACAAACTATTTAGGAAATTATTGTAATTTTATTTTATTATGATATATTGGTATTACTCAATTATGTATGGAACAAAATATCGGCCAAATGGGCGCCGCGACCACGGCGGCACACCTCCATCCGATGGTCCAAATTTTCGATGACCCTGAGGCATAATGGAGGTTCTATGCCGTTAATGTGCCGAATTATCTCATCCTTTAGCTCTTGAATTGTTGCTGGCTTATCGACGTACACCTTTTCTTTCAAATAACCCCAAAGAAAAAAGTCCAACGGTGTCAAATCACATGATCTTGGCGGCCAATTGACATCGCCATTACGTGAGATAACACGGCCATTGAATTTGTTGCGCAAAAGAGCCATTGTTTCGTTAGCTGTGTGGCAAGTGGCACCGTCCTGCTGAAACCACATATCGTCCACATCCATATCTTCCAATTCGGGCCATAAAAAGGTCGTTATCACCTCACGATAGCGAACACCATTCACAGTAACTTCCTGACCGGCCTCATTTTGGAAAAAATACGGCCCGATGATGCCGCCAGCCCATAAACCGCACCAAACAGTCACTCTTTGTGGGTGCATTGGTTTTTCGACAATCACTCTATATACCAATATATCATAATAAAATAAAATTACAATAATTTCCTAAATAGTTTGTGTTTTATTCAAAATCAACATCGGCCCTTGAAATTTAACCACCCTTTACTTCAACTTAGCTGAAAAGCACATGATTCTAACATAGGGGTGTCATTGGCGAGCATGTGTTCACATTTAACAAAACAATTTGTCATTTGTCCCATGTTCACACGACAATATGAACCAGTTGGTTCGCTCTCTGAACCGCGATTGCCAACCACGGTGTTCACACGCATGCTCTTGGTTGACTTTAGCATATTTATTATTTTTGCAAATGCTTTTATTTATTTTATTTTATACACTTATGGTGATTTCCTTTCTGAACAAAAATGTTGCCCTTTCGATGGATAGCATTTTCTACAGTTTGCACATACCTTTAAAAAGTGATACATTTTTCACTGCCACAATGGTACAAAATATTTGAGATTTAACATTAATGTATACTTAGCTTTTCACTGTTTCTACGGTTTTTAGCACCATTTTCTCAATAAAAATCGTCAGCAACATTGTTTTCTAATCAGCTGCTATTACCTAGAACAAACTGTAAAAACTTTCAGCCAAAAATTTATCAAAAAAGTTTACATTAAAATAATAAATAATAATAAATTAAACAGAGTCGTCCTCTAACAAAAGTCTGATGGACTCTAGTCAAAGTGAAGAGTATATTGACTTTCACAATTCTTATTTGTATAAAAAAGTGCTTAACAAAGATGTAGAAAAGGTTAGTATATCACCCCGACTTGAGAGTAGAGGGTCAAATATGTTGCATATTTTGCCAGTTATTTGTGCAACATATTTAGAAAGGAACGAAATAGCTTTTTTAATGTTACATAGTCAGTTTGTTTCGCTCAATAATAATCAATCACGGATACGATCGGTGTTTTCAGGTGTGGCCCAGGGCTCCATTCTGGGGCCACTACTCTTCCTTATGTATATTAATGACATTTTCCATGTGAGTAATGGGGAATATTGTGAAACGTACGCATACGCTGACGATATTCAGTTTTTATTTTTTCGGGAGCGATCAGGAAATCTACTTCAGACCCAAATTAATAATACCTTGAGCGGTGTCCAAGCATGGATGGAATCAAACTCTCTTAGAATTAATCTTTCTAAAACTAGTGCTATGAGGTTCGGGACATTGTCGGTACCGGATTTGTCGGTTCATATTCGAGGGGTACCCATTGGTTGGGTTGACAGATTGAAAGTGTTGGGTGTGATGCTTGATTGTAAGCTGAACTATGCCTATCATATTAATAGGTTATGTTCGAATATCAACTTCACGCTTCGTCGTTTATACTCCCTGAATGTTTATTTACCCTTTCGCATAAGGTTTAAGTTAGCTCATGCCTTGCTATTTTCTCAGATATCTTATTGTATGGAGGTGTATTTATGCACAACGAATGGTAACATTAATACAGTTAAGCTATTGGTCAATAAGATAACGCGATTCGTATTTCGGCTAACATACAGGGATCATGTTTCGGAGTATGTTGCGATGAGGGTGGCGATGGCACGATGGATGGTAGTCTGCACGTTGACTACACAACCAAAAAACAGACCTGGGTTCAACCCCAGTTTCAGACAAAAAAAAAAAAAAATTTTTAAATAAAAATAAACATCTCGCATTTTTCTGATGTGCATTAGTGTGTCTTTGTGTGTGAGTTGTTGTCGAAGGTTTCAGTGGCGAAGGCATAGTCACTGGTCACTGAACAATACCGGCTTCAGCTGATACCAATCCACAATCACATCACAACGCCCTCCTTCGTCGGTATTGTGTAGCACCGGCGAAGTAAAATAATAATAAAAATAGCTACTAAACCGAAGCTTCAGCACTGCTACGAGTATAAAAACAAAAGAACGTGCGAAAGCAGAGCTGCAAAATAATTAATTAAGCTTCACTTCCTGTCGTTTCTCCTACTATCCCTTTCCTATAGTTCCCAGCACAATGTTTCGCATGTGTAGGAGTCATCTCCTGAGTGCTGGTCCTAGATAAAAAAAAAAAAAAAAAAAAAAAATGTTAAAGTGTAGTTTCTCTAATTTCTAAACAATTAAGCTGCTTATGAGCCTTTATAAACTTGTTAGAAATTCTACACCTGCGTTTTTAGTTCAATGCGTTCGATTTTGTCATTCATCTAGAAATACACAAATTTTCATTCCCAGAATACACACTTCCCTCCTGGCTAAGTCTTTCCTCGTAAGTACAGCTCGTGTATGGAATCACCTTGCCAGCTGTTTTAAGATCTTTTCAGTTCCCCCCCAAGACCTACCGAAGATTGCTCATTGCTCATTTTAATTTTGTTGGTAATATGACATAGTTTGTTTATATGCGACACGCAGGAAGTTGGTGTGATATCGCAGCCATCGGGCTTACAATTTTTCGCTTACTTTTTTTGATAAATTATACTTTTAACAAATTGATGCCGTATTATCATCTTTACCTTTTAAATTCTATGCTGATATTAAAACGATTGTTATCTAGTTATAAATTTAGGGTTACTTTTAATGTTTTAAGAATCTATGTTTTAAATCTATTGAAAATTTTCTTTTGGCCAGATGAGGACTTTTATTATTACAAAATTCTGAAATAAATAAATAAATAAATATTTTTTAGAATGGAACAGAAATAGTAACGAAATGTAGCATATATGTATGTAAAATTTTTGTCAGAATAGAAAACACCATTAGTGTTTGTTTTTCTATTTTAATATTTTATTTTTTTCAGTTCTTGCAGATAATTTGTTGTCAAAATTAGAAATAATACTAATTTCTTCGTGGTTCGTACTTGGTGCAGCATGAACCAACATGGTTCACTTTCACAATATTGTATGCCGAACCAAGTAGTTTCAATCATGGTTGGGGTACGGTCCGTGTGAATATGGTATAAATTGACTGCTTAGAACCAATGAATGTTCAATGACTTAGTTACATTTTAGCATGGATTAATAAGTTTCTGTAACAGATTTAAAAATGTATTTCATTTATAAACTGCTGCTGAATTAATCAGCATTAAAGATAAATTCAGAAGAAGAACTGCTTAAGAAGTCATTAAAATACCAATTAATTTTTTTTTATCTTGGACCAGCACTATGACGACATTCATTTCCCATTTTAGCTGAATTGCTTCTTAATTTTGAGGAACGGAATTTCTTGCGTGAAATCTTGAAAATAATAAGAATTTTTATTAATTCTCTAAACCAAATGTCGATATATTTGTACCCACAACAGAATGAAACATTTCCGATACATGACACAGCAAAATATTGCAGCAGAATTCACTAAAAGTTTTAAGAAAAATTTAAAAATTTCAAATTAATAAATTACATTTCTTTCAATTACATTTTTGATAATAAAAATTCTACAGAGTTAGAAGCGTGTTTTATCCTTAGTGCCTTTCATTATATAACAAATATTAATCCTCAAATACCCGCAGATTGCAGTCTACTCTACTCAGCAATAATTTGTTGCTCAAACAAACTCAAAGAGAAAATATGCTAAATATGTCTGGAATTTAATTTGTTAAATATTTGATTTGCTAAAGTGCATTTTCGTATGTGGCCATGCTGTGATTCAATAATTTCCATCATCTGTACAGAAACATACAGTTTGCAGCCTTCAGCTAAAATAAATAATTTTTTTATGGAGAATTTATTCAAGTTATTTTTACAAAATATTTTTCGACTTTTGAGCCGGTAACTCGAATGCGCAGTCAATCATTCTTTCAATTATTAGTTTAGCCATTCACTCAATCGCACTTTGAGGTGGTCAGTCAGGCATTTATTTTGTTAATTTTTTAAATTTAACAGCTTTAAAGAAATATTATTCTCTAATTTAACTTTGAAAACAATTCTACACTTGCACAAATATTGTCTTGTTTTTTCTTTCGATTTTATTTAGGCGAATAAAATGATTTTTTTTAATAAAATTAATAAAAATAAATAAATGAAGTATCTTTAATTTAAACAACAACAAAAATATATAATCATAAGAAAATATATAAATAAAGA
Organism: Dexiosoma caninum; assembly: GCA_963924685.1. NCBI lineage: Eukaryota > Metazoa > Arthropoda > Insecta > Diptera > Tachinidae > Dexiosoma > Dexiosoma caninum. The sequence continues at coordinate 50,340,039 of OZ004728.1, read as the reverse complement.
AATAATAAATTATTCATATTAATTAGCATTTGTAATAAATTGAGAATAAAAAAAAAAATAATAATTAAATGTTGACTGGCAAAGTTTTCAAACCGTAGCCGAATGCGAATCCAAATTACATGCAAAATAAATGGGTACAATGAGGCCAAATAAATACGATGTAAGTAGACAAATTTTATCAATTGAATTTTTATGTTTTTTATTTATGGGTTATCGAAATTAATGGCATATTTGAAATATTTTTTAACGTTTGTCTTAACAACTCAATTATTGAAACTTGTTTTGCTTCAATTCATGTCCGATTAAACCACGAAATTTATTAAAAAATTGTCTAATTTATGATATGAAAAATTAAAAAAGAAAATCAATTTCTCCACAAACAAAAATATTTAAATATTAATAAAATCGTAGCACTAAATTAGCAGCTTTAAAGAGATGACAACGGCGCACACTTGGCAGAGGTGTGAATTTAAAATTTTCTTCTCCGAACAAGTGTTTAAGTCAATGAAATTATATGACAGGCACACTGTGCACTCACTGCAAGTGCAGTGTATATTTGTACTCGTATGCTTCCATATCGATTTACATGACGATTGCATGAGTTTATGCTAAATAAGCATTATTAAGATTTTTAAATGCAACAAATAAATTGTATTGCAACAATCTTCTCCACATGCTTACAGGAAATTACACAATTATTGTCAACATGTACGAGTATATATTTATTGTCTTCAACTCGTCGTCTGCGTACTCAGACTCACTCACACCCGACCCGTAATTCAACACTTTTGGTGCGGCATTACATTTTGTTGCATGTTGGCAAAACTGTTATTCAAATTAACACCAACAAAGTCAATGAAAAAACATTCTCTTGTTGTTGCTTAAAATGAAAAAATTATTTATTTATTTATTTTCATTTTATTTACATATTAATATTTCATAGATGTATTCACTCGTGCGAGTATTTTCTATTCCACTACCCAACTCATTCATCCACTCATAGGCAACCGATTACTACTGGCTTAAACTTTCAACAACATTTTTCACGGTATTACTTCATGAATCATTTTTCTTTATCGACAGCTGTGGATTAAGATTAATCTGCAACATAAAATAATGTTTATGAGTTTATTAATGTGTGGCTGGCTGGACCGCCACTTTATCGAATTTCAAAGGAGCTACAGCATGATCGTGTTTCGATTGTTGATTATCAAAACAATACAAAAGAAGAAAGGCAAAATATTCAGGCCAATCACAGTTAAATGAATTTTCTTTCATTATTTTCTGTAGAAATAAAGAGACAAATCACACACTTTGGTTTCCATTTCTTTACTTCTTCTGCGCCGCAAGAAAGTTCTACGGAAAGCAATGCAAACATAACCATTCTTTGGATAATTTGCCAGTATTGTTCAGAATCATAAATGTATTCATTATCCAACCAAACTTTCAATAATTTCCAAACCCCACGAAATTAACTTCGTTCACAATCATTACAAGATGGCTAAATTTCTTCTGTATTGATTATTGATGCAATATTGTTTCCACATTAAGGAAGATAGTGGACTTACTATCGTCAATGCTGAGATTCAAGAACCATGAACAAATTGCAATAGTCAATTGCCATTGATATCTGCGCAGTAAAGTTGCATTGACTGATCGACTTTACTAAAATATCTGTGACTCTTCAGAGCGAAAACTTCGCAGGCTGAGGTTGCAGTAATAAAGAGGGCGGTTAACTCCAAGTACTACTACGGGATATACGGGGATGATATTCGGATATGCGCCGACAGTATGACCGCGATAAGAGTTACATCGTGTGTATATCGATATTGGTTCATGAATGCCTGACATCTCTTAACGAGATGGCGGAGGTGGTGTGGGTGCCTTGACATGACGGTGTGCTCGGGAATTAGGTGGCGAACGAGCTGGCTAAAGCTGCGTCTTGGCTGCAGGATAGGGACATCGACCGGTTGGTCGAGATCGCATGAGACCACGTGCGCGATTTGTAGAATAACCTGGACACGGTATGACTCCGGGCGGACCGCCATACTGGGGCGCTGGTGCATTATCGTGATGGACAATCCATGATTTTTTTCCAAAATTCCGATCGTTTGAGCCGTACTGCTTCACGCAAACGTAGCATAACTTCCTTGTGGTGTTCCATATTAACCGTACGACACGTTGGCAAGAACTCATGATGCACCACACCATTCTAATCGGGAGGAAATAAAATGCACCTTTTCTTTTGAACAAACCTCGTATATAATGCAATTTTGTCAATTGGCGGCGCCACTAAATTTTGGTTGTTTTTCCATAATATACCCATAAATTTTATAGCGCAATTCATCTAAAAATCAGTGACGACAACAATTAAACAAATCTAACAATAATATACTTTTTACATCTTCAACCAATTGTTCTTCACACGATGTCCTTTCGTGTTAAAGTTTCTAAGCGGAAAATCATATAAATTTTCTTTTAATAACTAAGTAATTGCTAATCCTCTCCAGCTACTAATCATCCAATTATCACATTTAAATTTATTTAATCGTCCAACTTGCAGATAAGATATTTTCCTATGATACGTGAAACATACACATGCACATTTGCAACATACACGAAGCTCGCGAAGATGCAGAAAAACTTAATTAAATTACATAAAAACTTATTAAAAACATGTTTAGGAAATCATGTGAAAGAGATTAGTTTAACTAATTTTTGTTGTGCTAAAGTGAAAATAAAAGAAAGAAGCAGCCGCAAGCAAGGTGTAGCAACGCACAACACAACACAAACGAACAACCGAACAAACGAACAAACGAACAAACGAACGAACCAACCAACTCAATCAAACGTCCAGCCAACCAAAAAACACAAACTCACAGTCAGTTAGTCAGTTCATTGTCGACTGTCAGCCAAATAAAGCTCAAACATTTTCTCAAATGATTCATCTAACCATAGATAAACACAACGCAACACAACATAACACAACACAAGAAACTCACATTCGCAGACACAAATGTTGTTTCGCCTACCTCAATGTTTCGTTTGTTTTCAAATATTTAAAGAATTTTGTAGTGTTAGACAGAATACATGGGAATGCAACTGCTAACACTGGGCAAAATATTGAAACTGCTACGTGAGGCATGTAGTAAAATGCCTGCCACATAATCCTGTCTTAATGCTGCAAACACATACACAAACACACAGCACTCACACACACACACACACACATGCACCAGACTCATACTCTTCTCGTGCACTTATTAACAGTATGCAAAACAACGTTATTAATTTGCTGATAAATTTTAAGCTGCAATGACAGCGAATAACGACGACGTTGACGTGTAAAAATGTAAAAAAACTACATTTTACATCCATCTATTTCTTGGCTGTTTCTTAGATGTCGTCATCATCAGCATTTCACGTTTCTTACTTGCATGTTGCAGTTGGTGTCAGAGCAAAGAAGTTAGTAGCTGCTTCTTAGTTGAGTTGGCTGCCTGCAAATTTTATTAGGATTAGACGCGCTTTTTTTATGGTTAATAAGATCGATTGATCGTGTAGAGGCCACAAGTTACTACGCGTCCGTCCGACAATCCGTCCGTCTTTGTTTTATTATTTACACTGTGACGCCAACAATAAAAACAAATTTTGTACAACATTTCGGAACGAAACACTGTTTGTGTAATGTTGAACAGGCCTGCTACAGTCCGGCCAGCCATTTGTTCAATGTTGCACGCTTCATACCTTCGAACCACACAAAATTGCAGTATTTTTTCTTTTTATTATGAATTTTTGTTAGCATTTTTTTTTATTTATTTATGTATATGAACTTGTTTCTATTCATTGGATACATATTTCGCAGATATGACAATGATTTCATACGTATTGCAAATGTTTTCTTAAAAATCGATGTTGTCAATTTAGCAGAAATATGAATTTTAGTCGTTTATTTCAAATAATTTTTTTTTTATCTGAGACCAGCACTCAGGAGATGACTCCTACATATGTGAAGCATTGTGCTGGAACTATAGGAAAGGGATAGTAGTAGAAACGGCAGGAGGTGAAGCTTAATTAATTATTTTTGCAGCTCTGCTTTTTGCACGTTCTTTGTTTATACTCGTAGCAGTGCTGAAGCTTCGGTTTAGTAGCCATTTTCATTATTATTTTACTTCGCCGGTGCTACACAATACCGACGAAGGAGGGCGTTCTGATTAGATTGTGGATTGCTATCAGCTGAAGCCGGTATTGTTCAGTGACCAGTGACTATGCCTTCGCCACTGAAACCTTCCGACAACAACTGACACACAAAGACACACTAATGCACATCAGAAAAATGCGAGATGTTTATTTTTATTTTAAAATTTTAGTCTGAAACTGGGGTTGAACCCAGGTCTGTTTTTGGTTTTGTACTCAACGTGCAGACTACCATCCATCGTGTACATATTGACAAGAAAATGTTTTTACGTATTGTGAAATTCTGTGTAGCAGAAAATAGATATTTCAGATATAATAATAAGATATATGTATATAAAAAAAGGTCTTCCGATGGGATCCCCCACCTTTTCCGATTATAGCTGATATTGTTATAGAAAAATTGTTAGATTAGATAAAAAACCAAAAATTATCACAAAATATGTCGATGATTTTTTTTTTTATGTTTGAGTGTATTCAATTTATTTCATGATGATATAAAATAAACAATTGAAAGGAAAGGTGATTCTAGAATACCGTTTTTACATACATTAGTCATGAGAAAGACTAAAAAACAACTAAAAGACTATTTATAGACTGGTGATATCACAGAAAAAATTATACCAAAATTTTTTTCAAAGATCTGTGCTGTTGAATATGGCACAAAAAGTCACCAACACTTAGTATTTCATTCAAAGACAATTAGGGAATTCAAATGATAATCTTAAAGTCATATGTTCTAAAATAATAACACGAAAAAATATGATCGCTGTGAACAACCCGTCATAATTTAGATTACTAATTTCAATTTTAATCAGCTGATCAGAAAAAGTAATAAATTTATCAAAATGCCAAAAGCAAGCGAAAGACTAAAATAATAACAGGTTTGTGCAAAAATTACATATTGGACGTCATAATGGCTGATTCAAGTAAGTAATAAAAGAAATTTAACTATTTAAATCTCGATTGGCCATTAAAAACTCGATCAGCGCTTTCTCTTCTTCTCGAATCCATTTCTTTGTCTGGTTGATCCGTACACGTTTGCATTTTGGCTTAAATATAAACACTTTTTAACTTAAGCTATTCATGTAGTAAATAAAAACTTACCTGAAAATCTTCTGAAAATTCCATTTTTAATTTAAATTAATAAATATTTCTTGGGCACACTTTGTCTAATAAATAAAAAATTAATGATAAACAGAAACAACTATTGCCGTAATACAAAGCAATAAACACAGCTCTAAAATTCTTATTATTTTATGACAATTTTTTTAAATTATTGTAAAATGTGAAGACATTATGACATTATGACTTGATAGGACACAGTTTGAATACCCCAAATGTTTATCAAAATTGCAATTTAAAAGGCAGAACATATAATTCATTCCTCGTTGAATAAATGTTTAGTTTGATTTCCACACAACTTTTAATTAAAAATGTTTACAAAACAACAAAAATTGGTGTTGGAAATAAAATTTAAATCAACAATTTTTTTCTTTGGTTTAAATATTTCTTTATTGAATTAAAATGGAAATATTTTCAATAAACGACCCTACAATTTTGTTTATCAAATATGCAAAAATCGTCATCACAGAAAATTCAAGAAAAATTTTTATTGATATCCTAATATCCTAATTAAAATAAATTAACAGTTACATACTTACAAAGGTTGATCACATTACTTAGAGTTATGTAGTGTTACGCCCTTGCTCCCGGGGCTGAGCAAAATTCGAGAGTAAATCTCCTAACAATAATTATTCTTAAAACTTTTTTTTATTTTTTATTTTATATATAATTTTATGTTGATTTTTATTTAGTTTTAAGGTATGAAAATAACTAAAAAGCGGATTATCTAGCAAAATGTTGGGCAAATTTGCCCCTAATTGGCCGCGAGACATTCTGTGGACTTACGAAAAGACACAGATATGAAATTCTTAGAAAGTGGGGAGAAAAAGAATTCGCTGTTCACTGGCATAATAGTGCCGGCCGAATATTCCCGAATAGGGCAATCTCAAATAAGCTGCTTTCGCTGAGTAGGTTGGAGTTAAGCCTTTTAACGGCGTGCTTTATAGCCCATTGTGGCCTGAGCTGTCACCTTAAAAAACTAGTCTCTCCGAGACCAATCTCTATCGATTTTGTGAAAGCGACACTGAAAGCTCTGAACACGTTTTTTGTGACTGTCCTGCACTCGGCAGACAGAGGCTTCACCATTGGCGTTAAATTGCGCTGCCTTCACTCATGATGTGGACGGCAAATAGAAATAGAAACCTAAAGATGGGAGTCTAACAGAAGGTATTTGCACAATAGATCTTCTTGGTCGCGGTGCTTCCTGCTCCTATAATAATGTATATCTATACATATACATATATAATCCTTACATGCTTCAAAAGTTACGACAAAATGAGTGATATTGTGAAATTGTAAATTACATTTTAATCATGGTAAATAAATTTAAATTAAAAAGCACTGAATTCTTGAATAGATCCATTATAAGGCTAATACGGTAACAACTTTTGTTACGAACCAAGAATTCTCAACACTTGTCGAAGGAGAAAAAACCAAACTCTTTATAGCTAGACGATGAGTAAAAATTGATGCTTCACTCATTGGTAAATTTCAGAATAATTATGTACATGGAAAGTTGAAATTTATAAATTTTTTTTGTCATTCGTAGCGTAGCCGCAGCCTAGTGCGTGACATTAATCTATCAATCTGGGGGTGCGGTTTCGATTCTCGCCTAGAACCTTCGTGTTTCTATAGACAAACTATGAGAGCTTCGTAGAGTTTAAGTTTGTGTTAAAAAAAAAATTTAAGTAAAAATAAATTAAATTAAAACTAATAAACGATGGTAAATTCGTCTTTTTAAACTTTTAAAAAACAACTTTGCAATAACGCTTTAGGCTATCAATCATCTGTAAACACTTTCTCCGTTCGTAGAATTGCTGTAAATTTATTGTCACTTTTAAAATTACAGGAACGACAAGTACATCGACCATATCGAACGAAACAACGAAAGTCACGTACGAATTGTTCTTGTTTTCGAAGGAATAAACTACGTGCCATTTTCAAATGTCAATTATAATGTGCTGGATAAATTGACGTTTTACTTTTTTTTTTATTATTTCTTCTCCAATTGACATCATTGCCAATGACGGTTTTCCTCAACATGAAGGAACATAAAATATGAAAACGAAAGAAAAAATAATATCAAAATTCGTGGTGGATCGGTGTGGAGTTGCAGAGTGGTGGCTAACAACTCAATTAACCGACAATTTTGCAATATTGATGACTACAGAAATGACGTTGATGACATACAAAATGATGACTATGCAGCATTTAAAGACTCTGAGCACACTTTGACAACGTTAGGAGGCAAATTTTATTATTTTGCTTTGGTATTTGAAAAATGTTTGTTACTTTCAATTTGTTTTTTTATTTTCGGACTTTTTTCCACTTATTTGACTACATAAAGAGCAATTAATGTCAAACAGAAATAAATTTGTTAAAATTATTCGAAAACTTTATTAAGTGAACGTGCAAAAAAACCCCAAATAAAAACTAAATACAAGTAGTAGTAGTAGTAGTAGTAGTAGTAAATTAAACAAAAATTAAGTAAATTCAATAATATAGGAAATTTATGAATTTTAAACTAAAAAAAAAATATTTTTGCAATCATGTAACACAAGTCGATAGGACGAGTATTTTGCAACTTATTCAGTTAATTGATTTCAGAACACAGTCGTTTGAACAAGAAGGAAAAAACAATAACGAGAGTTTATTGACACCAAACAACTATTCAAAATGTTAACAATCCGTATAAAATTTAATTTCAAACTTTAGCAATCTATCACTAGGCAAACAAACAAAGCATCAGAGAAAGCATAGAATTAAAACATTTATTCCGAAGGAGCAGATGGATATGACCGATTTTAAAGCTCCTAAAAGCCAATATAGTATGCGTTCATACTAAATACTTTATCTGCAATGTTCAAAAATATAATGTTATTGGCAATCGAGTTTCAATATTCTTTTATACGGCCGATTTACATATAATATTTTACAAATCTCGAAAGAGATGCTCTAGCATTCGGCTTTTTAAGACGTCGATGAAAGAATTTGGACTACAAATTCCATGTAAGTTTATTTTAACAACAGAGGTACTTTGTTAGTCGGTTCGCCTAATAACAAAGTTAGTTTGTGTGATTTCTTATTACTCTCTTCTTGCATTTTTGTATCAGTTTGCACAACACCAAGCAGACGTTCTTCGCTTTGAGTAGGCTAAAAGTTAGAGTTTTTCGCACAGTAAAATAAAGTTTCCAAAGCAAAGTAAAAGCTATGATATGTACGATATACGAGTACTATTGACCGCCTATAGATTGGCTATAGCAATCGATCCTTTCAAGTAATTTTTTACCACTTTTTCCTAAATTTCGGGCGGTATCTCGGCGATAACTTGACGAATGTTGGTTTTCAAATGCTCCGACGTTGGGTTGTACGCGTAGACATGGTCTTTGATGTAGACCGACAAAAAACTCTAACGGCGTCAAATTGCATGATCTTGCTGGCCAGTTGACGTCGCCAAAACTTGAAATTACGCGTTCAGAAAAGTTCTCAAGCAATAAAGCCAAAATCGCCCGTATTGTGTACTCGGTTATCATACGGCAATAGCACTTTGTCTATATTAATGGTTCTTAAGCCCTTGTTATACAGGGTGGCGCAGAATGAGCAATATGGTTTGAATTCTTTATAACTTTTTGAATTATTATTTTTTCTTTGTTTTTCAGCATTTTGTAAAGAAAACTTGGGGAATTAATTATGAATCATTACACGATCGAACACAGCACATACTGCAGGTGCCTCAATGACTTTTTTAAGGGACATATTCGGCGAACGCATTATTATTATTTCGCGCACAAGCGATTTTAACTTGCCTCCACGTTCACTAGATTTAACAGCTCCTGACAGTTTTCTTTGAGGATATTTGAAAGAAAGAGTGTACGTTAACAAACCAAGAACCATACCCCAACTAAAAACCAACATTCGAAATGAAATCATGGCCATTACATCCGAAATTTTGGGATTATACCCAAAATTTTGCAAAAAGTTATGGAAAATATGCTAAAAGAGAGCACGTATGTGCGAAGCAGAAAATGGACACCACTTACAGGATATCATTTTTCAAAGCTAATTGCAAAACTTTCCCAATAATATACTGTATTTTTAAAAAAAAATTATAATAATCGCATAACTAAAAAAGTTATAAACCAAAAAAAAAGCCTTAACACAAAAACAATTAATAATAAATTTTGGGAGAACATTTCAAAATGAACTTTGGTAAATACAGTGAGACCCCGATAATACGTAATAGTGGGTACCAGGAGTATTTTCTATAAAAAACTTAACATGTTAATTGAATAACAGTTTTGAGAGTTTTCTTTAACATGCTAATATTATAAATGTGAAAGATTGCATGTGTAGATGTTTGGATATTTTTCCACCTTCATAAGAAATCCGTTTATGGAGTTTAGATGAAATTTGATAGATTTGACATATGGTATAAAGACAGACGGGAAAGCCGATAGGGGTGAAATTATCCTTCTTCGAAAATATCCCACCAATTTGGAGGAATTTGAATAATGACAATTTAACGAAGCGAAGGATTAAGGGTTCCGAAACTAACCAGCCGATTGTGAGGAAATTTAAAGCATAGACAGACCTACATAAGTATAAAAGTAAAAATGGGGCTAATTATTATTATTTTTGATAAAACAAGAACGGGGAGAAATAGCCTCTATATATTGTATATGTATATATAAATATACATAGTAAAGTAATACACATATACTATATATCCATGTACCTTTATTATCTATATCTTGCTGTAAATGAGGGTAGAGATGGTCGAAGCAGTCTGCACGTTGACTACAAACCGGAAAATTTACTGGGTTCAACCCCAGTTTCAGACTCATAAAAACATTTCGTATTATTTCTGATGTGCATTAGTGTGGCTTTGTATCCGTTGGTATCGGAAGATTTCAGTGGCGAAGGCATAGTCACTGTTCACTGAACGTACCGGCTTCAGCTGCATCCAATCCACAGGGCATCAGACCGCCCTCCCTTGTCGGTATTGTATAGCACTGGCGAGTAAAATAATTACTAAAAATGGCTACTAAAACGAAGCTTCAAAAGTTTAATACGTCTCCTTGACATCAGAGGCGTTTCAAGACTGCTATCAACAAATAACGCGCAAAAGCAGTGTTGTAAGATACGGAAGCTTCACCTTCTATAATTTCTCGTACTATCCCTTAACTATAGTTCCAGCACAATGAATTGCATGTGTAGGGATCATCTCCTGAGTGCTGGTTCAACTTGAAATAAAAAAATTTGGCAGAAAAAAGAATAAAAATGACATTATTAGCTTATCAAACTCTATGTGTATATATGACTAATTCCCATTTTTCCTTTTATTCACATTATATTGTGATTGTTTCGAACTAATGGAGAATAACTTTTAATAAATAATAGAGAATAAAATAAAAATTTAAATCAATGCAATTGATGTTGTAAGTTAATCAAATCACATACAATAACCGAAAGCTATACTGTAGTTAGAAATTTCCCTAAGCAATTTTCCAAAATAAAAGTACCAATAAAAATTTCAGTAAACAAAAGATATGCATTTTTAATTACTTAAATTTATTATAAAAAAAAAAGTGTGTACAAAATGGCGTGGTAATTTGCTGCATCAAATATAAGTACATACATGCCAATAACTTTCATTGCCCACAGTAGGGCGCATAAAATCAACATTTTATATTGATTTATTATAGGAGTACTGAAATTGACAGTTAAAATGTTTCACATTTTGTAGCCAACCACAACAATGTTGCATTTAAGTACACCCAAAATGTTTTAAATTAACTGAAAGGTATAATTCACTGTTTATTGATTTTAGAGACAACTTTGCTGTGTACAAATTATGAAAGGGAGGATAAATATAACGTGTGCAATTTGGTAAAATTAGGGGAAAAGAGTGTTTCTATTGTATATTGATGAATACCGATTAATATTGAGTTAATTAAAATGTTAATTAAAAAAACATATTATGACGATATAAGAAATGCTAGAATATTTGCCATCAGATACCTCATAACGCAAACTTAAGCTATGTTCACATTACATATGTATATTTGTCGAAATATGCGTTTTACATCAAGTTTGAACGTACCGTCAAGTTTATTTTTTCCTTTTTTTTTTTTTCCCTTATAATCTATACGACCAAGTAAACTCGTTGTATCTGCACCTGCTCTAATTTTTTTGTCCATTTGTACATTTGGCATAACCTATTTTCATGTTGCCATCAAGAACAACTAGAAAATCTAGAAAATGAAACTCGCTCTAAATCAAAAATATAACACGCAGTGCACCCAAAGAAATAATACATGCTAGAGATGTCAAAATATTGATAGTACAGGGTGGGCCAAAAGTAATCACCCGGGGCATAAGGTATCACCCGATGTTCTTTTGCTGTAATTTTTTTTAAGACAAATTTTGGCACTGCTTATGATATGGGCTAAATAACCTCTGCCAGAGTTGATGACCATACATTCAGATCCAAAGGTTTTTATTGTGTGCCACCGGCGAAGTAAAATAATAATAAAAATGGCTACTAAACCGAAGCTTCAGCACTGCTATGAGTGTAAAAACAAAGAACGTGCGAAAGCAGAGCTGCTAAATAATTAATTAAGCTTCACTTCCTGTCGTTTCTCCTACTATCCCTTTCTTATAGTTTCAACGTTACACATATTTATAAAATATAATTAATAATAATATTAAGTATAATAAATATGTGCTATTACTATTTGTGTTTCTTTTTTTTCCTTGTAAATATTTAGAGTGTACTGCTAAAAAAAGTTTTTTTTTTTGCTTTTATGTCTTAAATAAAGCAACATCAACTACTGAAGCAAATATATTTGTGCTTTTAGTTAAGAATTTTGTTGCCGTTCGTATTACGTGAATTGGCGACGTACTTTTGCCCCTGCTGGGTATGGATGCTGACTATTGTTGTTGATCCTGTTCCACCAAATAAAATAATTTTATCTCTCACTCTGTATTATTTTTAACACACTCGTACATACATAAGAAAATACACATATATTTCACTTAGCAATAAATTAATTTAAAAAAAATTATATCAATTTGTTCCATGAGTGAACGTGGAATTTTGTTCATACACAAGCATAATTAAAAAATTATGAAAAGAAATTGAATTAAAAAAAAAAATTGGCCTCCTGATGGATGGAATACAAAGATTCAATTAAAATAATAATTTGATTTCAACCTATCACGGATATTGTAGCAGTTTTAATTGAAAAATTTCACAATTTTTCGATTTCATAATTTTATGGTACTTGCAGCAGTGCAAAAAATTCGATTAAAATAAACGTGAATTCAATTAAATTATTAATTCAGAAAAAAAATTACTGAGCAAAGACGTAATTGGGAAAAATTTCATTATTATTTTTTCTGTGAAATTAGAAAATATTACGAACAATTTCTTTCAATTCTATTTTTCGTTACTCGTTACAGGTTTCTACAGCTTATGGTCTATGCCAAGATTATTTACCTCCTGATGGTGAGTATTCAAATACTACAAGAAATTTGAGGGGCTTTATTTTCTTTTAGCAAACAAAAAAAGAAACAAAAAGGTCAAAATGTACGTATGAAAGTAAAATTTTTCTTAGCTACTGAAATATAATTGAAGGGTTAGTTCTTGTATACACACATGCAAAGAAACCCTGAAAGTACTCGTAGTGTGAGTAGCTTCAATTTTCAAAATAAAACTGAAAAGTAAAAAATAACTTTCACTGCTCTACAACGTTTGCAAAGCTTACAAAATTATTTGAGAAATTTGACAAAAAAAAAGTACTTCAAAAAACGTCATTGCAGTGATAATATTAGTGAAATTACTGTTCGTAATTATTTAGTATTGTGCTATTTTTGTTAGCTTTTTGAATTATTTTTGGCATTTTTCAAACCCCTGTCTCTTCATTCAGCTTTCGGGGAATTCTTTTACAAATAATTACTTTAAACGCCAGGTCATTCAAATTAGAGATGGAATGGTGAGTGAATTCTACTCACGGTCATGAACGTTTACGAGTGTTTTCTTTTGTTCAGATTACTACAGCCACGAATGCTCACTTATGCACACTTAATAACGACAATTATTTTTGTAATTACGCCCTTGCACGTCTACATGATCACGCGTGATAGTCGCATAATAATGTTAATCGCGTGAGCGGTACTCACTTCCAGTTCAAAATCAACTTATATTATCATAACGTATACAACAGCGAAAATTACCATTTGTGAGTAAAATAGAGCAAGCCCACTTCCGGTAACAACAATGCCTTTTACTGCCAATTAAGAAGTGATAACAAAATATTGTTGCTGTTGTTCAAAACAAAAAGAAAATAAAAAGTTAAGTGCTGGAAATCTATTAATGTTGAGAGTGAATATTAGTCTCTTGGTTAATTAACAGAATTTCCAATATTTGTATTTTATTATTTTGTCTTTTTTTATAGCAGAAATTTCCGTATCTGCAACAATAAATGATTTTATAAACTCTTTTCTCGTGCATATAAATCTTGAATGCAGCAGAATAAGGGCCATATGAGATAAAATATTTACTTTTTGAAAATTAACTCTTTTTTGAAACGACGCTTATACATACTAATTTAGTTAGAAATTAGAGATTAGATTGTAATGCACGCTCACGTTCCCGCAAAACAAAAACTTTTTTCTTGTATGATGATCATGCACGCTGACGGTCACGGAAACTCACGCTCACGAAGTAATCGAAAACAAGATGCAAGATGTGCGCAAATGTGAAAATACTATTAAGCAACAGAGGCAAATAAAGTATGGTATTGCCTTTAAATTTCTTTTGCAAATTGGCTTTATTACAAAGTATTACATTGAAAATAAAAAAATTTAATTTTTGTTTAATTATTCGCGTCACGAAGCAATCACGCAAGAATGTCATTCATACGTGGATTTACTCAGAATCACATGTGATGCAATCGCGTTCTCATTAATCAAGTGATATATGCCCATCTCTATTAGAAAATATATTAGTAAATAACTATAAGAAAATACAGAATTACAGTGGGAAGCGACCATCCATACCAATCGGATAATCGGAAAAGCTCAAAAAAGTCTCCTTCTTACAAACCAAAAGCTAGAATTTGCTAACTTTCTATTTATAAGATCCATAAAGCGGGTAGAGTCTAAGACAAAATGTAATATTGCATATTCTTAATTAATATTTTCCAAAGTAACAGAAATTTTATGTAAATTTTCTATGATGACAATTACTAACAAAGTGCAGTTCACTGACTAGCAAACATCGAAACATTAAACCACGTTAAACGTTTGCGAAAGCCAACGTGCATATTTATTAAACAAGCACTAACAAACAGTGTATTATTTCCACCCACTCTCTCATAATTGCTTTTGTCTGCTTAGGAAACATTTTAAAATAATAAAATATAATTTTCTAACAACCCTGATCTATGACAACATTAAAAAGCATTTGTTTATCACACAACAGTTCACAATAACCATTTAAAGTATTTAAAACTTCATTAAGTGTAAAATGAAATAATAATAAAAATCAACTTCAATGAATTAATGAATTTTTGTACAAAAGCGAGACAATAACTTAGATTAAAGAAAAAATTTGACATTTTTCACACCGCCTGTTCACAGGAAATAAATTATAAGGTAACGTTCTCTTTCCAAACGTGTATATACTATATAACGTACATATATATGTTTAAATAATAATAATAACAACAACAGCAACAATAAACTCAATAACTTTTAAACGCGACTGAACACACTCAGCGAACAGATACTGTTTTCTACCTGCACACTTTAAAATGCATTGTTTCATGTATGCCCGAGTGTGTGTGTCTGTTGGAAAATACAATTAATTTATGGTGCACAAATAAAATAAAATGCTTTTACAAAAACAAAAAATACACAAATGGTTTTTGAAAAAGCTTATCTTTTCATTTGCTTTTAACAATAAGAACACACAATGCAATAACAACAAAAATGAATTCAAATGGAAAACGAAAACAGCCAGCAATCCATCCATCCAGCCAACAGGCCAACCGGCCAGCCAAGTTATTCATTCATTATGCTAACACTTAGCAAAAAAACACACACACACACACACACACACACTGACACTCACTCGCCCATAAACATAAATGTTGTTGCTTTAATGATATTTGGAGCGCCACATTGTAGGAGTGAGTACAACAAGCCTTATCCATATTCCATATTTTACACGTTCGCCTGCTCCATTCAACACCGCGCTACAAACATAATATTTAATGTCACTTGGTTAAGAAAAAGCAACGCCAGTAGAGTGGCGCAAAACCCATAACATGTACATATCTTCTGAACTTACAAAGTGAAAATAACGTAATGGCACTTAATGTCTTTTTGTAGTTTTTTTTTTCTCAACGTTTTTATTTATTCTTTAATCAATAATAAAATTGATAAGATTAAGTTGAAACAATTAACCCATTAGTAAACTCTGACAACCGAGAATAAACAGATTCATACTCTTGCAAGCCTAAATGTGTATACACAGTGAGATACATAAATACGACTGACTATCTGTGTGTGTATAAACGAAATATTTATTCGAATATTGCATTGACAGATACAGATATTTGAAGCCACAAAAAACTGTGTATACACCTATACCTCTGCTGGCACGAAAACTGATTTTATGCTTGTTAAACGATTAATTGCTTCACGGGAAGGAAGAACAATATCGGGTTATCGATTGAAAGGTTTCAAAACCGCATCTCTGGCAGGGTTGTCAGTTTTTTTAGTGAAAGGTTGCCACTTGCGAATATGGATCTTTCAACAAGAACGCAGAACGCTTAAAAATAGTTGAAACTTACTGCAAATGTGGTGACTCAAACGTGGCCACTTTCCCATCATTAGGGTGTGATTGAGGTCGGCATAATCGACCTACTGTGCAAGGAATTGGCAAGATTATAAAGAAATTTAACAAGACTGGAAGTGTTACGGATGTGATGAGGCTAGTGCATCAACACAAAGTGCGCACTGGCAAAAATATAGCTTCTGTTAGAGAAAGCGTGGCGGATATTCCGCACATTCTGTATGCTAACATAATACACAACGCGGCCCATTTTGCCTTTATTGCTTGAGAAGTTGCCAGAACGCGTAATTTCATGTTTTGGCGACGTCATATGGCCACCAAGAGCAAATTTCTAATTGTTTTAATACATACTATTGTAGTAATTAAAGGATTACGATGAGGAATAATTTTATTTATTGTATAAGAATTTTTTTTTTTATTTCTTTTTTTGAGCTTTTTTTCATAGAAGTTTATCACCATCAGTGGAATTAGGATTAGGATGACACAGGCAGTCTTTTTTGTGAGGCTACGTCAAAGGAGCATTTGAAAACCAACACTCGTGGAAATAGCGCCGGGGTACCGCCCGAAATGTGCGAAAAAGTGGTCGAAAACTGCCTCAATCGCATCGAATGCTGCAACCAATCTAGAGGCGGTCATTTAAATGACAATGTATTTTGTACATAATGGCAAGATCCAAGCATTTTAATTAAACAAAAGTTTCAGCGAAATCAAGTCTTAAGTCAACCCTTAAGTGTGTTTTATTTAATATTACCTTTGAAACCGAAAAATATCTAACCCTGTAGTAAAATTCATGTGGTTTTATTCAAAAGATAATTTCTTGATATTGAAGTTACAATACGATTTCGAGTATGTTGACGTGAACTCATGCTGGTATTATCAATCGAGGCTTGGTTTTCATAACAATTATTCTTATTTATGTATTTGCCGTCAAACAAATTTGCAACCAGTAATAAAGAATGGCAGAAGTTCATTGAAACTCTAGTTAGTGAAAACGTATCGTCCACGTTAGATTTCTGTATCATTCAACTTTAACTGTCAGTTTTTAAAAGCGTAGCACTGCAAACAATTCTATCAGCAATCCAGTCTGATTTTTTTTTTGTATCTTGGACCAGCACTCAGGAGATGACCCCTACATATGCGTTGCATTGTACTGGAACTAGGCGAAACAGATAGTAGGAGAAATGATAGGAGGTGAAGCTTCACTATCTTACAACACTGCTTTTTGCACGTTAATTGTTATTACAGCAGTGTTGTAGCGTCTCTGATGTTAAGTAGACGTATTAAATTTTAAAGCCTCGGTTTTAGTAGCCATTTTTATTAAATATTTCAGTGACCAGTGACTATGTCTTCGCCACTGAAATCTTCCGACAGCAACTGACACAAAGACACAATTTATAAATTAAATTTTTTTATTTCTAATTTCTTGATTTTGTTCCACAGTATATTTTATATGTCATTAGGTTAAAATTTAATTTTTTTTTTGTTAATAATCAAAAATATTTTTAATTTAAATTTACTCCATAACAATTGCATTTCTTTTAATTTTTTGGTCTGTGTTAATCGAGGTAGAGTGGTATTTGATATCCAATTACAGTTGAGACAATAACAACTCCACAACAAACAACTCAATTTAATACAATTGAGATAAAAAAAAAGAAAAATGAAACACGACCGAGCTCAAACAAAAAATAAATAAAAATATTGTCACAAAAGTCTCTGCGATTTGTTAAACATGAAAACGATTGTAGAACATTTGCAAAAAGTAACTTAATTAGAAAACTTTTCAATCGAGACAACAAAAGCACTGGGAAGGAGAAACGATATTCAGATATAAAGCGTACGGGTTGCAAGGTAAACTTAAGGCGATAACAAAAAATTCAGCGAAATAAATCTGAAATCTCTCATTTCATTTCTCAGGAAAAGGTAAACATGTTTTCAATATTTTGTTATCTCCGAGGTAACATATTGAGACACACACAGCCATGTAAGCAATTTCGTAATCAATTTATTTATTTTCAATATCTCGGTGTCTTGATATGCTTAATGCTATCGAATTAATGACGCTAGTAGATTGTAATAATATTTTATATGCAAATGCAGGAAACTTTGCAGATGAAATTCGCCAAGTTCAGTGGACAAATCTTAAAGGGTTTGCTATAAAATTCTGTAATGAAGATTCGAATCGCAATAAAAAATTCAATAATAAAACTTTGCCCCTAAAATGGTTTTGATAAATCGGCAATTCATATAAATATGCGCATTTTATTTTATTGATTTTACTTTTGAAGTGCATTTTTGTACCAGCAATACAAAACAATTCTCCGCGTAAATTCTTATGAAATCCAAAGAACAATAAACAATAAATCAATTCAAATGGAAGATAATAAACAAAATGCGAACCCAAGTATTTGATTAAAACTTTTGCGATTCAGCTCATTAAATTACATGATGCCACTTGAAAGCATAACGACCAACAAAAAAAAGTAGAAGCCGTAACAATCTATTTAAATTTCTAAAGAAAAAATTCATTATATCCGTATGTTTCGGTATTATTATTTACGCTAAAATGCAATAAGAAGTCAATAACTTCTTTTTATGAAAAAAAGGGATTTTTATCACAATCTTACTTGGCCTGCACATATTTTTAACTAGACGTTTTAAATTAATTTTGTTTATTTCTGCGACAGTATAAATTAAAAAGAAGTTTATTTAATGGCCGGCAGTTTATTAGTTTTGTAAAATAATTTCAACGAAATGTTTTCTTAATTATAAGTGCCAATCATAAATAACATGGTTCATTAGGACAGCCAACAGCGCATTGTAAATAAGTATTTTTTTAACTTATCTACTAAGAACAAATACGGTGAAATCCCTCATGACGGGACACTGAAGGGAACGCAGACATACATATGTTCGTACAAGTTGGATGTCTTCAGAGAAATTGCAACCATGAAACAGCGCTTCAGGAAAGTGTTCGTTTTTCGATATTCTACTGTACTGCAAGCACTTTCGATCAACTTTGAATGCCCCCACTCTCCAGCAGATGAAAGTCTGTATTATACGTAGAATTTTTTATCTTATTTGTACCATGAAAGACGATTTCGGCATAAATTTAAACCGGTATACAGTCAAGGGATCAAGTCCTCATACACCAACTAAATTTTAGAAACATTTAAAGTTAAAACTACTACTACTTATTGCTTTGGGATGGTATATATGAATTTTGCAAATTAACTTGACAACTGTAGTATATGTTGGAATCATATAATTCTCGTATTCAATTTTGTCAAAGAATTTGTATATATAGAATGAAATATACTTGCAATCATAGTCACCTGACAAGTGGCGAAATGTATCAAATACACATATGTATAGCACTGATAATGAAATGGCGTTCTCTTCAGCGTGTGTAAGTTGCTATTGATGGACGTTGACTTTTACTTTTGTTTTAGTTGAATGTTGCCTCATGTCTAATTCTTTCCGAATAGAAACGTTACGAGCCTCACCCTAATTTGGAAATAAAAACAACCAAATAAAATTGTTCAAAAAAATATCGGTGTTATTTTTAGCTGCATGAGAAATGAAAATGACATAACAACACAGAAATATTGTTGCAATTAAATTTTTTTATTATAATCTGGTAGATAATTTCAATGCTTCGGCTACAAATTACATGGTTATTCAATCAGTCCAATTTTTTACAACCTTTTTTCATAAATTTGGCCGTAAATCAATGACTTAACACCGCACAGACCCATTAAAAGTAATCAAGAGAGGTCTTCCCTTCACATTTAACGTGGGAAAATTCAAATCGGATGTCAATAAATATTACTCCCTCTATCTTCCCTCCCAAAACCTTATTTCCTAGCATGTGTGGGGGTCTTTCACTGAGTGCCGGTTCAAGAAACAAAAAAAATCGCACGAACGAGGGGTTTAGTGAACAGGATCACTTCTGGAAATACAGTTGTCACCAATTTATTATGCAATAAATCGATTGTTAAGCACACTGTATGGCAAATTGTGCCGTCTTGTTGGAAACAAATGTAGTTAATGTTTAGCTGATTAATTTTTGAAAACAAAAATTCAGTCAGCATGACTCGCTCGCCGTTTATCGTAAGAAAAAACGACCAAAAATGCCACCGTATAGGGACATAAATCCAGATCCTTACGTAGAATCCTTCCACGTAGGCGAAGAACATATGCCAACAAGTTGAGAACGTCGACGAATCGACATTTCGGCGTCTTCTTCAATACACATTTCTTTGGCTTGATGAAGATTTTCAATCGAGAAGAGTAAAATTAGTGTGAAAACGACCAATAACAGCATGAATTTCTTCGTCACTAGGCCGATAATGTTGACCGTAAAATGGATAAAGTGCTGTTCACAAACAGTCTTATTTGTTAAATTTAAATATTCACAATTAATTGTAAATTTTCACAATTTGGAAGCATTGTCTGGTGTTGTTCTGTTGACAGGTCAACACAGTTTGACAGTCTCTCAGGAGCCAAACCATAATTATCGATATCGATAGTTCATCTCCAGAAAAAAAAAACACCCGATATCATACATTTCAAGAAAATAATATATTTTTGATATACAAAACAATGTAACGTGTTTTAAGAATTCCAATTAAAACATCCACTTAGAAAATCTTATCAATCGCCCGTTGAATTTAGATTTATAGAAAAAATTACGATGTGCGTTCAATAAGATTAGATTGGAATAAAAAAAAAATAATTCCTTCACAAAATTCCCCGCTTTAATATTTCTTTAATATTAGATAAAATAACTTTTATCAATTCATTGTAATAAAATTTGTAATTATAAAATTCGAATTTTCATTGCCGGATCCACATGTAAAGAAAATCAGCCAGATTATAGACACAAGCTTATGATGTATACATAATTGTATAGTATAGTGTGCTGGTAAAAGTCGTCATTTTATATTTCAAATTAAATGTTTTTTTGACAAATAACTCTCAGAACTTCCTGCAAACATTCATAATTACTTGTTGGTATATCAATCGTTTTAATATGAAGTTGGAATAAAATTTTGCATACGACTTAGATTTGCTCCCATATGAGGTATGTTAAATTCCTCTATGTTTTAAGTCATCGCATTGTCTGTATGTATGTATGTATGTATATAGTTATGTGCATATAAACTATTTCGAAACTATTTCATTATTTAAATTACGAGTGAAATTGTTATAAAGCTGTATCTTGTATCGGCAGTCTTTCAACCTTAACTCTTTAACAGCTTGTTTGTTTTTTTAAAGCTCCAGTAATTATAATCTGCACCGAAAACTTTTATATACAAATTTATCTACCGACAATAAATATTCGGTTCGTAATTTTCTTGTGAAATCAAGAAAGAAAAAGCTGTCATCATTATATGGCGATTTACCAGAACGAAAACGAAAACAAAAGTCATTATAAACAACGTAAATATTTAAATATTTTCGCGCGGCATTTCGTTTATAGATTACTTGCATGGACCTGACACAATAAAAGGGGCAAATATATAAAGTAAAAAAATATTTCCGTGTACTAAATAGACGGACGGACTGTAAGAACTTGATAACAACAAAAAAAAACAGGTCTTAATTTAATATCGACATATTTAAGAAGAAAACTAACATACATAAGCTTAAGTCAATTTTATTTTATTGTCATCAGAGATAAAATAATTTATAATTTCAACACTTAAACATTTGTGTTCAATGGTAACAGACGAAGACACAGTGGGGCGATTCAAGAAAATAATTTAAATATCACATTCAAAAAAAAATTTTGTTTATTTATGAATTTTGTACGGAAATTTTTCTAATATACCTTTTATAAATAAAAACTTTTTATGAATACGGCAGTTACTTTTTATGCACTTATACTATATAAATTGTTAAATAGTGACTTATTTCGAATCTCATTTTATTTTTTCAATTTTACCTATGCTAATGATCGATAACAGATATTCAACATGAAGCAACGGATGTGAAACATCATAGTGAAGAAGAAGAAACATGAAAAAGACAATACCAAATCGCCCAAAAAACCAACACCGGCTTTGTAAACTAAGGCTTCTTTGGATAGCCCGCCTTCGCCAGGATTATTCATTTTCTCCCCATACCGCCTTCGCTAACTAAGGCATCTTTTCATAGCCGGCTAAAAATATTTGGGCGATATGAATAATAACCTTTAACATCGCCTGAGATAGTAAAATACAAACAAATGTTTTTGATCGATTCCTAATTCGTATTTTGGGTATTTTTTCATAATGATTAATTGCAGAAAATTTTTGGACCATTCGTCGTCTTTGCACTTTGGGCTATAGCTAATATATTTTTAGGCGAATTGGTTTTGTTTTTTGGGTGTTTCTTTACTTTAATGATTCAGCCAACAATTTCAGGCGACTTTTCATTTCTGCTTTTTGAGCGATGAGGTTTTTGGGCGATTATTCCTCCAGCCTCTCACAAATTCAAAATTATAAATAGCCCAAAAAAAAAATTTTTGTACATCCGAGTAAGTTTTCATAATGAATAATCGCTCAAAATTTTGGGCCATTGGTCATTTTGCACTTTGAGCTTTTTTTTATAATTTTTTTTAAGATTTGGTACTGTTTTTTCGGTGTTTCGTCACTGTGACGGTTTGGAGAATTATTCCTACAGCCTTTTTTTCGACTCATGTGTTTCACTGTGATACACTATGTACGATCAACATCCGTTATAAAAGAAACGTATGTACACATTCACTTTGATACGCATCCGCACATTGTACTCCGAAAACCCGATCCAGACTTGCAATTTTTAAATATTCAGCTTTGAAATTACTTTACTGTCCACATTATGAAATTCTAGTTTTGGAATTTTTATATTTCTCACTCCTTTTCGTAACCCTATACTTGGTTCACCATACAAAATTTTGAGGGCGAATCATGTTGGTTGGCACGTTCGTTGTGTACTGTTCCATTTTAAATTCTCCAAGTCTTCTTTACAGAATACTGAAAACAAAAAAAAATTATAATAAAAAAGTTATAAGGAATTCGAACACCTTCGCTCTTTTTGAACAACTCTGTATAAAATAAAAAAAAATTAAAACATTTGAAAAAATAATAAATAATGTACATATTGCATAAAATACACATGCATAAAAATTAAAAAAAAAGAAAATTGAGAAACCAAAGTGACAAACTAGACCAACGACAGTCGTGTGAACACCATGGTTGGCAATAGTCATTCAGAGAGCGAACCAAGTGGTTCATATTGTGGGGAGAGCATAGTATCACCTCTCTCAACAAAAAAATTACGAATTGCTGCACGAAAAATTGTAAGTCTGGACAGGGACTAACTAAAAACCAACAACATCAATAACTAAAATAAAAACAATAATGCCAAGAAGTGCGCCTTAAAGAATGGCTGCGTAGTTGACAGTACAATTGTTATCAGTTGATATCAAGCACTTCTTCCACTCCCTGATTTATTTTTTAATTTTTTGGGACACAAATTAAAAAATTTATGTACGAGCACTCTTATGTATACGAGTATATGTTAATGTGGCTGTGTGTACCAATTCTTATACATAGTATATTGACTATATTTGTTTTTAATTTTTGACACCTTGTGTATGTCATATTTTATTTATTTCATTTAACTGATTTAATTTACATTTTGAAATTAGAATTTGTGTGTATATTTATGAAACCGCGTACATTCATGCGTACGTGAAAATGCAATAAATAAGAATTCGAGAAAGACTTTAAATTTTATATACGCTGTCTTTTAATACCTTTTCCTTGGTGGTCCTTTCATTCCTACATTCTACAGCATTCATTTCGGATCCCATAAAGTACATACATATGTATGTATATATATATAAAAGGTGGGCCAAAGGAAGTCATCCGATGTTGTTTGGCTCTCATTTTTTTTTCTAAATGAAAAACTTCGATTCTGTTGTTTGATTATGTTTATCTGAACTTTTAGAGTATTATTGATCAAGTCGAGAAGATGATATCGGTCAAATGGGCGCCGTCACAATTGATAGCTATACGGGCTCGTTTTATGGCTTCTGTTTATATCATCGAAATCGGTCCATAAATGGCCGAGATATATCCAAAATAAAAAAAGAAATAATTTTAAATCGATTTTCGTGTGAAATATGCATTATAAATTTTGAATTAGATATAAAAGACTCAAAACATGATACGAACCTTCAACAGAACTCTGCCAGACTTCATCCAGTTGCCTTTCCACCTGGCACAATTTTCGCACTAACAGAACTAAAAGAAAGGCCCGCCCTGCCGGCAAGTCGGTAGTCGACTACAAATAAACTTGACGTATAATCAGCGTTGCAATACATTAGAGAAAAAAAAATTTTTAAGAAAACAGACTCATAAAAACATGGCGTTGTGTCAGTTGTTGTCGGAAGGTTTCAGTAGCGAAGGCATAGTCACTGGTCACTGAACAGTAACGGCTTCAGCTGTATCCTATCCACAGGCACATCAGAACGTCCTTCTTCGTCGGTATTGTGTAGCACCGGCGAAGTAAAATAATTACTAAAAATGGCTACTAAAAACGAGGCTTCAAAATTTAATACGTCTCCTTGGCATCAGAGACGCTACAACACTGCTATAAAATACTAATAACATGCAAAAGCAGTTTTGTAAGAGGTGAAGCTTCACCTCCTATCATTTCTCCTACTATCCCTTTAATCTAGTTCCAGCACAATACACCGCATGTGTAGGGGTCATCTCCTGAGTGCTTGTCCAAGATAAAAAAAAATAGTAATAATTATTTTTATTTTACAAAAACTAATATGTATACAGTTTATTTATTGAAAACAATAAGAAATTTATTGGTTGTTTTTTAAATTATTTAATTAACTACAACTAATCTAATATCGCCCACTTTTGTATAGATATTGTTATCGTAAGCCATCGGCACCAAATCATCAGTCCCTTTTCCAAAAAATAATAAAGGGACCCTTTTCAAAACGCTGTTTTGGCAAGAACATCAAGAACTTTATTTTCGATTTTCATCTCAAAAATTTTTTCATTTGGTACCCACATCATTTAAGTGTGTGAAAAATAATTGTCCGCCACAATGTGTTTGCAGAGATATCTTTATATTTTATGTTCCCTCCAAAAATCCCTTTAATTTGATACCCATATAATGGGGGTGTATAAAAATATTAAGAAGTGTATATCATCAGCACTATTTAAATGGAATAAAAGTACAATTTTACTCAAGATTAAGATTTTACAAGATTACGGAAGAAAGCCTTGTTCTATGTGCAATACTTTTGAAGATAAATGGTTGCAAAGAGAGATACAAAATTATAATTTTTTAAATTTTTTTTTTATTAATAAATATGTATGTATTCAAGTACAAAAACATTTCAAGATAAAAAAGTCTCAGCGCCCTAAAGGCATTACTGAGACAGACTGACTATAACTCAAGTACATTGTAGAGTAGCAAAAATTATTTAAAAAAAATAAACTACTAATTAAATATAAATAAAATAAGAGTTATGAAATAAAGAAAATTAGGAATAAAATCCAATTTTATATAAAAAAACTTTACATTAGAAGTGTTTCAATATTTTCACAAAAGTATAGTTTTAAATTAGATTTAAAAACTGATATTCTATTTGGACTTTTTATATAAGCTGGCAGCCGATTGTATTCATAAATACCCAAAAAAAAACAATTTTAGTAAAAAAGAAATTGGCAATTGGTCTACAAATGACAAAGTTATTTGATAATCAGTTTTTGTGAAAACCACTTTGCCTTCCCCCACAATTTCGAAAAAAAATATTTTCTGGACCTTTTTCATATGCAAAAAGACTTTTAAAAATTGGTCCACAAAAGACAACGTTATTTTATTATACCTTTTTTTGGCGGACACATCTGGTAATAACTATTTCAGCCATCGCCAGGAAGTCTATAAAATCTATTTATATTTCCGTTTTTCCAACTCAATAACTGTCTGCCTTTTCAAAGAAATAATTCGAGAAAGATTTTCGTTATGAAATGCTTTACATTGCATTTTATCTATTATTGTTTTTGATATTTTGCCAAATAACGCAAACATTCATTGACAATAAATGAGCCAACAACAAGTATCTTATCTTCAGCTTTACTAAGGCAACGCCAATAAATCTGTATGATGGAGGAAGAAGACAAACGACGGAAATGATGAAAACGATTTATTTTTGATTTCAAGTTCAAAGACTTATGTGAATTGCAAGCAATGTAAGAAATATTTTAAACAAGTTAAATTCTATTAAAATGTTAAATCTGTCTCTCCATCAGATACATATAAAGGAATTTTTGAATTCTTAAAATTTAAAAAAAAATATATATTTAAAAAATTTATTCTATCACAAGATTGTTGTAATAAGAGAGCAAAATCACAAATATTACCAAACTAGTTTTATAATGAAATTGTACGCAACAAGTTTGTCTCATTCTTAAATTGCTTAATGAACTCGGCAATTCCCAAAACAACGACGAACTAAATACAACGATCTAAGGAGATCGATTGGGCTTCCGAATAAGTTGAGTTTTTTGCAGGCAGAGGTATTTCTTTATTTATTAACAAGTCTGTGGATAATACCTTACAGAATCCAAACTCAGTTCTCCCGACCCGGTCACTTTTTGACTAATGTGCACTATTAACATTTCTGTATGGACTACATTTGAATACTTCCTCTGTTACCCTTCTCATGATAAATATGATTGAATATTACTTACAGGGCATGGCACTGCCCACTCGGAACTTGGTCAATATTATGTTAAGTAAACGGCAGTTAGTAAAAAATAGTGTAGAAAATGCTGGAAAATTAGTTTACAAATTTCGGAGTCTATATGGAACAAAAAATAAATATACGCGGTTTGTTCAAACGAAAAGGTGAATTTTCTTTTCTTCGATTACAAAGAATAATGGATTCTGCATCACGATAACGCACCAGCACACACATCAGTTCTTGTTTTTTTTTTTTTTTTTTTTTATCTAGGACCAGCACTCAGGAGATGACTCCTACACATGCGAAGCATTGTGCTGGGAACTATAGGAAAGGGATAGTAGGAGAAACGACAGGAGGTGAAGCTTAATTAAGTATTTTCCAGCTCTGCTTTCGCACGTTCTTTTTTTGTTTTTATACTCGTAGCAGTGCTGCTGAAGCTTCGGTTTAGTAGCCATTTTTATTATTATTTTACTTCGCCGGTGCTACACAATACCGACGAAGGAGGGCGTTCTGATGTGATTGTGGATTGCTATCAGCTGAAGCCGGTTTTGTTCAGTGACCAGTGACTATGCCTTCGCCACTGAAAGCTTCCGACAACAACTGACACACAATGACACACTAATGCACATCAGAAAAATGCGAGATGTTTATTTTTATTTTAAAAATGTTTGTCTGAAACTGGGGTTGAACCCATGTCTGTTTTTGGTTTAGTAGTCAACGTGCAGACTACCATCCATCGTGCCATCGCCACCCTCACCCTTGTTCGTGATTTTTTGCCAAAAACAACACTCTAATCATGCCTCAACCAGCTTATTCACCGGATTTTGCTCCCTGCGACTTTTTCCTATTCCCAAAAATGCGGAAAGCGTTTTGCCACAAATGATGAGATAAAGTCAAAATCGAAGAACGAGCTGTAGGCCATGCCGAAAGCGCATTTCAGAAGTGCTTCCAAGATTGGATGCAAGATGCAGAAGCGCTGGCATAAGTGCATTATATCAGAGGGGGAATACTTTGAAGGGGAGAAAATGGATATTGATGAATAAATAAATACTTTTAAAAAAAATCTAAATTCACCTTTTCTCCTCGTATACTCGTACATATACTATAAGTATATTTATGTATAGGTACATATCGTTACCTTAAAGGGAGTAACTAATATTTCTTTTTAAATCTTTTTTATATTGATATGCAGCACAGAATTTAAAAAAAGAGAAGTTGGTATGTTTCTGCAGAGAATTGCTTAGAAAATTTAGAAACTGACTTGCAGCAATAAGCGCGACTCCAATACTTTAAATTTAGAGCTTTTGTACATTAAGGTAACAATATATTATTTTTTTTACTGTATGGCTGAGGTTCTTAGCACATTGAATACCAGACAAAAATTTCCTGGATCCGAGCCCAGTATCCGATTAAGTCATAAAAACATTGCGCATTTTCCTGATGCGCATTAGTGTGCCTCTGTGTCAGTTGTTGTCACATTAATCCACAAGTAACATCAGATCGCCTTCCTTCGTCGGTATTATGTAACAACATCGGCGAAGTAAAAGTTTAAAAAATTTAATGCGGTTCCTTGACACCAGAGACGCTGCAACACTGCTATAAAAACAAACAAA
Source organism: Dexiosoma caninum (assembly GCA_963924685.1). Lineage (NCBI taxonomy): Eukaryota > Metazoa > Arthropoda > Insecta > Diptera > Tachinidae > Dexiosoma > Dexiosoma caninum. Next base: position 50,311,502 of record OZ004728.1, on the reverse strand, counting down.
AAAGTGTGCAATAAGCAGAGTTATAAAAATAATGAAAACTTCGTTTAACTATCCCTTCACCAACTGTCATCACTATATTGCTGCACTATAAAAAACAGGATGTGTGTATGTAAAGTATGGACTCCAAAACGGCTGGGCCGATTTTGATGAAATTTTCAGGGAATCTTCAGTCAACACGTTTTTTCTGAAGAGTTGGCATCTCTGGTTGTTGTAAACTTTGATAAATTTTCTTTTTGTTTATTGGCTGTCGTAGTAACGGCTGCGCAAGCACCAACTTTTCTCATATGAAACACTAAAATTTGTGAAAATGAAAAACAGAATAATGCTGAATGAGCAAAAGAAAATTAACTGCTGCAGACGTAGAGGAAATAGAGAATGTACTGATGGTTCTAGTAGAGTGAAAATGTGGATTACAATTTTATTTGTTTGTCAAACATTCAGCCAGGGTTTGTTCGCTACTTCTGCTGCTGCCAAATTCGAAAGTTCTACAAAAGGTTTAGTCGTAGGCATTCTGCCAAAACGTTTAGACCGCTATACATAATAAAATGAAAAGAACTTAGAAATTAAATTTCTTAATAAGTTGATACATATTAAAACTGATGATATTCTATTCAAATTATAGCCCACTGATTTGTTTCCTTAACGATATCTAGCATCATTAGACGTCATTGGTGACATTGGTGACATTTTATTGTCACCATCATATAATAGAATGTGTTTCGAAAATACAAAAAAAAATAAATCTACGAAATATTCAAATCAAAAACTCATTAAAGAATTCAAATACATGTGTTACCATTTTAGTAGAAATTTCTTCAAAAAGTCTTAGGGAATAGTAAAGATTTTCCCTCGAATTAACGATAACGATGTACGATCCCTTTGTGTTCAAAAGTGATTTGATGTGACGATAATAGTGATGACTTTTATTATTGATGTTACGGTCTATTCAACAAACTGACAATTATGAAAATGTAGTAATAAATTTCGTTCAGATAAAATAATGGAAAACGTATTAAATTTCTCTCTGCATAAAAAAAACAAAAATATAATTATTCATAATAGTATTGTGTGCAAGTAAAATGAATGACAATTACATGTAACAAATGTTTACGTTCTTATTAATTTATTAATTTTTGTTGTAATTTGCTGATGGCAGTTTCATTATATTCATTAGTATCAGTGCGCGTGTTTGGATGTACATATATACCTATACATACATACATATGTATTTGCTTTGCATATTTTCTTTCATTTCCAGCTATTGCATATTTTTCACGGCACAACAAAATTTATTTGTTACTTTGAAGGGGTGTGAAACAACAATTTATGCTAATCGAATTACTTATAACGACAGCAACAACAGTGTTAAAATAAAAATAATATACAAATAACAATAAAGGTAAAAATAATAAAGATTTTGCTGCAAAGCAGTGAATGCCCAAGTTAGAAAAAAATATGTTAAATTTTAACCGAATGAATGACGAATCAGTTGAAGCTGTTTATTTTATTTGTAAGTACAATAGCAAACTAAAAATAAATACTTATATACTAGACGATAAAAAATTATTTTCATATACTCGTATAAATATATATATACATATATATATATATATATATATTATTGGGGAATTCACAAGGTAGTCATAAAGTTGTATGTTGTAAAATAATAACACGAAAAATGTGACTGTTGTGAGCAACCCATCATAACTTAATATGTTATTTGAAAAACATAAACAGCTGCTGTTATAGATCTCTGCCAACTTTTTTTTTTTATCTGGGACCAGCACTCAGGAGATGACTCCTACACATGCGAAGCATTGTGCTGGAACTATAGGAAAGGGATAGTAGGAGAAACGACTGGAGGTGAAGCTTAATTAATTATTTTTGCAGCTCTGCTTTCGCACGTTCTTTGTTTATACTCGTAGGAGTGGTGAAGCTTCCGTTTAGTAGCCATTTTTATTATTGTTTTACTTCGCCGGTACTACACAATACCGACGAACGAGGGCGTTCTGATGCGATTGTGGATTGCTATCAGCTGAAGCCGGTATTGTTCTGTGACCAGTGACTATGCCTTCGCCACTGAAACCTTCCGACAACAACTGACACACAAAGACACACTAATGCACAACAGAAAATGCGAGATGTTTATTTTTATTTTAAAATTTTAGTCTGAAACTGGGGTTGAACCCAGGTCTGTTTTGGATTCGTAGTCAACATGCAGACTACCATCCATCGTGCCATCGCCACCCCTTATTTTGTGAACGGCGGCTTGAGTTCGGCAATTCGGGAAAAAGTAACAAAAATAATGTTATTTTTTTTAATTACTTATAACTGAATTTAAGTAATACACATTTTAGAATTTGATATTCATAAGAATGTACATATCAACATATGAAATTAAAAAGCCCTAAAAAGAAAAAAAAACCCTATAATACTTTGTATTAAGGCAAGTGAGGTAGTATGAATGCAATGATGAATAATCCCATTTAATACTTAAATATGTATATATTAAATTTAAATATGCGCTTTTTAGTTTCATTCCTATTTAAGATCATTTTTACTCATGTTAATATTGGCGTCTTACAATTATTATTAGTCACTTGACTAAGGCGACTCAACATTTCGGCGACGGTTTCTACTACTACTTACAACACATCAGTATATATACTTTATAAAGTGTTATTATTTTACGATTTTTTTTTGTGTGAGGACCAACAACAATGCTTTTAAACTATTGTAAAATATTAGAATATTACGACTAAATACGAGACTTTTTGAATACCCCATATGTGTGTACAATCCTATATGTATATTATAATAATAAAATGGCAACAATTAAGAAAAAAATGCATTCAAAACTACTCCTCAGAATATAGTTAATAAGTATGTATGTAGGCATACTACTTATCTTAATTGACCAGAAATTGTTGGTTGTTGTGGGTGGGTATTGAATCTGCCAGGTTCAATGTTAATAAACTCAAGTTAAGTGTTAACTGCACGAAACATACAATACTTTGAAAACAAATAATTACTTTGCATTATTTCCGAACGAAAATTGTATTGAAATAAAAGTTCACGATCACTTGCAATTGAAACATTGAGCCGATTTACATTAAATATGACGTTGCTGTGACAATTCTTTTTATATTTTAGAGTACCTTCTTAAATTCAAACATGAATTTCTTCATTGCATCTATGAAATTTGTCATTATAAGTGTGCTGACGAAGCCCTTCATTATATCAATGGAGAATGTTTCATTATATAAGTATATACAGTAGACTCGTGATAAAGTGCAAAATAATTTTAAAAAAAGGCAAAAAAAAACATGTGCGTTAACATATGATAGTTATTCTATTTATCCTTCCTGTTCTGTAAATCGAGTCGATTTAAAAATGAGTGATTTCTCAAAACTGAATAAATGCTAATTGGTGTTCTAAAAATCACACGATTTCCAACATTCGAACTTGCTTTCGAATAAGAGTTTTTAAAAGTCAATATTTCAATGGAAACATATGTTACCAATATGTAGTATTGCCAGATCATTCAATGCCAAATAATTGCATGAGGGGAATTATTTTAAATGTATTTAATTTACTCAAAAAAATTAAAAAAAAAACATTTATAAAAAATTTAAATTTTTAATCGTATTGTTTCTTTATTAATTACTGTTTACATTATTAATTACTGCGTTATTAAGAGAGTTACATTGATATATACTTGTTAAAAAAAAGTTGGGTACCTTTGATTTTCGAAGTAAACAACAATTTGGTCGCAATATTGATTTAAAATTTTGTGATATTGGTTAAAATTAAACAAACAAATTTTAAACTATTTTCATAAATATTCATTTAAAGATAACTTATCTGATAATAAATTAAAACTAAGCTACTAAAAAATTTTTCAAAATAATGTTTATTCTTATTTAAAAGTGATTTTTTAATGATCTTCTCTAATGAATTTAGTGAAAATGTGCTTTTATTTATCCATTTTTTTTATCTGCATACTTTAACAAGAGCATGGAGAAATATTGAACTGTTTTTTAAATTGATTATTTTTGTATTAAAATTTATTACAAAATTTTAAAATTAGAAACATACTCTTTATATCAATAAATAAATTCAGTTAATATATCTATTACAAAGTATATAATTTGACTTAATTTAATAAAAGAAAAACTTCAAGTAAAAATTGGTAATTGTTTTTTTATGTCTCATCAGTTAGTTATTAAGAAGATAGTACATTCAAATTTACTTTCGACCGGACTTATATACTCGATTTTAAACCGATTAAAATTATGCGGCTTCGGTTTACAGAACATACACGTATAAAAATTCGTTACTCTTGCTTCGGTTTTTAAAGTCCGATATAAATATCCCTCTCATTTTTCCCACTCTTTGTCAGGACCGTTGAATTATGACGGATCACTTAATATTTTTCAAAAAGTTTTTTTGGTAACAGTAGTCTTGTAAGGTACATTAAGAGCTTTCCAACAAATTTAAATTGGCCTCTGTATCTGTAATAGAACCGAAGATATTGAATTTAGAAGTTGGAAAGTGTAATGATTTGGGAATTTTAAGGGAAATTGTGGCTCCTGTATTGTCGATCTTTGGTTTCTTAGCGAGAATAACAAGTATTCCAAATTTTATTGATATCGGAGGCAGTCTAGAAAATTCATGATTGATTTGGATTGGAGTTAGCCAAATAAAATCAAAATGTCTCTTGGCGGAAGCTATATTAAATAAATTACCAATCTAGTAACTGTGCTCATAGTTTATTATGTCCAATTAGCAAATACTTACAAAAAAAAATTAAGCAAACAAAAAAAAAATATTCAAATTCGGAAACATCGTTTATAAAAAGGACATATATAATACAACAAGAGTGCGTAAGAGATGAGAATATAAACGAATAAATGCATGGATTTTCATTTCATCCTACTTTATCTACCGCGAACGCTTTTTTACAGCGCTGGCCGACTTACCTGATTCGAAGGCGAGATGTCGCAGAGACATCACCGTTAATGTAAACCGTCTCATAATAACAAATCTTTAAAAATTAAATCAAAGTAGGTTAACGCGATGCGCTTCATCCCTAATGCAATAAAATAACTATAATCTTAATTAATTATTAACAAACCTATTTGTACCAAATTTGGATACTTTTACTGTTATGGTTCTCTAGATATAAATAAATATTTCTTTTGTTTCTTTGTTGCTGGGAGAAGGCAGGCCCACTTCTCCAATCCATGCCACTTTTTGATAGGGTTTTGTATTAATAACCAAGCTTTTTGTATCAAATTTTTAAAGTTTTAACGGCAGTCTCCATCGCATTTATGGGACATTTTGTTAATTTTTTCAACTTGGACCTCGAAGAGCGGCAATTTTCCCCCACCCGACCTCGTCCCTTTTTTGCGTTATACATTTTTTTCCAAACCCCACAAAATAATAGGTTGTACCATTTCGAAATATTCTCATATGGATATGTCATTGCTAATGAGAAAGAGCGTATAAATTTTGTTAACCCTGGTGTATGGGATGTATGTATACCCTGCCGACAGCTCAGTTAACTTGCATTAATTTTTAAGTTCACTTTTTTACAACTGTTGGTGTTTGGCGCTTATATTATTTCTAAATGAGTTTACTGACTATTTTAACATTGCGATATCCTAGACAGTAGCCAATTGTCTCACTCTGCATTGCTTTCCAACCAACTTAATATTAGTTACCCAAAAGTTAGAACTCACATACCAATAACTACCTAGAAGCTAACTGTTTAAGACCTTTATCAGTTCTTTTCAACCAAAACTGCAATGCATTTCCTATCCAATATTAATTTAAACCTTTATTGTTCCGCTTTAGAGGCATTTTTCAGCACTTTATAAGAAAATAATAAAGTGGAAAAATATTTGTAAATAAAGAGAAGTGCATTGCACTTTTTGAGAATCGATATTATTATGAGTATTGTCTTAACAAATACATTTTACAATTACAAAAATTAATCGATGTTCACTGGGCGGCAACGTTCTGAATTATAATGGCCACGTTCGCTTAAACAATCATTAGGCTGCTGCTCACGTTCCCACGCAGTACTAGAATAATATGAATAAACATTTCAATTTTGTATGGCTCTGGCCATTACATTGGCCGCCGTGTGATATCACGTTTAGTAGCTTTGAGCTGCTATAGAAAAAAAATCAATATCTTTTAATCGATTTTCTATTTTGCTATCAGCCGCCCAATATAAAACTATCGAAATGCAGAATTCCCTTCAAACAATTCGTTTCATTTTTATTCTAATTACTAGCATTTACCAGCGGCTTCGTGCATGTTGTTATATCCATCGGTTGGATAGTTTCAGAGTCATGTATTAACTTACGTCGCCTTGCGGCCCTATTAAAAAAATATATATAGAGTTTATTTGTCTTTCTATACGCAGACCTATCTATATTTTAAATTTCATTAAAATCGGTTAGATATTTTCGAATACACGGAAATTACATCCCAAATCGCCTCGTGATCCCATTTTTGCAAAAATATGTAGGCTATGGTGTCCTTCTAGGTGCATGCCTTACAATGTTTTAAATTTCATCAAAATCGATTTTGCCGTTTAGCATTTAAAGCGCAGCAAACAAACAAACTCACTTTCACATTTATAATATTTATTAGTAAGGATTATATTTTAAGGATTTCAATGTTTTCCCATTAGGACATTGCCTGTGAGTGTGTGTGCATATGTGTGCCGTGTATTTTTCTTATCAGCCCCTTTATTGACTTGATTAAATATTTATTTACTACAAATTAAATTTTTTGTCAATTACTACCAAATAGTGCGTTACTCGTAAATTTCATTTTTATTTGGTCTGTCTTGTCGTAACAACGTTGCTTGTTTGTAGAACAGAAATTGAATTTAAGTAGAATAAAATATCGAGGTTATTACAGTTAGGAAAGAGTCATAAATAATTAAATATTTAGTAGTGGCGCATTGTAATAGAAACTGAACTTAAAATGAAAATGTTTCATAGAAAACGAAATTGAAAACGATAAAGAAATAATTACAAACATGTACACAAATACAATTTAACATGATATGAGGCGAGTATTAGTATTACTTCTTGCCACTTCGTACTCTTATGGTTGGAGGTAATTGAAACAAATTAAGATTTTATTAATTGGCATAAAACGTTAACATATACAAATAAATATTCACATATGCATGGATACATATCGAGCCTTTGGTGCAATACCGTAGTAATTCAAAAAATCGTGAACTGAGAAAAATGCATTTGAAGTTTTGAGCCATCTTTTTGATAGTATTTTCGTTTACTAAAGTTATTTACTTACAAGTTTTTAAATAAAGAGGCATGTTTTGTAATGTTTTCTGTTTGTAAATTTCTTGTCATAAAGGAAATATTTCATTATTGCAAATAAATATTGTTGGAAATAGTTGGACGCAAAAAAGACACTTGTAGCTGTAGAATCTGAACAGTTAGAGATAGAACCATAATATTTTTTCCTTTAGATATATATTTCCCCAAAGATCAGTTTCGCATACCCAGCTCAAAAAATTCAAATTTTGAGTTACTACGGTATTGCACCAAAGGCTCGATATGTACATACATGAGTATCTACAGCGGTGGACATACAATTATTATTCTCTTTTCAAATAAAAGCAAAAATTATTTTTTTTCGCTCACATGTCCATAATCATAGATGTTCTTATAGTAATTGAATTTCATTAAAATCGGTTGAAGAATTTTGGAGAGACATCCATACATACATATTTTAACTCCCTTGTTTACCAATTTTGATAATATTTATGAGTATATGTTTATATATGTCCGTCTAGAATCTAGATGAAGAACTTTCTATGTTTTCATTTCATTAAAATCCAGACGAAAGTTTGGGAGAGGCTGAAATTTTCCCCTATCACCCCCCTGGTCGGACTAAAAATTATCACCGGATTATTTCAAACAATAAACCCAAAAAATTAGTGAAATCGATGCATTCGTTATACGATGAAACGTTTAGCAACGAAAAATATATTTTATTTTTATTTACATATATTGGTTCACTGCGCAATTTTCCTACATTCGCCGGAAATCACAATTTTTTTTTCATGCACACCATGCCCTGACAAAAAAAATTTCAGCAAATCGATCCAGCCGTGATGCGATTAAATGGACGATTTCATGTATATCTGTGCACTTTTGACAAAACAACATGTTTTAAAATTTTTCAGAGGAGCGAAAAAATTAAATAAGTACTCGTTTTGGTTTCGTCTTTTTTTACGCTATTGTTTACCTTTTAGAAAATTCATAAATTTAGTGCAACTAAGCTAACTTTTCTCTAATTTACTTTATACTAAAATCTGTATTAAAGCTCACCAATTAAATCAACAAGTCCAGATAAGTAGATTACTTTTGATATGATATCTCTAAAACTGAAATCCATAGAAAGGCGCTGATTGCTGAAAACAAAGTGCATTTTTGAGTTTCCTTTAGGACTTAAATATGTACTACGAAATTTTTTAATCTCTAATTATGATCTTTTGTCGAAAGTTCCCAGTTATATGCCAAATGCTTTCGGTGTTCACACATGCATCTTTATTGGGATTTTTACAATAAATGCCATATAGCGATCAATATTCCATACAAAATATAAATTAATTATTATAAATATTGAATAAAACTTGAAATTCAACACTTCGCCCAAGTATTTTTACTGGAGAGTCTGTTTAGTGAAAAGACAAGATTCTGTACAATGGACAGCCAAATGTCAAAACAGTAAATAATAAAAAGCGAAAAGGAGAAAAAGGAATGACCAGCGAATTATACCTGAAAACTTTGTTTTTTTTCCAGCTGTGAAGTGCTAATTGTGTAACTTAAATTGACTAAATTAAATATGTGTCAACACTAAATTAAATTGATTAAACTATATCAATTAAAAATACATATCTGAATATAGTATTACGCTTGCACTTGGGCATTTACCAATTTTATTGATAAGAACGTTATTTATAATTGCAGATGTGTAAAATTTTGCAAGAACATTTATTTTGATACTGTGCATCATAATCAATCAAAAAGTCCATTTCGAACGGTACGGCAAATATTTGATGAAAAAAAACCTAATCACGTAGTTCTATGAACTTTTTTATTATTTAAAAATACTTTTGATTTGCAACAGGTCTTTATCTTAATTAAAACAACATCGGTTTTCAATAAATTGGTACTTCAATCCATTATGTCTTTGATATCCCATGAAATATTAACTAATTAGTTGCCGAAAGCAGTCGTTACTTTTTTTTGGACAAATATTTACCATATGTAATCGTAACTTTAGGGCTTTTTTGAAATCATATGACGATATACAAACATATATATTGTTGCCTTTAGGATTTATAGAATGTGACTATTCTATTTACATGGTTTTGTTCATACGGTCGAGGAGAAATATAATATTTCATTGATGTTTTCATATTTTATACGACGTAGCCAAAACCCTTGCATTTCTTTTGTTATCAAATTAAGATCGTCGTCTACTTACTTTTCAGATGTGAGAAAAGTGTTACCTTAGAATTTATTTAATGCATTCAAACAAAAAGTGTGTCATGATTGATTAACTTACTTCTATATCCAACAGTGTATGTTTGTTACATTTAAATTAAATATTCTATGTACGAGTATATGTGACAGTCAAAAAAAGCAAGGAACCAAACAACCGTCGCCCATTCCCCCAAAACCAAACTGCCACCTCATTTGACTCGTACCACATGTTGGAATTAAACCATTTGTTTACATTTCAGTTTGTGTTGGCATTTATCTGAATATAAATCACTTGATAAATGTCCTTGTTTTGGCACAAATTGCAATTGGAACGTGTTTACTAAACACTTATTTATGCACAAACTCATATACACATACATATACTAAGTATGTGCATATACAGTGGAGAACAAAATAAGTGGATTTTCCTTAATATTAAGTTTTACTAAAAAAAATTAAATTGTTCCCAATTTAATTTAATCTCAGGAACTTTAAGTTGAAATGCACTAAAGCAACGAATAAATTGGAAGAACTTTTCTTTATCTGAAATCAGAAGCATGTAAGTATACATAAATCTGTAGATCTGGACCTAATATATGACGATCGGTCTTAAAGAAAATACCTTAGCGTCTTTAAATGAAATAATAAAATAACTTAAACCGTAAATATTTGGAACCAACCATCATAATAAATTTGTTGACTAATTTACAGAGGAAGATTAGAGACGTGAACCGCTCAACTGTCACACCGTAAATGAATTCTTGCGTGATTGCTGTCTGATTTGAACAAAAACAAAAATTGTAAGATCTTTTATTTTTAATTTCAATAGAAAGATTTGTCTACCACAATATATAGCTTGTTTTAGAGCTAAACATGTTTAATTCTATGTCTATGTAATATTCCCAAGTAAAACACAATATTGATTTTGTTTCAAAAGCTGAGTTCAAGTATTTTTTATTTTGGCCCTTCACTGAACGTACCTTTTAATGGCCCGATATATAATATCCCTCTAATTTAATAATTTATTTTTTTCCATTTCCTTTAATACACAGCTGTATTTTGTATCAGCTGTTAAGCAACCGGTAATACGTCAAATAAACCACAATAATTGTAGTGTTAAGACTTTGGTTTACCAGTTTTAAAAACTTACTTTAACATACTTAACTTTAGCAGTGTGAACTCCACACAAGTTTAAAGGGGGGAAAGCAAGTTTTTTGTTTTTGTGACATGTCCGGGAGTAAAATGCACTCACTTAATATAATATGAATTAGAATCGGATAAACTACTCTATTCAGTTCTACGATAATTTTTGTAACTAAATCAAAAGTTAATTCACTTATTTTTTTTATATTTATTCAACGCGAGCTTTTCCATACAACAATTATATATAAATAATTAAAATTATAAAAAACACATTAAAATCTTTAAATTTTGTGATTATTTAATAACTTTTAAGGCATTCTTCTGTTATTATGTCAGCGTTTTTTTAGACTTTGGTAGGTACCCACCCACAACTAAATTCCACAAGATGTTTTTTTCTTGTATTTTTTTTGTTATCAGTTATAAATTCTGTAGAATATCTGTAGAATGTAAGAACATTTCCAAGTAATATATGTACAATTGTACATTGTACATATTATACATACATTGTACATATTATACATATTTCAAGTTAGTTGTTATAAAAATATTTTGTATCGGCCGGCATATCTTGAAATGTCGTCAATAGCGGCCTTCACATTATTCATAAGCACAACTACAATTCCTGGAAATATTTTCGTCAAAAAAGAGATACACAGCTATTAAAGAAAATAAATAAATTAATAACTCAGATATGGAAACTTATGGTTAAGTTTAAGTTTAATTTATTGAGCCTGTTTTTAATTTCTTTATTAATTAATAATTGTACATATGTACAACTCTACTGTACTTCCAACTCTACTGTACGACTCACGCTTTTTTGATATTAGTGAAATGTAAAGATTTTTTGGTGTAGGATAAAAGTTTAGTTGATGTCGTGTAAACGTTAATTATACCTTAGAAACGCTGACCTAAACCGTATTTTCTGAAGTACAGAGTGGGGACTCTCATTGAAGCAAGAGGAAAACTATTGAAAATATCTAAAAACCGTAAAACAGGGCGGTAGAAAGCCAGGAATAATTTATGTTCAATTACCTGTGTAAGGTATTTTAGGTACCTAATAGCAAAAATTTAGTATTGATACATCATGACATTGATACAGAAATAAATTAAAAAGTTTAAAATCTTATGCAGTACTTCTATTTATGAATTTCTTGCTGCAAAAACGGCTTGTATGAAACACCAAAAACTTGTAGACACTGAGTAAGTAGTCAACACATGTCATATTTTTACAACACTATGATTTTTAGGGATCAACTCTTTTTGAATATTCTACAAATTTTGAAAATTTTTCCAGTCGTTTCATTTTTTGTATTACGAGACATTCTTCTTTTTTATTTAATTTAAAAAATTTACTCAACTACTGAATTTTACCGGAACAATAAACGAATAAACCTATTGCCAACATGGCAATGTTTTTTAGAACTTCACTTGTTGACGGTATTTTAAAAATTAACTTGCACAGTGCTTTGTAGCCATTAAAAAAAATTTTTAAATTAATATTTAATTTTAGTGCTATTATTATTGAAAATACAATTAATACCAAAAATATATATACATATATAAAAAATATATAAAAATAGATGTTATATAAAAATAAATATATATATGTATATAAAAAATTATTATTATAATCCAGTGTTGCGATTTTTCCTACAAAATGCTGTTGTCACCGCAAAATTTAGATAAAATGTTTACGCAAATTCTATTCACCATCCCTAGATAACAGATAATATATACCGAACGAGCAAAAATCAAATAAATAAACAAGCAAATTAATTCTGTTTAATTTTATTTTTTGTGATAGAAAACAAATTGATGACAACGTGTTTTTCATAATTAACATTGATGTGGAATGTGCGATAAGAAATGAAAACTAATGAAAGCATGTTCGTCAGTTCCTCATTTAGTTGGTTGCTTGCTTGAGTAAATAGTTAGTTTCATGTCTGATGCTGCGATAAATTAATATGTACCGTTCAATTAGAGCACATACACACACGGAGTTTTCATTTCAAAGCTTTTTGGTGAAAAAATACAAACTTGCGGATTACCTATGTGTGTATCTACACTGTTCAATAAAATAATAGCATTATTTTACAAAATATGTATACTATAAAAACCATTTGTAACAGATGAGTGAAAAATCCCAGATATTTAATTTTAAATACCGAATTTTTATTTTCAAAAAACAAAATCTAATTTTGTAAAATACTTTCACAGAATTTGCAGAATTAGAGATATCTTTTCGATAGTAAATTTAAAAATTAAAAAAAAAAAAATTAGTAAACTGCTAAACTTTACAGCTTAGCCGTGTCATGCACAAAACACCGGGCGTTGTGTTCATATAGTACAAGAATCTTCCAAGGCGGTCACCGATGACCAACACTTGTTTCATGGTTTTTTTATAACACAGAGCCGCCAAAAATACAGCCGACTTGGAAGATAATATTTAGAATTTGGCAAAGCACCTTTATGAGTCTTCTTCGAGTACTTATGGTCATCAAAAATTGACTAATCAATTATATAGTTTGGGCATGAAGAACAAGCAATCAGTTCGTTTATAATAAACATTGAAAATAACAAAGCAAAATAACAAATGTCCCAAACAGCTGACAGACATTAAAAAAGTTGTGTTAAAAATTTCTCTTAACAATAATTAATTACAAACATTTTTTATATTTATACGGTGCTACACAATACCGACGAAGGAGGGCATTCTGATTTCATTAGGGATTGCTATCAGCTGAAGCCGGTATTGTTCAGTGACCTTCAGAGTTTTTCGCACTTGCACTTGCACGTGTAAGCACTAAGTGAATGTTTATAGAAAAACATGAAACAATTTTCAAATAAAATAAATTTTGTTTGATGCAATTCTAAATGGATCTGTTGTATTTTGGACTTAAAGTCAAATTTATGGGTTATTTGCAAGCATCTATTTTCTTACGTCTTTACCTGAAACAATTAACTATTTTATAATCATTATTATCTTACAGGTGGTGATTTCTGGTGCATTATGTACAGTAGAAGACTATGTAATAATGTCACAGTGTGCACACAACAAAGCCATAAACTTAGCTGCAGAAGGAACAGTCTCAGTGACCGATATCTCACAAACACGTAAGTTAAACCGATTTAAATATGAAAAATTTCTTCGAAACAAAACACAAAGGATCTTCTTAATTAATTATTATTTTACGGATAGCAGTATTTTCCATTGGTTTTAATACAATAATAGATTAGGAGTATCAGATAATGTGGGCAAGGGGCGGATATATTTATTGTATGGTACACTTCACAAAATCTGCATGAGGTTATGCTATTAAGCTGGATCTTAATGTACGTAAGATCCAATGAGCACACTGCGTATATGTAAGAAACTTTATAACGTCGTGAATGCCCAATATTAAATTGCATTTACGTTTATGATGATTTTCTTTCTACACGGAAATTTTGCCCTTTCGAAGGATAACACTTTCTACAGTTTACCAATACCTTCAAAAAGTGATACATTTTTCATTACCACAATAGTACAAAATATTTCAAACTTAGCATTAGAGTATACTTACCTTTTCACTGCTTCTACGATTTTTAGCATAATTGTATCAATAATAATAATAATATATTTTATTATGAAACTCCCGCTTTAGCAAATAAATTTACCCAAATTTGAAAGTAGAGGGTCAAATAATATGTTGCATATTTTGCCAGTTATTGGTGCAACATATTTAGAAAGGAACGTGATCGCTTTTAGAATGTTACAAACGTTTTAGAATGGAAATGTAGCATAGACATATGTAACACTTTTCTCAGAAATTAAAACGCCGTTAGTAATTTGGGGGGTGCTGCAGTTGTCACGTGAGTAGTGTGCTAATTTACCAGTGGGGGGTTCCAGGTTCAATTCCTAGCAGAGGCTCTGGTCTGTATCACTACCACACAACAGGTATCACAATGGAACCATAATAAATTGGACCAACAACCTGCCGACCTAACCTAACTCACTAACAATTTGTCACATATTTTAAAACAAATCATCTACAAGTTGTGTGTACGTAAAAAAGCAGACAGAGTTACATGCTTGTTGCTCAGATTGGTCCAACTTGCGCAGCAACACAAATAAATTTATACAAAATCATAAAGTTGGGAATTCATGAAAAGCATTTAGTTTACAGGCAAATTTATATTTATATTCATGTATATAAAATAATAGTCCTATATATATGATTCTAATTGTGCTTTTTCCCTTATTAACTATATGTGAAATTTATTATTACATACCTTATTATAAAGCATTTTATTACAAAAGCAACTCAATAATTGAGGAGGAAAGCATATCCATATAGTACTATTTCTATATGAGAATAAAAAACTAAAAATAGAAATGTGTGTGTGTTATAAAAGTAAACTCATGGATTGTTACGTTTTTGTTTATAAATTTTTTGGTTTGTATGTTTAATATTCGAACTATTCTCGTTTGATTAATTGAATTTTGAACATATATTTCTTGGGTTTGTATTCAGAAATTAGGAAAATCCACTGATGAGCTAAGTAAGCGTTAGCGAAATAGTACTATATGGATATGCTTTCCTCCTCAATTATTGAGTTGCTTTTGTAATAAAATATTGAAATGTAGTTGTGGTGATGCAAACCCTTTCTAGTAATTCCACAAAGTTCTTATATAAAAAGCAATGTACAAAACACAATGTACATGTATGACTTTTATTGATGACAAATTCTTTTAAACTATATATAAAATTTTTCTACAAAGTGACACAACATAAAAAATATTTCAAAGCCAACTATGTGAATATACATGTTGAATAAGCAAAGTGTTAATGCTCAAATTATATTTCCAACACTCCTCCTCAACATATATATTTTACAAACTGATTTTATGTTTTTAAATTTAACAAAGTAACAAATTTATTATGTTTTAATTTAGACAAATTTTTAGTAAATATATCCGCAATCATATCTTCCGTAGGACAGTATTCCAAATAGATTTCCTTATTATTTACTACTTCTCTAATGTGATGATACTTTATATCTATATGTTTGCTGCGATTATGAAATACTGGATTTGTTGCTAATTTTAAAGCTCCTTGATTATCGACGTTCAATTTAATACTTTCTTCATTTATGAAACCAAGTTCTTGTAGTAATCTTCTTAAGTATACTGCTTCCTTTGCTGCATTTGATATAGACATATATTCAGCTTCTGTACTGCTTAATGCTGTTGTGGATTGTTTTTTCGACTCCCAAGATATTGCACAATTTCCAAGATAAAATATGTATCCATTATGTGACTTTCTGTCAGTTTTACATCCACCCCAGTCTGCATCAGCATAACCGATTAACTCTTGATTACTTTTGCAAAATTTTAATTTAAGATTTTGAGTTCCTTTCAAATATCTAAGAACTTGTTTTGCCGCTTTAAAATGTTCTACATGTGGATTAGTATTTCTTTGTGCTAATTTATTTACAGAATATAATATATCTGGCCTTGTCGTTAAAGATAAATATAATAAAGAGCCAATAAGTGATTGATATAATGTGCTATCAACCTCTTCACATTTTTCATTGCATTTTGTTTGAAAATTTGGTTCTAGTGGAACTGATGATGTTTTACAATTTTCCATATTGTATTGTTGTAACAAATCTTTAATATAATTTTCCTGACAGATATTTATATCTCCAGTTTCACCGTTACGTTCAACTTTCATCCCCTAAAAATGTTCCAATAAACCTTTATCTGATACTTCAAATTTCTTACTAATTTGAGACTTGAATTTTAATATTTCTGCTTTATTTTTACATCCAACTATTATATCGTCGACGTAAACTGCGACTACAATCAATTCTTTGTCTTGTATTTTTTTATATAAACACGGTTCATTTTTGCAACTTTCAAATCCCATCTTACATAAAACTTCATTTAATTTAAAATTCCATGCTCTCCCGGATTGCTTAAGACCATAAAGAGATTTGTGCAGACGTAACACTTTATTTGGATACCTTTTGTTTTCAAAACCTTGAGGCTGTTGCATGTAAATTTCATCATATAAATCTCCATTCAGGTATGCTGAAGTTACATCTATTTGGTGCAAATGCATTTTGTGCTCAACTGCTAATGCCAAAATCATTCTTATCGTTTCGTATCTTATAACAGGGGAAAAAGTTTCTTCGTAATTTATGCCGTATTTTTGACTACAGCCTTTGGCGACCAACCTTGCCTTAAACCTTTCAATTTCACCTTCACTATTTTTCTTTAAAGTGTATACCCACTTACTTTTAATAGTTTTATGACCTGCTGGTAAATCAACTAATGACCATGTCTCTTTTTGTTCCAACAAAGACATTTCTTTTTTCATAGCTTCTCTCCATTTTTCACTTTCACGACTGGATAATGCCTCTTCTAAAGTTTTTGGAACTTGCTCCTTCACTGCATTATTCAGTTGTTGATATATTTTTCTTGGACGACCTGGCCTACCATTACTAAAAATTCTAGGTCTACCTGGCCCACGTTTACCTTTTTCATTTGTTTCTACAACCTCATCAAGTGAAATATCGCTATTTACTGATCTTACAATGCTATACTCTAAATCTTCTTGATTTGAGGTATTATTTGTCTCAAATTGTTCATCGACATCTTTCTTATTTACAATCGCTTCGAAATCCATAAAATTTTGAATGTTATCATTAATTTCTTTACAGGGTAATTTATATTCATTAAATAAAACATTGCGTCTTTCAATAACTTCTCGTGTTTTCTTATCATATAAGCGATATGCTTTTGATACTCTAGAATAACCAACCATCATCATATTTGCACCTTTTGATTCAAATTTTCCTCTTCTTTTATTCAAAACTACTGCATTTGTACCAAAAATTTTAAAATGATTTACACATGGCTTACGACCCGTCCATATTTCATAAGGCGTTTTTCCATCGAGACTTTTTGATGGAGATCTATTACGTAAATAAACTGCTGTTGCTACAGCTTCAGCCCATAAATCTTGTTTTAAACCAGCATCGACTAACATACAACGAGCCATTTCTACTATTGTTCTATTAAACCTTTCCGCTACCCCATTCTGTTGCGGCGTATAAGGTACCGTTAACTGACGTTGAATTCCGCATTGCTCCAAATAATTATTAAAATCTTTATTAATATATTCTCCTCCATTATCACTACGAATACATTTTATTTTACGATTTGTATGACGTTCTACTAATTCTTTGAAATTTTTAAATTTTTCAAATACCTCGCTTTTGTATTTTAAAAAATAAACAAAAACTTTTCTTGACTTGTCATCTATGAATGTGAGGAAATACTTTGAACCTCCAACTGAATCTATTTTCATAGGACCACAAACATCCGAGTGTATTAAATCTAACAACTCACCAGATTTACTTTCAGATTTCTTCGGGAATTTTATAGCATGAATTTTGCTAACCATACATATTTCGCACGGATCTTGATGTTTCTGCGTCAAATTTATACCATTCACCATATTTTTCTTCGACAACTCAAACAGGCTTTCATAGTTCAAATGTCCATATCGACGATGCCAAGTTTCATTAATGGATTGTAAAACACATAATTTCTCGTTCGGTATTTTTATTTTAAATTGGAACAAATTTTCTTCTTTACGGGCTTTTAAAACTATTTCACCGTAAGCATCAGTAAATATTGCACCCTTATTATTAAATTTGATTTTGCCACCATACTGTACGACCTTATTGACAGATAAAAAATTTCCATTCAGATCTGAGGAATATAAAACATCTTTTAGTACAATTTTATTATTATTTATAAACAGATTGACTGTTCCTATTCCTTCAGCAGCAATTGATTTTCTATTTGCCAACATTATATTATCACTGCATCTGTCTAATTTACAAAATAAATTTCGATTTGCACACATGTGACTTGTAGCACCGCTATCAATGTACCATGTCGATGTTTGTGTATCTCTTTTTTCAGAATTCGCCATTGCAATCAAAGAGTAAGTTTTTTCTTGATTACGTTTTTCGTTGCACCTATTTGCATAATGCCCTTTCTTACCACATATGAAGCAATTTCCCTTTTTAACATTCAAATTATTATTACCTTTCTTGTAACCTGTTTCTCTTTTGGCTGCACCAAAAGCTTGTTCAATCGTAGATGATTTGTTTTGTTGATTTCGACGTTCATACTCTTCAAGAAGTTTAACCTTTAGCATTCCTAACGCTGGTAGATAATCCCTCGTTTCTATGGCAATAACGAAGTTTTCAAACTCTCTCGGAAGACTTGACAATAAAATGACTACCAATAATTCTTCTTGAATACTAATTCCAACATCGGCTAATTTCTCCGTAATTTCACAAAAACTGTTTAAATATTCGGCCATATCTTTGCTGTCTTTCATGTTCAAACTTAACATCTTTTTATATAAGCTAACCTTTTGCATCGGACCACTCGGCTTGTAAACTTCCTTAAGTTTAATCCAGGCATCTTTAGATTTGTTAATGTTTTTAATATGGTTCAACTGGTTAGACTTAACACTTAATAAAATTGTTGCGAGCGTTTTTTCATCATTACTCTTCCACTCCAAAATTTTATCACGACTCCAGGTTGAATCTGCTTCTTCTTCGCCACTTGCATACTTCCAAAAACCAGAATGAATAAGGATACTTCTCATATGAATACTCCATGTTTCGTAATTCCTTTCATCTAGCTTTTCTATCTGATATAATGACGACGATGCCATTTTTTCTTTTTAAATCTTGCAATAAAAATTCAACAACTTCCAAATCGTATGTCTGGGCCCATAACCTATTGAAATGTAGTTGTGGTGATGCAAACCCTTTCTAGTAATTCCACAAAGTTCTTATATAAAAAGCAATGTACAAAACACAATGTACATGTATGACTTTTATTGATGACAAATTCTTTTAAACTATATATAAAATTTTTCTACAAAGTGACACAACATAAAAAATATTTCAAAGCCAACTATGTGAATATACATGTTGAATAAGCAAAGTGTTAATGCTCAAATTATATTTCCAACATAAAATGCTTTATGATATTTTTCATACTGTATGAGAATATCATAAAGTATGTAATAATAAATTTCACATATAGTTTATAAGGGAAAAAGCACAATTAGAATCATATATATAAATGAATATTCCCAAAATAAATTCAGTTAACATATAATAGTCCTATTATTATTATTGTTATAATTATGTAAAGCATTTATATGTATGTACATATAATTTCTAACGTGAAATAATTTTGGATTTGAGAAAAATTACAATAAATTGGGACAAAATTAGAAAAGTTGGAATGCAAAATTATCACTCGCCGTTTTGAAGTGTGTTCCGCATGTAAAGAAATTTGCATAACTTTTAAACGAATGGAGATACCATTATCAAACTGTTATAATTATAATACGGACATCGTAGGATAATTAGTTAAAAAAATAAATAAATAAAACAGAACATGTCGATCATTGCCGGTCACCTCTATAGAAATTGATTTTGTACCGCAAGAAATAACATCTCAGCTTTTTGCGCGGTTTTATTTCCTAAATATCGTGCTTTGCATTGTTCTATCGTTACTAAATTCGATGTGTTCTAATGAAAAGAACTTGTTCCCGAAACCCGGTCATTTATGCGCACGACGCGTTCATCATTAAGAGCGCATCCATTCGTGGTCGACTTGGCAGCAAATCGCATTACACACTATAGAGAAAATTCGTTTTTTCCCGAACAGCACGTACGTGGAATATACTGCGCGGAGGTCTTTCCTGTCAATTTCGACGTGGGAAAATTCATATTGAATGTCAAGAAACACTACTCCCTCTACCCTCTCTTCCAAAATCTTATATCCTACTTCCGGCACAATGCAGCACATGTGTAGGGGTCATCTGGTCCCAGAGTGCCGGTTCAAAAAAAAAATCTTAAAAATTTTAATTACTACAATATTGACGATATTATTGTACAATGAGAAAAATTGCACAATTAATGTGACTGTTGAGAACAACCCGTCATAATTTCGTGTGCTATTTGTAAATTCAGTAAGCTGTTAGAAAACAAAAACAACATTTATAAATATTTGATATCAAAATACCAAAAGCAAGTGAAATTACTACAACAATAATCAGTTTATGACTGTAAATCTTATAAAAAGCCGATTTTCAATCAAAAATTGTTCTTTTGCACACAAAAATGTTGAAATAAATGCATATGTAAGCAAAAACAAATCTCTTGGAGCTGAAATGAGGTGAATAATTTTTTGGATGGCGACTATTACTTATAAGAATGTAATTTAATGTAAAAATATAAAAATGTAAAGAATTTTTAAAGAATATTTTATTCTTATATCATTTATAAGTATCGGCGACTTGTACATATTAACACCGACTACACCAAAGATTTTCAGCCCGTCGATTTAGATTTCTTCCTGTTATGTTGTGGCAGAACAATAAAATAATTCAAAAAGTTTTATAACTTTTTTGTTTGAAGAACAACAGCATTTTTTTATCTTGTAGGATAATAAGACATTATGATAATATGACTTCAAAGCAATACCGTTTGAATGTCCAAATTGTTTTTAAACATGTATTCAATTGTAAATTTCAAAAATTGTGATTAGCAAATACAGATGTTATTTATTATATATATATAATATATATACATATATATAGAGGAAACGCAGATGTATACGCATAATAATGTGTCCGGATTTTGGAGATAGTACTGTATATATGTACATGTATGTAAATAGGTACATATATGTATGTAAAATTATGTACAACACAAAGAATGTTAACGGAAATATATATCTATATGATTCAAATTTCATAATTGTGCTTTTCTCCGAAAAAAAAAATATGTATATGAAATGTATTATTACATACTATATGATATTTTCATAATGTATTTTTTATAAAAGCAAACTCAATAATTGAGGAGAAAGCATATCCATATAGTACTATTTCGCTAATGCTTAGTTAGCTCATCAATGGGCTTTTCCTAGTTGCTGGCTACAAATTCCAGATTCTTATGTTCACAAATCAATCACAATCCGGCTTCAGCTGATAGCAATCCACAATCACATCAGAACGCCTTCCTTCATCGGTATTGTGTAGCACCGGCGAAGTAAAATAATAATAAAAAAATGGCTACTAAACCGGAGCTTCAGCACTGCTACGAGTATAAACAAAGAACGTGTAAAAGCAGAGCTGCAAAATAATTAATTAAGCTTCACCTCCTGTCGTTTCTCCTACTATCCCTTTCCTATAGTTCCAGCACATTATTCACAAAAAAACTTTTATTTAATATGCATTTTTGTAAATAAAATTTTTTACGAACACAAAATGCCAACAAACGAAAATAAATAAATAGAAATTTCATCTTAGCATCGAACCAAGTTAAATTGCGTCCACTTAATATTGGTTTACTAAAGGCATATTAAGATGACACTAGTTTATCTGAACAGTTTTAAAAAATTTAGCTTATCAGTTGTAGGTGAAGCAGCTTTACATTTTTATGTTTATGCTGTAAATTTTTAACTGTATCTAATCCACACAGTCACTTCAGAACGCCCTCCTTCGTCGGTATTGTGTAGCACCGGCGAAGTAAAATAATTACTAAAAATGGCTACTAAAATTGAATACAAAATTCAATACGTCACCTTGACATCAGAGACGCTACAACACTGTTGTAAAAACAAATAACGTGCAGAGAGCAGTGTTGTATGATAGTGAAGCTTCATTTCCTATCATTTATCCCACTATCCCTTCCTATATTTCCAGCACAAAGCATCGCAGGGGTCATCTCCTGAGTGCTGGTCCAAGATAAAAAAAAAAAATACACAATTTTCCTACCGTTTGGTAACCCACTAAATATAAACTCAATATCAAACTTCTTATTCTCTTCTTTTACCGATTTAACAAGAAATCCGATTAATTGAACACCCTAATGTTACCATGTACTGTACATATATAGATATTAACTAAAACCAAATGGTCTTGTGATCTCCTAGTTTCTTAAAACAAAAAAGAAAAATTGTTTGTAAATGGAAACAAAGAATCCTTAAAATAAATATTCATTATTTGCCGCTCTACAGGTATAAACATAAATCTGTGAAGTATTTAGCATGAGCATAATGACAATCCATTGTATGACCTCAACCAGTATTTATTGTACAATAAATACTTAGATAAAATTAAGGGGATTAGATAGATTTACTTTGACAATGTCTTTGAAAAATGCTTCCAACTGTTGTCTGGCTATTGTAGGCGTAAAATTTATAAAAAAAGGACTTTTCACACCACACAGGATTGAGATTGTAAGAATGCCCGAAACTGCAAACAATTAAATTATGAAATTTTACGTTTTGTTAGAGGGCAAGTACTGCTTAAATAATCTAAACACTGCCTTACATACATATGTACTCGTATATGCCAATCTGAAATATGTATGTATGTACATGGGTATGTATTTTTTGTTAGTATGAATAATATCCTGACATCCGTCCGTTCCCTTTTTGGCTCGCTCTTTGTGAATTTTTACAGCTTTCTTTTCTTTTACTTTCGTTCGTCTCTATTTTTTAGAATTTGTCGGTCATTTTGCACCTGTAGTCTCAAGAGGCAGCATGACATAAAATGAAACTGAATTCTCAAGAATACAAACTACCTTTGCAAGCCATCCCACACACACACACACACAGATTCATACTCATGCATACATATGTATATGGAAAGATAAAAATGCAGCGGGCCCAAATAGTGATGTGTCAGTGTGGCATGTTTGATGTTTAAAACACGTTTTAGTTTTTACATTGAATTCATCCAATAGTATCAAATGCAGCCGCATGAGTGTGCGTGTGCGCGTGGCTACGTGTGTGCATGACTGTATCAGTGCCATTAAAAAATTTTGCTTAAAAGGTTTTTGGCAAACCGTTATGTTTTACTTATTTTCTGTCTTTTTAAACACAAAGAAATAAAATAGTGTGCTCATCCTTCTGTTCTTATTTTAATTAAGTATTATGAAATATGAAAACAATGTTTGTAGGTTATGTTTTAGTGTGTGTGTGTTGTTTCAAAAAGCGTGTGCTTTGTAGCTCGTGCTAAATTTAGAAAAACAATAGCTGTTGTTATACTAGTTGTATAATCTAAGTTTTGCTACAAAAGCAATTTGGCAAAAGGATGATGAGATCATCACACATTTTCTATAAAATGCAGATGGCTACAAAAACAGCTGCTATGGCCTTCATCGCATACCAACCAAAATGCCACCACATTCAATACTTTTAGCATTTTTATAATTAAACGATCCCTAATTATTTTGAAGGTCATTTGCGGTATTTCTGCTTTAAAAAGAGACACGTTCATATGTACATACATACATACATACTCGTATATACTATGAATATTTAACGAAAACAATAGGGGTTTGATCATTTATATCCTCAACAATATTCTCTGCCAACTATAATAATACGGGCTTTATTTCATTCTTTTTTTTTTTTTTGTAAAAAATCTTAATCAACTTCAATCATAAATTTCGTTATAATGAGAGAAGCAGAGAGAAAAATTAAATTAGACGACATTTATTCATTGGCCCGTATTTCTTATTTTTCGAAAACGGGCAATTAAAAGCCGTCATAGGGAATTCTGCGCATACTAAATCATAATAGTAATTGGCTAAGACGAAAGTTAGTGGCAGCAAGACAGCATCTTGAGTCACACAACCAGAAATTCAATTGTACATTATTCTTGAAAAATATAGTTTTCAAAGGATAAGTTGTTGTAAGTTACAGTAACAACTAGGCTTCCACAGTTGTAATTAAAGCATAAGAAATGGTTGTAAATGTTAAAAAGGAAATTCCGCTGACAAACTCTAAAATAATTATTCGAAGAATATACACCAATCAAAATTCGATGCAAAGTCCTGGCAGGCAAAAAAGCTAATCAGGAATGATCCAGCTCTTAAAAATAATTATGTTGATGCATGCAAGAGCTAGTTTGCATCTGCGGTTCAAAATTTTGTACATATTCGAGTATTTTGCTAATACTAGTATTATACACCATTATTAATGTACATTTACTAATCTTTTTTTCTTACACTCTAAAATCTTTACTTTAATTTAGAATCATATTACATTCCTTTTGAAAATTTCTTGCTGTTTAAAATTATATCGGTTTTTTAAGAAAAAACATAATCTGTCTAATTGTAAGCAAAAGTATCAATTTTCTATTGAAATTCTTTATTTTCACACAATTTTTAATACAGGATGTCTGGTAGCAGATTTATATTTTCAAACTTAAATAAAAAACGTAATAATTGACACAAAGTTTTATTAAGAGCATTGAACGATAAAATGAAAATGCGGATTTTATGTTTTAAAGAGTATGTCATCCAGATCCTTCAAATCCTTTTTTAAAATTTCATGAATAATCGCTATTGGAAGTCCCAGTTAGGCTGCTCTTTTCCGCATTGAAAGTCTCGGATTTTCACGTAAACTGCTTGGACTCTTTGAAGATCGACTCTGGGCCCTGGCCGTGGGCAATTCATAGCCGAAGCAGTTGCGCTGAATCTCTGCATCCACAAACGAATTAAATTTGCACTCGGTCTATTACTTATTCTCCGAATACCGAACTTTGAACAAAAATGTCGACGAGCAATTACGTAAGAATCATTACTCTTAAAAAATGTCTCCACAGCGAACGCGTGATGCTCACTCGACCACTGCGACCTCGTGACTGACAAATTCGCACAATCGATAATTCCAACGGCGTCACCCTCCCTTCGCACCGTTTGTTACTTTTTCAAATAATCGTATTTAAATATATAAATTTGCCACCAGACATCCTCTACTATATATATAGATGTGTAGATATTTATATATTTTTGTAAATATCGCTTAGCATTTATTAAGCGCTTATAAACTATTCCATCATTTGAATAAAATATACACAAGAATTGTTGTCAATGATGATGACGATGATGCTGCCGTTTGTTTATCGTAAATATCTCTATCAGCAACAATTCAATGAGAACCCATTGAATCCAATACAAACTGATGCCACAGCTTTTTGAACGCACGGCATTACATCTTGATATTGATTTATTTGAAGTGGTCGATGGTGAAGAACTCCGTACTATTTATTGTTGTTCTCCTGCTCTGTTAATGCCTTTTCAGCGTCTTGAAAATTACCAAAAAATGTTAAGAAAAAAAATTCCCCCTTTTGTATGTATGTTTGTATATACATATGTTTATTTATGTATTATTTACATATGTGCATGTATGCATACTGTTAAAAATTCAATAGAAATTTCGTTAACAACAAAGCCAACAACAGGAATTAGTAAAAGTTTTAGCCCAAAGCCTTTCATGGTGTTTCGTTTAAAAATGTACAGCAAGTACAGCAAGAAACGAAATAATCATTATTTATAGATTCTTTTCTTTTGTTAATTTCGAACATTGATAATTGCATAAGGAAGCAACTAAACTTTAAAGGGTGAAAAGATCCCTATCCTACCCACAAAAATATTTACTAATTATATTCAGCTTTAATAAGATTTTTAAATTGTCTTTTGCCGTCCTGATTTGCGAATTTGCAAAAATATTGTACAAGAAGAACAAGCTTTTGCCTCACCTTGTCGTAAATAATATTGAGCTTACATCAGGCTGCTCAAAATCTGAAATAGTCGGTAGTCAATGCTTTCAAAACATTAACCGTCATCGTCATCATTCTTTTCTCCTTTCCCAGTGCTCTTTTCGGCATCAAAAAAACCTACCGACATGTAAAAAGTCGAAAAGAAAATAATAAAATATTCAATTCAATATGCATGACATATCAGTGAATAAGTATTTGTCCATTGACGGACCGACTGTGGGAAAAAAATACCTCACATACACTGACGTCGAAACTTACACACATGGCCTCATATGAACCTAAACATTTTAAAAATCTCCATAAACTCAAGTGTTTTACAAGTGTAAATCAATGATTGTCTTTAAAATGAAAAAAGCAAAAAGAAAAAACTAGAAAATAAAAGTTCATTTGCTCGTTCAATCGTTCGATGGATCGTTCATTAAACGTTTTGTTATCGTTTTGACCGGTAGACACACCATGTTACCAACTTCTATAACTACTGCTTCTACATACAGCAACTACACAGCCAGTCACAGCAACAACATCACCATTACCATCGCCAACATTGTGACAACGAAAATGAGAAAAAAAAAAGTTTAAAAATATATTTGTATAAATAATGGCGATCGTTTAGATACTTAGACTCGTAACACAAAATGAAATCTAAAACAACAAAAATTGGACACGATACATGGATCCTCAGCAAACCAAGTTTAGTGTGTTACATGCAGAACACAATGAACAACATCAGCAACAAACAAAATAAAAACAAACAAACAAGAACAACAACATAAATGGACAGCAAAAGTAAAACAATTCATATTTAAATGATGTTGCTACCGCTTTGAGGTGGACATAGGCGTACACTATGCTCTCGACGTACGCCATTCTAACAGTAATAACTAACATGCTATTACCATCTATTGTTATTATTATTACTACTATTGACTGTTCATCAAATTGAGAGAGAGTTATAAATGTGGCTATTCATTCCTACACCCCGTTAGAAACGTTAATTATACTAACGGCGAAGTAGGTATGCTTTTAGGGTCATAGTGGCTGTTGCTCATATGACTCCAAGAATTTCGAATTTCCCTTTCGTTCTTACAAAATTTGAATGTTTACCGTAGTCTTTTGACTTACGACATACGATATGGACTTAATCTAACTAACTAATCCACCTCCCCTGGGTTTGAAAATGACAGACGAGACGACTCTTCGAGATCTGGCCAGAGATCTGACTTGAACTATTTTACAGTCTTTGGCTGTTTAAAAGCAGCCCATTTCTAGTCTGGCTCCACGGGCAACCGGATTGCCTGCATGACTTCGTTCTGAGTACGGACTTAATGAATGATGTACCGCCACTGATCTTGATTTGCAGCTTAGAGGACCAAGACTTCGTGTTTACCCTACGGCGGTTATGTCTTCAAGTCGAAAACTTGGTCGGAGGGTACTTCGTGTCGAGGTCAGAGTTGTGTTCCGGTTACTGTGGTTTGGATACGTTGTGGCTGTGGTTAATACCGAAAATTCACGCGGGAAGAATAATTATTTTTGTGTTCTGGACATATCGTCATTTTTATGACATTTGCCCTGATACGATTTTTACTAATATAGGTGATGTTGCCACTCAACAGTATTCACCGGAGGATGTTGTGGACTGTGTAGGTGGAAGTTTGCATGGGTACTCTATCTTCCGATAAGGTTACTTTATGGTTAAATGGAAGCCTCTATGTAAAATACCATAACGTAAAACCCTCTGATATGCGACCGGGTTTACACAGCCCAAAACACCTTAGCAAGGTGCATATCATAGGCAGGAATAACTACGATAAGGATTGCAACTTTTGTGTACTTTGTAAATCACTAGTTGCCTTCCATAAGGACGGTGATGAACGACACAAATTCTTAAGGTGTTAAGAACACTGCCGGATTACGTCCCACGACCAGATGCCGACATAAACTTGAACACAATCTGTACCAAAGTTGAATACGGAGAAGTTCTCAAAATGCTCAATCCAATATAGCAGACGGCGAATATATAATAATAACCAATGCCCCTAGAAGTCAATAATCCTGATTATATGGGTGTCAATTGAAAGTATTTCCAAGAAGAACCGCTTATAGATTATAGCAATGTAGCGCGGCTGAAGTCAAAGAGACCAATTCAATTTTTTAAGCTGTGTTTAGTAGTAGTTTCTATAAATTATTTTACTTCGATGATGCTGCACAATACTGACGAAATCATTCTTTTCTCAAATATAAGGGCCAATATCCGAAACATGCTAAAGAGAAAAATATTTAACTAAACTCGACGTTTCTTTAAAATATTCCTAAGGGAGTGTAGTGCAGTGGTGTAAGGGCTGAGTAGTTAGCGGGTTGCCTCTACAACGGGAAGATCGATAGCTCCATGCCGAGTTAAAATAGACCTCATTTAGCTTAAAATATGTGGCAATATAATATCAAGGTGCAGCAAATCGGCTTTACAAATTCTCAAAAAACACGCAACTGCAGAGTTATGCTTGAATTAAGCTCTCTCTGGTTCTATCATTTTTACCCCCCGACCACACGAGCAATAAGTTTGTCAATTATTGCCGTGGCAACTATTAAATTTTATTGCCAACACAAGATGTCAACGTAATTGCTAGAAGATATTGCTGAGCAATAATCTCAAACACAAGCTGTCAAATTCAATTGAAATTATATGTTTTTCGTAAAAATCAAAATATTTTAACAAAGTTGAATTAAAAAATTTTTTTAAATAAAAGTTAAATTTATTAAAAGAATAAAGCTGAAGTATTGTTTATTTTTATTATTATTAGTACTTTTTGTTTGTTTTGAAATATGTACGTGTTCGCTACCTCTAAATACATTGTTGAAAACTAGCAATTTGAGGTCGTTATTCTTCTGACGTTATTACTTGTATTAAGACACAAGAAATAGGTCGGCTAGCCGCGGGCTATCATTTCACAACCTGTCTATTCTCTACTCTATGCCGATCCAAATAGTTCCCGTGCAAAGCATCATATACGAGTATGTTATGCCATGTCCGCAGTACTAGTTCCAGCAAAACAAAAATTTCAAAACATCCGAAAACTTTACAAAAATTTTAATTCAAAAATACACAATGTTATTCAAGGGACTCTATCCTTGTATGGTTAGTATATTAACTGAAATTATTTAGATGAGACGAAAATTCTAAAAATAGAAATATGTATATGTAATAAAAAGTAAAGTCATGGATGGTTATGTTTTTGTTTATAGATTTTTGGTTTTGTGTTCCGTGTTCAACTTCAATTCTCGATTTATAAGTTGAATTTTGAACATAAGAATCTTGAATTTGTAGTCAGAAATTAGGAAAAATCCACTGTTGTAGTTCATCAAGCATTAGCTCAGTAAGCATTAGCGAAATAGTACTATATGGATATGCTTTCCTCCTCAGTTATTGAGAATATCATAAAGTATTTAATAATACATTTCACATATTTTTTCGGTAAAAAGTACAATTTTAAAATTAGAATCATATGTTGTATGGTTAGGTTATGGCGAGTTTAAACGTACTTTTTTATATACTGTTCGGAGTCTAATTGAAATAATTTTAGTTTATCTAACTGGCATCGGAACTTGGATAAATAAGTGTTCATTAAAAAAGGCTCCAGTGTATTTAAAGGTGTAAATAGTGCGTCGTCGTTTTTGTCGTTCCAATTGTATGATTGTTTCTTGGCAAGTATTACAAGGGTTTAAGATCTGCGGTAGGTAATCAATTTTTATGCAGCATATGCACACTTTACCAACGTACACATACATACGTAAGTGGTAAGTAAATGTATGTAAAAGTGATCATATGTTTGTGTATAAGTATGTACATATGAACAAGCCATACATACGTACATAAGCATTTTGATTTCGTAACAAATTTGTATCTTCTTTATAATTTTTTTCGGAGTTTTCTCTTGTTCTGTTTTTAGTCCATAATTGTATTTGTAAATATTGATTTTGGTTTAAACGGAAATTCTTATTAAAATACTGAGTGTGTTTTTCTTTTTCAAGTCATATATAAATCTATTCCATAAAACCAATTTCTTTTTATTTTTAAATTGAAATATTTTTCAAGTGAGCAAATTCGATGTACTGAATATATCGACTGTTGTACTGCTCATTAAATTCCACAGGTGTCCGGTAAAAAATTTTACGGAAATATACATATGATATTTGTTTTATAAAAATCATTTTAATAATGTACTGACTTATTGACAGTAATTTCAAAAAAAAAAAATTTTTTTTTTTGGTGTAGGGTAGGAGTCGCTTTTCTAAATTTCTCTTTATATCTGTGGCATTTGCAGTCGGGTTTTAAAGAATGTATATTAATGTTTTTGTCTCGAGAGAGAAACCCAATATTCTGCATCAATGGCTGTTGACTTCCAGTATCCCCTTCTAGTATTTATCTACCAGATCTCTGTTTCTACCACCCTTATTTACGCCTCTAATATTAGGAAATAAAAGCTCGTAAAAAACAATAAAGTTTTGCTAAGCAAGTAATTCGATAATTCCAGCAGAACAGTCGATATTTGTAGTCTGGTCTACAGCTAACTATGATGTAACGAAATCGTGTCTATTTGTATAAGCTTCTAACTTCTCTATCCCGTTCGCTTCCAAACAAATACAAATGCTATTTACAATCACGGCAATCATTCATGTGAATGGCTTGATACTAAAGTGATCTCTAATAATCACTCCAAAATCTTTTGCTAGACACAATCGAATTAACAGAGCCTCCATGCTTCCAGTTCTATACACAATGGAAGCATTGCAGTGCTCAGAGGGTGGCGATGGCACGATGGATGGTAGTCTGCACGTTGACTACACAACCAAAAAACAGACCTGGGTTCAACCCCAGTTTCAGACAAAAAAATTTTAAAATAAAAATAAACATCTCGCAATTTTCTGATGTGCTTTAGTGTGTCTTTGTGTGTTAGTTGTTGATAGCAATCCACAATCACATCAGAACGCCCTCCTTCGTCGGTATTGTGTAGCACCGGCGAAGTAAAATAATAATAAAAATGGCTACTAAACCAAAGCTTCAGCACTGCTACGAGTATAAAAACAAAAGAACGTGCGAAAGCAGAGCTGCAAAATAATTAATTAAGCTTCACCTCCTTTCGTTTCTCCTACTATCCCTTTCCTATAGTTCCAGCACAATGCTTCGCATGTGTAGGAGTCATCTCCTGAGTGCTGGTCCTAGATAAAAAAAAAAAAAAAAAAAAAAAAGCAAAATAATCGAAGTTCCAGGATAGTAGGAAAATAACTTCATTTGATTTTGCTAAACGTAATTATTTTTCACAGCTTACTCATGCCATTTACAAAACACCGAGCGTTTTCTTCATGTAATATATGAATCTTCCAAGGCGGTCACCGATGACCGCCATAATTTTTCTAAGCTGGAGAACCGCCAAAAATACAGCCATATTGAATCACGTCGAAATGTGATTGATTTAAATTTCAAACATATTGTTATGTTTTACCCTTTTTAAAACGTATATTTTTCTTGATTTCGTGATTGCAAAATAAAACAACGAATTATTACGTTTTACCTTTTAACATGTGTATTCTTTTATTTACTACAATTTACAATTAAGTTTGTTAAGTTTTTATCTAGTTGTCCTTTTTCTTAATAATTTCTTCACGATCCTACTTTAATTGAATAATGTTCACAATCTATAGTTTACTTTCAGGCACTTAATTTAAATGTTCGCTTCACGAGTGTTTTTTTAGAACTGCATAATGATTGCTCACAATCTGCCTTATTTATACTCCACACATTTGCCACTAGAGTCTGTTAGAACATTCTATTTTTGTCTAGCATTTTAGACATTTGCGTACAATATTCCAGGGATCCTTCAATATGAATTTACATATGTATTTGTGCGATAATTATCTTTATCTTTATCTTTTGCTTATGTTATGTTGCTTTTGTTGCATTAGTGTGAATGGATGCTTGTCATTCTATTGAATTGATTACTGTTGTGCTTTGCATAAGTGTGGTAGTATTTGAGTTTTTTGTTTGTTTATTGTGTTGTCAGTCGCTGAAAATCTGGTACGTTCTAATGAAATACGTTTATACGAGGGTGATTTACAAATTGCTGTTAATAATTGTATTTCAGTAACAGTATTTTTTTAGCTTAATTTTTTAATTTAGTATAATTAAATTTGAAAATGTTTCTGCTGGAATTATCGTATTACTTCCTTAGTAAACATCTATAGTTTTTTCGCGAACTTTAATTTTCTGATAATATGTGCATTAGACTGTATATTATGTATATGGTTGCAATTTGCCAATTGTTTTGAAGGCAAATGCACAGGAAAAATTTTTTTTAAAAAAATACAAGTATTTTCTATTTGTACTCGTATAATTCAAATTATAAAAATTTGGACAAAAACAATCTGTGAACTTTGACAAAATAAGTAAAGTGAGATTTGAAAATGATTTTGTTTATTGTTCTTTTACGTCATTCTTTGGATTTTAAAAAATTTATAAATTTGGTATAACTAAGCCTACATTTCTGTAATTTAATAGCAATTTCTACTCAAATCTCTATTCAAATGTTCAATAAAATACAATTTTAAACTGAATTTTTGTACGTATTACATTGATATCTATTTACAAATACGTATTGGTCGTAGGGGAGGCTTTAGACGATATCTGAACATAATTTTTCATAAAATTGTGTGCTTAAATTTATATCTGTTATAGCAAATGCTAATAAATTTAAAAAATACCTCTTAAATTATGTGTAAAACAGAAAGCGTTTAATTTGACCTAAAATTTGTCATCATTCATTTATTCATTCATTCTATTTTAATGAACAACATGAGCAATCGACAACAAAACAAGCGTAGAAACTTAATTTAAAATTTTTGTTAAAAATTAGATTGGAATTTTTAGCTGTCAAAGTCAACGTTGTTTGTTGTGAAGAATGTCCAATTTTAAAATGATCCCAATCAAATATTCCCCGTTTTAAGACTTTAATGTTTGGCGTGTGTGACGGGGGGACATATAGCCAACCACCCACACAATAAAAAAAAATTTATTGTACATTTAGTGATCGTTTTGTTGTCATTAACAGGGTCGTCATAAATAAAAGACGATTACCGCAGCAAATAAAATTTATTAATCCGAAAGTTTTACGTACGAGTGTGTACATAAACATCAACATACATACATATATACATATCGCGCCTTTGGTGCAATACCGTAGTAATTCAAAAAATCGTGAACTGAGAAAAATGCATTTGAAGTTTTGAGCCATCTTTTTTATAGTAAAACTTTAGTAAACCACAAAAGTTATTTTTTTACAAGTTTTTAAATAAAGAGGCATGTTTTGTAATCTTTTCTGTTTGTAAATTTCTTGTCACAGAGGAAATATTTCATTATTGCAAATAAATATTGTTGAAAATAGCTGGAGGCAACAAAGACATTTGTAGCTGTAGAATCTGAACAGTTAGAGATAGAACCATAATCTTTTTTCCTTTAGATATATATTTCCCCAAAGATCATTTCTGCATACCCAGCTCAAAAAATTAAAATTTTGAGTTACTACGGT
This sequence comes from Dexiosoma caninum, assembly GCA_963924685.1. NCBI lineage: Eukaryota > Metazoa > Arthropoda > Insecta > Diptera > Tachinidae > Dexiosoma > Dexiosoma caninum. The sequence continues at coordinate 50,277,566 of OZ004728.1, read as the reverse complement.
ATTGCACCAAAGGCTCGATATGCACATCATTATCTTCCCTGTAGAAAGTGTAGGACCAAGTGTCTTGAAGTCAACACTTTAGTCTATTGGTTTTGGTGACATTTTGATGACATTGTTAAGGAATAGTCTACACTTTTTATTTTATCTTTGAAGAGAAGAGAACGTATCTTTCTCTTTACACAAGATATATTTATACCAGATAGACTCGTCTCAATTTGCTATAATTTGTCAAAATCAATCGGTCATCATCAGGACACTTGCAGTGAACTCGCGAAAACCTGTACGTGAACACTTATTTTTACATTGACGTGAACAAAGTCTAACAGTTGTAAAAATATTTGATGAAAAATCTATCCTTCGAAGGGGTTGATTTATAGTTTTAATTTGGTTTTATAAGAATTGCAAAATCAATTTAGTTTCCGTTATTTTAGATGTGAAACATTTTAATATGAAATTATATAATTTTAAACATCTGATTTGTTTAAATTGCTTTTGTTTTTTTAGAACAGTTAATATACATACATACATACAAACATATGTATGTAAATATAGCAAAAAATTTTGCAAGTTTTAATTTCTTTTTATATTTATTTGGTAGAAGTTAATACTCATTGTGGGACTGAGCAGTTGCCCTTTTTCTTAATTTCTCTCTTTTTTTTCTTGGACCGGCACTCACTTGATTTAAATTTTCCCACGTTAAAAGTGACAGGAAAGACCTCTGCGGGTAGTCCATTCCACATAAGTGCTGTTCGGCCAAAAAACGAATTTTCTCTGTAATGCGTAGTGCGGTTCGCTGCCAAGTTGACCACAAATGGATGCGCTCATAATTATAAATGCGTCTTGCGCGTGAATGACCGGGTTTCGGGAACAAGTTCCCTGATTTCATAAAAACACATCCCATTAAAGTAACGATAGAACAACGAAACGCACCCCACGTTGCGACGATGCTCAAGAGAGTCAGAAACATTCACAAATTTGAAAACGTGAACACCCATGGTTTTTTTCTAATCAAGACAAAGTAACTAGATTCTGCGAAAAACTCACTGAGCTGTCGAGACTACCTGGTGTAAACATGCCTTGTATTTAAAGCTGCAATATAATATTTTATTGTCTCATTTAATAGCGGTTGCTGTCAGTTCCCACAAGAACTACCTACTATTCTATTGAATACATGGAGCAACGATAGAAATAGACTTTTAATGATACGGCCATGTTAAATGTCTATAGTAAATTGCATTGCATGCGGTATAACAAGTCACTACTACTGATGACTAGGTTAAGTTACGTTAGGTGGCGAACCGTACCCGTAGGAGAACTATTGATGACTAAGTCAGTACCAAATTAGTACAGTTTTACTATTGTCTTTTCCTGCAGGGTTAAGAGGTTAAGGTTAAGACCCTGAATCACTATCCTACACTATAGCACGATCCACTCACAGGGGAATGAAACAGAAGTCTGACCGAATTTAAAAAATCGGTTCAAAATGGCGTTGTAAGTGCAATACTGTTATACAAATAATTTAATATATAATTAAAAACAAACAGATAATTTAATATATAATTAAAAACTATTTTTTTATTAATTATTTATTAAATTATCTGCGTCCGTTTTTTTAATTTATTCTTGGCTAATATAGCATCAAAATTATCATTTTAAAGACATTTTCAGCTGAGACCTTTCCATTGGATAATTGCCTTAACAATGTTTGCTTAGTTCTAATTTAACTCAGCTATAGATTTTTTTCTTCGACCAGTACTCTGAGGATATCCCTTACGCATGGAGCGCATTGCTGTGGAACTCGTTGGAAAGGGAAAAGAGATGGGCGGTAAACTAATAGAAAGATGCAGAGTTTAATTCTGCAGTTGCGCGTTTTTTATTTAGTTTTTATTTTGACAATTTATAAAACAAAAGTGCTGTGCTGCGTCTTTGGTGTTGTGTTGACGCATTAATATTAATCTAAAGACATTTTTTTATTTTCCGATTTTTATTGCTGCAATAACGACGAAGGAGGCCGCTGTTAGCCTAGAGATATCAGAAAAATATTTTGCCAGAATGGGAGATTGACCACACGATCTTCTGGTTGCAGAGTCAACGCGCTAACTATCTACATAGCCAACAGCATTAATTTTTAAAGCAGCAGTTACAACGCGCTGTGTTAAGAAGGCGCATTAGTTTTTCTAACTATATCATTCCCAGATCTTAAATTGTTCAAATAGAGATGAATGAACACGCTGCGATTTTGAAACCAATTGTTTCAATGTTGCTACTTCAGCTAACACCAACATTTACATTAATTTCTTACTAATTATTTTTCTAAACAAGTTTGTTCGAAATACTCTAAGCATACTGTAAATTATTTATGTACATCACGCGGTTATTTACTTTTAATCTGGAGAAGTAGTCATTGATATGTAACCATTGCGTTTCCACTAAATTTAATTAAATTTTAAAGTTCAAATTTCAATTTAACAAACATGTTAAATGAGTAATTAATTGCAGGCGCCCAAATAAAAATCATTCAAAAAATAAAACGCCATTCTAATTGTCACATCAGGGAGTAGACTCGGTTCTAACAGCAGCATCCAAAAAAACACAATAATCTTCACCAGCAACGTTATCAGCCTACCTCCACCTTCATAAGCTATCGGTTCAGCAATCATACCTTCATACTTTGCGCACAGAAAACAAAATATCGTGTAAAACAAAAACTGTTTGGCCATAGAAACATAATACAAATTTCATGAAAATGTATCGAATCTCCACAGCCAATAATTTGTATCACGGGGGTAAAAGTAAAAAACAAATATTAGTCCAGTTAAAATGGTACTAATTGTAAATAACAGCGTTTAGAAAAATTATAAAACGTGTAAATGTAATTAGCACATGTGAGGAGGAAACAATAAATTCATAAGTTTATGTTCATTGTTGAACATTTTCTCTTCTTCGAAGAACAGATGCTATGCAGGCAGACATTCCACAAGCTTTAATTTCTATGGTGTTGGCTAGTTGCGAACGTGGGTTCTTGTTGACGTTTTCTCAATGGTTCAACTGTGAATATGTTAATGTTGATAAATGAATATATGAATGTATATATATATATATATATATATATGTATATGCAGTGGCGGCCAAAAAAGGGCACCGTTAACAGTTACTTGAGTATTTTTATACATTTTAATTGCACTATGATGGAATGTAATCGGTATTTTTGGAGCAAAAGTATAATTTTGAATACATGCCGATGCTGATACCGAATTATAAAGTCTAAGTGTCATTTTTAGTTACAGCAAACACACAATCTTGTAATAATAAGAGTAATAAAATGAACGACACAATCAGCAAAAATCGATAAAAAAATTTTTCTTAAAACAAGTTTGTTATTTAAACGTTTATATGAAATAATTCATAACGTAATAACCTTTTCAAAAAAATTTAAGACCGTGAAGGAATGCCAGCAATGTATAATTTATTGGTTTAGCATTCGCCAAACGAAGCAAGACCAAGTTCCGCACATATACAAAAACTTTTATATATTGAATTATTGCAGTTATCAACGTCGACGTCGATACAAAATTGTATCATTAATGCATTTTTTGCACATGTTGTGAAGTAAAATCGAAGGTATTTGTAGAATACTGTTGCCGTTCTGCACATTTGTTTTCTTAGATTAGTTCTCAGAGGATATTCCATGGGTATTCAATGTATGGCACCGGAACTAATTCGAAAGAACTATCGTAGAGAAGGAACAAGTGATGAAGTGATAGAACAAGACATTGAGCTTAACTCTAAAGTTGCACATTCTCAACAATTTTAAAAGATGACTTCCCGCTTCTCTGGTGTTAATTAAACGCATTAATTCTCTAAAGGTACAGGACAGCCATTTTATTTATTTTTTTACTTGGCTGACGCTTTATTGCTCAAATACCGACGAAGGAGGGCGGTATTAGACACAATACATATTTAACCGAGGATCTTCTGGTTGCAGTGACAACCCAGAATTCAGAAGTAGTTTTTTCTTTGTATGGGAGATGGCACACAAATATTCGTGTCAAATATCAATGTATATAAAAAAATACTTATACTGCAAAGTACTAAAAACGGTTGCTATTTTATCCCCTATACATATCCTCCTATGTTCAAATTTCCGAATAATGCAGTAACATGTTTGAGACTTTCTTAAAAAGAGCTTCACACAATAACACAAGATTTTCTTTAGACTTAGTGAGACCGAAATCAAATGACAATTGCTACGATTGTCAAAAAAAATCGTATGCAAAACCATCTCATTAAATTTTTTAAATATTTCTGTTTTGATTTAATTTTTTTTTTCGTTTTTGTGTATTTTTTTACCTTTTATTACGCCTACAAACAAGTCCGCTGCCGATTAGTTATTATTCTTTTGTTCGCATGCATAAAAATCAGAGCTGTTAAATTTCGATTACGATTAGGAATCAATTAGATTACATTTTAAAAAGAATTTTACTGATTATATAATTCTCTTTTAAACAATTTCTGATTACTAATTGATTAAGATTACTAATAATCGAAAAATAATCTCAATTACTGGAAATTACGATAAAATAATCAAAAAGGTTGGGGATTCCATACTGTACCATCTTTTGGCACAAATAATGGATTCACACTTATATCAGCCGGTAGCACCTCTATTCCACCGACAACCTGATTTTCATTATAAAGGTCGGAATTATATTCAGATGTTTCCGATACATAACTTTCTTCTGGCGAGTAATTGTCTTCGCTATTGGAAAAATCGTCCTCTGTCAGAAAGTTTAAAAATTACTTTTAATTGCTCGTCGGTAAGATATTTTGGTCTAGTCATTTTATAATTATAAATCACAAAATAATACGTACATTGCATGCAGTTTATAACAATATTAAAAATATATAACTGAATATGTTAATAATTTCTTAAACAAAAAACATCTAATTTTATAAATTTCTTTAGAACTTTTTCAAAATAAAATAATGTAAATTCAAAATTTTTTAAAATAATCAAAAAGAATCAAAAGTAATTGGATTATTTTTTGATTACTTTTGATTCTTTTTGATTATTTTGTTGTAATTTCAAGTAATTCAAATTACTTTTCCATTATTAGTATCAGTGTATCATCAGTGAGAGTGAGAAGTGAAGTGCTAAGAATTTTTTTTTAGTTCAAAAATAATATAATAAACAATATAAATTAAACAACAACATATAGCATACCAAATACCGCTAGTTTTTATTTTATGTTGTTTTTGCTCTGCTTTACTTGCTGTATATTTTTCTTTTTTTACCCAGCAAACAAAAATTAACAATAAATAAATAAATAAATAAATAATAAATGAGCCATGATGGCTTAAATATAAGCCCTAGTCGTTCAAGTGTTCCCGAAAGGAATATATACGTAACAACGAAATCGGATGAAGGTAAAACTCGTTCAAGCAACAACTTAATGAAGAGTGTGGACAACAGTAATTACGTTTCCATTAAAACACCCAAGCGAACACAATCAGAGTCAGATTGCTCGCGATCTAAAGAGGATCCAAAAACATCATTCGCAGCCTTAAAAACGCCCTTAGACGGTACATTGCCTCCGAATTCGGATAAGGAAAAGGCAGAAACCGGTATGGACAGGTACGTAATAGTGACGAAAAGGAAACGTAGCCCGAAATCGGCCAACATCGCATCTCAATATAAGGTAGCTAGAGACTCGGAAACCGCTAGCGTTGCTACTCAAAACCGATTTGCAATTCTGGGTAATGACGATAACGTCCCTACGACCTCGGGTAAATCCCCAAAACCACCTCCAATATATCTAAGACAGGCAAGCTCGAACATTATAATAAAAAATTTAATAGAAACTATCGGTGAGAACTCTTTTTACACCGTGCCGGTAAGACGCGGTAAAATGAGTGAAACGAAAATTCAGGTCCTAACAGAAGACAATTATCGAAAAGTTGTAAAGACGTTTGAGGAAACAAAAAAAAAGCTTTTACACTTATCAGCTTAAAAGTGAAAAAGGCCTTCAAGTGATCATAAAAGGTGTTGACCCCAGTGTTGCTACAAAGGAAATAAAGGACAGCCTGGAGAGTCTAGGCTTTAAGGTAAAAAATGTAATAAACTTAATAAATAAAGAAAAGGTACCACAGCCCATCTTTCGTGTCGAACTTGAGCTAGATAAAAAAAAATTAAAGAAGGGTGAAGTTCACTCAATATACAACGTGAGATATCTGTTGCATCGTAGGGTGACAATAGAGGAACCTTACAAGAGATCAGGACCTGTGCAATGCCAAAACTGCCAAGAATTTGGCCATAGTAAGACATACTGCAAGCTACATGCTGTCTGTGTAGTGTGTGGCGACCTACATAGTACAGCAAATTGCAAAAAGCCAAAAGGTGACCCGAAGGCCAAAAAATGCAGCAACTGTGGCGAAAACCATACCGCAAATTATAGAGGGTGCAGAGTCTACTCTCTCGTTAGAAGCTCGTCAAACCAGATACGAAATGTTGCTTCCCGAACACAAGAACAGCTCGTTACCAATGATTACCCTCAGCTGCCGACATCAAATAATCAACAAATTTCATATGCGAACATTCTAAAAGCAAATTCAGCCACGCCTCTAACGCGCAGTGCCCTGAAGACAAACAATAACACCACAAACATCAGCTCCAAGCCTACAGTGCAGCCACAACCCATAAATTCCAGCCAAATGGAAGCCAAAATAGAAATGTTGGTGCAAAGAGTTCAAAATTTCGTTAATACCATGTTGTCAATGATGCAAACACTGATAAATATGCAAACTGCGCTTTTGCAGGCTGTAACAAAAAGTCCATGAACTGCCTAAGGTTATGTTTCTGGAACGTTAACGGCATACGCCAACAAAAAAACGAACTTGAGCACTTCCTAGCGGATCAACAAATCGATGTTATGCTCATTGCCGAAACTCATTTAACACCTAGAAGTGTTTTTAAGGTAATAGTCTATACATTTTATGACGCCAAAGATCCCCGTTGTAGAGCATGTGGGGCTCAGCTATATTAATAAAGAACAGAATAAAGCACTACTTAGTGGGTGCAGTCAGCAAAGACTATCTTCAAGCAACTTCGATCTGTCTTGAAGAATTTTTCAAAGGCTTAGTTATATCGTCAATTTACTCGCCTCCGCGGTTTTCAATTGCTGAGGATCAGTACTCTGAATTCTTTAAATCGTTGGGCAATAGTTTGCTAGCTGCTGGCGACTTTAATGCAAAGCACACGTATTGGGGATCACGCCTGATTACCCCAAAAGGTCGCGTTTTATACAACGTAGTTTCCAAAATGTGTTTGACGGTCGCCTCAAGCGGACAACCAACATATTGGCCAACTGATCGTAACAAAATACCTGATGTCATAGATTTCGCAATCACAAAGGGCATTGCAGCTAAATCCATTCTTGTTGAATCTTCTGTTGACTTATCATCAGATCATTCACCAACTATAATTACAATATCACTCTCACAAAACTCACACGCGACTGAGATAGCTGAAAAAATAAAAACATACACAAATTGGTTGAAATTTCGCAAATACCTTGCTACTCACTGCTGTCAAAACGTATTACTTCGTACACCAAACGATGTAGATGGATCTCTTACACAATTGGACGAAAGTCTCAAGCTGGCGGCACAGCACGCTATTATTAATTCACGCAAAATTAGGCAAGATAAAATTTGCTCCACAGACATCGAATTATTATTAACTGAAAAAAGAAGAGCTCGAAGAGAGTGGCAGCTTCATAGATCCCCTCAACTCAAAAGAAAACTAATAGAGTGTACCAAAAAGCTAAGAGAGATGTTACAATCCAAAAAAACTGATTATTTAAATGAGTATCTTAAAGGTATTGATGCAACACCGCAATCCGATCATTCACTATGGCGTGCTACCAGATATCTCAAAAGACAGGTTATTCGTAAACCTCCATTTCGAACCCCAACTGGGGATTGGGCAAGAAACGACACAGAAAAAGGCAAGTTGTTCGTTGAGCACTTAAAAAATGTTTTCACCACCAATGCACCAAGCGACCCTGAAGAACTTCCATCGATAGTTACGGATGCAGCAGTTTCGATAAAGTTTAAATTGAAAGACGTCGAAGAAGCTATCGCTAACTTGAACCCTAAAAAATCTCCTGGCATCGATAAAATTAGCAACAAGATGCTCCAAGAGCTCCCAACTACAGTAGTTAAAAGAATTCTCCACATCTTCAACGCGATATTGTACATTGAATACTTTCCATCTAAATGGAAGATATCACTAATAACTATGATACCTAAGCCAGGTAAAGACCACACCAGAGTTGAGTCCTACAGGCCAATTAGCCTTTTGCCAAATTTATCTAAGCTTTTTGAAAAATTATTAGTTATCAAGTTAAATAAAATCATTAGCGAAAAGCGCTGCATTCCAGACCATCAGTTTGGCTTTCGAAGTAAACACAGCACAACTGAGCAAACACATAGACTTGTGAATGTTATAAAGCATACCCTAGAAGAAAAAAAGTACTGCTCAGCCCTCTTTATCGATGTTTCCCAAGCTTTTGAAAAAGTGTGGCATAAGGGATTAATATATAAACTGACCCAGTACCTTCCTGAAAATTTTGTAAGCTACTGGAAACTTACCTGCTTTGTCGCAAATTTATTTTAAAACAAGGTGATTGGCTGTCATCACCGCAGCCGATTGAAGGTGGAGTTCCCCAAGGCAGCATATTAGGTCCATTGCTGTACTTGATATACACTGCAGATTTGCCAACAGTCGCGAACATCCATACCTCAACTTTTGCCGATGATACAGCTTTCTTAAGCATTCACGAAAGTGCTGACGAAGCATCTCGTCGCCTACAGCACCAAACGTCGCAGCTGGAAAGCTGGCTAAAAAAATGGCGAATCAAAGTTAATGAGAATAAGTGCGTACATATAACCTTCACCCTGCGCAGAGACACATGTCCTCCTATTCTGATCAACAACCAGTTAATACCTCAACGTTTGGTGGTCAAGTATCTAGGGATGCACATTGATAGACGGCTAACATGGAAACAGCACATCGATGCAAAATTAACTCAAATGAAAATAAAAGCAACTCAACTAAATTGGCTTATTGGTCGAAATTCTGTGCTAAAACTGGACTGTAAGCTTTTGCTTTACAAAGCAATTTTAAAACCAATATGGAGCTATGGTATCCAGCTATGGGGCACTGCCTCAGCTTCCAATATAGAAAAAATTCAAAGGTGTCAAAACAAAATACTGAGAATGATAACAGATGCGCCGTGGTATATAAAAAATTCTAACATACACAAGGATTTAAATATTCCGACAGTCAAACAAGAGATAACAACATACGCAACGTCATACCTAACCAAACTCCAAGATCATCCAAATATACTAGCCCGAAATATTTTAAGCGAAAGAGGCTTCATTCGACTAAAAAGAAGGGATACTCTTTCCCTAGCCCGAACGTAGTAGACGCGGAAATAAAACTATACGAGCAATAAATAATTTTGTACAGCTAGGCTATACTTAATAATAATTAGCAATTAGTTCTTAAGATTTGAATACTTATTGTTAGTTCAATTGATTTTGAAGATTCAATAAATAATATATATTGTGTTAAAAAAAAAAATTATTAGTAATCGTAATCAATTAGTAATCGTGCGAAACTGAATATAATCGTAATTTAATCATTACTTCACCCTTCAAAAAAATGTAATGAAATTAGATATTATTATTACGATTAGTAATCATTATTCAACAGCTATAATAAAAATACAACCTTGATCCAATGAAAATTATAAACATTTAGAAATGTTTCTAAAAATAAGAAGTGTCGCACAAGTCAAATTTCCGTATTTTTGACAGAATTATACATATTTTTTCACACTATTATACGTTTTCATTAGATTTAATTTTTTTACAAGTCGTATTTTTCAGTAATATAGTGTGAAGCCCGCTTAAGGAGAGTAGAATGTAATTCAAATTCTATTTTTTTGTTTATTACCTCAGAAGATAGATAGGGTGGAAAAAGTATTCAGTTTTTACACGGCTATCTCCTAACATAGAAAATTTAAAGGCTTCACTTTAGTCGATTGAACTGGGCGAAGATAAGTCTGTCAGTCACAAAATGTTAACAACTTGTTCATTGAAGCCGAGTGAAAATAATCGTTCGGGCAATATAAAAGCAATTTGAGTTTTTTTTATTGTTGTTTTCAATATAAATAACCGAACGAGTATTTTCACTCACCTTCTATGAAGTGACAGTAGTAAATAATATATATTCTAAGCATTTTCCGTTACCAATTGATTAGACACGGAATATATGTATGTACATACAAATAAATTCCATTGACTTTCACTTGTAATGTAAATGAACCGTTCTCCACAACTCATTAACTTTCCTACATACGATTTATTTTCATAAGAATTTCTAATTTACAAATCAAACCTCTATACAGTAATAATGCCTCAGGTTCAAACAATAAATTCTGTTTTTCTTCTTGTTTTTGCTATTTTTATGTCAATGCACGAGTCCATTTATGTGCATACGCGCATTCACCCACCCATACACATATGCTACACTCAATAACATGGCTTTGAAGTGTTAATGAAGTTTCTGTGAAAAAATGTCAAAAAGGTGATAAAAAAAAAGGAGAAATAGAAATTTGTGTGCATATGGTTTAGCTCCCAATATGTATAGAAATATGCACCGACTTGACTCCTTTATTACTATTAATGTAATATAAATTCTGTTCGAGTCATAAACTCTTTTGTGATTAAAAGTCATATTTGAAGAGACCACAAGTTTATTACCTGTCAAGTCTGGAATTCAGAAAGAGAAATACATTGAGGCGGTCGGTTATATTCAGCACAAGTCTCAATTTACCACGTATGGCAAAAGGCCAAAACATGATATGAAACCAAATTTTCTTCAGACACAGTGGTCGTTTACAATTGGTACTAGCTCTACGCAGAACTGTATATACAATTCAGGGTATTTTGTTAAAAAAATTTGATAAATAATTTTTTAAGAAAGTTACTAGCTTACTTTAAATAAATTTAGAATCATTTAATCGTTAGTTTTCGATGCACATTTTGCCTTTGAAAATTCTGTTTAAGAAAATACTCATAATTTATGGGACTACTGTAATAATTACAACAACACTTTTGCACAAACTGACAGTACACAAATAGTAAATAACATGACACTCAAAACAACACACACATTCATATACGAGTACATATTCCTACACATGCAAACTTCTATGCCGGCAACTCAGTTAACTTGCAATAAATTTTAAGTTAGCTTTTTTACAACTGATGAAGTTAACTGAATATTTTAACATTTGGATGTCCTAGGGAGCAGTAAATTTTGCACTCTATATTACTTTTCAACTAACTTAAAGTTAGTTACTTAATAGTTAGTAGTTAGTTAATTTACTCTGTAATTAGATTACGCAGAAGCTAAACGTTTATCAGTCAGTTATAAGTTAGAAGTTAAAAGTTTATATTAATTGAGTTATCTTTATTTTTAAGAGATAACACTCAGGCAATAATTGGCCACTACTACGTGTAACCTTCTACGGGAAGGGGGTAGTGATGAAGTGGTAGACGCTGCTTTTTGTTGGTTTTTTATAATACTGTTACATCGCCTTTGATGTCAAGGAAACGCATTCTATTTTTAAAAATCCAATACAGTTGCGTTTTTTAAATGCTCATTCTGTACCTGCTCATTTAAGATAAATGCTTAACTTTTCTGTCATTTTGCTATTATTGTCGTAAAAAATATTAATGTTAGGTACACTTTGACTTAAAATCTATTATTAGCTGTCACTATTTTCTAAAACGCACTCTTACAAACATTTTTAGTCACTTTGAAGTTACAGTAGACTCGTGGTAGGGGAAACTAATTCGTGCAAGGTCTATTCCCTCAACCCAGACTGTCCCCTGCAATCGAGATTGAAAACAAGAATATAGCAAATGAAAAAAAATGTTTTTATTACTACTGTGGCATGTACAAGTAATATGTACAGTTACAGCATGTTTGCAGAACACGACAAAACTGAATCGCGGATGGGCGATACGTGGGCGACTACGTAAAAAATTGAGTCCACAGAACACGACGCGATTTTGTCGTGCCACTTACGTTGCATCGCGCAAATGTCTAAATCTAGTAACGTCGTAATGTTAACAACATGTTAACAAATGATTTTTGTTTATTTTTTTCCATATAAAATTCTACTTTCAAGTTGAAAATAAAATAGCACAGCTGAGTTTAGTAAACAAAACAATTAATAATTTTTTGCTGTGATTTGTGTTTCAAAAAAATTTTGTTTTGTGATTTACGATAAATAAACATTTGTTTAAAAATAAAAACATACATCCATACATACATTCTTACGCGCAGTGAATTGTGTTCAATAAATTAAAATGTACGTAATAAGCGGTCAATTGATTGACCGTAATTTATGATAAAAGTGCATGTATAATAAAATTTTTTATAATTTTAATCCAGACAAAATGTTTTTATGTATGGTATGTATGTGTTAACTACATATGTATGTACATATATTAATATTTCATTCGCGTTTAATAAAATATATTAATATACATACATACATATATATGTTTATACATATGTACATATAGTTAACTCTTTTTTGCTGAATTTTCCATTTGAAAAAACAGTTTATATATTTGATTTTTATATATATAAGTATGTATATATTTTCTTTTTTTCACAAATTCACTGCTGACGATTAGAAATTTTCAATCGCTCAGATCTGACGTTTTGCCGACAGTTATCGTGTTATATAAACCAAAAAATGTTGACAAGTGTTACGTTTTTTAACATAAACGTCCATAATCGCGATTTATAAACCAAAAAAGGAAAAACGCTCAAATGTTAGCGTTTATTATCGGCGAGTCGTGTTCTGGCTGTTAGTATTTTAAATAAGTAATATTATTTTAAGTAGTCCAACGTAGTACGTTGTTTTTTCTTAGCTTCCAGTGATTTTTGCGCAGCAATATACATATCTGATATTTTTGAGAACAATGATGTATTCGAGCGATTTAGTGTTGTTTTCGGTTCAATCGATTGTTTTGTCGAAAATTTGAATGGCTTCAGCTGCCTTAATTGTTTTTTCTTTTTGTTGTTTGTTTCGTCATGCTCGATGTCATAAAAATCTACAACAACCTGGTCCGCGTGATCGATAATGTCGTCAACATCATAAGTCTAATCGTCATCTTTATTTGTCCATAGCTTTAGTTCATCAATAAATCATTTCATAGTGAACAATCAAAAGCATACGTTATTATCTCCAACTTATTTCCACTCACGCCCTGAATTGCTCTTATTTTGTATCTAAAATATTAAACAAGGCAATAGTAATGGATTTCTTTTTCTGTATAATAACTATAATATTCATACGCACATGATTTTTGCTTTCTTTACTTCACTCTACCCCGAGTCTACTGTATTTCCATACAAAAAGTAAAAGTTAGTCGCTTAAGAAAAACGTTGTGTGAATTTTCAACAAACATTACACAAACGTGCAACAGCACGTTTCACATTTAGCAGCATATTTGACTTTTTGCAAAGTTGATTATGCTGCTAAGTCAAAATTACAGTATATAAGTTGTACATACATACAAAAGTATGTATATAAATTAATAAAATATTTTGATGTATGAAAAGGAGGATAAATCTAATAATTTAAATTTCGATAACTCAAGCAACAGCAGTTTCATAGATATTGAAATAACTCGAAGAGTTAATTAATCTACTTGGAGCCAATGTACCGTCTTTCGACAATGTCTTCAAAAGCTTCAAAAGGGAAGAAAAATATTGATATGTAAAGTAAACAAACAATTGACGAAAGGAGAAACAAAAGGAAAACAACGCATTAACAAAGCAAATAAAATAACTATTCAAAATATACAAATTTTGATTTGAGGAAATTCTGCACTACATTATAGCTAACTTCTAGTTCGTCTATAAGAGTGAATTATAAATCGGTTTTATTTGTAGTCGCCTTTCAATTTTCCCGCAGGGTTAAGACTTTCCTGAAGCAATTCATACACGATACAACCGTTGGCACAATTTGAAGAAGTTGTATTGAGAACACCGTGCACCGTTCGTGTCGCTGTTGCACAATCTCTCACGTAGTAACTAAGTGTATTATTGTTATGACCAACCTGCAGTAAACATTAAATGCTTTAATATTATTGCGGACGAGACACAATGACAACTCAAGTGAATGTGTAATTTAATGGAATTTTACAATTCCATGCGAGAACTTTGAAATTACAAAAATTAAAAGTAATAAAAATAAACTAATTTCTTTATAAAAGTTACTAGTTATATACCAAAAAAGGTAAAAGTGATGGTTATTCTAGCTGCAACACCTTATCATTATAGCGGCAATATTTAATGGCATCTTCACTTCGTGAGAACTTGGTTACAAAATGATCTTGTACATGAAATCGCACATTAAATTCTATCGTTTGCATATAACATGGCTGTTAGTATGGTGATTAATTATTCAACATTTTTAAGAAACCTGTTTTCGAATATTTAAAGAACCGGTTACAGTTTTCCAAATTCTGTAAAAACCGGTGACCAGTTTTTTTTATTAAAAAATTTTGCATGTATATATTACGCTATGTTTATTTATTTCATTTCGAAAAGACCTAGCCTAATAGGCCATAATCGGTCCCACTATTTTACGCATTCTAGAATTTATTTAATTCTATTAGAGAAAAATTTTAACAATTCATATGCTATATAAAAAATATTGTAATAATGAAATTAAAAATAAAATTAATTTTTTTTTTTTTTTTTGTTAATACAAATTATTATTTCCTGGCGATGTTACCTATTTGCTAGCGAAATATTGAAAATAAATAATTAAAAAAAAAAACTTTATAAAAAAGACCATCGCTCAAAAAAAAAATATAATTATAAAATACAAATTTTAAATTTTTTAATTTTTTGGTTTTATTTATTTAGATTAAATTTTATCAAATGCAAAGTGAGAAATATTTATCTATGCTGAACACAAAATTTTCTATAAAAAGTCTGCTCATGTTGGTCAAGAGAAACAAATCGGAAAAAATTCGACTGGGCAGCTTTTTCATTTAAAAAGCCGACAGCCATAGCACAGAAAAAGCCGGTTCGAAGCCCGGTTAGAAAACTATGCTGATCCCTCTAGTTATTAGCAAAGTTGTGCCAACAGTTGTATAGTGTATGACATTTCTACACACACGAATATAAGAATATGAAAATTATGAAATATGATCTCAGTGATTGCAAAAATAAAAAACTAAAGGAAAATTGAGAAATTTAACATAAAACATAAAAACTTCACAGGAAAAAGCAAAACAAATAGTATAAATTGCAAAAAGTTAATTTTTGTTTGTACTTCATTTTCATAGTACATCGTCAAGTCAACGTTGCCACAAACGATATATCTCTTTAAAAAAAATATAGCAATCAGTTGGGGTTGCAAGCCATCCCTGAAACTTTGCGCTTAGTTTAACTCATTCAAAGGAAATTTGCAGCATTCGACAAGGTTTGTAAGTCCATAAAAATTAATGAGTTTCGAAAATAGCAATTAAAAAGCAAAAAAAAAATTTTTTTTTCTAAATATGTATTCAACATCAATGTCTTTCGAACCATTTTAGAGATTTTTGTCAAACTTGAAGCATCCTATATATTTTTTATGTATCTAAAAATCGGTGAATATATAAACCCGATTTGATGAAGACTTTTAAAGTCATCAGAAAATTACGATTTTTGTGAAATTTTTCGTCAATGATATCTCTCCAACCAATCACCCGATTTTAGGAGCATTCGACTCCCCTTTCTGAAGTTCAGAGCTGATTGGATTTTGCAATTGATCGGCTTAGTAGTTTAAAATTTATTACGTAAAGCAATATTTTATTTTCGAAATCTACTGAACCGAATCGGTTCATCGTCTCAGCAATTCTAAGTGAGCTCAATATATATTTAACGCGAGAAATTTTGTTCCGATTCCTTGCCGCATTAACCCGTAATTAATTTATGAGATAAGATATTTTCGACATTTTTCGTCAACGATATCTCGGAACAAATAACCCGAACGTTGCCGCGTTCTTAAGTTATGATATGTTTACACATATCCATACTGAAAATACTCAGAACCGATTTTTGATTATTGGTAAAATCAGTAATTTCCTTTAACGGGAAATTAAAAAATAGTCTTAAAGAACATGTACCCAATCGTAATGTTAATTTGGTTGCTTCAAAACCATAATCTTTGAAGAATGAAAACTTACGGAAGTGCATATTCATATATACACACATATATATGTATTTATCAACGTATTTGTAGCGCTACCGATTGTGTTTTGAACACAGGCATGGGTAATTTGACAATTATTCATTGGCAACACTGGTTACAAACGAAAAAAAAGTAACAACCAACAACGACAACAATAATAATATTGTAATAAAAGCGTATGTTTCATACGTACTGGGTTTAAAAACAATTGGGGTATTCACAAAATCTAGTATTTAGTCGTATTGTCGTAATATTGTAATATTTTACAATCGTTTAAAAATATTATTGTTGGTCCTCACACAAAAAAAAAATCGCAAAATAATAACACTTCATAAAGTATGTATACTGTAAGTAGTAGTAGAAACCGGCGCCGAAATGTTGAGTCGCCTTAGTGAAGCGGCTGATAATAATTGTAAGATGGAGCCATTAACGTCAGTAAAAATTATCTTAAATAGGAATGAAACTAAAAGATATACAGAGAGATACTGTGAAAATTTCAAGAAAATCGGTTCATTTCAAGTTCCACAAAGAATATATTGAATATCTTTAAAATGGAGCAAGTTTCGGTAATGCATAAAAATATTTATAAGTATACAAATGACATACACAACAGAATTTTAAAATTTACACTAAAACAAAAACACGAATTACTGAAACATTTTCAAAGTGAGATAGAATCAGTGAAAAGAAATTTAAGTAGACATTTTACTAGTATAGAAATGGAGGAGTTTTTACAATATGAGAGTACAATAACAATTTCATTTAATGAGAAAATTAAAAATATACATAAGGGGAAATTTGATTCTTTAAAGAATTTACAGAAGAGAGAACTAGGAATTAGATTGAACGACAAATGGAAACGAAAATATGCTTTAGCAGTTAAGAGGGAAGAATTTCCTATGTTGAGAATAATAGCAGATGGAGAAGATCTAGTTCAAACTAAACAGGATAATGAACAACAGGAGATTGCTAGAACTGGACTTACAACAATTATTGATAATCATTTGAATAGGATAAAATTAACGACTAGGGATAAATACATATTGGATAAAGTTAGGGAAACTGAAATATTTTTAAAAAAGAATAGAAATATATTAATTTTAAGGGCTGATAAGGGCAACACTACTGTGGCCGTTGAGAAACAGGATTATAATATACGAATTAATGATATAGTAGGAGATACTTCAAAATATTTTTTACTTAGTAAGGATCCCACAAATAGATTACAGAAAATTAATAATGAAATTGTTCCCGAACTAAATAAGGATAATATTATTAGAAATTTAGAGAGGAATAGATTAAAGACTAATGTTGCTATAGCACCTAAACTATATGGTTTACCGAAAATCCATAAGGAAAATTGCCCATTAAGACCGATTTGCTGTTTTGTGAATTCTCCATCATATACATTATGTAGATATATGGTTGATATATTGAAGAGAATTACAGAACATTCAATATATAATTTTAGGAATGCATTTGAATTTAAAAATAGATTAATGAATCAACATATAAATGTTGATGAAAAATTAGTTTCATTTGATGTAATATCGTTATTCCCTAGTATACCTGTTGATTTGGCAATAAATATTATAGACGAAAAGTGGGATATTATTGAGAAATATACTAGGATGAATAAAGGTTTATTTTTACGTATTTTAAAATTTTGTATAGAGGATAACAGATATTTTCAATATGATGGAACAGTATATTTACAGAAAAGGGGACTACCAATGGGATCTCCAGCTTCTTCTATAGTGGCTGATATTGTTATGGAAGTATTACTTGATAGTTGCATTGGGAAATTAAATATTAAACCTAGGATAATGACTAAATATGTAGATGATTTATTTTGTATTATTTCGGAGAGTGGGATACGTAATATGTTGGAGACATTGAATAACTTTAATGATAGTATAAAATTTACAAAGGAGAAGGAGTATAATTTCAGAATTTCTTATTTGGATACTGTAGTAATTAGAAAGGGTAATAATTTAATAATGGATTGGTAACAGAAACCAACATCATCGGGTAGGATTATTAATTACTACTCTAAACATAACAGGAGCATTATTATCAACACTGCCAGGAAATTTATATAAAATGTATTAAATATTAGTGACAGACAATTTCATTTTAAAAATAAGAGTAAGATTATGAATATATTTAAGGACAATGATTTTCCAGTTTGGCTAATTTATAGATTAATTAATCAACACAGATTTAGGAGTATAGATAATATTAACAATACAGATAATACTAGGACCTACAAATTACTTACTTATGTACCTGGAATAGCTCAACGTTTGAGAAAGTCAGGAATATATGATTCAGGGAAATATACAATTGCTTATAGGACATATAACACTTTAAACAGATTGTTTAGTAAGACTAAAGATAGGATACAGAAATTCGATATGTCTAATTTAATTTATAAGATACTTTGTGGTGGGAATGACAATGAGGATTGTGATAAGATATATATAGGTACAACTAAAAATAAATTAAAAACTAGGATTGCAGGACACAGGTCTGATCAAAAATATAGGGATATAAATTCTCAAAAAACAGCATTATCTTCGCACTGTTCTAGATTGAATCACTATCCAAACTTTGAGAATGTATCAGTATTGGGCACTGAAAATAATTATAAACGTAGATATATGTTAGAAATGTTACATATAATTAATACACCAATTACCAACAGAATTAATTTTAAGGCAGATACAGCAAATGTTGCTCAAAATTATAGACATTTAGATAGAGATTAAATATATTATAATTGTATTTGCAGTTTTTATTTTTATACATAGAATTACATTTAGAGACAGAACAAAAATTGTTAGAACTATAAATATATAGGTTATTATTAAAAAGATATAAACAAAAGATTTTTATTATTATTATTATTATCATTATTATTATTGTAATTATTGCTTTTAAATATTTTATTATATGTAACATATTCGTAAAAATGTATTTTGGATTTGGTTCAAAAACAAATTTCAATACAAAATCGAATATTTATACCTATTTCAAATCCAGAATATATTTTTATGAATATGACTTTAAATATTTTTATGAATATGGCTGTTAATATTTTTATTTTGAATTTTCATTGACACAAACTTTTCCTATATTGTGAATTTTAAAAAATATTTTTTCATTATAAACAAAAACCAATTTTCCTGAAGAAGCTACACAAAGGAGTAGCGAAATATTGAATCGGAATAAATATTAAATATATTGAAAAGACCTTAAGCTTAAATAATTAGTGTTATTAATATAAAAATAGGTCAAAAATTTAGAAAAATAATTATATATAAGATTATTCACCATTGCATTCATACTACCTCACTTGCACGAAAAACGTTAATTTTTGACATGCCTTAATACAAAGTATTATAGGGTTTTTTTTTTCTTTTTAGGAGTTTTTCATTTCATATGACGATATGTACATTCTTAGGAATATCAAATTCTGAAATTAGTAATGCTTAAATTCAGTTATAAGTAATAAAAAAAAATAACATTATTTTTGTTACTTTTTCCTGAATTGCCAAACTCAAGCCGCCGCGAAATTTTTGTAACTAGCCGCCGTTCACTAAATAAGTTGGCAGAGATCTATAACAGCAGCTGTTAATGTTTTTCAAATAACATATTAAATTATAATGGGTTGCTGACAACAGTCATATTTTTTCGTGTTATTATTTTACAAATTACAACTTAATGACTACCTTGTGAATACCCCAAATAAGTATAAATTTAATTACCACCACAACCCAGCAAAATAGTGAAAGAGAAAAATAAACAAGAACAATATAGCCATAAACCCAAGTCAATTGTAAAAAAAGTGAACGACACCAATGCTTTAACAACCAACCAACCAACCAACACCACCTTCACCGCCTGTCAAACCATTCTTTCTACGTTTGCGAATGTTTATGCATGCACTCGTATATATATATGTAAGTACATACATACATTCATACATACATACATATGTAGGCATAAACCACATTACAATCCATTCCTTTTGTATTTACATAAGTCC
The DNA here is from genome assembly GCA_963924685.1 of Dexiosoma caninum. Taxonomy (NCBI): domain Eukaryota; kingdom Metazoa; phylum Arthropoda; class Insecta; order Diptera; family Tachinidae; genus Dexiosoma; species Dexiosoma caninum. The sequence continues at coordinate 50,257,172 of OZ004728.1, read as the reverse complement.
ATAGTACATATGAATGTATTGTATGTCATACATACTTATATACGTACATATATATTTTTTACTCCATACTCTCTTTTCAAATTCCAACTAATGCCGCAAATGTTAAACAAAACATGCACACAATAATATTATTATTATTGTGCAACAACAACAAAGCGATAATAACAATAAAAAAAATTGAGAAAAAATATACACAACATTCAGGACTGCAGATTTTTATTATGCACTCTTTATGATGTTCATAGTATGTAAGTACATACATATACATTGCATACAGTCGAATCTCCCTTCAACGGACATTTCATTTGTTTTTGTTCGATGTTTTCATGCCATAACTTACAAATAAGCTTGACAAAACTCTTTTTAATTTGCTGGTCTTAAAATCAAGGCTCGGTTAATAGTTAAATGAAATATCTGATGACTCAATATATGAAATTGATCTTATAGCGTTTGTGAAATGCCAAGGTGAATATACTTTCATCGTTTGACTAACATTTTCAAGATGTTAATGCGAAGAGACACCAAACTATGATGTAGGAATATTTATTGTAATAATTCATAAAACTCACAAGTACTCATGAAACAATTTAAACTTTTATTATATATGCATATTAAATATCTTTTGTTAATGAACCCAAATGAATTGTTTATATATTTATTTATTTAATAAAAGAATTACCATCATACTGACCATATAGTCAAATTTCACTGACTAAAAATTGTAGTTTTCTCTTGTCCGGACAGCGCCATATACGGAATCATGTCAATGGTCCCTTCGGTGTCCATTCAAGAGAAATTACACTGTAATGGCATTAAATTCATACATACTTGTACATAATGGGCCACTGAAGTTGTAAATATTTGCTGCTCACCCAAACTTCATAATTTTGTTATTCTTCATGTACATACCTCTTACAGGTTGTTGATGCCATTATCAGGAGTAGAGAAAACATGTCTTATTCTTTTCCGACAAATAATTAATCTTATTAACCCTTAAATATTTTATGTATTGGTATTAAAGAGTGAAAATTAATAGCATTCCATTAAATCTGGTATGTTCCCTACGTATGTAACGCATAGCATAGTTGGAACTAGTTCGAAAATTACAGTGTAGAGAAGAGACAGTTGATAAGATGGAGAGCTTAATTCATGGCTGACACTTCAGACTCCAACTCTGCTGTACAAATTTTCAAAAACACGCAACTGCAGAGTTGTATAATAATTAAGCTCTATCTATACTCCACAACAACCGGTGCACGCATTCCATTCGTAGGAGACATCTCTTTCTAAGTTTTTTTTTTGGCATTTTAAATAACCGCTTATTTTGGATTTGAAAACTTCGATATAATAAACTGCACACGAAAGAAAAGGACTGATTCAAAAGCAATTATTTTGTTAAAAAAGGGTGCCAAACTCCAAAAGCATATTTATCATACAAAAGGCATGAAAAGATTGCCCAGGTAATCAATGTGTCCTTCAAGGAGAATAAAAATAAACGAGCAATGTAGCAGATATCTCCAGAAAAAGTCCTATTATACCCTATAAACTGTTCCATTAATATATTTGTTCGCCTTAGAATCGGTCACTGCAAACTTACCCACCAACATCTTCTTGATAGAACTCACTCAGCTGTTTGCACCACATATCAATGTAGCTCATATACTTGATGATCGCCCTAATTACAATTCATCCAAAACACACATTTTCGGATGCAATACGCCCACTGATCTCTTAGACACATCGACCCCTGTGCGCGAAATTATCGTATGTTACAAAAACTAAATTTCACAGGAGAGCGTTTTTATTCGTCTTTTTCTTATTTGCCTGACAGCAGTAACTGTTACATACGATATAATGTACATAGTGTTATCTCCATAACTATAACAATTATCGCTATAATACTTTATCTGCAGATGAATTAATGGAATTAGAACCATTTTGCATAAAAAAGTCGATTTCGAAAAAAGTGTAACATACGATAATTTCGCGCACAGGGGTCGACATGTGTGATAAAAATATTAAATAAATATACAAATTTATAACTACAAATTGTTTACAAAACTTAATTTAAATGTATATAACAACCATAGAGTCGAAAGCCCCAGATGCTAGTACTCTTTTTTTTTGGTATTCGTTATTATAATTCAATTAAATAAATAAATAAATAAAAAAAAGTCCTGCAAAACTAAATTACAAGAAAAAATTAATTATAAAAATAATAATATATATCACTACCAAGGTATATTTATATTATAACTAGCTTCGCCCGCGGCTTCGGTCACGTTCTTATCTCCATCGGTTAGATGGTTTCAGAGAGGCTTATATTACCCCCTACGTCGGCTCCTGCTCCTATTTTTTAATGTATAGCCTAAGTGTCCTTTTAGATTCAGAAATATGATAGTTTTTATGAGTCATATTATACCCCGTACCACCCCTCGTGTTCCCGTTTTTACAAAAAATATGTAGCGTATGTATCTATCTAGACGCAGACCTATCCATGTTTATAATTTCATTAAAATCGGTTAGATATTTTCTGACAAGCCTAGCGTATGTTTTAAATTTCATTTCAAGTCATTAAAATCTTAATATTTTTCTGATGTGCATTATTGTGCCTTTGTGTTAATTGTTGTCGGAAAGTTTCAGTGGCGAAGGCATAGTCACTGGTCACTGAACAGTGACGGCTTCAGCTGTATCCAATCCACAGGCACGTCAGAGAGCGCCCTCCTTCGTCGGTATTGAGTAGCATCATCGGCGATTAATAAAAATGGCTACTAGTCTCCAATCGGAGTCCCGTAGGCATTCCAGATACTGTATATAGTTCCTTCCGAAAATCAGTGACACACCTAGTGCTCCAGTATCTCCTCCTCTTTCTTGCATGCCCTGCATGTGGTGTCCACTGCCAAACCCTTACGCACCAGATGTGACCTCATCTCCGTGTGAGCCATTATTATATGAACCTGCCTCCTGTGTGTTGCCCTCTTCAGACTTATTATCTGCCTTGACTTCTGCTGATTAACTTCGCCCCAAAGTATTTGGCAGTATTTTACTAAACAACTTTTGTTTGAGTTCTGTCCTGAGCCTGGAAAAAATCTAACATTCTGCAGCGTAACGCTATACAAAATTTATCCTATACTTGCAAGCCTCTTCATTCCCTATTATACATTGATGTCCAGGTATTTATACTATCCACAGATCCGCACAGTATTCATCTTAATTTATCTCATCCTTACACTGAAGGACGTTTTTGAGACCTTACCTCGTTCTCCATTAAGACTTTGCGAACAGCTTTACTATCTGTAAAGATACGAACCGGAGCCTTTCACCATTTAATGCCTTCCATGACTGCCATACTGTCAGTCTGGACTTATCATCAGACACTCAGAACGCCATCCTTATATTACGACTCATGCCATAGAGCCCCTACTTGCTCGGTCACCATTCTCCGATCCGTTTGTGTAACTGTCGGTTCTCGAAAGTTAGTGTGTATATAGCTGGTTGGGATCTGTCACACATTTCTGGGCTGGCATTACCACATGGTAAGATATCCACTATTCCGTGGAGTATGGTCCGTCACCGTATGCTCCGCTACCAGCCATTCTCCCGTCGTCATCAGACTTTGGGTACATATTTACATTAATTTGATTAAACTTTGACCTCAGCACAAGATCAACAGCAACTGCAGTCTGACCACTTATTTTTGCTTTTCAAATGGTCCTCTATCGAATTGTTTTAAGCAATGGGAAAATAAAAAAAAAGAAAAACTGTTGAAAACTGAAAACGAGTAACTATTATTGTTTTCGAATAGTTTGTTGAACTTAAACACACATACTCGTGCATACATTTCCTTACGAACGAAAGTAACCAGCTGCCAATCTCAGACGAAATGTAAATGTGTGCATAATCATATACATACGCATTTTGCTAAATGAAAGATAAATATTTGTACTTAAAAAATAATGTTGAAATATGCAAATAAAAGTTTAATATTTAAGCTTTAGACTGGCATCTTCTTATGCGACAATGCGCATCGTCGTACATGATCAAACACTTACGCATGCTCAGAAGAAACAATAAAGGAAATCAACAGCTAAATGAGGAAAATAAAAGATGAAACGAGGTGACGAGAAAAGTGTATAAATTAAACGAAACGTACTAGATGTTGAAAGGTTGTGGTTAAAATAAATAAATGGAAAATACGGGATAGAATACAGGCATACAACGTATATATTTACATATACACATAAGCATACTTATAAATTGTATAAATAAATACATACATATGTGTATGTAAGTAGTTTTACCATCTACGGTAATTATATACATACATTGTTTATTTATTCAAAAACAAGTAAAAAAAAACTTCATAATTAAAGAATATATTCAGATGCATACACAAAATTCCTAGCAATACTAATGCAAACACACACTAAACCAGAGACGAATAGGATTAAAAAATAAATAATACAGTTGTCATATGAACACACATATGTACATATGTACATATAACCAAGTTTCTTTCATTTCAAATTAATTTCTCTTTTGCAGAAAATATAACAATAGTTGGCCGCCCGGATTTTGTGAACAACAATTTCAAAATAGCTCTATATGCAAAAGAGACACAAAGATACCTGTGTTTCAACGATCATTGGAAACTAGTTGGAATGGTAAGTAAAAAAATATTATTAAAAAAAAAAACAAAAAGAATTTATATGTATATGTGTATGTATGTATGTATGTATTTCCAAAAGCCTTCGTATATTTTCCACACTCACAATATATCAAAATATTGCTTAAAACGGACAGACGGCCTCAAGACAGCGACTCATTTTGTATACGAGACTTTTGAATACGATATTTCGAGTGTTTTGTAAATAAACACTTCAGATGAATGTTTAGTGTCAAACTCAGACTATTCACGCAGACGCTCAAAAATCTTTACGAAATGAAATGGAAACATATTTAATTACCGATTTTAAGTCAATTCGATTTCAACTTTAGTAGCAGTCTACCTAATTTTTATGTGTAACGTGAAATTATTTCGACATACATACATACATATGTCAGTACGTACATACATACATATACATATACATATGTATAAGCATTTAAACATTTTTATTTACTTAAATACTTTCTATTTTTCTTTTTATTGCATTTCTTATATACAGAAAGAACTCCAAGATACCTGCTATTTCAACGAAGCAATTGTTCACGGTTATTTCGTGTTCCGATCTGTAGTCGATTCGCAGCGGCGCATCGGTTTCACGCAAAGAGGTAGAGCCGTCGGTCCCAAAAAAACTGTTAATGATGCTTGTTACATGTTCACCAAAATACCAACCGATCAATTTTTCCATCAACATACTCACTTTTCGGCACCTAAAACGAGAAGCACCACGACAAAACTACCAAATACGGAACACAATCACGCTCCCTACTCCACACATGTGGGCAGAGGTAGTGGAGGTGGGCGAACAAAAGCAAATCACTTGAAGACTCAACGTTATCCGGATGGTGACTCTATTTCGCATAATTATAGCGGTAGCGGCAGTGGCAGCGGTAGCGGTAGCGGTAATGGCAGTGGCAATATAAAGTTTCGAAAACAGCGTTACGGTAATAAGCAACGGCAGCAAAAACATAAACAAGAAATGCAGCAATCAATTCGTGGCCATAGCTATAATTTCAGCAATCCAAAAAATAGCAGTTACCTACATAGTTCTAGGAAAAATTTAGTCTTAAGTCAGCATACCATAAATAATCACACAAATAGAAAACATAATAAAAGCAACAATAACAATAATAATAGCAACAACAACAACAACAATAACCACCCGCCTCTAAACCATCAGGTCCGACATCATCACAATGATCCCAACAAAATTGCCAAAAGGCAACAACATGACCAAAAACTAAAAACAAAAATGCGTCCACATGTACGACCTACAATAGCACGAAGAACAACAACGACGACGATTTCTTTAACTACAGCGAATTCGAATATTTTAACAAAACTTCATCGGACACTGGACTCTAGATACACGGAAGTAAACCCAACCAATGTCGTTCCTACGACATCCACTGCAGCCACATCTGAGAGCCATGATGCAATGACTTCAACAGCAGTTGTTTCTAAGCGTAAAGGACGGCGAAGAAATGGTAATAAGTTACACAAGAACGCTCAACGAAATAAAATTGAAACTGAGGGAGAATATTCCTCAATTAGATCGACCGAGAGCGATAACGAAGATTATATAAAAAGCTCAACGGATTATACCTGGGTAACTAATGACATAATGTTCTCATCGATTAAGCCAACATCAGCAAGCTTGCCATCCTGGGAGACCTGGTATCCATCCTCATCGACTTCATACATCGAAGAAGATTCGGATTACTTTTCGGCCTCATCTGCCGCGGTTGCTGCTGCCTCCGTGACTGAGCCATTTGCAGATAAGCAGTCCTCCACAACTGTACAGCAACCATCATCAAAATATGGAATCAGTGAAAACAATTTGCCTTTGCGGACATCCATACCGCTTCCAACATCATTATTCTCAACTACTTTAACGGAAAATGGTATTGACGATCCCTTATCGCCAACAGCAACGCCAGACTTAGGAATGACAACAACAAATACCTCAACCTACACTCAAACGTATTTTTGGTCTAACAGCCTAAACGAAAATATGGAAGCGAATGTGGCAACTATCAATTTTGACAGGGAGTCTTTCAGTACCTACGCAACTCCCGAACTAGAAAGTACTCAAAATGTTTTTAAAACTGGTGAACCATTTCTCGACGATACAAATTTACTCAGTACACCGCAGGATTCTGGAAATGCAACAGCAGCAATTACACTACTCACCACTCCAGAAGATAATGAAAATTATGCTAATACGTATAGCTCTTCTTCTACAGATCCTACTGCCGAGAGTGACACCTCTACAGCGGAAGTGTCTTCTTCAAGCAATAACTACGATCGCAGTAGAGAAGCTGCAACGTCAACTGCAACATCATATACAAACAACTGTACCTCTATCGGAAGTAAATCAATGACTGATTGCTTGTTGGAAACTAAAACTACTGCAAGCGTTCCCAATAACCATAAACGCAAACATGGTGAAGCGACACCAACACTACATTCGGCACTAAACTATACTTTTTCCAAGGTAGAAGTAGCATCTAATGACACGACAACCTCTTCGTTAAACACAATACCCATAAGATACGAAAAAAACGCTATTTTCCCTGAAACTACATCAACTATGCCACATTCATCACCATCATCACGACCATCAGCGTTGTCGCACCCTTCAAACACTCTAGCACCAGTGAAATCACCGCAATATTTAATGCCTGCGGTGAAAAATATAAGTCGATCACTTGCCCGCGTAAAAACCGCTTTTTACCCTGACAACACAATGACATCAACAGCATCTGCTGTTAGTTCGACTCTGCTTTCAACAAAGTCACCAACACTTTCCTCTTTAACTACACGAAAATCATTGCGTAAATCAACTCAAAGACTGCTGGCTACACCGTTTCATCAGTTGACCTATGTGCGTGACAAAGCTGGTGACATTGACATCGACAATATCGATAATATAAGCATTTATCCCGATTTGCTCGATAATGATAACGACGAGCCCCTAATGAAACCCAGTACTAGTCGTTTGACAATGATCAGCGGGTATTTGCCCACCTCGGCAACGGCAATACTCCCCGAATCAATACGAATTGCTAAAATAAAAATAAATCGCGAACGTAAACGTATGTTGCGCTTGCGTAACGTTGCCAGCTACACGTAGCTGCCAACCATTCAACCAGTCGATTCTCGTCTCATACAATTCTAAGTCAAAATCTAAACAAATTCGTACATACATATATAATAACAAGAATTTCATAGAAACACCGTAAGTTAAAACTATTGTTTGTTCATTTGTTTATTTAAGATGCCTGGCCAAGACAGTTCGATATGAAAAATGTGAGGAATTCGTTTCAATCCATGACAATAACAGCACTCATACTCATAGACACATTCACAAACACATGCCCGCTTCCCTACAAATAATATTGGAGTACGTGGTGCATTTTAGCTGAAATGGACTGGTGACAACATGGTCCATTGTAATGCAGCCATGGACCATGACATTGAAAATACGACAAGTCTTCGTGCTTTTCTTCGTATTTACGATAACTCTGTTGCATTAAAATTACTCTATGAGGTGATCCGTGTAGTGGTCACATGGAATAGTTTTTGGGTTAGTTCGATGAGTTATATGGTCCAATCCTAGGACATCGTAATGTTAAATAAACCATGTTTACTCCATACATTTGGATTAGTCTTGGACTAGCCCTACTACTCTGTGGACTACACTATACATGCATGTGTGGAGTAGTCACATTATTTGCAGGGTTAATATACATACATACACACATACATACTATACCTACATACATACATACATACACACATTCATATGATCATAATTATGATCCTAACTTTGCAACGATCTTGATCTTGTTTTGTTCAAACGACAGAGCAATTAACAAATTCAATTAAAAAAATAAAACAAAATAATTATTAAATAAGTATTATGGGAATTTTTTATATATAAAACCTAAAAAAACTAAAACAAATGAATAACAATTCGCACACCAAACACCACTTCCAGTTGTTACATTTTTTATGAAATCTTAGAAAAAATCAAACAAATTAATTAATTAACAAATAATTCGTTTAATCAAATTTACAACTACATAAATTAAATCGAGACGAAAGCAACTAAAACCAAATCAAAGTTTATTCAAAGTTAAAACTACAGATAATTTATTAAATAAATTCCTATTAATTTCAATAATAGAAAACTAGAAACAAAACAAAAACAATTAATCTTGTGTAAAAACACCAACAACAACAATGTTTAAACAAAAAAACTATAAAACAAAAGCGGTAGCAAATAAAAACAATTTAGATTTCGTTTAGTTTTTACTATTAAATATAAAGAGAGAGCAGGAGAGAGATAGAAAAAATTAAAAAAAAAAAGACAAAAAGTTTATAAATGTAGATATAAAAACTAAACGCCTAAGCAGCTATTCATTTAATAAATCCGTCAACCATTCAATTTAGTATGGCAAAATTGCAACTACGATTTACACTTTGATTTTTGCATTCGACCATTCGACACACCTACCCTACAACAATCAACACACAGCAAACACATATTATTCACCTAAGATTTGAGCAACTTATTTGGAGTTAAATTTTTGGAATACTTTCCTACCCTAAAAATTGGTATGTTCATGACTTCTTAAGCAATTCTTTATCTGAATTCATTTTTAATGCCTTCTTAAATGCTAACAAGATTTTCACTTTTGAGATCATGAAAAACGCATTCAAGACTGGCGATTAATTCATGTGTCCAACTCGCAATTGTAATTAAATTTTTTTCCTTTGCGTTGTATTCATTACAATGTAAACGTAACCTAATCATAGGTTCTAAGCACTCGTTTAAATGACGAGTTGTTTTGTTAAATGTGAACAAGTGGCCGCCCTATGTTCAAATCATGTGTTCTACAACTAAGTTAAAACAGTTCATTTCCAATAGAACCTATGCATTAACTATTTCTTTTGCATGGCTACATATGTATGTACATACATACATACATACATACATACATACATATGTATATTGTGAAAAGGATTATCTGACTCTTATTGCTTGTAAATAAAGTAGTTTTCGTGAAAAAGTTCTCCAGCAATCTTTGATGAAACATTATTGCAAATGCCTTCAATAAGTTGCTCTCAGTTTTAAACAAACTATAAGAATAAATAAAAAACGAAAAAATTTTAATAAAAACAAACAAAGTAATTGAGATTGTTTAATGAGGAGGGACTTAATCGCATAGTAGCATCAACGTATGTATCCGTATTTAAACAATAATAAAATGATAATATGCGCTTAAGCAAATACTATACATTATGTACTTAAATGTATTTATTGGGAAAAAGAAATTATGTATTACCACTTAAGAAAAAAATCTAATAAAAACACAGAAACATTTGTATATTGCAATGCTTGAACACACACACACACACACACACACACACACATACTACATACCCAAATACAACAAGAGAAAAACAATAATTTAATAAGACATTTAACAACTTAATTGTAGACATTAATTAAAAAAATTTATTTTTAATATTTTTGTATTTACCTATAATGCGAAAAGGAAAACATTATATATAAAAAAATTTACCTTCTTTTAGTTAAAAATATCAATAAATAAATGCAAACGATGCACAGAGCATAAACTCTATGCTTTTATAGAAAAAAAGAAAATTAGGAAAACTAATCATTTAAACAGATTCACACACACACACACACGCACGCACGCACACTCTTACACACAACACGCAAATGAATATATGTATGTATATGTGCATGAACGTACATACATACATACATACATACATATGTACATGCATACATCCATAAAATGCAACATATAAATTTTATAATTAGTGCCTTTCGAACAAACAGAAACTTAAAAACAGGAAAGATAGTTAAAAAACCAAAAAAGTATAATAAAACAAAAATTACAACAAATTCGAATTGAATTGCACGTGCGTAAACACTTTTTATTAAAAATGTATTTTGGTTACGATTTCCTAAGAATACCAACACACACACACACACACACATAGCCAAACATGATATGATATGATAATATACCCAGCAACAAAATAGTCCGACATTGCCTGAATCAATTCCATTGACAATTCCAGAAATGTCTGATTTTATTCTTGGATACTTCGTATAGATTTCTGTCAGACTTTAAATATACGACGTATCAGACAGCTGTCTGTGGATTGCATACATACATATGTATCGAAAGGATTTTATTTATTTTACATACGTAACCGGTATGGCCGATACATTTCCGACTGATTTCATACAGATGTTTATTGTAAAGGAACTTTTAAATTTGACTTGCATTTTTAAAGACAAATAAAACAAAATTTAGTAGAGAAAACAAAACTGAAAAAAAGCTCTAAATTTGTCATATTCATTGACGGTGGTGGGTTAAAGATTAAAAATATTTGATGACGGCTTGTCAGATGTTGTCCAAGTGCTACTGAGAAACATTCAAAAAAGTCCCTTATTTTTACTGATCTTTTATTTCGATTTCAAGCAAAAATATTACATATAATTTGTATATATAGTATATGTATGTACATATCCCATATCATGGGGTGTATAGAAAGTCGTCCACTGCCATCTCCTTTAATTTGATACCGATATCATGCCGTATATACAAACAGTAAAAATTGTACATACATATGTATTTAGGTACTTACTATAAAGTACCAAAACCCACTTTTACCCCTTATGTGTTCGAAATTCAAAAAATGTTTCGAGAATTTTTGCAGAAGAAAATAATACAAAAAATAGTTTCTACTTCACTGCAATAGTTTAGAAGATATTCGGCGTGCAAAAAGGTAATAAATTTTGTTTTTAACCCTTTTACATAAATAGAAACCAAGTTTACCAAGTAACAAGGGTCAGCTTATTTTTTATCAGCAGTCGTATACTTTTAATCGCAGTTTTCCAGATGTAAAGATACCGATTTTTTCCCCTTTTTGCGTCCTTTCCATTCGAATTTTCAAAAATCCGTTCTTAGTGGATATATACATTAAAAGAAGTACCAAAGCAAATGCCAACGCTCTAGATATATCCGTTTGGGATGAGTCAGTCAGTAACGTTACTCTTTTTATATATTTATAGATGTATGTATAGTGAATTTAAAACAATAGATCTTCTTGGTCGTGGTGTTTGCTGGCCCAATAAAAAAGTATAATGAATAAATCAAATAAAAGTGAATTAGAAAAGTTTCAGTTTTGTTTTTGTCTATTAGGTATCTGGAAGAAAACTGTCGAGAATTCATAAGACATTCTCAAAGATTTTTGTAAGAAATCTGTACTATTAGTGGATTAGAATTGCATTCTTTTAGATATCTGTCAGAAAATAATACGAATGTTGGCGAATAAATCAGAATTTCGCACGAATTTTAATCAGATTTCTTTCAAATGTGTCGGCAAAAGAAGTCAGATTTTCCCTCGACATGTCTGTCAGAATTCGTGTTAACCACTTTATATATATCTTTCGGTCAGACGCCTCACATAATTCGTGTACGATTCTGAGTATTTTGTCCACGTTTTCTTCAGATAGCTGATAGACATCGGACTATTTTGCTGGCTGGGTATATTCTCAAAAACACGCTCCAGCAAACTACCCTGCCGGCAAATTGGTTCTTGACTACAAATAAAATTGACTTATAATTCACTTTCATTGTTTAACTACAAGCTACAATGTAATAAGGAATTTCCCAAATGCAAATGAGTTAGTGCAGTTAGGTATTTTATTTCCGTTTGATTCACTTTTATGCGTTGTTTCCTTTTTTCATTCAACAATAGTTTGAGATACTTTACATATTTATGTATATCAATATTTTCTTTTTCTTTAAAACATTGGCTTTAATTAACTTTTCGAGTTATTTAAATTTCAATGAAACTACTGTTATTTGAATTATCAAAATGTTAATTATTAATAAACTCATAAATAAAAATATGTTCTTCATTTATACTCGTACCAATACATACATCCGTACATATGTATGTACAAAAACTAAAATTCTGTTTCATTTATTTTTTATTGGAAAAACAGATTTCATAAGTTCACTAATTATATATTAACTTTTAACTTTTAGCCAAAAAAAAACCAATGTTCTATTGATTTTAAAGCTTTTAAAGTTAATTAACAAAAGGCAACTTATAACTTACTGATAAATAGTTAGATTCTGGGTGGTTATGATAGGTTAATTATAGGCTAACTTTTCGGTAACCAACTTTGTATTACTTGAAAAGTAAAACAGAGTCGAACAATTCACTACTTCCTAGGACATCGCAGTATTAAAATATGTTGTCGTTACTCCATTTAAAATAATATAAGCGCCAACCACAATCAGTTGTTAAAAAGTTAACTTAAAAGTAATTGCAAGTTAACTGAGTTGCCGACAGGGTAGCTAAACAGTACACACAGATACAGTCATTCTCAAGTTTGCAATTTTGAGAAATTAAGAGAATTACTGAGAAAACAAAAAACCAATACAAATTTGTAATTGATATAGTGATGCCAAGTTAGTGCTTTTCTAACCAGATTTAGGCAGTTTTAAGTCCACTTAAACGCGAAATACCTTTATTTTTGCCTTTTTCTTCTTCCTATTTAAATTTTTTCCGCAATTTTATTCTCTTACACAAATACAAAAGCTTTTATTTAACTTATCGTTCCTTAGTATGTTCCCAGTCAAATTTTCCAATTGTATTATGAACCATTTAACACCAATACCCGAACATTTTACATAAACATTTGCTTTAGATGTAATTTTTAATGGCATCATTCAGAATCCAATATGGCTGACATGTCAAACTGGCGGACCAACTATTTTTTATGCACTCTATTATAGGGATATCAAATGAAAGGAACTGCTGAGAAGAATGCGAAAAACTAAATGCTATCTTTCTTTGATTATAGCAGTGTTGAAACTTCGGTTTAGTAGCCATTTTTATTATTATTTTACTTCGCCGGTGCTACACAATACCGAGAAAGGAGGGCGTTCTGATGTGATTGTGGGTTACTATCAGCTGAAGCCGGTATTGTTCAGTGACCACTGACTATGCTTTCGCCACTGAAACCTTTCGACAACAACCGACACACTAATGCACATCAGAAAAATGCGAGATTATTTTTTATAATTTTTTTAGTCTGAAACTGGGGTTCTACCAGGTCTGTTTTTGTTTTGTAGTCAACGTGCAGACTACTGCAGCCACCGCCACCCTATTCTTGAGCCTAGCACTCTAGACATACTTTTCTTGTCAGACATTTTTGTCTGCATGCCAATCTGAACATCTTTACCAAATTTCATCGAATCAGTTAAACATTTAGGTGGACCAAAATTTTCCATATTTTTCAACACAACTTATACAGTCCAAATTTTACAGTCTGAAATATTTATATGTGTATGTATGTATATGTTTAATTGAACAAACGCAGTAATTTCGTTGAAATCGGTTAAGCCCTTTTAACAGCAATATATTTAGTTTATAAAATGACCGAAGCGCCACCTCCCGTATCAAATTGGTATTCAGAGTAAGTAGTCTACCTAGTTATATACACGGACTAAATTTCACCGAAATAGATACAATCGTTGTGAAGTTATGGAAGTTTTTGTACTAAAATTTCAAGTAAAAAAATTAGGTGACCGTGTTTCTTCGGCTGTAGGTCGGAAACTATTGAATTGATTCGGGTAAATTTCAATAGCAACCGATTCAGGTCTACTACTGACTGATTGACACTAAAACGAATTCTGTGGGATGTTTAGTTTGGCCGGACACTTGATTTCAATGGAGACACTGACAGAAGCACATGCCTCAATAAACTTCTCTATTCATCACATTTCTGAAAATATACATACGTATAAACTTTTTTCACAAATGAATATTAAAGAAATTTCACACGGAATGACAAACTTATATATACCCGTTACACTTAAAGTGAAGAGTATATGTATGTATGTATGTGCATATGTTTGTATGTATGAGAAGAGAAGAATTAGTTTATTCTCATTAAAAGCAGAGACGTAACAGAGATATGACGTAAATACATATTTTAATTACCCATTAAGATGGATGAATACAAATAGAGGTTATTTTTACCCATTAGGGTAACAAATATTTCATTTTGGTAATTTTTCCCACTGCAAAAGCACTGATCATGCTCATAAATACTACTAATAATACATTGACAGTTCCACATAACAAAATATGAGCAGGCATAGTATTCTTTTTCATTTTATCACATCTGAATAGCAGCGAATAAAGTAAATCTCCGCAATAATTAAAATATAAAAGAAGATAAAATCAAAATATATTCTTGTCTCTCATAAATGTATACGAAGAAACAGTAAAATCTAAAACGTTCTTATTCGTATTCATATACGAACGGTGAGTGAACATTTCGGTACTCTGAAAAAAATCATTCAGTATATTAGGATTCTCAAAGATTTTGTGGGTGTTTTTGTAGAAACTTTAAATATTTGTTCACCTTTTCAAAAATTTGGTTGAAGGTATACTGATGAGTAAGCACCAACGAAAAGTCCATATAGACTAGCTTAACCATACAACACGAATATATTTTTGAAAAATTTAATATATAGTCTTTTAATCCTATGCACCAGTTAGAAATTCTTGAATCAAGCATATTTTAGACTTTATTCGATCTCGATTTTTCTTAAATCAATCTGATTTTCGACTTATTTCAAGTACGAATTCGCGATTAAATCAACTTCGAAATTCTTTGATCAAACGCATTGTAGACTTGACTCGATATCAGTTTTTCTTAAATCAGTCTGGCTGTAGTGTTATTTCATTTTCGTCGTCGGGCTTAAAATATGGATACAATTAAATATTCATCAGTATCTAGATGACTGTTAAAAAAATGTATTTTTACTGACATGTTAACACTCATTTCTCCATTACACCATTAAATTTCTATAGCAATTCATTTTACAGTGCGAGCAAAATGTCACAGCTTTAAACTGGGGGAGATAGTGTCATTAAATTTCGAAATCTTATATATGTAGTTTAAGAAAGGATATGGAATGATATTTTTTCAAGGCACACTTTTGTTCAGGTGAAAATTCTATATCTTATTCTATATTCTATATATCTATCCATTTAGTTTGATACCAATATATGCAACTTAACAAGTAAATATTTAAAATAATTAGCCCTTTAAAAGGACAATGGAAATTAAAAACAAAGTATGCAGTTTGCCCTTTTGTGGACCTAGATTAATGAGCGTATAGAATTATTGTTGCCAAAAAGAAAAAATTCAAATTTTTCGCATAGTGTAATTAATATTTTTGTTTAATTGTATGTATTTTTTAACATTTCATGTACTACGCCAAATTCAAGTGAATATCGTATACTCGCCGATACGAATACAAATATTTGTAACATCACTAATCTATACCTAATAGGTGCAGCTACTAGATCAGCTAGAATTAAGCATATACTCGTAAAAGAACCGATACATAGGAACCTCGATCACACTATACTTTCATAACTTACTTACCATCTGATTGACCCACAATCACAGATGAAGTAACATTCAATTACAATTAAATTTAAATTAAATTAAAATAGGATTAGAAATTTGGCAGAGAAGTACTTACATTAAGAAAAATAAGTAATGGGTTAGGAGAAATCATTTAAGTTAGTGCTATGGTTGACAACTTCTATCTGAAAAAGCAGAAACAGAAAATAGTTTTCCATACAATTGATTTTGAAATTGTTTTTTTGCGCTTCTGCTTAGCTGCAAAACCTAGTTTTTTTCGCTTCTCTCCTCTTTATATCATTTCGCAAATATTTCAACGCGTTTTCTTTTTGTTCCTAGAATTGGCATTACCGAATCGGAGTGCCAAGCCCATTGCTAGACCATAATAACCACCCACTATACTCGTAGGTAACACACTGAGAAAAACGATAAATAAAATCCAAAATTTATGTTATATATAATTGAAAAAATTACTTAATTTACACAAATTAATAAATGACTTAATGTCATAAAACTTAAATTGTTGAATGTAAATCAGCTGACAGCAGCCGACCGCATCCTTTTATAATTAAAATGTTCAAACTGTGCAAAAAGAATGAAATCAATACTATTTTAAAATTATGTATATTATACTTTTTGATTGAATTGTTAAAATTATTTCAATGCATTGTATTTCGATTTATAAATTAGTTAAGTACAACATATACTTGTATAATACAATATTATTATAACAATAAACACTGAATTATGTTAAGTTTTGTAGATACGTTATTATTTATTTTTTACTACTAATAATTTTAATTACTTTTAGACATTTATTTCGCATTTCCATGTATCGCAATAGCACTGTAGATTACAGTAGAAAATCAACTCTATCATTTCAATTGTATTTATGTATAGTTCAAATACTAGTTATAGTTCTTTTTTTAATGCAAGGTTAGCAGAAAAATAAAACTAAATATACATATAGTACATATGTATAAATAAAATCAAAAAATATACATTCATATATTAAAACTATTTGCGCTCGGCCGAAACCACTAAAACTTCAAAACACGATAACACCCCTACCTACTCTATGTATTTTCCCCCAAAAGTTTATAATGAAAAAAAAAAAAAAAACCAAAAATTGCAAAACGTAAAACTATTATTATATGTATTTAATTAAATATTATTAAAATTATATGATAATTAGTACTGAAATTTGTTTATTGTAATTATTATTGGTTTAATGAAAACTTGACTTGAACCTATACACATACATACATACCTACAATATATGTACATACATATGTATGTATGGATACGATGTACATATGTGCATGTGTATGTACGTACACACACAGTATTAAAAACAACAAGAACATAAATAATTAACTAATTTATTATTAAATAAAATAATAAATAAAATAAAATAATAAACTGATTAGTATGTTCTCTTTTCATTTAAAATTTTTCTTTATTGAAATAATGATAATAGTGTAAAATTAACAACAACAAAAATAAGAAATTAATTAATTAAATAAATAAAACAATTGAGAAATATTAAAAGCCATAAAATATCTAAGAATGAATTTAAAAAAAGTAATATTTCATATTCAACATCTCAACAACAAAAAAATTATTAATAAAATTAATAAACAAAAACTATAAAATCCTTATCAACTTAAAATAAAATACAATATTTAAACAATGGCATTAATAAATGGGCTCTAAGTATTTTATTTAACATACATATAGGTATAGGCATGGTTTTCAAGGCAAGTTCATTTAGCATCAATTGCAAAAAGAAGAAAAATATTTTACTTAAGAAAAATCCTTTGCAAAATCTAATTACAGTTTTCATCACTCTATCGGGATATTTAAAAGTTATATTTTTATAAAGAGAAGTAATACTCTGATAATGATTGCCTACTACTAGGAAAGGCATAGTGAAAGAGATGACAGGAAAATTTCACTATCTTACATCTCTGCTTTTGCTCGTTCTTTCTTTATGGCAGTGTTATAGCGCCTCTGAAGTCAAGGACACGTATTAAATTTTAAAGCATTGTTTTAATAGCTATTTTGATTAATTATTATACTTCACCGATGCTACACAATACCGACGAAGGAGGGTGCTCTATTGTGCCTGTGGATTGGTATCAGCTGAAGCCGTAACTGTTCAGTAACCAGCCACACTAATGCACTTCAGAAAAAATGCGAAATGTTTTTATGACTTAGTCCGAAACTGGGTTCAAACCGAGGACCTTGCTTTTGTAGTCAACGTGCTAACTACTTCAGCCATAGCCACCATTTAATTTCCAAATGTCAATAAGTTTTTTATTATGATGGTTTTTTTCTTGGACCACTCCTCAGGATATGTCTCCTACCTATGCAATGCAAGCGCCGATTGTTTCCATTGTTTTACCAATTAATTTATCCTATATTATGCAATAAGTGGCTCAAGATTTTCAAATTTTATATTGCGCAAATTTAATGCTATAAGAAGTAAACATAAGCTATTGTACAATGTCGCCAACACATTTCTCAGTATATTGCACTTCTTTTAGATGCACAATAAAAACCAAAAACATTTTGTACAATTCGAAAAATTTAACAATTATATAGCAAATGTCGGGGCGGAGGCATTTTATATTTCATGCTCATTTAAGTACTAAGAAACTTTACAAACATTTTGAGCTCCAAAAAATACACAAATTCTCATGGAACTAAATCAATTCCTATAAAACTTTTAACTCTTGAAATGACAAAAACTGAAAACGCAGTTGTCAATAAAAAGTTGAAAAGTAAATTTTTGTAAAAATAATCGAAGCGAGTTAAGAAAATTTGCTACAAATACGTGCAAAATAAATGTAATTTTTTAATTTGTTCGAATTGGGTTCCAAAAAGTTGAGCTTTTAAAAGAGAGAGTAGAAGCGAATGAAATAGAGAGCACAGTTGACTGTACTGGTCATGATGCAATTACTGAGATTTTTTTAAAATAAAATAGCGATTGCAATAAAAAATTGCTTATAATTTCATGGTCACACAGTTGTCAGACAAAAAATTTATCTAAACCCAAAAAAATTGTATGTTTACACGGTTGTCTGATTATTGTATGCGAAAAGTTGCCAGATCCAATGTTAAACTTTGTCTATTAATATTTATGGACAGCGTTGCCAATAGAAATATTTATATCACAATGGTGTTACGGTCCGGTGCACTAAATTAAGCTCATCTGACAATAACAAATGACCGTACAATATCTAGCAATTACTTGTCAATGGCAAGTGCTTTTAGTGAAAATGTTGCCACACAAAAATTGTGAGTTCACACGGTTGTTAAAGATATATAAGACAATCGTGTGTACGTAGGTTAATATTTTACACAAAGCTAAAGCAACCGAAATTTTCGTGTATGAACGTGCAAGTGCAAAAGAAAATTGAAACCAGTTGAAATCATCTCATCATCATCATCGACTTCTAACAGCTTGTGGGATAATAAGTATTATTGACTTTTTAGATCCTACTTTCTGCATTCGGTTGAATATTTTTTCTTCTTTTTTTATACTTTATGCCTCATAAACAGAAATTTAAATTAAATATTATTATATTTGTTATCGGTTCTTCTACGCTTCGCGCACGCACTGCTTTTTCATTTTTAGGACTTTTCTTTATTTCCGTTGGCACCAAGTGTAATTTTATTACGAAATTCTTTCAAGTCTACCAAAAATGTTTTTGTACACAAAAATATTAACAGGAGATTCGTAAATCAACTGAAAAAGGTGTGTTTTTTTTAGTTACAGATTTGAAGAACCTTGTAGGCCAAATAACATTGGCGGTGACACAAAAAGATAGTCATCAAAAAGCTGTTACCAATTTGTTTTATCCCATTTCAGAAATGATATTATGCCATTAGCTACACAACTTGAGTCCAATGCCGAAATTTTATTTGATATTGCAAGTGGATGGATGACCCTGTTTCTGCCTTATATTAATTAGATCTGTGGAGAAGACTCTTGTTATGTTTTGCTATTATTTTTCTGTTAATTAAATGTTTTTTTATGAAAATACTATTATAAAATAAATTTGTATCAATTTCTAATAAAAGTAAATATTTTAAATTTCGTGCTCTATTCCGAAAATACGTGTAAAAAAATATAAAAATTGCAGAACTGTAATTGCACAATGTGAACACTAATGAAATTTAGAAGCATAATTTTTAAAAATTGCAGCTACAAAAATTGCAAATGTGAACGGAGACAAACTGAAACTACTTTTCAAACGTATTTGAATTCAAAGTAAATTATTTAGCATTCTCCAAATTAAAATTTTTTTTGAATTTTTCTTAATTATTAGAAACTTTTTCGCAATCATTGCCGTGATCGTACCTGTGAATATTTAAATTATACCAGTAGACGGTAGACGGCTACTTTGCTTAAATGCCTGCGCTGATTGTATTTCGTAGGCTGCTACATATAACTAACAGCTTAATATGTGAAACCTTTTACTTGGTTTTCTTCATTTTATGTATTTCATTTTCTTTGTCGGATTTCTTTAATTAAAACCAAAAGTCCCAAATCCTCGCTATTAAAATGTTTAATTTCGAATACAAGCAAACATTTGTTTCTTTTTTTCTGGTCGTTTATTTTAAGAAGCAGGTGCCATTCTTATTGGTGCGCGAGCATCTCGAATATTATTTTTAGATTTAAAACTGGCTTTTTAGCAGGAAATAATTATTGAAAGAATATGTTTTGTAAATTTGCCAGCATGAACGTACACATACGAGTATGTGTATGTGCTTATGTCGATTTACCAGAACCGTAAACATTCCAAAAGTTAAGGACTTTACACACACAAATGACACTTCATAGTTAAAAATATGTGTGTACATATACATATGTATGTGTGTATGTATGCTCATTTGCGTTATGTTTTCAATTTCACCGCCTATTGAACTAAATGCTTAATGTGCCAGCCGACCACACCATATTTGTCTATATTAAACAAAATGCAAAGAGTATTGATTGCGAAGTTGCCCGTAACTATACATAACAGCTCTGCCATATCAATATAAATAAAAATAAAAATTAAATGATGTTCGTTGCTAAGCACATCAGCGGAGAACGAGGACAAATTCAATAAATGTTTTTGCTTATTGTTTGAAATATTCTGTGGATGGTTTTTATTGAAAGAAAAGTCGCACAACGAGGGTGATAGGAGGAAACTTTCAACCTCTTCGAAACTTTCATACCGATTTTAAAGAAATTTAAAACATGGATATATCTGGATGGTATACCTTAAAAAAAAAACTGTCTATCCAATCGATTTTAACTACATTTAAAACATTGATAGAACTGTATATGGAACATATGTATATTTTCACAACTATGACCGTGTGTTGGGCAGCCGCGGCTAACAGGTTAATAACTGAATTCAAAACTCATTTTACGCAATAAATTGAGAAAATAATTTGTGTCAGTTTTTTTAGTGTAGTGAAATTTTTGTGCTTTAATTTTTGCCATTTCAATATAAAATACTAATGCATGTATATTAGGGTGGGTCAACAGGCGTATAGCAAAATCGAACTCTGCACAAAACTCTAAGAAAATTACCAGAAAAAAGTATGGGTCTAAATTCAAAACCTAGCTCCCTCCGAGAGACATCCGATGGCATGATGGACGGTAGTCTGCACGTTGACTACAAAACCAAAAACAGACCTGGGTTCAACCCCAGTTTTAGACTAAAATTTTAAAATAAAAATAAACATCTCGCATTTTTCTGATGTGCATTAGTGTGTCAGTTGTTGTCGCAAGGTTTCAGGAGCGAAGGCTTAGACACTGGTCACTGAACAATACCGGCTTCAGCTGATAGCAATCCACAATCACATCAGAACGCCCTCTTTCGCCGGTATTGTGTAGCACCGGCGAAGTAAAATAATAATGAAAATGGCTACTAAACCGAAGCTTCAGCACTGCTACGAGTATAAAAACAGAGAACGTGCGAAAGCAGAGCTGTAAAATAATTAATTAAGCTTCACCTCCTGTCGTTTCTCCAACTATCCCTTTCCTATAGTTCCAGCACAATGCTTCGCATGTGTAGGAGTCATCTCCTGAGTGCTGGTCCCAGATAAAAAAAAAGAAAAAAATTCCAAGCCCTAAAATTTTTCTAAAAGTTATTTTTGGTAAGAGTAGTCTTGTAGTGTATATTAAGAGCTTTAGAACAAAACTAAATTGGCTTCTTTGTAGCTAGCAATAGAACAGAAGATATTGGCTTTAGAAGTTGAAAAGTGTAATGATTTTGGAATTTTAGGGGAAATTGTAGCCCCTGTAAACCCACCGGGCTAAAAATTTCCATTTTTGGTTTCTTAGCGAGAATAACAAGTATTCTAAATTTTATTGACATCGGAGCAAACTAGAAAATGAATGATTGATTTGAATTGGAAATACCCAAATGTGAATTTGGATGTCTCTTGGCGGGAGCCTGGTTTTCATTTTAGACCCATACTTTCTTCTGGTAGTTTTCTTAGAATTTTGTGCAGAGTTCGATTTTGTTATACACCCAAACAAGTTGACCAACCGTAATGTACAAATCGCACACCTGATTCAAAAGTGACTCAACTCAAAATTTTAATTTTTCAGAAATCGCAAAATACTGTAAATAGTTAAAAACAAAATCTTTGGACCATTTAGTAGAAAATTCATACAGATTATGATCTAAAAAGTTATTTTTGTTATGGATAAACAAGTATATTGTGTTTAGTTTAAGCACCGAGATCGAATCAAGTCTAAAATGCTTTTGATTCAATAATTTCAAAGTTTATTTAATCGCGAAGCCGTATTTGAAATAACCCGAAAACCAGATTGATTTCACGAGATCGAATCAAGTGTAAAATGTGTTTGATTCAGGAATTCCTAACCTGTGCATTGGATTAAAAAGCTTTATTTAATTTTTCAAACATATATATTTGTTATATGGTTAAGATAGGCTATATGTACTTTTCGTTGGTGCATATACCAACTCATCAGTAAACTTTTAACCAAATTTTTAAAAAATTTAAAAATCTTTTATGTTTATGCAAAAAAACGTTGAGAATAAAAAATTACAAAATAGAATTCCGTACTTAATTTATAACTTTTTTTCTTGATTAAGGAATTTTGTACTCACTTTAGGAATTTGCAATATTGTATCCCTCAAGTAATCTCATCTCGTCATACCGCCGAAGGAGGTCGCTCTGATGTGTATGTTGATTGGTATCAGCTGAAGTCGATACTGTTCAGTGACCAGTTTGCGACACTGAAACCTTCCGCAAACAACCGACACAAAGACACTCTAATGTACATCAGAAAAAATGCGAATTTGAGCAAAAAAAAAAAATGTCGGCAGGTTGACATGACAAATAAAATGGCTTCCCTCTGCGGAAATGCAGAGGTGTGCAGAATTAAGCTCTATCTTCCTCCCACGTTCACCTCCTTTCTATTCTTTACACTATTCCTCTCTCTATCTAGTTCCAGTGCAATGCATTGTATATGTAGGCGATTTCCCCTGAAAATATAAATATAAGAAACCGAATAAACTACGGCCCGCACGAGCCGATGTGTCCACCACTGATTTAAAGCATGATAATAAAATTATTAATTTAATTAAAAAAATCTTAACGCTCAATTAATAAGAGCGATTTTGAGATTTTATACAATTAAACTTCCGCAGTGGTCGGACCCTACAAATCCTGAATATCCTGAATATTTCCTATTTCAATTTAAAGACCTACATTTAAAAAAAGCCAGAATTTATACATATTTGAATGTTTTTTTTCTCGAGTCCATAGAGAAGAAACCGTGTGAATAAACCAAAAGCGAGAAAATATCTAAATAAGTTGCAATTTACCGCTAACAAGTTGCGTCTTAAATATCGAGCCACAATAGAATGATTATAATTTGTTTTTTTAAATTCGTTAATTCTCAAGCAGTCGCCTCATCTCATAAAATATCAGCGCTGTGAAATCTAACAATACGATTTTACAGCATATGTACATATGTAAAGATTGAAAGAAAAGCCTTCCGCTGGAAAATTTGGGTTATGGCGCCTACGATAATAGTTTACAACAAAACAAATAATTCGTATGCCTATTATTATCCAATGTCGTGGTCAAGTGGGTTCCCTTAACTTGATGCGTATACACATACAAACTTCTTTTAGCATTATATGTGCGTACCCCGTACGAAGCCTGGACCAAGTGTCTCCAAGTCAACACTTTTCTCGATTGCTTTTGGTGTAATTTTGATGACATTGTCAAGCAATCGTCTACACTTTTTATTTTGTCTTTTATTTGTTGTTGTCTCATTTTATTGTGTTGGAAATATTTGCGGTTACTCTCAGTTTCACACAAGAACTACTTACTACCCTATTGAGTACATAAGACCAACGTCAGTAGTAAATTTTCAATGCCATGCACATGTTAAATGTCTATAGTATACTATGTCTAATGTCTATATATACTACGACTACTATATATACTACTACTACTATACATACTTCTACTGGGTTATAACAAGTCCCTAGTACTGCAGACTAAGTCAGCAGCAAGTCAGTACAGTTGTTCTATTGTCATTTCCTGCAGTGTACTTACATATCGAGCCTTTGGTGCAATACCGTAGTAACTCAAAATTTGAATTTTTTGAGCTGGGTATGCAGAAATGATCTTTGGGGAAATATATATCTAAAGGAAAAAAGATCATGGTTCTATCTCTAACTGTTCAGATTCTACAGCTACAAATGTCTTTATAGCCTCCAGCTATTTCCAACAATATTTATTTGCAATAATGAAATATTTCCTTTATGACAAGAAATTTACAAACAGAAAACATGCTAGTTTATTTAAAAACGTGTAAAAAAATAACTTTAGTAAACGAAAATACTTTAAAAAAGATGGCTCAAAACTTCAAATGCATTTTTCTAGGTTCACGATTTTTTGAATTACGACGGTATTGCACCAAAGGCTCGATATGGATGTATTATGTGTGTATGTATATTAAAGAATTTATTTATTCGTACGTAAAATAGTATGAAACGTAACTGCCACTGTGCTTAGTTAAATGAAGATATAAAACAACAACAATTTTCTATAATTGGTTACATGTTCAGATGCGTGTTTCACGTATCACATTTGCAAATATGTTTTAACATGCAGTTCCATACATATGTATGTATGCAATAATATTCATATAAATGTAGCTGTGTAAGAGTATCTTCCCTCTCCATTAACGAATACATTGCATATATCACTCGATTGGCCATATCGCCTGCAGGTTGTTTTCAAATTTTATGCTGTCAGAAATGATTGCTGCCTGAAGCGCGTTTTTGATAGAACAACAAAAACATCACAAGCACCAGAAATATGACATTAAAAGCAAAGTATGTTAAGATTTAAGGTCTATGTGAAGGACAATGTGATCAAGTATGTATGTATGTACGACCCCATACATATGTATGTATACAGCAGAGGCACATAAACTATTTCAGACATGTTAAATGCACTTAAAGTAATAATTTACAACATTAATGCATACAATTTAACACGAATAGTTAAATGAAATAAATTGAATCATTTACTTACATATGAAGTGAAAAAACTGGTTGTGGCCGACAACATAGGACTTAGTTTATTTCTTCTTTCTTGACATGATGAAAATTAAAATTGCAAATCTAATAACTCTATCAATTATAAGAAATTATAATTGCAATATAGTATTACTAAATATTAGTATATTCACATACATACATAATACATATATGTACATATATAAAATATTTGCATTAATATTAAATAGTTTGCACATTTGCGAATTAATAACATCTAATGTTGTAATACACTGTCTGGCATGCCGTGCCGTCTGTTACATTTGCGAATTATGTACGTACGTGCTGATAACTGAATTATAAAATCATCTATCTGCCTAGTCAAACATACATACATATGTACATAAGTGATGAAAATATTTACAGATGTAATTGCAATCACCGATTCAGGTAATTGAATTGCAAACAATTTTAATTTAACGCTTCAAATAAGAACCTTTCGTATTGAGGAAAAAAATGTTTTCTCAATATTCACAATAATAAATAAAATGCATTGCGATTATTCATATACATATGTTTGTTACATGGTCTAGCTGCTCTATATGCGATTTTCATTTGGTACTAACACCAATATCTTCAGAAGACCTTTAACCAAATTCTTGAAAACAGCTATAAAAAAAAATGCACATGTTTATATAAGAACTCCCAAAAAATATTAGAGAAGAACGTAATATACTTCCTTAAAAACTTCCTTTATACAACAACAAATATTTTATTATTTTAATTAAATCTATTTAATTTACCTAAAAATTAGACCAGCTAACCCATAATCGTAATTAATTTTGACTAACGTTGAAGAATTGAAAGAATAGTTCATAGAATGCATTGCTTCATTTCAAATGGAAAAATGCCAAAATATGCTAAAATGCAAACAGTTCTTCACTCTTAACAATACTTAAAAAATCTACCTTTGCAAAGTTTCCTTTCCAAAGAACAGGAAAAAATCCATTCGGAAGTTTGAAGTGCTTCAAAGAACATTTTTATCTTCTCATAGAAACATAAAATAAGGAAAGATATTATTATTTATTTACCTACACAAAATTACAAAGAAAAAAAGAAAAGAACTACCGGTGTTAATTAATATATTGAACGAAAAAGTACTTCAATTGTCAATATCCAAAAACTGCACCAATTTTACCTCAGGTAGAAAACAGAAACGTACGAATTTTTATTCCGCTAAGTTTACAAGGGCCAAAAACACAGGGACCACAATTGCCCTTAAAATTGCCAAGTCATTACACTTTTGAAATTTCATAATTCAATATCTTCGGTACTGTTGTAGCTACAGAGTCCGATTTTGATTTGTTTTAAAGTTTTTAATGTGCATTAAAAGACCGCTGTTACCAAGAAAAAGTTTTTGCAAATATCGCCTCGTCGATTACATTTTACGCAAATGTGAAACTACTTTTGCAAATAAGAAATTTAATATTATTTTATTATTGGAGAGGTAAAAATTAGAAATTAAGTTGATATTTCATGTAGAATATATTTATTTTTTAATTTATGATTGCATTCCTTATATGACCTGATTTCTGATTAGAGTACCCTCAAAGAGCTTGATTGTGTGTAAAACATATTAAAGAATTTATAAACTGACAACGAAAAGTTTAAAATGAATAATTTAAGATGCCATTTGTTAAAGCAAATGATAACTTTATTTAAGTGCGAATTATAAACTTCCAATACGACGAAAACAGCAGGAGATGCATACCAATCTGTTTTTACACTTGCTGAAATGAAATTTTTGCTGAAAACCCATTTTTTGGATTACCAGGTGCTTTCTTTATGTCACAAAATAGACTTTAAAAGGCAAAACGAAATCAAAATAATCTAAAGAATTAAAAATTAAAATTAAAATAAAATTAAATTAATCTAAAGAATTAAAAATGTTGCCAGAACTCCTTTTTCAACGACAACCAAATTTATACCTAAATAAGTCAATAAATTTATTTATATATCGGTGAACGTTTAATAAAAAATTAACTTAACTGTAATTTTGAAAAGCAGAAATACTTCTAAATTGCTGAAAAAAACTTTTCCTATATGTATTTAAAGAACATTCCAAAGTATTTAATATAAGTTTTTTTTCCATTGCGAATCAAATAAACCACGAGAACTGTAAGTCATAAAATCATATCGATTAAACTAAAAGGCATGCCTTGAAAAATCACCTTAATGACAAAAAATTTTGAAAATTAAGTCAACTTAAGTTGTTTTATCAAGTGTCCACAGATATAATATTTTTCATTAATATAAAAGCTAAAGAACATTTTGATTTATTTCTTTGGGTAACTTGTGGGTTACAAATTAAAATTTTGCCTTTCAAATTTTTAAAATTCACTCACTTTTTTACTACGACTATCATACTTTTAAAATTTTATAAAAAATTTTAATTATATTATTAATTGACATTTTATATTATATTTTTTGAAATATATTTATTAAGCGTGGGGTGTTTTTTTATTTTATTTTGTTTTATTATTCGATATATCGTTAACAGCTTTTATAATTATTTTATAATTATTCCTGATGATGTTAACAAGCTGTTAACGTAATATCGAATAATAAAACAAAATAAAATAAAAAAAAGACCTCAAGCTTAATAAATATATTTAAAAAAAAAAAAAATTTTATAAAAAGGTTTTTTTTAAATTCTCTCAAGTTTTATTTCAAATTATGGAGAAGACCCCAGCTGATAACTATTCTTTTGAATAGCAAAGCCTTCTTCAACAAATGAATTTTTTTTTTATCTGAGACCAGCACTCAGGAGATGACCTCTGCACATGCAATGCATTGTGCTGAACTATAGGAAAGAGATAGTTAGTGAAAATGACAGGAGGTAAAGCTTAATTAATTATGTATTTTACAGCTCTGCTTTTGTTTGTACTTTGTTTGTCTATAGCAGTGATGAAGCTTCGGTTTAGTAGCCATTTTTATTATTATTTTACTTCACCGGTGCTGCACAATACCGACGAAGGAGGGCGTTCTGATGTGATTGTGGATTGCTATCAGCTGAAGCCGGTATTGCTTTTAAATTGCTCAAAACTTTCGTGCAGCCTATGTCACAGCTATTAATGAATATGTGAAAAAAATTTTAAAACAAGTGTTGAACGTGTGGCTGCAGTGTAAGTTCGGGCTAGAACTGAATTACTAGCTGTTTTTTTTATTTACATATGAAACTAAGAAATTAATCAGAAAATTTGTAAAGAAACGAAAAACGGTTTTAGTTAAAAATTTAGGAAGAAGCAAAATGGACGATTTTTCAAATAAACTTGAAGTTGCATATTTATTACTTTATTTAATTAAAAATGTCTTTTACTTCTTTTCAGTTTAATTTCATTCACTATTTACAGCAGTTGCCAATGATGCAAATCACTAAACTAGATAAAATTTATTTGAGAAAGTAAGAAGCACTAGTATTTCAAGTTGTTCAATTGTTGTTTTATGTGTTCCAGCAATTGTGGGCAACTTTGTCACATTCAGAGAGTAATTTTCTTTTTATTCCCAAAAGTTCGGGCACTTGAATTATGAACGTTTTCAGACCAAGCAATATTATGTTTTCTACAATTTTTGCCATACCATTGACGTTATTATCAAGTAAGTAAAGCTTCCAATTTAAATGCCGGAAGAAATCGTTGAGCTCAGCCCAACGTGCCTTTTTGTAAATATATTTCAAGCGTTTCGAAGTTTTGTTATCTAAAAGTAGGCAGACATGCTGCAATGATCAGAATTTCCGGGAGGTGCGCTAATATTCATTTCATACTTGTAAATATATTTCAAGCGTTTCGAAGTTTTGTTATCTAAAAGTAGGCAGACATGCTGCAATGATCAGAATTTCCGGGAGGTGCGCTAATATTCATTTCATACTTGGCTGGGTATGAAGTGAAAAAATGGTTTAGGGTGTTGTGCTGGTATCCGTCATCAAACGAAATATGGTGATTGTGCGCTGCGAAAAGCTCAGCATATTGGGCTTCAGGAGTTGTATTGCTCGAATGGCAAAGCCACGTTAAATTATGGACATTGAAATCACCAGCAATCACGATTTCACTGTTCGAGTAATTTTCGAAGATCTCCGATATAGTGTCGGAAAGGGCATAGAAGCTGTATATAGTTTCCTCCCTTTCCTTATTTGGACTTCTGTAAAGAAACCCGAAATGTAAAAGATGTGCCCTGATTTTGAATTTAAGCCAAAGACAGCTAAATTCGGGATCATGCGTGGCTAAAGATTGCTGGTACTGGCCCACAATTTCATTGCGTAAATAAATCGTAAGACCGCTGTGTACAATGAAGAGAGATAAGAGGTGATACACAGGTATGTGAAAATTCTGTGGGTCAGCATCCTTAGTCATTTCTAACTTTTTTCATCTGTGGGAAGAGTCAATTATAAAAAAAATATTCATACATACATACATTTTTTTTTTATCTTGGACCTGCACTCAGTAGATGACCCCTACGCATGCGCTGCATTGTGCTGCAAATAGTGGAAAGGGGTAGTAGGAGAAATGATAGAAGGTGAAACTTCATTGTCTTACAACTCTGCTTTTCCACGTTATTTGTTTTTATAGCACTTTTGTAGCGTCTCTGATGTCAAAGAGACGTATTAAATTTGAAGATTCGTTTTTAGTAGCCATTTTTAGTAATTATTTCACTTCACCGGTGCTACACAATAACGACGAAGGAGGGCGTTCTGATGTGCCTGTGGATTGGGTACAGCTGAAGCCCTTACTGTTCAGTGACCAGTGACTATGCCTTCGCCACTGAAACCTTCCGACAACAACTGACACAAAGATACACAAAATCAAAAAAATGGAAAATATTTTTATGAGGCTGAAACTGTGGTTGAACCCAGGAAATTTTTATTTTGTAGTCAACGTGCAGACTACTTCGACCATCTCCACCCTCATATTTATAAACTACCGAACTCAGATTTTGAACGTTTTAATTTTGTTTTTTAGCTTAAGCGCATTGATGTTCAAATTATAGAGCTTTCAAACTTTGTACATCTTTTAAAAAAAATAGTTAATTTAAAACAAAAAAATTTCTTATACACGTTATCGCGAGTGCACTGTATACATTGGTTGTTAGATTTTGTGGTAAAGTTTGTGGTTTTTTGCGTTCCCGTACTTTTGTACATTTTTGTCTCTTATCTAAAGATAAATTATAGTTCACTATCATTTTACCGAACTTGACCCAAAAAGTAAACAAACGCACCTAGTATTAGCTGTGGTTCGCTCAAATAAAAAAAAAATCATAATTTATCTGCCACAATTTCACGTGTGTGTTCTTATTCATGCAACCTTTATTGAACATCTTACGGAATTTTCTTCCAAGAAAACAAAAAAAGGGAAAAACTATTTCTGACAATATCGAAAGTATATTGAATAGATTATTAGTAGTCTATGACATATTGTCTATGAATATATAGACGCATCAATATAAGTCTGAGTTTATACAGGCGAACATTTGAAAGAAAAACATCTGGAATACTCTTTTGTATTGTCATTTGCGTTCACACAGACGAAAATGTTGCCGGCGACATTCCATAATTATTTTTAATATTGTTATTGTTATTTTTGTTAGAGAAGAAAATGTGAACAATGCGTATCGTTGAGTACTGAATACAAAAACCATGCTCTCTTCCCCACCCGTAAAATGCTCCCAACTAAATGTTTCCCTTCCAAATGTTCGCCCAAGTAAACTCAGACTATAGAATATGTAGGAAACGAAACTTTGATAATCCTCCTCCAAAATGCTGACAATCACCATAGCGAAGGATGACACCTGCAAGTGGTTAGCAATTTGGCTTCCTATTATCTAATTTAAATTCGTCTTGGTTCATTTCATTAAGAAAAAAAATAATAATAAATTTATTGGTAATAAACGACAATTTTTAAAATAAGAATTATAAATCTAGAGTTTTTGCAACAAATATTTCAGTTCAGCATTCTGATTTTGTAAGAAGAGACATTCGCTGTCTATTTGTGCTCTTTTCTTTAATACTTCGAGATAGTGATTCAGGCCATGTTCAATTTGTTTCCATACATTTTGCTGATCTTCGGAAATGCAAGAGGAGAATTCTTTCCAATAGCTGGATATATGATCCTTGTCAAATTGTAGCCAATCCACATCAATATTATTACTCGATTTTCTATTACAAATGACATATGTATGTACATAAATATATACATAAATATATAACAATTCATAAAAAATATTGAATGTTTAATAAGGTCTTATTTAACAAATTTCTATGGAATAATTGTCAAATGAGCTCTTATTATTGAGCATTCAATATTTTTTATGAATTTGGGGGTATTTACATATCGAGCTTTTGGTGCAATACCGCAGTAACTCAAAATTTGAATTTTTGAGCTGGGTATGCAGAAATGATCTTTGGGGAAATATATATCCAAAAGAAAAAATATTATGGTTCTATCTCTAACAGTTCAGATTCTACAGCTACAAATGTCTTTATTGCCTCCATCTATTTCCAACAATATTTATTTGCAATAATGAAATATTTCCTTTATGACAAGAAATTTACAAACAGAAAACATTACAAAACATGCCTCTTTATTTAAAAACTTGTAAAAAAAATAACTTTAGTAAACGAAAATACTATCAAAAAGAAGGCTCAAAACTTCAAATGCATTTTTCTCAGTTCACGATTTTTTGAATTACGACGGTATTGCACCAAAGGCTCGATATGTACATGAATAAAAAATAAAGAGCTGAAACTCATAAAAGTCAATAAAATTCGACACCCACAAACTTAACTGTCAAAAGAGAACAGTTTGGCTTGGAGACATCTTTGTAATATACATACATATATATATATATATACATATATACGAGTATTTCTAAGAATAATGGTTCTGTGAAATCAGTTATTTTGTATGAATGTACATATATTTTTCATTTATACCTTGTTCGAGGCGATTTTGCTATCGTATTTATTTCTTCAGTTAAGAATTCATTTAAGGCCGTTAGGACCAAAGTTGGTTCCATGCAAGGAATATGCTTATCACATACAATATCAGCCGGATTCTTAAATAATATAATCATCATTTAATTTTTTTTCTAACTAAATTAAGGACTTACTTACAGCATTGGTTCCTTTTCGATAGTTATTCTTGTCATCTCCTGGACTATTAAAAGAGTTTAGAGAATTTGAGGAAGTTATTTGTGGACCCAATGAGCAGTTCCGACACCAAGTGTAAGGATCGAAATACTTTATTAAACTTTCCAAAGCTGTGATATTTGTTATATTGAGAGCCTAAATAGTTTTAAATCAAATACCTTAAATAATCCATATTAATCTTGGCTAAGTGGACTTACCGAAAATATATTTTCTATATTCACCAAGCATTGATCGTTATCAGTATATGGTTTTAGAATCTCTAAAAGTTTTTCTTCTACCAAAAAACCAGCTCGATCAGATATTTTGTGCAAAATATCATGTAATTGATTTTGATTTTCTGGTGTTAGTAATGAGTTAGCTGTTCTATCTTGTTTCACCACAAATCTATTCTTTTGGCTATGTGTTTGGAATTCGCTTATATAATGAAGTTTGTTCAACTTGAAATTTGGTCGCATCCATTTGCGTCCCAACTGTTGTTCATATAAGATTCTATCGATATCGAATACACGCATGACCAAATTTTTTACTTCTTTAAAGTTTATTTGCCAAACTCTAACCAACTAAAATTAAAAAAAGGTAAAATTTATGTCCTTTCTAAGGAGTCTGTCATACTTTCACTGAATTATTATTTCGAAAGAACTTTGCCTTGGCTTTCAAATCCTTTATGCTCGCATGTAGTTTTTGAATGTCAAATGTGAGTTTCTCCAATGTTAGATTATTATTTTCTCTGATCTCAGCTAATTTTTTCTTTAATACTGCAATGGATTCATTTAATTTGGCTACTCGTCTTTTTTGCTGACTGTTTATAACTACATTTTCATCGTTTCGCTTTTGCAAAATCTGATAATTGTAATCAATCTTTTCAGAATTCATTAAAATATTCGCTTGTGTTTTGCGAATTTCTAGTTCTAATATTTCGGCATCCTTCTCCAATCTTATTTTCGTTGTTCGATTAATCTCTTCTTGTTTATTACGTACGTTGTCCAGTTCTTGGGCATAGAAATTTTGCTTGTTCTTAATCAATCCCATCTTTTCATCTTCGCTTATCGAAATATGTTTGTATACGTTGTTCCAATTTTCTTGAGCAGCATGAAGAATTTTTTGTTTTTCCAAGTCAATTGCATTCTGGAGATCATCGATACTTGTTCTGTATGACTTTTTTAATAATTTAACCTGGTGATCAACTCTATCGACAAGAATGCAAATGTCTACAGATTGTTGATCCAGATCTTTATAATATTTGTTATTAATTGTCATCAGTTCCTGTTGACACTGCTCTATAAGTTCATCTTTACTCGCCATTAAGTTTGAAATATTTTCACGTTGTTTTTGCATTTCTTCGTATATGATCATAGGCTCCTTAAGATTGTTCATTTCGGGCCATTTTTTGCTAATGTCATCAAATTGTCTCAAGGACAGTTCTGCTTCCTTTTCCAATTTTTCTTGGAGTTCTAAAAACGAACTACAAATGCACTTAATTCTAAATGCTAAATATTCTCACTTACCAATATCCTTTTCATGTTTACACTGACTTTGTAGCAGTTCGTGTTTCTCATTGGCAATTTTAATATTATTAGCCAATTCATTTCCGAACTGTTTTAAGTCTTCTAAATGTGAGTAGCTTTCCTCTAGTTGAATTTCAATAGCCGATTTGTCTTGCTCTGAATTTCTGCGTATAATTAAATGAATGTGCGTAAGTAAAAAAAGTTATGAAATAAAATACTATAGTATGTACATTCATATATATAGAGTACATTGCATACTAACAAGATTTCACATTTTTGGCGTAGAGCATCAAAAACCATTTGAGTTCTTTCATCAAATTTATTGTGTTTATTAGATCCATGGGATATTAATTCCTTCCAAACATTTAGATGCTCTTGTGGTATTTCCTTTTTAATTTCCATTTCTTTAATATAATTTGTTTCCATTTTGGAAAAAAAAATGTCACAAAAATCCAAAATTCTGTGGCGTTATTGATATAACAAACATTGACATCCGTTTCCATGCTCATGTTTTTATATGGCAACGCAACTAATGTGTAAAAATTGCTATGTTATCCTTTTAAAAGCACATATTAAATTATTTCATGTTTAAAAGCATCGAAAATTTTAAACATAAAATGAAACGTTTTTGTCACTTATATTTCATGTGTTAATGCAAACTCTCAAGAAAAATAACATTTTATAAAATTTTAATCATGCACAGAAATGCCGATTTTACACAATCGGTAGGGTGGCACCTCTTATTTTCTAAAAACAAAAAGAAAATAAGAAATGAACGTATGGCAATTCTGTGCATAAAAATAACTTTGTAAAAAGTTCTAATCTCGATATACTAAAATTTCTTTAGGAGATATTTGTATATTTATAAATAAGATATTTCATTGACTGAAGCTGTCATTATCGATTACTAATGGAATATATTCAAGTAGTGGAAGAAGATGGAGACGACCCTATTGAACTGCCAACAGAAGATGACGGCAGTCTGCTACTGTCAACATTGCAGGCACAATTCCCAGGAGCCTGTGGTCTTAAATATATTAACGAAGAAACTAAATGTTTCCGAGGTGTGCGTTCGAATGAGGGAAAATTTTTTCCACCCTACATAGAAACCGGCTGGGGTGCGCATATATATCATTGTGTTTTTCCTAAAGGTAATTATCTAGCACATCCAACTTAATTTAAAAAGTTTTGCATGAGCAAAATCATTTCTCATTGCAATAGTATTTACATATAAAATGTTATAATTTTTAGAAAATAAACGCAAAAGTGATGATCAGTTGGAAAATTCGACAGCAAAAACAAAACGCATTGAGTCGAGGAGTCGTTGCACAGACTTAATTGTTTTAGGATTGCCATGGAAAACAACAGAAGAAAGCCTACGTACATATTTTGAAACCTATGGCGAAGTATTAATGACACAAATCAAGAAAGATGCAAAGTCGGGACAGTCCAAAGGTTTCGGCTTTGTGCGATTCGGATCGTACGATGTGCAAGTAAGGGTTCTGTCTACCAGGCATTTAATTGATGGCCGTTGGTGTGAAGTTAAAGTACCTAATTCAAAGGTTTGTTTCATCTGTATTTTTCAAAATTTTGTTTCAATTACTCAATTTGATATATTTTATAAAGGGAATGGTTCATCAAGTACCCTGCAAGGTATTTGTGGGACGATGCACTGAAGATATTAATGCAGATGACTTAAGAGACTATTTCTCAAAATTTGGGGAAGTTACAGATGTCTTTATACCTAAACCATTTCGGGCATTCAGTTTTGTTACATTTTTGGATCCTGAAGTAGCGCAATCATTATGCGGTGAAGATCACATTGTAAAAGGTCTACTCTCTAAGCCAAATTAAATAAGCAAAGTAAAAATTGTTGTACTTTTTATTACAGGCGTTTCTGTGCATGTATCAAATGCTGCACCAAAATCAGAACAAATGCGTAATTCTATGCAAAATTTACAAGGATCTAGTAGAAATCCTCCTGCTATAAATGCCGTTATGGCGCCACATCAGGAAGCCATGGGTTATGTAGATGCTCGTGGTGGAAGTGGTACTGGTGGAGGAAATGGGGCTGATTATCCCCGAAATACTTTCAAGAATGCACGCGGTGATAACAACTTGAATCAGAATGCTATAACAGGAGTGAGAGGTTATGGCATGAAAACAAACAGTTACAGCGGAGGAGGAAACAACAATTTTGGAAATCCTTTGGGGAATAATATGGGCAGCATGAACATGCCTATAGGTAACAATTCTGGACCAGGTGTGGGGCATGTAAATCGCTCCGACATGTCCGGGCCATACCAGAGAGGAAACCGTGGTAATTACGTACACAATCATTTAGTAGGACCACATGGTAGTAGCAATAATAGTAGTTGGAATAATAATCACAACAGGAATTTAGACATGCCAAATCTGCAGACACTAGGTATAAATTCCCAGGGACCTAAAACGGCATCTGGAGGTCAAAATTTAAATAATTCATTGGGCGTAGGACTGAATCTTAATTCGCTGCCTATGAACCCGGCTATAGTGGCTGCGGCACTTAATCAATGGAGTATATTAGGCAATCAACTACAAAATCAACAGCAAGATCAGGTAAAGATTCGTAAAATAAAACTTGACATTTATTTATTTTATTTCAATACATGATATAAAACAATTAATTGCGATTTTTCTAGACTGGAAATTTCCTTTCGTGGATGGCTCATTCAAATAATACGACCGCCAACTCCAACAGTATCCACGGTAATAATCCCAGTAAACAAGTCAGCAATAATGGTAATAGGTCGCCATCTGTAAACCAACAGGCTACCAGCTCACCTTGCAATGATTCCGCTCAAGCAATTCCTTATTAAGAATTATTGAGATTTCCGTGTTTAAAATGATGGTGCGAAACAAGAATCGCTACTTTATTTAGAAAATCTTTTATAAAGCCTACATACTGTTTAACGAAAATTTGTGCAAATTTTATATTAACTGAATTTATTTTGGGAATATCTCTGCTTTTTTCCCTTAAAAATTATATGTGAAATTTATTATTAGATACCTTATGATATTCTTATAAAGTATGATTTTTATGTTTGATATTCAACTTCAATTCTCGATTGATTAGTTGAATTTTAAACATATAGATCTTAGGTTTGTATTCAAAAATTAGGAAAAATCAACTGATGAGCTAAGTAAGCATTAGCGAAATAGTACTATATGGATGGATATGCTTTCCTCCTCAGTTATTGAGTTGCTTTTGTAATAAAATATTTTATGATATTCTCATACTTTTTAAGAATATCATAAGGTATCTAATAATAAATTTCACATATAATTTTTAGGGGAAAAAAGCACAATTAGAATCATATATATATTTGTGCAAATTTTTATATTTAAATGCAGCACCTAATTTGAATTTTTTTTATTAGTCGCCATTCGAGTGGCATTAAGTTATTCAATCATGTATATTTATTGCCGTATTCAAGAAAATACTTCCGCTAAGTAAAAGAAAAAAAATCCATTTTGAT
The DNA here is from genome assembly GCA_963924685.1 of Dexiosoma caninum. NCBI lineage: Eukaryota > Metazoa > Arthropoda > Insecta > Diptera > Tachinidae > Dexiosoma > Dexiosoma caninum. The sequence continues at coordinate 50,219,213 of OZ004728.1, read as the reverse complement.
TCATAAACCAAAAATATATGTTATGGCTAAGGCAGTTAGAACTTTGAACAAAAACTTTATTATAAGCGTAATGGAAACATTAAAACAAATGTATTTTCAAATATTTTAAAGTTGATGTGCTGTTAAATACCATACAAACATTAAAACTGAATGCGATGTTTGTACTTCCTTTCTCAGAGGGTAAATAAATACATATATTTTTTTTTAGAAAATTTTATTTTTACTACAATTATATTAAAATATAATTGAAATTTAAATTCAAATTAAATTATGCCATCTATTTCTTGCTGTTAAGAATAATACCGTCGTATTTCTGCTGGAACCATTTCATGGCATCTTCTTTTGTAAGTCTATGGGGGAAACCAACCTTACCGGATTTGCGTTTTCTGTGAGCCACATTGTAACCTGAAGAAGAAATGATTAAATACAAATTATTTATAAATTTCAATATGTGGTACTAAATGGATCGATATTATGAGTGGTTAGTAAATATTATAACAATAGAACGATTTGATTATATATGTACGTTATTAACATTGGCATATAATTTCATATGTCGGTAGAGTATCAAATGGCAACCATAGATTTCATGGGATCTACAAAGCCATCAAAATAATTCTGTTTTAAAATTCATAAACGTTGTAACAATGCGCTGTGTTCATAACGTCAACAATAGGGCTGAAGTTTCAACTTAAAAAAAATGAAATCCTTCGACATGAAGTCAAAATTCGTTGACGAAGCATTTCAGCGTTATGGAAATCCAGTTGGGGGTCTAATCACCGCATTCGACAGAGAGTAAACTATCCTATCTTATGATAACTTAGATACGTATCAAGTGAGCAAATCATCCCAAGCGATATGTATCGAATTGTACTTTTTTAGCAAAGTGAAATGAATTACAAAACAAATGTTTTGCCAATTAAATACTTTAGTAATTTTAAAGTGTAGAAATAATGAATGCGCCCATACTATTTTATTTACCCTCATCAGAATACAAAGAAAAAAGTAGTTACATAATTGGAAAACAAATAAGATATAAAACATATGATTTTGGGTTGCCGACAGCTGCAATTTGGCCAATGGTTGAAATTATCTTGATTTTTTTCTCTTTTGCAAAATGTTTTTTCAAGTTATTCAAAATTAGATAACACTTTCTTTTTTCTTGTTGTCTATACTATAGATACGGAAGTATCGCATGATGCAACTAGTTTTGTTACTCAATATCGAATTCTATATTTTTTAAATTTAACAATTTATCGCCGTTCCTTAATAGATTAAGAAAATAACAGCGACATATCCCTAAAACCTTTCAAATGAGACCAATATAATAAATTAATAAAAAAAAAAAAGAAAAAAAATATTGGCCACATGTACGTTCAGAAATATAGTGAAAAATATCATTTCTATATGAAAATTTAGTAGGTCCACAACTTGAAAACAATTCGTTGCCGGTACTTTTTGTCGATTGGGCGAGGCGTCCGCAAACTAGATTTGTTCCCATCATTATTTCAGTAGTACTATATGGATATGATTTCCTCCTCAATTATTGAGTTTGCTTTTATAAAAAAATATTATAAAGTATGTAATAATACACTTCATATATTTTTTTCGGGAAAAATTACAATTTTGAAACTAGTTAACACTTTATCGCTTATTGAGCCAATTCAGACGAGAACACTTTTAAGCCGCACAATTTTTGTTCTTTCCAAAACACACGAGACTAATTCATCTGGCATAAAATGTATACGTATATATAGCTTTGTGTGGGTTAGTATTTTATTTATTCATTTCGTATGTGCATTAGTTTTGAGCTGCTAATGCGGGGTTGTAGCTGGTTGGAAAATTATGCAAACCATAAAACGTTCTCTTCACCGAATTTGCCAACAAGGTGTCATGTTATGCCAGCATAATTGTTCTCGTGTGAATTGACTCATTCACTATTTATTGTCGTAGGTACGACGTAGTCCTGTCAAACTTGCAATTGTTAAAACTTCTGCTTTAAAATTGAATTAAAAGTCCACATTATAAAATTATAGTTTTGCAAATTTTATATTTTCACGTACAATACCAGCCACCTATATTGTCTTTAAAAAAATATATAAATATAATTTGTGTGTACATTCAAATTAAGAATGAGAAAGCAAAACGTACTGACAGTACATGCATATGAGTACTCGTTACCCATCCCCACGTTTCTCTCGCCAATAAAGTAGCAATCATGTCAGTAAAACAAGATTCGTGTGAACTCAGACTAACTAGAAGTGTTCATCTTTTGTAATAACAATTTGAAATCGACAGACAGTTTGGTGTCGACGTCAACAATTGAAAAAGGTTAGTACAAACCAATTGCAAGCGTTGAAAGTATTGTTAAAAAACCACCGTGAGTTTATTGTATAAATTTAATATAAAAAACTCTTTAAGCAATTCTTCAAATGGCGCAAGTCCATTTTTCTTTCTGCACATTGACTGAATGTCTTAAAAAATGATGTTTGAAATCATTACAATGATAATCAACAAATATAGAAAGACATCTAATTAAGTGCATTGCTGTTGTACAAAATGTGTTAAAAGAAATTACCTGGCCGTCCTAGAACAACGTAGAAGTCTAAACCGTATATACCGATGGAAGGATCATATTTAATACCCAAGTCTATATGTTCTTGAATGCCGAAGCCAAAGTTGCCGGTAGACGAGAAATTATCACGTCTCAACTCGTATTCACGTACTTTAAGACCACGTTCCAGGATTTCTTCAGCTTTGGCACCACGAACAGTGCAATGTACGGCAATTTTTTCATTACGACGTATACCAAAAGAACGAACCGTATAGCGAGCTTTAGAAAACACTGGTTGTTGGCCAGTCAACTGTTCCAAAACCTAAAAGTAATTTAAAATATACAAATTTTTACTAATCACCTTAAATAAAGCGAAACAATTCTTCTTACCTTTGCGGCACGCGTCAGTCTATCACCAGATTCGCCTACACAAATGTTCAAGCACAATTTCCTAATGTGTAGATCACGCATAGGGTTCTTGGCGGGATCCCTTTTAATTTTTTTTTCTGCTGGTTTATTAGCGGCCTACAATTATAGAAACACACACAAAAATATATATATCATTAGGTTTTCCTTAAGTTTAATTCCAATAATAAAATACAACACGCACCGTCATATTGAAATCGGAAAAGGAAAAGAAAGATTTTCTCTAGCACATGAGTTACTGTTCACTGTACCTGTCGCTTTGACAGCTGTCACTGTCAAATGTCAAACTACCATCGTTGCCAACTATCCACTCACAAACAGAGCTGTATTAAATCTTTATTCCCAACAGCAGATTATGGAAACACATCTGGTAATAGCACACTGTACTGAATACTTTTACAGCGCTACTTTTCGCAGTGATTTATATGAATACATAGAAACTAGGAAAGTAAAGTGAGTAAAATTTCATTAAAGTCTTTTAATGCATAAAAAATAAAAAAGCAATTTGTCAAAGGTTTGCGACATCATGAAAATACAAAATCTGCCATCCAGCGCGACTGGAATAACAATATTACGGTGAAATAATGATACAATAATACCAGTGCTAGTTTGTCCCCTACGCCAACAAGAAAATAAATAATAAAGAGAAGTAAAAATATTAATAATTTATATCTACATACTGTGGTAGGTAGATAACATTTTGTTGCAAAGGAGAAAACTTATGTGAATTTGATTTATGTTTCCAATAATATTTTCGTGTATTTCTAATTCGATCATGTATTCTGCGACAGCTATATTTATTAATGTTACGATACGATATTTTTAAAACTATAGCCATTCAAAAATAAATCTTATTCCATATTTTCTTCTCTCATAAAGATAAAATGTTTATATATTTATATATGTATGTATTTAAAACGTCAAAAGACACAAAAAGCAGAGGTTACAGAAAAATTGCAAAGAAGTATCTGAAAGTGAAATATTAAAAAACAATTTTCGTTTTATAAAATAATTTAATATACATATCAATATAATATTTTATCTAGTACGCACGGCAAATACATATCTCTATTACTATACACTAATGTATATAATATGTAGCTATTTACATATTATAAATAGCTATTTACCTATAGAGATAAATAATAAATAAGAACTCAAATGGGATGTATCTATATACTTTTTGATAAACTCCTATATACATATATGTATATTAAGTTTATGAAATAAATATATATATTTTTCATCTTTAAAGTTGTATATACATATATTTACATATATGTATATTTATATATATATATATATATATATATATATATATCTGAAAAATAACAGTGTTATCAACATTTAAAACATATAGTAACGATTTATCTAACATGCCTATATGCTGAACATTTAAACCGACTATACATTGCGGTGGATCTTTAAGAAATTTTTTTAAGGTCCGGGTATTTTTAAAGTGGATTGATTCGATATAATATTCCCTCGTTAGCGAAGTTACGTAAGTTATCTAATAAATAGTTCATGTCGGTAAATGGTGATATATGCAAATTAGAAACAGATAGAAAAAGAACGCAAAGTAATTTTACCCTGTCGTACTCTACACAAACACACCCGAATTTTCAGTGTACAAATGCATGTATGAAGATAGAACCATGTATTAATGTTGAATGTAACCTTACAAGGGATTCCTCCTCCAGTTATAAATTTTTGACAATTTCATAACTTTAATTTCATTTAATTAGTAGGTATATTAAGATATAAAAACATTGTTTACTTTTTACTACAACATAAAACAGTATTATACCTACTATATATGTACCTACAAACATATATATTAATTAATTGTGAATAATAAGCTTGATTTGTCAGCTACAATTTAAAAATCAATTACGGAAATAAGGCAAAAACTATAATGTTGGATAGTTGGATATAGTTGCGGCAAAAAAAATAGCACCGAAGTGATAGAGTTAGTTTTATAAGTTCAGAGGACTCCAAATAATTCTTAATATTAAGGGTATAGATACAAGATGCCCTATACTCCTTATAGGAGTGAGAGGATATAGTATGACTATTTATAAACATACATATCGTTACCTTAATATAGAAAGGCTCTAACTGATATTTTTCTTAAAATGAGCTTTTCTGCATATATAAAATGTTTAACAGTAGAGTCTCGAAAAAGTTAATCGCTTAGCTAAATTAACCGAATTTCAGCGATCACGTGCCGCTTTAAAAAGTTAACTTTTCTGAGTATTTATCTCCATGTTTTTATCCTTAATATGGGATAACATAAAAATAAAAAATTTTTTATTGCTATAAATTTAATTTTAAACAGCAATTTTATATTTTCAATAAATTCGTTTCGAATATTTTTTTTTTATCTTGGACCAGCACTCAGGGGATGACCCCTACACATGCGATGCATTGTGCTGGAACTAGGAAATTAGGTTATCGAAAGGAGGACAGAGAGAGTAGTGTTCATGGACATTTGATTTGAATTTTCCCAGGTCATAAGTGACAGCAAAGACCTCGGCAGGGAGTTTGTTCCACATACGCGATGTTCGGCCGAAAAATGAGTTCTCCCTGTAATGCTTAGTGCGGTTCGTTGCCAAGTTAAACGCAGATGGATGCGCTCTTAATGATGAACGCGTCGTGCACGTGAATGACCGGGTTTCGGAAACAAGTTCCCTGATTTCATCAGAACACATCCCATTATAAAGGGTGGTTAAATTTCAAGGGCCGATGTTGATTTTGAATAAAACACAAACTATTTAGGAAATTATTGTAATTTTATTTTATTATGATATATTGGTATTACTCAATTATGCATGGAACAAAATATCGGCCAAATGGGCGCCGCGACCACGGCGGCACACCTCCATCCGATGGTCCAAATTTTCGATGACCCTGAGGCATAATGGATGTTCTATGCCGAATTATCTCATCCTTTAGCTCTTGAATTGTTGCTGGCTTATCGACGTACACCTTTTCTTTCAAATAATCCCAAAGAAAAAAGTCCAACGGTGTCAAATCACATGATCTTGGCGGCCAATTGACATCGCCATTACGTGAGATAACACGGCCATTGAATTTGTTGCGCAAAAGAGCCATTGTTTCGTTAGCTGTGTGGCAAGTGGCACCGTCCTGCTGAAACCACATATCGTCCACATCCATATCTTCCAATTCGGGCCATAAAAAGTTCGTTATCATCTCACGATAGCGAACACCATTCACAGTAACTGCCTGACCGGCCTCATTTTGGAAAAAATACGGCCCGAAGATGCCGCCAGCCCATAAACCGCACCAAACAGTCACTCTTTGTGGGTGCATTGGTTTTTCGACAATCACTCTTGGATTCTCATTCGCCCAAATGCGGCAATTCTGTTTATTGACGAATCCACTGAGGTGAAAATGTGCCTCATCACTGAAGATGATTTTCTTCGAAAATTGATCATCCACTGTTGCCGTGGTCGCGGCGCCCATTTGGCCGATATTTTGTTCCATACATAATTGAGTAATACCAATATATCATAATAAAATAAAATTACAATAATTTCCTAAATAGTTTGTGTTTTATTCAAAATCAACATCGGCCCTTGAAATTTAACCACCCTTTAGTAACGATAGAACAACAAAACGCACCCCACGTTGCGACGATGCTCAAGAGAGTTAATAGAGTTGGCTACCCTACTGTCTCCTATGAGTTTCTTCGCTCTCTCCTGTACACGGTCGAGTAACTTCAAAATAATCTGAAGCACCGGCTCAAACATGAGAGTTGTATTCCATTTTCGGTCGGATGTAGGCGGTATAAATAGTGAGGAGATCAAATGGGGTGAAGTATGTCTTGCACCGTCTTAAAAAACCGAGGCACTTGAATGCTTCTTTTGAGACCTGAAAAATGTGCTCAGTCCATCGAACATCGCACTGAATTTTCATGCCAAGAACATCAAGAGCTTCTGATTCCTGGATGTTTATACCGCCCATAATTACAGATGAGGCACCGCAGTCGGGCTTGCATCGATGCGTAAGCATGCTGCATTGGGTCTTTTGAGCGTTGAAATCGACCCTGTTTGCTTGACCCCATTGCGATATTTTCATGAGGTCACAATTCAATGAATCACTCATATTCTGGCTCAGCGAAGTGATCATAGTCGATGTTGGCCTACGACTAAATGAATATGAGTGAGAAAGGCTGCTGTCATCTGCGAAAGAGTGGATACGATTGGAAGTTTGACATAGGAGGTCATTAAGAAAGACTAGAAATAAGGTAGGAGAAAGAGTGGAGCCTTGCGGTACCCCTGAATTTATCTTGTACTCGTTAGATGAGATTCCGTCTATAACAACTCTTATAGCGCGATCCCTGAGAAAACTCGATATAAATCGAGAGAAGATATCACCGACATCAAAAGCAATAAGTTTGGACAGAAGTGCCGCATGTCACACTCTATCAAATGCTTTAGAAATATCCAGAGCCACGACTTTACTTTCGTGAAACTGGTGAATAGAATTACACAATTTTTCTGAGAGGAAGGCTATTTTCTATTTTCACAAACAAATTCAAACAAAAATTGCATTAAAAGTAGTAAACAAAGAAAAAAACCATAAAACAGCTGATTTGAATATCTGTTTTATTTGCATGCGAAGTTAACAAAACCGACACGTTTTCATGACACCAAAGGAAACCAATATCGGTTTACAAAACCGATAATCTGCAAAACCGACTTGGATTCTATGACAGCCCTGAACAGTATTAAAGTTCCCCAGCTCATTGAGAAGTTCCATGCACATACATACATACCATTTTTGAGGTCATCATGGTCAACTGAAGAGCCCTAAGCGCCGCCTGACTATCAGATAGTATATAGATGTGGGCCCCTCATGTTCCTACGAAGGCACTCGGTCACAAACGATCCGAAGGCGTGAATCTCTGTCTGGAAAACTGTTGGGTATACACCCATTGCAATCGATTTTCTGAATTGGTACCCGTTGATTCCCGTCACAGTTCTACCATAATCCAGCTTGGATCCATCGGTATATCATATCTGAGATCCCGGCTCAAAGTGATAGAGTTGGTCCTCCAGTCCTGATGGTCGTTGATATCAGCCCTGAAGTTTCTGGAGAGAAATATTCTCGATGATGGCATGCCATCAATGTGGATAATTGGCGTATGTAAATAGTCCCTCAAGATCCTCATACGTCCCCTGAAATCGCCACTCCGAAATGCCCTTCAATCTGAAGACACCGGCATGGGTACGTGCCGCCTTTTCGATCGTGATCGAAAGTGGCGGTATTTCCAAAAGCACACCCATTGCATCAGTCGGACAAGTCCTCATTGCCCCCGTGATGCCAATACAGATGTTTCGATATAGTTCACCCAACATTTTCCCAGCTCTTCTTTGTCCAACCTTCGGCCACCACACCAAAAATCATAGGTGACTATAAGTTTTACCACAGTTTAGAATGTCCGAAAGGTCATTTTGCGGTTCAGACCGCTATTCCTACCAAAGAGCCTAATGCAGGCAAAGAATGTCTCCGTTGCCCTAGTGGTAACCTTCTTAAAATGTGTGTTCCAGGTGAGCGTCCTATCCAGCGTTACGCCCAAATATATCGCTTCACCGGAGAGTTGTAGTATCATTCCATCTAGGACGGTGCATCTCAGATTGGCTCGCTCTTCCTATTGAACGGCACTAGTGCTGGTTTGGGTGGGTTGATGGACAGCCCGTTATTCGCACACCACTCTTTTTTTATCAGATTCAGGGCTTGTTGCGTGCGCTCAGAAACCGTGTTCTCATATCAGTCCCTTATGTACACCATCAGATTATCAACATAGCCTGAGTGGGAAAACCCAGGGCGTTCAGCTTGTGGAGGAGTTCATCGATTACGACAGTCTATAGAAGATGAGATAGAACTCCTTCCTGAGGGCAGCCTCTTGTGGTCTTAATAGATCCAGTCAACAAATGGCCCAGATCAACGCTGATCGTCCTACACCTTAGCATACTCAGAATCCATGTGATGATCGTGCTAGGTACTTAATTCAGTAAAAGGGCAACCTCTATTGTCAAAAGCTCCCGAAATGTCGATGAACGCACGCAGACCTATCTGTTTGGACCTTCTCAATGTTTGTAACAAAGATATGTATCGCAGTCAAAGTAGATTTACCCCGTTGATAAGCAAATTCAAGGCGATGCAGTGGGAAGTTCACAAAGCTGGTCTTCCTTATGTATCGATTCAATATTTTTTTCATTGATTTCAGGAAAAATGAACTGCGACTTATGTCTGTATGATTTATCAAATGTTCGGGTTTTCCCCAGCCTGTGAAACAAATACAACCATCGTCGCAGCCCATTTTTCAGGTACATGTCCCAGAAATAGACTACCTTTATACTGTCTGGACAGAGTAGGGACAATGTAATCTATACTTTGTTGCAGAAGGCATGGAAATATCCCCTCAGATCCACTAGATTTGTATGGACCAAATGTCGATCACGCCCATCGTACCCGATTTTTATTGAATAGCTCGTTTGCCAGTCTGAGGACCGTCCTCTTAACAAAGGTAGCCGATTTCATCAATGTTGGCACTACGCGCCCCAAAACGAAGCACCCAGGAAAATGAGTGTCCAGCAACAGTTTACTGGTCTCACTCAGATTCCTGGTGTAGCTACCATCGGGCCATCTCAGCGTACATGTGCCGTTCGATTCGTCTTTTAGCAGCGCTTTTAAAGTCTTAACTGCAGCAGGAACATCAGAAATCCTCCTGCAGTGTTCCCTCCAAGTAGCCCTTTTGGACGTGCTCAGTTCTTTATCATCCTCCGTTAAGGCTATCTTGTAGGGATATCACCCCCCATCACCTTGGCCCTGTTAAATAGCCCTAGCCTTGTGGCGCAGGTCGCCAAGTTTACTGTTCCACCGAGGAACATTTCTCCGTGCCCCTTAACCCCCTATGGGCAGCTCTCATTGTAGGCAGAAGCATTAGGTTTCTTTAATCTAAATTGGGCACCCGAGAGATAGTTGCGTTTGCGAATTGTTCACCTTTTCGAATACTAAATATAAAACAAAATTGTATTGTATTTTTAATATGAATCCATATTTAGAATTTATTTATTCATTAAATCACACAAAATTATATAATAATTTGGAATTATTTACATACATATGTACGTATGTAGTTTACACATCCATGCATAAGTTCATTGTAACTTGATAAAAATTAGTTAATTTAAAAAAACGATTACACCCATAGTTAATTTGAATACATATACAACGTGAGCCAAAAGAAATCACCCTATTGGAAGATGCTCTTAATTTTGTAAATGGCGGCCAATGTTAAATCTGTTTTGACATTTGTGAACTAGACAGATGTAGAATACAAGTGAACAAGCCATGGAGCGATAGCCTCCCCAAGAACGCGGAATAATCGTGTCTATTTTTTTGTGTAACAATTCGTCTGTGGTGTTTGCGCAGCGCGAATTCCGTCGCCGATTCCACGGTCGTCCGACACCGACTGCGCAAACACTGCGCCGTTTGGGCACCAACCTTGAAGAGTATGGGACCACACGAGACGCTGCCAAGAGTGGCCGGCCCCGGAGCCACCGTTTTTGAGGACGCCACTGGTCAAACGACAACAGTGGACGGTGCGCGCTATAGGGCCATGTTAACCGAGTTTTTTCTGCCGCAATTGAACTAATTAGGACTGGAGTACATGTGGTTCCAATAGGACGGAGCAACGGCACACACTGCGCGAGCCACAACCGATATTCTGAAGGCGGCGTTCCCGGGTCGCCTCATCTCTCGTTTTGGCGATTTGCACTGGCCCGCAAGATCGCCCGATTTAACCGTTCCAGACTTTTTTTGAGGGGTTTTTAGAAGTCCCGTGTTTACAAAACATTCGACACGAGTGCGAAACTTACAAAGAGATTGTCCTGAGAAAACATATAGTAGAAAATCCTGCGTAAAACGATTTTTTTTTCAACTGCAAGCACATTTATTAAAGCTCAACTACTAGCCAAAATAAAACTAGAAGCGATAATTAGCCAATAATTTGGTTTTTTAATTCATTGTATACAAAATTAATATAAAATAAGGAAAGAAGTTTAAAAAATAATAAGTAGGCTGAGTGGGATGGGTGTACTCAATTGAATACAGCGGCGGCTTATAGGTGAAAATCTTCAGAACATTTTTTTCTCAATGCATAACGTTTTTAAACATTTTTTGCATTGCCATCGAACTCTTGCATGCCATAAAACACATCTTAACTGCTTTTCTAACTTTTTGGGGTAGTGACCTATACCATCTTGAGGTAACCCCAGTACCAATGAAGATGAAAGTCAAGCTTTAGTTTGCACGTTTTGGCGTAAGTATTACCTTGCAATGGAACGTCTAAATAAAATTTGATCCATGCTTTCGCTGTGACTCATTACATACAATCGCCAAGCATTTGAAATGGCCATATCTATTATATAGGTAAACAATATCCACCACCATTTCTTACCACGAATGGCTATTCTATAGTGTGAAATGGACTGGTCCAATTCATCTACTCTTGCCATATTGTTTATTGTAAGACTGAAATACTTTTGGAATCTTGACATCAATTTTTGTCGTTGTGTAGCAGACCAACGTTTTACAACTCCTAATGGCTCAATTGTATCATAATTTGTTTCCATTGTACATACGCTAGTTATTGTCTTTCCATTTTACCAAAAGAATTTCATTTTTAGTATAATCGGGTGTTTCCCTAGGCTCAATTTTTGGTAAATTTTTGTTTTTGTGTAGTTAATAAAACAAATTATTTGGGTGTTATTAAATCTATTTGCTCAACGTTATGTAGGTTTTTTTCCAACTTCTTCAGGATCTTTCTTTATAAATTAAATCTGTCAAAATAATACTTATATAATTTTAATATTATTGTATTAGGGTGGCGATGGCACGATGGATGGTAGTCTGCACGTTGACTACGAATCCAAAAAAAAAAATAGACCTGTGTTCAACCCCAGTTTTAGACTAAAAAATTTTAAAATAAAAATAAACATCTCGCATTTTTCTGATGTGCATTAGTGTGTCTGTTGTTGTCGGAAGGTTTCAGTGGCGAAGGCATAGTCACTGGTCACTGAACAATACCGGCTTCAGCTGATAGCAATCCACAATCGCATCAGAACGCCCTCCTTCGTCGGTATTGTGTAGCACCGGCGAAGTAAAACAATAATAAAATATGGCTACTGATCCGAAACTTCAGCACTGCTACGATTATAAACAAAGAACGTGCGAAAGCAGAGCTGCAAAAATAAATAATTAAGCTTCACCTCCTGTCATTTCTCCTACTATGCCTTTCTTATAGTTCCAGCGCAATGCTTCGCATGTGTAGGAGTCATCTCCTGAGTGCTGGTCCCAGATAAAAAAAAAATGTGTTGTGTGGAACTTAATTACAGGGTGGCTGATGAATATTGCTACATCAAGAAACTCAAATAAGTTTTTTTTCAGTGTATGGAATTAATTTTTCTTTTAGTCATGTCAAAGCTCATTCAATTTTATTAAATATGCTTAATTAGTTTTAAAAATAATGGAATTAATAATAATATGAAATGATGGGAAACATTTACTTTTACTTCATTATTGTTTATTTAGGAAACAGCTGATTGCTTGTTCCTCTTTTTTTTTATTTTGGACCAGCACTCAGGAGATGACTCCTACACATGCGATGCACTGCGCTGGAACTAGAGGAAAGGTATAGTAGGAGAAGAGACAGGACTTGAAGCTTCACTATCGTACAACACTGCTTTTTGCACGTTATTTGTTTTTATAGCAGTGTTGTAGCGTCTCTGATGTCAAGGAGACGTATTAAATTCTGAAGCTTCGTTTTTAGTAGTTATTTTACTTCGCCGGTGCTACACAATACCGACGAAGGAGGGCGTTCTGATGTGCCTGTGGATTGGTTACAGCTGAAGCCGTTACTGTTCAGTGACTATGCCTTCGCCACTGAAACCTTCTGACAACAACTGACACAAACCACACAAATGCACACCAGAAAAAATGCGAGATGTGAATCTGGGGTTTTGTAGTCAACGTACAGACTACTTCGACCATCGCTATTCTCTTGCCCAAACTATGCCGCAGAAAAAGTACGGGCTGTTTCTTGCAAGAAGAAGAAGAACATTACTCTCTCATTTACCCAATTTTTGTTTAAGAAAATGCGTTCTGGTAAGATTGGGACGCCGCGGGTGCCCAATTGAAAGTAAAAAACAGATCTTCTGTAGACTAATTTGTGACACTCTGAAAGGCTAAGAATTCCAAAGAAAGAAGTCGCAATATAGTATGTAGGACCTAAATTAGTGCTTTCAGCAGACTGCCATTAATTTTCTGATATTAATTAATAAAGTTATTTGTATATAAATAGATTTTTTACATAATTTTTCATAATATCCTCATTTTTAATGCCCTACAAAGTTAACGATTTTACTGCAATTTTCGAAAATGATGTTAACTCGCATTACATTTCAACGTTTTGAGGTCCTTGGAGTCGATTCTGTCTATTTTTATTTGCATTTATGGTGATACTTTATAAAATAAATTTCTTGTTTGGTGGTAATCCAGACTTGAAAGTTTTCAAGCAGTTTTCATTTTATATCGTTTTTTTCTTCTTCTGTAAACTTATGAAGAGTGATGTTACGTTATTTTGCGTCTTACGTGACGTTATGTATGTATGTACAAACTTCTTTTAAGCTTTCACCACTTTTTATATAAATTTAAATGCATTCAAAAATTTCCCTTTTTCTCTTCTAGAATTGCCATTGCACAAATATTATTGCACAAAAATTAAAGCAACAAGAACAATACAAAACAAATTTTTAGAAGGAGCAGTTAGTAAAGAGAAAACAAGAAAAAAAGAGAAACCACTTTCCGTTTAATGTAATAAACAACTATACATATTTACTATTTATACTTAAGAGGGATAAAAAAGAAGATATTTTTAAGAATTATACCTATTTAATATTTGTCAAGCGATATAAGGAAAGGAAGCGGCTACAAATCTGGCTTTCGATAAGACTAATTAAAGAATTAAATAAGTTAGAGCTTATTTAGACTGGCTCAAAACGAAGAAAACGGGGGCGCTGAGTCTCCCGACGGTACCCAAGAAGGACGCGAAGCGTGTTGGTGGATACCTTGGTCTGCAATGGGTTGCTTTGGCTCACCAAGTTCTAAGCAATCCGATATAAATTCCGAAGATACCAGGAGTCAGAAGCGACGTAGTGATGCCATTTCCAAACAATTACAAAAAGATAAACAGCTCTACCGGGCTACACATCGGCTGTTGTTGCTAGGGGCTGGTGAATCTGGGAAATCAACCATTGTTAAGCAAATGCGTATTTTACACGTTGATGGATTTTCAGAGCAAGAGAAAAAACAAAAAATTGACGACATAAAGAAAAACATACGTGATGCTATTTTGGTAAGTGTAAGCGGAAATATTGAATACATACTTATATGTACATAAAACCAGAAATGGTTTTATAATAATTAATAATATTTTTAATGTTATCGTTTATAATTGAAATAGGAAAACTGCTCTTAGTTAGTAATTGACGTGAAAAATTGCATAAATAACATTTTGTAGCAATTACTTGATTTTTTTCATTAATACACATACTACATATTTGGATTTTCGATTTTGTATTTTATGTGCCCTGTCGACTGCCCGATTACTTTTTAATGAAATTATGTTGTAATATGAACTCTTTCTTCATATTGAACGCCTTAAATTTTATACTTTTTTACGTCCTTCACATAAAATTTTGCAAACTAATTTCTTACAACTGAACAAGAAGCTACATAATGCATTTTAAGACTCTACCTTCAATCAATCATTTGTGTCATCGCATTAATATGCGAGCCGCTGCAAAGTATGTATTTTCCGATGCAAATATCGTAAATAAAAATTTTCATTGTGACAATAGATAATTGATAGATAATAGATATTTTAACGTACTTCAATTCGTATGAAATCAAAGCACGTGTAACGTCATAAATCGCTTTCTAAGGTCCTTAACGGATGCATTGGCCGCTACAAAAATATCAGCAAATTGTTGCTATAAGTAGTGTGTCAAGAGCAATTCTTCCTTGATTTATTACAATTAAACTATGACGTATTTGATCAGCTTCTATCTTTTTAGGATCAAGATGATTATCATATTACATGGCCCAGTTATTTAATTGACGTTTGAAATGCGTCGAATTCTTATTGTCAGGAAGAGATTGTGAGTGAAAACGCTTGATGAAAAACATAAGAAAAACACAATCGGGCCCCGCAAGTGCTTGTCCATATTCGTCTGAAATTCACTAACTGCAGATGATAACCCTGGGGGAAACGATTTTTGTAATGGTTAGTAACTATTTTGATGTTTCGTCTACTTCAAACTGTAAATAGGCATCCGAGAGATATTATATATATTTCACTCATATTGTAACAGTTTGACATGTTAGCAAAAGGCTCATCTCATTACTGTTATGGCTTTTTCCAGCAATATGTCTTAATATTTTTTGTTTTACAATCGCATACTAGATACTACTTTTAAGTTTAACAAAATTTCTAATTATCATGGTCGTATAAGATATTTTATTTGTTTTAGACTATTACTGGTGCCATGAGCACACTGAATCCACCTATACCATTGGAAAAAAAGGATAACGAAGTTAGAGTTGAATACATACAGGACTACGCTTCAAGTGCGTAACATCATAACTTGATCTCAAAGAAAATGTTAATTATATTAATATGTATATAAATTATGTTTAATCCGATTAATATAGGTCCGGATTTCAACTATCCGCCAGAATTTTATGAGCATACAGAGGAATTATGGAAAGATAAGGGTGTTTTGGCAACTTATGAAAGATCAAATGAGTATCAATTAATCGATTGTGCAAAGTAGTAAGTACTTACCCTTCTAATTTAATAACATCGCAATGTTTGACATTTAAATATGGGCTTCTTCATAGCTTTTTGGATCGTGTAAGCATAATCAAACAACCCAACTATACACCAAACGAACAAGACATATTACGGTGTCGTGTTTTAACTTCTGGTATATTTGAAACGAGATTTCAAGTTGACAAAGTCAATTTTCAGTAAGTGCTATAAGACAAGTTTTACAATACGTATCTCGTTTCTTTTTTAAAGGATTTATTTTTCGATTTATTTTATTTATTGATTTATTCAACGCAGTAATTTATTATTATGTATGTTTTTCTTCTTTAGTATGTTTGATGTGGGAGGCCAACGGGATGAACGTCGAAAGTGGATACAATGCTTTAATGACGTTACTGCAATTATCTTTGTGACAGCATGTTCTAGTTATAACATGGTTTTACGGGAAGACCCAACACAGAATCGTTTACGAGAATCGTTGGAACTATTTAAGAGCATTTGGAACAACAGGTATTTACATGTAACACTAAAAATAATTTACTATTTCACTTATTTATTAATTATTGCTTTCAGATGGTTACGTACAATATCTGTAATTCTATTTCTGAATAAACAAGACTTGTTAGCAGAGAAAATAAAAGCTGGCAAAAGCAAACTTTCGGACTATTTTGCCGAATTTAACAAATATCAAACACCAAGTAAGAGACACACAGATAATTTCTTCAATATCCTTTCGAAAACTTAAATTCTAATGGCTACAATTTAATAATTCTTTAAGGTGATGCAATAATCGAGTCTGGCGATGATCCTGAGGTTATAAGAGCTAAGTATTTCATACGTGATGAGTTTTTGGTATGTTTATTTTAAAAATATTTGTACAACACATATGTACACATACATACATTCCGAATACTACTTTCCGCAAAAATTATTCAACATTTGTTTTCACTATTATTTTCAGCGTATTTCTACTGCGAGTGGTGATGGCAAACATTATTGCTATCCACATTTTACATGTGCTGTAGATACTGAGAATATCAAGAGAGTATTCAATGACTGTCGGGATATAATTCAAAGAATGCACCTTCGTCAGTATGAATTGTTATAGGTTTACTCTACAAAAATCACTTAATAAAAATAATGTGCAAATAATAGTAATCAATCAAATTTTTCTGTCCTCTTTTTAACTTATTTGACAAATGAAATATATGTATATAGTATATACTTATTTTTAAGGTTTTTCGAAATATCTTTGCCGACGAATTACTGTCAGAAAGATTTTATTGCTTTGCACATATTTATTGCTCATACGACTTTTATAGCATTTTACAAAAGCATTGAATTTTCAGCGCCATTATTGCCTACCATTTAGTGTCACTGTTCTTTTTAACTTTAATACAGAATCTTCATTTCATTTATAAATGAATTATGCTTTAAAATCTTTCATCTCATCATTAGATTTTAAGTTAATAGTGACCCGCTCTTACTGCCTGGCCCACGATGTTCCACGATATCGTTCGGTCGTTTAATTACATTCAAAACAAAATCAACAACAGCAGTTAATATTATTATAGCGAAAAACTTTTCGTTTGTTTTACAGTATAGATTTTATGGATCAAATGCAGCTTAGTGAATCAGCTCCAAGAAAAAAAAAATACAGTTTAGTGAAGCAGCTCAAAGCCTCACAAATAAGAAAATATTTAATTTTTTTCTAATCTTTCAGTTCGCTAAACTGCATTTAAGCCGAATTGTTCAACTTTAAAATAGAATAGATTTTTTTAAATGTGTGCATTCTCGTACACTTGCAATTTTTGTTGTAGCAATTCTTGATTTTGTTGGCGAGATAGGTGAGAAGATTTGGTATAAGTCCCTGTTCAGACTTTCAATTTTAAAAAATTTGCTTTGAAATTGTATTAGTGTTCACATTATGAAATTCTAGTTATGCAATTTTTTTGCCTCTGCAACCAGAAGGATGCGGTTTGGATTTCCAGCCCGGTCAAGTCAAAAAAAGCTTTATCTGAGTTTTCTATGCTACAGCACCGTCCTTCGTCAATATTTCCACAATAAAACGTCGGCGAAGTAAAATAATAAATAAAATGGCTCCCCTAAGCTTTAAAATAATGCGTCAAAATTAACATCAGACACCCTTCAACTTTGCTTCATAATTAACACGCAACTGCAGAGTTGTGCAAGAATTAAGGGTTATCTTCCTACTACTTCACCACCTGTATTCTATACACTATCCGTTTCTCACTCTATTTCCAGTGCAATGCATTGCATGCGTAGGCGATTTCCCCTGAGCACTGGTTCCAGACAGAAAATGAATTACAGAACACATGAAACCGTCTAAGCCTCCCCATTCTTATCACCTCTGTCGCCAACCAACTCAAGAAATATTACAAGTGTGGACGGGTACTAAGAGACAAAAATGTACAAAACTACGGGAACGCCAAAAAACACAGACTTTGCCACAAAATGGAAACGCCGATGTCTACAGTCCACTCGCGATAACGTGAACACCGCTGAATGGGAACAAAATTTTTTTTTAAATGAACTAAAAGATGAACAAAACTTAATAGATTAAAGAAAAATTGTGTGTGTTTCGCTTATTATTCCTAATGGAGCCATAAGCTTTTCGGCATGGTGTTCCGTAAATGGGCAACCCGTATAACAAAAGATATTTCATATACTTCAGAGTATATGCGAGATATGACAATTCGAGGATTAATAATACATCTTGAGAAAGATATTCACCCTTATCGTATTTCGCGTAGACATATTTCGACTACTGGCGTATTTGGAGTCGTATGTGTTGTATATATTAGTGTTTAGGCCAACTACGATGCGATTTTTTAAATACTGAAGTTCGATTGCAATCCATAATCGACCCATTAGTTGAAGAAATTTATTACATGAGCTCTTAGTCTGAGTCCATAAACAAATCGTACAATTTTATGAATGATAGATTTTATTTTAAACCTATTACCAGAGTTTTATCCCGAATAAACCTCTATACAATAATTAACCTAAGACATTAACAAGGCGTGAGCCAGCAGCATTTTTTCACATTGAGAGGTGCAAATGTTAATTTTTCATCAATGTTCACATTAAGACAACTCAAACTATTCGTTATTTCAATAAATGAACGAGCTATTCTAAAATCAAAATCAAGTTTGATAGATCCAAAAACTATAGATTTTTTTTGTCCGGCTTATCACCTACATTCAATAATAAATATCAAACGCAAATGGAGAAAAACATATAAAAATATTTATAATTGATATTAAATTATTAGTTTTAAGGAAAAAGCGAAAAAATTACAAAGAAAACAACGGTAGTTTGAAATTTTAGTGGATTTCATGGTGCAACATAACCACTTGGCTAAGGGACAGTTGTAGTCAGTAATTGACAAAAAAAAAAGTCGCAAATAATTTGTGGACAAAATGCCTGTTTCATGATGATTTAATGTCAAAATAAATATTTTAATAAAAGTCAATTTCATAAATATGGATTCTTATTAAAAATTCAACACAATTTTGTTATATTTTCAATCCGCAACCGTGAACAGCGCCGGTTTTAATTTGTTCCTGAAGAAAAAGTGCGGGCTGTTTAGTGCAAGTAGAACAAGAAGATCACTCTCTCCAAACGACTCTCATTTACCCAATTTTTGTGTATGGGAACGCTTCCTGGTAATAGTGGGATCCCGCGGGTGCCCAACTAGAGTAAAAAAAACAGACCTATTGTTGGACAAGTTTGTATAGTTTGTGCAAATAAATTTCCATACAATTTTTGAGTTCATTTGCGAGAGTGTAAAAGTGCACAAAATGTGATTCTTAATTTCGTTGATATAAAGCAAAATGTATCGTACGCATGCGATACGAAATTGAAAATTAGATGCCATTTTATATCAAAAATTTCAGCGAATTTACTTCACATAGAATTTTCATATTTTTTACACTTATTAGAAGCTTTCTTAGATTATATAATTAGTTATGTATGTTATCTTTTTTTTAACTTTTAACATCGTCACCCACATGTTACATTTGTCACGCACAATTACAGCGTACTGTTATAATACAAACTAGTATGTTTCGCCCGTGCTAAATAATAAAATGCAAACAACAACAAACTTTTCTAATTTTAGGTCATTTTTTTGTTGTAATTAAATCCAAATTATGCTAAAGTTTTTAGTCAAAAACAATTAGACGTGAAACAGCATTCCAAGGATAATTTGTATTTCTGTTATTGGAAACAAAAAGAAATTAATTCAAGAAACTTTTAACACTTTATTATCGCCAACTTTTGCCGATACTACATCAGATTTAAAGGTCCTGTATGGAAAACGCGATTTCTATCAATTGAGTTTTCTCATTAAATTTTGAATAAAAAAGAAAGCTCATTTCATTTGAAATATATTTAACTACATGCTAACTAACAAAAATGCGCTCTATGTTGTATTTTTATTTTCTATGAATTAAAAAAAAAACAAAACTTTTAAAAAAGACAATATTGATGACGAGTTGCTAATTTTTTTAAATGAATTTAGTAAACGGTTTTAAGGTTATTCTAATCCATATAATTATCTATGTCGTGGAAGTGCTTTCATTTTTGACGTTACGGTATATTTCGCAAACTAATAAGGGCGCGATTATGGTTTACAACAGTGATGTTCAAAAATAAAATGAAGATGTATTGGTGAGAGAATTTGCCCAGCAAACATAATGTCAAACGTTTAAAATAAGAAAAAAAATGACAGCTATATACAACTTATTAAATGAATGTAATTTAAATTTTAAGAAAAAAAAGATAAGAGCATCAGGGACCATAAATTGCATTTATCAATTTCAATAAATAATTTCAGAACACTTATTTGAAAATTTTAAATTAAACATTCCATGTTAATACTTGCATGTCAATTGCGAATTAGTAAAATATTTTTTAAATTCAACGAGGTCATTTTATTTCGCTGCTTGGAACAAACGTTTTTCATGTCTGAAAATATTTGTTCGCATAAGTAGTGGAAAAAAATGATAAATATTTTAAATACATTTTTTTGAGCTGGGGACATATCGCAACATCTTAATTTTTCCAAAACTCTAGAGTTCTAATTTTATCGAAATCTTTTACCTTAGACCTAAGTATTATTAGCTCTGATTGAAACGTGTGCGTTACCCGGTTTTAATGTTTTGTAACATAAAAGGCATTGAATGTTTTGAAAAGCATCGTTTACCATAAAATACCTTTCACATTTCATTTCGTGAACTTTTATTATATTTTAATTTTTTTCGTATTAAATTCTAATTGAATGGCGTATATTTATTGTGCTTCGTCCAAAAATATAATGTTTTTTTACAGTAAACTAACAAAAATGCATCAAATGAACTGAAAACAATAGAAGAATAAAAAATAAGAAATAAAATAAATAGAATAAATAAAAAAATAGAATAAAAAGTAAAAAATAGAACATTTTTATGATTTTGCGCTATGAACAACTGAAAATGGTAATTTATCAATATTTTCACGAAAAATTTGCACTTTCACAATACCAAAACTGCCTGAAGGAGCGTTCCAATGCTTTTGCGATGTACTAGAGAGTTCTTAACTATTGTCTTGGCTACAATTTTTGTCTTAGTATTGGATCGAAAATCTCAATGGTTTGGCTGTTATAGGCCAAAATATCCCAAAAAACGGGACAAAAGTCTGATCAAGTCAAAATGCGCCAGCTCGATTTTCAGCGTAGACGTATGGTCTAGTGGACTTTTTTGCTTAGTACAATCCCAAGAATCAGAAACGCGAAGCGCCCATTAAGATTTTCAAATCGCCCCACCCTAGTGAGTATATATGTATATAGAAATAATTTTAGGTAATATAGAATATATTATGTAGTACATGTCATACTAACTCTTTGCCACTCTTTTGTAGTTTTAATTGACGGTCCTAACCCATTCAATTGCTCGACAAATTTACCACTTTTCTTCTTCAGACGCATTTTGTTATATCCAAATGTTAGTTTGCTTTTTATTTGTAATATTGCTAAGAAATATTTATAAATTATAATTAATTATTTTTTTATTCTGTTTTCATAAATTTTATATGTACACTTACAAATTTTTCTCCATTTTCTTTTTTCAACTTCTAACGCTCACGAAACAACAGCTAATGAGCAGTTGTACGTTTTTGACAGTACTAAATAACAAAACCTAAAAACCTAAAACCGCTGTTGCCGAACGCGAACAACTTAAGATACAACACTACCGGCAACAGTTGTAAACCATAATCGCATTTGCAAAAATACAACATAATCGGGCTCTAAAGTTAATTTAAACAACCGTAGTCCAGATTCCAGTTCAGCGTTCCAATAATCTAAAAACCAACTTTCAGTTTTTGGGCAAAAAAAGTGTATTCCTTTGTTTTAACAATATATGTATGCATATCGGTAGAATAATGGAAAGTTTAGTAATCGATAAATGGAATTTTCTATTTTTATTAAAAAAAAAATCAAATTATGAATTTAAAGCTATTATTCTATATCTTACTTAAAGCTTCTACATCTTTAATATAATATAAAAAATATAAAACATTTATTTAATAACTTTTTAACTTTTCTGTTTTT
This sequence comes from Dexiosoma caninum, assembly GCA_963924685.1. Taxonomy (NCBI): domain Eukaryota; kingdom Metazoa; phylum Arthropoda; class Insecta; order Diptera; family Tachinidae; genus Dexiosoma; species Dexiosoma caninum. The sequence goes on along the minus strand of OZ004728.1, from coordinate 50,196,698 downwards.
GTAGATATGTATTATTAGTATGCCTCCTTTTTAATATATATACATACATACATACATTTGTATATTAAAATAACTCTTTAGGAGCAATATTTCTTTAAATACATTCTTAAACATATAACATCCAATTGCAAGGAAAGATAAATTTTCAATGCCTTAAAAATCCACGAGAAATATTAACTTTCTGGTAAAGAATGTTATTTATCTCATATATTTGGTATAGCCCAAAGCTTTGCGGTTTTATCAGCAGAAGTGGTTAAAATTGAAAAATCATATGGATGCCATCTCGCCGATATAACTTTGTCAGTGTGCTCCCCAACTGCTACAGATGGTAACGACTGAGTCAAATTACCTTGTAAATCTGTTAGAACAATTTTATTATCATATCCACATGTTAGCAAGTAATAGGCCGAGGGTGAAAAACGTATTGATCTAGATCAAGTGACAAAATATAATAACATTTATTATTAAACAAATAGATTCAGGAAAGCAGTAATTATAAACTTTAGGAATTTGATAGAAGTCGACTCGGAATTTTCAAAAATTAATTTCGAATTTTTCTCACAACTTTTGATAACTTCGTAATAAACCAAAAAAAAAAAACAATCAATACTAAATTTAATTAGTTTTCAAAGTAATTATTGTGTTACAGTGAAAAAATTTTATACGTAGTAAGTACGTACCTGATATCAGAGGAATGTGGTTGGAAGCATTGAATTTGCCTATTTCTTCGAATGTCATATAAAACACATGAACTATCCTCGTGTCCCGATACCAGTAAGCGTCCAGTTGGATCAACACATACAGAAGTTACCGGTGAGCCAAGTTGATCGTAATAGCAAGATGGCAATACAGTATTAACACATTCATTTACTCGTAAGTCCCAAAAACGTACAGTTTTATCCTGTGAAATACACAAATATATTAATGCATTTATGTACATATACATATATATATATGCTTGATTATGTATTGTTATAAATAAATATAACTATAAAACAAATTTCCATAAAAATTTTTTACTGATTTAACTCAATTTTCGAAAATCGATTTTCATTATATTTCGCCGTGTTTAGTTAAACATCAAATAACGGATCGACTCCGACTGTGGCGCATTCGAAAGAAATTGAGCTCACTTAGATGTAATGAAAATAAAATCTAATCAGCTCTTAAACTCAGAAAGGGGCGTCAACGGCTAATTGCTAATTTTACTAAAATCGCGTGATTCGTTCCAGAGATGTCGTTGTCGAAAATTTTCGAAAAAAAAACTTATAACGAAAGACTGGGTCAACAGATCGAAATCAAATTTCTCGCTCTAAGTGAGCTGAGAACGCTCACTTAGATGGTGTGACATAAATAACCGATTCAGTTCAGTAGATTGCGATAATAATATTTTCGAAAAATTGCTTTTTCCTTATAAATTTTGAACTCCTAAGCCGATCAAGTTCAAAATCTTATCAGCACATAACCTCAGAGAGGCGAGGATTGTTAACAAATTGACTAAAATTGTCTGATTCGTTCGAGAGATACGTTGACGAAATATTTCGAAAAAATTGTTTTTTCAAATAACCCCAAAAGTCTTCGTCAAATCGGATTTATAAATTCACGGGATTTTGTCGCAAAAATTTATTTCGATTTTTTTTAATTTCTCCGTAATTTCTTGTCAAATCTGCTTTCGATACGTATTAATTTTTCTTTACTTCAAAACTTTGTCAAATACTGCAAATCTGCTTTGAATGAGTTAAAGTTAGCGAGAAGTTTGAGGGATGGCCTGTGAAGTCATACTTGTATAGTCAGACACTAAAATTTATTTTAGGCAGTTTCCTCTCCCGATGTTTAGATCCACTAAGGATTTTTCATAATTCGAATATAAGGGGGCAAAAATTCAGCATTTAGTAATCAATATCTCCGAAACTATCTAATAAGATAGAACTAAATATAGCTTAATCTATACAAAAATTAAGCAATTTGGAAATGTAAATTTTTGATATTTGTACCTTATAGGACATAAACGACTGAAAACTACATTTTGGTACTTTTTTGTTTCTCATTTACTATCTTCTGAAGTAATAAATATTTAAATACAATTTATATTACATTATAATCTCCTGAAGAAAATCTTAAATGCTTTTTGCACCTTTTTGGTACTTTGCTTTGCAAATATTTTTATGTTCATTGATATTTTACATAAATATTTTTTATATGCCCCTACCATTCTAAAGAAAATGATTTTAGAAACGTTTTTGCTTCTTCAAAGGGGACAAAAAGTACCAAAGAATGTTGTGGAACTTGCCAAATATTGGGGTCGGTGGGCCAAGTAGGAGTGCCCTCTCCCACAGAAACAATATTTCTATATACCTGGTTATTAATACACAACGTTTGTCAAAATGTGGGCGGAATTGTGTAAGTGTGAAGGGATATCGAAGCGTTCCGTGTTAGCTAGTCATATATTAAAAAGATGATGTTTTTCGTGATATTACATATACCAATTTCCGTATAAACTATTTTTACAAGATATTTACATTTTCCCAAAGTGTAATTTTCAAGGCGTATTTAAACTTTAGTCTCTGGCCGTATATCAGCTCTAGAACACGTTATAAGAAGATGTCAATATAGAAACTATATGTATATATTTAGAGCCGTACTTATAAATGTACCAACCTGCGACCCAGTAACGAAAGTGTTATTTTCCCAACTGTATATTGAAAAAATGTGGCCAGTGTGTCCTATAAACGTTTGCGATGGTGACAAAACATTACAGTCAGTTATAAAGATTTTACAATTACCAGCCCCACCGCTCGCTAAAAGTTTCCTTTCATTTGAAGAATCTTCCAGAAAGCACAAATCTCTAACTGTTCCATCATGCATTGTCAATTCAATTTCGCGTCCCTCCAGCTGCTTATTTTCATCACTGTATTGCATTATTTTAATCGACTTGTCATTTGAACCGGTGGCAATAAATTTACCATCTTTAGACCACGCTGTGCAATATATTGAGCCTTTGTGGTGTTTAGTACGCTTAAATATAACGCTAGTTTGAAATTGTTGAGATTTGCTGAAATTTAATACATTAAAGTATATGAGTAAGTAGAAGTATGTGCATAATTTGTTGAAAGATTATTCTTGAAGCATTAGTACCTGATATTTATTTGTGATGGATACATGCAGATTCTAAGTGTTTTTGAATTTGATCCAACTGCATAAATTTTGCCATCAGGATGAAACTCCGCACAACGTATGGCTTGCACATCGTTCAAAGTATTTATGGGCACGAAGCATAAAGGTGACTTGTCACTCTATATTTATTATAAAAATATACAAAAATTAAACTATTCTTTTCCATGTATGTACATAAGTATGTATGCAACATTCATAGTAAACATTAATTAGAGAAATCGGTTATTGGAAGGTGTCTTTCTCAAGCGTAAAATTTCGTACGGCTGCCAAGTATGAACTAATGTTCACTTTCGAATAAAGATACATATATGTACATACATATATCAGTACAAACATATATGTATGTATGTACATAAATGTGGACATTTCTTGCAAAACCTTAACAAAATGAAATTTACGCACCTTCATGTTCTGATAAGAACCTTTTTCGGATAACATATTTTCAATAAGTATGTGGTACTACAAAATTAATTTTTTTAATACATTTTTATGTATATTTAAAAAAAAACACTAGAAACACATCTCAACAGACTTACAAATTATTTTTCTAAATGACCATACCATAAAAATCTTGTAAAACTGCTACGGCAATATTTTTTTTATTATTTCAAACAGGTTAAGATGCATTCACAACATAACCGTGATCATCATTCACATGCATCTTTGTGAGCTACACATGTAGGTACACAAATTTTTAATTTCTTGGAGAGATCAAGGTGTTCTTCCTTGTAATTGTTACATAAAAAAAACTTAAGAATCTGGGCATACAGACGTATATATGTAGGTATGGATGTGTATTAATGATATCGAGCCTTTGGTGTAATACCGTAGTAACTCAAAATTTGAATTTTTTGAGCTAGGTATGCAGAAATGATCTTTGGCGAAATATATATCTTAAGGAAAAAAGATTATGGTTCTATATCTAACTGTTCAGATTCTACAGCTACAAATGTCTTCATTGCCTGCAGCTATTTCCAACAATATTTATTTGCAATAATGAAATATTTCCTTTATGACAAGAAATTTACAAACAGAAAACATTACAAAACATGCCTCTTTATTTAAAAACTTGTAAAAAATAACTTTAATAAACGAAAATACTATCAAAAAGATGGCTCAAAACTTCAAATGCATTTTTCTCAGTTCACGATTTTCTGAATTACGACGGTATTGCACCAAAGGCTCGATATGTATAATACAGTGTGTATTTAATTTTTAGAAACACGTAATTCTTGCAATCATAGATTCTTTATAACTTTCTTAATTATTATTTTTTGTTTGCTTTTTTTTCAGCATTTTGTGAAGAAGACTTTGGGAATTAATTATGAAGCATTCGAAATGAAATCATGCCCATTACACACGAAATTTTGCGAAAAGTTATAGAAAATATGCTAAAAAGAGCACGTATATACAGGGTGGCGCAGAATGAGCTATATGGTTTGAATTCTTTATAACTTTTTTAATTATTATTTTTCCTTTGTTTTTTTTCAGCATTTTGTGAAGAAGACTTGGGGAATTAATTATGAAACATTCGAAATGAAATCATGGCCATTACACCCGAAATTTTGCGAAAAGTTATAGAAAATATGCTAAAAAGAGCACGTATGTGCGAAGCAGAAAATATACATCACTTACAGGATATCATTTTTCAGAGCTAATTGCAAAAAATTCCCCAATAATATAATGTATTTAAGAAAAAATTATAATAATCGCATAAATAAAAAAGTTATAAACCATTTAAACCATATAGCTTCTTTTGTGCCACCCTGAACTTTAAATGTCAAAGTTTACGTGGACTCTTCTCAGCAGAAAACTAGAGCCAATACGATTGCATCATTCTGCTGGTTAATATGTCGTCTACTTTTATAATATTATTGTGTAATTCAATGCAACAGTCTGTAGGATCCTAGTCTTGTCGAAAGCGGCTAGTATAATTTTAAGCTTAAAATTTTTTTAGCATTCCTCTTTATTATTGAGAAACTTTCCGAAAGGTAAAAATTACTTAAATCTAGTTTACGGACGCTTCTCCAAATATAGAACTTATGTATGGTGATAGAAAATTTCAAATTATGAAGAAAATATAAAATAAGAAAAGTTTCGGCAACGCATAGCTTTCGAGTTATGAACCTCTGAAGTTTTCATATAGAAATTCGATTCTCTGAACGTACCAGTTCATAGCCAATATTGGTATCATTTGAATGATTTAGAAAACATCTTTATATATACATACATATGTATGTATATTTATATTATTTAAAATTAATAACTTATTAAGATGTGGTGACAAAATTGCAAAAATAAAATACTTCTTAGTAATCATAGAAATAAATAAATTTTTTTATTATTTATTTCTCATTAAAACGAAACTAACTGAAAAAAACATTGATCAGCGAATCAGGTGTTTGTTATAACTAAGAGGACAAATTCTTACGACCAACCGAAGGGTGGCTATGGCAGTTAGGTTTGGTTAGCGAAGCCGTTGTTTGTTATACATTTTTATTACACTTTTCTTTGAATAAACATTATCTTACCTAGTGCATTTCGGTAACATTTTGATGTAAAAACTGTATTGGCAGTTAAAGTGTTGAAAATTTTTGGAACAAATCAAATTTAGCGGTCCCTCGCAGAAAAAAAGTATGCCACCTGATAGAAAATTGAAAATTAAAAAAATGTCCATAGCCCTTTAGTTTCCGAGTTATGGGTCACTGAAAGTCCTGTACAAGTTTATGAATAGAGGATATATTTTCCATCGTATATGAGCACCATTTTTAAGCATTTGCGAAGATCTTTGTGCGCATACATTGGCCCATCCTTTGAACACACTTAGAGAAACTGTTGTTACAAATTTAAATTGAATATATTACTTTACTTTATTGCTAAGGTTTTATTGCGCAGACGACGTCCTTTGTCTTATGGATTTTCTCCGCCTTAATATATCCCGAAACGGCGGAGCCTACTTAAGATTTTTTGTATAGCCGGCCTTAAGTATTTTATCAGCCGTTATATATAATGAATGAGATTAGCGTGGCCCTTATTATACACTAAAAATTTCAAAACTGGTTTTTATATATTTGGCACTCCAAATTTTTTTTACTTGTATTAAAACAAGTATTTAGGAAAAGTTTGTAAATAATATTCCAATTGGAAGGCAGTGCCCAAAAGCAATGTAACATTGAAAAATTTAAAAAATCGGTACTTTTGGGGTTGTTCTAAATTAACCACTAGTTGAGAAGTTAAAAATTTTTTTATATTATAGTACAAAATTGATGAATAATAAAAAATTCTTGTATGAAACTTGTGAGTGGGGTAAATAAACATGGCTTAATCCTTTGAACTTCACAGCTTCAAGCTCTCTACAACTGCTTGTTTTTCGGTTTCGGTCTGAACCCACTTTTTGTTGGTAATTTCTATACTTTTTACTGTTTCACTTTGTGTTATTAATAAACCTTGTTAGCTAGTGAGTTTACCTGGTAATGAATTTGCCTTGTCCATGGCCGTGTCGAATTGGTTTCTGATAACACAGTACTTTGTATTTAAATAATTTTTCCCCCTTTAAAATATGTATGTATCAATAAATACTCAAATGTTTAATTTTGAAACAGGCAAAAAAACCTACCAAAAGTACACAAAACAGCAAGTGTGTGAGTGTGGTTTTTTTTTTATTTTGTGGCCGAACTAAATATGTACTGCCTACGCTTCGACGACATTTGTCAAATGAAATTTAACTTTGCTCTGTAATCGAACAAGAAATTTTCAGACATTTTTATTTACAATACAGAAATTTTATAAAATACTTTCATGTGTAAATGCTATGTTAATTGCAAGGTCTATCAATTATACGGTCAGTTTAACTAATCCGGTGATTATTTTGCTCCTTTATAGTGGTGGACGAATGTACGCGGGGCGCGTCAACGGGCAACCCAAATATCACTATTGCATAAAAGATTAGTTTGCTAACAAAAATAATCAAGCGAAATATATTATATATCACAATTGATTCAATTTAGTAGTACTATATGGTAATAATATTGTTAAGTCCCCGTCCATATTGTGAAACATTTGCTGCAAAACTTTTGAGTTTGTTGACGAGAAGGGGAAGAGGAGTGGAAGTATGTACGCTGTTTCATGTACATGCAGCTTTTGTTGAATTTCTTATTTGCATCTTTTGAGATGAGGTGTATTTGACGTTTCATTTTATTTCTTTTCGTTTGGTATACTGTTAACATCTATCATAATGATAGCTACCCTGTTTTATTGTTAATTTTTTGTGAAATATAATCAAAAATTTAAAAAAAAAATATAAAATTATATAAAAATTATTATATAATTTTTCTTCTTAGCGTCCATTTTGCTTCAAATTATACCTTGTGCTTCAAATGTGTATCCAAAAAAAATATTCACACCTTCTATCACAGGGTAGTTCTTTTATATTTACATTCGGTATTGAGAAATGTCAAAAAAATTAAAGAAAGAAGATAGAAGGGAGGAATAAAAAATACTAAACATGAAGCAAAAGTTTCATGTATGGACACTGCTGAAGCTTCAAAAGAGAATTCAAAAAAGTTTTGCAGCAAATGTTTCACAATATGGACGGGGACTAAACATTTTTTTTGCTGCTTGAGTCTGCATTACCATACAATTTTTACATAATAAAATAAAAAGATAACGTAAATTTTTCAAAATGTGTGTCGAAAAATTAAATAAATAAACAAAAACTTATATATTGTGGTATTTGTAGAATACAGATATGAACTCTTGGGCAGATAAAAGCTCTGCAATGAAGATTAGCGGTGAGTATTTTTTGTGCATAAAATAACGCGGGCATTTGCCTAGGATAGAAAATTTTAAGCGGAAACCAGGATAGCTAATCGTCGCTTGGTGCCGCCTTCCGCGTACATTATGTTTACCAGGGGTTATTGTCAAAATTTATTTACATTTATGTGAGCCAATATCATTTTCACTCATTTCTTAATTTTGAGAGAGCGAGCAAATAATATTTTTTTCTTATTTGTTTATTTTTTTTTTATCTTGTACCAGCACTCAGGAGATGACCCCTACACATGCGATGCATAGTGCTGGAACTAGAGGAAAGGGATAGTAGGAGAAATGATAGGAGGTGAAGATTCACTATCTTACAACACTGCTTTTTGCACGTTAATTGTTTTTACAGCAGTGTTGTAGCGTCTCTGATTTGAAGAAGACGTATTAAATTTTAAAGCTTCGTTTTTAGTAGTCATTTTTATTAATTATTTTACTTCGCCGGTGCTACACAATACCGACGAAGGCGTCACTGTTCAGTGACCAGTGACTATGCCTCCGCCACTGAAACCTTCCGACAACAACCGACACAAAGCCACAGAAATCAGAAAAAATGCGAGATGTTTTTATGATTCTGATACTGGGGTTGAACCCAGGAAAATTTTCGTTTTGTAGTCAACGTGCAGACTACTTCGACCATCGCCATCCTTTGGAAAAGCGTTGCACAAGGCAAATTTATTACTAGGTAAACTCATTAGCTACTTCGCACGTCAGCTAATTTAACAATTTGTAACGTATTTTTAGGCCATACGTCAAGTTTTGTTAACTTGTGTGAAAAGTTTAAGAAACGTTGTTGTGAATAATTTAATAATTAATATCATAATAGTAAAAGTGCAAAATATTTGCTTTTCGGTACAAGCAATTCTGTACCACTCTCTACAAACTCAAACTTGCTTCAAGTAAAAATTGTCTAATCTAAAAGCATATTTTGGTTAAGTGCAACATACTACCCGTCAAGAATTGCAAAATATAAATTAACATATATAGTAGCAACTGTCAAAACTATGTTATGGCTAATGGCGACCACTCGTTTCCATTGCCTGCAATCTATGGCGCAATAATTATTAATCAATTATTGCGTTGTCAAATGAGCTTGACATTTATATAAAGGGACGTCAACAAAGAGTTAAATTAGAGTTAATTAAATTGAAATTCTTTGTGTTGTATTTTTGACATGAAAGCGCACTTCATTTTGTACCATCTTACTTGATTTCTCTTCAATTGTGACCTAACATAAATACGTGGTCTCTTAGCCTTAACATAAACAACACAGCAGCAATATGCTGTCAAGATTTAAATTTATTACTAACATATTTTTGCTAGTCTGGACGAGTAATACACCTTGTTGAAATAATAATATAGCCGATAAAAATACAACCTTGTTTCGTAGTTGTTGTTCAGCAATACAAAATATACAACCATGTATCTGCAACAGAGAAGAATTTTCTGCAAAGGCGTGGTTGCTTGCATAAATACGACCAACTGGCTTGTCGGCTTTTCAGAAAGTGTTTGACAGTTTACCGTTGTGGTTGTGCGCACGAAGTTTGTCAGATTATAATTTTGCTTAAAAGTTTATTCAACTAAAACCAAATACAAAATGAGAGAAATTGTACACATTCAAGCCGGTCAATGCGGAAATCAAATCGGAGCCAAGGTATGTAAATGTATTACAAAAATGATTGAGATAAAGTAGAGTAGAATTCATTAGATTGGGTGGACGTAATTTTTTTTTCAAATGAGGTGAAAGCATCTTGTAATTTGTACATGTAGTTGGAATTATTTACCAATTAAAGCATTACTCCGCCATTTTGTTAGTTGCAAATAGTTTTACTTTTTCTTTTGCTTCTGCATACAGTGTAAATGTATTCTGCTGCTATTTGTATAAAAAATAGATGGTGACGCTATGTTTAGAAAAAACTTGTTTTTTTGCCCCTGTTAATAATTTAACAGACCGTCAATGACGGGGATATATGCTAGTAATATGTTCAACGTAATCATTTATGTGTGCGTCTATTAAATACATATATGTATATATATTTAAATGTAAAATTTTCACTATTGTTAAATCAATATAACCTAGATTTAATTTCTTCTAAATTCCAAGTACAGTTGTTGCAAAATTTTCATATCGATTGCAACGTTTTAATGTACGTACATATATGTTTAATATTATAATCACTATTGTTTACACACATCTTATTATGATTCATGCAAAGAAAATATCTCATTTGAAGAGTAATCTAATAGGATACAATTTGCAATATACGAATGTATATGAAAAAAACAGCGCAATTGGGTGCGGTTTTTCTGTGAGTTACAATCTAAAAAAGTGAGGGATAGGCAGGCCGCAGCCTGATTGGAAAAAATTTGCATTGGAATGTGTCAATTAAATTGCATACATACCCGCTTTCTGCAAAGTTAAAACTAGTACGTTATTGTACCTACAAATCTTGCAAATAGATATCAGGTCATTACATTTTGCAACATGTATGTACATATACAATGTACTATACCTATAAGTTCAAAGAATAAAATTAGAATTTATTAAATAATTCTGAGACTGTAATTTTAATTACGAAATGTTATATCACATATTGGCATAATTCTTATTTAATACTAAAAGTGTGTGGCTGTGTAACACAATAAGAAGAAATCTCAGCAGAGCAGCGGGAAAGCTAAACCGAATAATTAATTTATTTATTGTAGCATCAGACTTCTAATGATTAGTTTTTTTGTTTTTTAAGTTCTTAAGATGGAATTAATTCATATACATACATATTTGTTGTTGTATGTTAAATATATGTAAACATATGTAACCGCAGCAAAAAACCAGTATGTAGTAAGTCACCATATGGTATAGTTAGTAATATGATAGTGGTGCTGATCTCACTCGACCTTAATAAACCACCTTCGCAAAAGATTAATTGCTTGCGCTTCAATGATTGTGTCATAGCTTGCCTTTAAGGTAAAAAGCATAACAACAAATTGATGTTTGTTATTGCTTGTATGAAATATAAAAAAATTATGCAAAGATTTGTATGTAGTTAATAGCATGTGATGATGTAGTTATCATTTTAGAAGTTACAGATTTTATTTTTACACCCACTTGTATTTGCTGAAAGCTTGCTATGTGTGGGAACTGCAGCGGCAGTACTTGATTTCGTCACCAGGCAAATTATGTATGTATGCATTTGTATATGTACATATATGTATATGAGCTGTATAACGTAAATAACCGGATAAACACTTCAAGTATCTATTCTTCCAGATAGAGTACTCTTTATTAACAAAAAGTGATGTCAGGCAGCAGAAGCAGCAGCAAATTAACTTTAAAAATACTTGAGCCAACTTCATTTCTTTTTTTGTTTTTAATATTTTTTGTTCGTCAAGAGGGGGAATAATTAAAAATCGTTCTTGAAAACGTTAAAATAATTATCTATGTATGTACATCAAACTGAAATCAGAAGAAAAAAAATCAATAAAAGGTTGATAGTAGTATGGGTTATTGATAGTAAGGACTCAGAAATAAAATGAGTCATTGTTTTGTTGGTTGCCAAGGTGCTACCTAGAGTGCATATGTATGTATATATTATTCAACCCCTTTGAATGAGGACATGCTGAGTCATCATGTAATCATACTGCAATATGTACTTATTTCTGCAAAGTTGCATTTCCAATACGAGTGTAATACACCCTTTTGAAGGGATATGAATACATACATATATAAAGTCATAATTTGCTTCAAATCGATTTTTTTCATATTTTGACATATAATACTCCAATAAAAACTTTGATGGGAAAAATTGGTGTACCCTTACTGACCATTTAATAAAAATCCTCCTTGAAAAAAATCACGACTTTACTACTTAAATAAATAACTATGAATTTTTTTAGTCTCTTGGATAGTAAGAATAATATTAGTTAGGGCTCTTTTTAACGATATGTAAATAATCTGAAGAAATTTTTGTTAATATTCTGTGGGAAGGGAGGTCAAAGTACTCTTTGTTATTACATATATCTATATGTACATTCTTATAACATGCCTTCGTTTATCATAATTAACATTATATGTATTATTTTAATTTTTAGTTTTGGGAAATCATCTCTGATGAACATGGTATTGATGCTACCGGTGCCTATCATGGCGATAGTGACTTACAGTTGGAACGAATTAATGTGTACTATAATGAAGCGTCAGGTGGCAAATATGTACCTCGTGCTGTTTTAGTCGATTTGGAACCCGGAACCATGGATTCTGTACGATCCGGTCCTTTCGGTCAAATCTTCCGCCCAGATAATTTTGTTTTCGGACAATCTGGAGCTGGTAACAACTGGGCCAAGGGTCATTACACGGAAGGTGCAGAACTAGTTGACTCCGTGTTAGATGTTGTACGCAAAGAAGCCGAATCCTGCGATTGTTTGCAAGGTTTTCAATTAACTCATTCCTTGGGCGGTGGTACTGGCTCCGGTATGGGTACTTTGTTGATTTCAAAGATCCGCGAAGAATACCCCGACAGAATAATGAATACATACTCAGTTGTTCCTTCTCCCAAAGTGTCAGACACAGTTGTAGAGCCATACAATGCTACACTCTCAGTACATCAGCTAGTTGAAAACACAGATGAAACCTACTGTATCGACAACGAAGCCTTATATGACATCTGCTTCCGCACCTTGAAACTAACCACACCTACGTACGGTGACTTGAACCATTTGGTCTCGTTGACTATGTCTGGTGTAACTACATGCCTGCGTTTCCCTGGTCAGTTGAATGCCGATCTTCGTAAATTGGCAGTCAATATGGTTCCCTTCCCCCGTCTTCACTTTTTCATGCCCGGTTTTGCTCCTCTTACATCCAGAGGTTCCCAACAATATCGTGCACTTACTGTTCCCGAGCTTACCCAGCAAATGTTTGATGCTAAAAATATGATGGCTGCCTGTGATCCTCGTCATGGCCGGTACTTGACTGTAGCAGCAATTTTCCGTGGCCGCATGTCTATGAAGGAAGTCGACGAACAAATGCTCAACATTCAAAACAAGAACAGCTCATACTTTGTTGAATGGATTCCCAATAATGTAAAGACAGCCGTTTGCGACATACCACCCAGAGGCTTAAAAATGTCTGCAACCTTCATTGGTAACTCGACCGCTATCCAGGAGCTCTTCAAACGTATTTCGGAACAGTTTACTGCTATGTTCCGCAGAAAAGCTTTCTTGCATTGGTACACAGGTGAAGGTATGGATGAAATGGAATTCACCGAAGCCGAAAGCAACATGAACGATTTGGTATCTGAATATCAACAATACCAAGAAGCCACCGCCGATGAAGATGCCGAATTCGAAGAAGAACAAGAGGCTGAAGTTGAAGAAAACTAAAATATTAACGTCATTAAGAATCCCTAATAAGCAAAACGTAAAAATAATAAGTTTGAAAAAATAACAAAATAAAAAAAATGTTCTAATATAACAACTTCCTTGTGGCTATTTATTATTCTCATTTTTTTCAAGAATTTTTATTAAAAAAGAGCACCTAGTTAAAGATCAAATATGACCTCTGTAAGAATTTACGATCCCCAGTATGCTTTCTGAAACGGTCATAGTACAACTGCTTTACTTTTTAACTTAACTGAGTCTTTTACGGAAAATTCAAATCAGAGTTATAATTTCAATAGATCTCTCTAAGGCATTTACTGCCTGACCTACTCCGTAATGATCTCTAAAGTTATAAATCAATTCGCCGTTTCAAGTTGCACCTGCAAGCTCATTCTATCCTACCCTTCTGATGATATCAATTCGTTATTTTTAAAAGTAATAGATCCAATTTATTCCCTATTAACTCGTGTTTACCACAAGGATCTATACACGCGCTATTGTTATTTAAATATATAAACGATCTGGCCTGTGTTAACACGAGTATTTGCAAATCGTTCCTTTTTGTTGGTGTTGTTTTGCATTTTTCCCCTCTGATATGGAGCTTTCACGATGTTTTCGAAAATAATTCAACTCACTTCAGATCCTCTGAATCGTGTCATAACTCTGGCTTTGAATGAACTTAGACGAAAGCTATGGCTGTATGTAGGGTATGAGGATTCCTTAGGTATTCACCCTTATTCTGCGTTTCGATTACGTTTCCGCATTCAGTTACGCACGGATCGAAAAAAGGTATTTTGCAAAAAAAAACTTAATCGAAAGAAAAAGAAGAAGAGAAGAGTATGTTTAAACCAGCATCTTTGCTATGAAACATGTGAAATAGGAACAGAAAAAATAAACAATTTTATAAACATTGTAAAAAGGTAAATTTAGTGAAAATTAAACAATGATAAATATATAAGATATATATAAATAATAAAAAACAATTAAAAGCTATTAGTGAGAAGAATTCTGTGCGGCCGGAGGTGATATTTTAATTTTCTATACATCAAAATATACATAGTTTATTTTAACCACGAGAAGAAATGGAATCGACAGCAGTGGCGCTGTTGTTGGAACAGGAGAATAACTTGTCCAGAAAGCAAATAAAGACGCGTTTAATTATGTGTTAGACACATTAAAATCGGCAATAAACTAATAATAAACCTTTAAAATATTGAAAAATAAAAAACTTATTACAAAATAAATTTATAGCATTTTATACTTACATTTTATTTAATTGGACACTTTTTTAACTACAAAAACAAAAAAATTTTCCGTTAGTAAATAAACAACGTGCAAAAACGTAGCGACGGTCGTAATGCAGAATACATACAATCGAAATGACTCGGGTAACGGAACACAGAATAACAAATTTGCGAAACGGAGTTAATTTCGATTCGAATCGAAATACAAAATATGGGTGATTGTCTTGAATTGTAGACTGAACTTCGACTCTACATTGACACTCGCCCTTATTCTGCATTTCGATTCGAAATTTTCTCCGTTTGGCAATTTAGGTACTCTGTGTTCCGTTCCCCGTGTCTTTTCATTGTATGTATTCTGCATTACCACGTTGGTTATTTACTAACGGAAAATTTTTCGATTTTTGTTGTTGTAGTTAAAAAAAAAAAAAAAAAAAGAGTCCAATTAAAAAGATTTATTTTTTAATTGCTTTTTATTTGTTTTTTTGGCATTTTAAATGTTTATTTAATTTATTGCAGCTCGAAAAAAATACACCTGAGCAATATGAAAAGCTGCCGAATTTAATGTGTTTAACATATACTAAAAAGCGTCTTTATTTAGGTGAAAGTTTTGTTTTAAATCTATAACTAAACTAAATATTTCACACATATTGAGAACAAATATCTAACAATTTATCACTCACTCTTCGAATGGATTGCAACTGTCACTCAATTTCCGTCCTTCAATTTTTTACTCTGTATTCTGGAGCAAGTTATTCTCCTGTTTCAACAACAACGGCGCTGCTATTGATTCTTTAATTATTAAATTTTTTTTGTTTTATTGGCAATGGCAAACCAATTGATAGATATCTTCTCCTTTCATTGAAAGGCTAACTAACATTTTTCGCCGGACATATGCACAACGCATATTTAGCAGAATATTTAGAATTTAATCGAACTACAGTTATTACAAATGAATGAAAATTTGTTGTCGTGTTCAAGTTTATAGTTAATTTATCACAATATTGTGAAGAAATTACTTTTTTGATTAGAATAAGGGGAAAAAGAGTAATTTCTTCACAATATTGTGATAAATTAACTGTGAACTTGAACACGACAGAAAATTTTCATTCATTTATTTATTTTATTGATCACATGTGCAGCGACAGGATTCCTCACACAGCAATATTTTGGCGACAAATACCTTTACTACACTTAACTGCTGTCTTTAATTATTTATTCATACATAGGTACCAAAATATTTAGTTTTTATATATTTATAATTGTTTTTATTTCACTAAATTTAACTTTTTGCAATTTAACAATTACAATATTTACAAAAATGCTTATTTCTGCTGTTCCTATTTCACACGTTTCATAGCAAAGCTGATGGTTTAAAGCCTACAAGAACAGTGACGGTCATTTCACCGTTCATATGACCGTCATTGCTGACCGAATTATTGGTCAATGCGTAGAACAAAGTTTCTACCATTTTCTAAATATATAATATAATATAAGAAAAATTACCGAAACTTCTGTGTACATGTGATAGTCAGCGTTGATAGATATAACTGTCATTGCTGACCGGTCAGCATTGAATGTACGAAATCGTGAAAAAGTATATGCAGCTATAATTTTGCACCACAGTGTATAGTCACGCAAGACTAAGTGCAGTTTAGTGAAGCAGCTAAAAAAAAATGAAGAATTCTTTACGTGATAGAAATATAAGAAGAAAAATATTAAATAAAAAAGTTGGCCGCGACCCATATTTTCCGAGTTAAGGTCTGCCGAAATTTTCATAGGAAACTGTATCTATATATATAAAAATTTATGTGTGTTTGTTTGTACCATATAGGAGCCCAAACCGGTGGACCGATCTTTCTGAAATTTTCACACCATATAATTTGGACTCTTGAATGAATTATAGGCTACTTTTTTTTAATTAAGCCCACCTTTACGCTTACTTTTTAATTATGGTACTCCTTCTACATGGTTTTTAACAGATTTTATAATATAAACGAGCTCTCCGAAACATTCAACCGTATTTTATTGAAATTTAGAACATGGATGGCTCTGCATCTAAAAATGCTCATAGGTAATGTACATTTTCAAACCTTGGACTAGGAAGGCGATATGGGGAAAATTTTGGCCTCTCCAAAACTACCGATTTCGATGAACTTTAAAATTTGGATATATTTGAGTTTAAAAGACACATTGGCAATTGTGCAACTCTGGGAAAGTTATAGGGTATTACGTTTTTTAGAACTAGGAGGGAAGGTAGGGGCTATTTCCACGCCAGCGAGACCATCTAACCGATTTTAATGAAATTTAAATGTATTTATGTTTTTGCGTCTAGGACACATATGCTACATACATACATATATATTTTTTAAGTAGAACCAGGAGGCGACGTAGGGGTAAGATATGCCTTTCCGAAACTGTAGAACCGATGGAGATAATAACGGGAGCAAAGCCGCGGGTAAAAGATAGTATAATATAAAATAGAAATATCCATAAGAACCTTGGAGTCGGCCATCCTCTGTTTTTTTCTAATGACATTAACGTGTCGACGGAGAGATTGGCACAATGAGTACTTTGTTGACGTTACCACGTTAAAAATTTAAAAAATAAATACCTGAATATGTTTCACTTTATAAAAATAAGTCTTCAATTTCTTTTATACTAGTCACAATTTAAAAAAAATTATATAAAACATTATGTACATATACCATTTCAATTTAAGCCAATCAAACCCGTGCAAATAATTTCCCATTAAATTTAATTAAATTAAAAATACTGTGTTCTTTTATTTTTGTTTCTGCTGCAGCAGTCTTGAATTTTTTGTTACATCAGAAACGATTTTTAATAAAACAAAAGGGTGTTAACAACGTTTCGCAATATAAAACCTGATTTTAAAACTTTACAAGTAAAATTGCCGTATTGAGTTTTACTTAGGCAGGAAAAGGAAAACAAAATGCAAAAAATATTCACAAATCCAACTTGAAAAAAATCAAACAATTTTGGTTGAAAATAACCTACAACGGCAACGCTGTTCGTAGCTGTCAAAGTACTCAACGTACGTTAAAAGTGTATCCAACTTTACGCGCGAGAAGATAACAAACTTTTACGCGCGAGAAGATAACAAACTTTTCAACAAACTTTTCCAAAAAATTAACAGAGAAAGAGAGAAAAAATTTTTTTTTATGCAGACTGCAAAGAGTAAGTTAACATTTTGTAGACTAGTGCTGCCAAATTATATATGGCAGCACACTTCACTTTGGTTGGCAAAATGTGTAAAATTTTTGGGAAAAATTTGACTTTTTATTAATATTTCCCTTTTTATGAATGAAATGTGAAATCCGCGGTTTAAAAAATATTATAAAAAGTTAATGTGCAAATGAAAGTGTAATATTCTATGCGCACAACAAAAAAAGTATGTGTAATAAGTTCTAAAACTTTGACTGAAATTTCCGGCAAGAGTGCAAATGCAAGTAATACTTTAGATTTTATATTATTGGCTGGTTGGTTACTTTTAAAAGCAACATAAGGCTTAAATCTAGTTTATGGAAGCCACTCCGAATTTGAAAAAGTAAGTTTGATAGAAAATATAATTTTAAGAAAAAAAAGTTTAGTGCAAAAATCTTCGGCAACGCATATTTTCCGAGTTATGGGCCTCGGAAGTTTTACAATAAAAATGTCATTGTGTTTAATATTTCTTAGCTTATTGGGTCAATATGGGTATCATTGGAGAGCTTGTGAAAATGCCGATCACATGATGGTAAAATTTCACATTTTGGGATGCTAAAATGTGTAGCGGTGAAAATTCTTAGGCGCCGTCAAAGACCGGTTATGCAGGAAATCTTTAGTTAGCGAAGCCGGTGTGTGTTGTACCATAGAGGAGAAAATCCTTAAGCCCGGCCGAAGGCCGGCTATGCGGGAAACCTTTAGTTAGCGAAGCCGGTGTGTGTTATACCATAGAGGAGAAAATCTTTAAGCCCGGCCGAAGGCCGGCTATGCGAGAAACCTTTAGTAAGCGAAGCCGGTGTGTGTTATATCATAGAGGAGAAAATCCTTAAGCCCGGCCGAAGGCCGTTTATGCGGGAAACCTTTAGTTAGCGAACCCGGTGTGTGTTATATTATAGAGGAGAAAAGACTTAAGGCCGGCTATGCGGGAACCCTTTAGTTAGCGAACCCGGTCTGTTATACTATAGAGGGGAAAATACTTAAGCCCGGCCGAAGGAAACATTACATTTAATTTGTAAAACTAAAAAAAAAAAATTGATTAACTCTATACAAAATATGGCAAAATATTACTGCTTTTCTTAAACACTGTTTTGACATTGCATACGGATGTTTAGGAAGGCAGCCATACCCATATTGTTGCAATGAATCAAACACTTATAATGAAAATGGCAAAATATATCGACGACTTTGTAGGTCAGTAACTCCCAAACTATGCGTTGCCGAAGATTTTTGTACTAAACTTTTTTTTCTTAGAATTTAATTTTCTATCACCTAATATAATTTTTTTTAATTTTGGAGTGGCTTCCTTAAACTAGATTTGTTCCCAACATAAAGTTGTTCTATCGGAATTGCACCAAACCGATGATGCAGCAAAGCAACTTTAACTATCAAACCACGGTATGTATGTTTGTGTGCCGGCACGTTTGTCTATTGATGAATTAGAGAGTTTCGAAATGGTGGTGGTGGTGGAGTTTAATGAAAAATTTTACGGATGTACCCAGCAATAATCAACCCAGTATTTTAACAAGGAATTTCACAATAAAGGGCGCTTTGTTAAAACCACAGAAAATGTATGTGCATTGGAATTAACTTGGGTTTTGCCACCGATGGCAAAATTGTATAAATGTAACCCTGATCACTTTCTCATCTAATTGGTTATTATGGTTAAGGCAGTTTGTCTGCTTATTTAAGAAAAGGTTAGTTTATTTTGTTTTTACTGATTATCTAATGGCTGCTAACATTTGCAAATGTTGTTTTCTTTTTAAGACTCTGGGGCTTATAGCTAATAGCTAGAGTAGATGAATCTGGTTTCGATACAAATTACATTTAAGCCCTTATAAATTTGCGCATTTACCTAACTGACAGTGCTTTTCAACATTTGAACGATATTTTGTCAACAATTTTGGCTTACATACAGCTTTGTGGTCATTATGATTTCTTAAAAGCTTATGAAGAATTGTCTAGCATAGAGGCCACCAGTTTTCGCTTTGCTGCTCAAGAGCCTGGCTTTGACGATGTACAAAATCTAGTGGTTCTCTCAAAATACTATCCGCCCAACCATATTCTAATGAAATTTGAATATTTTTGAATGAATAAAATGAAAAAAATTATATGAAAAATTGATAAGTTCAATAATGACAAAGAAAAAGTTTAATAATGTTAAATTTGTGCTAAGAGCCATTTGAAATATTACATTTATTTACTTATTTCTTAATAGATTTTTATTTCAAAAATAGAAACCGAAACTGAATAAATAAATGTTACACCGATACAATTAAATGTAAATTAATTGTTTTTAATTAAAAAGAAAAAACTAAATTATACTACAGAAAGTATTTTTAATTAATAATAATTATTTTCCATTTCTTCTGTCTGCATTTGTTTCCATTTCTCATCTCATCCAAAACCAAGTTTCACATATTCACGCACTCGTTGAACATATATATAAAAGAAAATAAAAACAAATAAATTTTTTTAATTTTAAAAACGGAAAACGAAATAATTAAAAATTAAATTTTAACAATCTGTTTCAAAATGTTTGTTCTATTTGGTTTTGTCAATCATTGCTATTTTATAAAACACAAACACACTGTTGCTTTTGTTAATCATAAAATCAATTGGAATTTCTTTTGCTTATAACAAATTGTTTAGCACTAAACACTTTTGTTCCAATTGGTTTTATGCTTAATAAAATTAGTGGACGTTTGTATTTTAAAACACAGTAACACTTTTGGGGGTGGGTTTTAGAACTTGGGACAGTAGCACTCAATAGAAAATGTATGACGTAACTTGCTACTCCTACTGAGCCAGTTATGCTACTTCTTATATGTAGCTGCTTTTATTACATTAATCCATTCTTTGGCGTCGATGTCATTTATTGCCTGAAACACACATTTTTTATTAGGGCCTAAAATTGCAATTTGATAACATTTACATACACTAGTGGCACAAACTAAAGCAACTTACCTGGTGTTATACTATTTTCATTGTAATATTGAAAAAAACGAACTTAAGGATTTTTGAGGATTACTATTACAAATCTTTAGGGTTATATTAATTTATTAAAAAAATTTTTTTGAAAAAAAAAAATATTTTGTTAAAAAGAAATAAAAGAAACATAAAAATACTTCATATTTAGATGGCAAAAACTAAAGCAACTCTTACAAAATTTTTTAAATTTTGACAAATATCTTAATAATTAATCGCATATCCATTGTTTTGCAAAACAGCGGCACATCTGCGAGCCATTGAAGTGATTAATTTACCGATTTCGTTTTCTGAAATGCTTCCCATGCTTCTTTTATTTGGAGGAAAAAATTTTGTTTATTAGACCCTTGATCACGTTTTATTTTTCTGTCCACCATGTCCCACAAGTTTTTAAATCGGGTGACTGGGCGGGCCATTTAAGTAAATTAATATTTTCATCTTGAATCCAGGACTTAACATGTTTCGATGTATGTTTTGGATCATTATCGTGCTGAAAGATCCATCCAGCAGGCATTTCCTTTATTGCAAATGGCAACATGACAGTTTCCAAAATATTTTTGTAGAGGTAGCGGTCCATAGTTTCGCTTATTTCATACCGAGGTCCGACTCCATTGAGTGAAAAACATCCCCACACCATTACATTACCACCGCCATGCTTAACAGTTCCCTTACAATACCTCGGATCTAACCGCTTATTTACAGGTCTTCGAACACTTATTTTTTTTGAATCAGATCCTTTCAGGTTAAATTTAGATTCATCGGAAAACAATATTTTTTGCCATTCTTCAACACTCCAGTGTAAATGTGTCTTAGCAAATTCGATTCTCGCCTTACGATTCTTTGGTGAAATGAACGGCCTTTTTGCAACTTTTCTAGAACGCATTCCTGCTTTTAAAGCTCTGTCTCGCACTGTTCTTGCTGTAAGATTTAAATCTAATTTGTTAGCAGTATTTTGCGATGAGACAAACGGATCTTTTTTGATTTCGCGGATGATCATTTGGTCCTCGTGAGCTGACGTTTTACGAGGTCTTCACTGAACCAGTTGATACAAATTTTTTAATAAGACGACAAATACCCGATTTATTTATGTTGAATCTTTCTGAGAGACTTTTTTGTGTAATTCCACTATTATATTGTTTTATTATTTCATTTTTAATATACGAATTATATTTATTTCTCGCCATTTTTCAAAATATTTCTTCAGCAGCTTCTTTGGCTTTTTTTAGCTTTAAAATTCAAAAATTTTATATTTTTTTTAAAATTTGCACAAACTTCTAAAGCAAAAACAAATAACTGCATAAAATAACGGGGAAAAATTAGATATGATTAAAATAGTATTAATTTTTATGAAAGTTTTAAGAACAGTTGCTTTAGTTTTTGCCATCCAAATCTGAGTCATTTTTTTTTTCTTTTTTTTTTTTTATACTTAAATTGTTTTTTTTTTTAAAGTTATTTATTTAATTAATATAGTCCTAACACCTCGTAATAGCAATCCTTAAAAATCCGTAAGTTCCCATTTTACAATATAACTTTGAAAATGGTATAATATTAGGTCAGTTGCTTTAGTTTGTGCCACTAGTGTATATCACCTACCTGTGTAGACTTTTCCGAAACATTTGGAGCTTATATGCTTCTGTGCACCATAAGACGCAATGTTGGCTCCTAAAAAATTTAAATATAATGTATGGTTGGACATTGACTTGTATTTTGTGATTCCCGTACTTTTGTAAATTTTTTAGTTTTATTGAGATTTATTTGAAAAAAAATGGTATGGATGCTGACCATAAAAAATAACTGCCAACGCACTTAGCATAGTACCTCCTCGGTTGTGTGGAAAACTGTGCATATTTGCTACACTTTCTACAATGTTGCATAGATTTTCTCCTCTACGGTCTTTGCTAACTAAAGTATTACTTCATGATCACCATTTGACCGGCCGCAGGACTTTTCTCCTGGAACCGAAAGTGAATAGTTATTTTTTATATTTTTAATTAATGTACTCTCTTAAAAAAATAATACCGGCCCTAAACCTTTTTTACAACCGAAACCGAGCTGCATACTCGGGAAATTTGGCATATATAACTTAAATTCCATATTCACTTTACAATATTTTTTTTCTTGGACCGGTACTCACGGGATGACCCCTACACATGCGATGCATTTTATAGAAACTTAAATGGTATGAGGGTATAATCCACTGCTAGTTTGTTGTACATCATAGCATAATTCTGTCAACAATGACGGTCGTATCACCGGTCAAATGACCGTCACTGTTATTGTAGGGAAGCTAAACTTATTAGCTATTTCGCTGGTCTGTTCATTCGACAGGCCAAACGACAAAGTTTGTGAAAAAATTGTGAAAAAGTTGTGGAAAGTGGTTGTGAATAATTTAATAATTAAATATTATATTAAGAAAATCGAAAATATATTTTTGCTATAATTAATTTAAATTACTGAACAACGTTTAATCATATGAATATACCTTGGTACTTAATATTTAGTGGAGTAAAGTATTACTTTTGCAATGCAAAGTGTACTGAAAAAAGTACAATTGTACGAGCTTGATTAACCCTGATTTTCGTTGAAAGTTTAATGTGATGGATGACAGTTTACCGAAAAAAAACTATTTGTGAAAGAATTTATTTAAAAAAACTAGCATTGAAAGTATTTATTTAATTATATTTATTTTTGAGCCATGGTCTTTTTTATGAAAAGTTTTTAACAATTGTTTATTTGTCAATATTTCGCTACCAAATAGGTAGGTAGCATTGTTAAGAAATAATAATTTGTATTAACAAAAATATTTATTTAAAAAAATGGTATTTTTTATGAAAAGTTTTTAACAATTTATGGTATAAATAACAAAAATGTTTGTAATTATGTTATTAATTGTAAAAATGTTATAAATTAATAAATAATGTAATTAATGTTTATTATAAACAAACTGATTGCTTGTTCTTCATGCCAAAACTAGCCCGAAGAAAAAGTACGGGCATTCTCGTGCGTGAAGAACAAGAACATTATTCTCTCAAACCCTCTCTCATTTACCCAATTTTTGCGTAAGAAAACGCTTTTGGGTAAGATTTTGATTAAACGAAACAATTTTGAGTAAACGAACAGACCTATAATAGGCTATAGGCCTTACAGTGTAGTACTGCCAAATTTTTTAGTATGCAAAATGTTAATTAGTATGGCACCACACTTATAATTTATTATATTTTTGGATTTCATCAAACTTTCTGTGGAAGGTAACAAACTTTTTGAGTCACTTGCAATAAATTTTTATATTTTAAAGAAATTATTTAATTAAGTAAGAACGTTATGATTAAAAATTAGAAAATTACGATTCGGAAAAAATTCAAAAATTATGTATAAGGAAAATAAAACACCAGTTCTTAATAAATACAATCACTCACTGTTTCGAAGCTATTTCAGTCACTACACTGTAAGGCCTATAGCTCCGAAACTAGGACTTGTGCCAAAAATCGCCCTATACCGGGTGATAGGTCTAAGTATTTACTACATTGTGCCATCATTCGTTTTCGGCCCAATGGTTGTGCCTTCGAACAAAATTTTTCAAATACTGTTTCAAGGCGATTTCGCGCACTACACTGTAAAGCCTATAGCTCCGAAACTAGGACTTGTGCCAAAAATCGCCCTATACCGGGTGATAGGTCTAAGTATTTACTACATTGTGCCATCATTCGTTTTCGGCCCAATGGTTGTGCCTTCGAACAAAATTTTTCAAATACTGTTTCAAGGCGATTTCGCGCACTACACTGTAAGGCCTATAGCTCCGAAACTGGGACTTGTGCCAAAAATCGCCCTATACCGGGTGATAGGTCTAAGTATTTACTACATTGTGCCATCATTCGTTTTCGGCCCAATGGTTGTGCCTTCGAACAAAATTTTTCAAATACTGTTTCAAGGCGATTTCGCGCACTACACTGTAAGGCCTATAGCTCCGAAACTAGGACTTGTGCCAAAAATCACCCTATACCGGGTGATAGGTCTAAGTATTTACTACATTGTGCCATCATTCGTTTTTGGCCCAATGGTTGTGCCTTCGAACAAAATTTTTCAAATACTGTTTCAAGGCGATTTCGCGCACTACACTGTAAGGCCTATAGCTCCGAAACTGGGACTTGTGCCAAAAATCGCCCTATACCGGGTGATAGGTCTAAGTATTTACTACATTGTGCCATCATTCGTTTTTGGCCCAATGGTTGTGCCTTCGAACAAAATTTTTCAAATACTGTTTCAAGGCGATTTCGCGCACTACACTGTAAGGCCTATAGCTCCGAAACTGGGACTTGTGCCAAAAATCGCCCTATACCGGGTGATAGGTCTAAGTATTTACTACATTGTGCCATCATTCGTTTTCGGCCCAATGGTTGTGCCTTCGAACAAAATTTTTCAAATACTGTTTCAAGGCGATTTCGCGCACTACACTGTAAGGCCTATAGCTCCGAAACTAGGACTTGTGCCAAAAATCGCCCTATACCGGGTGATAGGTCTAAGTATTTACTACATTTTGCCATCATTCGTTTTCGCCCCAATGGTTGAGCCTTCGAACAAAATTTACGAAAAAAATTGCGAAATCGCCTTGAAACAGTATTTGAAAAATTTTGTTCGAAGGCACAACCATTGGGCCAAAAACGAATGATGGCACAATGTAGTAAATACTTAGACCTATCACCCGGTATAGGGTGATTTTTGGCACAAGTCCTAGTTTCGGAGCTATAGGCCTTACAGTGTAGTGCGCGAAATCGCCTTGAAACAGTATTTGAAAAATTTTGTTCGAAGGCACAACCATTGGGCCGAAAACGAATGATGGCACAATGTAGTAAATACTTAGACCTATCACCCGCTATAGGGCGATTTTTGGCACAAGTCCTAGTTTCGGAGCTATAGGCCTTACAGTGTAGTGCACGAAATCGCCTTGAAACAGTATTTGAAAAATTTTGTTCGAAGGCACAACCATTGGGCCAAAAACGAATGATGGCACAATGTAGTAAATACTTAGACCTATCACCCGGTATAGGGCGATTTTTGGCACAAGTCCTAGTTTCGGAGCTATAGGCCTTACAGTGTAGTGCGCGAAATCGCCTTGAAACAGTATTTGAAAAATTTTGTTCGAAGGCACAACCATTGGGCCAAAAACGAATGATGGCACAATGTAGTAAATACTTAGACCTATCACCCGGTATAGGGCGATTTTTGGCACAAGTCCTAGTTTCGGAGCTATAGGCCTTACAGTGTAGTGACTGAAATAGCTTCGAAACAGTGAGTGATTGTATTTAT
This sequence comes from Dexiosoma caninum, assembly GCA_963924685.1. Taxonomy (NCBI): domain Eukaryota; kingdom Metazoa; phylum Arthropoda; class Insecta; order Diptera; family Tachinidae; genus Dexiosoma; species Dexiosoma caninum. Next base: position 50,170,578 of record OZ004728.1, on the reverse strand, counting down.
TAAGAACTGGTGTTTTATTTTCCTTATACATAATTTTTGAATTTTTTCCGAATCGTAATTTTCTAATTTTTAATCATAACGTTCTTACTTAATTAAATAATTTCTTTAAAATATAAAAATTTATTGCAAGTGACTCAAAAAGTTTGTTACCTTCCACAGAAAGTTTGATGAAATCCAAAAATATAATAAATTATAAGTGGGGTGCCATACTAATTAACATTTTGCATACTAAAAAATTTGGCAGTACTTGTCTGTAAAGCCGGAAATCTGCATTGAATTCAGCACAAGAGAGGATTTTTTCTCTCTCTCTCTATGTAAATAAAATAGTTTATTGATAAAGTTTGTTATCTTCACGGGTATTCCAACTTTCGTCCTTTGCTTTGACGGAGACGTACTGAATGTGACAAATCTCATAACTTAGTTGTCAGTTGAAAAAGTCAAAGTATGACGAATGACGGATTCTATGTGACTTGGCCTTAAGTCCAGCTTTGTATCTCACGTGTTCAATATAATACGGTTAATAATAAAAGACAGAACTGCGCGATTCAGCGATCTATTAAATGAAACGTGCGAACATTCACTAATATTAAGTTTAACGTTTTATAGGCAGCACCAGTCGGTTAATTTATTAAGCTCAATTTGCACAATAAGAGCATCATTTATGGAATCCAGTTTCATGAAAAATTTCGAATCATCTGCATATAAAAGATATTTGGATATCTATATATGTTTAGTGTATTGTCATAAAATAACACTAGAAATCTGAGTCGCTGAAACTCTTCAGTCGAGCCGGCGATAATATTTACAAGCCGCCGTTACTTATAAATAATATAAGAATAAAAAATTGTTGAACAATTTTCACATTTTTATAACTGTATATTAAATTATTTTTATAAAATGAATGAAAGAAAAAACAGCAATATGCAATGATATACAAGTGAGCAAATTTTGTTTGTGTAACTCATCTGGCCACTTAACGTTTATCCACTAGCCGCCGTCAAAATTCAGCTGGTATCATTGACAACAGCTGTTTTCGACTGTAATAGTTTTAACAATTTTATGTGCCGAAAAGGCTATTATATAATTTTAATTAAAAAGGAATTATTACAAGACTTACATGTTAGCTTTATTTTGAAATCCAACATTAATAATTGTTTTTTTCGTAACAGCTGAATGAATTTTTTGAAATAGCACACTAAATTACGACGGGTTGTTCATAAGTCATATTTTTTATAATTATTATTTTAAAACATATGACTTTATGACTACTTTGTAAATACCCCAAATATTAATATACAATTTTCATCATACATATCGCAGACATAGTATAGTGCCTTGTATATGACGTATTTAAAAAAGATCAAACCAATATTTTAATAGAATTTTTATCAATATGGTGGAACGACTGCGTTTTAAATTTTTACATGAATTACCTTGTATCCAATAATAAATATCTAAGAACTATAAATTAATATACAAGCTGGGCCAAAAGAAATCACCCTATTGGAAGATGCTCTTATTTTTGCAAATGACGGCCAATGTCATATCTGTTTTGACATTTGTGAACTAGACAGATGTAGATTTAAAAAAACAAGTATTGAAAGAATTTATTTAATAATATTTATTTTTCAGCTATGGTCTTTTTTATGAAAAGTTTTAGACAATTATTTATTTTTCAATATTTCGCTACGAAATAGGTAGCATCGTTAGGAAATAATAATTTGTATTAACAAAAATATTTATTTAAAAAAATGGTCTTTTTTATGAAAAGTTTTTAACAATTTATGGTATAAATAACAAAAATGTTTGTAATTGTTAAGAAAAATTTTTAACACAACTTTTTTAATGTCTGTAGCTGTTTGGGACATTTGTAATTTTGCTTTGTTATTTTCAATGTTTATTATAAACAAACTGATGCCCAAACTAGCCCGAAGAAAAAGTACGGGCATTCTCGTGCGTGAAGAACATGGGTAAGAACCATGATCTAAATATATAAGGTCTGCTTGACAGTTCAAATTATTTTTACTGTGACGTCATCGTCGAGATTTGTTTTTAATATGTATGGGGTTTGTTTTTTTTTTTTAAATATTTTGCAATTTTAAAGGTAAAATAAATAAAACAAATTAAATTGTTATGTTATAGTTTTTTTAATTTTTTTCTTGTATTAATTTTTTGTTTAAATTCCTTATTCTAAAATATAAACGACTTTTAAAAAATAACGATTTTACATTTTCAGGCACATCTATGTTATCACATTTAATGTTATGGTATTTTAAATAATTATTTCAAAAACTTAAAGTATTATTATTAATTTCCTTAAATATATTTTCTAATTTTAATATGTTTTCCATAAATTCTTGGCAGGGTTTATAGAACCCTCTGTTTGAACTGCAACTGACTTATTTGGATTTTCATTTTCAATATTTTCAATACTTTCTTCTTGTAATTTCTGCAGACTATAAATAATTGTAAATATTATTTCATTAAAAAAAGTGGATTTTAAAAAAATTGTATTTACTTTAAATCAAATTCACCAATTGCTTCCTTTACAATTTGTTTGTTTGCTCTTTTTACGTATCGTTTCGATCTTTCGACTGGTAAAATGCTATTTACATGGATATTTAAAGATGGGACAGCCTTCGCATCTAACAATCTTTTTCTTATTGGCGTGTTCAATAATATATCCTTTAAACGCCAATCATTATTCGTAAAATGTCTAGAACAAATTGTTCCAGATTTCCAATTAACATTTTTTTTACCGCATGCGTTGATCCACACTTTCTTTATTTCTGGATCTTTTGGAAACGTAAAATATTTTAGATTTTTATCATCCTACTTCGAGCTTTTACAATCTTTTACCACACAGTATTTTATTGTCCAAATAAATTTTATTACTTTCTACACAAATTGTTTATTAAAAACTCTTTTTTTTTGCTCTTAGTTCACATTTATTTTTAATTAATTGTCAATAAAATAATCCTTTAATTTTCTTAATAAATATGCAATAATAATAATTTTAATCACTAGCTTTTAAATTTCCATTTAACCACAACAAAACATTTCCCGACGATGACGTCAAATAAAAAAAAATGGCAGCTGTCATTCAATATCAAGCAGACCTTATATATTTAGATCACGGGTAAGACCTAATAAATTTATGAAAGTGTTGTGTATTCGTTTATCAGTGACAGCTAGTTGTATTAACTTTGATTAATTTTCTATACATCATTAATTTGATGCGAAACAATTTTATTACATTTGTAAATTTATAATAAGTTGAAAATAATTTCATGCTTTTAAAATAGCAGTTATGAATTCATTTGATCGCGGTGCTGTGCAGTTCATGAAGTCAGGTATTTCGTGTATATTTGATACATATGGGCAGAATAGAGAAATTAACATTTTGGGAATAAATTCTTGACTTACTGTGTGAGGAACTATTGAAACCATTCTTTTTTAATACCATGACGTAAACTTTTAAAAATTGACTTAAGTAGAAAACAAACAGTACTAAGAAAAAGGAAATGAGAAGTATATTGAGTTTTTATAGGATGTTTAAAAATGTTTGCTTTTGTCCTCAGTAATTTCTTATTATTCTAGTAAAAAATAACTAAATTTAATTGCAGATGACACAGAAGAGTTATTAGCTGGCTATCAGAATATAAGGTGTACTACCTCCTCGGACGCTTCAGACAAAAAAAATAAAAATAATATTGTTTTCTGTATTGAAAAATATCAAATAACAATACTAGCTACAGAGTTTGGTATAAGTATGCTTGAGTTGCCTCAGGTAATTAACAATAAATTTACTGCCCATCAAGTTACTAAAGATATAATCGAATTCGTTTCGCATTAGGCTTTTACAGGGTTAATTGATTTGTGCAAAAAGTTGTATAAATTTTTTATAGGCAGGAGTAGCTAAAGAAATAAAATGTACATACATACATACAAATAGCCTACATATATATTCCCACAATTTGTCTTTAATTTATTTTTGTTTCAGATCACAGTACAAACTCTTTTATTGACATATAGCATCATAAGTACAAGTAGTACTAAATAGTTGTGATTGATTCATAAGTCAGAAAGGTTAATAAAATAACTACCTATAACACAACTTTCACAAAGAAAGAAAAGAAAATGGTGGGTCCGAGTAGTCAAATAAGTAAACTCTTGCTGGGCCTTTTATTAGCTTTGATTGTTTTCTACATATACATGGATGTCCAACTGTACCTGCGCATACAAAATTATCCATTAGAAAGGAATTACCACTTTAATACAACCGCAACCACAATTACCACCAACACCGCTACCGATATACCTCAACGTAGTGAAATAACATACGAATCGGAAACATGGATAACATGCGAAATAAACCCCTTGTGTCATGTTACGGTAAAAGCAATACTATTGGATCACACAAATCACTATATATTTGCACCGTTGGCTACAATTTTTAATAATGTTATTGGATTTTCACGATCAGCATTCATTACTGCTAATATGATATCCTTTTTCCATGTGGGTGTCGCTTGTGTTGCTGGCAAACTAGTGTCCTCGGATAGCTTAGGGTACAGACGTCTGGGAGTAGTACTCTTTCAATTTCGCACATTTCTAGATGACTTAGATGGGCATGTGGCTCGCGTAAAGAAGAATATTCGTGGTGAGCGTTCAGAAGTGGGAACAACTGGTTACTATGTGGATGGCATTTGTGATGGCTTGGGCTGCATCGCACTTATTCTGGGTATATTTTTCTATCTGAAAAATAATCCGCCGCGTCGCGGTTATCTTCAGTTACCTATGGTTGACACTCGTGTGCCTGATATTTCAACAAAGACTAAACTGAAATCCACCACTCGCAAGGTTGCAAAGAAAGTTATCAGTTTCACGGGTCAATTACTACTTAGTTCAACAGCGTGGAATCGCTATATAGCTGTCTATCAAGATATGCTTGAAAGAAACGATGTTGCACAATTGCAAATCTCTCGCCAACAAACCGTTTTCAAATCCACATGGTTTTTCCTTGTTGCCTGGTTGTGGCGAATCGTGAATGTTCATTCGCTTTTGCATTGCCTCTTGCTAAGTATATTCTGCGACAAACTGTGGGAATTCCTTAAGGCCATCCAGTACAGTGGATATGTAGTATTGCTTGTGTGCATATGTATTACAGAAATGCATTTGCTAGAAGCGAATAACTTTATATTTAATACCAGTGTCGGTGGCAGCGCCAATATAACATCATTTTGATAAATAGTATAAAAAAATTGTTTTATATTGATATTATTATATTAAATAACTCTTATAATGTATGTACGTATTATTTCTTTTTTTATTTTTTTCAATATTAATTAAAAATGTAAATTTGAAATGTTTTGTGTATAAATTATAACTTACATAATTAAAACGGAATTTATCGCATATGAATATATACATTCAATCTCAAACACAGCGAATAATTCTCGCTTCTATCTTATGCATATGGTTTGAAGCTTAATAATAATAAATATGTTATATTTAAATGAAGCGAGATAAAAAAATTAATAATTGTTATTTATACTTCTCGTTTTTTAACTTTACACAAACAAATAAAATCGTATTTGTATAATATTTAAATAAAACAATTCGATAATGTTTTTTTATCGGAAACGTTTTTCCATTTATTTCTTTTAGTATTTAGAGGAATTGGGTTGGAGTCAAAAAGGTAAGATAGCAGTAATAGAACAGAAAAATGACAGGACGTATGCCACACATTCCGAAAAGTTTAATAACCATCTTGAATTATCACATTTTAATAACATTAATGTAAGTATTAAATAATTTTAAAAATAAACTTTTAAACTCATATACATACATTCATAGTATATTTCTAACAATCAACTACTAAACGAGTTATTTTTGGATCCTCTGCTGTCGACTTATGGCGTTATAATAGTAAGTAATGTACACAGGCGTTATATTTTGACCGATACGATATTGGCGTTACTAAAAAAGATATTGAGAAAAAGGGAAACATTGAAAGTGGTGCTCGTATCTAACATGAAAGAAGCAAATTTCTTTGCTGATTACTTCAATATTAAAACCCGCCACAATGGTCAGAACCCCAGATGCACTGTTTTATCAATAGATGATGAAGACATAAAACAGTCAATATATCATCTAAAACTTCCGTGTGCGAACTACATTAGTAAATCTATTGAAACCCTTAGAAATATTCACCAGAAACTCCCGCCTGATGGTGATATTCTTTTGTATTTAGCCGATGAGGATGAAATCCATCAAGCCATAGAAATATTAAAGAATTATATCAATATGGATCATATTAAAAATATTAATTATTTTAACCTGTCGCATCAGAATAATGAAAAAGATTCTATATTTATCCCAAAAACGAGTGGAAAACGCAATGTAATATTTACACGAGATTTGCATCAGGATTCAGTAACCCAGAGCCGTATTAGCTATGGTAAATTATATATCTTATATATAAAAATTACATGTTTGTAAGTATGTAAGTATGTGTGTTTATGCCTTAAGGACAGCTAAACGGATGAACTGATTTTCTTAAAATGTTCACAGTATCTCTATGTATATCTGGAAGGAACTATAGGCTATATAAATTTTAAAAATTCCAACTGTGCGTTACCACGCACGTACATAGTAAATATTAATTTTTGTATATTAGTCAAAAACGGTTGAAGAGAATGTTTCTGAATGTGGTCCAAAAGACGTTGTAGTTAAAACAAATTATCATTTCATTTTTCATTTGGCCATTTTTATTAATTACATATATAAAAATGACATTCGAATTAAGACACTATTTAACAATATCTAAAGTTCCGTATTTGGTCTGATTAACTTAATGAGCAGTACAAATCATCAGTAAAACAGTGGGCGGAAATCGACAAGTGGGCGTGGTACCTCCCACACAAAGTCCATAATGATTTTTGTATATCTTGAGAACTGTTAAAGCTAAAGTTTCTCATTTTGGTCTGAATGACATGATAGCAAATTTTTTTGCTTCGGACACTTTCATTATAGCTACAGAGCTAAAATTCGGTATACTGGAGAGTAAATAATGGGAAAAATATGTAAACTGGCAATTTTTATAAGGAGGACTATGCTGATTCTTTTTTGCATGTGGCACTGCCATTTGATGTACGGGTGCGTACTCTTCAAAGAGCTAGATGGACACATAGACTGTTTATATTTTCAAAGATAAGACCACGACGGGTGGTAGGGGGCAACATCCGCGTCTCCGAAACTAACTAACCGATTTTAATAAAGGTCACAAGTCATAAAATTTTTTTTTAAATAAAACTATTATAACATCTACATCAACACGTGGCGGGGTCAGCTAGTGTATGTATAATAAAAATATGTTGTCCCTATTCTGAAACTCGTACATATACCTATTAATTTATTAAAGTTCCTTATGGTAAGACTGCAGAGAAGTTCTATGAAAGCTATGTCTATAGACTCTATTCCTGCTATATTAACCCTACACAAGACATTCAATACCATCCAAAGACGCATACCATCAACAAAGTTGATTGATGTCCCACAATAAGTACTACTTGATTCCCTAAAAGAACAAAAAGTTGTAGAAGTGGGGAAAAAGATGGTGACAACTTAAAACCAACTGGTGCAGCAATCATCACTTTTGATCTCATTCACCTTCCCAATACACTGAAACTTGACTGGGAAAGAGTAACAGTGGATGAATATATTCCAAATCCGATGAGGTTCATTATTTGCCAGAAGCTTGGCCATACCAAAAACCAGTGCAAATCAGTAGTACAGGGTATCTGGTAGCAGATTTATATTTTCAAACTTAAATAAAAAACGTAACAATTGACACAAAGTTTTATTAAGAGCATTGAACAACAGAATGGAAATGCGGATTTTATTTTTTAAAGAGTATGTCATCCAGATCCTTCAGATCCTTTTTTAAAATTTCATGAATAATCGCTCTTGGAAGTCCCAGTGAGGCTGCTCTTTTCCGTATTAAAAGTCGCGGATTTTCACGTGAACTGCTTTCAACCAGTTCAATGTTTTCGGGAGTCCTTGAAGATCGACTGAGCCCTGGCCGTGGGGTATTCATAGCCGAAGAAGTTGCGCGGAATCTCTGCAGCCACGAACGAATGAAATTTACTCTCTGTCCAGAACTTATTCGCCAAATATCGAACTTTGAACAAAATTGTCGACGAGCAATTACGTAAAAATCATTACTAATAAAAAATGTCTCCACAGCGAACGCGCGATGCTCACTCGACCACTGCGACATCGTGACTGACAAATTCGCACAATCGATAATTTCAACGGAGCCACCCTCCCTCCACACCGCACACCGTTTACAACTTTTTGAAATAATCGTATTTAAAAATATAAATTTGCTACCAGACACCCTGTATTATGTCAATAATGTGCTTATCCACCACCCCAAGAGATGTGATCCAGAAAATATTGCGTAAATTGATTTAGTGATCAAGACCCTTTATACGATCCTCTCTGCGCAAGCTTTTGGAAACATGGGTTCCTTAACTTTATTCGTATATCAAAAAGATGTACCTTGGGGAAACTTGAAAAATATTTAACGATAACCCAACCTTTAACACCCTTCAACCACCAGTCAGAAAATATACTAAATATAAATAGCCCAACATAGGCTGAGATTCTAACTCATAAAACATCCACAGATAATGATTCAATTCCATCCTCAAACTTCACTAACTTAGCAAGCACAAAAAAGTACAAATTTAATTTCCAAAATCGTACATACTTTAAAGAAAGCTACAGATCCGACTGTACCTCTTACAACATTTTTTTTTTTCTATCTTGGACCAGTTTCTGATTCCTCGATGTTTATACCGCCCTTAATTACAGATGACGCAGCGTCATCGGGCATGCGTCAATGTGTAAGCATGCTGCATTGGGTCTTTTGAGCATTGAAATCGACCCTGTTTGCCTGACCCCTTTGCGATATTTTCATGAGGTCACAATTCAATGAATCACTCATATTCTGCCTCAGCGAAGTGATCATAGTCGATGTGGGCCTACGACTAAATGAATATGAGTGAGAAAGACTGCTGTCATCTGCGAAAGAGTGGACTTGATGAAAAATAACTTTTCTTGGCCATATGGGGTCGTTTTCTTTTTAAATCCTCATTAAATCGGTCTAATAAGTTGGCATATTATTCGCCGTTTATTGTTTTTCCCTTTTGAAGGTAATCGATGAGGATTATCCCGCGTGCATCCCACAAAACTGGTTCCATCACCTTATTGACCGACAAACTTACCTTGGCCTTCTTCGGAGCAGGTTCACCCGGAGAAACACATTGTTTAAACTGATGCTTAGTCTCCGGAGTACAGTAATGGATCGACAGTTACAAAAAGCCAAAAAACTCATTCGGATTGCGGTTAAACAACTCCAAAGAATCCTTTGAAGTTGTCACACGTTTACGTTCATGGTCAATTGAGACCAAACACGGCACCCATCTAGCAGACAACTTTCTTAAACCCAGCTGATCATTTAAAATCGAAACCACACTGCCATATGAAATGCATATGGTATCATTAATCTCACGCACTTTTACTCTTCTATCGGTCAACATCATATCGTGGATTTTTTCGACATTTTCGGGTGTACTGACCTCAATTGGCCGTCCAGAACGTTCACGCGAACAGGGTCGATTATTAAATTTTAAAGCTTCGTTTTTAGTAGCCATTTTTATTATTATTTTATCGCCGGTTCTATACAATACCGACGAAGAAGGGCGTTCTGATGTGATTGTGGATTGCTATCAGCTGAAGCCGGTATTGTTCAGTGACCAGTGACTATACCATCGTCACTGAAACCTTCCGACAACAACTGACGCACAAAGACACTTATTCGGTTATAAAACAAACCATTACTTCTACTTTTGAGATTGTTGAAAAAACACGCTTGTCCGATCATACAGGGATACAGGGCCATCTTATACTCGATCCAACAACAACAGTTAAGATGCTAATTTGTACAGACAGTCTGAGTGCATGCAGAGCCTTAATGAACAATCGGAATAATGCCTATGATAATCTCATCTACCCACCTCGCCTAAAACAATCCCCCCTTTTCTGTAAACCGAGTCGATTTAAAAACGAGTGATTTCTCAACACCTAAAAACGAAAAATTTTTGCGGATTCGGTTTAGAGAACATACCCGATAATTATTTTAGTACTTTGGATGCCTTCTCATATAGGTATAGAGGGCAATGAATTTGCAGACAAAATTGTAACGAACGCATTGAGCTTGCCTAACATCACAGGAATATCGGATTTACCCAATTCTATTATTATTTCTTTTAAGACGTTACGATCACGAACCCCAAAGGGGTACAATGGCTCATTTGAGAGTTGGTTAAGCTGTTTTCAACTGTAGACATTACTATGAAAAAAAAGGAAGTTAAAAATAAAAAAAAAACCAAAAATATTAAATAATAAACTTAACATGCACAAAAATCCACAATAGAAATAATACATAGTGGCAAAATAAAAAAAAAAATAAAATATTAAATCCTTTAAAAGGAACACAACAACAAAATCCAACTAGAACATTTCCACACACAAAAAAAAATTTATAAACTGAAAGACAACATTGAATAGTGACAAATGGAAAAGAGGGAAAAAATAATATAAATGAAAAAAATAAAGTTATAATTACAATAAACAAAATCAATATACCTGAATTAAACAACAAAAAAACAATAAAAATTTAACGGCGTTTTAAAAAAAAGAAAAAAGAAAGAGCAAAACAAAAAATCCGCTATACCAGTGACGGTCGAACGGAATTAATTAGTGTTGACACCACCAACCAGTGCTGTCACTTCGGGTCACGGTGACCGAATGAGGTCTTTTATGGCCTTTTTTCGTGTCATTGTGCTAATTCCCTTTACCATACCCGACTAAATCTTTTGCATTGTTGGTGCCATTGTGTTGGTTACTGCTAGACTGTTTGGTGATGAAGGAGTAACACTGATCACCGGCAGTTGTTCAAGCAGCGATTAGCTCAGTGGCAACTGCAATACAAAAGATAGACATTTTATTTGACTTTTCTCGCGTTAATCATGACAGGCCGATTCAGAATTGACTTCTGCAACATAAGTGGTCTAAGGGCAAACTTATTCTCTGTCTATGCTCACGTTTGTCTCCATCGGCCGGATGTTTTCGCCTTAAGTGAAACCCAGGTGTCTGAGGATGCTGACCCATAGGATTTTCACATACCTGGGTATCACCTCCTATCTCTTTTCTATCTACACAGGGGCCTTGCCATTTATATACGCAATGAAGTTGTGTACCAGTGCCAGCAATCCTTTGACACGCATGATCCCGAATTTAGCTGTCTTTGGGTTAAATTCAAAATCAGGGCACATCTTCTGCATTTCGGGTTTCTTTACAGAAGCCCAAGCACGGAAAGGGAGAAAACTATACAGAACTTCGATGCCCTTTCCGACACTATATCGGGGATCCTCGAAAATTACCCGAACAGTGAAATCGTTATTGCTGGTGATTTCAATGTCCATAATTTATCGTGGCTCCGCCATTCGAGCAATACAACTCCAGAAGGCCAATATGCTGAGCTATTCGGAGCGCACAATCACCTTGCGCAATTAGTGAATGAACCAACACATATTTCATGTGTTGACGGGCACCAACACAACACCCTCGACCTATTTCTCACTTCACACCCTGAAAAGTATGAAATGAACATTAGCGCACCTCTCGGTAATTCGGATCATTGCACCATTTCTGCCTCCTTTCCGTTTGCGGAACTTCGAGGCGTTTCACCGCCAGCTACGAAACGTTCGAAATATATTTACGAAAAGGCACGTTGGGCTGAGCTCAACGATTTCTTTCGGCATTTCAATTGGAGGCTCTGCTTCCTAGACAATGATGTCAATGCCATGGCTAAAATGGTCCAAAACATAATATTGCTTGGTATGAAAACGTTCATACCATCGAAGCAAATTTCGATTAGGCCTAGACCAAAGTCTTGCAGACTTGCAGTCAGATCCAGAGAGGAAGCATTTAGTGTCTGGCGGAATGATAAAAACGCAGATACTGATATGATGCGCAAAAGGGCGAGATCTTCGTGTGCCAAAGTGCTAAGACGTGCAAAAGCTTTGTACGAGCAGAGTCTTCGCGCTAAAGTTCTTACTGCCCCACGGTGAAGTAAAAGCTTTTGGTCATTCGTTAAAAGAGTTAAGGGAAATGCTAGTTCTTCTATTCCGTCTCTTTTAAAGGCTGATCAAATATTCACTGACCCGGTTGAAAAGGCTAACCTCCTTGCTGAAATGTTTATATGTAATTCTCACCTGCCGGAAAGCAATCAACCACTGCCCGCATCCGACCGTGTATCCGTCTATGCCAAAGATATACTTTCGGGCTCGTGCAGTTAAAAGAATTTTATCGGACCTTAACATAAATAAGTCTCCTGGCCCGGATGGAATTCCGGCACTGGTCTTGAAGCAATTTTCATATTTCATTGACAAGAACTTTTCCTATATTGTGAATTTTTAAAAAAATTTTTATTATAAACACAAACCAATTTTCCTGAAGAAGCTACACAAAGGAGTAGCGAAATATTGAAATAAATATAAAATATATAAAAAGACCTTAGGCTTAAAATAATTAGTGTTATTAATATAAAAAAAAAGGTCAAAAAACTAGAAAAATTCTCTTATAAATAAATTACATAATATATTGTAAAATCTTGCAGTGATCGATTGTGGGTTTATGCAGCAGAAATGGATCCAACCAGAGAATAACAAGATTTATAAAGTAACTGTGCCAGTAAGTAAGTTTGTGGCTGATGTGCGTTCAAACTGGCGAACCAAATTCCGAAAATCCAAAGTCTTTCGCCTATATACTAAAGATGATTTTACTAATTTACCGGAAAGATCAGTTGCAAAAATCCGCAGAACTGATTTGTGTTCGGTTATTTTGTACTTAAAGACCTTAGCTGTTGAAAATATTTTAAGATTTGATTTCCCATCGCCTCCTCCTGCCAGAAATGTTCTATCTGCTTTGGAGACTTTGTATGCTTTAGGTAATTTGTAAATCAAAGCTTAATGCAATTACTAATTGGATATATTTGTTAATCCTATACATATATATATATATCCACCAATATTTTTTAATTTTTCTGATAAAAAAAAATATTTTCAGGCGCCTTAGACGATCAAGGACAACTTACCAATCCAGTAGGGTTTTTTATGTCTGATATACCTTTCGCTCCACAGCTAACCAAAGCACTATTTAACTCAAAAGAATTCCAATGCACAGATGAGATTTTAACAATAGTTGTCATGTTAAAGTTGGACTTTGTATTTACTGTAACCACTAATCATGCGGCTGAATGCCATAAACAAGTGGCCAGACGAGCATTTGAAGCCGCTGAAGGCGATTTGATAACGCTATTGAATATCTACAACGCTTTTGTTGGCAACAATAAAAGCAAAGAATTTTGCCGCAAGTATTATTTAAACTACCGCAATTTATCCTGGGTACATAATGCACGCAATTACTACGCAAATTTATTAGTTAATAAATACAACATGCCTTTGGTATCGTGTAATGGAGATGTAGAAAATATCTTAAAATGCATCGTCTCAGGTTATTTCATGAACGTAGCGTACCTACATGCGTCTGGTGTTTATAAAGATTTGCAAAGCAAATCTGATCTCTATATAGATCGTGATTCTTGTATTTATTGCCAGCCACAGCCGATGTACATTGTTTATAGTGAACTTTATGAAATAATGAAAACATATATGAAACACTTGACCATTATCAAGGAAGAATGGTTGTCAGAAATAGCTCCACATTATTACATAAATAAATAATAAATTAATAAAATTTTTTTAGAATTTATGGGTGTTTTATTAAATGCAATGGTAATGTTTTTCTTTGTTCTTTTTTTTTTTGGATTCGGCTTGCTCTGTGCCTTTATTTTATAGTGTTTTTTTTATTATTGTTGCAATTCAACTGTGTTATGCAATATATATTTATATTGTAAATTTTGTGTTCAATAAAATTTGACAATGTTTTGAATTGCTGAATTGTTATCGTAACTTAGAAAGCGTTTATCTCGTTTTTATATCTATCTTGAAAATGATGATGATGATGATGGCCCATATGTGCGCACTTTAAAAGTAAAATTTTATATTTCTGATTTTTCTTCTATATATATATATATATATATATATATATATATATATACAATTATATGTGATGGGCTAGGGTATTTGTTTGATTTAATTAGGCTGATTACGGGTACTGTCGGTGTTGGGTATATACAAAGGTACTGCGGAAGTATACGCAGAAGGCCGTTGGTAAGTGTCATCGACCACACCATTCAATGAAAATTCGTCTACCTGAAAAGTTGAAGTAAAAACTTGATGAGTTAAATGTGGTATTTTTGTGATTGTACTTGATTTCATATATTTAGTAAGAAAGAACCTTCATCGCCAAATAACAATTATATAATTATTTTTACACCTTCATCAATATTCACACAAGTGGCAGTTATGAAAGATTATTATGATCGCCAAGAATGGAACAGATCACCGAGGTAGAATGGAGTAGACCTATAAATATATTACCCACTATATGCAAGTAAATGTATTCCCAAACAGCAATACTGTTTCAGAATAAAGTATTCCAAGAAAATTATTTATGAAGAACTTAGAAATTGAGCCAAAATATGCTTACGAACATATTACATATTAGCTTTCAAAAAGTTATTTATTCAACTGCTCAAAAATGTTTTGCAAGAAAGGAGATTTTATAAAATCGGTCTCAATCCATTAATGCTGCTAATAATAATATGGGCAATTTAATACATATCTACACTTCAGACAATAACAGACAATTTATTTTGCTTTCAATTATCTTGTTACAATAGGAATATATTCGAAAACTTGCAAAAACCATGGAGCAAAAAAAGCCGGAAAAGTAACGAACAACACATGAACAATTTGTTAACATACAGAGAGAAAAATCACGTTTACACTAGCAGAGGACAAATTACGGCATTCGATTCGAATATAAATTTAAAACAAAATTGTAAAATTTGTAAGCGAGTACTAGCAAAAGTAGTATTAATATAAAAATTATTAGTTGTTTTGGTAATGCTAGAATTTGTGTTTGGCGTATTCGTCTAGAAAACCCGACGTATTTAAAAACTTGCATCGTAGTTGGCGAAAACGCCAATAAAGTGCGCGCTTGGTTTTCGCGACAGCTTAATTTTTTGCACTGCATGTTCAGTTAAAAAAAAAGGCTCTAACTTGGCGACTGTTATTTTTTTTGCTTTTGTCTCAGCATAAGAAGTAATAGCGGGAAACCCCGTCAGATTTTTTCGTACATGAATCTTTTTTAAACTTTTGGTGTTTTGTTTTGTCATTTAATTTATTCTTCTAGTTCTTTCGTAGATACATAGGACAGATCGATTAACATATGTATGCGATGGGCTTTAGAAATGAAATGCCCACAACTCACTGTACGAATTGAATAATTTGCCAAAAAAGCAGAAATATATACATATGTATGTAAATAAAAAATTTTTGGTAGAAACAATTACATAACATATTTTGAAGAAATTTTTGTGTCCGCTTATACCGAAAATTCATTATCCGCGACAGACCTCGTTTTTATACAGTCGCGATAACCGAGCGTGTACTATATATACAACACATGCGACTACAAATACGCCAGTAGTCTAAACACGATAAGGGTGCGTATAATTTTTACAAAGTATTACAGATCCGAATATGGTGCACCTGCATTCAAAAAGTAGAAAATGTGTCTTAAAAAAACTTTTTGAGCATAATGGATCTATTATAGACTGCAACCGAACTGTTGTTCAGTTGCCATTTGCTGAAAATGGTAATGCAGATCGAAACTGCATTAACTTCAGATGCCCCCGGCAACTCAATTGAAGTTCGGTTGGAATCCATAATCGACCCATAAACTCCATTTTATGGAACGCCTGACGAACAATAACTAAAAACAATATCTACTAAAAACAGCAATTTTTCCGTCATATGCAAGCAGATAAGATAACAGGCAGTTCTAGAGAAAACCGATTACTAAGCTTTCCAATCACGCTAGAAAGTGACAAATAATTAAATGACTTAGAAAGATCGACATATAGATTTAATCAGTTTTTTTCTGTAAGTTTCATGAAGATACCATTTGTCGTAGCATTTGTGGATCTTGGCAAGATCTTTGTTGCTGTTGGGATTGCTGTTCCTGATCTTTGTTTCGACTGGAGCTGTTGGTAGGCCTTTGAATGGTTCGATCTTCATATCGTGTACGTCCTTGTGATGCCATGGGCCTGTTAAGTGTGCTATTGGAATTATTGGGAGAATGAGCGGACGTGCTGTGCGAATCTATGAACTTCGTTAAAAAATCTTGCTCTTTCCAACCATGCTTCTTGTATACGTCTCGCAACTCATGATGCTGCCACATTGTAAACAAGACCTGACTAGCAAATTTATTAACACATGATGTGTATTTCTGACGATGATTTGTAATATTCATGAGACGTTCAACCCCACCAGCGTCCAAAAGGGACCTGGAAAATTCTGCATTTTTCTTTATTACTTCATTTATGGTTGCCAAGACGGCAGTTATTGTGTCATCGGAGGTATTTTGATCGTGTTGTGGATTTCCGGATGGTAACTTTTGCACTAGATCCCGCATTGCATATTTTCCGATTAACTCTTTGTTTCGTTGGTCAATAGCCAAATTGCGTAAGGCCGTAGCTACTGCGCACACCACTCGATCAACCTCCATTCGCAATAGCTCCACTAGAATTGGGAGACCTTTTTCTTTACGAACTGCTGCCCTTATATCTATGCTGGGTTGCCAATAGCATGCCGATAGATTTTGTATTGCACCTGCTGCCGCTTCTAACGTCTCTGGATTGGAACAACTTTGTAGCAAAGCTAGATAATATTGCACTACATCAGGCTGCCATAAATGTTCATATCCTTTGAGAGGACCACGGTTTGAAGGATCTGAAGCGTTTTTTGTTGAGGCCGACTGTCCTAAGCTGCTTTCGCTCTGTAGCTCCATTTGCGCTTGAGCTTTTTTCTTTTTGCTTGTCCCAAAGCACCCAAGATTTTCACCTGCAATGAATATTCAATTTAAATTTCTATAAATAGTCTGTATTAGGCTATTTTACCTTTAGTAGAAGATAAAGCTCTAGTCGGAACCGAAATTGGTTGCTTATCATAGTTGGGATCCTCTACTTCCTGACAACGATACGAAAGATTGCGCAAAATGCATACACAGTTTTCAACGGTCTTGTTACTTATATGATTTTTTTCTATTGCTTGGCGCACAACATACAATAGGCATTCTACCAAATGCTCACAATTTCTTAATTGAGTCCTAGCATATTCACCAGCTGAGCTGACATTTCGCAAAACGCCTGATGCATTGCGGAATACTGTAGAAAAACAAGTTTCGCCGGGACACACCGGATCCCAACCGGAATGTGGATGAATTATATTACTAACAACGGCTGCTAAGCACTCGTCAATTATGTAACGTTTAATGTCCTCACATGAAGACATATTCCACAGAACACCCGTTACTAGTTCTCTAACTTCAGATTCTTGTGTACGACACAACAAATTGACCAATGCTGCTAAACCTCCAGCATTTTTGATTTCGCGTTTGTTTTCGTCATTTTGACGTCCATAAGATAAGTTCCGCAGTGCACCGCAAGCATTTCTATCAAAATTGATGATTGATTGTATCTCATTTATTTTCAGATGTACACTCAATAAAGTAATGTATGTACTTACTTGTAAATCTCCGGCGCTTCATAAGACAAAAGTCTTATAAGCGGCGGTATTCCACCTAAAATACGAGTTCGTTGTTTGATGGGATCATCCATGTAACATAAATGCTGTAAATAAGCGGCTGCATTTGCTTTAATTGCATTGTTGGGATTATTTAAGAAACTAATGACTTCCGATAAATTAGGATCCCGCCATCGCATAGTGGAGCAAATATCACTGCATGAACCTTCCACAATTTCATCTTTGCCGCCATTGCGCATATGTTGTGATACAACTCCAAATGAACTAATCGTTAGCTGCGACATTTTATTTTGAAAATCATGATCATCGAAATTCTGTTGAGCCAGACCCAAAGCACTAGCGACTTCAGCACCATTCCGATTGTCGTCGAATACGGTTGGTCGAGAAACATATGCATTTTGTTTGGCACTTACAGAAGGCATAACGTAATTTGCTTCCGAAACGTATCCGTAAGCTACAGGAGGATCTTCGCCATATTGAGATTCTGATGGAAACGGAATGACGGGATTAATACCGTATTCAGACATTTCTTCGTATTGTGATGGCTGCAAGAAACGCAGATTTGACGTTATCATGCCACTTTGCTCCGTTGGAACTCCTACTGTGGCATTCAGTTCCTGCACCGAACTTGTTAAATTACTCTGAGAACCAAGTATCTTCGTAGTTGGATGATCAGTACGATAAGAACACTGGGAACCCATACGACCGACATTCATACCGGCAGCACCTTTTGTTGCATACATCGCACTATTGGGATACACCGTAGTATACTGCCCATATTCCTGCAATGTTGCATTTTGGCCATCAAAATCAGCTTCATCAGGTATACATACTGCCGACTCCATTATATCTCTATTGTATTAACTTAAATTTCAATTAGTTGCCTCCAGCCGTCCTGTTACTTTATTTTTTTCGGCACAAACGTAATTGTAAAATTTATGCGTCTCCTGAAAGGTAAAATTTCAAGTAAAAAAATTAAGTCAAAGATCTCTATCTTACTTGACACTTTACATTCTTCGGCGAATGTAGGTATAGTACAATTTAATACAATTGATTTGTTATTCCACCATGAATTAGTTTTAAGTACATTACATTTTAATAATTTTACTTGGATGCAAAATGCATTTACATTGTCATTTGTAGTTGCCTATGTATAATATGAAATGAAAATTTGGGCGTAAAACGTCAAATGTTGAAAGATGGTTTTGAATAGAACAAGCAGCAGTAGCACAAAAAAAGAGGAACGACGAAACGAACAAAATATACAACAGCAGTACGAAAATGTTTTACATTTCACCGTACAAAAATGATATCTTGTTCTTGCATATTTATTTGTACTATATACGAATGAATATGCATATACTTTCATATACACAAATGTTCATGCATACATATATGAAGATTTACGTGTAATCGTCGATAAAAAAAAATAAAAATGTATACTCATATGTATGAAAGTATGTGAAAGTATACCGTGTACTTCATCGTATGTTATTGATTTTTTACAAAATCCCTAATACTTTCTTTTTACTAAAACTGCCTTTGGATTTCATGTCTATGAATATGTATGCAAATTTGCATATTTATATGCACACTTACACTATGTAGTAATTATAAATTTTGTCATTGCATCCCATTGCAATATTGTATGAAGTTACGAAAAATCTATAAAAACAGGTCAAGATTTTTTTCAAAATAAGAGAAAATTCAAATAAATTCGTAAAATATGCGATTAACTTTCACTACAGATAGCTATTGTTTTGACCGCACCTGTACACACAGTTTCATGCATACATATTTATGTACATAGAATTATGACAAAAAAGAAATCATAATTATTTTACAAAATACTACTTACACATTAAAAACTATTTTTTAAATAATATTAGATATATATTTTTATGCAGCTTATATCAGTTTTATATTAATATATTTTTTAAAGAAGCAGTTCTCTTCCATTTTAGATATATTCTTTCTATTTTGTTTTTCTTTAAAAATTTATGTATTAGTCTCACCAAATTGTACACAACGAAAAACTTAGACGCCACTTACTGTTCATAATAAACGTCAAATTGATGACAATTGACAGCAAATACGACTGCTTCAAACTAAACCCGGTTAACAGATCCCCAACTTTGGTAATTGCAAAAATTGTCAAGATATTTGAGCAAGGCATAATATTATAGTCAAAGTTGAAACTATTTTTGTTTTTATAGTAATTTTTTTCTTTATTTAATAATTTTTTATTTATATCAAAAATACAATACTGTATTGGTAACACTAAATTCTTTGTATTACGATAAGGCAACATCATGAACCAACAATTCACGAATACATGAAAATCAAATATGGCGGATGCCTTAATGTAAAGTGAAGAGTTTCTCAGTGTGCGTGCGGAAAAGTCATAGTTTAATTTTAATATATATAAATTTTTTAAAGAATTTGATTATCAATTAAGATTTAATGTAAGTGAAGTGTAAATTCAGAAAAAAATTAGTATTACAGAAAAACCTTACAATAAAACCAATCGCCAAGGTTTTTCTTAGCACATACACTGTTAAAAGACTTGCAATTGCCATATCCATACATATTTATACATGTAGCTCCTCAGAAGCTCTCCTACACACACATCTACGTATGTATTTATATCGAACTGTGGATATACATATATACATATATGTATATTTCAACCTTATACATATTTTCTTCATTCTATTTAATTTAAAAGTATATTTTTTTTAACAATTTTGGCTACTTTACGGCTATAAAAAGTTTCGAAAGTTATAATAATTAAATGTGCAAATATTGCTAGTGGAAAATTGTGGATTAGGTCAATAATTTGAAACAAGTAAAAAGATATTAAGCTGTTATAAAATTAAAAAAAGACCATAATAAGAACTTAAAAAATTATTTTTAAATTATTCCTTTTCAACAAAATTGTAAAGTTCTTTGTTTTTTAATGAGATTGTGGAGTAACAAAAAGAAAAAAATTACGTTTCATTTTCTTAACCAATCGTTGACGTTACAAAATTGGTAGTTGTGTGGTTTATTGTTCATATATGTAGTTCATCGAGCCGAAGCAGTGATGATTTTTTCATCTTGCATAAAAAATATATAAAGTGAAACAATTTCGGCAAAAAACTGAAAACTAGAAAAATCGGCCAGTCTATTTTATTAAATGTTAAAATTAACAAAAGCACAGTAAGTAAAAATTTTTATTTTCTAAAGGAAGTTCGCATTTATTTGGGTCAAACAACCCAAGCGATGGTAATCGGTACATGTCTTGTAGATAATGTTATTCGGTATACTAATGACGATTTCTTTTCTTATCAAACTGGTAATTTTGAATAAATATGCTCATAGTATATGGATGAAAAGAAATTAATATATTATATTGAGTGTTAAATAAATTAAATAAATAAACATGCTTGTTGCGCCTAAGTTTGAAGCTTAAATACATAGATTACTAGATACTCTATACGGCCAGACACTGAGAGTCGAAAAAAATGATGCACCATTCCCACTAAAGGCGGCAACATTTTTAAATTAACCTGTTAATATGTAGAGGTAATATCGAAGAATACCATACCAGTCTTACTGTTTTACAGCGTTAGTATTCGATTTAGCCTAAGCAATAGCTAAATTTCTGATGCAGCAGCATATTTATTTATTTATTTTATTTTAAAAATTTCAATACATAAAAGTCTTTGTGATCAATGATCAAAATGTACTGCAAAAGTAATAATCATGTGTATAACATATAAATATACTTATAAAAGATATCATTTACAACATAAATAATAACAAAATTATATCAAAAAGAGAGTTATTAATATATACTATTTGTAATATGTTTAACAATAAAAAAAGAAAGAGTGGTTCTCCAGCCAAAGACATACATTCTAACATAAGTTGTAATACTAAAAATATGAATCATAAATGAATTAAATTATCCTGTAACATAAGATATGGGAAAATAAAACATAGGAAAATAGTAAATTAAAATAAAATAATAGTAAATTATTATATTTCGTTTAGTTACATTTAACCAAGTGGATAAAATCCTTTAATAATATTGAAATTGATTCCGGTTTTATTTTAGAATTGCATTAATATTTTTATAATACAGTGACTTCCATAACTGTTCATAAAAATATTTCATTAAAACAAATTTTAAATAAAAAATTATTTATATCAACTTAAAAGTTTTATTCTTCATGAATTATATTTATCACATTAATCAGTATACTGTATATAAGTACATATATATATAGTATACTCGTTAATTAAATTAATTAGAAAAATTAAATTAAAAGTTTTTAATATATTGTGAACACTTCTGTAACTTAAGTTGTTTTCGCTTTCTTTGCTTTATAAAACAAAATATTAGTATTTATGTGACCACCTTTAGCTTTAATATCTAGTTGAAGCCTTTTTGGCATGCTGTTGTTTAAATTTCGTTTTGGCCCATTTTAGCAGCCCAAAGCTCCTGCAGATTTTGTGGAGCTGGAGTTCTCATTATAATTTTCTTTATCAATATATCCCATAAATTTTCTATTGGATTGAGGTCCGCCGATTGTGGAGGCCAATGCAGACATTTGATATAGTTCTCTTCGAGCCACTTTATTGTTATCTTGCGCTCTATGAATTTCAAGGTATTTTGAATATTGCGAGATGTGATGCACACTTTTGGGTCATAACCAGATCATATGCGACCATCAGAACCTAAACGATTTATTTTTGTTTCGTCGGAGCATGTACCTGGCTTCCACTTTTTGGGTGTCCAATTCAAATGTTGTTTTGCAAACTTAAATCGAACGGAGCGGTGTTTAGGTGACAAAAGGGATTTCTAGATTTTTATTCATACAGGATTCCTTTAGACATCTGCGTATTGTTTGATTTGACACATTAATTTGGAAAGACTTTCTTAATTCCTCATTAGCTCTAGTAGCATTATCAACTACGCCAGATAGTACAAGACGTCCAACTATTCTCTTAGTGTAGGCATTCAGCTTTGGTTCTCGTCCACATTTATATTTTTCAATGTCATCAGCGTGCTTTTTTCGCAGTTTCGACACAAATCCAAAGAAGACGTTGTGTTTTCTTAATTTCCCGCACATATTTTCCTTTTATTATATCACTTTCCACAAATTTTTGAATTGCAACTGAAACTACTTTAGGCATGGTTGTTTCTATAGAAAAAAAAATTAATCACTATCGAAAATAATTTTGTTCTTTAATCACATTAAAATCAATTTAAATAGTTTGTGTTGCAGATTTCTGTTACAAACAGCGGAAGTTTTCGTGAACCTGATGCCAATGTATTAATTAAAACACCTTTTGTTTTAAATGATTTCAGTAGAATATTTTATATAAAAGTAGTTAATGCTTCTAGCATAATGCAAAGGTAAAACCATGATCTAAATATATAAGGTCTGCTTGACAGTTCAAATTATTTTTACTGTGACGTCATCGTCGAGATTTGTTTTTAATATGTATGGGTTTTGTTTTCTTTTGAAATATTTTGCAATTTTAAAGGTAAAATAAATAAAACAAATTAAATTGTTATGTTATAGTCTTTTTTAATTTTCTTTTTTCATTTTTTTCTTGTATTAATTTTTTGTTTAAATTTCTTATTCTAAAATATAAACGACTCTTAAAAAATAACGATTTTACATTTTCAGGCACATCTATGTTATCACATTTAATGTTATGGTATTTTAAATAATTATTTCAAAAACTTAAAGTATTATTATTAATTTCCTTAAATATATTTTCTAATTTTAATATGTTTCCCATAAATTCTTGGCAGGGTTTATAGAACCCTCTGTTTGAACTGCAACTGACTTATTTGGATTTTCATTTTCAATATTTTCAATACTTTCTTCTTGTAATTTCTGCAGACTATAAATAATTGTAAATATTATTTCATTAAAAAAAGTGGGTTTTAAAAAAATTGTATTTACTTTAAATCAAATTCACCAATTGCTTCCTTTACAATTTGTTTGTTTGCTCTTTTTACGTATCGTTTCGATCTTTCGACTGGTAAAATGCTATTTACATGGATATTTAAAGATGGGACAGCCTTCGCATCTAACAATCTTTTTCTTATTGGCGTGTTCAATAATATATCCTTTAAACGCCAATCATTATTCGTAAAATGTCTAGAACAAATTGTTCCAGATTTCCAATTAACATTTTTTTTACCGCATGCGTTGATCCACACTTTCTTTATTTCTGGATCTTTTGGAAACGTAAAATATTTTAGATTTTTATCATCCTGCTTCGAGCTTTTACAATCTTTTACCACACAGTATTTCATTGTCCAAATAAATTTTATCACTTTCTACACAAATTGTTTATTAAAAACTCTTTTTTTTTTTGCTCTAACTCAGTTCACATTTATTTTTAATTAATTGTCAATGTAAATATGTAATAATAATAATTTTAATCACTAGCTTTTAAATTTCCATTTAACCACAACAAAACATTTCCCGACGATGACGTCAAATTAAAAAAAAAATGGCTGCTGTCATTCAATATCAAGCAGACCTTATATATTTAGATCATGGGTAAAACGGAAGTAAGAAAAACGATTAAGTTAAAATATGACAGTTCATAAGAAATGTAGTAGTTAAAAAGTTGTATGCATTTGGATTGGTAGAGTTGCATATTTTTTTAAACAAACTTCCCCTCAAACCAAAATGCATTTTAACAATTCAATAATAAAAATTAAATTACATATTAATTTTCAAAAGTTTACAACTATATATATGTTTTTGTTTTGACAATATTTTAGTTAAAATGTCTGCAGCATTTTCAGTCGTAGTAACGTACTTTACTCTCGTATTTTTTTCGTATATAGTGGTAGCGGATGTCGATATGTTAACCCTTTTTTTTTGGACAGTTGGGTTCTTAACTAAAAATCCGGCACTTTGTTTGTCTGAAAATATAGGCGTTGGATTTACATTGTACTCAAAGCTACTAACGATTGTTTGCGGGACTCCCATTCTGACCACCCATCATAAACACAGCATGACCGGAATAAGATTTTCGGTCGTTTGCGTCATCTGCCCAGTCTGAATCATTCAAATTGTTTAAAGTATTAAAATAGGAATATTTAGAGCAACAGAATTCTCTTTTAAGTATCGTAAAACGTGCTTTGCTGTAGCAAAATGCTCTGTGTGCGGATGCGTATTATGTATGTTGTGATAATTTTGAAACAACGTGTATTAAATCTGGTCTTGATATGACGGCCAAATGCATTGCACCACCAACTAGACTTTGATAAGTCGTTGTTTGTAAGTCTTCACATTTCTTATTGCAGTTTTCTAAAACCATTCCACTTGGCCATGGCGTGCATGCCGGTTTGCAAGTCATGCCCCATTTTTCAAGCAATTTTTCGGTATATTTTTCTTGATGTCTGGAAAAATCTCCTCTCAAGCCATCACGAGTTTATTTCCATTCCTAAATAATAAGAAATGGGTCCACGATCAACGGCCTTTACATGATGATTCAAAAGATATAATACATTCTTCATTTCTTCTTCACTAGAGCATGATAATATCATGTCATCTACATACAGTTTGTAAAAAAAATCTTTTCAAAACTTGAACAATTAAACAGTTTAAGAGAAACTCTTATTTGCAAGTAAATTATATAACTTTTATTAAATTTTTTTCTTCATTTATTCAATTGAAGATGTTTAGAAACACTGCACAAAAAAAAAATTCAAAATTAATTAAAATAACAAAATAATAATCGTAACTTAAAAAATACTTCAGTTTCTACGCTGTAAAATAAATGTTTTTAAATATTTGTTAAATTTAATTAAATTTATTCTAAATGGTAAAAAAAAAGATTTGAGGGTGCTAATACTTGGTGTGCCCTCCTTTAGGTTTAATTACAACTTCTAAGCGTCTAGACATTGAATGGATAAGCTTTGGTATATCATAATTTTCAGGTATTTTATCCCATTCTTCTTTAATAAATGTTATTTGTTTTTTGGTGACCTTTTTCCGACTTTTTTCTTTGGGTGCACCCATGAATTTTCTATAGGGTTTAAGTCTGAGGTTTGTGCTGGGCTATCGTTCACTTTTCTACAATTGTATAACAACCAGGATCTACAAATATATGCCTTATACTTCGGGTCATTATCCTGCTCAAATTTATACTTGAGCTTTTCTGGGTCAACAAAACCGAATTTGCGAGCACTTGCACTCAATTCCTTTTTTAAAATGTTTAGATACACTTCCTTGGTCATTATATCCTCTAATATTGATATTACATTTAACATTTAACCGACATTGAATGGTAATTTTCCAGAATTGTTTTCATAAATTTATTTGACAACTGCTTTTCTAATTATCATTAATAAGAAATAGTATTAAATGCTATTTAATTGAATTTCTTCGTTGACCTCAAACAACTGTGTTTTTATTTTTATGTTGAAATTTACCGTTATCCCTGTAACATAAAAATACGGTTGTCTATATATGTAAGTAAATGCATGTACTCCTATATGTACATACATACATATGTATGTATAAGTGAAGAATAAGTGAAATCAAGTAAAAATTAGATTTGTAATATTTACCACTTTATTAAGTTCAGATAACATACTTACTGCGAATACGTGTTTATATACATACATATATAACTGATATATATAACTGTTTAAAATATACGAATGAAAAGTTAATCTAAAGTAATACAAAAATATAAATATTTATTTACTTAAAAGGGATGAAAATGATAAATCGAATTGAAAATTTGGTTACATGCTTAATAACTGATTTTTTATCACAAGGATACAAAGCAGAAATTTGCTTAAATAGTTTTTTTAACAGTAGCAACAATCACTGTAACAATGTTGAATGGAATGAAAATAATATTGTCTCTGAAACCTTCGGTGTTGAGGAGAGATCATCTTCATCATTGAATAAACTGTATTACTCGCGTTTTTGTAGCAGGCGACGATTTGCATCTTTTTTATACGTTCTAGCTGAAGTACATAACCTATTTCTGACGCGAAACCATTGCACTTATCGCCAACTATACTACAGGAATGTACATTTTCAATGCAGTGAATTACAGATGAAATGCGCTGTCAATGACGTTTGTCAGGCTCTGCGAACAACATCATGGAACTTAGGAATATTTGGTGCAGGAAAATGCTTCATATCAGGTAGTATATATCGTATTTTATTTGTGCTGAAAACCCTTTTATACTTGTGTTATTCTTAATTATAGGGCCCCTAGTTGTACATATGAGTAATGGAGATTTGATCGATTGCAACGTGTTTAAGGGTGCCACTTTAATGCCACCGAATTTTACTTACATCGATAAATTTGACACATCAGCTAAATTTGTTTTAGTTGTTGAAAAAAATACTGTGTTTCAAAATCTGATTGCTAGCGATATTTTCTCCATGCTAAGTGGCAATATAATTTTGGTTACTGCCCGAGGTTATCCTGATATATGTACGAGATGGATTTTGCACAAATTATGGATTGAAAATTATGTGAATATATACGTATTGGTAGACGGTGATCCATTTGGCATAGAAATAATGCTTATTTATCGTCATGGTTCTATGGCACAAGACCTGCAGACACATACTCTAGCATGTCCTCAGTTAAAATGGTTGGGAATACATCCTTCTGACATTACGCATATGACAGCCCCAACAGAACCTTTATCAACTAATGACAATAATAAAATAAAATCGCTTTTACGTCGCAGATATTTGGAAAATGAAACTAGAAAAGAGTTAATGTTTCTCCAGAAACTACAGTGTAAAGTGAAGATTGACAATATTTCACAGAATATGTTTTCCGGGTTCATTATCGAATACATTATAAACAAAATAAAAAGACAGTTTTTGTTATAAACTCTTTTTATCATTTTTTGATTATTTTATAATTAATTATTAAATAAAAACGCAATAATTCCCTAATATCAAAACGTGTAAATCTGCGAGATTTATACCACGTTTGTATCTTCTTCGCTTTTTCGTCTCAGAGATACCGTACTGCCTCAAGTTTGATATTTAAGTTTTTTATTATGGGGAATGTCGGCACATTACTCCCCTTTCGGTTGAGGCAGAAGCACACCTTACGACCAGAACCCTGCAGATTATGTGACTAGTCCATACATGCGTATATGGTATAGTCCACAGAGGATAAGTACAAGATTAACGCAAATGTATGGAGAAATCATGGTCTGTTTAACATTACGATGTCCTAGGGGTGGATCATATAACCCACCTCTGCATTACATCGGACTAATACAAAAACTACTCCGTGTAACCCTCTGTGGGGCGCCTAAGACAGTAATTTTGATGCGACGCACACTGTCACGAGCTTGTCCAAAAATGGTTGAGGTCAATGTAGAAATTTTATTAATTTTAAAATATTTTTATAGAAAATACTTCTGTTAGTTCACATGTGTAATATTATCTAAAACTTTTGCGTAGTTTTTGAATTATTATAGCACAAAGTTAAGGTTTGCATGTACCGTAATAGATTTGGGGGAAAAACCTCAAATTTCACATGTGTTTGTTATAGGTAAAATTCAAATCTGTTTTTTTTTATCTTGGACCAGCACTCAGGAGATGATCCCTACACATTCGGTGCATTGTGCTGGAACTAGAGGACAGGGATTGTAAAGGGTGCTTTAGACCATAAGATTTGTCGTACGTAAAATGAGCGAGAAAATAAAATGAAATTGCATCCGTATTTCAAAAAAAGAGAGTAAAAATCGAATGGTTGTTTTCTGGCTTTTACACCATTGGTATGGATAAAATCAAGTAAGATGAAAACATTCTCATTTAATTTAACTACATCTGTTTGCTTGTTTTCCCAGGGATGGAGTTCTTGTGCAAATAAATTTTTTTTTTAATAACCTTGAAAAATATTTTTATAACTTTGGAATATGTTATTTACGTGGTCAAAATTTTTAGTGTACTTTTAGAAAATATACGTATATTTTTATAAAATTGTGCTGTCGTGGTCTAAAATGTACATTTCGATTTTATAATTGGTATAAATTTATGAAAGCAGTTTCCCTCCCTGGCTTTCTCACATTTGTTTATATAAAAATGCATCCCTGATCTAATGGTGTGTGTTGGTTTTTGAAAAATTTTAAAAAATGAAGAGAACCATACGACTGTCAAATTTTCATCCGTATTTTCTCTCAAAATCTTATAGTTTCATTACATATTACGTTTAGACGATCCGACTTGTGCTCTTCTACACAAAAATTTGACATGTCGTACGACAGATCTTATGCTCTAAAGCACCCTTTAGAGAACATATTAGAGATGAACGCTTCACTATATTACAACTCTGCTTTTGCACATTCTTTTTTTTATAGCAGTGCTGTAGCGTCTCTGATGTCAAAGAGACATATTAAATTTTGAAGCTTCGTTTCTTTAGCCAGTTTGAGTAATTATTTTACTTCGCCCGTGGTACACAATACCGACGAAGGAGGGTGTTCTGATTTACCTGTGTATTGTATACAGCTGAATCCGTTACTTTTCAGTGACCATTGACTATGCCTTCGCCACTGAAACCTTCTGACAACAACTGACACAAAGCCACACAAATGCACATCAGAAAAAATGCGAGATGTTTTCATGAGTCTGAGAGTGGGGTTAAACCAAGGAAAATTTTTCTTTTTGTAGTCAACGTGCAGACTACTTCGACCATCGCCACCCTCCTTCTCAGTTATTGAGTTTGCTTTTAAGAAA
Organism: Dexiosoma caninum; assembly: GCA_963924685.1. Lineage (NCBI taxonomy): Eukaryota > Metazoa > Arthropoda > Insecta > Diptera > Tachinidae > Dexiosoma > Dexiosoma caninum. The sequence goes on along the minus strand of OZ004728.1, from coordinate 50,140,955 downwards.
AAATACTTTATGTGAATATCATAAAGTATGTAATAAATAATACATTTCACATATTTTTTCGGGAAAAAGAACAATTTTAAAATTAGAATCATTTATAAAGAGATATTCTATTTTATTTATGGCCCGAGAACGCCCGTACTTTTTCTTCGGGCTAGTTTGGGCGTGAAGAACAAGCAATCAGCTGGTTTATAATAGGTGTGTTCGTTTACTTTTCTGGTAAAGTTCGGTAAAATGAGAGTAAACTATAATTTATCTCAATAAGAGACCAAAATGTACAAAAGTAAGAAAACGCAAAGACCCATAAAATTTCCCACAAAATATGTCTGTTCCACGTACATAACAAAAACATTTGCATCGTTGGCAATGGCTGTACAATGTGAACAAAAATAAAATGAAGAAAAAAGTAAAAGCCATTTTTTATTAAATGAAGTGATATCTTTTTTAAATTTTTAAATAAAAACTTTTGTCGTTTCTTTGCAAATTTTGCAAATTTTCTGATTAATTTCTTAGTTTCATAAAAAACAGCCAATAATTTAATTTTAGACCGAATTTACCAAAAGAAAAAGTTCGTGCAACTTTGTACAAAAAATTAAAAATGTTATTTTCTAATTTTATTTCAAATTTGTACACAAATGTTTAATAATTGCTGGCACGCTTTTGGGTAAATTTAGAGGATTCCACTTGTTCAATTTTTGAGTTTGCTTTTATATAAAAAAATACTTTATGAGAATACCATAAAGTATGTAATAATAAACGTTTTATTTCAAATTAAACCACAAAACTGCTACATTTTTTCTAATTTTCTAATGAACTCATCAAATCATTTTCAAACATGACAATCCTCAAACCAAATATATTCTCTCATATTGACAATGAAAATTTTTAATACAAAAGAAGACAAAATTACATTAATTTAAATCCAATGGCCAAAGTTTTTAAGTTATAACTGGACAAATATTGTGTTCTGGTTCGATGTATGACAATTTAGGAATGCGCTACAAGAAAATCCATTTCTGTATCATGCCTAAAAAAAATATTCTCTCATATTTTTGATCCAGTCTTAAATTGAACTCAAAAGAAATACCTGATTTTTATGTTATACTATAGAAGACAAAATTACATTACTTTAAATCCAATGGCCAAAGTTTTTAAGTTATAACTGGACAAATGTTGAGTTCTGGTTCGTTGTGTGACAATTTAGGAATGCGCTACAAGAAAATCCATTTCTGTATCATGCCTAAAAAAATATTCTGTCATATTTTTGATCCAGTCTTGAATCGAACTCAAAAGAAATACTTGATTTTTGATTTCTATGTATTTAAAAATATGTAGATTTAGCAGTTTTTTTTTGGGTTATGCAATTTTTTGTGATAACGTTTAACATGTTTTATGCATTTTTATTAATACTAAATAAAACGTTCTATAATGAATAAAAAGTTAACCTTTAACCTTTTTGTTAGCTTTTTTGGGTGGTATAGTTTTTTCTAGCCTTTTTAAAAAGCCGATTGAGGTTTTTTCTCCAGGTCATGGCAACACTGTGCATTATACCTAGGGAGATGAAGACAAACGCAATTTGAATTATAGCGATTGCAATGGTGATCACGATGGTGCTCGTCCAGAACATTTTTTGGGATTCGGAGAAAAGAATTTTATTAACACTAAAAGACGTTAACAAAGAGTTTGTGAAGAAAAATTTGTGCCATTACGTTACGCCAGAAACAGGAACATTTTTCACTCGCCTTGGATTGCCAAATTTTTTGGCTCTATTATGAATGGCAACCGAACCTCAGTTGCGTTGCCAGTTGCTAAATATGGTATTACGGAAGGCAACCTGTAACAGAATTGTAAATATCAATTGTATTGTAGTACTTTTCTGGAAACTATAACTGGTTGCCAGTCGACAACGCAACTCAAGTTGGGTTGTCATTCGTAATAGATGCAGAAACCTGCGAAGAGAATGAAGACTACCAGTAAGCGCTAGAAATACTACGTAAATTGCATGTTGCCAATAATGCTGCCGAAGAAGGCGTAAAGTTAATAAATGATTAACACAATGTCTTGTGCCGTAATGAAAAAGAAAAATATTTTTGCTGCAAGTCGTTTCCGATAAAAGGAAAAAATATTTATGGCTCGATTATGGATAGCAACCGAACTTCAGTTGCGTTGTTACGCGGCAACCAAAAAATTGTGGTTGCTAGAAAAGCACTAAAATGTACTGAAATTAGGCAACTGTAGTTAATGCATTGTAAATCTGCATTACCTGCATTATCATTTTTAGCAACTGGCAACTGAACAAGAGTTCGGTTGCTGTCCATAATCGAGCCATTATTTTATTACAAAAATAAATTACTGAACCGCACTGAATTTCATTAAAACATTATAAATAAAATTTGTATGGCAACGACCCTAATGGTTGAAGAAAATTTTGAATTAAATCCCATGGGGAAATTAGAATGGTGGGAGCAAGATATATTTATTAGGTCTATGCAGCTCTACAACAAAGAACAACACAAAAAACAACAGCCATTTTGTTTGTGTAAATGAATTTTTAGATGTCAAAAAAAGAGACTACTACTCTCTAAAAAGTAAACACAAACAGGCTACAATAGCAAGAAAAACATTAATTTCATTTATTTATGCCTTAATTGCTTTTAAAACCCTCTCTCAAAATAAAGAAATGAGTAAAATTGTTCATTGAGTACTCTCTTAAATTAAACAAATGAGTAAGATGTAAACAAATTTTGACAGTCGAGTACAAAATATTTGTAAAACGCATGGCGAGTTGCACGGACCGAATAAATAGACCTTGGGTGGGAAACAATTGTACTTTTGTAAGGGAGTTTCCTTAAGGAGCGCAGATAGGGGTAATTATGCATGAAAAAAATGTGGGGAGTAAAAGATTAATGGTGATCGGCCTCACATTTCATCTTGCTAGCGGGGAGTCCTCTAACTTTGACCTGGATAAGCGGACATTTGTCCCTCCTTACCTACCCCATTTTTTGCCTCATGATTTTTTTTCCCAAAGTACACAAAATAAGAGGTTGTAACATTTCGAAATATTGTTGCTAAGAATATCGATAAATGCCATAGTAAAGTAACATGTTTAAACTTTTTTAACATAAAATTTGTGACTACGCATTACATTGGAATTATGTTTCAGTTTTTTTTTAATTGTATAAATGCAGTGCCTTTCATATACAGATATCTATATAATAACAGGCTGTTTCATTGTATTATAATTTCTTATTGCATTTTTATGTCATTTCAGACGTTTGAAATTCAAAGTGAATTTGTGAAAATATTTGCTGCTGTTTGGAGACATTTTTAGCTGAACATACATATGTAAATTGCATCTGTTTTATATTAAGGAACCGAATTGTGTTAAAATGAATTTGAATTAATCGAAATAAACACAAATTTTAACATAAAGTACTTATTATAGTATATAGAATTCAAAAGGAATATTTAATTACATTGCATTTTTAATGAATGTTTGGGATAGATATGGATTGAACTGAAAACAAAAAAGAACTTATTGTATTTGTACCGAGCAATTGCACTTTCTAAAGCAATTAATAAAATATTCTTAGAAGTGGAAGCATTTTTGCAAAATCGTCACAGTCGTAGTATAGACCAGAAGTGGTTTTTTTAAAAATCATAAATAAATTGTATATGTAAAACAGAAAATACGAATGAATAAAAAATAATGTCAACAACAATGCGTACGACATTACAAACAGTTCCTGAGTCGTTGCCCGCCGATACTATAACCAATGATGGCAATGCAACTTCAAAGCTCACATCATCAATAACATCTGGACACATTGTCAGTACAACTACGAATGGCACAACTACCCCGACGTCAAATACGACATCTTTGCATCAACAGCAGACATCGCAACCGCAATCCAGTTCATCGCAAGCGACAATGCAACAGCAGCAGCTGCATCAGCAGCAATCGCTACATCACAGCGTCAATAGTTCAGTGCAATCGGTACAGGATACCCATCAACAGCAACATGATTCTACAAATGCAAATACCATTGTACTGCCTTCTACGACTGTTACCACAACAGCAATTGTTGCCAATACTACAGCACCTAATACTGCGCCTACGTGCACATCAATTGTATCCACATCTTTAGCAAATGCTAACCAGACGCAGAATAATAGCTCGTACCAGCAACAGCATCATACTTCAACGCCATCACAATCCTCCCAATCGCAATCGCATCATTGCCATGCCGGAGCAAATTCAGTAACGGATGGCGCCCGCTCATCAGCCGTAATAAATTCCTCCAATACAGCTTCAAATCACCACCATCATCATCACCATGGCGGTGGTAATGCTGCAGTTAACAGCGGCGGGACATCTATAATAGGAAAAAATGTTGTAAGTGGTCATTCAAATTCAGCGGCGGCTGCATTAAAACAAAGAGCTTCATCATCAGCTAAGGTTAGTTTATTTTGCATATATTTGTAAAAGCTTTCAATGAATTTCCGAGAGTTAGGCGTTCAAATAAATATTCTAATATTTTCTGATCTTCTGTTAAACGCATAACGCTTAAAAATGATACACACTTTAAATTTAATATGTTTATTTTTATTTTAAAGAAAACTTTTAACATTTTTTTTACAATTTTAATTTAAAATATGAAATTTAAAAATTTGGTTTAGTATTCTCAATCGGCTGTCTCAGCCAATATCGCAACCATTATTTGTTCGTAGTTTTTTTTAAAGCCAATATCGCAACCATAATTATATTTTGTTAAGAGAAAACAAACATACATATTGTATTGGAAATTCTCGAATAGAACTTCTAAGAAAGCAAAACCCAAGCAAGTAGCGCGGTTTTCAGAACATGCTGATTTGCGTTTTGGGCTTTGAAATCGCTGCGTTTGTCAAATATATAAAATTAAGGAAAGATGCAAATTACTTGAGTTCAATTGCTCAAACTGTTGGGCGTGCGCCCAATGGGATACGTACAGTGCGGACTGTAATAAAAAATTTGTCTGAGTCTCAATCCCTAGCAAGCAAGCCCGTAACTGGACTTACACCCAAAATTTAATAATAATTCGAATAAGTGTTGGTAGTAAAAATCCTTAAACAACAGTCGTGTAAAACCGAAACACTTTTGAAAAATTATCACAATATTAATGTTCATTCAGAAACAGTGCGAGTGTTTTGCGAAAAAGCGGATTCCATACCCGCGTACCAAGAAAAAAAATCATTAATAAACGAAATAAACATTAAAAAATTACTCGACTTCCCACATAACTAATTAAGTAAAAAATTTAATTTTAAATTTAAATAATAAAATAAATATTTTTTGTGTTCATTGCAAAATTTTCTGTTTAATTATTTTTTTTAAAAATCACCAATTTTTGGAGAATTAAAGAATTTTTAAGGGGTACGTACTATCTGTGAATAAAATTAAAAACAAATACAATAACTTGGACTTAGCTGCCTTCTACTTAAGTGCGTTAAATTATATTTTCTTGTCAGTATTCGTGAAAATCCAATTTTACTTCTTGTTTAAGATAAATACCTAAATTTTTTGTAATTTTGAAATTATTTTCATGCAAAATATTTCCTGCAGTTTGACTTAACTCCCTAAAATTTATTATTTTCTGCCACTATTCGCTAAAATGCTTTTTTAAAAGTTAGCTGCTTAAGAAAAATATAAATGCGTTTTTTTTAATAACATGCAAAAACATGCACTTAGCTTTATATTTAAGCTTGTAAGGTAATATTATTTTTGACTTGTCTGCACAAAAAATCGTGCTAAGTTGATTGTGCTGCTAAGTCAACATTATTTTATTGTTTCTTATTCAACTTTGATCGAAGTCAAAGGATGGTTTACCGTCAAACATTTTGGAAAAATTGTTCAGTGGAATGAATTTGGACAAACATTTTTTTAGTTTCTTTTGATCACAAAAATTATCAGCGCAGTCGACAGTTTTCACCTAGACATTTTTTTTAACTTATTCTTTTTTATTTATTCAATGCACTCATGAGATGACCGCTACACATACTGGAACTCTCCTGGAACTAGGAAATTAGGTCATAATTCCTTAATATTTATATTAATATTTATTAATAATATAATTTTTGAGCATTGAAAATGACCCAGCTCGCGTGATCACATTTCAATATTCTTGTGAGGTCAGTCACTATTCAGCGAATCATTAATATTTTCTCTCACCGCCCCCATTCCAGTCGATGTTGACCTACAATCAAATGAATATGAATGGCAACGGGTGCTGTCATCTGCGAAAGAGTGGATAGAGTTGGAAGTTTGACATGGAAAGTCATTAAGAAAGATAAGAAATAGGGTACGAGAAAGAATGGAGCCCATGTGGTACGCCTGAATTAATCTTGAACTCGTTAGATGAGATCCCATCTATAACAACACTTATAGCTCTATGGTGAATGGATCGGCAACAGGAAGGCAAATAATTCAATAAGAAAGAGAGCGTCCTCCACGGAAGCCATATTGGCGGTCGTTATGTAAACTTTTGGACTCTAGGTACTTCACTAGATTGAAGTTTAGCATACTGTCCATCACTTTGGAAGTTGTAGAATATATCAGAGTTGCTTGCTTCTTCATCTTGGGCTTCGGCGTTGCATTTGGAACTTTCCTGCACGATGGAACACTGTTTCAGGACTAGTGCTGGAATTCCATCCGGCTCAGGAGACTTGTTTAAGTGGAGGTCTGCTAAAACCCTGTTAACTGTAGCCTTAACCTATAATTTGTAACCTTATATATTCGGAAATAATATAGATAAAAACTCTATTTTAAAAAATGTATTTTAATGTAAAAAAAAAATTAAGCGATATTTATATGTACTTTTTTGAAATTCGAACAAATAACGTATAAAATTGGTCCCTTTTTTGATACTTTATATATAGATATTTTTTATGTACTGTGAAATTTTACATAAATACTTTATTATGATTTTAGAAAAGTTGCTGTTTCTTCAGAGGAGATAAAAAAAATTCACAAAAAAAAAAAAAAAAAATGCAGGGAAATCTTTTTTTTATTGGTCCAATTTGTATTAAGTAGCGAAGAGCACCGGCTCAATCTAGTATCTATTAAAAATTGAAAACGAACTAAAAAAGAAAAGCTAAATAATTAAAAGCTCTTATCTTAAACAATATTTTTATATCTGATTTTCCGTTTGAGATCCTTGAGATGTTCCCACACCTTTTTAGAAAATTTTCATCTTTGAGTATGTAATGGAGAAGATTCGTTGCTATGATTATTTTTTGCAATTCGGTGTGCAAAATTGCATATTCCTCTTGAATATTTGCTTTAAAATAAATCGTTCCAGATGGATCATATCCTAATACTTCTGGTTTGTTTCCTGTAAATTATAATTGTATTAACAAGTCAAAACGGATAGATATTTTATTAGAAGCGGAACAAAAGGAAACTAAAACTACATTTTACAATTTGTAATAAACGGCGCAAATTTTGCATGCAACTTTTTGAATAAATGCTCCAACTCTGCGATTGAAAAATGTAAAACTAAAAGGGATAATACGCAGCTTGACAACTATGAAAACCCCTTTATAAAACTGTCCAGAATTTGGTTGTGTTCTTTTTCGTATCCCATATCTGTTCAGTTATAAGTATATGTAGCTCCACTCACTTTGAATTTATTTTATTTTGAAAGTTTAATAATGGTATTATATATGATTATTGCCGTTCCTATTGAAATATTTTTTCTTATTCTTTTGAAAAAAAAAAACAGATTCCAAGTGCGATTTAAATTTTAGTTCTTTATATCTAACAAGCCCTAAGTATTTTATTTCATTCTCTTTTTTTGGTTATTTATTGTAAAAATAACCTCAGTTTTTGTATTTATTTCTAATACTCTTATTTTATTCTCGTTTAATTTAAGTTTATTCATGCTCAACCACGAGTTAACAGTTTCGATGCCATGAATAAGTTCATCAAAGCATTGCTGATCTGTTTCTCCCTCCGCAAAGATAAGCGTATCATCCGTATACATAATTATTTGGCATTTATCCAAAGCGTTTGGTAGATCATTTATGTATGTATATAATAAATTGTAGAGCTCCCAGAATTGAGCCTTGAGGCACGCCATTTATTCATTAACTATAGAGTTCCATTGCCCTTTGTTTACCTTTGTTATTTGCTTCCTTCCAGTTAGGTATGATTGAAACTAATTAAATTCTTTATCGCGAATACCGTAATTAAAAAGTTTTTGTAGAAGGATATTTCTATTTATAGTTTCAAAAGCTCTCTTAAAATCAAGGAATAACGCAGTGATTTCTTTATTTTTTCCAATTTTTTCCAGCTGTTGACAACATAGATAGTTAGCTGCCGTTTCATATGAAAACTTTTTTCGAAATCCAGATTGGTATTTTGACAGTAATTTTTTTGTTTCCATATATTGTTTCTAATTTTTCCTTTACTACCTTCTCTATTAGGTTTTCACATGTTTTTAACGCATTAATTTAATTAATTAATTAATTTAACGAAATGTGGCTCTTTTTAAGATAAAATTGTTCACATTTTTTTTTAGTTGTTACTCTTGTCATGAAATAATTCAATAATGAAAACATTTAATATATAAAAAATTATTGAATTTTAAATTGTACGAATAAACAATAATTAATTGAAATATAATATGACGTGTCCAAACTGAGAACAATATTCTGCGCCTTTGCGTTTAAACGATATACATACATACTTAGTGACAAAAATAGTTACAGCTTTGCAGATCCATTCAGAGATGATTCGAAAGACTGAATGAAAATTAAGAAAACTAAAAAATATCGAGAAGTTGCAGAAAAATGGTATCAACTCAAAAATTTCAGGCAATATATGGACTAATTTAAAAGAAAAAAAATATATTTTCAAATAGAATTTGCTTACTATGATATATTCCGATTTTCAAATTCTCTTTAAATATAACCACAAACAGAAAATTTCAACATTTTGAGTTAATACCTTCGGGTTGATCGAGTCCTATATATGAATTTTTTTTATACAGTGAGACAAAAATTGCAACTTTGTGAACTAAATTAAAAAGGCTAAAAGTGCTAAATAATTATAAAAAAGTTTTAAACTACCATTTAGCACTTTTTTTAAATTCTTAATGCTAAATCAGAAAAAAAAACAAAATCTGGTAACCCAATGTTGTTGCGTCCATGTAATTTGTTTGAAAATACGGAGGAAACTGTCCGAGTGCAAACAAGCGGAGAGTTTTTAAAAAGAATTGAAGAAATTTTTTTATCAAGAATAACGGCCTGTTCATAGAATCCGAATGAAAATAATCGTTCGGCATTTATATATATTGAAAACAACAATAAAAAAAAATAATTCATGGAAACCAATCTTATCGGAATTGGATTTGGAACCGATAAAAAAAATATTTTTGTGTCATGAAATCCAGTGTTATCGGTTTTATGTTCGAACTAGATTATAATGTCGGTTTTAGGTCTCACAGAAACCAATGTTATCGGATTTTTATTGGAAATAAACCAAGCAGCCGACTGCTGTCGGTTTTCATTTGCAATCATATAATTTTATTAATTCCATCAAATATTTTGTTAAAATCTTGTACATTTATTTACTTAAAGTAATTAAAAACTACATTTTTCATTTTGTTTTTGTTAATTTTGTAATTTGTAAAAAAAAAGTATTTATCTCTATGTTTTTATCCTTAATAGGGGACAACATAAAAATAAAAAATTTTTTATTGTTATAAATTTAATTTTAAACAGCAGTTTTTTATTTTCAATAAATTCGTTTCGCATATATATTTTCACAAACAAATTCAAACAAAAATTACATTAAAATAAGTAAACAAAGGAACAAAACCATAAAACAGCTGATTCGAATATCGGTTTTATTTGCATTCGAAGATAACACAACCGACACGTTTTCATGACACTAAATGAAACCAATATCGGTTTAGGGTGCTTTACATTGTCCCACAAGTCGTACGACATGTCAAATATTTGTGTAGAAGAGCACAAGTCGGATCGTCTAAACGTAATATATAATGAAACTATAAGATTTTGAGAGAAAATACGGATGAAAATTTGACAGTCGTATGGCTCCCTTTTGCAAAACCGACAATCTGTAAGACCGACTTAGATTCTATGACACCCCTGATTGTTTTTGTTTTCAATATAAATGGCGAACGATTATTTTCACCTCGGCTTCTATGAACAGGCAATAAATTCATAAATCTAAAATCCAGACTGGGTAAAAAAATCTTTGAGACTTTTTATACAACTCAATAAGCTAAACAAAAGAGCTTTTCCAAAGAAGAAATATAAATGAAAAAAGCTTAACAACGAGTTCGTTGTCACACTGTGGTGTGTGTGCTACGTAGTTACATTTGTGTATGTTTGTACTTCTAAAAGTGTACAAATACTCGTACAAATTCCATTAACAGTCAGAGCAGTTGCTACTAAAACACTTGACTGGTTTCATATTGAGACATGTTTTAGCAACTAAAATCAATTTACATTTTTAGTATAAAGCAAGCATTAAACAACGGCACCACCGAACAAAATAACAACGACAAAAGACAACACCAGAATAAAATAAATTAATTATTAAATAAAACATTTTCATATATACAAATATATACACATACATACTATATATGTATATACCTATAACATAACTATAAAGAAAACTAATATCAAGCTCATAGTTAAATAATAATTACAACAAATTTAAAAACTAAATATGTGAAAGAAAAAAAAATTCCTACACAACCACTTGCCTATTAATATTTTATAAATTAAATTAGGTACTTAGGTAATACTTTTTGAACGCGATCGTATAAAGTAACGAGTCGTTTTTATGTTAGTATGTACATACATACATATATACATACATTTGTATGTACATGCATTCGCACGTATTGGGTTATCTTTAAAAATTTACATCTACATATCTATTAATATGAATCTTTCTATCTGATACCTACATACTTATATCTACTGATCAATTTTATATTCTGTTTGTCGGGATGTAAGTATGTATGTAGTAATATATACTAAATATGGACTATTAAATATAATGAAATAAACGTACAAAGTTATAGTTAATTTAAAATCTAAATTGCCAATTTACTATATTGAGACGGTGTGCTGAGTGTTGTGTGGTGTTCGAAACGCAAAAATATGTTGTTCGAATTCGTAGATGTAATTGTGCTTTTAGTGTTTGAGTATAGTATGTAGTAATCTGTTCAAGTCATGCATATCCATATACATATTTGTGTGCGTGCATGCATGTGTATTCTTTTGTAAAATCTCATATAAAAAAAAATTAAGTGTGCATCATTGATTATTATTGTACCTATTATTAAGCATTTGATATGGTGATAATATTATATTTGTAGTTAGATAACAAAGGCCATTTGTTGATGATGATCATATGTTGATGAGCAAATTTTCAAGATAGATACATATCTATGTAGATATGTACCAACCTATTCAATAAAATAATATTTATAAGAAATTAAATGAAGAGCGTCAAAGTAAAAGTGCAAATAAATATAAAAGAATAAATAGCTACATACTAACGACAAAAGAAAATAAAATACGAATAAATACGCGAACATGAACGACGATACTATTAACCAACATCCCAATAAACTAGTGAGCAGATAAAAATAATAATACATGCATACATATGTATGTATGTACATACTACATACATACTTATGTGGGTAAAAATTCCCATATTATTTATTTATTTGTGTTAGTGTAAGCTTGATTTCATTCACTGTTGACAGTTTGGTTTTTCTACGTGCCAGTTTTAAAATTAAAAGCCAAAATAATAACCTGAAATGTAGACACACTTGCATATACTTGTCTACATATATACATGCTGGTATTTATTCCCGAAGAGAAACTTATATAGGAATGAAACAAAAAGTTTTTACAACTAATTCGTTAGTTTTGGCTGAAATTGCCCTAATTTATGGACCTGTTAATACATATAGCGGACAGCAAGGTATATTAGTTATTTTCCAACTAAAGGTACCAAGATTATTTTCTACTTTTCAATTAACATGAAGTTAGTTTGTTCTTTATTTAAAAAGAACAACATTTATACTCAGTTACTTTTGAAATTACTATTAATTTCAAAGAGCCATATATTTACTTTTTTCAAACTTTAAAATGTGCTGTAAAATGATTCACACCTAATTAATAAAGAGCTGCACAACACCCGTAATGCATACTACTTCAACTCACTACATATACATATGTATTTTATTATTTTATATTAAGCAAAGTACGTACATAGTATAGTTTACGAAACATTTCAAAATAAAACAAACACTGACTTTCGTTAGAAATCTTGACAATGTTCAGTTCCTTGTTTTTTTCATACATGCATACTTAAAGTTATTTTAAATGCAAACGGACGTACATGCATATGTATACATATGTATGTATGTAACTACACAAAAATTCGAAATCGAGTTTTTGATTGATTATGGTTCGTTTTATCAAACTACATGTTCAAAAGTGACTACTTTATTAAAGAAATTCAAACGAAATTAACTACAAGTCCATCTATTTTTAATAAAAAAAATGCGGAATTATACTCTTGTATGAAAAACATACTGATGCAAATACTTTGCACAAATCTACAAAAAACATAATAACAATGAAAAGAAAAGTACATAGTTCTTTACACACATACATACATACAAACACATGTATTGTGTGAGTTTGTAAACAACAGTGTTAACGGTGTTTAGAAGTTGTTAAATTTCTTATTTATTTTCAAACATATTACCGATGATCCTGAGCTACTTCCACAAAGAACTTTCTTTCGAAATGAAGTATGTAGTTGCTAATGTCTCATAATTTACTTTTGAATTCTTTTAAATGGGCTGCAATTCTTTATTTATAAAATTTATTAATTTTATATTCTTTTAAAATTTCGCAAATATATGTACTATGTATTAAAACCATTAGTTTTTAGTTTAAAAAATTAATAACATGAATCCCTTTTATAATAGAATATAAAGAAAATATAAGTTAAAATATAAATAAGAATTTTTATTAAAAAAAACTTGAAAAGTCTACTAACATAACATGGATGTTCCAGTATTTATGTTATTATTGTACATTTAAAAATAACTAGTGTAGTTAAATCTTCTTGTTTCAGCAAGTCAAAAGGATGTAACTACCATAGAAACTTAAATATAGAGAAAAAGAAAAAAAAATGTTAAATACTAAATAAGTCTCTATTCTAAAGGGTGATGTTTTAACAGTTTAGGTTTTGAAATTTGAAAAAGAACACGGAAAATGTGCAATATTTTATAAAATATAAATATGAAAAATCTCCAAAGTCTGCTATAGGTGCATATACCATGCATACATGTGTCGTGTGGCATGTGGCACCGTCTTGTTCAAACCATATGTCAAACAAGTCTAATTCTTAAATTTTGGAGAAAACAAGTCTGTAATCATCGCAATGTAATGTAATGTCAAAAAGAAAATGAAACTGGCGTAAAATTTGCCCCCAAGAGCTTTTATAGTCTGTTCGGACATAATTGGACATAATTTACGAAGCACATTTCTCATAAATCACTAATTTTGATAATAAAATTGTATGATTTGCAGGCGTCATTCGTTTGTTAGTCTATGCATGGTGAAATGGCCAACCTTACGGTTTTTTTTTATCTTGGACCAGTAGTCAGGAGATGACCCCTACACATACGGTGCATTGTGCTGGAACTAGGGGAAAGGGATAGGAGAAATGATAGGAGGTGAAGCTTCACTATCTGACACTGCCTTTTTGCACGTTATTTGTTTTTACAGCAGTATTGTAGCGTCTCTGATGTCAAGGAGAAGTATAAAATTTTTGAAGATTCGTTTTAGTAGCCAGTTTTAGTACTTATTTTACTTCGCCGGTTCTACACAATACCGACGAAGGAGGACGTTCTGATGTGATTGTGGATTGCTATCAGCTGAATCCGGTATTGTTTTATTCTGTATTTAAAATATTTCATATTTTGCCACTGGCAAGTTTGTAATTTTAATAATAAATAACTTTTAACTGTTATTCCCTGGATTTTAAAAAGAGTATATTCGTACGCTTGAATATTTCGTTCAGTGTTAGAGTTTTTAGACTTTGCTAAAGTTTTAAAGAAGTCAATGCAAAAAAATATTCACGTTTCCGACTTATTCATATTTTAGGATGTTCGCGTTATAGCGAGTTCACTGTGCATACGTATGCACATAGTGCGATAAACTTTAATCGGTATTACTGCTAAGCGACCGTAAAACTTGAACAAGTAACAAAACAAAAAAAACGCAATGAAGCTGACGAATACAATAATTACATATATGTACATACACTGATAAAAAATGCATATCTTTTAGACGAAACTTTTGCGCAGAAAATAATATTTAACAATCCTAAATGTCTATAATTTGAAGGAAATTTTTAGTTGCTTTAAAATGATTGCAAATAGTTCGCAATACAATGAAATTTAAACCCATTGCTATATAATATAATAGCCCATTTACATTGGCATGAAGTCTAATACGTACGAGATTTAGAGCAAAATCTAGTTGGTTTTTATTAGATTTCCCATACAAAACAAAATCTACTTCATCACTAGATTTTGGCAAAATCTGCTCAAAATCTAGTAGTACTTAGGGATGCAACCACGTTTTATTTCCAAAATGTACTAAGTTATGTATACATATATCCATGGTAGAATGATTTACTAGGTACGCGCTACTCGAACGTGTGACGAGATCCATTTGTGGTCGATTAATCAGCGAATCGCACTATATATTACAGAGGAAATACGTTTGTTAGGCGAACTGTTCGTATGTGGAATAAACTCGCTGCAGAAGTCTTCTCCGTCTATTGCGATGTGGGAAAGTTTAAGTCGAATGTCCGCAAACAGTCTCCTAACGATAACCTATTTTCTTAGTGGCAGTGCATGCATTGCATACGTAGGGGGCATCCCCTGAGCACTGGCCCAAAAAGAAGAAAGATTTATGCAATTAATTAAAAAGGGCTAATGATCGAAAACATACAGGCATTCAAAATTACTTGTTATAATTGCTAAGAAACAAACAATATTTCTGTCTTTATGTACATACAGAATTGCACAATTGGTGCTCTATTGCTTTTGTATTTACGAGTATTCTTTTTAAATGTGACAACTTTTCAATCAGCAAAAACAAATTATCAGGCATGCTCTGATAACCAAAGTGAATTGAAAGAACAAAAAAGGAGTTCTGTTGATATAAGTTTGGGAGTTTAAAACGTTCAGCCAAGTCTCTAACATTTTCAATGCACTTGTATTTTGCGGTTCTTATATGACGAATTTTATAATAAATTATTTGAATAAATTACTCTTTATTAATTTTCTTGAACAAGTAGTGATTTTATTAAAAAAAAACAATAACAATCTATGAACACATTTATTTATTTTTTTATTTTATTAAATTATAATTTTCTGGATTTAAATAGTTTTATTGCTTTTAGCTGATTTGTTTACTCCAAATTTGTACAGGATTTTACTGAAATGCATTCGTTTACACAAAAATTTACAAAAGAGAGCACCAATTGAGAGTAAAATATCACTTATTTTCTTAGATTTGTATAAATTTTTCCTAGTAAAATTCGATAGAAGAAAAAAAATTTGATTAAAAAATAACCAAACAAAAAGTATACCATTTTTTTTTTATTAAAATCTTAAAAAAAGAAAAGCTGCATTAAAACTAACGAAATCTAAAAAAAGAGTTTTCAACGTGAAACAAATTAAACATGAGCATAGCATATCTAGTTTTGTTTTCTTTTTTTAGCATCCATGGCAAAACGTATAATATAATTATTTTATTTGCATTAACTTTTTAGAGATGTAAAACTAATATACATACATATACATACATATATGCATGTAGGTTAATAGATTCTTATCTTATTGATAGTGGGCAATATGTTGTTAGTGGTGGTTTTAGTTCTAACTTTATTCCAGTATATAATGGCGTACCACATGGTTCTGTACTTGGACCTTTGTTATTCATAATGTTTGTTCATGATCTCTTTCCGACTGTGGTAGTGTATGTCAGCCTTTTGCATTTGTGGATGAAGTTCAGTTGTTATTTAAGAGTAGTTCTGATTTTTGTGATGTATTGTAAAGTGTGATTGATTATACTGTTGGGTTATTGTGTGATTGGATGTCTGATAATGGTCTTGCTATTAATTCTAGCAAGACTAAGTCTATGTTTTTTGCTGATAGGTGTAATGAGGATTTGTTAAGAGGATTACATGTCTCGGCCTTTTAATGATTGATTCATGATTGACCTTTGAAAGTCATTATAATTCGATTGTATCGAGGGTTTGTTTTAGTTTACGTAAACTTTATAGTGTAGATTTGATGTTACCGTTGCATGTCAGGAAAATGGTAGTTTTTGGATTGATTATGCCGATTTGGGTTATGTATTCAGGAGGGCTGTTAGGTTATGCACTTAGGATGATACAGCATGTCTCGTCATTTGTACTTACAGTATCGACCAAAACCTAAGCACCCCCACAGTACATTTTTTTTAAAATGATAATTTTTTTAGGAAAACAGTTATTAAAATTTTTTTTTTTTTTTTTTTTATTTATTTATATCTTTATTATTGAAAAACACAAACTTAAACTTTTATTAAATTCTGAATTTCTTAAGTTTGTGTTTTTCAATAATAAAGATATAAATAAATAAAAAAATAAAAAAAAAAAATTTAATAACTCTGTTTTCTTAAAAAAATTATCATTTAAAAAAATGTACTGTGGGGGTGCTTAGGTTTTGGCCGATACTGTATATATAGATGAGAAGAAAAATCTAAAAATAGAAATATGTACGTGTTATAAAAAAAGTAAACTAATCGATTATGTTTTTGTTTATAAATTTTTGGTTTTTTGTTCGGTATTCAACTTCAATTCTCGATTGATTAGTTGAATTTTGAACATAAGAATCTTGAATTTGTAGTCAAAAATTGGGAAAAGTCCACTGCTGAGCTAAGTAAACATTAGCGAAATAGGACTATATGAATATGCTTTCCTCCTCAATTTTTGAGTTAGCTTTTATATAAAAAAATACTTTATGAGAATAATATAAAGTATGTAATAATACATTCACATATTTTTTCGGGAAAAAGCACAATTTTAAAATTAGAATCATATACATATAAATAAAATAATTTGTGCGAGTTCGGTCAGTTTTGTTATGCACCTAGAACAGACCTAATATATATGACCATGTACAATTACAAATCTTCACACATGCATGGGAAACTTTTAATTTTACTTCCCTTGTTATTTTCAATGTTTATTATAAACCAGCTGATTGCTTGTTCTTCACGCCCAAAATAGCCCGAAGAAAAAATACGTGCGTTCTCGTGCAAAATTTTAATAATAAATTAAATAATATTGATACAAGTGAAAGAAAGACTGAAATATGGGATTATGACAGCTGTAAATTTTTCGTCGTCCTTGTGCTAGACGAAATTCCTATTAAAAAATCTTGTGTTTTCGTTGAATTAAAATGACACCGAACAACACAAAAATCACGTGAATTTAGCACAGGCCTGTGTCACAAAGTATACAGAGGTGTCAGTTCAAAGCAGCGAACGAGCAGAGAAAGAGAGATCATCAAGAAATATGCTGTCTCTTTTACCCCCTAACTCTGTTCGGTGATTCCTTTTTCTTCTAAATTCCTCAATAAATTTTGTTTTGTTTTGATTTTTATTTTCTAGATGTGAAAATTAACCGTATTTTTCATCTTCTTTATACTCACAATTTTGCAACTTTTAGCACGACATGTTACAAACATAGGTTATAGGAATCTGTGGTTACAAAACACAACAATGTGGTGTTTTGTGTTATGAAAATTATGTGCTATGAAAATTAATTTTTTTACTATATTAACACAAAACACTATTAAAACAAGCTTCACTATGTTTTTACCTATAATATTAACACAAAACACAATTAAAACAAATAAAACCACAAGAAATTATAAATTTGTTCTTATGCACAAAATGTGGCTTATGTTTACATTTTTCTTTTGTTTACTTTTCATCTTTCGTGAAATTGTATATTTGTCTCTTTCTCCCCCTATTTGAAGAAAAGCTGATTTAAAATTTTTTCAGATACCTAGCTGACACTTCTAGGTATTCTATGCCTGTGTGGTATTTTTGGTTTCTCTTTAAATTACGAAACAATCATACAAGAATTCTTCTCATATACGCTAATATTTAAATAATAAATAAATAAATATGTAAAATAAATTCCTCTGAGAAAGGATTAGTCTTCGACTTAAGATTGATGTTTAATAACACGTTTTTTTTAATACATAACACCACACATTTACGTTGGCATAGTACATTGTTATCTGTTTCGGTACAAAGAAAGTTGTGTAGAATTGAAATTTGAGGGCATTATCTCCAACAAATAATTCCTTACGTATGTAGATGTAATTTTTTTTGTTTTTTGTAATACAAGTGAACAAATCTTTACGCTTAGCGAATATGCTTCATTTATTTTGAAGAGTTTTAAGAAGCAATACTGGAATACTCAAAAAAGAGAAAATTTATAGATAGAAATGAAACTAAGTGAGAAACACGTTCGGAAAACATAGGAAGAAGTTTTCTGATTAATATGGGCCAGAACAGCAGCATTCACAGCAATAATGTCGATATTACTGGCAGTCAATCAGTACTTTATAGAGAGAGGAAAAACAACACTTTGCCTGGAAAAAATGCAACAAGCGGAGGTGGGGATACATCTCGTATACGTCCCGTTACCATGGCTGCGGCCACCTTAAACTTCAATGCCGAAAATGAAATAAAAAAACTGGAAATTGTGTCAAAGCAGACAGGGCAAATGAGTTCAGCTATCGAGAATGGTTATCACAAAACCGATTACTGCTACTATCGTACACCGCAGGGTAATTTTCACAAATTACCTATAGACTCATATCACAAAATGTCTGATGGTTGTTATGTACGTTTAGCTGATGGTAATTTTCGTCGATTGCATCTTCTCGATAAGGCTAACGCAAACAAAAAGTTCTTAGATACAAATTTCAATTGTAACTCATTGACAATCCATTCCAATAGCAATGACGATAGTATTGCAAATAATAATAACAGAAATACAGCGCTTGGATGCGAAAAAGTACATACGACATTGCCACAACAAGCTCCGACCAAAATGAAGCATCAAATGTTGAAGTTCTTAAAACGTTCGAAATCTCATACACCTGCTACTATAAAAGAATTACATAGTTGTAGCAAAGAAATTAGCTACATCCAAAAAAGGTTAAATTTAAAATTATCGCCCCATGAAGTTCTCACATCGCTGCCACCTGTTAAGGAAATTATTAATGTTTCATCGACGAATAACAAAGTGGTGGTAAATATGATGGAAAATGGTGGTCTTCCTATAGTTGCAACAAGTAAAGCGGAGAAGTTAAAAAAACAAGAATCTGATAGTTCTGCCAAATCGAAATTAAAAAAGGTAGTTACCGATATTAGACTTTTTATTTATTTTATTATTTAGCATCAATCTTGTATAAATTTTTTTATCTCGGAAAGTCTTTGATTGTGGTTTGAATTGATATATATAAGTATACATATACATATAGTACATATGCGTTAACTTTAATATTTCATTTACACTTTTAAAGGGATCTCCAAATATGACTATTCGCAGCAGTGCACCAATGCGTTGGCGTGCTACTGAAGAGCATATTGGGAAATACAAACTGATTAAGACAATTGGCAAAGGAAATTTTGCTAAAGTTAAATTAGCTAAACATCTGCCAACCGGCAAAGAGGTGGCTATTAAAATTATTGACAAAACCCAGTTGAATCCGGGTTCGCTTCAAAAATTATTTAGAGAGGTAATAAATATGTATATATTTTCTATAAATAAATATTTTTCTTCTTTTTTTATGTTCAACGCGAGTATGAATGAATGGAGATTATTTATATATGTGTATACTTTTGTTTATGCATAAATATAAAATATAAATATACATACATACATACTTATACTATATACATATATAAATAATATTTGTCTATTTCAAGCGTACAATATATTTTTCAAATTATTTAACACTTGTGTCAATAACATGTTCTCATTTGTAATTTAGGTCAGAATTATGAAAATGCTTGACCATCCCAATATAGTAAAACTTTTTCAAGTTATTGAGACCGAAAAGACTTTGTATTTGGTAATGGAATATGCTTCTGGTGGTGAAGTTTTCGACTATTTGGTATTACATGGTCGTATGAAAGAAAAAGAAGCAAGAGTCAAATTCCGGCAAATTGTTTCGGCTGTACAATATTGCCATCAAAAACGTATAATACATAGGTAGGCAAATTTACAATACAATATACATACATATGTATGTACATTGTACATACTACATTAAAATATTAATTAATATTTTTTTTAATTTTCTTACAGAGATTTAAAAGCCGAAAATCTGTTGTTAGATAGCGAGTTGAATATAAAAATAGCAGATTTTGGATTTTCTAATGAATTTACGCCTGGTTCTAAGCTGGACACATTTTGCGGCAGCCCACCTTATGCGGCACCAGAACTATTTCAGGGAAAGAAATATGATGGGCCTGAAGTTGACGTTTGGTCCCTGGGTGTAATACTTTATACCTTAGTAAGTGGGTCTTTGCCATTTGATGGCTCCACCTTAAGAGAACTGCGGGAACGTGTGCTCAGAGGCAAATATAGGTTATTTGAAACTTTAACAAATCATAAACGTTATTGTGTAACCCACTTTAATTTAATTAATTTATAGGATACCCTTCTACATGTCCACTGACTGTGAAAATCTTTTGCGTAAATTTTTAGTATTGAATCCGGCTAAACGTGCTAGTCTCGAAACGATCATGGGTGATAAATGGATGAATATGGGGTTTGAGGATGACGAATTAAAACCCTATATAGAACCTAAACAAGACCTAGCCGACGTCAAACGGATAGGTAAGACGGGTACTGTATACAAAGCCATTACAATTAACTTCTTGTTTCCACTTTTAACTGTTTTATATATACAATACAAACGTGAAAATTTACATCGTTGTTCCTAAATAAAAAAAAAACAGAAATCAATAGACATTTCAAAGCTTTTCTAACAAATAGTTGAAGCAATTAATCACTTAAAAATTTGAGCAAATAATAGATTTTTCCTTTGCTCGCACTCTTTCAATTCTTTAATTTCAATGTCTCCACGCCATTATAAGATTTAGTTTCTTATTATTTACCATCATATTTCTTCAACAATTGTTAGAAGAGGGTCTTACACACGCAAAAAATCCATTCCAGCGAATAATAGGACTTTCATATGTATGTAGACATGTCGCTCACTTACTCAAACAACGTACTATAACATAAAAAATATATATATTGTTGTCATAATAACAATTTGTACACTTACATACCGCTTTGTATCAGAACACTCGGCCTTATTCACATTGCCGTTGTCGTTATAATTATGGTTTCAATGTCGTTCTCGTTTTTCTTGTCGCTTCGTTCTTAAATTGGTATTCTTCAAATACATTGAAACGCAGACGACATGTTAGAAACGAGAAATAAAAATTATTAAATTTTGCTTGATTACTTGGGTATTTTTGACAATATTGCAAATAATGAATTTAATTTTACAAGTTTAAGTGAAAATGAAGAAATAATCAACATTAATCTTCATCGGAAGATTTTGGGACAACCCATTAATATATTTGCCATTTAAGAGCAAATATTCAATGTAAGAAATGTTATTTTTATACAATAATTCTTCTTTTTATTTGACCTTCTATTTTTACTGTATGTAATAATATTACTTAGCACTGTAGGTCTTTTTTATAAAAAAGTTTTTTAAATTATTTATTTTTCGCTAACCCTTGGTTAGCATCTTCAGGAAAATAAAATTTTTTTCGAATGTAAAAAAACTTTTTTATAAAAAAGACCTACAAGTGCTAAGTAATATTATTACATACAGTAAAAATAATTTTTCTATTTTTCTTAAGATCTTTGAGCAGTTTCAGACTCAATAAAACATAATTCCCATACGTCCTGGAACAAATCCGTGCAAAAATTAAAAGCAATATGCAAAAATCTGTATTTAGTTTCTTCATTCTTATTTTTATTTTCCAACACTCGTTTCAAGTCCGCTGCTCCTAATAAGAGGTCTGTGCCAGGTGCACAACAAAAATGTTCGAAAATAAACTGAAAAAAGTAAAATCCATTTTTTTTTAAAAGGGAGAAATATGCACAAATATATGTACTTACAACTCCAAGTTTATTTGAAAAATCTGCCATTTTGCTTTTTCACAAATTTTTAACTAAAAACTTTTTTCGTTTCATTGCAAATATTCCGATTAATTTCCTAGTTTCATATTAGCTGATAATTTATTTGTAGCCCGAACTTACCCAAAGAAAAAGTTCGTGCGACTTGGTACAAAAAATGAAAAATTTTACTCTATTTTTTTTTTTGCACAAAAATTGTTATATGGAACTGTTTTGAATAAATTTGTGCGAGTGCGAGTACTTTTGTTATGCACCTGGAACATAGCTAATAACAGTGTTCGGATTGGCACACTCTGTGCGGCACATGCACATTTTGTGTGCAGCACATTTTACATGCCGCTCTTGAAATGTGCAGCACATGCACATAGTACATATTGGACTGTGGTGAAATGAGTTTATCGAATGAATTTTTATTTGGTATTATTTTTTGGTATACATTTTTGGTTAGTTTTTTTTTTAAATGAGCTAATATTATAAATGTGTGTAACAAACATTCCAACAAACAAGAATGTTTGTTACTCGATGACTTGAAAACGATTTGGGAGATTTCGATGAAATTTTGTATGTAGATAACTTATAGCCTGGATTGACATATAGGGTACTTTTTAAGGGTAAAAATGATGTGAAATTGGTAAATTTTTGCATTTCTGTGAATTTATTATCTCAAAAGTCGGACATTTATGAACCGATGTGGAAATTTTTTTTTGCATTCGACTGGGTTTGTCTCAACTTGGGTTCCGCTTTTTTATTTTTTGAAAATAGGCAGTGTCTCGCCCTTAAAAATCAAATATTCTTTTCCCACGTACATATATTTACATCTAAAAATAGTTTTAATTTTTTTTTAGTTTACGCATGGTGCAGAGTACAGTCAGTTTATAGTGTCGAAAAGAATAAAATTTGGCAACAACGCTTATAAGTTTTATATTTTTCTTGCCGGCTTCAGGACATTCCAATACAAAGCTGAAAAGCGCTGTTGACATTTTTCGTAATTTATGAAACAACTACAGTATTTATACCTATGTACATAAGTATATTACACATATTCAACTGGGTCTGCTTTTTATTTGTGTACATTTTCTATAAGCAAATTTCTTCAATTCTCTGTTGAATCTGCCCGATTGTCCAGACTTTCTTTTTAACCATATGGCAACTCAAAAGCACTATAAGTATCTATGTACGTACAAAATTTCATTGAAATCTACTAAATACTTTTTAATTATCGAGTACAAACATCCATTTATAATATAAATTTATACAAATGCAAACTACCGCCACCTCTATCGAATACGCATCATAATACTAAATAAAAATTCATTACTCTAGTATATAAAAATTCATTCATTCACACTCCAATATGTGCTATGTGCATGTGTGCCATTATGTGCCGCACATTTCAAGAGTCGCACACTAAATGCGCCGCACATTTCAAGAGCGGAACGCAAAATGCGCCGCACATTTCAAGAGTGGCACGAAAAATGTGGTGCACATTTCAAGAGCGGCACACAAAATATGCAGCACATTTTAAGAAAGGCACACAAAATGTGCAGCAGTATTTGGTACATGCACATGTGCCATGTATAGAATTTTGGCACTGTGCTGCACACTCACTCTCAAATCCGTACCCTGTCTAATAACGACAGCGAAAACAGAATTAAAAATTTTAAACTCCTTTTCTGGAAAACTTTTTTCATTTATAACTTTGTTTGAGGGAATGAGCATCACGTACATATATACATACATATGTATGCATGTATGTATAACACAAGGTGAACATACTATCATTCATATGTATCATATCATATCAATTATCATATAATAATAAAAGCAACAAGGGCACATCGGAATCACTGGCCAGTATATAGATATGCATATTATATATCTTTTCTTGTTTATATGTAGCGCTCACAAGGTTGGATTTTTATCGTTGTATATGCATATGTATATACATATATATGTTTAATATATAATAATGCAATAATAATAAATATTTAATATATATCGCGTTTTTTTTAGCTGTATGAGAACTATCGTTATCGATAACTATGGTTTGACGGCTGTGAAAGTCAAACTGTGTTAAAAATACTGTTCGATAATGTTTGGCAAGTTATCATGAATTCTTTAACAACAGAACAACGCAAAAAAAAAATCTGTTTGCGAAGTACATAGAGAACTTCGTTCATTTTACGGCCAACATAGTCAGCCTAGTGAGCAAGCAATTCGTACAGTTATTGATGGCTGTCACACTAACTATAATCTTCTTGATTCAAAACCATCAACAAGACAAAGAAATATGCGTACCGAAGAGAATATTGATGCTGTAGCTTGAAGCCGGTTTCAACTTGTTCGCCTTTGTCTTTCGACTACGTGAAAATTGTACGCAAGACTTGGCTTACGTGCCTATATACAGCTCGTGCTACAGCGTTGCATTTTTATCAAAGAATTGTGTTTCGTGACGAAGCTCAATACTTCTGACATAGCCAGTTCCGTCAATAAGCAGCGTGCTTAACAATAGATTTATTGCAAAATAAATTTGGTGGTGACTTTATTTCCAGAAGTGGTTCTGTTCACTGACCACATCATTTGTGCGATTTAACCGGATTACTTTTTATAGGGCTTTCTTAAGTCATTGGTTTATGCCTACAAACCAGCAACTCGTGATGCATTGGAGGGCAATATTGATGCCACCATTGACGCCATACGGCCATATTTAAATAAAAAGTAGTCACAAATTGGACTGATCGGATGGACCATGTAATTCGTAGCCGCGGTGGACATATGCCGGGAAAACATATTTAAAAATAAATGCCATGAAATTATCTACCAGATATTAATAAAAAAATTTTCATTCGAACAATATTTCTGTCTTGTATTTTATCTTTTTAAGTTCTCATGCGGCTAAAAAGACACTATATACTATATGTATATTTTTTTTTAAATTTTTTATTTTTTTTTTATTACAAAACGATTTATTTTTTACGATCCTGCGATTTGTTTTCAATACACAACACTAGTAGCGGTGCATTTTTATTCATTAAATTTCATCTGCTTAAATAGTTGTACAACGTCAGTGCTGGCTGTCCGTTAACATGAGAGATTTTTCACTTGGTATTTGTGTATGTATGTATGTATAGATATTTTAAACAAATTTCAATACCGAGGTGACTATGACTAAGGTAGTTAGCACGTTCACTACAAAAACAAAAGTCCTGGATTCGAGCCCAGTATCCCACTAAGACATAAAAACATTTATCATTTATCTGATGTGCATTAGTGTGACTTTGTGTCAGTTGTTGTCAGAATGTTTCCATGGCGAAGGCATTGCAACTGGTCCCTGAACAGTATCGGCCTCAGCTGATTCTAATCTACAAGTAACATCAGAGTGACCTCCTTCGTCGCTATTGTGTAGCATCATGTGAGAAGTAAAAAAATCAATAAAATGGCTACCAAATACAGCTTCAAGAATTAAATTCGTTTCCATGATAACTGGCTCTGCAACACTGCTATAAAAGCAAAAACGTGCTTTACGTGTTTTACGTCAATCATATTTGACATTTGTGAACTAGACAGCTGCAGAATACAAGCAGACAAACAATGGATCGCTATACTCCGCAAGAGCGTCCAATAATTGTGTCGTGTTTTTAACCAATAATCGATCGGAGGTGTTAGCTCAGCGTGAATTTCGTCGCAGATTTCTTAATCGTGTCGCGCCAACTGTTCAAACATTATGCCGTTTAGGTGCTCGACTCGAACAGACTGAAACCACAACAGATCTTTCAGGGTATGGCCGCCACGTGAAATTAAGTGAAAGACTTACACATGTATCCATACAAACAGTGCATCAGTTAATGCCTGCTGACCGTCAGTCAGAGTTTCAAACCTACGGGACTTTAGCAACCTCGCAGTACCTAGCTAAAGGTCTAGCATTACCTTAAACTCCCCTGGAGTTTGAAAATGACAGAAGAGGCGACTCTTCGAAATCTAATTAGAGATTGAGGGGGTTATGCTTGCATTTCCGTGCGACTGCAAAACGCAGTTCAATTCTAATCTAGTACTACGGGACCAGCGAAGCCCCACAGCTCTAACGCTCAGTAAGGGCTTAATGACTGATGTACTCTTAAGGGAGTACTTCGTGTCCATCCCGAAAAGTTGGAGTTGTGTGCTGGTTTGGGAACGGATTCGTAGTGGCTGTGGTTACTACCAAAAGTCACGCTGGAAGTTAAGTTTTTGGTCTGTTATTTAAAATATTCCAAATGCAACATATCAATAGTATTTGGTAATATGCTTGAAACGTATTCATATGTACATAATTTAATAATTCTATTCACTTTTTTGCTGAATAAAAAATTATGTTCGAAGTGGCACTGGTCGTTGTATTTCTTTCAAACTGTTTTTTTTATATCTACTATAAATATGTATTGAAAAGTAAAAGAAGTTAAATTTATATGTTTTATTATAGAGCATGTAGCGTGAAAATATATATTTTTATAATTGGTGTGGAAAAAAATTATTAGACTATTTATTATATTTTCTTTAATAATCAAATGATTTTATTTGAGTTATGAGAATTGTCAAAGTTTAAAGTAATTTAGCTATTTTTGTTGGAGTATTACTTTTTTTTGCAATATGTATAAATTTTAAATGTATTAAATCGTTTTTAATATTTTTATGTCTTTTTGGCATGTCTTAATTTTCCATTGTCATGCACAAATATGGACATTATAACACATTGTAGAAGCTCTTGTTGCAATGGGCTATAATAGACAGGAAATTGAGGCTTCATTATCTCAAGTCCGTTATGATGATGTCTTTGCAACGTATTTGTTGCTGGGAAGAAAAAGCACTGATGTAAGTAACAGCTAGAGTGATAACATCCATATGGATAATATGTTTATTATGATGATTAAAATAATTATAGCCTGAAAGCGATGGTTCTCGGTCTGGCTCTTCACTTTCTTTGAGAAATATATCTGGCAATGATGGGACAGCAATTTCTGCAAATTCTTCTGTGCAAAGCCCAACACACCGTGGTGTCCATAGAAGTATATCTGCTTCTAGTACAAAACCCAGTCGACGGGCATCATCAGGGGCTGATACTCTACGTAAGTTACATAATGTTAATTTTGTAGTATGTTATTTCCCTTCGTATATTTTAAAAATTTATATAGACTGAATTCCAAAACGTCAATTGCTTTCTATTCGAACAAAGTATACATATCGAGCCTTTGGGGCAATACTGTAGTAATTCAAAATAATCGTGAACTGAGAAAAATGCATTTGAAGTTTTGAGGCATCTTTTTGATAGTATTTTCGTTTACTAAAGTTATTTTTTTACAAGTTTTTTGAAATAAAGAGACATGTTTTGTAATGTTTTCTGTTTGTAAATTTCTTGTCATAAAGGAAATATTTCATTATTACAAATATTGAGTTACGGTATTGCACCAAAGGCTCTATATATAGTGTATCATAATGTAGCAGTACGAAAAACTTATAATGCATAACATCTCAAGAAGGAAAGCATTAGAAACGCAGCAAAAAAGCAATTAACGTAACGGTTTCAAAGTTGATGCTTCAATACTCTATTGCAAATATTGCATTATATTGATATTAGTTTCTATATTTAAAATAATAAAAAAATATAAGATCTAAATGAAAACTATCTAAATAACGCGAAAGAACTATATAGAACTTTGCATATATATGTTTTGGAAGACGGTCGTACTGCTAATTTATACATATAAGTATATGCATAATATGTTTTCGTTAAAGGTGTTGCCCCTGGTAATACAGTTGGTCAAGTTGTGACGACAGGAACAGCTGGTACAGTTCCGTCCAGCACAAATTATTCAATTGCCAATACTGGATCATCTGCAGAAAGATCTTCAATGTAAGTAAAATAGCTATCGATATTGTGTATTAGAAAAAAGAAAAGTGCAATTTCTCAATCCGTTTAAAAGCGAATCTTTGAGTGCCTTCTAAAAAGGAAAAAAATTAAAAAATAGTCTCTTTTTTTGAAATATAATAAAAAAGGTCAATTAATAATATAATTAAAAAAATTATATCTTTAAAAATCGTTTTTTTTATATTTTCTTTTATATTTGTTTGTTAGAAGTAGCAATTTTAAGCGCCAAAATACTATAGATTCTGCAACAATTAAGGAAAACACAGCACGTCTCTCAGCTCAAAATCAGAGACCAGCATCAGCCACACATAAATTATTAACAGCAACCGATACATGTAAGTTGTAATAAAATGTACACATAATTTTGTATGAATTTATATTATTTTTTCAAACAGCTATTAGTAGTCCAAAACCTCGTACTACCCCCAAATATGATCCACCAAACAGTAATCGTCCTTCGGCTACTGTTAGCATGATGCCACGCCGATCAACAACATTATACGAAAAGACGTCATCAACCGAGAAAACAAACACAATTTCAACAGATTCAAAGTATGTATACATGTCTCGATGTTTTTCCATAATATTCAATTACAACTGAAATTTTTCCTTATACCAACATCAATTTCGCTGTCGTATATGCTCATTCGTTAATTCAGTTATACTTTTAATCAATTAATATCTAATCGTATTAATAACAGAAAACAATATATATATATATGTATATATGTATATATATAATATATAATATATAATATATAATATATAATATATAATATATAATATATATATATATATATATACATATATATGTATATATATTTCATAAAATAATATGAAAATTTTAAATCGGTGGATAACATTAGAACTACTTGATCAACATCAACTCCACAAAGTTACCTGTTGCTCTTACAGTTTTAATAAACATGCATACCATAATTAATATTATGACTTTTATTAGCAAAAATAATATATTATTATTTTTAGGCCTTTTGATCTTTTTTAATATCACATTAAAAATCATCAAATTTGACAGCACTAACTTTTTGATATTTCATTTTATCTTGTTATTTTTTTTATTTTTGTCATTAAATAAAATATAAATCTTCCTTTGCAAACAAAAATTATTCTTCTAAATCTTCAAAATGGTTCTGCAATTAAAAATGCCCTCAAAAATAAAACACATCTTGGTGAGTATAATGAAATATTCTAAGTAAATTCAAATATGTTTAATCGTTTTAAGAACAAAATTATTGCTTTTTATTAAAAAGGGCTACAAGTAAATCTGTCAAACTCTTAATTAGTGTTATAATTATTTTAAATGAACGAACTAACCGGAGTGTCTAGTGTAGGGTTATTTGATAGGGTATTGCGTAGCACGTTTCCTAAAGCTTCAATTAAAAAAATAGGCAGAAATAAGTATAATTTTTGGGTTGGTGATGATCAAGTATCATTCACTAACTTTGGATAATTTAAATTTAAAATTTTTCTCCACATAATTGTTAGGACCTTATTTTCTAAAACGCAACGTAGTGCTAACATTTGCATACGTGTAATTCCTTCTTGTATAGAAAAGAATAACTATGTATAGTATTAATGCTTTTGCTTTTCATGCAAATTCTGTAATACTTTGCGTTTTGCAAAATACTGGCCTTACTGTATACCCTTTTCACAAGATAACGATTTAATTCTCTATTAATTTTTTTAAATTAATATATGTATGTCGTAGTATTCGTAGTAGATTACAATTTTGTGTATGTATATACATACATACATTTTTCATATATCTGTGGACTTTTGACGAAAAAAAAACTTACGTCTATTTTTTAAATTTTTCTGTAGAGCAAAAATATTTTTCAAGTGCTGAAGAAAAATTGCTTTACTTAAATTTAAAGGAAAGTAAAAGTATTGAAGAAAAGTTGTTTTTTCAAACGCGATAAGGTGATTTTTCATCAATACCTATGTATATATTATATTCTACTCGAGGTCTGTTCAAAAGAAAAGGAGAATTTTGAATTTTTTTGAAAAGTATTTTTTTATTCATCAATATCCATTTTGTCCCCTTCAAAGTAGTCCCCCTGGGATATAATGCACTTATGTCAGCAGTTCTTCCAATCCTCAAAGCACTTCTGACATTCGCTTTTCGGTATGGCTTTCCTTTCAGTAGGCATTGATGTGTGAGCTGGTACATTATCGTGATGCAGAATCCATGATTTTTTTCCACAATTCCACAATTGTTTGAGCCGTATTGCTTTACGCAAACGTTGCATAACTTCATTGTGGCGTTCCTTATTAAGCGTACGATCTGTTGGCAAGAGCTCATGATGTACCACGCTATTGTAATCAAAGAAAACAAAATTCACCTTTTGTTTTGAACAAAGCTCGTGTATTTCTGGAACTATGTATTGTAGAAAACATACCGATTACACCAAAAGACAGACATTGACAGTTTACATTTATGGTAAGAAAATCTGAAAAAATGTCTTAAGTCGACTTAAGTTGTTTAGTCAAAGGTTCACAGAAATACATATGTATATATGTACTTACTATATAACATCTTTCTAATTTATATATTGATTTTTGTTTTATTTTTATTTTGTTTTTCTTTCTATTAATAATTTTCTTTTTGCATGATGACACCAACCACAAAAACAAAACCGCGATCATAAACAACAAAATCATCATAAAAAATAATAAACTGCTTTGGTCGCTGCTCGCATGAATTTTCCAAAAAATAAAAAATATTGAAATGATTCTATTTACTGTATTTTTTCACCTGATTGTTTTTGGAATATAATTTTGTATATAAAAAATAATCCGCAAAAATGCCAATACTGTAATGCCTTAAAAACAAAACAAAATATGAACAATTAGCGCGTTCCACGATCTTAGAGTGACATCGGCTGTTAAATCTGGCAGACATTTTCCCAGGAATGTTCCATCACGTTCAACCTTTCATTCGGGTGAGTTTTGCTTTTGAAAACTAATCGATAGAATTAATGATTTGATTGTTCAAGAAAAACTAATTACAGTTATTATTTCTATTAAAATTAAGAAGTTTTTTTAATTGAAGGTTTTCAACAGGTTAAAGATAAATAAATACATATGTATATTTATGAAGTGAATGAATGTTGTATGTTTGGGGAATGTTAAACTCAACCTTAAATATTAACTGCTATATTCATAAAAAGTTTCTTTAAAAAATGTTTGAAAATAAATTTTTGTATGGAAATTTGTTTCATAAACCTTTGATAAATCACAAATATTTTTTATGAGTATGGCAGTAATGCATCAAGAGATAGTAATAGTGAAATATGTAAGATGTTCCCTACATGTTGTAATTTATTGTATTGTTTTATGGTTTAGTTACTGAGACTTCTTTGCATATTTATTTATTAACTTATAATGTACAAGCCGTACGCAGTTGCTTTTCTCTAACCTGTTCCATTCTGATATTGTGATTGTGAAAATTTATTGATACACATTGCAAGCGAACAATCAAATTAAATAAAGCTATCGCAAGCTATTTTCTTTCATATCATCATTTCCTATCATTCTGTTATTTTATATTATTTTAAATTTAAATGTAGATTAACATTCCTTATATTGTTTATATTTTCATTATTGTTACTATTGTTTTTTTATATATTACACTATAGAAACGATATTATTATGCTAATAGAAAATATCATATTTCCAGAATCTAAATATAATAGCAATCAAAACATCAACTAAAGCTTTAAAAAAAATATTTAGCAGTGTAGTTTATAAAATGCTTGTTGGCATTGAAAATTGTATTATGAAAACTTTTAAAATTACATAAAGCAATTCCATATAAAATGCTTTGTCTTCCGTTTTATAAAATAAAATTCCGATCAAATGTCATAGCATGATTGTTAACATTCATTACTGAACCTATCAAGCACTATGGCTGCTCGTTAATTTTTCGAATACATTAATAATGTTCTTCAGAAGCATAACATTCAGGAAATTTAAAGAAAAGCAAAATAAACTACTAAATTTAAAAAAAAGCACCTTTTATTTTTTATTTTTTTGTAATATATAAAATAAATAAATAAATTAATTAATAATGTTTAAGTCGCTTAATTTATTTTGTTATTTTTTTTGCTTCAAGTCTGAGTTTATAGGAGAGAAGCAAGAAGAGGAGACTTCGTTGTACCGAAAGTTAATTCAATCCCTTTTTTTTATTTCATTCACTCATGTTGAGTCGATGTGTTCCTAAATTGACGTTTTTTATTAATTGGTGGAACACACGCAATGTGTAAACAAATAAACCATTTCAAATGAGAATTGAATTAACACTTGTTTCTCAAGAAAAGCAGATTTTCAATTCTTTTCTTGGTATTGACTAAACCTTTTACATTTGAAAAATTAATAGACGGGTATTTTTTTTAATTTTTCTATCATTAATATTCGAAATTTGTTTACTTTACTCTTACAATCCTCATGTAACGGGTTTTAGCGTTTTGCTATTGATTAGGAAACGTTTAAAAATTTTTTGTGATAATCATAGTTTTATCAGGGGTCTAATCACCGCATACGATATCGAACAAAATGCATCGAAATTTTTTTGTTTGGCATCATGGCATGTATTGTATTTGAGACTATAACATTCGATTCGATCTGCTATTCGATACCTCAGAGCCTATCGTATGGAGCAATTTATTTAACCGCCGAAGTGTTCTATATTTTTCAAAAAAGGCTGAGATGTTTAGTAATCTAAAAATTACGATTCGATACATATCGCATGGGACGATTTGCTCACTCGATACCTATCGAAATATTATATGATATGATAATTTACTCGCAATCGAATGTGGTGATAAGACTTCAGAGTTTGGTCTGCTTTTTTGATAGATTTCACGATATTCGTAACACGAAAGATCTGATCCCATACTAAACGTTGAGGGTCTGTGGAATCCCAATTTTACCGAAAACTGTTCCCGTACTCAAAGTATTGTCAAGTGAGAGAGTTTGACACAAAAATACTCTTCTTTTTTGGGGTTAGTTTGGGAAAGTAAACAGTTGTTTCATAAATAAAGAATAAAAAAATTATTACCAAAAGAAAAAAAAAATTAATAAAATAAACAATAGGAAATGGTTAAAAATGTAAGTATGCACATTAGAGCGTACAACCTTACTGGCATAAGAAAGTGCGCCGTCACCCTCTAATATAAAGTATTTTTGCAAGACAAATGGTTGATCTTCGCAGGATAGAAACATTGATATATCATTCTTTAAAATCTGACTGCAAATGCCAAAGATATACACCCGTGTTGCGAATAAGAAATGCAATTTTTGTTCAAGTAAAATTTTCATTCTCCTCGAAGTGGAATTTTTTCCAGCTATCATTCTCAGTGTCCACACTCAGAAGATTTCAATTTTGTGGGGTTTTTTGAGTTTCTTATACCCGGTATCTACTGTATTAACAACATACTTAGATAGTTCAAGGAAGATTATGCTGTAAACATTGTATTGATAGCGTCGAAATGTTTTGACACTCGTTAAATACGTTTGCATCAATAACATGAATGACCTTTATTGTATATGTCCTTGAGGTTTCCTCTGTTACTATTTTTGTTATTTAGTAATTCAACCTTAATAACAAAATAAGTATAAATAATTTGTTTGTAACAATCAAATGTACAAATACGTGGTAGCTGCTAATCAATACTTCGTGGACTTTTGGCTAAATGGTTAGCGCGTTGAATCTACAGTCAGTAGTTAATGCTATGAAACCCCAGTCTGTGCATTAGCACAGCGCTCTTCCTCGTCGGCATTTGACCAATAAAAAAGTCAGCCTAATAAAATAATAGATAAAATGGCAGTCCTTTAGCTAAAAAATTAATACGTCATCATAACATCAGAGACAAACAACTCTCCTCTTCAAAACACGCAAGTGCCGAATTGTAAAAGAAATAATCCCTATTATTTCACCACCTGTTTCTTCTCTTGAGTATGTAGGAGGCATCTCCTGAGTGCTGGTCCCAGATAAAAAAAAAAAAAAAAAAAAACCAAAATTGGGACGCCAGACTTTGTATAATCTAACAAAACATACTCAATTGGTCTGTTGGTTTGCATTTTATTTATTATTTATGTATGTTTCCACTATAATAGCTGATCTTGATATAAACAAATTATATTTATCAAAATATATAAATAAAGGAAGAATTTACTTACATTTCGAATGCAATTCCCCAGCAAATATCAACATACATACATATTTCTAAATTTACCATTTTCTCATGTTTTTAATAATTTTTTTGTTTTACGAATTTGTTGCCTATTGTTTTCAAATTGCCATTTGCGCAATTCGGCATATATGCGAGACTTGTATCATGAAGCCCTTTAAACTGTTGCATAGCTTTATATTGTCAGTAATCTTACAAATGTCTATAAAAATAAATTAAATAGAAAAATTAACCTTTGTGTCTAATAATGCTTATTTCATATAATGTCTTTGGTATTTCCTAATTCCTATTTTTATTTTGTTTGTTTTTACCATTTTGAGCAGAAATTTTGTGAATTTGAATCAGTTGAATTTAATATATAGAAGCTATGCAATAGTTTCGATTTAACTAATTTATATTTTGAATGTATTTTTTTTTCTTGGCCCGGCACTCAGGATGACCCCTATACATTTTTTTTATCTGGGACCAGCACTCAGGAGATGACTCCTACACATGCGAAGCATTGTGCTGGAACTATAGGAAAGGGATAGTTGGAGAAACGACAGAAGGTGAAGCTGGATTAATTATTTTACAGCTCTGCTTTTGCACGTTCTTTGTTTTTATACTCGTAGCAGTGCTGAAGCTTCGGTTTAGTAACCATTATTTATTATTATTTTACTTCGCCGGTGCTACACAATAGCGACGAAGGAGGGCGTTCTGATGTGCCTGTGGATTGGTTATAAATGAAGCCGGTATTGTTCAGTGGCCAGTGACTATGCCTTCGACACTGAAACCTTCCGACAACAACTGACTCACAAAGACACACTAATGCACATCAGAAAAATTCAAGAGGTTTTTTTTTTTATAATTTTAGTCTGAAACTGGGGTTCAACCCAAGTCTGTTTTTGTAGTCAACGTGCAGACTACCATCCAACGTGCCATCGCCACATGCGGTGCATTGTGCCGCAACTAAGAAATAAAGTTTTTTGGGAGAAAGGATAGAGGGAGTAGTGTTTATTGACATTTGATTTAAATTTCCCACAAAAGTGACAGGAAAGACCTCTGCGGGTAGTCCATTCCACATACGTGCTGTTCGGCCAAAAAACGAATTCTCTCTGTAATGCGTAGTGCGGTTCTCTGCCAAGTTGACCACAAATGGATGCGCGCTTAATGATGAACGCGTCGTGCGCGTGAATGACCGGGTTTCGGGAACAAGTTCACTGATTTCATCGGAACACATCCCATTATAGTAACGATAGAACAACGAAACGCACGCCACGTTGCGACGATGCTCAAGAGAGTCAGTAGAGTTGGCTACCCGACTGTCTCCTATGAGTTTCTTCGCTCTTTCCTGTACACGGTAGAGTAACTTCAAAATAGTCTTTGAAGCACCGGCCCATATATGAGAGTTGTATTCCATTTTCGGTCGGATGTAAGCGGTATAAATAGTGAGGAGATAAGATGGGGTGAAGTATGTCTTACACCGTCTTAAAAAACCGATACACTTGAATGCTTTCTTTGAGATCTGAAAACTGCTCAGTAGGTATTCACTCGAATAATAAATAATTTAAGTGATTAGTCGATTACGAATAGAAATTTATTCCAGCAATTTACTTCGATTAATCGAATAACTCGATTGGCTCTAATGCAATTTAATAGAAGCCGAATGCGACCTTAAATTCGTATTATAAGTTTTTATACGCATGTAGCACTTATTGTTTTTTTTTTTTTTTTTTTTTTGAATATAAGATATAGAATTATGTATTTGACATCCTATCATTGTATATATTATATATTTTTAATTTATTTTTTTTAAATAACTTAATGTTAATGTGAAAATGGAATTATTCTTTATATGTGTGCAATGTAATGAAATAAGCAGGATTTTTTTATAAATTCGATAGTTGTTTCGAAAATTGTTTAATGTGCAAACTTTTTCCGTTATTATTACTTCGTTTTTGGTCCAGTTTTAGTATAACATATACAATCTTTCTCTTATACTATGGCATTAAATGCTAGAGTATTTACAGTCTTTAGAAATAGTAATATGTAATTTCCAAAAAAAAGACTCAAAAGAAATGTATATTTTCACTTTTTTTAATAGTTCATTGATATACTGCTTGCGGTATTTGAATGCAAGTTTATAAAATAATATAATATATCGATGTTATCGTTACATGAAAATATAGAAAATCACTAATTCAGTTTTGTTTTTAAATTGAGTTTTTTGCTTATTTTGATAATAATAAAAAATTGATCAAATAAAATTTTATATGTTCTAACCTAAATTTGTTTAGTAATCGCGACTACAAAACTTTAATTTGATGAAAATGTTTACTTTTTCTGTCAAGTAAATCGTTATTTATATTAGGGAAGTAACTCATACCCATACCGATACCAAAACTTCAGGTTTGTCGATATTTTATTGTCTTCTTAAATTTTTTTTTAACAATATTTTGCAAAATAACTAAATACCTGTTTTTGTAAAAAAAAAATAAAAATTTTCGTTTGGTTTATTATATTCATGTTTATAGAAAATAATAAATATATAAAGCTAATAATTTACATCTACAGACAACTACACACAGTGGAAAAAAGTAGTCAAAATTTTCTGCAGTTTCTCTATAACGAATTTTCTCTATAACGTAGAAATTTTACGGTCCCCAATTGCTACGTTATAGAGAAGTTCGTCTGTAATATATTGATATATAATATTATGGTTCACAACTCAAATAAGTTGCGCTGTCAATGCTACAACTGAACTAATTTTTTGTATTATGATACAAAACTAATTTCAGTTGCCTTCGTTAAGTTGTTACTGGTATTAATATGTGATACATAACAAAAGCTTAACGAAGACAATTAACGGCTCGATTATGGATAGCAACCGAACTTCAGTTGCGTTGTCAGGCGGCAACCACAAAATTGTGGTTGCTAGAAAAGCACTAAAATGTACTGAAATTAGGCAACTGTAGTTAATACATTGTAAATCTGCATTACTTGCATTATCATTTTTAGCAACTGGCAACTGAACAACAGTTCGGTTGCTATCCATAATCGAGCCATAAAATTTGTTGTGAATCGTAAAAAATATAAGTTGAGTTGACTTGTAACATTAGCAACGGTGTTGCCGAATTTCAATATTTTTTTCTTTAGGCAAATTAATGATATATAAATTTAACATTTCTTTTCATTTGTAGTAAAAATATTTGCTAAGAGAACATAAAGAACTATGAGCAGTGTTACAAGTTTGGAATTTTTTTTAATATATTACAAATAACAAAATAATTAAAGTCTCCTGACTGTTACAACGAGAAGTGTAAAATGTAAACGCTTGAGGGGTTATAAATGGAACCAAAAGAAAATACAAAGTTTACCCCAGGGACAAAAGCCACATTGCAAATATGCTTCTTTACATCAAATGTCAAACCTACACTTATTAGGTTGGCAACATTCATGTAATTTTTACTGGAATTAGTTGTAATTGGAAATACCAAAAAAGAGTTGCGTTGTTTCAATGCCCGTAATAGGGGCAATATAAAATTTTTTATAGATTATACTATACGGTTGAAATAATATTTATTTCTATGCATCGCTAACCATAAAGAAAATGCCAAAATAAAAAAAATTTATTAAAAGCTTCATTGTATAGGTTTTTTAAACAACGGTTCGTTACTCCTAAAGTCTATGTTAACTAACATGTACTTCAAAGCTGAATTTAGATTTTTATATGAATATGGCTGTAAATATTTTATTTTGAAATATTCTTTTTAATATTAATATTTATTTTTTTTAAAGGATATATTTGTTTGTGGTATTTAACAGGGATCTTTCTTTTTACAAATTAACGAATAGTATCTTTGTGTTTATAAATCAGTAAATTCTTCGTAATTATACCTTTTCATTTCTCGTAAATATATGTGCATAGTTTTTTAAATTATTCATTACTCAGATTTATATCATAACAAAAGAAGTCGCAAAGAAACTCTCCGATAAGTAATTGTATAAAATGCTTCTATAGTTATGACACCTTTTTATATTCAAATATTTGCGTTTTTAATTATTTTTATCGCTTAAATTTATCTATCTGTTATTTTAGGACAAACCAGGCCACGCAATAACACAGCTCTGGAATATTCAGCCACTGGTGGAGTACCGGGAGAGTCTTCTCATCCAGGCCGTATGAGTTTCTTTTCAAAACTCTCCTCGCGGTTCAGTAAGCGGTAAGTAATGACTTAATCTATTTTATACAACGTAGTGAAATTATATTCAGATAACTTATTAGAATTTATATTTCTATCATAACGTACAACATACTTATGTACATACATACGTTTATAAAACATTATATACTACATATGTATTTGTTTTGTTCTATCAAAAGTGTAGTGGTAGTACTTGTAAGTTATATACTCGTACATATTTATACATATTATTTGTTCACTGAATTGAATTGCATAACGAGGAAAATATCATTAAAATAAAAATGAAATTGTGAAATTAGTTGCTAAGCTATTTTTAAACCATTTCAAACATGTATGTACATGTATTTAACATTTTGAATATAATTATATTTATGGGATTTGAATAAAATTTTTGTGCTAATTTTTTCTTTCACTATGTAAACATTTTGCTACGCATTTATTTACTAAGTTATTGCTTTCCTTAACCTCTTAATCCTTTTATCTTAAAACATGGCTCAATGGACTTTCTATTAACAAGCACCCCATTTTTAATTTAGATTCCAAAAACTCAAACTTTAAGCACGATATGAATTACATATGTACATTGCTCTATAAAGAGATGGATGCGTTAATGTAACAAAAAGATAAATGTAAATTTCATGAAAGTTATTTGTATTCGGATCGCCATTGACAGTCAACTATGCAATTAAAAAAAAAACAAAAAATATATTTTTTTGCATCACCAAAAACCGAAGGAAATGCTGTTACATATATTAAACACAAAAATTTTCCCAATGCTTTAATAAAATTAAAATTAAATTGTATATGCATCGTCAGCGACTTAGTATGTACATACATATATCAAATATAATATAAATTGAAACTTAAATTTTAAGCTAAAATTAGTATATCAATTATAGTTATAATTAATTAAATAAATTTTTCGCATCATAAATGAAAAGATTAAAAAGCAACAATATAAATTTGTTAGTGAAACTTTTAGAGCGGGTTTTTAACATCGAGATTAAACTCACTTGCAAACTACAATTAGCTAGTCTACAAATAAATTTAATTGAGTGTTTATTGTGTTTTTATGTGGAAATTTGAAAAATTAAGAAATCGCACTACCAATAAAAAATCGCAATCTTTGCATATGTTTTTTGTTTGTTTACATTTTGCCATCTCATACATGTTTGTGTATTGCCACATTTCAAGTAACTTTAACGCACCAACGTTGGCCAGTTAAATTGCGAAATTTTAAAGTTTAACTTTTTTTTTTATTTATTAATTTATTCAACGCGAGTCAAAATTAAATTTGACGTTTTTGGTCTTAGCACCAAATGAAATGTAAATATAGGCCAGCTAAACCATATAACAAACATAGATAAATAAAAGTAAAAATGAAGATTAAATTTAACTAAATCTCTAGTCTCCATGCGAAAACCCTGCTTTTAATAACATATGTATAATGTATAACATCATATAAAAATATCCGCGATTATTTTCTAAAATTTTAATCGATTACATATTTGACTGTTAGGTTGTCAAAAGTAGAGATCAGAATTGATTGTTTCGCCATGTGGTAGGAGATCATAATGGGCATTTCCTATCCACTACCAACAAACAGTAAACATAACTTTGTGTAGAGTCTCGATTGCCGACACATTTGCCCCTCGAAAACTTCCACATCAACTCTACTTTAGTTGTATCTCTGTTGGTGCAGTTAACAAAAGGATGACAAAATTACAACTGATCCGTACCAGTTGTTTTCGAAAAAATTATTAGAAGTATAAGGTGCGGCGTAATAAAATTGTTTTATTGTCTTAATCTAATTTATTAATCAGGTTTTCGAACTAATATTGTCACAATAAATTTTCAGTCATGAGCTGTTTGAAAAACTTGCTGAGCTTATTGATCCTTCCCAAAATTGTCTTCCCAAAAAGTCTACTCAGCAATTTCGATGCAACAAAAATAAATGCGGAAAGAACTTGAATTATTCATGAGTAAATAGCTTCCAATGGTCATAAAAACTGTGCACAGGTTGGCAACGGCAATGTAATTTCAACTTGAGTTAGTTGTAATTCGTAATACCAAAAATGAGTTGTTTTAACGTTAAGTTGTTTCAATTCAACTGACTTGAGTTGTAAACCACATTAGGGGCAGAACGTTCTTTTACTGCGTGCAGTTTAAATGCCGACGAATTATCAAGTAAGCATTCCTTTCCATTCCAATTCATTCTCTATCAGTTGATTAAAAGAATGCAACAACCAGCAATGCTCTCCTGTCCATAAGAAAGCCATTAATATTCTTTTTCCTGCCAATGCATTCATATCTTTCTATTAATATTTTGTGTAAATAATTTTTTTTGTTACATTTCTACTTAATTCACTGCAAATGGCAAAAAAGTTGCATAGTAATGCAAATAGCCAGCAAGGCCAATTTATGGAAAGTTTCAAATGCCTTACACTAAAAAAGCAAAAAAAAATTCTAGAACTACATTAGGCTCGGAAAAAGAGTTCAACGTACATATATATAAAAAAACAAATTCAAAACGGCGATATTCTTCGTGAACTCAATTCACTTAGATTTATCATATCATTGTTGTTGCAAATAAACATTTAGACTGAGTTTTTAATATCGACATTAAATTCACTTGTAAACTATAGTTAGCTAATCTGCAAATAAATTTAATTGAGTGTTAATTGTGTTTGCAGTTTTTGTCATAAATGTTTGTGTATTGTGTATTTCAATAAAAATAAAATAAAAATATTTTAAATAAGTTATACCCACCAACGTTGCCCAGTTAAACTGCAAAATATAAGTAGTTAACTATCATCTAGATACCTAAAAAATAATATTAAAATTAACTAAATCTTAATTATATTATTAATTGACCTTTTTTATTATATTTATAAAATAAAATAAAAAAAGACCTCAGGCTTAATAAATATATATCAAAAAAAAAAAAAAAAAAAATTAACTAAATCTTTAATCTCCATTTTAAAAACCAGCTCTTATAATAACAATTCGTTTGTAATTCTGAGAGGATTTTTTTACGTTTAATACCTAACAGAGGCAAATATATACGTTAAGTTCACAGGCTCGTATTAACGTCGTCTGTATTGTGTAATCGTTTTATTATACAGTATTCTATTTTTGGTCGCAATTTTCATACAAAAGACTGCTCTTCGTATGTATAAGGTTGAATTTTATGTTTTTGAAATAGTTGTATTGAGGTCAGATATGGAAATATTCACCTTTATTGTGTTTGGCGTAGGCGAAAAATGACAGCTGTCGAATTTAGAATCTTATGCTACCACCGTCTAAAATTTTCGACAAACAAAATTTTGTAAATGAATCATAATGTAATAGACTAAGCTAAATTGAATGTTTATGAAACAGCCTGTTGAAGAACTGTCGATCAAATGTTTATACATAACAAAAATAAGATTATGTTGATACAGATAATTTAAGCGCTTTAAATATCCGTTTGCGAATTATGCAATAACTTGTTTGATTTTTTAAAATTAAGTTTTTTATTCATCAATAAATAAAATATAAATTTAAATATTTTTAACGTGAAACCAAAAATAATTCATATTCATATAAACCATACATATATAAAACAAAAATATTAAGCGATGCTAAATAAAGGTTTGGGTTTTTTAACTATAATTAAAATAAAAATTAAGTAATTCAACTTTTTATTTCTTCGGGTTGAATTTTTCTTTTTTCAATTTCAAGTTCAGCTTTACGTATTTCTAAAATAGATTTTCTGTGCTTGTTTTAGTTCTGCTTTATAAAAATTTAATTTCTCTTTAGCTTTACAAATTCTTCTGGTGTATCGTTCTATTTCTGACAGTTTTTTTTTTAGCTCTAAGCATAGTTCTCTTTGAAGTTTTACCTATTCTTCTAATAGGGCTGATTTTTCTTGGTTAATAGTTTTCCTGATTTTTTTTGGCGGAGTTGGACAACCATACGCATGTCCAATAAATTAATTGCTGCTTCTTCAACAGCAGAAAAAACAAATTTTTTGAAAGGTCCGCCACCTGTAGCATATCTTTCTGCTTTATTGTGAGCGAGTTTTTTTTTATTTTAAATTTAAAATCGGCTCACACCTTCATCCAACCTTCTCCGGAACGGAATGGGGAACCAAGACAATTCAAATCTTCGGAAACGGTCTTCCACTCTTTAATATTTATGCCATTTAAACTTTTATTGAAGCCTTTTGCCAAATAAGTTTTTTGCTCCATTATTTCAACCATTTTGGCACATTGTGCTGTAGTTGAATTTTACGCGAAAATAAATACATGCATCAGAACAAAATCAGGTTTTATTGAATTATACTTTTTAAACTTTTTATGTATTTTCGATTTTTTATAAAATTAGTTTATATTTGAATGTGAAATACATGTTCGCTTGAAATGGAAAAATGTAAACAGTAAACTAATGTACGAAAACAAGATTAAAAAGGTGAAAAAGTTGACTTAATTTACTTTTATTTCTCTGGATCATGCCTGGTTAAATATATTTTTGCATACTTACATTTTATTTACTTCCATTGAACTTATTTGTTAATAACTTTAAGTAATGTCGTAAGGAAACATTTTAACGACAATTTTTTACACTTTTGACATACAAATATGCCAAACACGGTTGCATTTTAACGGCGTTTTTGCCAATCACGCTATCATTTGTCAAAAACGTCAGACTTTTGCCGCAAAAACGCCAAACACAATAAAGGTGATTAATTTTTTTTTTCATTAATTTTGTAAAAATCTATCAAATACGTGATAACTTATACCAGAAATTAAATTCTCCTTGATGATAAATACATATATATTTAATTCATATGAATTTCAGACTATTGGAATCAAAATAAGAACTAATTCGGCTCAAATTGAAGTTTGCATACCTGGTCTAATTTCATAGAATAAAAAGAAATGAATGTCAAATTTTCCTGTTCACAAAGCACATAAGGACATATGGTTTTTTTTAACGTTAAACGTGAGCTGAATTGAACAATTTTTTCTTTAGATTTGAGAGGAAAATTCGATATAGAACAACATTTTTTTTTATTTTCATTATAAAAATTCAAATTTATAATGTCCGTTTTAATAATTTTTAAAATATACGTGATGCGCATACGTGGTAATTTTGCTAAGATCGTAACTTTATTATTGCTGATTTTTTCTAACGATTTGATAATGTTTTCCACCAAATTTTCAAAAGATTTCGCATAAATATATTTCGGTTAATTATGCACTTTAATAAAATCTTACAAGATTGTAGAAAAGTTAACAATAGATATGTTTGTTGCTTAATTACTTTTAAGAGAAATGTGTATGTATATATTAATAAACTAACAACAACTAATTATATACATACTTAAAACTATGTAAATATGTTTTATTGTTATTGTTTTCTTTTTATACTCTCTAAAAATAATGTAAATTAATGCGAAAAACTATTGTATGTATGCTATAATATTGTTTTTATTTTATTTTTACTATTAATTAATAATAAATTTATTACTTGAAAATTCACAGCGAAAGAAGTACTTTACTGAAAAATAGTATAAGAATTTTAGTTGTAAAAATAAAATGGTCACATTCATTTAAATGATTTAATTAAAATAATAAGAATAATATGTTTCAAATCCAAAAATTCAGCTTGGTTCAGTTTTGTCTCTCACATTTAAAAAAGGTTAGTTTTTTCAAATCTAAAGAATAAAATGTAAATTTCGTTAGAATTTATTTTCATAAATGGAACGTATAATGTGTAAATCATTTATTTTCAAAGCAATTGAATGTTAAAT
This sequence comes from Dexiosoma caninum, assembly GCA_963924685.1. Classification (NCBI taxonomy): domain Eukaryota; kingdom Metazoa; phylum Arthropoda; class Insecta; order Diptera; family Tachinidae; genus Dexiosoma; species Dexiosoma caninum. Next base: position 50,096,503 of record OZ004728.1, on the reverse strand, counting down.
ATTGTTTTTCGAAATGAAACTACCGGAATAAAGATTTATAATTACATCATATAACAAAACCGTACATATGTACATATGTGTAAATATCATTCGAGCATTTATTTGAATAAAATTTTTTTTATATTGATTTCAATATAATCGGAATAAACGGTCAGGACACAAAATAATGAAAAATGTTCACTGGTATATCGTTATGTGAAATGCAAAACCACGTGACTAACATTTTTACTTTTTTCTACAGGAGGAAGAAACAACTTTGTAATATAATACACATATTTGGAGTTATATTCTTTTGATTTTCGCTTATAAATTAGCTCATTTTTGTTATACAAATCTAATTTTCAGCTTTGAATCTAAAGTGGTGAGGACATAAATTAATTTCGAAATTTTTTCTTTTATGTGTTTTTGCATTTCAACTAACGATATAGAGTTTTGTTAAATGTATATATAAGTGCAAGTCTATTAAAAGAAAACATATACATATACAATATATGCATGTATATATGCACATACACATATACATATGTACATATATATAAAGAGTCAGATTTCTAGTAGAATAGAAATTTTATAATATTAATGATTTTTTTTATAATTTTCGACGCAACTTTTTAAAATTCGTCCAAAATCGCCAAATTAATGTGACAATTGTTTTCTATTTAGTGAATGATGCGTTTTCAAATCATTTCGAAAACCCATTTCCCACCGTAAAACACCGTATGTATGCATATATGTACATATGTATGTATGTATGTATAATATAAGAAGAAAAAAACGAAATACGAGAGTTTTCTCTGGACTGTATAGTATAAAATCATGTGATTAGAAATCAAATAACATCAAAATCCCTTGACCCAGAATAAATCGAAATTAAGTTCAAGAAAGAAAAGCGCAAAATGGTAGACAACTGTAAAGGTGATTTGAAGTTACTCCATTTATAGAACAAATTACAAAAACAATTTTTAATCATCCCTATCGCGAATAAGAAGTGACATTTTTGTTCCCATGAAATTTTCATTGCCCTCGAGGGAAAAATTTGTATCATGAAGATCATAAGAAAATTTTTCTTCCCGTGATCAGTTCTGAGTGAGTGTAGAGAAGGGAAAACGATTTAAAAAACATAAAAATTAATTAACAATTAAAACAATTTAAATTTAATACAGAAATAAAATTTCGTGGGTTAAGTTGTGTTTTTAAATATTCAAGTGCCCACAAGAAAAAATTAACAAACGTGTAAAAATTTAAGAATTTAAAAAATAACATAACTGAAAATAGAGTATTCCAAAAATATAAATAAAATATTTAGACTTGGAAGTACGATATACTAGGTGGCGCAAAATGAATCATCCAATTTTGTTTTTAATAACTTTTTTACTAAATAAAACAAAATTATTTTGAGTGGAGGAAATCTTTATTTGGACCTGTATAATTTTTTCTTTTAATTAGAAAATATGATATCAGCCAAGTGACTGCTGTCACTGTTGATGCACATTTGTGCCCGTTTTATCGCAGTTTCCATAACGTTTTAGAATATTTCTGGTGATAATTGTTCGCATTTCTGTCGAATATTCACCTTATGGGCTGCGATTGTTTGGGGCTTGTTAGCATAAACCCGCGACTTCAATTAGTCCGAAAGAAAGAAGTCTGCGATGGTTAAATCGGGCAATCTTGCTGGGCATGGCAAATTGCAAAAACCGGACAGAAATTCAAATGCGACTGACGGTCAGCAGGCATTAACTGATGCACTGTTTGCACTTTGTATAGGAACATTTGTTAGTCTTTCACTAAAAATCGCTGTAGCGTCCGCCTGGTGACGCCCAATTGCATGGCACGTCGTCTGGTTGATGTTTTTTTGTTCAGCAGCCACAGTCGACTGAACGGTCAGTCCGGTGGTGGCCACGAGCTGAAAGATCTGTTGTGGTTTCAGTCTGTTCGAGTCGAGTGTGCTAACACCACCGACCGATTATTGGTTAAAAAAATCGACACAATTATTCCACGCTCTTGCGGAGTATGGCGCTCTATTGTCTGTCTGTTTGTATTCTGCAGCTGCCTGGTTCACAAATGTCAAATATGATTGACGAAAAAAGCCATTTGCAAAAGCTATTACATCTTATATAGGGTGTTTAATTTTGCGCCATCCGGTGATAGCAGTAATAGGTCTCAAAAACTCGGTCGCCATATCTTTGACAAAACGCACTCAATTGGTCTGTTGGTTTGCATTTTATTTATTATTTATGTATCATAAAAAATCTTCATAAAAAAATATCTAACTAAAATAAGAATTTACTTACATTTCGCATACAATTCCCCAGCAAAAATCAGGTGAATAAATCGAAAGGAAATACATCGTTCACGATAAGGGGATTTTTGCTTAGCATTCACGGGAAATGATTCATGATTGCAATTTTGCTAAAAGAGAATATATTTCGAGGGAGAAAGTATTCACGATAGGAGTGAATAACAAAATTTTTATTTTGAGAGGAAACGTTAGGAAAAGCTAATAGTTAGTTTTAAAAAAAGTTTAAAATTTATAGTTGCTTTTTTGGCGAATTATTCTTAAAATAATGGCTGAATCTCGCAGTTCATACAGAGCAGTTGTGGGCATTTCATTTTCTAAAGCCCATCGCATACATACGTATTCGTATGTTAATCGATCTAATAACATCATCGACTTTAATTAATAATACGAATAAATAGAAGAATAAATTATAAAACAAAACACCAAAACTGACGGGGTTTTCCGTTATTACTTCTTATGCTGAGACAAAAAGCAAAGGAAAAAAAGACAGTCGCGGAGATAGATCCTTTTTTAACAACTGTCGCGGTTACAGAACCTGCAGTGCAAAAAATTGAGCGGTCGCGATAATAGGTAGTCCTAAAAACCGAGCGTGTACTGTATAAACTTCCGATTGAAAAAAATAGTTGTGATTTATACAGGGTGTATCAGGGTGACGGGTAAATCGATAACGTGTCTCCTGGGAATTGAGAAAGGTTACTCGTTATTCGAACGTTATAAGAAAAATTTTTACGAGACCGTCACAACATTGAAAATCGGTCGGCCAAGATCGCCAAAATTGTAGAAATCGTTATCAGTGTGTTTTTAGCGATCATAACTTTTTAATTAATTAAAAAAGTGCAATTGCTGCAAAAGCTAAAGTCCAAGAATGACAGCCAGAGCTTGACTTTATCAAATTTAATTATCAAATCTCCAGAAGAGGTGACATAAATTGGCATTCAGTCCTCATGACTTTTTTATATTGGATTATCTTATATATATACTGCAACGCTTTTGAAAGGAAAAATCCACCACGAAATGCCAGCCATCAAAGAATATTTTCCTAGCATTCATAAACTTATTCAATATGCGCACCGCCAGCGGTAGGGTTAAACTTTTTACAATATTTTTAAGAAATTAATTCTGAAATTGTTTATTTAAATAAGTAATAAACAGTGTGGCTATTAAAGGCTTACTTATTTTTTAATCGAGCCGCTAAATATACATTTTTTTTGATACACCCACAAAAAGGTTTAAAAATGAAATTGTTTGGAATTGAAATTTGTTTCATAAACCTTTTTATAAATCCAAAATATTTTTTTATAAATACGGCACTTATACATATGTATGTACATATATGTATATAACTCTTTGTATACACATCCAAATGAAATTTTTACAATATTGACACTGTAGAGAAAATGACGCTCATAACTTTGCTGTTGTATATCCGGGCAAACTATAATAACGGGTTGCTTTTTTTCGTGATACAATCAGTTTACCGTGAAAAGTTTTTTTTATTGTTTTAAATTTGTATAAGAATATTTGTCACTTTTAGGATCTTTGATTTAGTAGGCTTGCAGTTGATGAGTTTCTTTTTTCCTAAATTTAATGGCTTATAATTTTTTTAATGTTTAATTAGTTTTATTTTTTTAACTTTAAATACGAACGACTATTCTTAATTTTTCAATTCTTACAATTCTCTATATATTAATTTCTTCTATATCATTCGTTATCGTCGTCGTATAAAACGTTATTGTATCTTTCATTTTTTGAGATTAAATATTTTTTTTCTTTTAATATTCTCAAATATATATTATTTCTCTTACAATGTGAATAATTTGTTTTTATAATTACTTTTTTCTTTAATTTTAGGCCAAACCAGTAAATAAGTACTAATGCTAAAAAATAAATTGTAATTGTTAACTGAATGAACTGATTGAAATAACGTGATTAAAATGAGAGAAGAATCGTGAGGGCGATACTTTGTGAATGAAAGAGAAAGAGAGACAAAACACAAACAAGCAGCTTACAACAATGAAAGAAACAAAAACACTATCCTCTCCATTTTGTTTTATCGTAATTTTAAAATATCGACTAAGCAGCAGAACAAAAAAAAATTTAATCAAAATTGTTTTAACTATTAATTTAGTTTAGCGCTTTTTTTCTAAAATCTCTTTTGCTCTGTTTTTTTTTTTAAATTTATATTTATATGTAAACTGTAAAAAAAAAAACATTAACATAGTAACGGAATTGTAACTTAAGCTGTAAGACAACACAAGAACAAACCCTTTTAAAAATTAAGTTTTCTCTGTCACGTTATTCAGCAACAGTATTTCATAGCTCAAATCTGTTTGTGACATTGTTTAAGCCTTAAAATTATTTGATTAAAATAATTAGAAAAGAGTAGTTACATCTGCATCTAATAAAAGAAAAAATAAAAATAGTAAATGTGACCATTTTATTTCTACGTTAGAAGGATATTGTAATGAATTATCTAATTATGTAAAAAAAATAATTACAGTCCCTATCATTTTCAAAGCCAGATTTAATTTAAAAAATTAAATTTATTATGTTTTAGAAGAAAAAAAAATTAAAATACAGGGAATTTGCATTTTTCATAAAAAAAAATGTTTCCCGTAATTTAATTTTTTATACCGTTAATACTGTATTATGCTTTGGGTAGTTATTAATTAGTACATACATATGTAATTTAACGTTATTAATTTCTAAATTTTATATATATTTTCTTTTGGCTATTTTACGACTTATTATTATTATAAGCATACTTTAAAATCTTCAGTTATAACTATTAAAACGATAATAAATCCTTAATTATTAAACATGCTGACAATTGTTGTTAATTGTTTGACTATGTTTCAAAAGATAAAATTACACATACAAACAATATACATACATACATACATACATACATAGATATATAAAATAGGTTTATACCATTATTTATATAATTATTTAATTGTAGCTATAATTTAAACACCCCTAACTTTGCTTTAATCCTAATTAATTTATAGATTATATTTTTAACATGTACGTACATGCATAGATAGATATGTACATAAGTATAGAGAAATTTACATCAACAACAAAATTGTTCAGCTAAGGAGAACAATAATTTTTTAAGAGTCATACTAAAACACCAACTTTACTAAAAATAATAATTCAATAGATTTTATTATATAATTTCTTTTATTATTGTTTTTCCTTATTTTGTGATCATAATAGCCCAATTCACGCTTCGTAGTAACTTACTATTTTAGAACTTTTAGATCATGTAACTTTAGTAAATCAGTGCTTTTTGTGCTATTATACTAAAGCTACAAGATCTAAAAGGTCTTCACTACGAATGTGAATTGGACTATTATTAGTTTCAAAGTTGTAAAATCTTTAATAATTTAAAAAAAATTGTAAATTGTACTGCTCATTTGCTAAAATTACTAAAAAAAAACTTTTATAGAAAACTATTTTTAAATTTTCAATAGTACTCTCTCAAGAGACACAAGTCAATGATAAGCAAATGTGAGATGTGTGGCTTCATAATATGACCATTATTATAGTTTGCTATGTACAGCTATAGATAAAAAATAGCGCACTTGACAGCATTTTATTAATTTGTTTGGTGACGTGATGCCGCATTTGGTTGATGTTTCATTACACATATAGTAATGACAAAAGTTTCTGCACTTTTTTAATAAATAAGTAAGAAAAATGTAAAAATGTATTAATATTTATTTATATGACAATTACCAATAACATTACATACATCCTAAAAATCTTAACAATAGTTTATGAATTGGGCACACACTCGACTTTGCAAAAATTTATTTATTTCTCCATTAACAAAAAATAAAAATAGAAAAATAGCAGTTCGATATTAAAGCGAGCAACCGAACTATAGTTGATATGCATTCAGGCAACAACAGAAAAATTTGCACTTGTCAAAAAATAAAAAAAACTAATTGCTAGTTGCCATCCGTAATACCATATTCAGCAACTGAAAACTCGGTATCAGTAATCGATCTATAAATGATGTAAAAATGTTTAGAATTATTTTATTTTACAATTTAAGTTGGGTCGCAAATGTACGATATTTGTTATTTGTTAGTACTTTTCCAAATGCATTTTTTATTTATATTTTCTATCATTTCTATAGTAGTATAAAGTAAAATTTATATCTGTGGACTTTTAATAGATTATAAAGTCGAGATAAGAAAATTTCTTAGCATTCACAATACACTTTGTTTGTACTAATCAGCGTCTTTCTATGAATTTTAGTTTCTAGGATATCACACAAAAAGTAATCAACTTATCTGGACCAATTTGTAAGCTTGATATAATACGAAACACAAATTAATACTTAAATAGTACTGAAAATCTTTAAAATTTCACTTATGATGTTTTGTCAATAATCCACAGATATTTACTTATGGCGTCGTCCAAAGTTTATAACGAATTTCCAAGATTTAAAAATAAAAATAATCACTCCACCGTAATTTTTTTTTGTTCTTCCCGCGATGAATGTGAATATTAGGTTTTTTTGTGTATATGGCTGCCTTCTTAAACATCTGTATGCAATGTCAAAGCAGTGTTTAAGTAAAGTAGTAATATTTTATTTTAGAAACATCTGTTTGCTTTGCTTATAAAAAACAATGTCTCCGAAAAACTTAATTTTGAAAAGCAATTAATAAGAATAATAATTATTATTTAATAAAATAAATAAATTCTTATTTAACATTAAGTATTAATTTCATTGAAATTTTGTACATTTCTTCTTTAGTCGCCATCGTTTATAAAAAGCACAAAATATACAGAACGTCAGTTCAAAGCAGCGAACGAGCAGAGAACTAGACATCATCAAGAAATATGCTGTCTCTTTTACTCCCTAACTCTGTTCGGTGATTCCTTTTTCTTCTAAATTCCTCAATATTGTTGTTTTGTTTTGATTTTTATTTTCTCGATGTGAAAATTAGCCGTATTTTTCATCTACTTTATGCTCACAATTTCGCAATTTTTAGCACGACAATGTTACAAACATAGGTTATAGGAATCTGTGGTTACAAAACACAACAATGTGGTGTTTTGTATTATGAAAATTAAGTACTATGAAAATTAATTTCATTTATTAAAACAAATAGATACCAAAAAATCACAAGATCACTAAAATGTTATTTTATTGGCTTATGCACAACAAATTTTTTTTCTGTAATTTTTTAGCTTCGCTATGTTTTTTTTGCTATATTAACACAAAACACGATTAGAACCACAAAACACCATTAAAACAAGCTGCACTATGTTTTTTTTTACTATAATATTAACACAAAAAACAAAGAAAACCTCAAGAAATTATAAATTTGTTCTTATGCACAAATTGTGGCTTATGTTTACATTTTTCTTTTGTTTACTTTTCATCTTTCGTGAAATTGTATATTTGTCTCTTTCTCCCCCTATTTGGAGAAAAGCTGATTTAAAATTTTTTCAGACCCCCAGCTGATAGTTCTAGGTATTCTATGATAAAAAGCTTTGTCAATATAAATGATGCTTTTGTTGCGTTTATTTGCGCATCAACTGTGCATATAATGACTTTTTAGGTATGCCATACATAGTCGAAGTTTGCACGGTTGCATTTGGAACATGAGACATTTTCGCATTGCAAAGCAGCTGACGTTTAGGAAGGCAGACTATTTGCCAAAGCTAAGCAAGCCCGCTTGACCTGATAACCTTTTTAATCAAATGTTTGCTAAAGCGAAGAATTCGCGACATAGAAATATTCGCTCAATTGTCGGACAAAAAATACCAACATTCGCAAAAACGAAATATTAGCGTTGACTTCTCGGAAATGAAACATTCGCTAAATTGACGAAAATTTTGAACATGTGAATGGTACACAAATAATAAATATTAACATTTTTTTATTGCTATGAAAGTGCCTCCGTAGTCTAGTACGTGAGCATTAATATGTTGCATTAGTAGGTTGCGTGTTCGATTACCGCTTGAGATCTTAAGTGTTTTTTTAAAGCAGAAAAATTAAAAAAATCCAACGGAGAAGAATTACTATAAAACAACAAAAGTAAAACACAAAAAATTAGAGAGAGATTTTAAGTAAATATCGTTAGCAATGTTCGTTTTCGATATTTCGAACCTTCAAATACGAAACATTTCTTGCCGCAAACTGAGCAACGGGTGAACTCTATGAATGTTTTATCCGAGAAACGTTTGCCAATTGTCTGATGGCGATATTACTTTTGTCTGCTGTGGTCAAGCGGGATGCGATACTGTATTTGCCAAGTGCGATACTTCTGTTTACATGGCTGTATGTATGCAATGTGATATTCACACTATCAAGGTAAACATGTTTAAGTAATGCTTTGGAAACATTAAACTGAAGTGTTCACACTACAAGTATTGTGTTTTAATTTGTGGCATATCGTCTGATGTTTAAATAATGAATCTAGAAATAAATTAACATACCTTATGTCTGTTTCTTAATGTGTCTTTTGGTTTCTCCCAAATTTGTTAAAAATCTTAATTAATATGAATGTATTTTTACTGTAGGTTACATAAGATAATTGTAATAAATTAAAATAAAAACAAACAATTGCATACGAAAACAAAGTAAATTTTAACAAGTATAGTATATGATGGTAATAAATATAAATTAATATAAACATTTAAATCGCATAACTCAAAAGTAACTTTAGTTTTCTTCTGACGGTGTAAAATACTAAAATATGAAAGGTTATAAAAGTGCGCATAATTAAATTATGTAGATGTATATGCAAGTATGCATGATTTTCTTTTATTCATACAATATACTGGTACATACAAATGTCTGTAAATTGTTTTGATAGTGAAAAATATGCACATTTAAAAATATACATTTACAAGACGGTTTCAAGTACAAAACTTTACAAATACCACAATAAGAATTTAATTTCAAGAACTACCTATATAGTATATAGAAATGCATTTATCTATTCCGTATTCATTCGGCTTTATGGATAAACACAATTGGACCGAACGACGAATTTTGCACAGCACGACGAACTTGTCGACAAGAATTCGTTGCGTAAATTCGTCGAATAACACACAATTAGTAGGAGAATAACATGCATCACGAAATCCGTTACAGCATGTGAATATATTGTAACTGATTTTGTTGAGAAAATATTTTTTGTTAAAACAGATTTGCCGTTTTTATTATTAAATTTTGTACTTTTTTCAAAAAGTGTAAAGGTTTTATTAATCGGTTTTTTAATGTCGGCGATATAGAGCAAAATGCATCGCACGCAACGCGCTACGAAATTTATCCTTTGAAAATTGAATATCAGTGTCTACTAAAATTTCAGCGAATGTACTATAGATAGAATTTATATATTTTTTTTTTACAGCTATTAAAATAGATTATATAAATATTTATGTTATCTGAAAAAATAGTGTATATGTATGTACAATAGGGTGGGGCGATTAGTATGGAAGGAAAAAAATCTTAATGGGCGCTTCGCGTTTCTGATTGTCGAGCAATTGAATGGGTTAGGACCGTCAATTAAAACTACAAAAGAGTGGCAAAGAGTTAGTATGACATGTACTACATAAAATATTCTGTATTATCTAAAATTATTTCTATATACATATATACTCACTAGGGTGGGGCGATTTGAAAATCTTAATGGGCGCTTCGCGTTTCTGATTCTTGGGATTGTACTAAGCAAAAAAAGTCCACTGGACCATACGTCTACGGTGAAAATCGAGCTGGCGCATTTTGACTTGATCAGACTTTTGTCCCGTTTTTTGGGATATTTTGGCCTATAACAGCCAAACCATTGAGATTTTTGATCCAATACTAAGACAAAAATTGTAGCCAAGACAATAGTTAAGAACTCTCTAGTACATCGCAAAAGCATTGGAACGCTCCTTCAGGCAGTTTTGGCATTGTGAAAGTGCAAATTTTTCGTGAAAATATTGATAAATTACCATTTTCAGTTGTTCATAGCGCAAAATCATAAAAATGTTCTATTTATTGCTTTTCTTAACTATTGTCTTGGCTAATTACAGCGTAATTTTACAATATAAACTCGTTTGGTTCGAGCATGCTAAATAATAAAATGCAGTACAAAATGATTAAACTTTTCTCATTATAGTATATTTTGCCAAGGAAACAAGGTCAAAGTTGACGTCAATCAATACATGCTAAACTTATTTCTTATTTTTTTTCTCTTATTTGAAACGAACAAAAAAATTAATTCAGAAAAATTTAAAACTTTATTATCCTCAATTTTTGCCGATATACATCAGATTTGAAAAGGTGATTGATTGGTAGCAAATGAAATTTTCATTATAAAATTTTACTAATACACATTACGAAAACAACCGTTACTTTTCCGAATTCACTTTGAAAAATCTTGTTGTAAATCGAAAGATAATGTTCTACTTAATTTCGCTTCTCTCTAAAATTGGTTTTTTAACCGTACGGATTACTTTTCTGTGGAATTCGTGACACATTAAAAAATACATATTGGAAAAATATGAACAACCTGCGCCGCTGGTGTACATTATTAAAATTATAAACGCGATGCTCAGCATAGTAGAGAATTTAATTTTTGTGCCAAAGCATATGTACGGCCTGTAAACATGGCTAGAAATGGGATTGTTTTTCACAGAATCGAAAAAAAGAAATATAATAAATTTCTATGATTCTTATGTTCTAAACTCAACTAATCAATCGAGAAATAAGACTTGAATACCGAACACAAAACCAAAACTTTTTAAACAAATTTTTACTTTTTTTTTATTTTGATATTTATTTTATGGTATTGAGAATCAAATGAAAAATAAAAAAAATTCTATTTCCATTTAGCATGTTATAGTAGGACCGTCTAAACGATCGCTACGCACGACGAATTACGACATACGTTTTGATTGTGTTCATTTTCATACAAACAAAAAGAGTTTTAATTCCTTCGACGAATATTCGTTACGAAAAATTCCTAGTTCGTCGCAGTTGTGTTTATACCATATTGTCTTTCTTATTTCATCATGAAACTCGAAAGTTTTGCGACACAAATTTTATGCTCTGGGCGAGGTGTTACGAAAATAAAAATTAAATTTCCACTGTGTTTGACAGGTTAGCTATTACACGAGCATGTGGTAAACAAAAATTAATATTAAAAAATGATTATGAGCATCATTCGATGTTAGATATTTAACAAGTATCGAATGACGATATTAGTATATGTGACAGCGCATAGAGAAAGAGACCTAAGGGTAAAAAAAAGCAATTTAAAATTTTTTTTTTTTTTTTTTGTGGACAACATCTGAGCATCGAATGAGACCGATCCCATGCCCCATAAGTGTTCCCTCCCAGAGATATGCGCGTTTTATGAAAGTGATGGTACACCAAAGATACACGTATTTAAATCTTTAAAATGGCTCTCCTGAACAAAACCGGTTTTTACCCTTAGGTCCCTTTCTATTTTGCGCGTCACATATGTTCATAGATCTAAGGAAGTAAGTACCAAACAACAACTCGAAACGCTGGTTTAATTTAATTGTGACAAAGATTTACAAATGTTATATTGTTGCCTCCTATACTCAATCGATATTTTCTCTTATATTAATCCTGTTAATGTTATACAGGACAAATGTACCTTCAAATGATATACTAACGAGACGGAATATTTTTCTAATGAGTTGGAAGCATCCCTCAACTGACCAAGTCCAGCAAACGTGTGTGTATGTGTGTAAGCATCTCGTACATATGGGTCAACTGCGCAAGTTGGACAGATTGGGTACGATAGTTTTGAAAAATATTCGAAAAATTTTTCTTTTTTTTTCTAATAATTTTAAGATATTCTCATAAATTATTTTTTATAAAAGCAAACGAATAATTGAGGAGGAAACCATATCCATATAGTACTATATCGCTACTGTTTTGTTAGCACATCAGTGGATTTTTCCTAATTTCTGACTACAAATTCAAGATTTTTATGTTCAAAATTCAACTAATAAATCGAGAATTAAAGTAGAATACCGAACACAAAACCAAAAATCCTTAACCAAAAACAACAATCCATGAGTTGAATTTTTTTTATTACACATACGTACACAGTTGTGTTCGTATTCAACTTTAATTCTCTCGGGGAGTGAACCCTACACATGCGATACATTGTGTTGGGACTGGTGTAAGAAATAGTGAGAGAGATGACAGCTGATGAAGCTTCACATCTTACAACTGTCCTTTTTAGCACATTTTTTGTTAATATCAGTGTTGCAGCGCGTCTGATGTCAAGGAGACGGATTAAATTTTTGAAGCTCTCTTTTTTAGTAATTATTTTACATGTAAATTTTTCTAATTTATACCCGACCGACATTGCAATTAAATTTAGTGTTAAATGTTGTTATTTATAGAATCGTAGATTTATTACCAAATATCTTTAAAAAATTAACAGTATTCTTTAATTAATTGTATTCTATGGCAGATTTTCTTTTGGAAATTTTCTTATGGTGTTAGTTGTAAAAACCTCATATTTGGAAAATAATACAACAATTGTAGATAATTATAACACTTGAAAACGCTTCACACGCTTTTCGGAAACCTATTCGAAAAAAATACATATGCTATATGTATGTAAATATATAGTATATACACGTATGGTCATTAAAATAGGTAATATCTGTATTAATTTAAACAAAATACACACATTTCGATATTTTCATAATTTTTTTATTTAATATGTATATTACACTGCTTCCTCTAAAGGTAGTCAACTGAAAATTTACAAATTTTTAGTAGATGAAAAAAAAACGGCAGTTGTTTTTACAATTTTTCCAGTGATTATCGGAAAATAACAAAAGTTGCCCTTTATGCGAAATTTGTTAATTTAATTTCATAAATATAGAAACAAAACGAAATATAACAGCACAATAAACTTACCGATTAATTATCGTTATGACATAAACACTGGCACAACTTAAGATATACGAATACATATCCTTTTAGTTGAAACAAAGCTGATATGAATTGATCTTACATTTGAGAACAATATGAAATATTTCTCTTTAAGTGACTCTAAAGAGGCTAGTCTTACATCACAAAGAACACGGTACGGATTTGCGAGGGAGTGTGCGCCACATGTGCCGCATATCTGGATGCCAATCCGTACCGTACAAAAAGGGATATAACTGTATTTTTTTTGTTTCGCGAAGGAGTAGAGAAAACAATATAACATTTTTACAGTAGCTAGGTATGGTATGTTGTGTTCTGGCAAAAAGTAAAAATTGAAACATTTTAAGTTGACTCTCTTTAGAGGAACCAGTGAGATAAGCTAAAGGCAAACAAAAACAACAATTCTGAAAGGTAATTAGAAAATTAGAAACAGAGCACAAAATTCACTTGGTCCTTAAAATAGTTGCGGGAAATATAGACAGGGAAATTGTGAGATAACATAATATACTTTCATAAATTAACAAAGTGAGAGAAAAACTATCTCAGTAGCTACTATATATCTGCTATTATATTTTATTACTTTGTCCAGTCTTATGAGCATGGACGTATTATATTTCTTCAACTTTATGAACATATTGTTACATTAATCCGACTTTTTAAGTCGCCTCAGAGGTTTTAAATTGGGTTAAGATCAAATGATCACTAACATAGCGGTAGTAGTGTTTGAGGTCGTTATCTTCTTGAAAATAAAATACACTTATAAATTTTCTTGGCTTTAATTTTAAGAAAAACAAACCCAAACTAATATGTTACCAACAGCGTGTTTCACACTGCTATTTTGCATAACGAGGGTTAAATTTTTGACTCTTAGGCGTTTTTACATTACAACCGACATCGTTCCCAAATGAATTAATTATGGTTTCATCACTGCTTCTGTAGGTCTAGTGAGTAGTGCGCTAGTTTATTTGTTTGGGTGTTCTAGGTTAAATTCCTAGCAGAGACCAGAGTCTACATCATTACAATACGTGAAAGTTTTTTTCACAACAGGTATTACAATGGGACCATAATAAAGGGCTGCGACCTTTACATTTACATCCAGCAACCTGCCGACCTAGCCTATCACTCCAGAGAATGTTATCCCATATTTTAACACCTTCTGACTACAACTTTTTCCCGTTTGTATTCTCTGCTTATAATTAGCTTTTTTTAATAATGACACTACGAGTTATTTTTTCTGTAAGATTCATCTCAGCTCTTGCAGAAATTTGATTTTCTATATTAACTTAAATCGACTTAGATGACGTAAAATATTCTACTTCGGTAACATTGCGATGTAGTTGGCCATAATAGAGCAGATTTTTTCTTGTGACACCAAGTCTTTCTGTTACCTTATGGCGCTGGAGAGCATTGACAACACAATTTTTGGATCCCATCAGCATCAGTTATAAATTTCAGGGACTTATTCTGTTGGCGAAGGTTTCACAAAAGTATAATCCTTTGCTCCGTCTTATCTATTATAAATATTAATATTATAAATTAAAGAAAATTTCCTGTCGCTTTCAAGTTCATAGTTAATTTATCACAATGTTGTGAAGAAATTGTTGGCATGGATGCCGACCATTGATATATACATATGTATGCATATCATATACTGCAGTAAATATTATAGTTTAGTAAACATTTCAGCAATCAGTATATAAGTAATTATGTAGATGTCCGAAAACAATATTTAAACACAAATAGTATTTTTTTTTAATAAAATACCGATTCCAATAAAATTACGTAAATTAAATTGGTTATCATGTTGTTAATAATGAACACAAGTGTCTATGTATCGAACTTTGACATTTTATATCACAAAGTAATTTACGCAACGAATTCTTGTCGACAAGTTCGCCGTGCTGTACGAAAGTCGTCGTTCGTTCCAATTGTGTTTATGAATTTAATCCTTATATGTATTTAATTAAAATTTCAACTTTTCTGAAGATAAGTATCTCAAATGCTTAAAAGTTAAATATTTTATAAACGCAGTATTCATAACATAAACACATTTTGCATCGAAATTTAGAAATTATTGCAGATGTGCATGTATGTTTATGAATATACATATGTATGTATGTATGTACTTTTTTCATATATACATACTCGTATGTATGTATGTAAAATTACTATGACGATAAATTTAAACAAAAATATTTAACAATATTTTCTTTTATTGTGTGATATTTGTAGTAGCAACTCTAATACCGAAGAATCGGCAAAGCCGAGGGTTTTACGTTTTACCTGGTCCATGAAAACGACATCACCTTTAATGCCTGATCAAATAATGCAAAAGATAAGAGAGGTGCTGGATCAAAACAATTGTGACTATGAGCAACGTGAAAGGTAATATATTCCCTGAATAGTTAAAAATTTACTAGTATAAAAATATATACATACATAATATATGAAATAATTCGCTAATTCGAACTTCTAAAAGAAATGTAGGTAAACTATTTAGATAAGGAAGTGGAAATATACCAAAATACAAAAGTTGTTTTTCTTATACGCGCTTGACAGTAGAACTGCAGAAGGCAGAAAAGAACATTAAAAAAAGATTGCCGGTAAATCTTTGGATCATAATGAACCAATATGTTATTTGGATTTATTAATTGAACAGTATTGACAAGCAAATTTTGCTCGTGTCCCCAGTTAAAAGAATTATATCTCCAAAAATAGCATAAGGAGTAAGTTTAACCTTTCTAAGTCCCCGCCCACACTTGCAATTTATGTTGCAGAAATTCTTGAGTTTGTTTACCAGAGAGGTGAGAAGATTGCTTTGCTTTTGCTTTGCAATTATCACTATTCTACTTGTGTATTGGTATTGTACGTGAAAAACAAACGTAAAAAATATAAAAATTACACAACTAGAATTTCATAATGTGGACAGTAATGCAATTTTAAAGAATTTTTAAAAATTGCAACATGGATGGCACGATGGATGGTAGTCTGCACGTTGACTACGAATCCAAAAACAGACCTGGGTTCAACCCCAGTTTCAGACTAAAAAAATTTTAAAATAAAAATAAACATCTCGCATTTTTCTGATGTGCATTAGTGTGTCTTTGTGTGTCAGTTGTTGTCGGAAGGTTTCAGTGGCGAAGGCATAGTCACTGGTCACTGAACAATGCCGGCTTTAGCTGATAGCAATCCACAATCACATCAGAACGCCCTCCTTCGTCGGTATTGTGTAGCACCGGCGAAGTAAATTAATAATAAAAAAAAATGGCTACTAAACCGAAACTTCAGCACTGCTACGAGTATAAACAAAGAACGTGCGAAAGCAGAGCTGCAAACATAATTAATTAAGCTTCACCTCCTGTCGTTTCTCCTACTATCCCTTACCTATAGTTCCAGCACAATGCTTCGCATGTGTAGGAGTCATCTCCTGAGTGCTGGTCCCAGATACAAAAAAAAAAAAAAAAAACAACGAAAATTGCAAGTCTGTACAAGGTCTAATATAGATAAAAGATATGAGATATATAAGTTGCCAGGTTGCCTCAAAAGGAAATGATATTTTACCCATCCTATTTTTGATATAAATTTTTAATGGCCAAAATGTAGTTCACATTTATGTTTTTGGGCGGATAAAAAAATCCTTTCTTTCGGATACACTGATAATGTTAATGAGATAACAGTTTTAGCAGTTTTAATTAGAGCAAAAGAATGAATGAATATATAACTTATAATTATACATGGTTGTACCTTAGCTAGCAAAAATAAAATATAAGCGGTTTTACTAACAGACAGTGAATATAAAAAGATACTTTAATGTCTTGTAAAAATCCTGTCAAAGAAGGACGATGTCATTTTATACATGGCCTCGTATGTATGTGTGTATGTACATATTTTATTTAAATTTTTTAATAATAAATATGACGTGTTTCGTTTTATTTTTAAGCCTTTATTGAGCATATTCATTGTACTGTTTTTATCTTTATTGTTTTCAAAGGTTTGTTTTGTGGTGTGTTCATGGAGATCCCAACACTGATTCGTTAGTACAATGGGAAATAGAAGTATGCAAGCTACCACGTCTGTCACTTAATGGAGTACGTTTTAAACGCATTTCTGGTAATTCTTCATTAAACAATTAAGTGCACATATGCGTATATGCATATGTATACATATACTTTTGAATATAAATACATAATTCTTTTTCTTCCATCTTATAGGTACTAGTATAGGTTTCAAAAACATTGCTTCACGTATTGCGTTTGATCTACGACTGTGATTTTGTCAAGAAAAGGGGAATCTAAGCAAAAGCGACGAATCAACTTTCTGAAAAAGACCCCTTAACTTTCTACTTTAACAATCGTTTTTGTCTCATCATTTACAATTTATGACTTATTCTTATTATATAGTACTATATACTTCATCATTTAATTTTTATTTATAATAGTGCATGCACAATTTACATACTAAATTGTTATTATTTTTCGTTTTGACAGTGTATCACATATTGATTTTATAGAATCAGGGACCGAAACAAACATAATTTACATATTCTCTGAAATAATTAAAATTATATACATACATACATATATACAAATATCAGATAACACCGTTAAACGGCGATTTGCTTTCAAAGAATTAAAGAATATTTGTTTTTTTTACCAGATAGCCTAGATGTTATTAAGGCATTGCTGCTGAAAAGTTTTTTAAAATTCATTCATCTGAAAACCTACATCCGTTATAGTAAACGTAGATTATTAAAATAATCCGAATTTTTCATTTCAACTAACGACATTAATTACCAAGAATGATATAAATAAAGATTACGCCATCAGAGAAACATATGTTGGTACTGTGACGTCACACTATGTGTGTTCTCATTGGCTAACAATTTTTTGCTCTCAACTTATTATATTTATACATATGTAAACATAACATTTTCCTATTGAAATAATTTTAAAGCGAATGAATTTTTAATTAATCCTATTATTATACATAATAAGTATAAAGGGTGGTACATCCATAACGCACGATGTTAATTGTGAGTCACACCTACCTCAACGTCAAGGTTTTTGCCAACTTAATTTGACTTTTCTTTGTTTCAGTGTTTTATAATTTCAACCATGGGGAGGTACACAATAGAGCAGCGCGTTAAGATTGTTGAAGCCGTTTATGAAAATGGGCATTCAAATCAAAATGCACTTCGTGATTTTTTTTGCTCAGCATAATCGAAAAAATTTGTCCAAAATCGAGAGAATTGTGCCCAAATTTCAGCAAAGCGGGCCAATAATAATCTGAGTGATTGTTGAAAAGCCAATACATCCACAAGTGACTGTTTGTTGCGATTTATGGGCTGGCGGCGTTATCAGGCCGTATTTCTCAAAAAATGAGGTCGGCCTAGCAGTTACCGTTAATGGTTTTCGCTATTGCGAGATTATAACGTACTTCTTGTGGCCAGAAATTGAGGATATGAACCTAGACGATATGTGGTTCCAACAGCCAACAAAACAATGGCTCTTTTGTGCCGTGTTATCTCACGTCGTGGCGATATTAATTGGCCGTCAAGATCATATGATTTGACACCGTTGGAAATCTTTATTTGGGGACATTTAAAAGAAAAAGTATACGTCAATAATCCAAGAATTCAAGAGCTAAAGGATTACGTAATTCGGCACATCAACGGCAATTATGTCTCAGAATCATTGAAAATACCGACTTTCGGATAGAGGCGTGCCACCGAAGCCGTGGGGAGCATTTGGCCGATATTTTGTTTCACACATAATTGTCATAGATTCTTCCATCAGAATAAAAATATTAATATAATTCTTTGAAAACTCGTTGTTTTATTTACAATTAACATCGTGCATCTTGGACCACCATATATTATATATTTTCTTTATTCACATATTAGGGTTTCACTCGCTTGCAAAACATTACCCACATCTTTCTTTGTCCTACATCTACAGGAAAATTATACAATATAGCTATAGTTTAAATTTATTAAATTTGAGTTTTCCCGCAATTGCTCACTTGTTTTATTTTTGCACTCTTTCTGCTCTCTTCTGTTTTTTGGCCTTTTTCTTTGTTTAATTATTTTATAATTATACCCTTCACTTTAAGTGTAACGGGTTTATATAAGTTTGTCATTCCGTGAAAAATTTCTTTAATATTCCTTTGTGAAGAAAAATTTATACACATATTTTCAGAAATGTTATGAATAGAGAAGTTTATAGAGAAATATCCGTCTGTCCGCCAAAATAATCATCACACAAAATTCGGCTTGGTGTCAATCGGTCAGTAGTAGACTTGAGTCTCTTGTTTTTTAAATTCAGGCAAATCGGTAGAATAGTTTCCGAGGTATAGCTGAAGAACCACGACTACATCGCTTTTTTACTTGAAATTTTAGTACAAAAACTTCCATAACTTCGAAACGGCTGGAACGATTTAATGAAAATTAGTCCGTATATGTAACTAGGCGGACTGCTTACTTTAAATTTGGACCTGCTAGATAGCGCGAGATATATTCAAAATATAAAAAAAAATTAGAAATATTCGATTTCCTCATGGAATATGCGTTATAAATTATGAATTAGAGTAATAGAACAAAGACTTTAATTAAAACATACCTATGTAACAAGATTCGAACTACCAGCAAAACTCAACCGAAACGCCATCTAGATACTCTGTCATCTCATCCATCGACACCACTGTATTTCTTATAACTTACCAAGGCTATATCTTCTCACAATTTTCCCACAAATACTATCAAATACACTAACCCAAGACGTGTAACGACCATTTTTAGCAATCCATATAAAGAAATTTTGCTGCAATACCGTAGTAATTCAAAATTTTAATTTTTTGAGCTGGGTATGCAGAAATGATCTTTGGGGAAATATATATCTAAAGGAAAAAAGATTATGGTTCTATCTCTAAATGTTCAGATTCTACAGCTACAAATGTCTTTATTGCCTCCAGCTATTTCCAACAATATTTATTTGCAATAAACCAACCTTTCAACCAAATTTTTTAGAGTTATGAAAATCTCACATAATTAACAAAAACTCCCAGAAAATGTTTGAGAATATCGAAAATAAAACCAAGTAGCCATCTGCAAAAATTCTTCTATACAACAAGTATTATTTTTCAATTTACAAATACTAATTTTTCCAAACCATACAACATGTACATATATACATACATTTGTATAAATAATCGTAATTCATTCTGACTCGCGTTAAATAAATATAAAAAAGAATAAGTTTCAAATATTTGTTATCATATTTGATGAGCTTTCTACATGTACTTTCAACGCACTGATAACAAATGATGTTTTTAAATATCGCACGTGACATCGAAATATGTGATATTGTAAAGCAAAAATTTACAGTTATTTGCAATAGCATAGTTTCTTATGCCTTCTTTTTTGACTCTTTGCATCCTTTTTACTCCAAATTAAAAAAAAAAAACACTTAATTGCTTAGAATTGGTTACAAATTATACATAAAATTATTATCTAATAAATTGTATAACACGTGGTTGTAGAATTGTAATAGCTTTCGAAAGCCTTTCCTTTTTGCAGACCTTTAAAAATTTTAAATATTTCAGAAGCAGTCACAATTTTGAACGAAATTTCAAAGGCAAAAAATTTAATTAATCTTATCAGATCAAAATAAATATCTATTGCGCAAATATTTGGGTACAAATAACTTATAATAATTGGGTACAAGGAACTTAATTTTTAAATTCAGTGGTCGAAGTAGTCTGCACGTTGACAACAAAACGAAAAATTTTCCTGGGTTCAACCCCAGGTTCAGACTCATAAAAACATCTCGCATTTTTTCTGATGTGCATTTGTGTGCCTTTGTATCAGTTGTTGTCAGAAGGTTTCAGTGGCGAAGGCATAGTCACTGGTCACTGAACAGTAACGGATTAAGCTGCATCCAATCCACAGGCACATCAGAACGCCCTCCTTCGTCGGTATTGTGTAGCACCGGCGAAGTAAAATAATTACTAAAAATGGCTACTAAAAACGCTCCTCAAAATTTAATACGTCTCCTTGATATCAGAGACGCTACAACTGGAAAAACAAATAACGTGCAAAACGAGCAGTGTTGTAAGATAGTAAGATCCACCTCCTATCATTTCTCTTACTATCCCTTTCCTCTAGTTCCAGCACAGTGCACCGCTTGTGTAGGGGTCATCTCCTGAGTGCTGGTCCAAGATAAAAAAAAAAAATTTCAAATATGTGTAAAATTTCCTAAAAACTACAATATTAGTGCTTTTATAACAGTTCTTAGCTACTATAAAACTACTTTTTTGTTTTTTTTAAACGATAACATGACTTTTGTCGTGCTAGATTCGGGATTCGTACCAATGTGCGTTGTCATAAGATTTGTGTGTGTCAACAAACAGGTGATATTCACGTTGGTAAATGGTTAGGTGTGTCACAAAAAAAGTGAACACTTAATGGTTTTTACCTTCTCTAGGAACCGTAAATATATTTGCCCAAAAAAACTTAACCACTGTTTGCGCCAACTGATTAGCTAATATTTCTGGGATATAAAAGTCAAAATGAATTTAAGCAATAATTTATTGAAGACCAATGGTGTTCTATTTAAGATAAAGATCTGTTTTAAATCAAAAGTATTTTTAAATAATAAAAAAACCGTATAGAATTTAGTGGCTAAGTTTTTATTGGGCAAATATTTGTCATATGTGACCGTACTTTAGGTTCCGTGTTAAAAAATATGCAAAATCAGTTTTAATAGCGAATTTTATATATTTTTAAAAGTTTACAAAATCTACAAGAAAAAATGTGAAGAAAAAAAATCATTGCCATATTTTGATATTTTCTATCATAACGCAACTATTAAACCTACAAGTTCAAGCTAATTTTTTAATTTATTTTCAAAATACCCGCAATAATTTCTATATTTTTTCAGTTTTGCTTAATTTTATTTTTACTTTTCAGCTGCTTACAAAGCAGTTACTCAATAGAGATGCCATATTAATGGTGATTTCGATTCTCGAAAAGTGCATTACATTTTTCTGTTTATTTTTAAAAATAATTATACTTTATTATTCCTTTTTAAAGAACTGTAAAATAGCTTTATAGAGCAATAATAAAGCAAAATTGGTTGAAAAGAAAATACCATTAGTAAAAAAGGATGTATTAATTTTTTCGTGTGTATGAAAACGTATGAAAGCTAAAGAAGCAAAAAGAAAACAATACAAATTGAAAAAAGTGTAAATTTTCACTTTCGTTTATATTCTGTGACACACACGACTGACTTCGGAAAGAAAGTACAATACGTGGAGGCATTTGTTGTAAATTAACAAATAAAATAATTTTCGAGCATACAAAACAAAATTCTTTTTTTTTTGTCTTGGACCGGCACTCAGGTGATGACCCCTACAGATGAAATACATTGTGCTGGAATCGAAGTGAATCTTCCCACGTCAAAAATGACAAGAAATACCTCTGCCGATTGTTTATTCCAGTGCGATTTGCTGCCAAATCGACTACAAATAGATGCCCTCTTAAAGATGAACGCGTTGTGTGTATGAATGATTGAGTTTCGCGAACAAGTTCCATGATTTCATTAGAACACATCACATCATAGTAACGATAGAACAACGACACAACCTTGCACAAATGAATGCCAAATGCCAAACTTCAAATTCTGTCAGAACTCAGCTTTCTATTTTTGTCGGTATTTGCAAATAAGAAGTGCATATAAAAGTAGTAACAGTTACATCTTTCATTATTTTTTCAAATTTTTAACACTTAATAGTAAGAAACAACTCGTAAAGAACTCAGCAACTCCGTAATTTCTCATTTAAAAGCTTCTTGGTAAACTATAAATAGATGTTGATAAGAAATATTTATTCAATAACTAAAGTATGTGTGAAATTAAAATTAGACAAAACAAATTAAACAATTTAAACATATATAGATAGCGAAACATTGTTTACGCACTTTGGCGAACATTGGAAGATTGTTAGCAGTCAACGATCGTATTCGACTCTTCCAAGTGCTATTTTTTCGAGTCAATTTGATGATTATTTTTTGTGACTGTTTTTTTATGCTCTCCACTATCGTCTCTTAAGCATTCTGACAACCATTGAAAGATCGTTTTTCCACCACTATCGTAGTTTACTCATTTTAATGATGCTTTTGCGAGTCTTTTTGCCGATTGTTTGGAGCTCAAATTTTCCGTTTCCCCATTTTGGCTACTGATGGCTGAGTAGTTAGCGGGTTGACTATGCAATGAGAAGATCCTCGGTTCAATACTGACACCGACTATGGTATCATAGACTTGGAATTTCAAACCACGAAAATGATTGCAAATTCTTATCAATCTATTCTGCAAACAATGTTTCCAAAATTTCAAGATTTGTTTGGACCCATCCCATGGGCTTTCCAACATCATAATGCTCTTATACACACCGCAAGGATTATTAAAACGTGGATTAGCGAGCAAAATGTTGAATTGCTGCCATGGCCACCATACTCCCCGAACTTAAATAAAACGTATGGGGATGGTTGTCGCGGAAAGTGTATGAGTCTGGACAGCAATTTGATGACCGAGAATCTATAATTGCTGCAATAAAATCGACATGGTGGCAATTCGATTCTCTAGACACTGAAGTATCGAAAGACAGATCTTATGATGTAACGTGTTTTGTACTCGATATCTAATGTTATTGTCTCAAATTACAATAGATTTTATTCGATATCGAATGCCATGAAGCCAAACTAAGAAATTTAGATGCATTCTGTTCGATATCGAATACAGTGATTAGACCCCTAATATTATTGCATATTATTAATTACAATCTTAGTGTAAATATACATATGTAATTCGAATAAAAGTTTCTACACAGATACATATATATGTATGAATATGCACATATCCATCTGTACATATACATAATGTACATCCATATAGTGCGAATATAAAAAATTTTGAATTTCGTAATGATAAAAATCGGTCCTTGGTTTTAAATTCATATACTTTACATTAATGTATATTATGTCTGTATAGTACATTATTGAACATCAAAAATATTTTCTATAACAAAACCTAGAATACATACTTATACTGTAGTATGCAATTAAAATGCACAAAGAAAATATTATAAATTAAATATAATGTTTATAGGAAATCAGTAAGATGCTATAAGAAACACATATTAATGAACATTTTATTTATATAAATAAATAATAGTCGAATTCACAAGCTCGTTGTATCATTGTATCGGTTGCATAAACTTGTCGGCATTTTTCGCATGGAAACTAAATTCACTTATACAATTTTATTTCATATATTTTTGGCTTCCTTGCTAAATAAATAATGTGAATTGAGAAAAAGAAGGTATTACGAAAATAAGTAAATGGAAATTAATGTATGTAAATGATGAAGTAATAAAGAAATAGAGAATTTACATTTATTTATTTGTGTATATACCTCTTTGTGAATAATTATCTCTTTCTCATTTGTTTATCGAAGTTTAAAATTCAGAATACATTGGTACAATATACAATAGGTGTTCAGAACCAAATGAACAACAATTGTATACATGTTGTTGTGAATTCGATAAATTACATATACATAGTATGTAAGTATATTGTCACAGAACAGAAAATGCAAGAAGCCCTATTTAACATTTTAAAAATCAAAAATTTACTTAATAATTCTAGAATGTTAATTCCAAATAAGTAACCTTGCTAGATATTTTTGATCCCTTTTTACTTATACTCGTATTGCAAAATTTTGTAACCAATTTTTATTGCTTCTGCTGTAAAATTTTTAAAATGTTAGATAATGTTAGATAGGGTTTCTTGCATTTTCTGTGACGATATATGTATAATGAGCAAAAAAAATTTAAAAACTTATACAACTGTACAAATCAAAATAAGCACGTGTAAGCTCCAGAATTTATCTGGTAAAATTGCATTCATTAAAGAAATATTGAAACTTCAGATCCATATTTTAATTACATATTTCCTTACAATATTAAACAGATGCAAAGAAAAAAATTCAGAAACAAACATAAATAAATAATCGGAATTGATTTTGAATAAAAAAAAATAAGATAATTTTTTGATCCGGTTAGTGTTAAAGTTTTTTATTTTTGCTCATAAATATGTATGTATATACATATGTTTTTAAAGAATATCGTCACCATAAATGCAAACGTATGTAATAAGCAAAATAGTATGTCAATTGGCGTACTTGCAACAACACTTAGCAGTTTTTAAGATACGAGTAATATTTTTAAAAGTCTAACTTGCGGACTATGTCTGTTAATCGTGAAAAACCATTTTGAGTGAAAAGTAGGCCAAAGCCTATTGAATAAATTAATATGCTTGTTGTTGTTATTTACATTTTTATGTGTTATTAAAAGTTTTTTTTTTGTAAAACAGAAAAAGGGCATATGATTTAAAATCTAAGAGGGATGCATGCCTGCGACTGCAATCCTAAAACAAAATTAAATGTTGAACATATAGTGTGAATATCTATGTACATACATTCAGCCATTATTTAAAAGAAAAACAATTTCCGTAGAATTTTTGAAACCCCTTTTTTACATATAAGTATGTATATTTTTCTTACAAACTTAATTAACCAGCAAAAATGTTTTCCTATAAAGTAAAAAAAAAAAGTTTTCAGTTTTCTTTTTGCTGCGACCAGTGCTCAGGATATGTCTCCTACATATGAAATGCATGCAACGGAACTGGAACTAGTTTTGATTGGTAATTCGATGACAATATATTTTATCTGGGTACCATACCAAGTTCTGGCTATAGCACAGACAGTTTGTATGTACTTAAAATTATGAAACTTGAAATATGAAGACTCTCCATGAAGCTAAGCTGCTGTTTGAAAGTTATACCATTGAAGGTTCCAGAGATATGAGGTTGTAAAAACTTCATAGTTTAGTACCCACTGCCACCCTGGCTCACTCATCAAAATTAGTGAGCATTTCCGCTATAGTTACAGAGCTGAAATTTAGCCTACAGACCTTGCTCAACAAATAATGAAAAAACTAAATCTGAAAACGCGAAATTTTCACCTAGGGGGACTAGATTTCCCCCGTTTGTATGCGGCACTTTCATTATACCAGATAGCTGAAATATAATTTATGTGTTAGTAAGAAGTTAGGAACAAATTTTAAAGCGAGACATTTTTATCTTCGGTACGACATTATCCTCTTATTTATATATAGCGCTTCAATTACAGCAAAAGAAAGCTGAAATTTAGTTTACAGGTAGGCTTTAGGTCTTAGTGAAGAACATAAAATAAAATCTGTAAGGTAGAACACAATTTACGACTTTCCACCTGAGTAAGCGATATAGTGAAGTAGTCATCCAATGAACATATCGGCTCAGTACTGCCCAGCATATTTTGTAAGTTGATAGTATACACCTCGAATACAATTTCGATGACAGCTTGAACACGTACATCAATACAAAAGATGAACAAATTCATTTTGTGAATTCCTCCCATTCATTGAACACATGAGATGTAATGTGGTATGCAATGTTCGCCGCTGGGTCTTGATAAGTGAAATAAATTATCAGCAGGCTCAACTCTCGAGCAGAAAAAAATAATTCTCTTTAATCTCAAAATGGCATTCGTTCGTGAGCGATATTCAAACACAATAAATCTAAAAGAGCAAATGTTAAAAACATTAATCCAAGTACATATCGAGCCTTTGGTGCAATACCGTAGTAACTCAAAATTTTAATTTTTTGAGCTGGGTATGCAGAAATGATCTTTGGGGAAATATACATATATATAAAGGAAAAAATATTATGGTTCTATCTCTAACTGTTCAAATTCTACAGCTACAAATGTCTTTATTGCCTCCAGCTATTTCCAACAGTATTTATTTGCAATAATGAAATATTTCCTTTATGACAAGAAATTTACAAACAGAAAACATTACAAAACATGCCTCTTTATTTAAAAACTTGTAAAAAAATAACTTTAATAAACGAAAATACTATCAAAAAGATGGCTCAAAACTTCAAATGCATTTTTCTCAGTACACAATTTTTTGAATTACTACGGTATTGCACCAAAGGCTCGATATGTAGAAGTCGACTGATGCATTTTACTACTTTAAAATATAATGCAGTAGTTTCCGCTTAATTGATTTTGAAAAAAATGCATGGTCTGCGATTGACAGGGTAAATCATTTAACCGATACGATCCACAAGCCAGTAAATCAATTATCAGGGGATCTACTAACCGGAAAGTACTGTAGTCAATTTGACGATTTTACTTTTTAAAACTTATTTTATTTTCTTTACATAAATAGCACAGAATTTTCTTTGTGACCTTAATATGCAAATGTTTTATTACCTGTTGATGCTTCGTTTTATACACATACATACATACATACATATCTATATATATATTACATATGTATGTACATATTTAAATATGCATGTAATTAAAGAATAAGAAAATATAATACACACCTACATACATATAATTAATAAAAAAAATACGAAACATCTTATTAATATTACATACGTCTTTGATAAAAAATTAACAAATCCATACAATACATAATTGCAAACATTCATTTATAAGTGCATACATACGTACTCGTATGTATGCAATCTATTAAAGGCTGATGTGGTTTTTATTTTGGAATGTAGTAGGTATTTCAAGTCTGCGGTAAGTACATCACAATATTATTTATGCGTTACAAAATAGAATCGAAAGTGGTTTTGACATTAACTGCCGGTTTACCGATATCCCTCGTTGGTTCAGTAAGTACATTTATGTGGAGAGGGTGCTGGGAGTGATGATGGCGAGTAGTTAACGAGTTGGATCTGCAACCAGAAGAACCCGTCTTCGATTCCCAGCCCGCTAAAGTCATAAAATGTTTTTTCCGAGTTGTCTGTGCTACAGCGCCCTTCTTTGTCCCAACTTTGCTTCATAATTAACACGCAATTGCAGAGTTGTGCAAGAATTAAGCTCTATCTTCGTATGTACCTATTTCACCACCTGTCTATTCGTTACACTATCCCTCTCTCTATGTAGTTTCAGTGCAATGCATACGAGGTTTGTTCAAAACAAAAGGTGAATTTTGTTTTGTTCGACTACAATGGCGTGGCGCATCATGAATTCTTGCCAACAGGTTGTACGGTTAATAAGGAATACTACAAGGAAGTTATGCAACGTTTGCGTGTAGCAATACAGCTCAAACGATCGGAATTGTGGAAAAAAAATCATGGATTCTGCATGACAATAATGCACCAGCTCACACATCATTGCTTGTTCTTAATCATGCCTCAACCACCTTATTCACCAGATTTAGCTCCCTGCGACTTTTTCCTATTCCCAAAACTGAAGAGACCAATGAAAGGAAAGCGTTTTGCCACAGTTGATAAGAGAAAGTCAGAATCGAAGAACGAGCTGATGGCCATGCCGAAAAGCGCATTTCAGACGTGCTTCGAGGATTGGAGGAAGCGCTGGCATAAGTGCATTATATCTGAGGGGGATTACTTTGAAGGGGACAAAATGGATATTGATGTATAAATAAATACTTTTCAAAAAAATTCAAAATTCACCTTTTCTTTTGAACAGACCGCGAATGTAGGGGATTTCCCCTGAGCCCTAGTTTAAGATTAAAAGAAAGTACATGCTCGTAATTAGTAATGAAAACCTTCCTGCGATATATGGCAAATAAATAAAATATGTAAAAAATACAAGTAATTAAGCAAAATTTCGAATTATTCGCAAAAGATAAATACCTGTCATTGTAATTATACCGTAAAAAACTATAGTGTTTGGCGGCAGTAATGGCCGTGAAAAACGTTACCATACCTAAAAGTTGAAGAAGGTCTAATATATAAAAAAAAATGTGTTGTGACAATGCCCTTGAGTTCTATAGTGACGGGTTTAAGATACTGAACAGAGTGGGCTGTGGTATATAAGTGCATGAGGGGTCCTAACATTAGACTTTCGTATAGGCTGCTGACCACTGCAGTAAATTTCAGGCGGAGGCATTACAATACAGAAGGCTGCGTAATGCAAAAATTATTGAATTGGTTAGCTATCTCTTTTTTTTCACTATACACCCATACCTCGCTATACTGCCACTCTTTATATACGTCATTTCGCTGTAACGGACCTCTTTAATTAAAACACTTTTTTCGATTTACGGCCTAAAATGTTTCTTTTCGATCGATGTCGATATATCGTCAGCGAACATCAAAAAATTTATCGAAATATTTTTCCAGTTTCGAACTAGGAACAAACAACCTCATTGAAAACGATCCCGGAGTCGAACGTAGCGCTAAAGTTTCTCGAGGAATTAATTCAGCCATTAGCTGTTATAAATCACTGAATAACGAAATAGACAATAAGACAAGACAATACCGTTGGACAATTATTTTAAGCCATCCCATCCTTAACAGTGCAAAATTATGATAACAGTGATCTGCAGTGTATGTAAACATACACATACATATTTTATGTAACATGAAGTTGTTTCATTTTTATTTATATAATATTGTTGGTTTTCGGAGTCTGTTATTATTTGATGTACAAATGTACATCATGTTGTACATGATGTTCTCGGCATGAAAGTTCAGTGCGATGTTCGATGGACTGCGTACATTTTTCAGGTTTCAAAGGAAGCATTCGAGTGCCTCGGCTTTTTAAGACGGTGTAAGACATACTTCACCCCATTTGATCTCCTCACTATTTATATCGCTTACATCCGACTGAAAATGGTATACAACTCTCATGTATGGGCCGGTGCTTCAAAGACTATTTTGAAGTTACTCGACCGTATACTGGAAAGAGCGAAGAAACTCACAGGATACAGTAGGGTAGCCAACTCTATTAACCCTCTTGAGCATCATCGCAACGTGGGGTGCGTTTCGTTGTTCTATCGTTACTATAATGGGATGTGTTCTGATGAAATCAGGGAACTTGTTCCCGAAACTTGGTCATTTACGCGCACGACGCGTTCATCATTACGAGCGCATCCATTTGTGGTCAACTTGGCAGCGAACCGCACTACGCATTACAGAGAGAATACGTTTTTTGGCCGAACAGCACGTATGTAGAATGGACTACCCGCAGAGGTCTTTCCTGTCACTTTTGACGTGGGAAAGTTTAAATCAAATGTCAATAAACACTACTCCCTCTATCCTCCTTCCCATAACCTAATTTCCTAGTTCCAGCACAATGCATCGCATGTGTAGGGGTCATCCCCTGAGTGCCGGTCCAAGAAAAAAAAAAGTTTTTGTTATGTATGCATTTTTGATTTAAATGAAATAAAAAGATAAAATGCATTTAGCAAATTTGGAACCGATCCAATCGAATTTGTATTAGAAAAATTGATTCCTTATACGGCTTTTAGCTTTGCGGCGAGTTCCGGATAAACAAACTTATTCGCCGCACATCGCGTCCTGACACCTCCGCAAGGTCCCGCAGGAAGGTGAACCCCATCGCAGACGCACGCCCAATGGCGATAGAGGTCCAGTGACACAGCAAGTGCTCAACCGTCTCCTCCTCAACACGACAGCTCCTGCAAAAGTCGTTATCCGGAGACCCAATCTCCGGGCTTGCCGATCAATGCCACCATGGCCCGTCAGCACCGCCACCGTCATCCGGACTCGGCCCTTCGGCAGTTCCACAAGTCTGGAGGTCCGACCGGAGTCGTACCGAGGCCAAGTCATCCTGGAAATCAAGCTCTAACTGCATCCTGCAGCATCCCGACATATCCATCGATGTGCCCGTCGGGCAGAAGAGCTCCCGCCTGGCCAGCTCATCCGCCACCTCGTTCCCAACAACACCGTAGTACCCAGACCAGGTCAAGGTTCGAATATCTTGCCATCGCCATTCACGAACCAAAATCGATGTCGTGTGTACAGCCGATAACGACCTTATGGCAGCCCTACTGTCGGTACACACCCGGATATACTCCCCTGATAATAAAATGTTTGAAATTTCGAAAACTCTTAATAACTTCAGTTAAAACATATTTACATAGTCTTTTTGCTTGTAAAAACATGTATTCATATGTACATCAGTGTTAGCCTTGTTAGACCAGTGCCCAAGAGTAATGCCCTACATTTGCATTGCACTGGAACTATATAGAGGGAGGGAATAGACAGATGGTAAAAGTTATAGGATGATAGGGCTTAATTCTTGGGTGCCGTAGAACAGAACACTGAGAAAAAAATCTTTTTTTGACTTCATCGGGCGCATAGCCAAAATAATTACCACGTAAACTAATTAGCAAATTCGCCCGTCAGCTGATACAAGAATTTTAAACGTATTTTCGTGCCGAACGTCAAAGTTTGTTTACTTTTGTAAGTAAGAAAGTTAAGAAAAGTGGTTGTAAATAATTTCATAATTATAAGAATATAATACTATAATAATAAGAATGCAAAATATATTACTTTTTGTAATAATTAATTTAATTTTAACTCATATTACACTAATTTAACACGTTCTTTTTAGGTTATGTTGTATTTAATAAAACACATGTATACAAAATATTTGACGTTTGGACAGAAAGCGAATTGATGAATTCGCCTTGCGACAACCTTGTACTAATAAACCTTGTTTTAAT
This sequence comes from Dexiosoma caninum, assembly GCA_963924685.1. Taxonomy (NCBI): domain Eukaryota; kingdom Metazoa; phylum Arthropoda; class Insecta; order Diptera; family Tachinidae; genus Dexiosoma; species Dexiosoma caninum. The sequence continues at coordinate 50,064,656 of OZ004728.1, read as the reverse complement.
TATATTAATAAAAACCTATGTTGCAAAAACTAGCTTTTTAAATTTTAGCTTTTGTTTTGGCGATTTTTGCCCAAATTCACAGTCCTTAGTTAGCTAATAGCAATAGTTTAACCAATAATATTTGATTCACAGCTTTTTGTTTACTATTAGTTAAACCGCCAAATGTGATTGGTTAACCAATAGTTAGACAACACCTAATTAGTAAATTATTATTAGTAGTTTTGTTTTGATATCATCTACCACAATATAATATATAAATTTATAATACTCTCAGTTTTTTATTTTCGATCATATTTTGGTTTTCCCGAACCAATTTCAACAGCAATTCACTATATTGCGCGCTAAAGTTCGATGAGCGGGCGCTTGTATTATCCATTTTTAAGAAATAATACAACAAATGTACACAAAAACCATATGCTGTAACGGTACTACCAATATTGAAAATTAAAAGATTGTTAGGGCTACTATTCTTTGGTTATACTGAGAATGTTAGTTAAACAATACACTGTAAATATGAAGTATTAGTTAAACAATAGTTATCATTTTAATTTACTAATAATTAACTAATGACTGTGAATTTGGGCCTTAGTACTTTTAATGTGTTGCTTTTGGCAACCCTGTTATTATGGCCATAAGTAAACCAAATTTATTTACTTTGGCTACTTTTTCCTGCTAACACTTCAAAATCATAGCCTATGCTAATGGGAATCTGTGTCCAAAACAATTTTGCTGTGAAATTAGTGTAAATACGCGTAGGCCAATGCAGAATGTTGATTTGAAAATTTAAACGAAATCATTTTTGATTTTGCAATCAACATGATTAATAAATTTGCTTTAATACGCAATGAGTGTCAACAAAATATCTACCTTTTGTTATTGATATCAGCCATAATATTAAGTGGTTTTTCACTGTACAACTTCATATACAAATCTCATCGCTTGAGTAGTGATATAAGAAACTTTAATCGAATTTCATTGGATTTAGATGATATAATAGAAGCCAGATTATCAGAAACCGCCGATAGGTCGAAAGAACGTCGACTGAACTGTTCGATTTGGACCTGTATCGATCCATATCGATGTGGTCATGATCGGCTTAGTATTTATGTTTATCCTTTAAAAGAATATGTATGTACAAATTCAGGAGTGGATGCGGCCCCTTTTACTCAGGAATTCTACCAAATTCTGACTACTATTATAAAAAGTTCGTACTATACATCAAATCCTAATGAAGCTTGTCTTTACGTGCCAAGCATTGACTTGCTGAATCAAAATAATATTAATATTGATTTGGTAAATAGGGCATTGTCCTCATTAGAGTACTGGAATGATGGAAAGAATCATATGTTATTTAATATGCTTGCTGGATCTTATCCATCTTTTAACAATGTAATTGATGTTAATACAGACCACGCAATGATCATTGGCGGAAGCTTTGATTCGTGGTCGTACAGAAAAGGATTTGACGTTTCTATTCCTGTGTGGAGCCCGCTTTTACGAAACAATCCCACAGTTCAGATTTCAACTGCAGAGGAATATATACTAGTGATTGCACAACTTAATATATTTCCAAAATTATTATGGACATTGCGGAATTTATTAGATGAACATCCAAATGAAATTTTACTTTTGCAACAGTGTAATAACAAAGCAATTCGAACGGAACGCTGCATAGCAAATAGTAATTTGCCGAAACTAAAATATCCAGAAGTTCTGTCAAAGGGAACATTTTGCTTGCTTGCCTCTAGTGTAAGATTGGGTCATCCGGACTTGTTGGAAATATTAGCATTTAATTGTGTACCTATTATTGCAATTGATAGCTATGTATTGCCGTTTGAAGATGTAATTGATTGGTCACTAGCTTCTATAAGGATACGGGAATCTGATTTACACCTTGTTATGGAGAGATTGAAGCATGTATCAGTATACAAAATAGAAGAGATGAAGAAACAAGGTGGAATGTTGTACAATAACTATTTTAATGGAATTCGAACTCTAACTATGACAACTCTAGAATATTTGCAATCCCGAATGTTTCCGCATAATGAAAGAAACAAAAAACATTGGAACTTCGTGGATAGCTCAAATGGAATTACGCTAAATCCATTGTTTTTGTCACGTGTTGTCAGCCGATCTGATGGATTTACAGCAGTTATCTTAACTTATGATCGCATAGAAAGTCTTTTCATATTAATTGATAAATTATCTATAGTACCTTCTTTACATGCTATTCTTGTGATCTGGAACAATCAACAAAAGTCGCCGCCCTTACGTAAGTTATATTAAAATTATAATTATTCATCTACGTTTCTTATATGGTTTAGCTATTCTGTATGTACATTTCATTTCAAAGTCGTCGGTAGACCTTTTATTTATTTTTATATTTTTTTATTGACACGCGTTGAATAAATAAAGAATGGTTAAATAATTACATTTTTATATTACATTTCGTTTTTAGTTTCAAGTTTTCCAGCAACTTCGAGGCCTATAAAAATTATTCAAACTCGAAATAACAGACTATCAAATCGTTTTTTCCCGTACAAGGATATTGAGACGGAAGCTATATTAACAATCGATGATGATATTAATATGTTAACAGAGGATGAAGTAGAATTTGGGTATAAAAAAGCATGCTTTATTAGAATTTGTGTTTAAACATTTATTCTTTGTAGTTACGAAGTATGGCGAGAATTTCCTGATAGGATAGTAGGTTTCCCAAGTCGATTGCATGTCTGGGAAAATTTAACTTCTCATTGGCATTATGAGTCCGAATGGACAAATAAAATTTCAATGGTTCTAACAGGCGCTGCATTTCATCACAAATACTGGAATCATATGTACACTCATCGCATGCCTAATATTATAAAAGAGATTGTGGATAGCCGCATGAACTGCGAAGATATTGCTATGAATTTTTTAGTTTCCAATGTCACGAATAAGCCGCCAATAAAGGTAACACCTCGAAAAAAGTTTAAATGCCCTGAATGTGCCAATAATGAAATGTTATCAGCGGATTTAAATCATATGCGTGAAAGATCAAGATGTATTGATGAATTTTCACATATTTACGGTCGAATGCCATTACGTACAGTAGAGTTTAGGGCTGACCCCGTCTTATTTAAGGACAATTTTCCGGAAAAGTTGAAAAGATTCAGTGATATGGGTACCTTATAATTGGTGCAATAAATTAAAATAAGTTTAAAATTCACAAAAGCTTTTTTTGGTCATAATGATGAAAAACCAAATGTGTAAGTATGTTTGTAGATCAAATATATATGTACATATCTGTCAATATTAAATAGTAGCTTACGTCGACTTGAGCTATGTAAATGTGAAAATCGTATTAAAGTCTAACAAATCATTTACTAAATGGTAGAATAACATATTACTCTATTAGTTGAGACTATAAGCGATATAGAAAGTTTCATAATAGTATATGTAGTTAAATTTATATAAATCCAGCTTCTCTCAAGTCGATATGAGAAAGCTCTCAGTTCAAAATTTAATAGAAGAGTTAAATTATGGTAAATTAAAGCCGCTGCATATGGACTTAACGGAGGCTAAGTTTTGGTGTCGATGTTGACAACTGTAAAAGAGCGATTATGTTGCTTCAGAGAGTAAAGTTAAAATTTCTCTTGATGAATAAATAATAAGTAAATAATTTAAGATATCTTGGGCAATAACTACTCAATTAACCAAAACTATATAGAAATAACTGATCGTAAGTTTAATACTAAAGGCTTAAGCTAATAAATTTGTTGTTAAAACTATTGCCAAAGGCTTATAAATATAATTTAATTAGGAAAATTGCTTTTAAATATAGATGTCCTAAAATTTTGTTGGATTAATTTGATCGAAAGATGGACTTCCAGAACACCCCGATCGTCAAAAATTTTATCGAAAACATACAGGCAGTCAAAAATTATATGTGATGATTAATAAGAAACAAACTAAGTTAAAGACAAAATTTTTTTAATTATATACATATACATATATGATTTTAATTGTGCTTTTTCCATTATAAACTAAATGTGAAATTTATTATTACATACCTTATGATATTCTTGAAAAATATCATAAAGCATTTTATTACAAAAGCAACTCAATAATTGAGGAGGAAAGCATATCCATATAGTACTATTTCGCTATTGCTTACTTAGCTCATCAGTGGATTTTTCCTAATTTTTGAATACAAACCCAAGATCTATATGTTTAAAATTCAATTAATCAATAATAATATATAATAATAATAATAATACAAATTATTATTTTCTGACGATGCTACCTATTTGGTAGCGAAATATTGAAAATAAATAATTGAAAAAAGTTTTCATAAAAAAGACCATCGCTCAAAAAATAAATATAATTAAAAAATTTAATAAAGGTCAAAATAAAAATAGAAGTGGGACTAATATGTATATTAAAGACAAAAATTGTAAGTAACACTGACAAACACTACACTTTCTTCTTCAGCGTTCTTGGTGTTTGGTCCACTGAGTGGTTATCAGTAGATGTAAATTATTAGCTATTATATACAGAAAGCGATGAAAACGAGTTGGAAAACCGGCTGTATGATGGTTGGATATATTTGCAACAAATTAAAATGTGAAATTCTTAATTTTTCAGCTAGTTCTCTAAAGGAATAAAATTAATCATGGGCTAAGTAAGCCGTCATCTTCATTAATGGAAACCCTGAGATCATGTGATATTATCTTTTTGAATTTAAATGGTGAAAAGTTGTTGCTTACAAGTGGATATTTGAAAAAGCATTTGATAGAAGGAAAAGAAATTGAAGCAAGTGGAGAAGTGAAAGACTATTCCTTATAATATGTAGAATGTATTTTAGAATTAGATTACTAAATGCCGAAATTGCTCAAAATATCAATATGCGAAATAGGAAATTTAACAAAATAAAAACAAGAAATTCTTAATGACCTTTATTAAATAAATTCTATATATAGTAAACCCCGTTTAATTACCCTGTTAGGGCGCTGTGTCTACAACAATGAACAACATAAAAAACAATAGGCTGTTTGTTTGTGTAAAATTTACACTGTAAATTAACTTTGGGATGGCTAAAAAACAGAGACTAATCCTCTCACCAAAGTAAACACACACAGGCTACAATAGCAAGAAAAACATTAATTTCATTTATGTATTCTTAATTGCTTTTGCAACCCTCTCTCAAATTAAACACATGGGAAAAATGCAAACAAATTTTGACAATCACGTACAAAATATTTGTAAATAACATGGCGAGTAGCACAGAGCTAATAAAGGGTGCTTTAGACCATAAGATCTGTCGTACGACATGTCAAATTTTTGTGTAGAAGAGCACAAGTCGGATCGTCTAAACGTAATATGTAATGAAACTATAAGATTTTGAGAGAAAATACGGATGAAAATTTGACAGTCGTATGGCTCTCTTGATTTTTTAAAATTTTTCAAAAACCAACACATCATTAGATCAGGGATGCATTTTTATATAAACAAATGTGAGAAAGCCAGGGAGCGAAAACTGGTTTCATAAATTTATACCAATAAAGGGTGCTTTAGACCATAAGATCTATCGTACGTAAAATGAGAGAGATAATAAAATGAAATTGCATCCGTATTTCAAAAAAAAGAGAGTAAAAATCGGATGGTTGTTTTCTGGCTTTTACACCATTGGTATGGATAAAATCAAGTAAGCTGAAAACATTCTCATTTAATTTAACTACATCTGTATGCTTGTTTTCCCAGGGATGGAGTTCTTGTGTAAATGAATTTTTTTTTTAATAACCTTGAAAAATATTTTTATAACTTTCGAATATGTTATTTTCGTGGTCAAAATTTCTAGTGTACATTTAGAAAATATACGTATATTTTTATAAAATTGTGCTGTCGTGGTCTAAAATGTACATTTCGATTTTATAATTGTTATAAATTTATGAAACCAGTTTTCCCTCCCTGGCTTTCTCACATTTGTTTACATAAAAATGCATCCCTGATCTAATGGTGTGTGTTGGTTTTTAAAAATTTTAAAAAATGAAGAGAGCCATACGACTGTCAAATTTTCATCCGTATTTTCTCTCAAAATCTTATAGTTTCATTACATATTACGTTTAGACGATCCGACTTGTGCTCTTCTACACAAAAATTTGGCATGTCGTACGACTTGTGGGACAATGTAAAGCACCCTTTATAAAATCGAAATGTACATCTTAGACCACGACAACACAATTTTATAAAAATATACAACATTTTACCGCACTAAACAACAATAAAATCCCCTATTGTTTCTTCTGCTGTAGTTACGCGGCTACCATGCGCGATCTGATATGAAATTTGACGTTTGCTGCTATAAAAATATTTGTTATTATATTACTTGTTAGTATAAAATATATATTAAAAATTATAAGATAGAAATAAATAAATAATCCATAAATAAAATATAAGGGGTCAAATAAATAAAAGAATTTATATTCCTTAATTTTAGAACTTTTTGAAAAATATATATGAAATATAGTGGAGATGGCAGCACTGTTCACAGATACATTTGGCATCTTTTTCGATTTATCTTTTGTAATTCTGATAGTAACGGCTTTACTCTTTATTAAAGTTATCTTTTTTGGTGTAACTATTTTTATATTGTTTGAAGTGTTTTTCCGTATCGTGTTAAAAGAAATTTTTGAATATGACAACTGAAGCTTTGCAACTTTATATATCAGACCAATTATATAAATTTTGCTTTGGTCAAAGATGTTGCATGAAGTTTTTGGGGTTTCTGTATTCCTTGGACAGGCAGCATTTTGTTAAGTCCACCAGCGATTTAAGTTTAGGTATGCTTACATGTATTAATGACAATCAAGAACACGTAATTGTGTATAAGAATTGCTGTCATCATGTGATCACGGATCCCACAATTTTGAAAATTCAAAAGGAATCTTTGAAGGATATGTACATACTAAATTATGCATCTGAATATACATCCTATCAAGAAGAAGTCAATTTGTCGGATTTAGCTTATTCGCGTAACTCATTACCAGTAGTTCCACAACATAGGTTTTCTTTGGGACCTTTAAAGCAATCGTTAGCACGCCCAAATCATTTTGCGTTCGATTTCAATGAAACTGATGACGCCTTTGTGCTGTATAGAGAGGATATTTTAAGAAACTTGCACAATAATAGAGTGATAGTAGTTAATGGTGGCCCAAAATCGGATAATCCAACAATAATCCCTTTGTCGATTATTAATAGTTGTGCCGAGAAGCAACTGCATTGCAAAATTATATATGTCGAAAGAGAATATTTAGTGGCAATTTACAATAGCGAACGTGTTGCTGCACGATTTCAAGAAAAAGTTGGCGAAACAGTCGCTTATCAAATTCAACTTCAAAGTCGAATAAGTGATTCTTCCAACCTTGTTTATACCACATCTTTTTTTCTTCTCCGAGTGTTAATGGGTCAATCTATTGTAGATAGCTTTCGACATATATCTCATGTGATTATCGAAGATGTGCATATACATGAGGTATACGCAGATTTGCTTTTACGTGAATTGAAGGAGGCGCTCAAGTACCACTCTCATTTAAAAGTGATACTACTATCAAACTCATCAAATAATTGTGAACTACTAACTTATTTCGGTGAAGGTCATGAATTATTTTTGAGAAAAGCCAATGATCATCTAATTAAGCACCCTGATATCCTTTTTCTAGAGGATGTGCTGGAAAGTCTACCTGAAGAACGAATATCTTCTGGTATAAAGAAAGCATTCTACAATATTCCAATTAAAAATGTGAAAAATACAAATGACAAACATATGGACTGTTGTTTAGAGCTTTATGAGAAAGTGGCGTCAGATCAGTGTTTTGAGTCCATTCTCTATATGGTTAACGTGGAATGTTATAGCATTAATTATCGTCACTCCGTTACTGGTCGTACAGCAATTATTATTGCTTCCTTACTGGGCAAATTAAACCATATTAAAACACTTTTGCAATTAAATGCCGACTCATATATATGCGATAATCAAAATATGACTGCAGCAAAAGCAGCTCTATCTATGGGTTACAAGGAATGTGCCGACATCTTACAAGTGTTCAATAGTGGAACGCTTTCTGAAAGTCATTGCGCAAAGAAAGATCACATTGATTATCATCTTATTCTAGATATTATTCATATGTTACATTGCAATACACGTTGGAAAATTGGTAAGTGTTTATATTTTAAAGAAAAACTTGGAAACTATTTTATTCAAATTTACCTTTTTTTATGTGAAATTAATAAAATGTACAATACATTTCAACATTTATATAATCAAAAACTTTTTACATGCTCTGACTTATATTAACACTTCTGGACAAATTTGAAAAATTTTGTTTTACATATTTTCATTCCTTATATTCTATGGCAACATGCTGTACATCACATATGGAATAAAGATCTTTGCCCGCACTTGTACTTGCCCGTTGCAGTCTAAAATCACTTGCATTCCGTAAGTTATATGTTTGGATATTCCCACATATCTTAGTCGATCAATTAGATAATCTGGTACATCTTCTTTCTTAATTTTTTGTATGAAATTTATGGTTTTGAATTCTAGCCCCTCTTTTATATTTAGCCATTTAAGAGCATTCGGCTAAAAGCTATTGGTGTAAAACGGTCACATTTTAGTATCGACAACATTGCTTTATTCTGTAACGTTTGATGATCTGAGCTGCATGTGTATATAATCATTGATTCGTATTCCAAATACGGTTTAAGAGTTATTCATATTAATTGCTGTCATCGCCGATACTCTATTTATCAAACTTTCAGAAAAACCGATTTTCTTTCCAATCTTCCTATATAATATGTATGTATATATTCTATATGCTCTTTAAAATTTAGTTACTGTATTCATAAAAAAATTTTAATTTCTAGAAGACATTGATTGAATTTTGTATGGATATTTGTCTAAAAAACCTGTTATATATGTACATATAAGAAATAGTTTATGAATACGTCAGTAAGTCTTTATCAATTATAAAAAAAACATTTTATGCTATTAACCCTTTCTATCGTAACGTTATTCATTTCGAATGTTACATAAGTGTATATATTATTTAGCTGGAACTTTTTTAATTAAATTTCCATGTGAGATCTGGTCGATAAGAAGCGACCTAATTCCACCCTTATGCCAACAAACAGTGTTTGCAATTAGTCAATTATTGCATTTGAGCCTATATATTTTTTATATTTTGAAAAACTAAAATAATTTTCCAACAATCCTATTCAGAAAAGTCGTTTTGAAATTTTATCCATTTTAACACCGTTATAACATAATATGTGAACTGAACCCAAATCTAGTCCTACGGGCGATTCATGTAGACGAATATATCAAGTCTATTAACCAAACAACAAACACAAATTGATAACTGTAGCTTTTAATAAATGTACAATTTTTAGGCAACATAATAGTATTCCTGCCATCGTATCATCATTTGATTAAACTTAATTATTTACTATTGAAACAAAAGCTATTGGGTAATATTCCCGAAAACTTTATGGTCTTCTTATTACACAATTCCATTGAAAAACCTGACTTAGATGTCATAATCCAAAAATGGCCAAACGTAATTAAATTAATATTAAGCACAGGCATAGCTGAAAGCTTAATGTGCTTTGATGATATTAAATACGTCATCGATACTGGTCGTGAATATCGTTGTATCTACGACTATAGAAATATGTGTAAGAATTATGCTTACGAGTGGTCAACGAAAGAAAGTATGGAAAATCGTACGAAGCTTTTGAAAAAAGAAATTGGTAAGTATTATATAGTGTGTAAAAAAGCAAGCTTTGTTAATTAAATTAATAAATTGCAGGTGGTGTATGCTTTCGTTTAATATCAAAAAATAGGTTCGAAAGATTACCAGAGTTGCCAACACCGGAAATATTAAACATGAATTTAGACCGCGTATGCCTTTCAGTTAAATTGTTGTCACCAAACAGTATGGTAGCTGAATATCTGCAGGAAACCATTGTCAATCCACCTTTTATTCAAATATATCGAACCGTAGAAAGGTTGAAAAAAATAAATGTATTTACAGACCTAGAGGATATAACTTGGCTTGGATGTCGTCTTATTGATGTTCCAGTCGAATGTTATTTAGGCAAAATACTTGTATTTGCTATACTCCTGCAGTGTTTGGATCCTGTACTTACAATAGTAGGATTTTTGTCAACTTTAGATCCCTTAGAATTACATCATTATATAAGTCATCTAAATGAACCATTTAAGGACTTGTTACGTCACAAAATAAAAGAAGAAAAACAACGTTTATCGGAAGATATACCATCCGATCATTTAATGTATTTACGTTTATATCAAGAATGGCAGAATAACTTCAGAAATGAAGACAATTCTGTGGAATTAAATGAGTACCACTTTATTTTGAACGGGTTAATGGAGCAAGTATGCAATATGCGAACACAATTGGTTGGTTCACTGAGATCATCGCAACTGATTCATAGTAAAGGGGATCTCAGTATGCATTACATTAATCTGAAGTCAAACTGCTGGCCGGTTATTAAAGCAGCTCTTATAGGTGGTTTATATCCTAATATATGCGTATGGGATACTATCGCAAATCGAATTAAATCACCATATAAAAACGAAATAGTACTGCATCCGAATTCAGTCTTACGACTGCAAGACTTGCATTCAATGAAATCGTTTAACTTTGTTTCCCCATGGATACTGTTTGGAAATGACAAAAATTGCTTTAGATATAATAGTGTTGAATGCAATACAGTTATTACACCGATTGCTGTTGCTCTTTTTGCAGGTGAGTGCTAAAATTATTTTATTTTATTTTATTTTATTTTATATACATAATAGAAAGTTACTGAAGGATACATACATATATTATATACTGATTACATTGAATGAAATAAACTTCAGTTCAGTTATTCTCGTTATATATATTTATTTATTTTTTGAATTCATCAGAAATACATGTGGCTTTTTAAGACCAATAAAAAAAATACAAGTACATAATTTATTACCCTGATAGAGTTAATAAAACAATTTGCTTAACAACTAGTAAACGAGATCAGTTCAATCAGGCAACCCTCCTACAATTCCAACAACACTGAAGAAATGAACAAATAAAAACCCAAATAATCAGTGAATAGTTAAGTATCTGTTATTATATACATGAACACTGATATATCATGAGAAAAACTCCATAAGTCTACTCTTACAGTCGTAATAATTATTTAAGTGCGGTCAGGCCTGTTTTTGTTTTTTGGCCTTCGAGCGTTTTGCGTCTCACTCACACATGTTAATGGATTTGCCACGGCTAAGTGTATAATTTACGGTTGTTGTGGCTTTTCGTTATTAATCACGTGGCTGTTACTGGTGGAGACCATCATGCTCAAGAATTTTTTATATAATTTAACTTCCTATGTGAAGGCATAGGTCGTTTAAATATATATTGTGTGGGATACCCTGGCAATTTGCATACTTGCTTCTGCCATCTGCCAAATGGCAATTGATAACTACAAACAAAAAAAATCCTACTTTTAAAGAAGACAATGGAAAAGCAAAAGAACGTAATTCTCTAAGCAGGAATTTCCATATTCGAGGCGCACGTATAACAAAAGAGTGCCTTCAAATAAATAAATAAGAGATTTAGAATTAAAGATTTTGTACCATAATTAAATGTAGTAAGTAGTGACGGTCATATTCCGAGATAGTACATATATAGTGGCTTCAGCTCAAACGCTAAATAATGAACCGAAACCTTTGTCGTCCTATATGTATAATGACTTAATTTTATATCAAAGGACTACATATGTAGCTGTTACCGAAATGCATAGAGCTGATTTAATGTTTAAAACTTAAGATTTGAAATCGGCACAAAAATTTCTAGAAAGGTAATATATACACAATCTACCCGTTCAAATTGTAATCCACAATACTTTAAACTCTACCCAAGGAAGAATTTTCAAATCATAGAAAATCAGAAAATGAGCTTTCAAAATCTTAGGAAGACCAAAAAGTTATTGGCATACGAAAAATTAATCGTAAATAAAGCGACACATTTGTTGCTACTTGTGCAGCTGTATTGATATTTGACCTCATACATAGACCAAATATCTAAAAAATGCCGCGAGTTTATTAATGGACAATGGGGAAAGCGCAGGAGTTGCTGAGTTCTACGTAAATCATACCCCGGCCACAGAGCTCTTGCAATGGGGCAGCTGTAGATAGACCTCCATCTATCCTGAGCCTTCCCCTAGAAAAGCTCCTCTATCTGTCCCCTTGCGAATTCCTCCACAGGCCCCACAACGTCGTGGAGAGCAGTCTCAGTGGATTTACCCCTCAAGTACGTGTGCTGCGCTGGAGATAGCGCCCCATCGATGACGAAGACCGGGATGTGACAGTCGATCACCCTCTCCAACAACTTGAACACAAAGGATGTAAAACTGATAGGTCTAAAAGCTTTCGAAAGTTCATGGCTCCGTCTACCTTCCTTGGTTATCAAAACCACCCTTGTTTTCCTCCAATCACATCAGAACGCCCTCCTTCGTCGGTATTGTGTACCACCGGCGAAGTAAAATAATAATAAAAATGGCTACTAAAGAAGCTTCAGCACTGCTACGAGTATAAACAAAGAACGTGCGAAAGCAGAGCTGCAAAAATAATTAATTAAGCTTCACCTCCTGTCGTTTCTCCTACTATCCCTTTCCTATAGTTCCAGCACAATGCTTCGCATGTGTAGGAGTCATCTCCTGAGTGCTGGTCCTAGATAAAAAAAAATGGCAGGTACATGATTGAAGCACAATATATAGCCTGGAATGTAGAGGTCACAGATCCCTGCATCCTTTGCAACATAATTAGCAGAATTTTATCGAGCCCGGCTGCTTTGAAAGGAGAAAAACTGTTTATCGCATACGCTATCCTGTCTAACGATAGGATGGACATCAGATGAACCCCCGCGCCCATTCCCAGCTTCGCCCAGATCACGATGATTGGTAGAGCCATCGGGTAAATGCGCATCCATGAAGACCTTCAGGGACTCCAGGTACGACTCAGTTCACCCCCGCCCCACCCTTGTCGTGTTGGAGTAGTCCTTGGACATAATCCTACCCAACCTTGTGGAGTCCCACACTGTCTCAATGGATTCACAGAAAGCCCTCCATGAGCCCCGATTAGCCCGCCTGATGGCGCTCTTCTCCCAGAGCTACTTTATAGCTGGTCACAAAAAAAATTCGTTGAAGATACTCCAGACCTTCCTCCGAAGGTTGGTAAGATCCTCATGTCACCATTCGATATAAGTCTTCCTGCTGCGCGAAACCGGACACGCCATCCGATAGATGTCCTCTAAGGAGCGGACTCGCTCTTCCGGTGCCGTAACGGATGGTATGTGACCAGAGCGATCCCTCAACCTACTACTAAACAGAGCACAGTCCGTTCTCCTTGGATGTTTCTTGGACCAGCACTCAGGAAATGACCCCTACACATGCGCTGCATTGTGGTGGAACTGGACGAAAGGGATAGTAGGAGAAACGACAAGAGTTTTACTTTACTTTGTTATAAGTCTGCTATTGCACGTTCTTTGTTTTATAGCAGTGTTGTAGCGCCTTTGATGTCAAGGAGACGTATTAAATTTTAGTAGTAATGTTTAGTAATTATTTTACTTGGCGGTGCTACACAATACCGGCAAAGGAGGCCGTTCTGATGTACATGTGGATTGGATACACCTGAAGCCGTTACTGTTCAGTGACCAGTGACTAAGCCTTCGCCAATGAAACCTTGCGACAACAATTGACACAAAGCCTCATAAATGCAGATCAGAAAAAATGCGAGATGTTTTTATGAGTCTAAAACTGGGGTTCAACCCAAGAAAATTTTTCGTTTTGCAGTCAACGTGCAGACAATTTGACCATCGCCACCCTCTTGTTCTTCTTTGGCCCCCGTTTTTAAATTTATTTTTGTTTCAACTGTAACGAGTACACTTCGTCATTTACACATACACAGCTAAACGCACATAAAAATCAAAATACTGAAAGAATGTTTTTTTTGGGAAAATTTTTATCAAAAATAGCAATGTTTTGTCGTCTAAAAAAACAGTTTCAGCTGCGCTGTTTTCGGTAACACTCAGCGTTACCGTTGGTGATATGAAAGAACAATATATAATAATATGATAATACCTGTAATAAGCATGTAAGATGTATGACCTGATATCTTTTAGTTTTTGTTAATTTTTAAAATAAAAAGTTGAAAAAGAACAACTCGGTGTATTATTTTTGTATATTATCTTTATTCACAAAATACCATTTTTGTGACACGTTCTGAAAATTCTAAAGCTGGCAGCAATAAAAAAACCACTGTTAGTATAAAAAAAGAGCCTGCGCAATGCGCCGCTCAATATCCGCAATGTACAAGAGCAAGGCGCTAAACAGAAAATAAAATGCGTATCGCGCAAACGTCAGCGGTAAAAAAAAAACGCTTTTGCGCTGCGCAAACCAATTGCTCCTTTTTTCTGCTCTGATCTTTGCGTATATGCGCATTTGAAAGACGCTTGTAAAGTGAGCGCAATGCGCAAGAAGCCAAAAGAACGAGCAAATCCGAACTCTGACCTCTAGTAAATCGATACATTTTATTGTTGTTATAATAAAGCTACAAGATCGAAAAGGTCTTTACTACGAACCGTGAGTTCCGCTAATATTTATTTATTTACTTGATTTTAAAAATATATAAATATAGGGATCGATTATGGTTTACAATAGTGTTATTTTAATGTTGTATTTTTACAAATGCGATTATGGTTTACAACTGTTGTCGGTAGTGTTGTATCTTAAGTTGTTCGCGTTCGACAACAGTGATTATGGTTTACAAGATGTGTATTTAGTTTTTGTTATTTAGTACTGTCAAAAACGTACAACAGCTCATTAGCTATTGTTTTGTGAGCGTTAGAAGTTGAAAAAAAAATGGAGAAAAATTTGTAAGTGTACATATAAAATTTTAAAAAACAGATTAAAAAAATAATTAATTATAAATATTTCTTAGTAAAATTACAAATAAAAAACAAAATAGTTGACCTCATGAACATTAATCGAGATATTGGCCGAGCCAAGCTGACATTTTGATGTAACAAAATGCATCTGAAGGAGAAAAAGGGTGAATTTTCCGAACAATTGAATTAGTTAGGACCGCCAATGAAAACTACAAAAGAATGGCAAAGAGTTAATATGACATATATTACATAATTTATTTATATTACCTAAAATTATTTCTATATACATATGTATATACTCACTATAAAGCAAATTTAAGCTGAAAATTCCGCACGATTAGCAATATTAAAAGTCCAGGCGAAAAATCAAGAGATTTTAAAAATCTTAAAACGCCTAGCAAGTAATTCTTATAAAAATGATCAAATCAATAAAAAAAATCTAAGAAATAAAAAAAAAGAAGGCAGATTTTGGAATAAAATTGATAAAAGCCAAATTAGAAGTAACTAATAAAAGAAATGTGATGTCTATATACTATGCATAGGTATTTATATTATACACTTTTTGTCTAGTCTTAAGATTAGTTATATTTTTAGTTTATTTCTTCTCATTTTACATTAATAGATTTTGAAGTTTTTTGTTATGTATGTATATTATGTTTTAATGTTATGTTTGCGATGAAGTAAAGCAATAAATATTTTTAAAAAAAATATAGATTAACGTTAATATCCATGATTCTTTTTGTTTTATTCATTTCTGGCGAAGGATACGTTTATTCAATTTTATTTTTTTTTCTTTACACTTGTTGGCGCGCATGTATGCTTTTTGATGGAAATATGTACAACTATTACATTGCAACTCTGTGACATTTACAACACCTAACTGTTGTAAACCATAATCGAAAAAAGGATTAGTGTTGTGTTGTAGCCAAAACAACACAACATTTATATGTTGTAAACCATAATCGGGCTCTTAATATTAATAATTAGTAATGATAGTAACACTGGCTGCGAAGGCCATCGGATAAGTTTGTTATAAATGTTGTTATAGGTTTTAATTTTCAGTCTTGAGATAAGTTAAAATTAAATAATAAATTTTTTTTTTATCTTGGACCAGCACTCAGGAGATGACTCCTACACATGGGAAGCATTGTGCTGGAACTATAAGAAAGGGATAGTAGGAGAAACGAAACGAGGTGAAGCTTAATTAATTTTTTTTGCAGCTCTGCTTTCGCACGTTCTTTGTTTATACTCGTAGCAGTGCTGAAGCTTCGGTTTAGTAGCCATTTTTATTATTATTTTACTTCCCCGGTGCTACACAATACCGTCGAAGGAGAGCGTTCTGATGCGATTGTGAATTGCTATCAGCTGAAGCCGGTATTGTTCAGTGACCAGTGACTATGCCTTCGCCACTGAAAACTTTCGACAACAACTGACACAAAAAGACACACTAATGCACATCAGGAAAATGCGAGATGTTTATTTTTATTTTAAAATTTTAGTCTGAAACTGGGGTTGAACCCAGGTCTTTTTGGATTCGTAGTCAACGTGCAGACTACCATCCATCGTGCCATCGCCACCCTCAACTTTAACTATTATTAAAAAAGATTTTTTAAATAAATTTCAAAATGTAAGTACATATATTTGTACATATTTATCACTTTATTTAATAAAAAATGGCTTTTACTTTTTTTTTTATCCACATTTTACAGCCGTTGCCAACGATGCAAATGTTTTTGTTATGCACGTGGAACAGACGTATTTTGTGGTAAATTTTATGGTTTTTTGCTCTCTAATTTTACCGAACTTTACCAGAAAAGTAAACGAACACACCTATAATCAACTGAAACGTAAATAAAAATAAACAAAATGGCGAAAATATATTATTATTATTATTATTCTTTATTAGACCTATAATAAATTATATATCTAATACAAAGTCAAGGAGCACTAGCTGCCGTGGCTATCGGCTCTTAAGCAAAGTAACTAATTAAGATAGGAAATTAAATAGATATATATGTGTATCTTAAGATATATGGTACAGAAAATTAAAGTAGAAGTATAAGGTTCTCAATGTTAAATTAAATAATGAATCCAGTTCGTGTAATAAAATCGTTGATTTTCAAAATATTTTCAACTGTAGGATTCTTCAAGAGCTCCCTAGGGTTTGTAGAACCGAAAACAGTTTTCCTAATGTCAAAAAAATGACTGCAATGTAGAAGAATATGATCCACAGATAGATTTGACCCGCATTTGGAACAGATTGAAGTTGACTCTCGATTAATAAGGTGATTGTGTGTTGCATAAGTATGACCCAAGCGTAAACGCGAAAAAATTTTTATTTGTTGTTTGTTAACCTTTGTTGGATAAGCAGGGGGACAGCAGTTCCAATTTAATTCCTTATAATGCGGATGATGATAGTTAGTCCATACAGATAATTTCCTTTGGTGAAGATGATTTTTGATAAAAGCTTTTATATCAGTCTTTTCGGTGTGATGTTCCATTATAATAGGGGCGTGGTTAGCGAATTTAGCGGCTTCGTCTGCTTTAGTATTCCCAATAATATTGGTGTGTCCTGGTATCCATAAAATTTTTAGTAGATAGGAGTTAATTATGAGGAGATCCCGAATATGATTGATTATATTCCATTTACGGGACAGGGGATTGGATATTGCTTTGGTAACTGACAAACTATCGGTGCAAATTATGGTTTTTTCTTTTTTACTGGTAGCAATAAAAATTGCGTTTATAATGGCAGTTGCTTCCGCTGTAAAAATTGATGTACTTTCCGGGAGAATTTTCAAACGAAGTATTGATCCGTTTCTATCCACAATTGCGTAAGAAGAAATTCCATTTGGTAATTTCGAACCATCAGTAAAATAAAAATTCCAACCTTCTCTTGATAGAGTATTCTCTTTTTCCAGGTAGAGTTGAACAAAAACATCATTTGAATATCTGTTTTTGTTAAATTTCGATAGGGAAATGTCACATAATTCAATGTTAAAAAACCAAGGAGGATAGTAGAGTTTAGGAGGTTTGCTTGAAATGTTAATGTTTAAAATGGAAGCAAGTCGAAGAGATTCTCTGATAGCAGATGTTATACGATAGTGTCTTTTAGCGGAAACTTGATTTTTTACGTCTACATCAATTATGGAATTATTTGGAATAACAATTTTCGACGTTAGTTGGGACTTAGCTTCATATATACGATCTTCTAAGGACGGTAAACCTGCTTCTGCTAAGAGATTTACTATTGGTGTGGTTCGGAATGCATTAATGCTGGATCTGATTGCTTGGTGATATATTCCTTTTATGAGGTTAATATTTGATTTTGAGGCATTTCCAGTGATGAAAAGAGCATAATCAATTTTGTTCAGTATTAAAGTTCTGGTGAGATATGTTAAAGTGTTAATATGAACACAACTTTTATTGCTAGCTAAAAAGCCAATTAAATTAGCTCTCTGTATTAAGGATCTTTTAAGGGATAAGTAATGATTTTTCCATAAATAATTTTTTGTAAAAACCACTCCTAAAATTTTTAATTGATCCACATGTTCAACACTAGTGCTATCAACATATAAGTTATGAAGATTTGAGTCACAACATTTCTTTCTACAAATATGCAGCATTTTTGTTTTGTTGGTAGAAATTTTCGCTCCAGATCCTAAGGACCAGTTAATAATTTCATCCAGAACATTTTGCAATAAGGTTCTACATTCATCATTACTATTTCTTTTGCAGAAAATATATAAATCATCTGCATAAATGCAATGATCTATATATTTGTATTTGTTGACCATTGAGCTGATCTCATTAAAAGCTATAGAAAACAAAACAACAGAAAGCGGTGAACCCTGTGGTATACCGTTGTGTAAATTATATGATGTAGAGTAAGTACCATTTATTCTGACACGAATTTTGCGATTCGTTAAGTAGGATTTAACATAATTAAAAATTTTCTGTCCTATTTTCCATTTGTTCAAAACATCAAGAATAACATGTAAGCCGACCCTGTCAAAAGCTTTTTCAAAATCAATGGACAGGACTGAAATATGGTTGTGTGCTGACAGCGCCTTCGATACGAAAAAGTCTATGTGAAGAAGAGCATCCGAACATCCTCTCCCAGATTTAAATGCAACTTGATTTTTAGCGATGAGGCAATCCTTTTCGGTAAACCATGACAAACGATTGGCAATAATTTTCTCTAGTACCTTGCTTAAGCACGAAAGTAAAGAGATAGGACGGTATGATTTAATGTCAAGTGAATTTGATTTGGTTTTAGGTATAGGGATAACAGTTGCTGTTTTCCACTCAAATGGTATTGTATTGCTATCCAGTATATTGTTATAAAGAGCAAGTAGTCTTCCTTTTGAGTTAGGACTAATGTGTTTGATCATATCGTATGATATTCTATCATAACCAGGTGTAGAACCCTTTAACTGTTTTAAACAATATATAAGTTCGCTTGGGAAGATGGTTCTTTCTAATTGTGAGGTACTGGAGTTGAGTGTTACGTTGGGCTTTAAAACTAATGCCCCTATTTTCAAATGGTTAAATTGTTGTGAGAAATTATCGTCGGCAGAGTATTTTGCCCACTCATTTGCAAAAGTTTCCGTTATGTCACATGGGTCAGTTACGATCTGGTTGTTAGACTTGATAGCTATTATCTGCTTATTAATGTTGTTGTTCGAAAGTCTGTTAAATTTGTTCCAAATATCTCCGATTGGTGAATCCCGATTGATGGTACTGGTAAAATTCTCATAGCTTATCCTCTTTTGTTTTTTCATTTCTTTCCGAAATATAGCATTGCTTCTCCTATAACTTATTAGGTGGGTTGTTGTAGGTGATCTCTTAAATACTTTCCAGGAATATATTTTTTCGTTACGTAATGAAGAAAGAAATTGATTCCACCATGGAACATTTGACTTTTTCTTTAAGGACGACTGTGGTATAGACTCATTGGCGGCGGATCTTATTGCCTTTGTAATCAATGACGCCTCCTTATTTATATTTTTTGACTGGGGCCTATTATGTAGTTCGTTATCGACCATATTAGAATATTTTTTCCAATCAGCTAGCTTAATCAGAAATTTGCGATTAAAATTATATCTGGCAGTGTTGTTCTTTAAAGCAATATTAATGATAATAGGAAAATGGTCACTATTGTAGAGATCATTTAATATATCCCATGATGTTGCACGTAACAAAGTTTGAGAGCAGAAGGAAACGTCGATATTAGTAAGTGTACCGTGTGTGGAGAAATGAGTAGGACTTCCATCATTTAAAATGTATAAATTAGATGATAATATTGCATTTTCCAAGGTATAGCCTCTTTTGTTATTCTTTTCAGATCCCCATGCAACATTCCATGCATTAAAATCGCCAATAATCAGTTTTGGAGTTAAAATGGAGTCGAATAAAGTTGCAAGTTCCTGTTTAGAAAAGTGTTGATCTGGTGGTATATACAACGAAATTATAGAAAATTTTTTATTAAGTTGGATCTCTATGGTCAGCGACTGTAATGAAGAGTTATTCTGGATTATTCTATGAGGAATATTATGTTTTATCTTATACCAACGCCCTGTTTCGATGTAGTATTAAGAGGAGAATTGTAAAAATAGGCGCAATAGCCTTTAGGTGGAATTGGAGTATAATTATGTGAGCAATGTGTTTCTTGAATAGATATGACAGATGGATTGTACTCTTTAATTAAAAGCTGTAATTCATTAATATTGTTGATGAAACCTTTAATGTTCCATTGCAATACACGAAAGTCAGCCATTTTGAAATCGTAACTGAAAAGTAAAGTTTAATTTACCTAGGTTAGATTATGAAGAGCACAAGCCATGCTTATTGCTTGGAAATTAGTCATCAGAGTTGTCCATCCTTTCGGATGCCGGTAAAAAGTATTGATCTTTATCGATCAGATTTTGAGTTATCTTTTCTAGTGGAGAAGATAATAGATCAGTGACATTATCATTTTCGATATCTGAATTGAGTCTTGTAAAATATTTTTTGATTGGTTCAATTTGCTTTGTGGTTTGTGATGATAGTTTAACAGGGTTAGAAATTGAATTATTTTGTGTTTTTGTTATTTTAGTTTTTTTTCTTGTTGATGTTGAAGTTGATGGATTTGTATCTCTTTCATTAGATGAGGATCTATATGAATTGCGGCGAGGAAGTTTTTCGGTTGTTGTGTTTATCTTCGGTGATGATGCAATACGTTTTTTCTGTGATTTGTTGGTTTCATCGTGTGAATTATTTGGCTGTTTAACAATTGCAGAGTATGTTGGCTGTTCGTTTGTTTGTGTGTTAGCTCTTAAATTAATTTCATATTTCCTCTTAGCTGCACCAAAAGAACATTTATCTAATGTTTTAATTTTAATAATTTCTTTCTGTTGAATATAACGAGGGCAGTTTCTATCTGAAGATGCGTGTTCGTCTTGGCAATTTGCGCAGTGTAAGCGAGAGCATTTATCTGGAACATGAGGTGGTAGGTTACATTTCTCACAAGATGCTTGATTGGAACATTTGTTCTTCGTATGTCCCAAAAGTTGGCAATTGCGACATCGCATTGGATTAGGAAAGAAGGGTTTAACCTTAACTTTATACCATGCAACATCAAGGACTTTTGGTAAATTAAATAAATTGAATGTGAGAACCATATTGCCATTGCATTGGTTAGCGCCATTTTGATCAGTGGTTGTGTATTTATAGACTGAGACTACACCCTGAGGTTTGAGTTCATTCACAATTTCTTCTTCAGGTACATCTATTAAGCATGGAGCATAGACAACTCCTTTTACAAAATTTAGGCTTTCATGAAGTTTGACTTCTATTTCACAGACATTTAATAATGATTTAGATTTCAAGAATTTGTTAGCGATGACTTGGTTACGAACTAATATTAAAAGATTTCCATCTCTGAGTTGACTGATAGAGTCAATTAATGTTGAAATTGCATTTAATCCTCTTTGAATAAAGAATGGGCTTAGTTTTTTCAATTCATTATTTTTTGATGTTATAATAAGATATTTTGGATCACTTAGTGGAAAATTGGTTTTAGGTGTTGGAAGCTGAGGTTGGTCTAGGTAGTCACCAAATATGGCAAACCTATTGGATGAAATATTTGGTGGCCCAGGGGCCATTTCTATTTTTTTTTTTCAATTATAATAAACAAATGTCTTTTACTTGTCCTCTAGAAAAAAGACAACAACGCACGAAATTAAGATAAAGAGAACACCAAATCTGTAACTGTTAACCGTTACTTTTATAAAATAAAATATTATATTCTTTACAATAAGCGCAGTCAAAAAAACACGTCCTTAGTAGGCAAGTGATAATCGATGACTGGCGAAAATATAGAAATAATTACGGTTAGGAAAATAAATCGAAAACTTGTTTTTGAATATTTTTTAAGACAGAACTTAATAAACAACAGTATTCTTAACCATTTTAAATCTTTTCTAACGTGTCTTTTATGTGAGTGCTCTCGGAACTCACAATTCCACCTTACTATTTTTAAACGAATTTAAAAGGAAAAATTTTGGCATTTTACGTTTTCTGTAGAAGGAAAAACGTTTTCACTTTCGTACGAATTTGGTTTCTGTGATACACTTGATAGTAAGAATTTACTGTGAAAGGAATCCGTGTAAATGATGTTATTATTTTTGGTGGCACTGTATTTAATTTTTTGATATACATTTTTCTTTTTGCGCCCTAATAATTTTTTCTCTCTTTGCATGAAATGGACAAATTCAAATTTACGTTTTTCAAGGGCCAACAAAACTTACATCTTCAAGCATTATCAGACAGCAAAAAGCAACACAAAATAATAACTGCTTATTCCGCATAGATGATTGGATTCATTTTGTTGCAGACTATAAAGAGGTTCAATTAATTTTGAAAACGCGTCAAAGATTTTATAATATTTATGAAAATTATTTGCAATATTGCGGATGTTTAGATAGTCACAACAAAAGAACGTATCACACTCTTGCCCTTACTCAAAATGCAAAACTTTTTGATTACCTAGAAAAGATCTTAACACAAGAGGATATTGCAAATAGTTTTGCACAACCACAAAAAATTGGATTGAGACCGAAAGCATTGCCAAACCAATTTATTTTGAATCACACAACATATGCTATATTAACAAAATCCTGTTATAAAATTACTAATCATCGGAAAAACAATCAAATGCATAAACAATTTTTTATGATATACAGTGCAGATTTTAACGCTATTAATGCGAACTACAGTACATATTGCAATGATGAATGGTACCAACTACTAACAGTAATGGTGCCGCCCGCCTCTGCAGAAAATAAATTGACTTTCGTTATTTCTTATTCATTAAACCCGGATTTTTTGCATAAACTTTATATTGCTGAATGGGATAAAGGGTTCTTGAAACTACACAACTGCTTGAAATTTGATATAAATCTGAACGCTTTTCTGTAAGTATTATAGAATATTTCAATTAGAGTTGTTTTTATACTTCTGTTTTCTTTTTAGAAATCAAATAGGTAGTAGCAGTCCCTTATTCTTGGCAGTATCCAACAGAAGACCTGCAATTGAATTAGATAACAAAACAGGAGAGATTTTGCTAAATCTGTTTGCCGCCTATAACAGTTCTATACATGCATAAGTATTTTGCGTTAAAAAGTTATTGAAGTGAAAATAGGATGTATAAGCTAAACTAATCAAGTTAATAAACGTAAGAATAAATTATTTTTTTACAGTGTATATTTAATGTACTCATACGTTCAGAGTATTAAAATGAAGAAACTAATTGCGGCATAATATACACCTTTATTTCGTATGCAAGAAATGTATTTTTAGTGACATTTTTACACCTAAAATTATAAATTTCAAAAAATAAGCAAACATGAATAAAAAAATTATTTTTTAATTTAAATTTATCAATTTCTTTGTAATTTGAACTTCTGAACTTTCCTAAAAAGTTAGGAACAATTTGTAGTAATGAATTCCAGGCAGCTTTCTCATCTGGTGATAAAAGCTCTTCAAAGCAGTTTTCGAATTTGAGGACCGTCGAAAACGTCTTCAAAAATTTTTGCAAATGGAAGATTTGTAAATATTGGTTTTAAATAAGCAAAGGCTCTACTCTCTTTGGTTAGTGCTTTAACAAAACTAATCAAAGCTTTGTATGTAGCGATGGTAAGATTACATTGTCTTTTGTAATCAAAGCAGGATACTTTACATTATGTAGGCCTAGCGTGCTTTCGGATCTTGGTTGTCAATCTTTTTTGATGTATTTATTTTTCCGATCTTGGGTATCCCTGAAGCACAAAAAACGGCAATATTTTCCATAGCCGAATTGGAGCCCTTATAACCACAATTTTTAGGGGTGGCGATGGTCGAAGTATTGTTGTAAGGTATCAGTGGCGAAGGCATAGTCACTGCTGAACAGTAACGGCTTCAGCTGTATCCAATCCACAGGCACATTAGCACTGTATGCCTAAAATTTTTGTGTTCTCTTCTCTTGCTCAAAGACTCTCTTGCTACTTCCCCCAAAGCATCTATAAACGCAAACAATGTTTGTTTTTATTCAATGTTCTACGTGCAATATCTTTATATATTTATAGTCTTTGATCACGCCGTTTTTGGCTCTACACACATTTTGGATGAAAATGTCAAAAGTAGGTACTTTCACTTAGTCGGCAATAAAACACGAATTTAGCCATGGATTTTCATGATTATTTTATTTCTATTACATTCAGCTTTAAGATTAAGTAGTAAAACTGGTAACTATTTGGAGTTTTCTATTTTTTAAAAATGTTTTGAATTCAAAAATTTATTAATTTTTCAAAAAAAAAATTTTTTTTCTCTTTTTCATCAATAACTCCAAAACTAAAGGCTAAATCAAAAAATTAAAAGTGGCGTAATTTAAATTTTTTGACGTATTGCATAACACAATTGAATAAGTCTCTCCAAAGTTACGACCAGATTTAGGCAGCGTCTTCAAAAAACCCCAATTATAGAAAAAAATATTTTTTTTACAAAAACCTTACCATTGAATTTTAAATAATGATGATTTTTGTAGTTAGGTGACCACGGAGTATTAAAAAAACAGTGGTTATTCAAGCCCATTTTTGTTGTTGACCTGTGTTATATATAGTTGACGCTCATTTGACCGAAAAAGTAAAGAAACACAGATATTAACGAAAACAAAAAATTTTGGTTAATTATTTATATTTAATTAATAAATACATATGAATATTAAATATTTTCTGCGTTACTCTATTTATATATAATGGTCAATGGTTTATATATTTAGTTATTTATATTTAGAATTATAATTTAAGTGGAGTCTTTGAATCATTTGTATCTTCAATAATTTTTAATGCTTGTTGTTCATTTGCAAAATCTGGAACGTCTACTGGTTCGTTATTGAATGTGGATTTTTTTCGAGCTGTCAGATAGTGCTCGGGCTTGTGGACTAGATTTTGTTTACCTGCAATATTTTGAGCTTCCTGTATTAAAAGATTGTAAAATTGTAAAACGTATGGTCATGGATTATGGTATTGTTAGTTACATACAGCACTGTTTAAGTAAAATGGTTCCTTTGGTTGATTTTGCATGATTTGATAGCCGTCCTCATTCATCAATTCACCAATGGAAGTATTTCTTGTCGTAGAGCTTGACGAAGAATCCTGTAAAAATTTTATTATATATTTATTACATATTTTTTATATAGAATTGCTTTTTTTACATTTTGTTCAAAATTTTCAATAAAAATAGTATCATATCTTTGTCGTATAGCATCTACTACATCCAATAAATTTTTAGCATCCATTGCTAGTACATGAGCAGCCGAAAGCATGCCTCTGAAATGGTATGTGGAATTGTTTTATACACAAATATGTAAAGGGTGTCTGGTAGCAGATTTATATTTTAAAACTTGAATAAAAAACGTAATAATTGACACAAAGTTTAATTAAGAGCATTGAACGATAGAATGGAAATGCGGATTTTATTTTTTAAAGAGTATGTCATCCAGCTCATTTTTTAAAATTGCATGAATAATCGCTCATGGAAGTCCCAATGAGTCTGCTCTTTTCCGTATTGAAAGACGCGGATTTTTACGTAAACTGCTTTCAACCAATTCAATATTTTTGGGAGTCCTTGAAGATCGACTGGGCTCTGGCCGTGGAGCATTCATAACCGAAGCAGTTGCGCGGAATCTCCGAACCAACGAACGAATTAAATTAATACTCGGTCCATCACTTATTCGCCGAATATCGACCTTTGAACAAAATTGTCGACGAGCAATTACGTAAGAATCTTTACTCGTACAAAATGTCTCCACAGCGAACGAGCGATGCTCACTCGACCACTGCGACATCATGACTAACAAATCCGCACAATAATCGATAATTCCAACGCCGCCACCCACCCTCCGAACCGTTTATTACTTTTTGAAATAATCGTATTTAAAAATATAAATTTGCCACCAGACACCCTGTATTTCTAAAATTATTTTATCATCTACTTACTTTTTATATTCCACATCTAAGGTAGTGTCAATATATTGCTGGGCTAATTTCATAGCTGCCACCAGCTCATGCATATCTTTAGGTAAAACTTTGTGTGCCATTTCGACTTCTCTACAATCAAAACAACATCTTTAAAATTTATTTTCATTTTTCTATTTTTTTTTTACTTACTTATAAGCCTCAGCAGGAATCAATGGCGATATATGATCAACCGACTGTAATAGTTTTCTAAGTTCGAACCCAATGTCTTTGACCAATTCCAAGTAGTTTGTACCTTTGTTTTCTCCCACCACTTGAGAAAGGGTAATAATGGCTTTTACCACACTTTTGGTGGCCATATACACGTTATCTCTATTGCGATTTAAATTCGGACGCAAGATATTTTTTTGAACGTCCGACGATTGTTTGGGAGACTCATTTGCTGTCGAAGCAGAACCCGAAGTAATGGTCAAGTTTTGTGTGCTGAAATTGGAATTCGAAGAAAGGGCGATTTGATTTTGTGTTGAACTAGACGAAGTAGTTTTAGCATCATTCCCAGAATTATTAAGTGAACTAAACGGATAATTCTGCGCTTCTAAGACCTGGTTTACTGATCTCTTATTTGATTTCTAGTAAATATAATTTAAATATAATGCGTTATTAATGAAATATTTTATATTATTATTATTATTGTTATATCCGATCTTTAACAAATAAATAATAATAAATCATGTATATAAAAAAAAGAGTACGTATGTATATGTAAATGTAAAACGTGCGCAGATCAAACTATAAAAAGAGATATAAAAGCAAGTAAAAAAAATATATGTACATATATCTGTATATATGTAAAATAAAATTTAACAAAAACATACAAATTATAAGACTATTTAATGAACAATTCGAAAATCAAAAAATGTTCAAACCTCCGTCATCAGTAACATTGATTTACTGTTATTAACTTCCGTAAAAAATGCATTTACACCGGAAATTTTTTTCCTGTTATTTTCATCTAGCGGCTGATCTATTGGAAGGTCGACATTAATACTTCGAATCATTATTCTTTCTGCAGGGTAAGGGTAAGCGATGCCATTGCCCGGAGTCATTTCCATATATGTTTGTCCCGTACCTGTACAAATTTTTAAATTTGCCGCCGGACAGACGTCATATATTTCTTCTTCAAACGCTTTATAATCGGGAGAATTTTTCATGTGATTTTTAAATGCTAGAAAAGACGAATAAGCTTCCAAACTACCCGAACGTGAGTAAGTTTTTGGAAAATCCCTTTTGTAAACTGACCTTTCTAGACTAGCACTACGAGGAACACATTTTCGCGGAAGATTCACTGGATTCATGAGCGATTTATTACGTTCCAACGAACCACCTATTGACCGACTACCCCCACATTTATTTAAATGTGGTATTGGCATATTACGTTCAAGGCTACCACAAACAGAAGTTGTTTGCCTGTTGATAGGGGTAGTTCGACCGAAATCATAAATCACTTGCGTCCTGTTCTCGTTACCTATACAATTTGATCTATTTATTGACAACGATGGCAAAGAACCTTCAACATTTGTAGTACAGCTAAATGAAAATTTATGGGGCGCAAAACGTGGGTCTGTACCTAGCTGGTAGACTTGATCACTATGTCGAATATATTGTGGGAATGGGCAAACGTTTGTAAATTTATGGTTGGTATGTGTCTTTGTTTTATCGATCAGAACAGTTTGATGGGATTCAGATGGAGTTTCGTTTAAATTTAAATTAATTTTCTCATGCTGAAATTTATGTAAAATCGTTGCTTTTTCATCTCTTGTTATGGTGTTGTCTAATTTTAAAAATTCGGATACGGGAAGTTTTGTCGTTTTAAGGGCTAAATCATTGTCAATTATCTTAGTAGGGTCAACTTCGACCGCTAAACTGTTAAATACCGAAGCTGGTGTTGTATAAGCAGCAGGGTTAATTATACGATTCTCATTTTCCTTCATTAATCGGGCTAAAACTTCAGGATTCTGCGCTATTATATAAGTTTGGGGACTGAGCGTAATTTTCTCGCTATCGCGATTAGAGTTTTCTATAAAATATATAGTAAAAAAATTAATTATAAAAAATAAATTTAAATATGTCACCGCAGGTCATACCTCCACATCCTACGCTTTGAGGAGTTTTTGAAGGTTTCAATGGTGGCACTTCACCATCGTCACTGTTGCATATAATCATGGATAAAACACGAGCATTTTCCTTATTCATGTTATCAAATCCACTGGCTCGCTCCTCTATCAGTATTTCGCTAAATTATTTTTTTATGATTTCAAATTTCCAAATACTGCACTCTTAATTTTCAACTTACTATAGTGTTTCCTTAATTCTTTTAAAGTTTGGTCTCTTAGAAGGTTCATACGTCCAGCACTGTGAAAGTAATGAGTACAGCCTGGGTGGGCAATGGTTTGGAAACGGTAATCGCTCGCCATTCTCCAATTTTGTTATTATTTCGCTGTTTTTTATTCCTTGAAATGGTTTTACACCCAACATTAAAATTTCCCAAGCACATACCCCTAAATAAAATGTAGTGAATAAAACATTAACACTTCAAATATCAATTAATAACAGCCCACTCACCAAACATCCACACATCGCTGGCAATTGTAAAGCGACGAAAATTAATTGACTCTGGTGCCATCCACTTAATAGGTAACATACACATACTGGAATGATAGTACGATTGCTCAGATACCCAACGTGATAATCCAAAATCTGCTAACTTTAATTTATAAGTATTGTTTTAATCGGCGTAAATTTAAAAACATTTCTTTTTCGCTCTTTACCTTAATACAAGTTGGTGAGCTCACTAAAACATTTCGGGCTGCTATATCTCTATGAACAAACTTTTTTGATTCCAAATAACTTAGAGCTGTCGATAGTTGGTAACAGTAAAGCAGCAACGTTTCTCTTCTTAACCTGATATACAAACAACGTAAAATTAAAATTTACCAAATAAAGATTGAACGAAAAAATAATTTAAATGTATTTTTACTTCTCAGCATTCGATTTTAAATATGCTCGAAGTTCACCGTACTCTGCCAATTCCATAACAATCCACACAGGAGATTCACTACATATTCCAATTAATCTTATTATGTGGGGATGATCAAATTTTTGCATAACATCTGCCATAAAATTAAATTCTGGTATAATAACAATTTTTTCAACCCATTGTACAATAACACGAATAGCAATGTGTTGAATTCACTTTTCAAAGTCAACGAAAAATGGCCCCAAAGTCGAAAGTAATTTTTAAAATAAAAATGATTTCAAATAAAAAAAATTTCTGAACTATTTTGCATCTGTTTTTTACAATGGTTTTTTTTATTACCAACCAGAAAACAATATTTCATCAAATTTAATAGTTATATAGCTTAGTTCAACAAATTATTTCGATGTCTATATTACTTCTGGTTAAATTTTAGCTTTAGTTTTTTTTTTTTTTTTGGTATGGGGTCATTTTTGATAACAGAAAATAACACAAAGCTCATTTTCCCAGCGCAATGTCTGAGTACAAAAAAAAACATACATGCTTCTTCGAGGAATCTCTCCATTTTTTCTGGATCATCGTTGGTTTTGCATGTTTTTACAGCCACTTGTATTACTGCTGAATTATTTAAATCAGTTTGATCAGTTTTTGCACCGCATTTAACTTTAGTGTTGTAGGATCCTATATAAACATCACCGAATTGTCCCACACCAATAGTGTTCTTAAGAGTTATTTCTAATCTATTCAGCTCGTAATTCCGTACTGAAAATTTGCATTTAATTATTTTTTCCGTAAATAGTATGGAAACTTCTGCAAGTAAAATTTATTTTGTAGCCAATGTACCTGCTGGAGTTGAGTAATCCCCTTCTTCATCGGCGAGACCAAGCTCAGCATAGTCTTCGTTCAATTTTGGTTTCGAGTTTTCGTCTATTTTATTGTTCACTTGTTCTCCGTTACTTATTTGTAATGTCGATATAGGAATTGTAAAATCATTAATTTTATCATTTTTTTGATGACTTATTGGATTCCATAGAGTGCAAACTTGATTTTTACTTATTAATAGGCAGTATCCTTCAATGAGATCAGCTATACTAGTTGCCGTCTGATAAACAAACGATAGAAAACAATACTTATCTTTCCAATACAACAAATCAATGCTTTAAATTCTTACGTTATAACCGTTACACGTTATTACCAAATCCTCGTCATTACTGGAGGTTTTAATTCGAACTTGAGTTTTCATTTCGCGGCACCGGCACGTTTTGGATTGAATTGAGACATCGTCCTGTGTTGGTACAACAGTTTTGATCAGGCTGGAGTCGTTATTGGAATGTAAATCATCTTTAGGCAAAAATAATGTGGTTATTCGATTAATGTCTTTAAATGTCGCCACTTGTATCATGTTTGCTTGCGGATGTGTTTGATATGAAATACCTGCAATGAGATGAATATTTTATTGCTTTTTGTAAATATGAACAATTTCTTACCTATCTTAGGCCCAATATATAGCAACCCCGATATGTTCCATGATGAACTCAAAGTAACAGAAAACTTTTCAAATTCAGTTTCGTAGAACTTGTCTAAAATGTCAAAATACCTTTTGTAATAGAAAAACATACGTATTAGATCAATAAAGCCATATTATGTATGTATGTCTGCACATATGTATGTGTAACAGGGTTGTGTGAGATATCTTATTCAGTGGAAATATTGAATTTTTTGTTTATGAAACAAAATTAGCCGTAGTCATTCGACCAATGTGTTCATTCGTTTCATTTCACTGAGCCAAGTCACAGGAGAACAATTATGCTAGCATAACATCGCACCTTGTTGGCAAATTCCATGTAAATTTATAAGGACAACAAATGTTTAATTTTTAAATTTTTTAATTGTAATTTAAATTTTTAATATACATACATAGTATGTTTGTATATGAATGTAAAACATTATTGTAAATAAGAATTTTTAAAGGTATTACGAATACGAATAATAAAGTATAATAACAATTTCTGTACATGCAAGGTAGACTACTTCACATTTTGGAAATTTTACATCAGACTGCAAAAACATATTGCAAATCACAAATGCCTGTATTAAAAATTTGTTTTACCCCGATTATCCTATTAATAATATAAATGAGAATGTTTGTATGTTGTTTGTTGTTGATGTTTGTTCCACTATACCGTCTAAACCGCTGGACAGATTTTTGTGTAATTTGGTAGTTGTATAGGTTATGATCCAACTTAGGTAATTTTCATGGGGTAAAATTGGATCAAACATACTGATAATGGTTCAAAAATTATATTATGAATATCTGCTATCTTGCGTCATTTTTACTAGAGATTGAGGAACTAACTATTTGGCTTGCCATTTAGTAAGGCAAACACCTAGCGCGGACAACTATATAATTGCCTGTGGAGGTAACAAAGCGCACCGGGTTAATATTATTTTCTTATTTAGATGATATCTTTAATAAAATTACGGCATATAATATTGCGGATCTTATTAAAATGGTGTTATTTACCTCCCAGGATGGTATTGGTCCTGTTCAATCCCTTTTTCAATATTTCGAAAACTACATTAGATAGGACTTATTGGATTTTACCTACCGATAGAGGAGATCGATTCTGACTCCAACAGTATAAGAAACGTATTTCGAAAAGAAATGTGGCTTGGTGCATTGTACCTCACACCTATAGATTTAATTCCTGGGATAAATAATGCAATGCAACGGTGAGCACACCCCAAACAAAGTAGTTAACTTGTTTGAGAGTCTACTGTATTACTGAATGAAATAAATTAAAACTCTATATACGATACATTGTTTAAATATTTAATGGCTTATATGGTCTCGTTTTGCATCGAAAACTTCTTCTTTAAGTCTTTTAGGCATAAAAGAAATTAGATTTTTTGATATTTGTGCAAAAATATTTCCCATTTTTCCCCTAAAATCATTTTCAGGTGGAAAATGGACGAAACTTTTCTGTTTCTATTTTGACGTTAAAATATTAATACATTAAGAAAACATAAGACAAAACATTTTATAATATTGTAGTATGGAAAAATGTATATAAATGATTTGTTAAGGTTTCTACAGTACGCACTTTGTTATATATTCCACATCCGACAGTTGGTACACTTTTTTATATGTTGTATGTATCACTTTTTTCAGATTCTTTGGCTTTGTTGAAGATATCACAGTTTTTGGCAGAAAATGATGAAACCCCACTTCCTTGTCAATATGATCGACATGCTGTTGCTTTTTATCTGGTATACTACACGTCACATTACGAAAATAGTGCAACATACTCAGACAGCAAAGTTGTATTGCACTATCAAAATCAATACTTGTTAAATTGGACTGGATAAAATCTTGTTTGACCTTAATTAATTAAAATTTTTTAAATTCTATTGTATCGTTATCTATAATAATGATAAAATAAATTACCTGATCGAAGTAAAAGTAACATGTGATTTTATCTTCATTGTAAAGTTCTCTGAGGCTATGTGGCAAGTAACGTATTCGGAGTTCTGGTCTCCATATACTCAGTTTATCGTTTATATTCAAGGTTGGCGGCGTATTTTGTGACCTTTGTTGAGGGCATTCTGTGTTTGGACAGGCTGAGTTCCATATATGTTCAAGTAATTTTTCGATTTTAGTTGTCTTATTCATCCACAAAGTCTCTTTTGTGACCATATTTTGTAAACGCAGAGCATAGTATTGGGGATTAGGTTTTTGGCTGGTGGGTACCATTGCCACCGTCTTTTCAATGATGTCTTGAACAGTATCATTGTGTTCGTCAACACTTACCGAATGATGCAAGTTGTTTGGCCAATAAACGTTTAAATTAAATAATTTAGAAGATACATTTCCTTTAATCAAACAAACTTAGTTTTATATATTATATTACATTGTAAAT
This sequence comes from Dexiosoma caninum, assembly GCA_963924685.1. Classification (NCBI taxonomy): domain Eukaryota; kingdom Metazoa; phylum Arthropoda; class Insecta; order Diptera; family Tachinidae; genus Dexiosoma; species Dexiosoma caninum. Next base: position 50,031,214 of record OZ004728.1, on the reverse strand, counting down.
ATTAGGATGCATACCTTGATTAAAAGCATGATTTTTAGTTATAGACTGAGACATGCTTTTCGTTTCACTTATACTACATATAAAGTCCCTATGTCTCTATATTTTTGAGCCTTACGTTAATTGTTCATATCACGAGAGTTTTACCTAAATAATTAAAAATATAATTCATACGTACAAGAGTATATTTAATTTTATACAAAACTATGACCGCAGCTGACCCTAATCCATTAATACAACGGAGTTATATACATATATTAAGAGTACAATTTTTGTAAGGGTTTCGTATAGGACAATATTATGTTACTTGACAATCGATTTGAAACTCATTATTCTGACGCGTAAAATTGTATGATTTGTAAGAATTATCTTAGAAAGGTCGCTATTGCACTCATCGTATCGTACGTACGTACACTCTCTTGTGTAAAAGTTTATAAAACGGCTAATAATCGTGATGGTGAATAAGTGGCTGAGACGGAACACTTTTGTGTCACTTTTACGTTATTTATAGCAGGAATACATGTTCTTGCTCGAACGCTTAACATAACGCATTTACATCCAGCAGTTAAGGTATCGTAGGGAACCTACTTGATTAGATGAGTGAAGTTTTTGGGTATGTACCTACATGAACTTACAGTTAACTTACAAAATAATAAATCGAATTCAATAACTTACACTTTCAGTACTTCGTGATATTAACAATTCCAAAAACTCGCACTACTTTTTAAATATATTTTTCTTTTTGTTGCAAAAGCGGAGCTTTAAATAAAGATTGCAAAACAAACATTCGTAAAAACAATCAATGTACACCATACATACATTTGTTTTTATACACTTTTACAATCAACTAAATGGACATTTTTATTAATATATGTATGTACATAAATACATACATATATATAAGGCAAATGTAAAAATATAACAAGGATTGATTAGTCTAATGGTGGGAGTGTAAGAAATATCTTTATATATAGAGAGGTGTATACTTTTGTAATTTCATCTAGCAATTTTTTCTTATTAACTATATATTGAAATAGTATTCGTAACAAAATGTTTTAAAAAAATATTTTAAGAGCTCTGTTTTTAATAAAAAAAATCTTGCTTTTTATTCTTTTAAAACTTATCAACTGTTAAATTGACCATGTTTATTTTGGTCTATTGAGAAAATACGATGAAGTTTATTGCTACTAAAATTTTGATATACAAGTTGTTTATAATTCACACACAATTTTTTTAGAATTTTAAAACTTTTAATTGTTAATGGTTTGCAGGTTTAATGTTTTTTAAACTAAATTTTGCAATAAATTAGTATAAAATCAACTACCTCCGCAAACTTATATCAATTCATAAACTTTCCTTTAGACGCACCTCGAAAATTTACAGTGGTGAAATCATACTAAATGTCATTGGGTGAACCAAAGTGGTGGTTAGTTATATTTTTTCGTTTTTCGAGTAATCGTTATTTGTTATCATTACAGTGAAGCAAAAAAAAATTGTCTTAAATATTCTTTACATTACATAGTGTATACACGTGCAAGTGTAAGTTCGGAAAACTCAACACAATCAAACTTGTTTACTTACTACTTATAATTTTGTACTTGCAGTCAACTTTCAACTCAACTGGCAAGAAAATTTATAAGACAGTGATTTTTTTAACTACCAGCAGATTCAGGAACAGTGTTGCCCTATCAAAAGTTTAGCACAAATTAACTGGATTGCAGTATTATTGCACTTTCAACTTATTTTATATTATATTATTTTATATCCAACTAATTTGATATTTTGCTCTTCATATATACATAAATAAACCCGTTAATAATGTTTTAAAATATAAATATAATTAAAAAAAATACGTAAAGGGTGTTTGGTAGCAGATTTATATTTTCAAACGTAAATAAAAAACGTAATAATTGATACAAAGTTTTATTAAGAGCATTGAACGATAGAATGGAAATGCGGATTTTATTTTTTAAAGAGTATGTCATCCAGATCCTTTTTTAAAATTTCATGAATAATCGCTCTTGGAAGTCCCACTGAGGCTGCTCTTTTCCGTATTGAAAGTCGCGAATTTTCACGTAAACTGCTTTCAACCAGTTCAATGTTTTCAGGAGTCCTTGAAGATCGACTGAGCCCTGGCCGTGGGGCATTCAAAGCCGAAGCAGTTGCGCGGAATCTCTGTATCCACGAACGAATTAAATTTACACTCACTTATTCGCCCAATACCGAACTTTACAAATAGTAGACGAGCAAGTACTTAAGAATCATTACTCTTAAAAAATGTCTCCACATCGAACGTGCGATGCTCACTCGACCACTGCGACATCGTGACTAACAAATCCGCATAATCGATAGTTCCAACGGCGCCACCCTCCCTCCGCACCGTTTATTATTTTTTGAAATAATCGTATTTAAAAATATAAATTTCCCACCAGACACCCTGTATAAACTTCGGTGCTATCTGGTTCCTTTAAAATTCAACTTTTTTATGTTGCTTGTAACTCTACTTTGAAAAGTAATAAATAATTTTTTTAGTTGTTCCTCTCTCCCTGACCGAAAATTACCTCTCGTGCAACTTGTAAGACAGTGATGCGTTTTTGCGAAATTTTATTTGATAATACGTACACAGAACTTACATGGGAGTAACTGTACGTTTAAAACTTACGTTAATAACTTTTTTTTTGAAAACTCCTTCATATATGCCAAGATGTTTACATCTTCTTATATAAAATGGATGTAGAAAAAGCTCAACATCTTTACAAGATGTTTTTAACTCATTTTGTTACATTCAACTTCATTCAATACTTTTGGTACCATCACTAGAAACATTCAATTTCATTACAAATAACACATACATATGTATATACAATAGCAAAAAATCTAATCTCCTTTTGCTGGGAAGTCCAACCTTTGATATAAAATGACCCTATCAATTGATACAAAGCACAATTCTCAAACCTTTGAGTTTAACACTTGAATTCAAATTGATAATGATTTGAATATAAACATTTGAAAATCAGTGCTTTAGCATTTTCATTTCAATTTGATGTCAACTTCTATTGTTATATTATAAATACACATGACAGTATTAGCCTATGCATGACAGCACTATATAAAGCAAAAAATAATTTAAAAAAAATTTATTTATTACATATTTACTGTTTGTTTGTGAGTACAACAACAGGTATGACAATGGTATCATAATAATTTGGACCCAAATGGGCGGGGTCCTCTCTGTACCTTTACATCCAGCTGCCGACCTAGCTTAAAAAAATGCTACACTAATTTTTGGTGTTAATAAAATCTATTAACTCACCAATGTCAATTTCTTATGGATAACATTTGATTTTTAACAGTTTCTATATTCCTGTCAATTTACTTCTGAATTTATAATAATAAAATAATGCTAAAATAATAAAATTATTAAAATAAGCGGATGTCCCCACTCTTAAACTTCGAAATGCCCTCCAATTTTAGAGCACCGTAAAGTGTCGCCCTCTCGATCATGATCGCGTGGGTGATTAAGGGTTTCTCCACCGTGTTGAATGTTCAGAAGATCATTCTGGCATTTAGACCCCAAGTCCTACCAAAAAGTCTCGTGCAGTCAACGAATGCTCTTGTTTCCCTCGTGGCAACCTTCTTAAGATGTGTTCCAGATGAACGTCCTATCCAGCGTTACGCCCAAATAGGTCGCCTCGCCAAGAACCTAGATGCCCATATAGGACAGAGCGTCTGAGATGGACGCCACTATTCCTATTGAAGGGCACTAGTGTTGTTATGGATAGGTTGATGGACAGCCCCTTATTCGCACACACTCTTTTTTTTTTTATCTTGGTGTCAAGGAGACGAGTAAATTTTGAAGCTTAGTTTTAAGTAGCCACTTTTAGTAATTATTTTACTTCGCCAGTGCTACACAATACCGACGAAGGAGGGCGTTCTGATGTGGTTGTGGATTGGATACATCTGAAGCCGTTATGGTTCAGTAACCAGTGGATATTCCTTCGCTACTGAAACTTTGCGACAACAACTGGCAACAAATGTACATCAGAACAAATGCGAGATATTTTTATGAGTCTGAAACTGCGTTTGAACTCAGAAAAGTTTTTCGTTTTGTAGTCAACGTGCAGACTACTTCGACCATCGCTACCCTCTTTTATAAGATTCAGGGCTTGTAGTATGTTGTCCGAAATGTTGTCCTCATACCAGCCCTTCACGTACGCCACAACATCATCATCATAGCCCTGAGTGGGAATACCCAAGTCGTTCAGCTTGTGGAGAAGTTCGTCGATGACGATAGTCTGTAGAAGAGTGCGTGCAGCCTCTTGTAGCCTTAATAGACCGAGTCGTATCTTCCATATGATGATCGTACCAGGTACTTCCTTTAGGGTATCCTATATTTCCCCATTGGAAGTATTGTCAAAAGTTCCCGAAATGTCAATGAACGAATGTATGAATTGTTCGGGTTTCTGGGTGGCTATGGTTATGTTATAAGGTAGCCGACTAAGACGGGTCGACTCAAATAGCGCCGTAGATGCCGTTTTCTTACCTTAGCCCCGTAGAAACCAGAGGACGTCACAATCAGCCTGTACCGCTCTCGTAACTCCGGCAGATACAACCGTGAGCACAGTCCCAAGTTGTCAAAGAAGGGCGCCCTAGGAATCTCAGCGTCGACCCAGCCAGACCGGAACACCTTGTACACTACACCGAAGCATTTCAGACCAATCAGCCTCTCCTCTTTCTTTCTTAAAACAATGCCAATATATCTTCAACTTAGAATGACGATCAGGCCTAACTGCATATCAGTGTCTCAACAGACATACATACTTAAAAAATGAATATGAAAATTGCATCTAATGTAGGCAAGAATCACAATATTAATGAATAAATGATGAATGCGGTCAGTATTCATAATGACTGTTTCGTTACTTTTTTACTTAAATTAACTCTATGAACTAATTCTAATCTGCTCATTGTCTTACCTTTTAGCACGCAGTAATACGCATCAAAGCTATTTATTTAATATTATTTTATTTCATAAATAATTTAATTCACATAATTAGTTCGAAATTTTACGATAAATACTAAAGCAATTACGTAATTAGATGATTATAGATTGCAATTGGGAAATACATTAGCTTGGTTTCTAAAGAGACATACAAAGTAAATGCCAAATGAATTTCAAATCTTATTTTATTTAGAAAAATATAATTGAAAGCTATAAAATAATTAAAAATAGTCAAATACGAATAATTTATTCAAAAATTATTAAAGATTTACTTTAAATAATTTAGTAAAATATAATAAATTTTATAAAATAAATTTTATGTTGTTTACATATACATACTACTTAATAAATAAGCACATAATACACACGACTTATATATGTATGTATGTATGTTGTTAGGTAGATATATTATATATACATTAGGGCGGTAACTTCTTAAATTTTTTGCAAATATCAAAATCGACATAGCATATTCGAATAGATCATTGGAAATTATTTTTAAAAACTGGTATTACTTTTTCGCGGTTATCAAAAAAGTTCACCCAAGAAACACGGTAGAGTTTGGAAATCTGTTTGTTTTTTATTGTTTAATTTATTTTGTTCTTGAATAAAACTACTGAAACAAAACAATCAACCGTTCCACAGATTCTGTTCGGAATGATTTTGATTCCGTATCCACCATTCCGTTCGAAAATGTTTTTGATATCAAAAAGTTTTTTATGTAAATACTTTGGCCATGTTATCAAGTAGACAAGCTTAAAGTGGCCACATAATCAATTAGAGAAACAAAAAACAGCAGTTTACAAACAAAAAATTTCAAGAAAAAAATACAAATGAAAAACTTAAAATTACATTTTGAAATTTTTAAATCGCTTTTGAGCTTTTATACTTTATTTTGCTTTGTGTCCTGTCGTATGGTGATATTGATAAAATGTGTACAAAAAGATATGACCAAGCAGCATAAACCAGTTCCGATAGTTTTGTTTTCTGACAAAAGTTTTTTAAGAGTTTTAAAAATTTGTAAAATAATATATTAAAAATTATTTAAAATAAAATGTCGTGTGAAATATAAACAAAAACTAACGTCTTTTCAATAAAAAGTATTCGATTTATATATTATTTATCTGTTTGTTATAAGGTTTAGATGCTCTATATGCACATTTCAGTTGGTGCTATTATCAAAATCTTTAGTAGGCCTTTAACCAAATTCTTGAAAAAAGCTAAGAAATTTCACTTGTTTATACAAAACTAACGTTGAATAAATGAAAGAATACACAGGAAAAAGTAATTAAAATTTTGGAAGCAACATTTATGAACGTGATTTACAATAAGCAATAAGTCTTAACAAGAGTTTTTGGTTTTTTAACAATACATGAGGGCGGCGATGGTCGAAGTAGTCTGCACGTTGACTACAAAACGAAAATTTTTTCCTGGGTTCAACCCCAGTTTCAGACTCATAGAAACATCTCGCATTTTGTCTGATGTGCATTTGTGTGTGACTTTGTGTCAGTTGTTGTCGCAGGGTTTTAGTGGCGACTATGCCACTGGTCACTGAACAGTAACGTCTTCAGCTGTATCCAATCAACAAGCACATCAGAATGCCCCCTTCCTAAGTACTGTGTAGTATCGGCGAAGTAAAATAATTAATAAAAATGGCTACTACAAACAAAGTTTGAAAATTTAATACGTCTCCTTGACATCAGAGATGCTACAACACTGCTACAAAAACAAATAACGTGCAAAAAGCAGTGTTGTAAGATAGTGAAGCTTTACCTCCTATCATTCTCCTACTACACCTTTCCTCTGGTTCCAGCACAATGCACCGCATGTGTAGGGGTCCTGCTCCAAGTGAATGCTATCGCAATATTCCCTTACAAACGTACTTACTGCGATGCAGTAGTTTTTGCTGGGTAGTTACATAGTAGTTTTAAAAAGTTATTTGTACTTTAAGATGCAGAAACTATCAATTCGTTCAGGAATTTAAAAGTGATTTCATTCCGAAATTTTTTTTTGGCTTGCGTTTTCTGAAACACCAAAATACGGATTGAATATCGTTTCCAAACAAAATTTAACTCTGTGACACGTCTGTATGTGCAGAATACATAAAAGTAGGAAACATTGACGATATGTAATTCTTGTACGAGCACTTAAATACTACCAAAGAATTAAAAAATTTCCTTATATAAAATGTAAAGCCATACTGCCATTAAGCACTTCTCGATGGAACTCAAGTGAAATTCTTGCCACTTTAGCATTTATTCGTATCCCGAAATTCAAAGATTAGCTTACGACAATATGTGAGTACATATCGCTCATTTACTTCAACAACGTCATAATTCAAAAAGACTAGTTTTGTAAAAAACGTACTTAAAGTTTACAATTTGCATACCTCTTAATGATTAAATGAAAAAATATTCTTCTGTCACGAGGTGAGTTCTGAAGCTTTTTGTATAAATTTTTTACACAAGATAAAGGCCGATATTAAGAATTATTCTGCATTATTAACTCAAAAAGTGTATTTTTTGAATTATGACGTTATTGAAGTAAATGAGCGATATGTGGAACATGGTATGATATACAGTTTTCCAATAATTTTTTTGATAAATAAAATTTCGCAGCCTTATAACAATCCGTGACACGGTTTACTAACGGGCATGCATGTAAAAAAAAATAATGGGTTACAGAAGCTTCAGTAAGTCCAATGCAAAAGTGAAACAACATAGAACGTGGTATTAAAGAAGTACAGAATATTTATCCATTACGCAGTTGATTAAAAAAAATCAAGTACATACATATATGTATGAATATACATATACATATATCGGTTGCATTCAAAATTGCCTTTTGTTTATGGCGCAGTACAATTAATAATAAACTAAAAGCGAAAAATTTTTTCAAGGTTTAAATCAGGTGTTTTTACTGAACTTGAGGTTTGTTTTCGATACGGTGAAATATTTCGTAATTCTTAAATAGTTTATTTATATAAACATGTGAAATTTTTTTAGTTTTTTGAAATTATTGTGTTGGATGTCTATGAATGATATACATATGTATAAGCTCAAACTCGAAATATGAATTAGTAATTGAAAGAAAAATATTCTTATGCTTCTATCTGATTTAATTATTTATTCCACAGTTGAACTGTAATATAACAAAGCAAAAATCTGTTGTTTTTACGGAACTTGGGGCTGATTATTTCGTAGTAAGAATAGCAGAAACAAAAAAGAGATCTTTAATTTTTACTGAAGTCTTACTATTTTTTTTGTAAGTTAAAATAAAAAAAATTAAGGAAAAAACAATTGTATTTACGGGTTTAATGCCCAGTTTTTGACTTGATATTTAAATACATATTTAGTTATTTTTTATTTAAATTTAAGCTGTATTTAAATACAGCTTCAGTTTTTTTGTGCTAATTAAATGTGCGTATTTAGATACGATAAAAGTATGATAGCACTACTAAATTATAGGTAGTTTTTCAACACAACACTGTTAATAAATGGCTTCATGTGGTACAGAACATTATAAAAGTAATGAAAAAAACTTTGTAAGTGAAAAAAATTAACAAAACGCTTTTCTTTGTTTATATAATTTTTCTATTGTAATAATTATATTTTTATTTTTTGAAATATGTATATTTATTAAGCTTGAGGTCTTTTTTTATTTTATTTTGTTTTATTATTCGATATTTCGTTAACAGCTTATTAACATCATCATATTTCAAAAAATATGATAAAAAAGGTCAATTAATAATATAATTAAAATTATATTTTTATGTGCGTATATATGAAATTAAGAAAAAATAACTTTTTGCCTGGCCAAATGATATTTGTGCAAAACAACAACAAATAGTGGAAATCTTATGGTAACTTAAATAGAACTTAAATACGCGACATTGGCAATTTAAGTACTAATTATTTATCATGAAAAGTAGCACTGAAAAACTGAATTTCGTATTTAAATAGCACTAAAGTATAAATACGATCTAATTACGAAGCCAAAAACCGGGCATAAGTCATTTAATTTTTTTGCATTAAATATTAAATAAACTTTTCGTTAAATTTAAATGGAAAATACATAAGTAGACCGGTTTTTTACTGAATTTTCATTTATTTTAAATTACAAATTTTAAAAATAAGGTTTTTACTAATTTCCTTAAAAATGTAAATAAGTTAGTTATAGAATAGTTTCCTCTAATTATTTTAAATGAACTTCATTTGTTGAAATACTTTTAAGTAAAATCTCAATATTATCAGTATAAAATTTTTTTATTATATTTTAAAGTGCTGTGATGATAGATAAAGAAATAATAATAATAATAATAATAATAATAATAATAATAATAATAATAATAATAATAATAATAATAATAATAATAATAATAATAAAAGTTACAATTTTAATTAATTTTATGTACAGAAAATTTTGAGGGTAGGACTTAAATAAACTATGTCAATAACAAATCTTTACAGTTTTACTATTGTCATTTCCTGCAGTATGGGTGTGCATACTAGTGATGTTTATATGATTTTAAATATTCGCGAATACGAATAACTGTTCCAATATTCGGCGAATACGAATAACTGTTCCAATATTCGGCGAATACGAATATTCAAAGTGAAATTTAGCGCCACTCGATATTTCAAATATGATTGGAAAAGTTTCCTTTTTGCCACTACTCTTAACCACTGAAAACCAAATATGAATTATTTTGTTTTACTAAATTTGAAACAAAAGCAACATAAAGTGAATTACCGATCAATATGGTATTTAAATACGTTTTTTGTATTTGAAAAACATAAAAGGGTCTTGAATTTTTACAAAACGTATGTGTATAACATTGTTGCACAATTTACATGATTGTTTTCTTGTCCCCGTGCTACATGATATGGCTTGCTTTCTTTCCAACAGAGTTCGAAAACAGTTGGTTAGAAAAAGAACGCCCGATATGTCGGTTTTCTGTAGAAATGCACACTTCGCTAGGATTTTTTAAGTGAAAGTCATACATATGTAGTTCATTCGTTTCCTTTAATAATAATGAGTAATAAAGTAATAATTATTAGTTTTTAATCAGTTTTTAACACGTTACAACGAAAATTATTAAAAGTATTAAAAAAAAAAAACTAACTTCAAATGATATTTATTGCTCCTAATTCAAATTAATTAAAATATATCAATATAAATATATCTAATACTTGATCTGTAGATGGTGTTAATAATAAAAGACTGAGAAAAGTCTTCAAAACGCATGTTTCTAAGGTTCAACAATCCTCCACTGTGATTTGACTATTAATACAACATTAAATGAACAAATAAGACTTTTCCACTTTAATTCAAGTTATGAGATACATTTCTTTTTTATTTACTACGAAAAATTAATATTTTTGTGTCATTTTATGTATTTTTTACATTTTATGTATTTTATTTTTTTTAACGTATTAGAAAAATATTCGTTTGAATTTATCGAATACGAATATCTTGAAATAGGCGAATACTCGTAACATTACTACTGCGTACCTCTCCAACTTACATACATACATACGTGTATAGTGTTCTAAGTGTTGTTCATTATTTGATTTATTAATTAATGTTAACCTAAATTGTGCTTACATATGTATATTATTAATATAACAGTTTATTTTAATTATTACATTTATGTTGTACCCAGGACTACAATTATAAACAACCATTGAGGTAATATTGTTAAGCTCTACGTTCCAAAAATTTTAGAAATAATTGTATCTAATAAATGATGATACCTCTTTAAATTAAATGTACATACACACATACGTTATTTTTTAATTTCATTTACATATGAAATGCATACAAATCCTAATACAATAGCGTGACTAAAATATTATCAAGTACCACGATTATCACATACATATAATTTTAAGCTTTTATTACTCGTAGATCAATTTGAACACAGTAATTTGATTTACATTAGAATGTAAAATGAATAAGAAATACGACGTAAATTTCAAGGGGATAAAGAAATGTTTACTGTATAAACATTTTAAAAAGTTTCAATTTACTTTAAAGACATTGAGAGACAGAAAGATTTAAATTCTCTTTTTAACTGTCCTAAAGCGTTCACATTTCGGACATTAGCAAGACAGAAATGCCTGGTACGGAGGTTGGTGTACTAAATACTCTGCTTCTCACTCTCCTTACCAACAAACTTTGTTTCTCTGTCTTGCAAGTCCCTAATGTAAAAGGAGACAAAGCCTACTTAATTTTATCCAAAGTATATTTATCAAGTAAAATCAACTCACCAGGTGACTTTTTTTTGCTCCTTTGTGTTTTACACGCCGTATATGTCAAAATTTGTTTACATTTATGCGCGCCAATATAATTTTTACTCATTTGTTTAATTTGAGAGAGCGCGCCATTAAAAGTTTTACTCATTTCTTTATTTTGAGAGAGGGCTGCAAAAGCAATTAAATGAAATTAATTTTTTTTTGCTACTGTAGCCTGCGTGTGTTTACTTTTGCGAGAGCAGTAAAAAACAAGTTTGACATATTTGGGCAGTTTTACATGAACAACATGCCTGTTGTTTTTGGTATTGTTGTTTTGTTCTAGAGATATGGATCAGCGTTTAAAAACTTCTGATATGTGGAGTTGCTTTGTCTACTACTTTTGCTTCTGCTACTTAAAATACAAGGAGTCGAAGTCAAAGAAAAATAAAAAAACGAAAAGTTCAAACAGTTGTAGTTGAAGTACAACCAAAAAAACGATATTGAAGTCATGACGTCTCCGCCATACCGGCTGCAGGGCAAATACAGAGGTGAAAAATATGAATCGGCCACCAGTTAAACGTCTGCGAATAGCTCATAGTAATGATGTATAATGTCACTCCACATATAACGACCGGAAAAGCCCCGACAGAACTAATTGGGATTCTATATGTCGGTGAAAATATATTGAATGCAGAGGAGAGAGATATGGATATTACTAATACAAACAAGGGAGAAAGAAAGCTGATAAAAGTCGTAGGGCAAGCAAAACTTATATAAAAGTGGAAGGCAAATAAACTTACACAAGCGTTTGGTGCAGAAGTATTGGAAGTGGTTGAACGAACGGTTTATTTACATTCAAAACAAAAACAAAATTAAAAATGTTATTTTTGTTTTCAAAACAAAATTTAAAATGTTATTTTTGTTTTCAATGTAATTAAGCGAACGAACGGTATCGAGTGAATCGTGGACCAGGCAGTTAATCTTTTCAATGTTTTCTGCTATAAAATGTAGCTTTTGCATTAACAAAAGTAAATATAAAGTTTTAACCAAACAGTTGCCTGTTTGTTTTAAAATTGTTAAAACGTTATTTAATTTTACTTTTATCCAGACATATTACGTTACCGATTCTTCCCGTTTTTGCCTTATTCTTTTAATAGGATATCTACATTAAGAGCTGTAGCAATGTACCTAGTTAAAATTTTACAGCTCCTGTCGTTTGGATTGTCGTTCAATCACTCAATAATTTTACCTTTTAGTATGAATACATACATACATATGTACATAGATTTTGGAGAATCTTTAAATCAATTCGTATTTAATTATAATTTAAATAATTTCCTTATGAAAGTTTTCCTAAAAATAAAACGTTTTTTGTTTGAGTAAAAAAGATAACAACACTTGAATTCAAAAAATTAAAATATAGCAAAACAAAAACGAAGAAAGGAGAAATTGCTTCGTCAGGCTTCGGTAAGCAACTTTTTCACTCCGATTTGTTCTCTACAGCGTTCACTATCAAACAAAAAGTTGCATGCAAAAGTGCCGACGTTGATTACAATGTGTAAATATGGTCAATGTCAAAATCTGTATGCAAATAGAAGACCAGTATTAAAATTTTTTATTCTGTAGAGTTCGACATGATATAAATTCGTCTATACCTAAAGTCTATGTTGAGGAAAAAGTAACAAAAAAAGTCAACAAAGCGTCAAAGTATACGCGCTACTAAACAAAAAATCCCCATCTTTTTGAGGAAATCGCTCTGAAAAATCGTCACGTTTGGCACCCCTGGATAGCTAGCACTGCCAGCTAATAGGCTAACTTATCGAAACAAAAAACATACATAATCGTAATTTATTTCGACACGTTAAATTATGTCATAATTTTATTGAAAGTTAAATATTTTCTCGTTGGCGTTGTAATTTTAAATCGAAATAAAAACGGTGATTTTGTTTCGCCGTTGTCGTTAAGGGTATTTTAAAGTTGTATGTGTATTATCTATTATGAAACGAAGGTAGTTACGGCACTCTAACATGTGTTCGCTATCGTGGTTATTAGGAGCACCGAAGTTTAAAAAAGGTCATATATTTCCATGGCTTTTGCAATTGAGTTTCACTGAAATTAAATTTTTGCATATTGCATTCAAGTATTATTGAGTCTGGATGTGATCACAAATCTTAAGAAAAATAGAACATTTTATATAGACAATAAATATTATTTTAAAATAATAACATTGCTTACATTGGAATGACAAATATATTAACGTGTTGTCGCAACATCTTCCGGTGAATATTTATGTTCATTATTTCGTCGCCACTTGAACTTGTGAAATAAAATTCAATACTTCAGTACAAAAATAACGAAGTAAAATATTGAAGCACTAAGTCACTTTCATAATTTTTATTGCTCTTTTCTATAACATCTCGTCTTCGTTTCAATATATTTCAAGAATACCAATTTAAGAACAAAACGACAATGAAAACGAGAACGACATTGAAACTACAATTATAATGACAACGCCAAAGGGAATAGGCCCGATAGTCTTAGTCTTCAAGTTAACAACTGGCCCTTTTTTTCTTAGACGAGTGCTCAGGAGATGTCCCCTACGTTACAATACATGCACCAGAAAATGGCAATAATATTTTTTTTTGTAGATTTTACAATCATGCAACTAAACTCAATGTTGTATTAAATCATAATGACGATCGCACGTAGTTTGGTCTATTGTGACCAGTGCGGCCAGATGCTGAAATATTAAACTAAATTTAAAAAATAATTTGAAGCTAGAAAACAGAGAAAAATTTTTTACAACGTCTTTGATCACTTTATGATATTATTTTCAGTAGCATGTGCGTATATACGAGTATAAATTCCACTTATAATATATTTTTAAATGTATATTAACAAAAATAATATGGGAATCGGTTAGACTTGTAGGCCATCCGTGAAACTTCCCGGTAAATTTAACTCATTCAAAGCAATTTTACAAATTTGCAGTATTCGAAAATGTTTTTAAGTCCAGAAGAATTAATGCGTACGAAAATTGATTTGACAAGAAACCACGGAATAATTAAAACCAAAAAATTGTCGACATCAATATTTTTCAATGACTTTACTGATTTTTGCCAGATTTGCGGCATCCAATACATTTCTTAAGTCGATAAAAATCGGTGAATATATATACCCCATTTGTCTTTTATAGTTATTAGAAAAATAAACGATTTTTTCGAAATTGTTCGTCAACGATATCTCTCAAATGGATCACCCAATTTTAATAAAATTTACAGCAATTGACGCCTCTATTTAGTGTTAATAGCTCGAACTTGATCGACTTTAAATTTTAGTTTAAATTTTTTTTACAAGAATGCAATTTTTCCAACATTTTATTTTCGAAATTTGCCTACCGAATCGGTTCCTTGTCTCACGAAATCTAACTGAAGTCAATATCTTTCGAACGCGGTAAATTTGTTTCTGATCTGTTGACCCGTTATTAAGTTATGAAATGTTTACGTACACACACACTGTTACGTACTGACATGATCGCGAAAATAGTCAGTTCTGAATATCGATAAAGACTCATAGGGCCTCAAAACGTCGAAATATGATGAAAAATTGATTTGGAAAAATTGGAGAAAATCAGTAACTTCCTATAACGGGAAGCTAAAAATATTTTGGATGAATGGAATTAATTGCTCAAACACAATTCTTTATTCACTACTGAGGCAAAATACGCCTTATATACCTTTTAAAAAATAGGACTGCAAGGGAAGGAAGAAGGCAATTTGTGCTTCTCCGAAATTATCCAACTTCTTTTATTGTACAAATTCTTTTCATTGAAACTTGATCTGAATTTCACAGGTAAAGGGTTGGTAAATAAAAAAAACTTAAAATATAAACAAACATTAATGATTTCTACCGATCATATTAATGAACTATAGCACAAAGTTTTGCGTCTTGATCGCACTAATTAATTGATTTACCACAAATAACTATATCCTTTACGGTTCTTTGTGAATTTTCGTTATTAACTAGTTGCTACTTCCTATGTGACTGTATAGTTCGGTTTTAGTCAGTCACAATTACAAATTCAGTGTTAATAACATATTGGGCATATGTTGTAGCTGTCCGCTTTTAAATAAACCCTCTTTTTGATATTAAGATATTTTAAATTTTTACTCGGGTCATAGACATTCCAAAACGCAAGGAGAAATAATGGCTTAAATATCTATAGGTTGCAGCTTTTGTTGTAAATTTTTCCAATACCTCTTCTTTTATTACATTTGTTTTGGAAATCCACTTGCTGATTCAAATATGCTCCCACACAAAATAATGGAAAAACCGATGAAAGTTTAAAAAAATTTAAAAAAAAAACAAAGTTTCAGATATTTGTGCTAACATATTCGCACTTCTTACCATCGAAAAATTGTAATTGAAGTTCTAAAAATCGTATTAAAATTTTGGAAAAATCAGAACAGATTAGCCATGTAGTAGGCGTCTGCGCAATAACATGAATTATTCCAATTTTGTTTTTTATACATCCTGTGAGTAGGCTCAAATAAATAAAAACTAGTATACTGTCAAAAATTAATAAAAAAAATAGAACATAAAATTAAGAAAAACACCCGATATATACCTTTTCTGTCTACTGTCGTTTATCTCTATATCTATCTTATCATCATATACTCGTACATAAATATTATGACCACCCATTAATCATAATCAATCAAAATTAAAAGGAGAGACCCTGAGAATTCTACATTTCATTATACATTATAATCTGTAGGTTTGTATCTTGATAATATTTTTCTGACTTTATAGGTATGTACGTATAAACCAAGACATGTCTAACATGAACTTCACTTGTATGTACATATATAAAATAAGATATGACACAAATTTAAAAATACATTATTTTTAACTCTCCAATACTCAACAAAAACAATATTTTGAAAAGTTTAATAACTAGACTTTCTATGAACAACAATCAGAAAAGTAAGAAAGAAACACGAGTTCGACGCGTGTCACCTTTGGCTCTACGAGCCATCCCGTAATGTCACATGCTGCCTTCAGTACTATTACTAGTACCCTTTGAGTCCATGGCTCCTCCCCCACAATCATCAGCACCCATAGAACCAGCTGTGATGCCTCCGGCAACACTATTAAAGTCCAAGTTATACTAAATATTTGAAATGGAACAATGTATAAGTATGTAAGCTTTTTTATAAACATTATTTACACAAATCAATTATGCACTTATTTAGTTAATTTTATTATATATTAAATTAAATAAAAGTAATTGCATAATTTATCCAAACACGCAAAAATTAATAAAAAAAAAACAACCAATGAAATATATAATTAAAATGTGGAATTGGAAAAATGTTTTCTTAAACAATCAGTTGCCAGTTTTTCAAACGACTACAAAAATATTTTAAAAGTTTAACAACTTTAGCACTTTTGTTATCATAAAATTAATAAAGCAAAAAATAAAAATTTTAATTTCGACAAGCAATGTAAAACGATTGAATTTAAATCGTTCGAAGTTAACGTTTAAAATATGAAAAACTATTAAAAACAGCAATAGGTCCGATAAATAAAACTCGTTCATTGAAATCGAGTAAATTCAGATAAATTTAGTACAAATTTAATACACTGGCAAAAATTTCATATCGAGAAAGCTGGCCTATCAGAACGATCGCTTTACATTTAAGTTGATGATTTTATTCTGGGCAACCAAAGATTTTATTAACAAAATTATTGAATGTTGAATGTTAAGACTCCAAACAAAAATTCGAATACTTAAAAGTTTTCAGCTCCGAAGACTAAAGCAACTGATGTGCATATTTTTTGAAAGACGGCGAGCGCTCTGATTAACTGAGGCAGAAATTGGAAATAAATATTAGAATTTACTCAATAGAACTTCAAATGCATGAAAAATGATTTTTGAAGTCTAATGGTAAAGTTGGAATTTAACATGAGTAGGTGCCAAATTACGGCATTCGATTCGAATCGAAATTTCAAACATCATTCGATTAGTATGTAAGGGAATTTTGTTCGATATCGAATGCCGTAATTTGAACCCATTTTAAGTTAATGAACAAGAAGAGTGCCACATTATTGTAGCTTTAGAAATTTCTTCTTAAAGTTTTCGATTTTTGAGGTAAGCTTCATCAAAAATCGTAAAAATTTTTAAACCAAAAAATTGACAAAAAGACAAAAAACAAAATTATACCAGACGACGTATTCGAATTAATATCATAATTACCTTGGTAGCACATTCTAGGCACTTCGTCACAACACTATTGATAACGCACATTAAGTTTTTGGTTTCCCTGATAACATGATCTACTTTAACATAAGTAGCTGATGGACCTACAGTGTGATCCTTAACAGTAAATTGAAGCGATTGGACAAAAGTCGGTACGCGATCTAAGATGTTAAGTAAATCCTTTTTGTGTGGACTTGCAGGAACCTAAACGAATTACAAAGTTTTAAATAATTTTAAAAAATATGCTTAAATTTGAATACATACTTGATAAGAAAATTGCCTTAAAATTTTATACAAGCGATTTGCTTCCTCAGCAAAATATTCGGCTTGAGTAAATAGATCTTGAGTAGTTTTTAAAGAGCCATTTCCTTTAGTAAATTGATACATTAAAAAAGCCATGGCTGATAAATTTTTTGCTCTTTTTATAATATCATTATCGCATAATTCTTCATTCCAGCGAGGCTGCAAATCTTTCTTAACATTTTCGGTTTCCAAGTCTAACTCTGTTGCATTTTCGGGTATATCGTTTTGAAAATTTACAGTTTTAATGGGTTTTACATCAGTGGAAGAAGTCTGAAATACAGTAAATTTTTAGTTTTAATATTATGATTAAGTTATAATAGAAAACATACCGTTCCCGTAGTTAAATATTTTACATCGTGGTTGTTTACAGTTGACGTTGACTCCAATATCTTTTCCGACACCAATGACACTTCCGACGCCAACCAGGTCCACATCTCGACAAAGGCGTCAAAATTTTCACTAGCCACATTGCTTAAAGGGAATTTAGTTAAAATTTTTGCAGCTAATATGACCTGCGGTCCATAGATTCTAAGATTAATAGAAACGTGACCGGCCTGCTCTTTTAAAGCATCTTGTATAGTTACATGTCGTAATAGTTTACACACTTCTAATATGTGATCACAATGTTCATGAAATTCATTTACTTGTTGTGTGAAATGCGGCGAGTTTTGCTGTGAATTAACCACATTTAGGTGATTTACTAATTCCGTAGACATTTTAAGTGCTTTAAACATTTCACGTGATTGTTCAATGGCAGAATTGATCAGTTGTTCTGAAAGCGTTTTCACTGTAGCTAGAACTGTATCAATATATTCATCTTCAAAATGATCCTTAGAATATTGCGGCTGTTCCCCTTGTTTGACAACAACATTTCGTAGGTACTTATTGAGCTCTCTAGTACAGTGATCGCAATATATTAAAATATTTTCTCTCATTTCATGGCTGGTATATGGCGAATCTGTAAAGTCGTGTATGTTTTCCAAAATGCGATCAAAGGATATCAAAATTTTTTCAATTAGGTCACCACACACGCTATCTGGACTGATTGTTTTATACTTAGGGCTATTGCAAGTGCTAGTTGAGAAATGGTCCAGTCCATAGCATTCATTTAGCAATCGCTCGCCCTCCGGCAGTCCACTGGAGTCGTAAAGTTTCTTGTTTTTACTATCGATCGACCAATGCTTCTCCGTAGACTTTTTTTTATAGACATTGTGATTGAATTTGGCATTGAAATAAGGATCACTGAGTTTATTTTTATATCGACAACATTGCATTAAGTACGTGAATTGTTGAATTGTTGCATGAATGGTGCCACGTTCATCATTGTTATAATAGGAATAGTGATGTTTTGATGAATGCCATTCAGACTCCAGAATCGCATCCTTAATTATAAAATGTATGTGATCCATACCACGCCGTATTTGGCAAAATACTGTATTTCGGTTCTCTCTTGCTATAACACAGTTATAATGAACCATGCAAACCTTAGACGAAGTAATTAATACTTTTACGGAATGATCCAAGACCTGACGAGCCAAGAGCATTTCAGAACGTCTTCTTTCCTCTTTTGAACTATTGTTTGCAATGCTTGATGCCAAACATGTCATTTCGACCATTTCTGTGCCAAACGCTGAAAATGCTTGCACAAATTTAGTGAAATTCATAACACATTCTAGATTCTGATGATTTTTGCTGTCTTTATATTTAAAAGTAAACAGTTGCTTTACCACAATGATGTCAACCAGCAATAGAACTCTTGTTATGGACGTCAATAGAGAACGGGAAGCCAATATAATTGCAGTATGATCTATAATTGTTTTTGGTACGCCCACTGGTAAACTTCCAGCTTCATGTATCAAATCTCCTGACAAGCAGAGTTGTTCAATGGATTTGCCTAAATTAAAAAAAAGCAATTTATACTGTTCAAATTTAAATATACATATAGGTTAGGTTAGGTTATTTTATTGAGCCTTTTCAAAAATTTATATTATTATAAACGTATGTTAAAAAAAAACTTAGGACTAAAATATAATATCCTAAATAAAATAAATGTAGACAGTGCCAAACTATTTTTTTTTCTCTTGGACCAGTACTCAGGAGATGACCCCTACACATGCGGTGCATTGTGCTGGAACTAGAGGAAAGGGATAGCAGGAGATATGATAGAAGGTGAAGCTTTGTTTTTATAGCAGTGTCGTAGAGTCTCTGATGTCAAGGAGACGTATTAAATTTTCAAGCTTCGTTTTTAGTAGCCAGTTTTTAGTAATTATTTTACTTCGCCGGTGCTACACAATACCGACGAAGGAGGGCGTTCTGATGTGCCTGTGGATTGGTTATAAATGAAGACGGTACTGTTCAGTGACCGGTGATTATGCCTTCGCCACTGAAACCTTGTGACAACAACTGACACAAAGCCACACAAATGCACAACAGAAAAATGCGAGATGTTTTTATGATTCTGAAACTGGGGTTGAATCCAGGAAAATTTTTCGTTTTTTTTTTGTAGTCAACGTGCAGACTACTTCGACCATCGCAGAATAAAGAGTAACAATTAAATAAATACATTTATGTGAATGAAAATAACGCCTTTGCTTCCGAGGTTTTACAGGTTTAAAGAGTAGATCTCTTAAACTAATGCTTAAAATTAACTTAAAACTAGGAAATTAAATAGAAACATATAAAAAAAGTTATAATAATAATATTAAAAACAAAGAGGAAGATAATAAGACTTATCCTCTATGTGTGGCTTGAACAGTTTTTGAGAAGAAGTTGTGTCTTAGAGATATGTTCAAATCAAAAGATGGTGCTGACTCATTTATAGAACTAAAATCTTTCTGAACTTCATAAATAACTGAAATAACATTATTTTCATGAAAAGATCTTGATATAATCAAAATATAATCAAAATGATTCAAAATGTTTACCAATACAATTTCTCAAAATTTTTCTTTCAAAATTTGTAAGCTATTTAATAATAATAGGCGAAACATTGAACCAAATAGAAAATGCATACAAAATTGCTGGTCTTAAGCAGGATTTGTATAATAAAAGTTTACTATGAACCGGTAGATTTTTATTACAAATAATTTTAGTGAAAGAACCCAAAATTTTGTTTGTTTTTGCAACAAAGGACATTTGATTTGAATCTTTCTAAGTCAAAAGTGACAGGAAAAACCTCTGCAGGCAGTCCATTCCACATAAGTGCTGCTGTTCGGCGTAAAAACGAATTTTCTCTGTATTGCGTAGTAGCGATTCGTTGCCAAGTCGATCGCAAATGGATGCGATTTTAATGATGAACGCGTTGTGCGCGTGAATGACCGGGTCTCGGGCACAAGTTCCCTGATTTCATCATAACACATCCCATTATAGTAACGATAGAACAACTAAACACACACCACGTTGCGACGATGCTCAAGAGAGTCAATAGAGTTGGCTACACTACTGTCTCCTATGAGTTTCTTCGCTCTTTCCTATATACGGTCGAGTAACTTCAAAATAGTCTTTGAAGCACCGGACCATACATGAGAGTTGTATTCCATTTTCGGTCGGATGTAAGCGGTATAAATAGTGAGGAGAACATATGGGGTGAATTGTATCTTACACCGTTTTAAAAAACCGATGCACTGGAATGCTTCTTTTGAGACCTGAAAAATGTGCTCAGTCCATCGAACATCACACTGAATTTTATGCTTAGAACATCAAGAGCTTCTGATTCCTCGATGTATATACCGCCTATAATTACAGATAAGGCAGCGTAGTCGGGCATTCGTCGATGGGAATTTTTGGAGCATTGATCTCGGCACTGTTCGCGTGACTCGTTTGCGATATTCTCGTTAGATCATCGTTTAGCGAATTATTCATATTCTGCCTCGTTGCCGCGATGATAGCCGACTTTGGCCTACGATCAAATGAATATGAATAGCAGATACTGCTGTCATCTGCAAAAGAATGGATAGGATGGGAAGGTTGACATAAAAGATCATTAAGAAAGATAAGAAATAGGGTAGGAGAAAGAATGCTGCCTTGTGGTACCTCTAAATTAATCTTGAACTCGTTAGATGAGATCCCGTTTATATAGCGCGATCCCTGAGAAAGCTCGATATAAATCGAGAGAAGATAAAACCGACACCAAGAACTCTGCTTTTGCGCGTCCTTTGTTTTATAGCAGTGTTGGAGCGTGGTACCTCTCAGAAAAACTAAGTATTGAATTCATTATATCTTGAGAACGGTTAAAGTTTCTGTATTTGGTCTAAGTACTTAATAGTCAGTACAAAACATCAGTAAAAAGTGGGCGGAATTGGACAAGTGGGCGTGGTCACTATCATAGAAAATCAATAATGATATTTGTATATCTTGAGAACTGTTAAAACTTCAAACCGATTTTATTTAAATTTACAACATAGATAGATTTGCGTCTAAAAATGTACATAGGCTACGTAGATTTTCAAAAGTAGGACCAGAACGGCGATAGGGGGAAATTTCTGCCTTTCAAAAACTATATAACCGATTTTGATGAACTTCAAAATTTGGATGTATTTGAGTTTAAAAGATACACTGTCTATTAATTACTTTCAAAACTATGACCACGAGGGAAGGTAGGGGCAATTTCCGCGTCTCCGAGACCATATAACCGATTTTAATGAAATCTGCATCTAGAAGGATACATATGCTACATATATATTTTTAAATAAGAGCAGAAAGCGATGTAGATATGCCTCTCCGAAACTGTTTAACCGATGGAGATAATAACGGGAGCGCAACCCCAGGTAAAAGCTCGTCATTCTATAACTCGAGAACCCCTCATTTGATTTACAAACAAATGCTTGCATTGGAAAGAGGTATTTTCACTGATGGTTAAGCGATGTCTATGCGTATGTGTTATACGGACACTTTTTTCATGGTGTGCTTGTCCCATATAAAATCTATGTGAATTCATTTACATTTTCTTATGAGAAATACATTTTATCGGCACAAGCACACCAATGCTGCTGAAAAATAAGCGGACACATGTTTGGTTTTTATTCCATATATGCACTTTTAGGCGGTTAATTGGGACTTTGCTAACCGAAACTAGTTGGAAAGGCATAAATAGAAGAATAGAGGACTTAATTCTAGCACAACTCTGCAGTTGTGAGTTTTTTGAGAATTTATAAAACGAAGCTGATTTTATTTATTTTCTTCGCCGACGTTTTTATTACTCAAATACCGACGAAGGAGGACACTGTTAGCGCAGACACAATTTAAACATTTTTGGATCGGGTATTCTAAGCGTGGATCTTCTGGTTCCGACTCTTAACTACTAAGCGAATAGCACCTTAGCCTTCAATTATTTAAACTAACTAGTCTGGAAATGTAGGAATATTGCGAATGGAAAATAGTGCATTCGTTAATTTTATGTCGCGGGTGTGTCTTCATAGTCAAATAATAGTTAAGTCAATTAACTCTTTGCTCAGAAAAAAATGTTTTCTTAATTAATAATTTAATTGAATCCAAGTTTATTTGAATAGATTTTGTTGTTCTCTCAAATGCCATAAAATGGCCAAAGGAGCAAAAAAATTTTTGAAATGTTTTCAGTTGGTTGAAATTTAATTATTATTTTAATTGAATCTTGGTTTTTTTAATTTAATCTCGATTTTACTTTTTTCTGTGTAGCGAAATATGAAAAAAGAAGCCATTTCCTGAGTTTATTGCACAGTGTTATCTTAACAGTGACTAAAGAAATCAACATAAGTCATATGTTGTTATACAAATCTGAATGGTTGATATAAGGGAACAACTAGAAAAATGCCATTTGATACGTCAATAGTATGGATGGCCATGGATTAGTACTTTTGTCAAACGTAATTAAAGCAGTTTTCTCAGAAATCAAAACAAAGCCTTAAGTATGTGTCATCAGTATTGAAACTTATAGTGATAATTTGAAAGAAACTTATGATGTTATGAAACTTATGTTAGAAAAAATTATGTACAGAAAACATAGATGGATAAGTGAGGAATAAATGACTCAGGTGCACGGTTATAATAAATTATGGGAAAATGAGTGTAAACATTTGTGAACGTTTACATACCGGTATCTCTAGCGTCCTTGCAGCAGTCAAACATATCAGCCTTGATATCTTGAAACCCTTCAGCAATAATTTCTCCTATTGTAACCAATCGGTCAACAGACATATTAATCGTCTGACCTACTCGTTTACATGTTGCAAGTTTTTGTTCACAACTTATGTCCAAGTGACGTTGGGGCGTTAGCTGAAATTGAATCAATTATTATTAATATTACGTTTCCATTAGATGCTTGTTATATTTTTTTTAATTCTTACCGGCTCTAAATTGTTTGAAGAAATCATATTTATTTCCAATAGTGTATCAGACGTTGTGTTTTCCTCGTGGTCTTTTTGTTCGAGAAATTGGGAAACCCTTTAATTGTCTACTACTGCTTTACGCTACCATGAAAATATTTTCACGCATGCATTTAATATATTTATATTACTGAAACATAAAATTTTAATAAAAAATATTTAATTCAAGACTAGTTGCAATACGATAAATCGGCAATTTTATTTATGCTAATTTATTTACTAAAACTACATGTACCTATGAGACATTTTTAAGACATTGTTAATGCACAACATAATTTTCTATTTTTTATGTTTAAATAGTTTATATTAATTAAGACAATTTTACTGAAGCGATATCATTTCCATCATCGAAGTCAAGTATCAAGTTAAAACATTTTTGCATATCCTTTGGCTTTTTCTATTATATTAAACCAATTTATATATTCATAATGTTATGCCATAAGGATTAGATTTAGAGTCGTGTTCATCAGCTCTCTGTAGTGAGCGGTAAAATAAAAAAAAGTACAGTCAAAGCTCGTGAGAACGAATGATATAATGTCAGGTATATTCGTTATAGTGAAGCATTCGTTACATAGCGAAGTTTTTTTGTATGCATAAGTTACTTAGATTAAGTTTATTTCTAATAGAAACACATTATTTAAAAACATTTTCTGCATTTAGTGTTAATAAAACTGATGTTTTCAATTTAATAACTAAAGAGATGTGAAAAAAGTATTAATAGAAGTTTGTTACCGAGCGATTTGCAATCTTTTTTGAATATCTTCTTCTTGTATTTCTCTTAGTACTAATGACTGTGAAAAAGAAACATTATTTTCTTGCCTCTATTGGATGCACTTTTCAAAACATTTAATTACCTTTGCATGTATAATTTTTGTTTTATTATTGGCCGATATGGTTCCAATTTCTACGTGACTGTTTCGTCCGCATTAAAAATTGAGTCGTGTGTTAAGCCTTCCTCTGGTAAAATTCTCAGCAGTTTTCTTTTGAATGCCTCCACTAAATCATCTCTTGATTACTTTTCACCAGATTCTTTTGGAAATCGTATTCCATATCGTTTCTTAAATTTGCCTAACCACGCATCACTTGCATTAAATCCGCCTGTATAAAGCTCGCCGTGTAGTTCTATAAAAGCATTTAAAGCTACTTAATTTACGGGAATAAATCTTTTTCGTTGGTTTAAGAACAAAATACAAGTTTTCCTCCATATCGGGATACTCCCATTTTCGAAGATATAGTCGATTTTTCGAGCCGTTGTTAGTGTTTTCCAAATTTTAATCATTTATTAGAAATTGCAGACAAGGATACACCATATTTGTAGTTTTATAAAATCTCAATTTTTCTACATAAAGAAGTTATTTTTATATTGCTCATATTTCTTTGCGAATCTAAACTTAACTAAAACTCAAATAAAAAAAATTTCTGTTCTTTTTGTTTTTGTTTTAAAAATAATCTTTTTCATGTTCACATTTTCAACCACTCGTTATATCGAGCGGCAAAAAACAAAAGCATTCGTTATATAAGACGGTTAATATTAGAAAATATCTCATTCGTAATATCGCGAATTCGTTAAAGTGTATGTAAATAAGTATTGCACAATAGATCTTCTTTGTCGCGGTGCTTTCTGTTCGTAATAATAATAATGTACATAAGTTGTACTTAAAATGTTATTTAAGTGTAGTCTATAAATTAATGCCCACATTAGAACTCCGCTTACGATGGAAGGTCGAAGCCAGTAATTGTTTATTTAATACAAAACTGTTGCTTTATTTTAGGCTGAATTTAAGTTGAAATGTATTATTCTTTCAAAATGAAAAAAATATGTGTGGCAAATTTATGACTAAGAACAAACGGCACTATTCTTCAATTTCTTACCGAACTAAATACTAAACATTATTTTGAAATAAAGGTAGACACCATTGACCAGTACTGGACACCTAGTTCAATATGTGGGAATTGCCGAGTTTTTTAGGAAATCTGTCTTCATCGAAGACTCAGTAAGTATTTTAAAATGAAGTTTTATATACGTACATGTATCTATACATTCTCTCACAGCAACTTTTCCTCTACTTACCGAGCACTCAAGAAAATGCTACAACCTACGCCGTGGAAAGAAACATAAATTCATGAATCTGATTGCTAAATTTGTTTAAATACTAAAAGAGGTTTTGGAAAACACATGCGATGGTCCTACCCCACTACTTCAACCGGTGGATTTATACTTCCCGTTTTACATCACGATAGGAAGTCATATCTAGAAAATCCGTGTGATATACCATAAGATAACATTTCATTACCCCTCAACCCTTCATCTTCGAACATGTGTAGTACATCAGATGATCTAAGACCAAAACTTTATAATCAACTTGAGCTAAATGATCTTATAAAAGACCTCGAGCTAACAAAAGCAAAGTTGAAGCTTTTAGCATCCGCTTAAGAGAGCGAAACTTCTTAGAAAATTACGTCAAGTCAACTACGTACCGGAAGCGACATAAAGGCCTCGTTAGCCGACTGTTTCTGTTGCTGTACTGTAATGTAACGTAAAGCTGGCACGTTTTTGTACATATAGAATACTTAAAAAGGTTCTCATCAGCAGTGTGATCATATACTTAAATTTCGTAAAGGTAAATGGTGTTAAAAATTAATAAAAAAAAAAATAGTAAAAGCTAAAAAAGTTAAAAAAATAACGCTCAATAACGCACAAATAATGTTGTCTTATTTTCAACCAATAGTGCATTGCATTAGTTACCCGAATTTGCTTTACTCATTTAAAGCAAGCTCACTTGATTATTCTGTAATAAAGCCAATGAAATTTTTAAAAAAATAAATCTCTAGAAGTCTTCTGTATCACTGCTGCTAGCCATAACATAACAACACAATTCGTGTCATTTCTCTCTTTTTGAAAGCTTATCATCCGCTGAACTTTTTCATTTTAAAATACTTCATGCAAATATACATTGCATATATACATTAAATGCAATTTCAAAAAATGGTGCAAAACTATTCAATCAATATCGAAAAAAAATTAAGTTAAACTGCACAATAGAAAATCTAATATGGTCACGTACGAAAAAGAAACAGCTGTTCACAATATAGTGTATGTAATAAATTATGTTGGGAAAGTGATAGAGGTGAAAAAAGTACTAAAGATATTTTAGTGGTATCTAAACTGTATATATACTGTACAGATATTAGCAACTTAATTTTATACATATTTCAAATATGTATTTATAAATATGTATTTATAATATAAAAAATATACACGGACATATGTAGATACATATATAATACAATTAACAAATGAAATTATTTACCACAAAAAGAGCAAAGTTGCCATTGCATTTAAAATAGCCCATCACTATATTAAAATGTCACGGAAGAACGTTAAGAAATTCTATTTTATACATGTTGGCACGTTCCAGCAATGGCACGTTTTATTTCGGTAAGCATTTACATGGTTTTGTATAAGCCAGAAACTAACAGCTGACACATTACAGTACATCAATGTTCGGCTAATGAGGCCTTAAGTCATATACAAATTTTTATAAAACAAAAGATAATATGTGTATCAGTTACGACATAAATGGTCTTTTTGTGAAGCTCGGCCAAAAATGTGTCGCACGTGAGTGGCGGCTGTTTATTGATAATATCAATATGAAACTATGAAACTATGGCCACTTTATTAAGAAATTTTAACTATCAAAAGCACTACTGGAAAGTGTGTTTTGACTTGAAAATTGTCGCTATTTTAACAGGCCTTCAAGGCGGCTACACAAAATATTTCTGTTTTCTGTGCCTCAGGGATAGCAGAGATAGGAAAAATCACCACGTCACAAAAGCTTGGAAAACAGGATCCGAAAGCACGCTAGGCTTACGTAAAGTAAAGTATCCTGCATTGATTAAAAATGACAATTTAATCTTACCACCACTACAAATAAAGCTGTGATTAGTTTTGTTAAAGCACTAGACAAAGAGAGTAGAGCCTTTGCTTATTTAAAGACAATATTTACAATCTTCCATTTACAAAAATTTGTGAAGGCGTTTTCGACGGTCCTCAAATTCGAAAACTGCTTCTAAACCGTACCTTTGAGGAGCTATTATCACCAGATGAGAAATCTGTCTGGAATTCATTTCGATAGATTGTTTCTAACTTTTTAGGAAAATTCAGAAGTCCAAATTACAAAAAAATCGTACGTGATTTGATTAAAAACTATTGAAAAATTGGTAAATATAAATTAAATGAATGTTTTTATTCGTGTTAGCTTAGTTTTTGAAATTTCTAATTTTAGGTGTAAAAATGTCACTAAAAATACATTTCTTGCATTCACATTTGGACTTTCATCCCGAAAATCTAGGTGGCGTAAGCTACGTGCACGATGAACGATTTCATCAACAACTTAAGACCATGGAACAACGTTATCAGGAACTATGGAATGAAAATGTGATAGGATATATTATTTGGTTCATTATTAGAGAAGCAAATTCTCAAAATCATAAGAGACTAAACAAAAGTGGAAATTATTTTTAGATTATGCGTGTTTCATCTTTTTGATTAAAATATAACTAGTTGTTAACATTGTGTCTTTAAAAATGTTTATTAAATGCTAAAAAAAATTAACTGCTTTTTAAATTTATGATAATGCCAGTAAAAAATCGCTTTTCTGTCAAAAGTAAGTACTTTTACTTAATCGGCAATAAAACACGCTTTTATATATGGGTTTTCTTGTAATAAAGTAGTAAAACTGGTAACTATGGAGCAGCCTTTTCAAAAAACCCAAATTTTAAGAAAAATTTTTTTTACAAAATCCTTACCATAGAATTTGAAATAATGATGAATTTTGTAATAAAGTGACCATAGCGGATTAAAAAAATAGTGGTTTTAAAAGCCCAATCTTGCTGTTGATCTGTGTAATCAATTATGCAGTGTTATTTGGCATTTCAGAGTACCCTGGAAATCTAAGAACTACTTAAATACAATTTGAAAAACAATGTTTCGGAAATTTTCTTGCGTTAATGGTCAGTGTACTAATATAAGTACTAAAGTGTGGCACAAACACCACAAAAATATCTTACAAGCATTTCATGAAATTGCAATTAGTGTGTATGTATTACTTGCTCATTGCAAAACACATACTTCCAAAAATATTTCTTTTGTTCCACGATCAAAACATTGAAGAAGAGAACACAAGTACAACAAAACAATGTTAAAATAAAACAACGCTGAAGTAGAAGAAAAATGAAGTAGAAGATCAAAACTATTTTGGAACATTCAAAACATGTTTGAATAACTCGTAGACAAACTTGCAAAGAAACTTTTGCATTTCTTATGAACATAAAAAATCTAATGTATACAAATAAAATAAAAATATCACAATTCATATTAGGTTTGAGGTTCGTTTGTAAGGTTCTTTAAAGAAAAATATTTAAAATTTCGCAAAAAAATTTAAAAATTTATAATTTCACCTACATTTAATGCATCCATTTCAATATATATTTACGATTACTAAAATTTAGAAAATTCACGAAAATCAGAAAGTTGAAATTATGAAAAAAATTATACACGTGCTTTTTACGCTTTTTTGTGTTTGTTCTTGTGTACTCGATGCTTTTGGTGTAATTTACCGTTTTTTTTATTTCATTGTATGTTTTTGTTTTGATGTGCTGCTTCATTTGAAATCACAAGCACAAACAAAACTATAGAGAGAAACTTTTCAAATGGTGCTTGTTTTGTTTCAATGAGAGTCATGTTTTGTTATGCTTGTTTTGTTGAGAATGTTTACACTGGAATACACGGCTTGGAAGTAGTATGCTTTAGAATGCAAAACTTTCAATACATTTTGTACATCTCTTTAATAAGTACACCCCATATACTTCTATATACTTACTTTAATCAATAAATAAATATGAATTTCAGACTTTTCATTCGACAACTAATGGGTTAAAGATCGGCAACGCGAAACCTTATGGATCTTTTGTGCCATATGTCAGTAACTAATCTAACGTCTGTATAATTCTCCTAATGAAAGGGAACGAGTCTGATCAAACTTCCACAAGAGGTGGTTCTTCGAAAATTAACTAGTCTGCAATTTTTATATTTCTGCCATGTAACTTTATGCAATTCAAATTAAGGAAATATAGAATACATTAATATGCTATCTATATATTATCAAAAACTTTTTTTACTATACAAAAGGGGCCAAATTACGGCATACCATTTGAATCGAAATTTCGTTCGATATCAAATGCCATAATTTCGCCGCTGATTTCGATGTTTGAAAAGTCGTTTTTCGTTTTGTCTATTAAAAGTATTAGCACTTTATTGATTCTTATAGAGTAGTTTAAAATGGCGACATATCGTAAAAATGCAATGCATTTTTGATTGAAAAGAAAACACAATTAAACTACTAATTAACTGTAGAAAATAGCGCCATTAACAGAAGAGTAAATTTGCATCTATTCGATATGATAAAAAAAACTCGTTTCAAATTCCTGTATACGAAAGTGTAGGCAGAGAGTGTATCCTGTTTCACTAATATCCTTGTTGAAGAAAGTTACACTACGTAACAACCGCTCACGCTTCCTTCGCCGGATATTCTGAAAGGCCTTCAAACTATGCTTTTTAGCTTTGGCAAAAAAAAACAAAACAAAAAATGTTAGTTCTCTTTTCCCTTCCCATAAAAGTAAGCGTTGAATGTGTACTCTATATTTTATACGGAAGAGACGAAGCCTTTTATAAATTCTATTAATGGAATAAAAAAAGCAGTCCTTTAATAAGACCTGAAGTATTTAGGTCTTCTCAGTTTTCCCGCTGGGATGACGGTATACATGTACATATGTATGCATTTGAGAATAATTGGTATGGATCAGTTCTACAAAAAAACTACAACACCAAAAAACACACGAATTTTTTTTGGTATAAACATTCAGAACCATTATGTAATTAAACCAGAGGTATTATTTATTAGTTTTTTCTCTGCTTACGTTTGCAACATCAAATGCCAAAATTCTATGCAAACACATTTGTTTAACAGTTTTTATTATTAACAAAGAGTGATAAGCAATTTAATTTGCGTAATTTCATTGCAATCGGTATTTCGTTTAAAAAATGTTCGAAAAATCTCTACTTTATATTAGGTGTGGTTTGAAAAGGTTGCGAAAATTTTAAAATGAGCGATCTCATTAAAAATGCGAGAAGAACATATATTATAATAATATCTCGAACAAATCTTCAGAAGCTGAAGAAGAATATTCGCTCGATGACGTATTTAATTTATAATTTAAATTTATTATTAAATATGTTATATAAATTATATTGAAACACTAATTAATAGCCATTTTTGGTTGAAGTTCCTTTGATTTTTTATCAATTTTATAATAATTTAAGTTTGCTTATGAACATAAATAGTATGTGATGTTGAATTTAATGATACCTTTTGTTTGAAAATTTTTATGAATGTACAAATGTGCATATACTGTTTTATTGTTTTAAGACTTAATGTTCAATAAATATTTTAGTGTTATTTTTTAATCAGTTTGTTTCATTGAAATGATGTGCAATAAGTGTTTATAGGGAAGAATTATGAAAAATAAAACATTTATAAAAAAATATTTTTTTTTATCTTGGACCAGCACTCAGGATATGACCCCTAGCCATTTTTAGTAATTATTTTACTTCGCCGATGATGCTACTCAATACCGACGAAGGAGGGCGTTCTGATGTACTTGTGGATTGGTTACAGCTGAAACTGTTACTGTTCAGTGACCAGTGACTATGCCTTCGCCAATGAAACCATCCGACAAAAAGTGACACAAAACCACACAAATGCACATCAGAAAAAATTCGAGATGTTTTTATGAGTCTGAAACGCGGGTTGAACCGAAGAAATTTTTGGTTTTGTAGTCAACGTGCAGACTACTTAAGCCATCGCCATCCTAAAGTAAACTAACTAAAATAAGAAAAAAATAATACAATTAACATTTTAGCATTATTTTTGGCAGTTTAGGATTTGTTTACCATTTTTTAGCATTAATTTAAAGCCGATTTATTTTTAGATATGGCCACACTGAAAATAATACAGCGATAAGGGTACAATTTCAAATTTAGTTGTATATCTACATATGTAGAAACATAAGAGCGATATGTGTTTTCCTTGAGATGTAAAACACATCCACACGCTGCCTCATGCATTTTATAAACAAACTTTAACACATGTCTGTAAAGCTGAATTCACCCACTCTTTCGGAACGAAATTTTTGTTCTGAAACATTTTTACTCTTTTGAGAGATTGTTCTGAAGTGATTCAGCCACTTCGAACAATTGTTCTGGAACAACGAAGCTGCCATATGAAATATTTTTGGAAACGAGGCATGTTAGTTTAACAATTAGGTAGCACAGTAGCAGATAATTGCAATTTGGTTGTTTTTTTTTGTCATCACATTCATATTTTTAACCAAACACCTTGTTCTAGGTGATTATTTTTGTAATTTTTGTTGCCCATGTCGTACAAGAACTCCCTACCCGGCTTCTTCATTGAGATTCAGTGCGACCGTTTCATTAAAATCCATTGGAAAATTAATTTAATTTTATTTGTTAAATTATTTATTAATTTTTTAATTTTCTTTTTTTTAAATTTTCCACTTTTTTGCGAGCCGAATTTATTTTCTTTTTTTTTAACAAAAACCATTAGTTATTACTTGTTATTTGTTTGTTTTGCTTTGTATTTTATTATAAATACATACTATGTACATTTAATAAGATATGGCAGCACAGTTCAACTTTGCATAAGAAATTTAAGAAGCTGGCAGCACAGTTCAAATGGTTCAGAACAAAAATTAAAATTAAACCAATTCAGGTTCTGAAACATGTTAACTCTCTTTCGCTCTCTCTCTCAAAAAGATAAACGTCAAACTACATATAAAAAAAAATGTTTCAGAACAAAAATTCCGTTCCGAAACAGTGGGTGAATTCAGTTTAAAAGACACTGATTTTAACGTATTCAATCTATATATATTGAAAATTAATAATCTGATGTAAAATATTCGCACATAATTATCCATATATTATAGGTATAGTTCCCCTTACAAAGGAGTTTTTTTAGCATCAGGATTTATAAATATTTTCAGAAATACATATGTTGATTTACACTTCTATTCATTTATTTATTTTTGTTAATTGTTCATCAGTTCATCATTCGTTATGAAATGTAGTTAAACATAATTTCCGGTTAAAAATTCAAATTACTTGTTAATTATTCATTGAAAATTAAAGAAAATTTTTTAAACATATGATTCTAATTGTGCTTTTTCCCTTATAAACTATATGTGAAATTTATTATTACATACTTTATGATATTCTCATACAGTATGAAAAATATCATAAAGCATTTTATTACAAAAGTAACTCAAAAATTGAGGAGGAAAGCATATCCATATTATTTAATTAATTAAATTATTTAATTAATTAAATGTTATATAAAATCTTATATATTAATAATAACATGCTGAAGAAAGTAAAGAAAACGTCGGCGGCTACCGTCAGCAGATCGACTTCGGTCTCCAATTGACAATTTGCAATTTGCATAATTAAAAAAAACTACTATTTTTCGTCTTGTACATGTGCAAAAGTATAACAAGTGCAAAAATATATATTTTGTTAGTGTGTAGGAAAAATATGTGCGACCATTTTGCAAATCTAATGACGCAAGACAGTTTGCAAAAGATTGCGAATTGGGCTATTATAAAAACTTATGTATCTGAAGTATATAATTTTTATTTTATATTCACCCCTATTCTGTATTTCGATTGGAATCGAAATTCTCTTCGTTTTGCAACTTTGGTATTCTGTGTTCCGATCCCCGTGGCATTTCGATTGTATGTATTCTGCATTACGATCGTAGCTACGTTTTTACACGTTGTTTAAGTACCAACGGTAAATTTTTAGATTTTTAGATTTTTGTTTTTGTATTCCAATTAAATAAAATGTAAAAATAATTCTTCTAGTTTTTTGACCTCTTTTTATATTAATAACACTAATTATTTAAGCTGTAGGTCTTTTTAATATATGTAATATTTATTTTGATTCGATATTTCGCTACTCCTTTGTGTAGCTTCTTCAGGAAAATTGGTTTTTGTTTATATTTTATATATATATTATATATATTATATATATAATCAAAATAAATATTACATATATTAAAAAGACCTACAGCTTAAATAATTAGTGTTATTAAAATGTAAAAATAAAATGCTCTATATTTTTTTTTGTAATAGTTTTTTTTTATATTTTTTTTCAAATTTTAAAGATTTATTATTAATTTATTGCAGGTCGAAAAACAATACGCGTCTTTATTTAGGCGAAAGTTTTTTTGAAATCTATAACTAAACTAATTATTTCACACACGTTGGAAACAAATAACTTACAATTTATCACTCATATTGATGGATTGCAACTGTCTCTAAATTTCTGACTTTCAATTCTTTACTCTGGTTTCTGGATCAAGTTATTCCCTTGTTCCAACAAAAACGCCACTGCTACCGATTCCATTTGTTTTCGAAATTAAAATAAACTTTATATTGATGTATAGAAAATGAAAACATCTCCTGGCGCTACAGGATTCTTCACACTGAAATATTTCGGACACAAATACATCTTAATTATGTTATGGCGTTTTTTGTCTTTACGTAATTAAGTTATGTTTTTATTTAATAAACACGGAAAAATAAACGCGGAATCCGCGACAGGATTCCGCACTAGTTTAGCCACAAATACCTTAACTGCACTTAACTGATGTTTTTATTTAATTATACATACATAGCTACCAAAATATTTAGTTTTTATATATTTGTCATTGTTTTATTTTCGCTAAATTTAACTTTTTATAATTTAACAATTACAATGTTTAAAAAATTGCTTATTTTTTCTGTTCCTATTTCACACATTTCATAGCAAAGCTGCTGGTTAAAAAATACTCTTCTCTTCTTCTTTTTCTTTCGATTAAGTTTTTTTGCAGAATACCTTTTGTCGATCCGTGCGTAACTGAAAGCGGAAATGTAATCGAAATGCAGAATAATGGTGATTTAGTTTCATTATTATAATATTTTTTGTATAACATATGAACTGCTAAAACTTTTAATTACTAAAATTAACTAACTCCAGCGAAATTCTTGCAATGTTTTTAAGTAAAACACACCGGTAACCGGTCTTTTCTGAATTTGTAAAAGCGTAACTGTTTTTTTAAATATTCAAATATTCGAACTATATATTCGAAAACGGGTTTCTTAAAAATATCAAATAATTAATCTCTTTAGTAAATACTTATGTATTTATGTATATGTATAAGAATTCATCATAAAAAAATCGAGTTTAGCATTTCAATTTGCTACATATGTATGTATTTTTGTATTACCAAGTATAAAAACGCTACAAACACAGTATTTAAAAAGCATTATAAATAGTGCTATGAACGCTAATGAACGCAAATATTGTCAAGCACTCAAGCGAAAGTCTTTTCAAGGTATGCAGCGATTGTTTGTATGAAATGCTTGTTTTATTGTAAGGATTGAACTAAAACACAGTGCTTGGAATTAGTGCATTGTAGTGAACTGTGCAGCCTTTTAGTCAATATTATTCAAATGTATTATTCCACATGCTGGTGGAAAATTCCGTTTTTACCTGAGATATTTTCACATCTGCACATGTAAATGTACATACATAAGCTTTTATAGCCTTGGAGAGAGGAAGTGACCGACGTATGAATAAATATACAAACCTTTGCACAAATAGGTACTATCAGTTATAAAATATTCTTCTTTTACATATGTATGTAAATACATATATACTTACACTTTCAAAGAAGTAAGTATGCACACACACTTGCAAATATACAGAACTTTTTTCGTATTTCAAATTTTATCTTCATTTAATTAAATTTAAACAAAAACACTATATATGTATGTGTGGGTGTGTAATTTCATATTTGCTTTTTAATCTTTTATACGTAACACAACGTAATTTAATTTTTTTTCACGATTTACATGAATGTTTTTGGAGGAAATTGTTGGTGTCTTCATTAATTCTCAAAGCAAAATCTCTACCACAACATTTTGCAATTTTCTTAAGGCAATGCTCAAAGAACAATAAATAAATGAAAATTTGATTGCAACATTTTTAGTGCAATTTTTTTCTTTAGTTTTATCCACTATTAGACTTGTAATATACACGCACCATTATTTTAAGTGCTAAGCAGAATTAGTAAATTATTTTA
The DNA here is from genome assembly GCA_963924685.1 of Dexiosoma caninum. Taxonomy (NCBI): domain Eukaryota; kingdom Metazoa; phylum Arthropoda; class Insecta; order Diptera; family Tachinidae; genus Dexiosoma; species Dexiosoma caninum. The sequence continues at coordinate 49,994,795 of OZ004728.1, read as the reverse complement.
TAATGAATATTATTGGAAGAACGTCCGTTCATAAACAATTTGTTTTATTTTTATTTTTTACAACTTATGAAGATGCTTCCAGGTAAGCAAATGCGAAAAAAAGTCTTTGGACAATCATGCGCACAACACATCAAATGGGACGGTTATCGATAAATAATTCTTATTGCAATAGTAATCGGAAAATAAACATTTTTCAATTCATAGTATCTTATGCATAGTATGTGAGTATTTGATATTTACTTAGTTAGCAATACTCGCCTAAATCGTTTTCCCTCGATTTAAATACATATGTATGTATTTCAACTATATATTTAACTTATGTCTGGTTTCCACAATCCAAAACATCAATTCATCTAAAAAGTTGTATGAAGAGCACTACATTTTTGTAATAATTTTTATACAAATTTTCTTTCACGTAACTTTTCTGAGCATTCATATGTATATGTACATTGGGACAAAAAAAGTGGCATGACCAATAACCAATTAAAAACAAATTATTGTTTATAGTAGATTGGAGAGTTTTATAAAAGTCTTTAATTTTTAAACAGAACGATTTCTTCAAGGACCTTTTAAATGAGTTCTAGCACATCACACAGACCAATTCGATGCGTGATATAACGCAGCATATAGTAACGAAAGACCAACTCGGCTTTGCTAAACCACGACGTCTTTGCCCCGAAGAGTTGAAGGTGGCAGAAGCAGAAATTCACACACACTTGAATTTGTGGATATGTCGACCATCACATTTGAATTCACCCATAAGTGTTTCGGCCTACACAATGCCGGGAAAACGTTTCAGCGGTTCATGGCCCATATCCTACGTGAATTCGATTTTGCTTGATCCTATTGGGATGACATATTGGGCGCTTCGAAGAACACAGATGAGCATCGCGAACACCTATGCAATTTACGAAGATTTCTCGATATGATAAATTTATTCCATCGATTTTTACCGAAGACGGAGGATCAGTTTGTAATTGAATGGACTGATCAAACACGGCAGGCATTCGAGGATTGTAAATCATTTTTTTTTGTGATGCCATGTTATTAGTATTCGTGAAACCCAATGCACCATTGGCATCTTGCAGTGGATGCAGCGGGCACCGCTCTGCGCCTCATTTTTTTTTTTTTTATCTGGGACCAGCACTCAGGAGATGACTCCTACACATGCAAAGCATTGTGCTGACTATAGAAAAGGGATAGTAGGAGAAACGACAGGAGGTGGAGCTTAATTAATTATTTTTGCAGCTCTGCTTTCACACGTTCTTGTTTATACTCGTAGCAGTGCTGAAGCTTCGGTTCAGTAGCCATTTTTATTATTGTTTTACTTCACCGGTGCTACACAATACCGACGAAGGAGGGTGTTCTGATGCGATTGTGGATTGCTATCAACTGAAGCCGGTATTGTTCAGTGACCAGTGACTATGCATTCGCCACTGAAACCTTCCGACAACAACTGACACACAAAGACACACAAAGACACACTAATGCACATCAGAAAAATGCGAGATGTTTATATTTATTTTAAAATTTTTGTCTGAAACTGGGGTTGAACCCAGGTCTGTTTTTCGATTCGTAGTCAACGTGCAGACTACCATCCATCGTGCTATCGCCACCCTCAAGAATTCGACAACAACAACCACCAGGTTTTTATTATTAGCGACTAAATCCAGCACAACAGAAGTATATATATATATATCTACTCGTATGATAGGGAAACCCTGCCTGCTTACAAATCTGTTAAATATTTCCTCCACATAGTACACGGTAAATACGTGTGCTTTCCAGCAGAAATTAGAAAAGACAACACCGCGACAGGCCCGTCATCTCAATTTTTGGGCTAGTTCACGACAAACATCCGTTACATACCTGTCAAAGAAATTGTTATAGCCGATACTCTTTCACGAATCAACGCCTTGCGCACTGAGTCGAACATTGACTACACTGAACTTTCGAAAAGCCAGGCAAACGATGAGGAGTTTAGAATATATTTAGAAGACGATTCGAAATTAGAAAGATCGAAATTTCTGGCACGCAGTTGCAAATATTTTGTGATATTTCAACTGGTAAAGCATGACCACTTTTAACACCAACTTTCCGTACAAAACCGTTTGATTCGTTGCACAATATTAGTCACCCTGGCGCAGCAGAACAAGGTTTCATTTGGCCAGAAATGAGAAAAGATTACAGAAAATGGTATAAGGACTGTATTCCTTGTCAACGAACGAAGCACCGATTTCCATATATGTTCTTCCTGGTGCAAGATTTGAACATGTCAACATAGATAGGTGTGTTTTTTTACTTTTCTGGTAAAGTTCGGTAAAATGAGAGTAAACAGTTCGAGTCAAACTTGTTCCGAGATTGGAACTACCTCTTAGATATGAGACATCTCTTCCATTTGCATCCTGCTGCAAATGGTTTAATTGAGCGATACCATCGAGTCATTAAATCGGAAATGAAGTGCTAACAATACAAAAAATGGCTGAAAGTGTTACCACTCATATTACTTGGTCCTACAAATAAGACATTAAGCCTTTTCCAGTAGATCCACCGTTGGTTGGGATAATGAGTGGAGAGACTAGTGTAGCGTTATTAACAGCAATTTGTAAATCGCCCTCGTATAAATGTATTTCATTAGAACGTTCCAGATTTTCATCGACTGACAACACAATACACAAACACACAACTCACATACCAAACTTACGCAAAGCAAAACAATAATCAATTCATAGAATGACAAACATACATTCACACTAATATACCAATAGTAAGATAACATAAGCAAAAGTTAAAGATAATTATCGCACATATGCATATGCAAAATTCACATTGACGGATCTCTGGAATAGTCTACACAAACGTTAAAGTTGCTAGACAAATATAAAATGTTCTAACAGGCTCTATTGAAAAATGTCTGGAGTATAAATGTAAAATTTTTTTTTTAAATATGTTGTATTAGAGGCTGTACGGAGCACTTTTTCCCCTGTAAGGTGGTACGGTCTAATGTACATGCAATTGAAACAAGCGACAGTCAACTGGTCCTTCAAATATTATGCACATTAAATACTTAAAACATCAAACAAATTCACTTAAGTCCCCAGTAGACGACATGTTTTTTCAACTTTCTGAATCTTATGTAATTAAGCATGTCTGTCAAGATTTATATTTTACTAGCGGACCCGGCGAACTTCGCCTCGCCCCAATTTTAAGCCTTCAGACAAACTTTAGAGTAATAATACAACACAAATATTTAAATTTTCAATGTGATTTATTTGAATGGAATCAGTAGAGAGCGATTTGATGAATAATGTTTTCATACAAAAAATCAATTTTCGATTTTTCCAATTTTCCGACTTTTGCGGAGAGATTTTCCAATTTTCCGCATTTTCCATGATTTATACTAACAACTTTCTATTTTTTGATTTGGAAAGCCATTAAGGAATAAATTCACACAAAATTTCATACTAAAACTCGATTTTAGATTTTTCCAATTTCTAGACTTTTCCGGAGGGATTTTCCAAAATTTTCTTCCGTAAAAACCTTCTCCTCGAAAATATGAACTGACAAAAAATTTTACAGAAATCGGCCCAGCCGTTCTCATTTTATGAATTACTATACATTTTTTACACTATTTTTATATATGTATAGATTTCTAATATTCATACAATAGTTTAGGTAAGTTTTTCGCAATAATTGTGTCATATACACAAAATCATGCATACAAAGGATATTTACAATAGTAGCGAAATAATTTAATGTAGGGAATAACATAATAACAATAATACAAATATAATTATGAAAATATAATTATTCTCATAGTTTGGTATAATTAACTTAAAAATTTACAGATAATATTGCTCTTGAAACGATGTGCGTTACTTATGACTGGAGAGCAGTATATACCATTGTTCTAGAGACTTATTGCATATATAAAGAATTGGTATTTCGATATCTGAATGTTGTATCTAAACCAAAGTAATCTTTTGCCCTTATTAGGGGTCGAAAAATACAATGGTGTATAGAGATGGTCATGTTGACGCGTGTACTCGTATACTTATGATTTCATGCATCAGAATCAAAATCATTACTTTCAAATACTTGTAGTCATCAGGGCACATACCAAGAAGTCTGTTCACACACAAAGAAATATGATCATACCTTCTCAAATGAAAACCTCATAGCAGTACAGTAAGATCGGCATCAAATATGTTTTAGCGAGAGTACACGAATATTTATGGAAGTATAATGATGACTTTGTGAAAGACTCCTTATCATAGACCACCGGGAAAATTAATATGGTGGCTATTAAAGTAAATTCCCAGATTCTAAGCGACATATACAATTGAAATGAATTGACCATTAAAGATCAGAATCTGTTCATAATCAAGTCTCAATACATTCTTAATAACAATTAATAACTTGATTTGGTGGGATTAATCTGAAGGCCATTAGCAGTAGACCATTCAAAGACACAATGCAATTTCTAATTCAAAACTCTCACTCATCGGTCGACAGATTCAATGTTACAAGTCATGTATAGCTGCATATCATAATTCTCCAATGTTCGAGTTTGCTTGGCAAATCATTAACATATAGCGAGAACAGTAGTGGTACCATGATAGAGCCGTGAAGAACAGCTCGACTTATAGGTAAATAGGTTGACCTTGAGGCACCTGATTCAGCAAATTAATATCTATCAGTTAGATAGGAAAAAATTTAATTTGTAGCAGTAGATGAAAACTTATGAAAATTTTTTATTTTCTTTTTATCTTAGACTAGAGCTCTGCGGAAATCGCCTACATAAGCAATGCATTGCTCTGGAAGTATATAGAGAGACGGATAGAGTAACGAATAGACAGGTGGTGAAATAGGTAGGAAGATAGAGGATACTTCTTGCAAAACTCTGCAGTTGCATGTTAATGATAAAGCAAAGTTGCGGATCTCTGATATTATTTTGCCGAATTATTTTTAAGCTAAAGGGGAGCCGTTTTATTTATTATTTTACTTCTCCTATGTTTTATTGCTCAAATACCGAAGAAACAGGGTAGTGTAGCATAGAAAACTCAGAAAAAACTATTGACAGTCGAACCCGGGTTCTTCTGGTTGCAGAGCCAAAACTCTAACTACTCACATTATTAGGGGGCCAAGCCGTAGTAAGAGAATCCTTAGAAATCTTGCTTCAATGCCATCAACTTTATTGCAATGGATTTTACTGACAACAAGCTAGAAAATACCTCATAACCAATAACGTTAGTGAAGGAAATATCATTGCTTCGAGAGTCATTGGGGAAGCAGTGGTAATTTGGGGTAGGAGTAAGTAGCAGGAATATATAAAAACTGGCCCAATCTCACAAAAGTCATGATCACTAGCGTTATTTCTCTTAATCGCGAGATTCGGTAACACTCATGCATTTCTGCGATCCTAAAACGCTTTCAACGCGAATACAAAAAATTCCTGTGAACGATCGCCCGTCCTTAGATATTCTTGTGTCTATCTACGATCCTTGTTCTCAAAAAAAATCACAACATTATACAAAAGATAACTGATGATTAACAGAAACAATGCTGTATATAATACTCCAATCGATACTACAGTAGTAACCTGTGGAGGTATAATTAGAAGAAAGTTGTACGCGATCAAAATGACAGAAAGTTGATCATAAAGTAAGACCTTGAAATTATCGCTCACAAAAGAGGTCAAGAAATAAAATGCGTAGGATAGTTGTATTTGGTGACTCGAGACTAAGAGATTATTTTTTTCATCTGGGACCAGCACTCAGGAGTTGACTCCTACAGATGCGAAGCATTGTGCTGGAACTATGGGAAAGGAATAGTAGGAGAAACGACAGGAAGTGAAGCTTAATTAATTTTGCATCTCTGCTTTTGCACGTTCTTTGTTTATACTCGTAGTAGTGCTGAAGCTTCGATTTAGTAGCCATTTTATTATTATTTTACTTCGCCGGTGCTACACAATACCGACGAAGGAAGGCGTTCTGATGCGATTGTGGAGTGCTATCAGCTGAAGCCGGTATTGTTCAGTGACCAGTGACTATGCCTTCGCCACTGAAACCTTCCGACAACAACTGACACACAAAGACACACTAATGCACATCAGAAAAATGCGAGATGTTTATTTTTATTTTATAATTTTAGTCTGAAACTGGGGTTGAACCCAGGTTTGTTTTTGGTTTTTGTAGTCAACGTGCAGACTACCATCCATCGTGCCATCGCCACCCTCAAATTAAAATCGGACAAAATATTGGAATTAAAATCACCTGCAATAACGACGTCTTCATATGCAAAAGTGAAAGTCTGAATAATATTGACAAATCCTTCAATACAAATACGGTTATTTGGACTGCAAATACAGCGCAATAACAATTTCCTGCCTTCAGAACTAATATCAAGCAGCAAATACTCTATGAAATTAGCCTGCGTATCGCTATCAGGGCCAGCAATACCATCCGTAGACCCACTGATTACTATAGCCGCAATGCCCTTTTTCACATATATTGCAACACCACTATAATCGTTTCTGTAAGAAGAAGTTCCGGCACTGGTCTTGAAGCAGTGTTCTTCAACGTTATCACGTCCTCTGTCAATCCTTTTCAGCACCCTATACCTGGTGAAGTATCTGGAGTTCAACAGCTTACTTAACGACCGGCAATATGGCTGCCGTGGAGGACGTTCCACGGGAGACTTATTGTCCTTCCTCTCGGCAAAACGGTGTCGCTCCATTCACCATTTTGGCGAAAGGATGGTAGTGGCTCTAGACATTTTCAAAGCATTTGACAGAGTGTGGCATGGAGCACTTTTGTCCAAACTTATTGCTTTTGGTGTCGGTGATATTTTCTCTCTATTTATATCGAGCTTTCTCAGGGATCGCACTATAGGAGTTGTTATAAACGGTATCTCATCTAACGAGTTCAAGATTAATTCAGGGCTACCGCAGAGCTCCATTCTCTCTCCTACCCTATTTCTTATCTTTCTTAATGACATTCTATGTCAAAATTCCAACCCTATACACTCTTTTGGAGATGACAGCAGTATCTGCCATTCATATTCATTTTATTGTAGGCTGACATCAATTATGATCGCGGTAACAAGGCAGAATATGAATAATTTGATAATTGGTGACCTTACGAGTATATCGGAATGGGGTCACGCGAACAGCGTCAATTTCAACGCCCAAAAACCCAATGCTGCATGCTTAGGCATCGTCGTATATACGATCACGCTACCTCATCTGTAATTATGGGCGGTATAAACATCGAGGAATCGATGGACTGAACACATTTTTTTTAGGTCTCAACGGTATTTGTTTCTCGAATATTTCTTGGAAATTGCCCAATCGAAAAGCAGATTTTTTGGCGTGGTCTTCGGACCTACTGCGACGTCCCAATCAACCCCTCTCTAGTCACCCATTTCTGGGTCCACTACGTCTGTAGCCAGCATAATGCTATCGGCTCGTCTTCCTAAGTTTGCGTCAGAAGGGGCCTCATTCTCCACCGACGCATCGAGGTCGCTCTTCTTTCTCCGTATAACGCACCCTATATATTGTCCCCACAGGCAGTTTCAAAAGTATCCGTGGCACGAGAGGAATTGCGTCAGGAAGTAATTAACCTCCTAAATTTCTCTGAGTCCATCATTCTACGCGGGAAATGAGCTTCATCATGTATCTGCCGACCGTGTCCGGCTTCCATTTGTCCTACCCTCGTCGCACAGAGGGTTAGAATAGCCTGTTTTCTTGGATTAATTAAAAAAAAAAATTTTAAGTATCGCCAAAAATTTTTTTTCCCGGTTAGAGTATATAAAATTCTACATCACTTGTCGTTAAAATAAATGTCAAAAGTGCTCTGGTGTTTTTGTAGTGAAACTTCAAAGTCAAACTTTATAGAAATTTTTGTGCAAAAAAGGCTGAAAAAAGTGAAAACTTTCCCGTTGAAAATTTTATTTAGTTTAAAAAGTATTGCAAAAGTTAACAATTTTTCAATGAAACCATCAAGTTCAGGTTATTTTGCAAATACTTTGTTAACATTTGTGTATCAAATTGTGTGTGGAAGTGTTTTAGATTTAGTTATTTATATTGGAAATGCCAAAAAAATTAGCATTTTTATATTTTAAATGGATATATAGTTATTATTTGTCCACATTCGTGTCATAATTTTTAGTTTATATTAAAGAGGACATAAATCTGTATTATATTGCAAAATTTTACGCTGCCTTTTTGTGCCTTTAGAAGCTATGCATTGTTTAATACAAGTGTTGCAGCAGTCAAATTAGCTCAAAATCACATTGATCTCGCGACTGCTGCTATTGTTGTGTTGTTGTTTTTCATGTTACTTTTTTCTATTTATTTGTGCTCTTCTTTTCAGTATATTAGTCCCCGTCCATACTGTGAAGCATATGCTGCAAAACTTTTGAGTTAGTGGATGAGAAGGGGAAGAGGAGTGGAAGTATGTACGCTGTTTCATGTACATGCAGTTTTTGTTGAATTTCTTATTTGCATCTTTTGAGATGAGGTGTATTTGACGTTTCATTTTATTTCTTTTCGTTTGGTATACTTTAACTTCTATCATAATAATAGCTACCCTGTTTTATTGTTAATTTTTTGTGAAATATAATCAAAAATTTAAAAAAAAATATAAAATTATATAAAAATTATTATATAATTTTTCTTCTTAGCGTCCATTTTGCTTCAAATTATACCTTGTGCTTCAAATGTGTATCCAAAAAAAAATATTCACACCTTCTATCACAGGGTAGTTATTTTATATTTACATTCGGTATTGAGAAATGTCAAAAAAAATTAAAAAAAGAAGATAGAAGGGAGGAATAAAAAATACTAAACATGAAGCAAAACATTCATGTATGGACACTGCTGCACTTCAAAAGAGAATTCAAAAAACTTTTGCAGCATATGCTTCACAATATGGACGGGGACTTAATGGTGTTATTTTTGTTTCTTTTAATAATATTCTTTGTTTGAATAATTTTTTGTTTTTGTTTATTTTTTTGACAAATAGTGATCGTGTTGTGCAGTTTCAAGTAATCGGGTAAAAGGGATTTTTGAAATTTTTTTTTTATAGAAACAAGTTCGAACGTTGTTTTTTATACTCGTCGAAGCTTATTTGATATTATGATGAATTCAAGCGCTCAAACAATGAATGACAAGATGAAATTTTTAGCTGAAAAAATCAAAAAACGCACCAACTTCATCAAAGAGGGTGGCGATGGCACGATGGATGGTAGTCTGCACGTTGACTACGAATCGAAAAACAGACCTGGGTTCAACCCCAGTTTCAGACCAAAATTTTTAAAATAAAAATAAACATCTCGCATTTTTCTGATGTTGCATTAGTGTGTCTTTGTGTGTCAGTTGTTGTCGGAAGGTTTGAGTGGCGAAGGCATAGTCACTGGTCACTGAACAATACCGGCTTCAGCTGATAGCAATCCACAATCACATCAGAACGCCCTCCTTCGTCGGTATTGTGTACCACCGGCGAAGTAAAATAATAATAAAAATGGCTACTAAAGAAGCTTCAGCACTGCTACGAGTATAAACAAAGAACGTGTGAAAGCAGAGCTGCAAAAATAATTAATTAAGCTTCACCTCCTGTCGTTTCTCCTACTATCCCTTTCCTATAGTTCCAGCACAATGCTTCGCATGTGTAGGAATCATCTCCTGAGTGCTGGTCCTAGATAAAAAAAAAAAAAAAAAAAAAACGCTCTGAGGATAATATGTGTGATTTTAATAAAAGAATTTGTGTTTTCTTTTATGAATTTAAATCTAGGTGGACTAGAGCGCATAGAATGAAAATGAGGTTTATTACTCAAAATAAAATCTGGTTGGAATCCTCTATTGGTTTTACTCTTGCCCCGACTGCAAAACGTGGTCGAAAAGAAATTAGTTTTACCGAGTCCAGTAGTTGGAGTAAATATAAAAAAACAAAGATTTTAAGAGACACCATATCATTGCCAGAGTTACTTTATGCTTCACAGGTTAAATTACAAAGCGCAGGTTATGTCGAGGAATCAAAAGTGTTGCGAGCCATATATGAAAAGTGTTGCAAGGGCATAAATTTAAAAAAAAAGTTGAAACAACCACTTCTCACCTTGAAAATATCGACTTTTTGTTGAAACGTATCCTTGGTACAATATGCCTCCCACTTTGCACAAGTATTTTATTCACGGACCCGAAATTGTGTCAAATGCCATTTTACCAATTGGGCAGTTATCAGAAGAAGCGCAAGAAGCTCGAAATAAAGATTTTAAAAAATATAGGGAGTTTCATTCACGAAAGTGCAGTCACGAAAAATCAAACCAAGACATTTTTAATATGTTTTTGATAACCTCTGACCCAATTATTTCAAGCATGCGAAAATTGCCTACAAAGAAGGTTCAAAGCTTGCCAGAGGAGGCAATTGATTTAATTGTACCTGCAGCTCCGAACAAGAACTATTTCAGTGATGTTGAAGTTGCTGATGATGATGATGATGATGATGATGATGATGATGATGATGATGATGATAATGATGATGATGATGATAATGATGTTGATGATAATGATGATGATGATGTTGATGATTAACTTTAAGATGTATAAAATGTAATGTTTAAGTTCTCATACTGTACTCCTTGCACTATATATGTACCTACACTGATATTTGGCATTATTTAATAAAATTATACTCAAATATACTTTGAAAACATTTTTTTTTATTTACTTTAATGGTATTAACTGAAAAATAAAGAAAAATTATCCGAACATAGCTTCCCTGATTTGCTCCAAGAAAACATGCTATTCTAACCCACTGTGCGTCGGATAGTTTGGGATCTCACTTCTTTATGACCAATACCAAGACTCGCCTCGCGTGAGTCCAATATCTGTTTCCGTTCAAGTGCCAATAGGTCAACAAATCACCCAACCCTGAGTGCAGCCGTGCGCTGCACCCCGTCAGCGCTTGCATTTGGTTTTGGCGCCCATCGCACCTCCCTGTCCCTCGCCAAGATGACTGCCGCTATGTCGTCCGCGTATCCCACGAGGTGTGTATCCGTGCTGTCTCCCCGACAGCCCTGCAGCCACCGCAATGGTCTCCTTCAATCTCCGTCGCAAACAGCTTCTCTAGTAGTTTGCCAGCACTATTCAGCATGCAAAGTGGACATTAAGCTGACGCATCCGTCGGCTCACCCCAGTCCTTACCAATCAGCACGAGTTTCGGATTCTTCCATCGTTTGGGGAAAATACCTTGCGTCATACAAGTGTTACACACCTCAATCATTTCGTTTGGGTGATTCTCAGCCTGAAGTTTCTGTACCCCCGCCGGTATCCCATTCCGACCGGGTGTTTCCCACCAGCCCGGGCTCAGGGTCTTCGTGTAGGGCAGTGTGTGGAGAATATCAATTCCCACGCTGTACAGGTGTGCGGTAGCGCCATTTGTGCCCAGCTCCAGGTCGCTCCGGAGTTCTTCCCATTTCGCATTCTAGTTCCTAATAATTGTCTGCTTCAACACTCTTCGAAATCGCCTTTACTCTTCGGCCTCCGATTGAAATTAACCAAGAATTACCCGGGACTATAGTTGTGTCATTCAGCTCTGAGCTAGCTCAATTGAACGATTCAGTGAACTGAGCGAAGTGAGCGCTCACTTTTTTTTGATGATTCTAGTTCAGTGAAGAGCGCTTGCCATGTTTTTTTTCGTTCATTTTATTGGTTCATCAGTGCTATCAGAACCAAAAAATGTTCTTAAATAAAATTTGTATGATGCCAGATACGAATATTGCACGTCATTGGCGATTTAGTTTTTCTTAAATAAATTTCTGTCTTGTAGTTTGTATTTATTTGATTTAAGTTTCGATACTTGAATAATAATAGTCTAAATTTTATTAAATATAAAAAAATATTTATATTAGCCTATATAAAACATTTCACAAATTTCCCTAAAATAACAAATTTCAGCATCAAAAACATATTTGCTCTTTCTACTACTCATTAAAGCTGCCTGGGTGCTGTATTTGATTGAATCAAATAAGCTAAAAAAAACAGTTCAGAAACAAAATCAACTGAGCGACAAATTCAACTGAGCATCAAAATCAAATGAGCTAAAAGTCAACTGATACTACTGAGCTACTGAACGAACTAAACGAACCAGCTCACCAAAAAGAGCTGAACTGAAAAGAGCGCTCACTTCAAAAAGCTCATGAGCCAAACTCTACCCGGGACGCAGCCATGCCACATTCCACTTGTGCGTGCCCCCACCTCCTGGTATTGGGGTTACTTTCATTCCCTCTGTAATACGAAAGATAATGTACTGATGGTCACTCCCAGTATAGTTCTCAAGCACAGTCCATCATTCGATTGTCCCAGCTAGGTTATCACACACCAAGTGATATCCGGAGTGGGGTGTTCACATCCCGGTCTCCTGTGTCGCCGGTGTTCGTGACGATCAGGCCTAACCTGGCCGCAATTTCCAGGATACATCTATCCCTCGTGCTCGTCCTAAGGGTGTCCCACTCGACAGCCCTGTCGTGGAAATCTCCAATTATTATAATCTATCCGCCTATCTCTCTAGCCTTATCCAGATCCAGTTTCATCCTAAACTGCTCCATGCTTGCGCTAGGGGTGAGGTAGCTGCTCATCAGCGTAAAACGTCCGGTTTGAGCAAACGCATAGCAGCAGTCAGTTCCATATTGAGTAAACCCAAGCCTACTACCTATCGGTAACCGGAGTAGTGTGTAGCTTCTCGAGCCCTGGCATTGCGCCGCAGTCCCTCATTTTGTGCCCCGATTCTCCACATCTAATGCACCTGTCACTTTTAACCGGTCCAGTGCAAGACAGCATACCACGTCCTAATATCTTCGCATACTCGAACTCGAACATCTTCGATATCCTAGTCTTCACATCGCACATCTCCAATACGATAGTGATTATATAAATGTGTATACACTTCACATAATGGGTGTATTTCAAATCTTAACACCTGAAAGTGTGGCTTTAAATGACAAACCAATAACACGAGCTAATCTTATACTGAGTGCAAAAGATATCGCGGCAAAATCCAAGTTTATGAAAATAAAGGTTTGACTATTGTGGAAAATATTGTGGATAAAAGATTGATATCTTGTCGATGTATGGAAACTGGAATACATAATATCTCAGGACTGACAATTTAGAGTGGATATATATAATGTTTGATAATGCAAAGTCATAATTTTTCTATGTATATCTCGAACTCTTTTTTACCATATATTTATCAGCTAGCATATTGTTGTATTTTCCTTTATTCTGAAAAAAAAACCAATTTTTACATTATTGTGATAAATTAACTAAATATTCATTCATTAATTTGTAAGAATTGTAGTTCAAAAAGAAATAGCAATTTTTTTAAATTTTCAACTCATTTGAGCGTTTATGTTTTCTTTTGTTTTGTGTGCTGACAAAATGTCCACAAGAAGGAGATATGGCAATTCCGACAATTTTATTTTCTTCCAGAAGTTATTTAAAAGAGTTTTAAAAATTTACTAAAAATTATTTAAAAAATATTATATAACGAAATCAATATTTAGTTTGTATGGGAGGCACCACGCCAATCCCTCTCAGTTTTTGACTGATGATTTGTTTTAACTCCTAAGTCATTCGGAACATATTCAGGAACATCCACTTCAAACGTTCTCAAAATATACAAAAATAAATATTTATTTTGTATGGGCGTGGCAACGGCCAGTTGGAATTTTTAAAATTTATATAGCCTACAGTTCCTTTCAGATATACAGAAAAGATATGTGAAAATTTCAAGAACATCGGTTAAGCCGTTTAGCTGTCCTTAAGGCACAAAACATATACATCCATTCGAACATGTCCTTTTTATATATAAAAATAGTTAATCTTATATGTTACAAAATTTTAATGTAACTAAGCGAATTTAATTATTCTTTGTAGAGCACGAACAAATGGTACTGCCCAGAATCTATAAAATTTTCACGCATATCACCCTACAATTGTTTGGCTGCAGTTTCAATACTATTTTCAATAAAGACCATATTAAGAAAATATTAACTAGAGAATTGTTTTGGAGCAAGCGCCTTTTAAAGCAAAAAGATACATGACATTGAAAATGTAGAGTATGCATAATGAAAATAATGTAGCATTCTATGGAAAATTTTAATTCCACCCCCAATATTTGGCACCGCCTTTAGTGTAAAGTGATTTTCGTTTTTATCTTTTTTATTTGTTTTTATTGTTATTTTATGAAATTACTCGCTTTAAAGCGTATATTGTAATATGAGTTGTAAATTGCATCCTTCAGATAATATAGTGCTAATAAAGTTATTTTTGAATTGATTTTTTTATTTTTTAATTAACACACATTTAAAGAAATTACAAATATAATAAGTAAGCAAAAAATAAAAGAAAAATAAAAATAATATCAATAAGAAATAAATAAAATAACTATAGAAATGGAATATCCATTAAAGAATTTTGTAATTTCGGAAAATCTAAAAGATTCCGCAAAAACGTTTTATAGTTCCAATGTAATCGGCAGAGATATATTGTCCAGTTACGACTTGGTAATTGATCATTTAAAAAATTGCCACAGTCATTCAGTACACCAGAGTACGCCAGTGAATGATACGACTACACAAGTAATATATGAAAAGCAAGAGGAACCGGATATATATTTTAGCTTCAATACTAATACAGCAATGAGCAATCAATATTCAGGTGCGTGTAATCTTACAATTATTAAAACTATAGAAATATAAAAGGAACACACACACAAACACACAAATTGATAAGAAGTACCCTTAAACATTTTAATAATCTTTCTATTATTTGTGCACGTGTACATGCATGCGTGTGGTGTATATGCCGTTTTTAAAGCTAAGTACTAAACCAGAAATAATATTAAGACTTATTATTCAAGTGCATACAAATAAACTGAGGCAAAAAAACGAAAAAAAAAACCCATGTAAACACACTTCCACAAAATCAAATTAAGTTGTATACAAATGCATACATATATATGTATATGTGTGTGCATATGTATGTACGGATGTAAATGACGCTCGAACTGGCCTCCGTTAAAGTTTCGGCATAGTTAAACATTTATTCGGCCAGATGTGCAATCTGTATATCTTTCTTATTACATTTTAGATTGAAAACACTTACCTAAATTGGTAATTGGGTTTTAACAATAAGGGCAAAAATTTTAGCACCGTTGGCAATTAGTCCGTGACTCTTAGATTGAAAACAAATTTTTGAATAAAAAAAAAATTTTTCAATGGAGGTTTGAGCTACGTCCACTTTGTCCAACGCTTCTCCGATATTTGTATCCCTTCCAAAAACTAAAATTTGTCGCGGTCGTCAAAATAGCTATTTGAATGATGATTGACATGCCCTCGTATTAAAGAGTACAATATAGTTTCTAGAGTTTTCTTTTCTACCTAAAAATGCGCCATTTGAAATGTTCACAAAATTAGTTCGTACGGACAGAATGAGTTGAAATTGAAAAAGTGGAGTTTTCCTATTTTTTATGGAATAAATATAAGAAAATATTTATGTATGTATATATGTATATAGAATTCGGTCTTAAGAAAACATCATATAAGAAAAAATTCTTTAAAAATGGGGTGGATAACTCAGCAATCTGCCACTTTGCTTTCATGTTTGCATGTTTTATTACAAAAAAAGAAACAAAAAACTTTTTTTAAAGCTGTTAAATAAAAAATCAAAAATATGAATATTGCCCGGCATCGTATCTTTTCCAAAATTGAATTCTTCCCCGCTATCTGATACGGAAGTATAACGCTGTTACAAAAAAAAAATACCTGGAATGTTACTATTTTCTAGTAGGTATTGGCGAGTAGTACAACAATCTGGTTTTGAAATTTCTTTAAGACTCAAAAATTTTGAGTTACTGGTAAAATCCAGTTTTTCGTACCCTTATAAACTTATAACTATAACTTAGTTTAATATCAACCGCTTTTAAAGAAGAGGCTTTAAAATTTCGAACAATATATCTCGAATTCCAAAAGTCATCCGTTTGGTTAAAAACGAATATTTTAGAGAAAAGAGAAATTATAAAATTTCATTTCTACTTCTTTGTGACTAAAAACATTACGAACTTTAGCCTAATTCGGATTTAATAACCAAAATATGTTAAAATGAGAAAAGTTTAATCATTTTATATGGCATTTTATTACCTTGCATGCTCGAAACAAACGAGTATATATTATAAAAAGTACGATGTAATTAATTATGCGTGAAAAATGTAGCATTTGCGTGACGTTATTTAAAGTTAAAAAATATTATATATATATATATTTTTCCAGATAACATAACTATTTATATAATATACGAAAGTTCCTAATAGCTATAAAAAATATGAAAATTCTATCTGATTCGATGATTTTTCAGATAGCAACTGATATCCAATTTTTAAAGGATATATTTCGTACCGCATGCGTACGCTGCATTTTGCTTTATAGCAACGATATTAAAAAACCGATTAATAAAATTTTTTTGTATTGGTGTGTGGCACAGCATCCATTCTTTCACTATCTTTGCCGTATGCTTACGATCATTATATTCTTGGAAGATGCATTGTGAACGTAAGCCTAATTTCAACACACTTAATAAATAATGTTGGTCATTATATTACACAGGCCAACACTCAATTTGCTTCTTTGAATTTATTAACTGATTCTAGTTAATTTGGGTGCGCTGAATTCAAATCTGTAATCAGTTTTTCTCTATCAGCTCTAGTTTTCATGATATAGAATATTTTTATCGCCAACAATAATTTTTTCTCTCGTAGGCCAATATTTTTGCCGCCAATGTTGTTGCTTGGATCTGCTATCCCAGAGACACAAAAAGCAAGGGTACTTAGTATAACCACTCTGTTGTCCAAGAAGAAAATTTACCATTTTAAGATCAACACAAATGATCCAATATGATGATCCAATGCAATATTGTTATATTCTTCTTTCATTGTTGTGGAGTGCGCAATTGGAATTGATGCATACACATTGCCATTGCCAGACGCACTTCAAACTTCTCTTGGAACTATCCACGAAGAGGCGCCAATCTCTAGGTAGATACTTGAATAGCCCCATTTCGTGCATAAGACCATTTACATTATTACAAAACACCAGATTGTCTTCCTTAGTAAAAAAATTTTAAAAAAGCTTTATCCCTAGTGCGGTAATAAGTTATTTTTGTTCCACGTTCTAACAAATTCTTATCATTTAACCTCGAAGCTAACACTTCAGACGCTTCTTTTGATAAGGCCAAATCTCGAATTAAGTTATTCAACTCGCATTGCTTAAAACGTTGAGGAATAGTTTCTGTGTCTTCGAAAACACTGTCGCAATCAGTTAGATCATTAGCGGTATTATGTTCAAACTCCGAACTCAGCTCTAAAGAATCATTCAGTTTTGGAATGGGAACATCTTCGGAATGGGGAATTGGACGGCACGCTGACGGTAAATCGGGATACTGCCATTTATTTCGATTTTTCCTATTAATACCAACAATACTCACTAAACAGAAGTAACAGTCGTCCAAATGATTTCTGAGATCTCTCCAAACCATCGGCTCACCAAACTTAAGCCTATTTCGTTTTCCTTGAGTCCACTGTCGCAAATTTACACAGCAAGTATTGCACACAATGTGTGGAGCCCAGCTTTTATCTTGGTCGCCAAGATCAACTCCAAAGTAATCTAAATACGATTTTTTAACACATTCCGAAATAGGTCTTATGTTTTCTTTAAAGGTGTATTCTCCTCAAATATAACAAAATGTGTCAGCGTAATTTTTACACCGTCTTCTATTGGAAATCATTTCTATTTAGATCAACACTTTTTTAATAAACTTTGCCAACTGCAATAAACCACTTCTTAGAAGCAACTAACTTCCGATATGCAATTGGAGTGCAAAAAGAAAAAATAACGTTCTGAATAATATTGCACAAATAAAATTCCCGTTAATCAGGTAGCAATTACACAAAAAATAATATTTTCGGAAAAAACGGAATGACAAACAGATTTCTCTAATTTCGTGACGAATATTGTCACATATTCACATAAACTTTTGATTTTAAAAAACCCAATAAGAAAAAGCTTGGTGCTGTTAAATCCGGTGATCTGGCTGGCCATGCTAAATCGCCATGTCGCAAAATTAGTCTTCGTGAAAAACCGCCATTCAATAATTGAATTGTTGAACGACCTATGTGTGCTGTGGCCACATCTTGCTGAAACAATCTCTAGTCCTTCCTATTCCATTTCAGGCACAAGAAAATTTCGAATCATGTCTTGGTACCGTTCAGCAGTAACAGTAACTCCAACACCTTGCGCATTTTCAAAAAAAAAAAAAATAGGGAGCAATGATATTTCCAGCATGAATACTACAGCATACAGTTATTTTTAGTGGATATAATGATGTTTCATGAATTAATTGAGGATTCTGTCTTCCCCAAAACTGACTGTTCTGTTTATTGACGTGGCCACTGAGAAGAAAATGGGCTTCATTGCTCATTATCAATTAAGATGAAAAATCTTCAATTTCTTGCCTTAGGATGCCTTAGGTTGGCATTACTGTACCCAACTCGTTGATCAAGTTGTCTCGGTAGCAATTTTTGGACTAATTGAATTTAGAGGGTGGCGATGGCACGATGGATGGTAGTCTTCACGTTGACTACACAACCAAAAACAGACCTGGGTTCAACCCCAGTTTTAGACAAAAAAAATTTTTAAAATAAAAATAAACATCTCGCATTTTTCTGATGTGCATTAGTCTGTCTTTGTGTGTTAGTTGTTGTCGGAAGGTTTCAGTGGCGAAGGCATAGTCACTGGTCACTGAACAATACCGGCTTCAGCTGATAGCAATCCACAATCACATCAGAACGCCCTCCTTCGTCGGTATTGTGTACCACCGGCGAAGTAAAATAATAATAAAAATGGCTACTAAACCGAAGCTTCAGCACTGCTACGAGTATAAACAAAGAACGTGCGAAAGCAGAGCTGCAAAATAATTAATTAAGCTTCACCTCCTGTCGTTTCTCCTACTATCCCTTTCCTATAGTACGCAGCACAATGCTTCGCATGTGTAGGAGTCATCTCCTAAGTGCTGGTCCTAGATAAAAAAAAAAAAAAAAAAAAGTACGGGAACATTTTCAAATCAGTTTTCAAAATTCGCCTGAAACTGCGTGCAGAAATGTGTTACCAAGTCTCCGAATTGATATTTTTGGAGACTCTGCAACACTATCCCGCACCAGAGCCACATTTACAGCGTTACGAGACTTTCGTTGTTTTCCAGAACGAGGCTTGTTTGCTGTCGTACCGTACTGTAGAAAATTCGCATGTTAACGATAAATTGTGGTTTTGTGAGGCACTGAACCATTATAATATTTTTGACGCAATTTCCGCTGAGTGGCAATAATGGAACGATTATTTTCAATAAATATTATCACTATTTCTGCTAGTTCTTGTGGCATATATTTATCCATAATAAAATTTGGACGTCTACACAACACATTGGTTAAAGCGAAACTTAGCTAAACTTTACATACCCAAGATGGCGCGCAATTAAAATAGTAACCGGAATTTTGCCCCACCCGGTACATACATTTACATTCGGGTTGTTGATGGCAAGTCGTTAGCGTGTTAGGTCTGCAACCACAAGGACCCGGGTTCGATTCCCAGCCCCGTGTAATTAAAAAAAGTTTTTAAAGAGTTTTAAACGTCGGCGAAGTAAAATAATAAATAAAACGGCTGCCCCTAGCTGAAAAATAATTGTTCAAAATTAACATCAGATACGCCGCAACTTTGCTTTATATTTAACACGGAACTCCACAGTTCTACAAGAATTAAGCTCTATCTTTCTACCACTTTCACCATCTGTCTATTCTCTACTCTATTACTCTATCTATCTAGTTCCAGTGCACTGCATTGCATATGTAGGGGATATCCTCTAAGCACTGGTCCAAGATAAAAAAAATTTAATTTTTTAATTAAAAATAATTGAATTATGTACATGCCAAATGGTACAATTTTCAAAGCACACAAAATAAATTAATAAAAGGAATATTGCAAAATTATTAAATAATTTTCTGTATATTTTTTGTCTATAGATTTGAAAAATGACACATCATCATATCAAGTAGATCGACAAAAACAAAGAAGAATGCGTACCACATTCAGTTCAACGCAAATAAAAGAATTGGAAAAAATATTCCAGGAAACTCATTACCCCGATATATACACACGTGAAGATATTGCAACAAAAATAGATTTAACTGAAGCCAGAGTACAGGTAAACAAAATCCCTAGTTACTCCATTACATATAAAAAAAACATAAGAATATTTAAAGAGGGTGGCGATGGCACGATGGATGGTAGTCTTCACGTTGACTACACAACCAAAAACAGACCTGGGTTCAACCCCAGTTTCAGACAAAAAAATTTTTAAAATAAAAATAAACATCTCGCATTTTTCTGATGTGCATTAGTGTGGCTTTGTGTGTCAGTTGTTGTCGGAAGGTTTCAGTGGCGAAGGCATAGTCACTGGTCACTGAACAATACCGGGTTCAGCTGATAGCAATCCACAATCGCATCAGAACGCCCTCCTTCCTCGGTATTGTGTAGCACCGGCGAAGTAAAATAATAATAAAAATGGCAACTGAACCGAAGCTTCAGCACTGCTACGAGTATAAACAAAGAACGTGCAAAAGCAGAGCTGCAAAATAATTAATTAAGCTTCACCTTCTGTCGTTTCTCCTATTATCCCTTTCCTATAGTTCTAGCACAATGCTTCGCATGTGTAGGAGTCATCTCCTGAGTGCTGGTCCCAGGTAAAAAAAAAGGCATAGTCACTGGTCACTAAACAGAGACGGCTTTCAGGTGTATCCAATCCACAGGCACATCAGAACGACCTCCTTCGTCGGTAGTGTGGAGCACCAACGAAGTAAAATAATTACTTAAAATGGCTACTAAAAATGAAGCTTCAAAATTTAATACGTCTCCTTGACATCAGAGACGCTAAAACACTTCTTCTTCTTCTTCTAACATTTCTCCTGCTATCCCTTTCCTATAGTTCCAGCACAATGCATCGCATGTGTAGGGGTCATCTCCTGAGTGCTGGTCCGAGATAAAACAAAAATATGGTAACATATGTTTTCACTGAAATGTTACCACACCAAACGATAAATTTTGAGAAGACGGTGAAAATATTTTAAATTAATTTGAAATAAGTAGAAAAAATTAAAAAATGTAAGTGGCATTTGTGTAAAATACATAAATCAAGAATCAGAATAAAAAAAAATCTTATTCGAAAGAAAGTTCAAATGTTGGAAATCGTGTCATTTTTAAGAACTCACTCGTTTTTAAATCGACTCGGTTTACTGAATAGGGGGGAATATCTTGCACACTTCAAATAAAATGAAAGGTGTAAGTGAAAAAAAACCGGATCGGAATTAAATAATTTGTTTTGTAGTTTTATTATTTTCTTTATTTGTGTCATCTTCAGTGTATCCGAATTTCTTGTATATATATACATATATATACCAAAATAACAGCCATAACTAAATCGGTGCTGTCTGTCAAATCTGTCAAAAGTTCTTATGCACATACAAATTCTTTTAGTTAATTTCTCATGCGAATACACTTTGTTAAAGAGCAAAAATACGCTTAGTTCGCTGATTTAGGTATGGCTGTAAAGTACGTTACAAAACTTGTTCAAGGGTGTCATGTATGCAAACTGAAATTACGCATGCATTTTTACATATGGCTGTATGTATGTATATATATATATATGTATATATAAATATAAATATTAAATAATAAATATATGTATGTATGTTGTGTTTTAGGTGTGGTTCCAGAACCGGAGGGCTAAATTTAGGAAACAGGAAAGACATTCTATACATATCAGCAGATCAACGCCTTCATATTAAATATATACATATATATATGTATATTTATTTATATTTATTTATATTTTATAACAATTCTATTTTCCAATAAAAAAATATATATAAAATAATTTTAAAATATAGTGTATCTTTTTGTGTAGACTGTGTGCATGTGTAGTCTATAGGCTCTAACAGAAATATGTATCATAGTAGTGGAGGTGGCTGAAGTAGTCTGCACGGACTACAAAACCAAAAAAAATTGCCTGTGTTCGACCCCAGTTGCAGGATAAATGATAAAAGAATGTCGCATTTTTTCTGATGTGCATTAAAGTGTGTCTTTGTGTTAGTTGTTGTCGGAAGGTTTCAAAGGCGAAGGCATAATCACTGATCACTGAACAGTACCGTCTTCAGCTGTAACCAATCCACAGGCACATCAGAACGTCCTCCTTCGTCGGTATTGTGTAGCACCGGCAAAGTAAAATAATTACTAAAAAATGGCTACTAAAAACGAAGCTTCAAATTTTAATACGTCTCCTTACCATCAGAGGCGCATGAACAGTGCTATAAAAAACAAAAAACCGGCAAAAGCAGAGTTGTAAAAGTAAAGCTTCGCCTTCTGCATTTCTGTTACTATCCCGTTCTGCTAGTTCCTGCACAATGCATCGCATGTATAGGCGTCGTCTCCTGAGTGCTGCTGGTCCAAGATAAAATTTTTAAAATTTAGTGTTCGCGTTCAGTTATGGGAAGTATCCGTTAGGAGATGTTTCTGGTAGTTATAAAATTAAATATAAATTAAATGTTTAATAGGTTTATACAGGGTGGCCCAAAATGAGCGAAGGTATTCGAATTCCTTATAACTTTTTTATTATAATTTTTTTTTTGTTTTCAGTATTTTGTAATTTGGGAATTCAAAATGGAACAGTACGCAATTGAACAACATGCCAAAAGCGTTGATCTTTATTTCGGAAGAAAATCATGATGTTATTCACAATTTAATTATGAGCGACGAAGCCCATTTCCAATTGAATGGGTTCGTTGATAGGCAAAAAGAACAACGGAAAATACAAGAGTAGTTCAACAGCGAGAATTACACCCACTTTTGATGCGGGGTTTCGTCGGGAAGAATAATTGGCCGAATTTTTTTTGAAAATGAATACGGTGTTGCTGTTTCTATCACTGTTGTTAGATGTCGGAAAATTTTTTAAGGACAGCCGTGGAAAAGCAGGCGTAAGTATGGTTTCAATAGGATGGATGGATGAAATTAATTTTTATAGATAGATATAAAATATTTTACCTGCTTATATAATGTATTAGGTGGATCAATTTTTTGTTGGTCAACAGGCGTATAGCATAATGTAAATCTGCACAAAATTCTAAGAAAATTACCAGGGTCTAAAATCATAACCTAGCTCCCGCCGAGAGGCATCAAAATTCACATTTGGGTCATTCCAAGCCCTAAAATTTTTGGTAACTGTAGTCTCGTAGTCTACATTAAGAGCTTTAAAACAAAACTAAATTGGCCTCCGTAGCTGCAATAGAACCGAAGATATTGACTTTAAAACTTGAAAAGTGTAATGTTTTGGCAATTTTTTTGGGAATTTTTTGTCGCCGGCTGAGGTAGTTCAACGATGTCAAGGGTCAACTTACGGACCCACAAACCTTAATTGATAACATGATTATTTACTCCCTATGGAGGTTCGGATGCAGACTATCAGCAGTTCGGGAAAGGGTGTTCGCAGCTCGGTTATGCAACTCGGAGAATAGTATCGGGAGTTCTAGGGAACAATCGGTGAGTATTCGGTAAACAGTTAGCCGAAGCAGCTGTGATAAACAGTCAGAATAAAACACTGTGATAAACAGTCCGTCGAGACAGCTGTGATAAATAGTCAGCCGAAGCCGCTGCGATAAACAGTCAGTCGAAACCGCTGTGATAAACAGTCAGTCGAAATCGCTGTGATAAACAGTCAGCCGAAGCCGCTATATACTGGGTTACTGGACGGGCATAAATGTCATGGACCATAAGAAGAAATTCCTCAACTTTTTTTTAAAGAAAATTACCACTCAACCAATGATTGCCTACTACTAGATGTTACCTTCTATAGGAAAGAGATTGTGATAGTGATGACATGTGGTGAAGGAATAGATAGGGATAGCTACATTATCTTTACAACTCTGCTTTTGCAAGTTTTTTTTTAAAGCAATGTTTAGTTTGAAGCTGTGTTAACTAGCCATTTTTATTAATTATTTTAATTCACCGATGTTTTTGCTACATATTATCGACTTTTATTATGCCGACATTGCTCTTCGGCTGAATAAGAGTTACATTCCATCACTTACTGGAGCACTCACATGACACTTTAGGTTAGGTTAGGTGGCAGACCCTCCCCAAAAGAGAACGCCCCACTTACACCAGAGGTAGAGGCAGCCTATACGGAAACCTAATGTTAGGACCCCTCATGTATATCCTGTATATCCTGGATCCATGGGTGTAGACCTCAAGATCATTTTCGGGAACCACCGAATCTCCTGATCAGGACTCCCTAGTCGGAAGCTCGAAATGAATTGTGCTATCGAGAAATTTATAAAATACCATACAGTCGAGCCATGTCCTTAGTCCCGTCTGGGCCAGGAGTTAACTGCATTTAACCTTACTGCTACCAGCCTAGCCCTCTGCCTCAACAGCAGCTCGGAGGGAATCCAATCACGCATAGCAAATAAGGCCTTAGTTGGAGTGGAGCGGAGTGCGCAGGTATCTTGGGCGATACCTCTCGCCATCTGTCTCATAAAAAGACCTCCCCCTTGCAGACCGTAATATTCAAACATTCCCGCACAAATACCACTACGCAATCACTAACATTACGTGCGCCGAGAGCCCCAACAACCGCCCTCGTATGGACATTGTTGAAAAGCCCCACCAGATCAATGAATGCTACCAGCGAAAAATGCCTATTCGGCAGAGACATGACGCAATAAGGTTGTCCGTGAAGTGACACTGATATCATCATTGCTGAAATTATGAAGGAGAAAATGATTAATGTCATACCTGAATATGATACAAGCTCTCTTCTACCCGTGGGGAACGATCAGCTT
Source organism: Dexiosoma caninum (assembly GCA_963924685.1). Taxonomy (NCBI): domain Eukaryota; kingdom Metazoa; phylum Arthropoda; class Insecta; order Diptera; family Tachinidae; genus Dexiosoma; species Dexiosoma caninum. Next base: position 49,969,800 of record OZ004728.1, on the reverse strand, counting down.
ACGCCTAAGAATCCGATCATTGTAACCACATGTTTCTTGGACCAGTATACTATCTTCTCCCCAGAGTCGGAGAAGAAACGCTATGGAAGCATCTTTTGAGTGGCGAAGATTACTCTGCATTAAACTCATCTTTGCAATCACTATTATGTCCGTCTCCTGTTCAGATAAAGGACTTTCCTCACCCATACGATCCCGCCATAGGAACGAGAATTCTAGGTGGAAATTCGAAGATCTTTGGCTTGCAGATTCTGTCTTCGCTCTCTCAAACGTTACTGCATGTGGAGCCGCATCCTTTACGGAGGAACCTTCATTGTAGTCCACTCAGGGGTAGACTCAGCTCTAGTGCCCCTATATATATAATGAAGTATATTTTGCCAAACCCATAAAATATACATCCTTTCCGGGCCTTGAGAAGAGGAAGGGAATCGTCATTTAGAATGTCAGTGCCTTCCTTGTGTACCATGCAGAGATGACCCCAATGGCGAGCTTGTAAAAATCAGCTGAGCGCTGATTATCACAAGTCACCAGCTGGACGTGTCTCTGGTACTACTCTGCGTCATGGACGCGTGGGGAGAGGCCAGGGATAGTCAGGCAGACCCTCCTGAAATATCGCAACTATGCTTATTGAACAATTTTCTAGTTTCCTGGGGTGATGGTCCTCTCAGCATGGCTCCGATCCACCACGGCATAGACTAAGTCATCTTTGGCAACGGCATTAAACGACCTGTCCATGCCAGTATGAACCCTGGACCTTTTGAGAGTTTGCCCCGTCGCCACCTGGCTCTTGCCTGAACGCTGCCTTTTAGGTTCTCGTTTAGGCGCTATTGCTTGGCACCTTAGTGCGTCGCGGTAGTGGGACAATTTTCTTAGTCCATTCCAATTTTTCCCTACCAACTTCCAGAAGCCAGTGGGGTGGAATGTACTACAGTATGTACAGCATTCGGAATGTAGCTTTCCGATGTCTGTACTGCTTCATTTTTTAAATTTTAGTTGAAAGAGAGGTCCCTTGACAGCCGTAGCTACCTTGCCTGCGTTGACTTTGTAAAGTCCACTACCCTGCGAAATGGAGGAGCGTTTAACACCGCTTAAATGTGTAGTCAAATGAAATATTTAGCTCCTCTTAAGGGTTGACCTTGTTGCCCCCGTTTCATCGTTATTTTTATTATTATATTTCAAAATGTCCATGTAAGTTCAACGAGTGTGGGGGAAAGTATGTCGGCCAGGTCATACCCCCGCTAACCTCCGAAATCCAAAAAAGTATTCACCGATGTGACCAGGTATCGGTGAAACTAAATTTGCGACTTGACTATTTTTGAAAGGGGCCTCTAGCCAAGATCATGTCCAGTCCCATGTATTGTTGCTTTTTTTTTTGTAGGAGATGACTCCTACACATGCGAAGCATTGTGCTGGGAACTATAGGAAAGGGATAGTAGAAGAAACGACAGGAATTGAAGCGGAATTAACGGCATAGAACCTCCATTATGCCTCAGGGTCATCGAAAATTTGGACCATCGGATGGAGGTGTGCCGCCGTGGACGCGGCGCCCATTTGGCCGATATTTTGCTCCATACATAATTGAGTAATACCAATATATCATAATAAAATAAAATTACAATAATTTCCTAAATAGTTTATGTTTTATTTAAAATCAACATCGGCCCTTGAAATTTAACCACCCTTTACATATAAGTGGTATCGTGTTGATGCCACTCTAGTCGTCACATAAATAGATGAAAATAAAAAACTCTGACAAAATTTTAAAATGACGTTCGTCATCAGATTGATGTCTGGTTTCGTTTTAGTTACGACTGTTATATTTTTGGTTTATTATTAAATACAAGTCAGGATTTTAGTCAGAAAGAATTAAACTTGAGACAGCATTCTAAGGAAACAGGAGAAAACAACGTCAATCAACACCAACTACTCTTTGTGTATTTTATATATGTCACTACTCCCCAGGTGGCTTAGGCTGTAATTAAATTTGAACATTTTGACTAATTTGAATACGGAAGTTTTACAGTCCAACTTACACAACTATTGTTAACTGATTTTTTAAAGTTCATATTAAACATCATTAATTTCCGTTAAATTAATACTATGTTCACACGACAAAAGGTGTGTTAGTTTACTTTTCTGGTAAAGTTCGGTAAAATGAGAGTAAGCTATAATTTATCTCAATAAGAGACCAAAATGTACAAAAGTAAGAAAACGCAAAAAACCATAAAATTTACAACAAAATAGGTCTGTTCCACGTGCATAACAAAAACATTTGCATCGTTTGCAACGGCTGTAAAATGTGGACAAAAATAAATTGGAAAAAAAGTAAAAGCTTTTTTGTATTAAATAAAGTGATAAATATGCACAAATATATGTACTTACATTTTGAAATTTATTTAAAAAATCTTTTTTAAATTTTTAAATTAAAAACTGTTGTCGTTTCTTTGCAAATTTTCTGATTAATTTCTTAGTATCATATATAAATAAAAAAAGCCTATAATTTAATTCTAGACCGAACTTACCGAAAGAAAAAATTCGTGCAACTTTGTACAGAAAATTAAAAATTTTACTCTCAAATTTTATTTCAAAATTGTACAAAAATTGTTAATAATTACTGGCACGCTTTTGGGTAAATTTAGAGGATTCCTTCTTACATGTAGTTCACTTGTTGATAAGCATTTCTCGCAATTAAACTGATCTAGATTCTGAATATATACATATAGTCAAATTCATGCGCAATATAACTTCCAATTTATATAGTAGCGCTCTAATAATATTATAACTATTATTTTTTCATAAACATTATTTCTAGCTTATTTGTTGCCTACATATTTAATAATTCTTATGTTACACTTGTAGTCCACCAACTATATATGGCCCTATGGGCTCGGTTGGTTATTGTTATAAAAAAATAAAATAGAATATCTCTATTTTATGATTCTAATTTTCAAATTATCCTTTTCCCGAGAAAAATATGTGAAATGTATTATTACATTATTTATGAAATTCTCATAAAGTATTTTTTTATAAAAGCAAACTCAACAACTGAGGAGGAAAGCATATATATATATATATATATATATATATATAGATGAGAAGAAAAATCTAAAAATAGAAATATGTATGTGTTATAAAAAAAAGTAAACTAATGGATTGTTATGTTTTTGTTTATAAATTTTTGGTTTTTTGTTCGGTATACAACTTCAATTCTTTAATTAGTTGAATTTTGAACATAAGAATCTTGAATTTGTAGTCAAAAACTGGGAAAAGTCCACTGCTGAGCTAAGTAAGGATTAGGGAAATAGTACTATATGGATATGCTTTCCTCCTCAATTTTTAAGGTTGCTTTTATATAAAAAAAATACTTTAAGAGAATACCATAAAGTATGTAATATTTTTTTTGGGAAAAAGCACAATTTTAAAATAAGAATCATGTATAAATAAAATAAATTTTTGCGAGTTCGGGCAATTTTGTTATGCACCTGGAACAGACCTAATATATATGACCAAGTACAATTACAAATCTACACACATGCATACAACCATAAAAGCACAATAATTTGGTTTATACATGTTATTTAAAGAAACCCCAAATAATTTTTAACTAAATCATGAAATAAAATTAACTATTATTTGTTCATTGCATTTTTGGGAAACTTATAATTTTACTGCTGTAATTTTGCTTTATTTTCAATGTTTATTATAAGCCAGCAGATTGCTTGCTCTTTACGCCCAAACTAGCCCGAATAAAAAGTACGGGCGTTCTCGTGCGTGAAGAACAAGAATATTACTCTCTCAAAACCTCTCTCATTTACCCAATTTTTGCGTAAGAAAACGCTTTTTGGTAAGATTAGGCGTCCGCGGGCCCCATTTTCACATTTTTGTAGCTTTACATTAATTTACATTTTTATAAGTAAGAGAGAAAAAACCACAATATCTAATGATACTCGTATACAAGTGAGCAAATTTTGTTTGCTTAACTTATCTGGCTGGCAACCACTTAACGTTTATTTACTTGCCGCCATCCAAAAAATTATTTAGCTCTTAACTGGCAACAGCTAAGAATAATTTTGTGTGCCAAAAACACAATTTTATAATTTAAATTTCAAATTGATTGTTATAAGACTTATTATTTCTCTCTTATTTCTCTTATTTTCTATATTAAAAAGTCGAATTATTTAAGTTTCTTCACTTATTTTTAGGCATTTTGATATCAACCGTTAATAGATGTTTTTTTTCTTAATAGCTGAATGAATTTTTTTTAAATACCAAACTAAATCATGACGGGTTGTTCATGGCACAGACATAATCTGTGGTTCATACCACTCATATTTTTTCGCGTTATTCCATTAAAACATATGACTTTATGACTATCTTGTGAATGCCCCAAATATAATATGCAAGGCGAATTCATACCGGGTGTTCTCGTCCCAAGAACAACAGCATTTTTTATTTGCAAATACAACAATTTTTTTTGAGTTACCAAAATAGTTTACGTACCAATATGCTTAATATTCTTTGTGTTTGAACGCGCCTCCGTGAGTGCGTAGTTATAAGAAGCAAATTGCAAAAATTACTGCATTATAAAGTTATTATCAAGTCAAATTCACTACCAGTTAATTAATTGTTTTTGCACTGCTCTTTCAAAATAAGCAAATGTGTAAAAATAGCAATGGCGTGCTTAGAACGTAAATATATTGTGACAATCACGGTATATAAACAGCGAAATAACACCTGATTAGTTTCAGTGACCGTACACCTAGGAAATGAATATGTAAGCAATTCAATTTCTATTTTGTAATAAGATAGCAAAAGAATACATTATTATCATTCTCTCTTGAACTTGCCAATACCTTTTACAACAGCAAAATTCTTGGAACAAATCTAGTTTAGTGAAGCCGCTCCAAATTAAAAAAAAATTATCTTAGGTTATAGAAAATTGAATTCTAAGAAGAAAAAGTTTAGTGCAAAAGTCCTCGGCAACGCATAGTTTGGGAGTTACGGACCTACAAAGTGGTCGATATATTTTGCCATTTTCATTGTAAGTCTTTGATTAATTACAAAAGAAAATAATTATTACATAGTAAATGAGTAAATTAACGGTATTTTTATTAAAAATGAGAGCAAAACACAAAAACATACTTACATATATTATATGTATATACTATGTATGTATATGTATGCAAATGTGTATGACATGATCATTTGTAACGTAAATATGGAGATTACAAGATCTACCAAAATTTTTGAAATTTTTAATAACAATTTAGAGGGGCCTGTTCCTGTAGAGGTAATTCCCATTTTGGTAGATTGGGAATTAATTCCAAAAGAAGGCTTCGCTAAGTAAAGGTTTTCTGCATAGCCGGCGTTCGGCCGAGTATAAGGCTGTTCTCCTCTATGTATAACACACACCGGCTTCGCTAACTAAAGGTTTTCTGCATAGCCGGCCTTCGGCCGGCTTTAGAATTTTATCCTCTATGGTATAACACACACCGGCTTCGCTAACTAAAGGTTTTCTGCATAGCCGGCCTTCGGCCGGGCTTAAGTATTTTCTCCTCTATGGTATAACACACACCAGCTTCGCTAACTAAAGGTTTTCTGCATAGCCAGCCTTCGGCCGGGTATACGGATGTTCTCCTCTTTGGTATAACACACACCGGCTTCGCTAACTAAAGGTTTTCTGCATAGCCTGCCTTCGGCCGGGCTTAAGAATTTTCTCCTCTATGGTATAACACACACCGGCTTCGCTAACTAAAGGTTTTCTGCATAGCCGGCCTTCCGCCGGGTATAAGAATGTTCTCCTCTATGGTATAACACACACCGGCTTCGCTAACTAAAGATTTTCTGCATAAACGGCCTTTGACGGCGCCTAAGAATTTTCACCTCTACACATTTTATCATCCCAAAATGTAAAATGTTACCATCATGTGATCGGCATTTCCACAAGCTTTCCAATGATACCCATATTGACCCAATAAGCTAAGAAATATTGAACACAATGACATTTTTATTGTAAAAATTCCGAGGCCCATAACTCGGAAAATATGCGTTGCCGAAGGTTTTTGCACTAAACTTTTTTTTCTTAAAATTAAATTTTCTATCAGATAAGTTACCTTTATTTAAATTCGGAGCGGCTTTACTAAACTAGATTTAAGCCAAATTATTTTTCGTTTAGTTTCGCTATTGATGGTGGGTATGAACATTTTAATAGTTAACATGCATTTAAACATTGAAAAATTATATGAAGGAGCAATATGAAAATAGCAAAGAGTGAAAAGAGAAACAAAAATTTTGCTGTCAGCTTTCAATTTCTACATTGTAAAAGTGTTCTGAGTATGACAGTATGTCTCATAAATAATTTAATGCCACTAAGAGAACTATGATGATGGTATATCACCCTATGCAACTCAAATCAAAATTACATTTTAGAGCTACAATTTTACTGAAAACAAACATTTGTCCGTGTTTATTTGAAGTGATACATAAAATTTTCTGAATGATACTGTTGGGAGTTTTGTGTTTAAAAGAATTAATTTGTTATAGTTGAAACAGACAACATTTTTCAGTTATTTTTATATCCAGTTATATTTTGAAAGGTATTTCACTAGTGTGAGTGTAGCATTTTCTTTTTGTTTTCTTGTAGTAAGAAAATTCAAAACTCTTTGTTTAAACATAGTGTCGTAGTTGAAAATTTTCAGTATTTTGTGGTCAAGAATCTTTGCATTGCATGTGCCTTAAAATATACATATACATATGTATGTATATTATTATAACGTATTATTTTATGTGCATTGATTTTTTATTTATCAATAAACATGATATAGTTTTTATGGTGTCTAACATATAATTGCATACACGTTAAGGAAACTATTCTTTAAGATTGCTTTCAGTTAACAAAGACCCAAAAATGTTTAGCAATGGTCTTCCCTGCAACTTATCATTTCCCAGTTGTCTGGGGATATCTAAAGACAGTGGAAATGATGAATTGTTACCCTCCAACACAGGCAACCGAGAGCCAGTTATATTAAATGTATACGATATGGTAAGAATGCAAATTTTAATGATGTGGTTTTCTATACAATTTTCTGTTTTTATTCCATAGTATTGGATTAATGAATATACAACATCAATAGGCTTGGGAGTCTTTCATTCTGGTGTAGAAGTATGTGGAACTGAGTTCGCATATGGCGGCCATCCGTTTCCATTCACTGGTGTTTTTGAAATAACTCCCAGAGATCATGATGAATTAGGAGAACAATTTCAGTTTAGACAAAGCATACAAATTGGCTGTACAGATTTTACTTATCAAGAAGTGAGACGTATTGTGGAAGAATTGGGTAATCAATTTAGAGGCGACCGATATCATTTAATGAATAATAATTGTAATCATTTTTCCACTGCTCTTACACAGGTGCTTCATACTGATATATATATTTTGCATTAATATACTAAAGCTCTATTTTTAGATCCTTTGTGGCCAAGAAATACCCAGCTGGGTAAACCGGTTAGCTCATTTTAGTTCATGTGTACCATTTTTACAAAGATGTTTGCCAAAGTATGTAAATTTAGTACATTAATATAAATAATTGTATGCATATTAGTTAAAATTTTTTACTTTTAAAAATAGATCGGTAACATATAGGCATTTAGAATTACATTTGATAGTTACAAACTAAATCAAATACAAAAATTTCAAATCACAATTGCAGGACGGAACAACACTGTTTTCGAAGGCTGCTACACCTTCTTCTTCAGCGTTCTTCGTGTTTTGTCCACTGTGTGGTTATAATTAGATATAAACTATTAGCTTTATATATTTATTGTTTTTATTAATAGAATAATTTTTTCCATAATGAAACTCTGTAAATTTCCCATCTATTTGACTGTTATTGATCATTAGTTTATTTTGAAAATTTAAAAATTTTAACTAGTGCATAAAGTTTAGCAATAACGAACATATGTGCACAACTAATAATAGGTGTGTTTTTTTACTTTTCTGGTAAAGTTCGGTAAAATGAGAGTAAACTATAAATTATCTCAATAAGAGACAAAAATGTAAAAAAGTAAGAAAATACAAAAACCGTAAAATTTACCACAAAATAGGTCTGTTCCAGATGCATAAAAAAGAGCCCGAACTTTTGGGAATAAAAAGAAAGTACTCACTGAATGTGACAAAGTTGACCACAATTGCTGTAACGCAAATAACTACAATTAAGCATCTTGAAATACTAGTGCTACTTACTTTTCCAAATAAATTTTTTTTAGTGATTTTTCAAGTTTATTTGAAAATCTTCCATTTTACATTTTCATACATTTTTCAACTAAAAACTTTTGTCGTTTCTTTTCAAATGTTCTAATTAATTTCTTAGTTTCATATGTAAATAAAAAACAGCCGATAACTTAATTCTAGCGCAAACTTACCCAAAGAAAAAATTCGTGCAACCTTGTACAAGAAATTAAAAGATTTACCCCAAAATTGAAGAAAAATTGTTATCTGGAACGCTTTTGGGTACATTTTAGCGAGTTCGGGTACTTTTGCTATGCACCTGGATCAGACCTAATGTAAATGACCATAAGTCCTTTTTTCTAGTTAGTGATTTGCAAAAGCAATGAATAATATTATTATGTATTAGTTATATGAATTACAATTCAAAATATATATATAATTATTATTTATGAAAAACTCTTGACTTAAAACATGCCAAAAGGTATTAAATTCGAAGTGAAAAACAGATTTGACATAAAAATTTATTTTAAATATGTTGAACTGAAGATATATCTGTTGAATTTTACTCATCAACTCAATTATTTCATTTGCACAAAGCAAATTATTTTTTCACAATACAATGCCAATAATTTCAAACAAAAGTTTTTAAGTGACAATCAGCTATTAGTTATAATTTAAGAAATCAATCATTCGTTTTAAGAAATATGCTAATATATGCTAATTTTTTATTTTTTGATTACTTTTAGAGAGTGGCTGACTCCAAATGCCTTACAGCAAAGCATAACGGCTATACAGGAACGAGATGACTCCGAGCATAGTCCGCTTTGAAATAGAATTTACTAAGGCAAACAATAACTGAAACATTGCACCAATTTGTACTATATACATACTCTTACAACCATACAAAGAAACGATACATTTGAATATAACTTATCTTAACAATATTATTTTGTATTTAGATTGGAAATTTTTAGAAAAATAATTTGGTTACATTAACAATTTAATGATAGATAAATAAATATGTAATTAATTCTTTAAGACCATTGGAACGTTTTATAAAGCGATCGTTATGCTACGAATATGTTCGTGGAAATAAACAAATTCAATTAATCGTGAGCATTTATAAAAAATTTAATCAAATGAGATATGTATAAATAGTTTATACAATTCTTCACAAAATTGTAAAATGTACTAAGATTTATTCTACACAAAAGTGTTAGATTTCATTATTTTTTAATAGTTTTTACGTAGCAACTTTGACCATGGGAAATAATGCAAATAAATAAAACAGAATACTTAAAAATACCGCCCCTAAAAACAGGATTTAGAAAACAGGCACTGAAAATTCTTTAACATTCATAAGGAAATTTGTTAAAAAATGCATTACAGTTTAATTTTAAATATCTATAAAATAAAAATGATAGTATATCGAATTAAAATTCATTCGTTTTCAAATCGACTAATTGAGGCATGACTACCGATTCCTAATTTTCACTGCATTTCTATTTATAGTTATTTCTTCAAACATTGTTATTGAGCATGTTTATTCATTTTCAGATACAAAATTTATTTTCCAATTATGATTGAACAATTGTTAATTTTTATCGCGCTTAATAAATAAAATAAATTCTATTGCACAAATTTATAAAACTTTGCAGTTTAATTAATGGTATGTCAAGTTTCACGTAAAATACATATGAATGTATTTACAGATGTAAATAATGCTTAGGTTATTGTAAATCAGCCAATTTACACTGGCATTATTTTTAAGCCGCACAAATTTTGGTCTTTCCAAAACACACTGGACTTATTCATCTGGCATAAAATTTTTACGTATACATAGCTTTGTGCGTGTTAGTATTTTATTTATTCGTTTGATGTTTGTTTTTCGTTATACACACTTCCTAACATACTTGGTGGAAGTAAGACGGGATTAAATGATATAGAATTGGGAATTATTTTAGAAGATGAGAAAGAAGAGAAAAGCATATCTTCTTGAGTCTTGTTTGTTTGCGCGACGAACATCCTTCTTCTTACAAGATCATGTTAGTCATAAACTACAACTAGACGCGACACAAAAAATTTTAGTGCTGCCAGGCCACCACCTTCGTATATTCTGTGATATTAGCGCGACGATGGCCAACTGAAGACTAAATACGCTCTGTAAAAAAAAAAAAACACAGAACCTGTGTTTTCATATAGGTATGTGTATTAGTTTTGTGCTGCTAATGCGGGGTTTTAACTGGTTAAATAATTATGCCAACCATAAGCCATTTCTCCACCGATTTTGCCAACAAGGTGCCATGTTATATCAGCAATAAATGCCAGTATAAATTGGCTCAATAAATTGGTGTCAGACTTGGGTTAATAAGAAAACGATTAAAAACGATATTTTACAGAGTTGTTTTATGCTTTTTAAATTTCAGTATCTCCCTGTTTATTCTTTAGAAGACGCTTTGTTTTGACAGCATTAAATTTTTTTTTGCACATTTTGTTTATTGTGTAAATTGGAAATCTGAGAAAAATTATTAAATGATAATAGTTAATTTTAAAAATGGCTCACAGTGAAAGTTTTCAGCTCACTACATTTCGCAGCTACATCACTATATTGGGAGATTCTAAAGCAACCGATGATAAAAAACTTCGAGCAGCACAAGAACTAAGTGAACATTTTGAAGTAGTTGTTCAAAGTTCTTCATATCCATCATTTTTAGAGCATTCTCTTAAGGCTTTTATGCATTTTTTACAAGATGGTGACCCACAATTTATACAGGAGTATCAAGCACACCAGGTAAACAATATAATTACTGAAGTCGAAATTGGTACTATGTTTTAACATAACGTTTTTATTTACTGTGGTTTCTTAAGGTGCGGAAATTAATATTGGAAATGATACATCGACTTCCTATTAGTGAAAATTTGAGGCAACATGTAAAGTCAATAATATCACTAATGCTAAAAATTCTACAAATTGATAATGAGGAAAATGTACTAGTTTGTTTAAGGATTATAATAGAGTTGCACAAAAATTTCAGACCGTCGTTTAACAATGAGGTGAGCACGCATTTGAAAATTTATATAAAAAACAATATATATTCGGCCTTATTGTGGTTGTCAACGTCGACGTCGACACCAAAATGTAGCCCCTGTTACGTCCATATGCTGCTACTATCTTTTCAAATTTAAATTGGCATTTACAAAAATTCGTGTTTTTCAGTAAATAACAAATAATATTTTTAAGTGAAAGTTATAGCATATCGCTTTGACGCTTTTGGTGTCGACGTCGTCGTTGACAACCGCAATAAGGCCGATTATATCGTTGGTATAATGTAGAAAATCCCTAAATCTCTTTTTTTCGAAAATCTCTTAATTTCTAACAAATATACCTAATGCCGAATATATAATGCAATAATTTCAAAAATAATGGTTTTACAAGCATTTACAGTTTGATAATTGCATTGTAATAATAATAGTTTCTATTATGTTTTTTCCTTCTCCAGTTCTCTCTAATATTTGGTTTACTTTCCCAGATAAATACAGTAGTTAGTAAATTTTAGTTACTGCCGAGAAGCCGATTGAAAATAATCGTTCGGCCAGTTATATTGAAAACAAAAATAATTGAAGTAGTATTTTTTGAAATATATTTATTAAGCTTGAGGTCTTTTTTTATTTTATTTTGTTTTATTATTCGATATTTCGTTATCAGCTTGTTACTAAATACTAAATAAAAAAAAAGCTATTTTGAGTTTTGGAAATCTTTATTTGGACCTGTACAATTTTTTCTGGTATATGGGAAATATGATATCAGCCAAGTGGCTGCCGCCAGTGTTGATTCATCGTTGTGCACATTTTTTCGCACAGTCCATAACTTTCTGCAATATTTCTGGTGATAACTGTTCGCATTCCTGTCGAATATTATCCATAAGCCCCAAAGAAAGAAGTCTGGGATGGTTAAATCGTGCAATCTGGCTGGCCATGCCAAATCTCCAAAACGGGTGATTACGGCAACCAGGAAATGCTTCCTTCACAATATCCATTGTGATCAATATCACATGTTCACCAAGATCCGCTCATTCAATTCCATCAGTAAGAAGTCACTTCTCATGGGCCTGTAGCGTACGCCAGTAACAGTAACTGTATTGCCGATGGCGTCTTCAAAAAAATACGGTCCAATCACTCCTCCCGCGTGAACACCGCCCCACACAGTAGCCTTGAATAGATGTGACAGCTTTTGATGCATCACGCACGTATTTTCAGTGTTCAGAAACAAAGATTTTGTTTATTAACGTAAAAGCTTAAATGAAAATGCGTCTCGTTGCTAATGATGACTTTGGACTCAAAATCGGCCTCTTCGTTGTTGAGATTGAAGATGGATCTACAGTAATTCACATGCGACTGACGGTCAGAAGCCGTTAAATGATGCACTGTTTGCACTTTGTATGGGAACATGTGTAAGTCTTTCACTAAAATTCGCTGTAGGGTACGCTTGGTGACGCCCAATTGCGTGGCACGTCGTCTGGTTGATGTTTCTTTATTCTCAGCAACATCAGCAGTCACAGCCGCGATATTCTCGACAGAACCACCAGTCCGGTGGCGGCCACGCCGTGAATGATCTGTTGTGGTTCCAGTCTTTTCGAGTCGAGCAGCGAAGCGGCGTAATGTTTGTTTAGTTAGAGCGACACGATTAGGAAATCTACGAAGAAATTCACGCTGAGCTAACACCACCTTTTATTCGTTAAAAAAAATAGTTACAATTATTCAACGCTCTTGCGGAGTAAAGCGCTCCATTGTTTGACTGTTTGTATTCTGAACTTATGTCCAGTTTAGTGAAGCAGCTCAAAAAAAAAATTGTCTATGCGATAGAAAATTGTAAAAAAAAGAATATATAAAATAAAAAAGTTGGCGGCAACTCATATTTTCGGAGTTATGGGTCTCTGAAGTTCTAGTATAAGTTTGTATATTTTTCACAGAATGTGGTTAATATAGGTAATATTTTAAAGCTGTTGGAAGATCCTACATCTTAAAGCTAAAAAGAATTTTACTAAAATTTAGAAGACATAATAGCGGACAATAATCCTTTACTGCGGCATAAGTCTTGCTATGTGGAAAATCTTTAGTATGCAGCTCCGTTTCGGGTGGAAAAAAGGTTTAGGGTCGACTTTTTTTTATTAAAAAAAAAAGACTCAATAATTAAAAATATAATAAAAAAACTATTCACTTTCGGTCCCAGCGAAGACGGCGTTTGTTATAATATAGAGTAGCAAGTCTTTGCGCCCGTCCCGGACGGTCATGCAGCAAACCTTTAGTGACCTTTAGTGCCCAAAGGCCGGGCATGCAGAAAAGCTTTATTTAGCGAAGCCATTGTTTTTTATACTATATCGGAGAAAATCCCTGCGCCAGGCCGAAGGCCGGGCATGCAAAAGTACTTTAGTTCTATATGGAATTTTATTTTCTTTGCTCTTTGAATCAACTACATACATACTTACGTAGTGCACTTCGGAAACATTTCGATATAAAATTATGAAAAAAAACTATTACCACTTAAAGTATTGAGATTTTTATTGATACCAATATTGATCATATACATTCAGAATTGTGGTAGAAAATCGCATTTATATACGAAAATTTCATAGGCCCATAACTCGGAAAACATGGGTTGCCGCAAACTTTATTTTATATGTTTAGAGCTGATTCACTAAACTGGACTTATTCCGTATTTTGCCGCTGTTAGTACACATGTCAAATATGAGGTCAGTTTTTTTACTCTAAATTGGGCACCCGCGGGATCCCAAGTTTACTAGAAAGCGTTTTCTTACACAAAAATTGGGTAAATGAGAAATATTTTTAGAGAGTAATGTTCTTTTTTTTTTTTTTATCTTGGACCAGTGCTCAGGGGCTATCCCCTACATATGCAATGCATTGCACTGGAACTAGAGAAAGGGATAGGGTAGAGAATAGACAGGTGGTGAAAGGGGTAGGAATATAGAGCTTAATTCTTGCACAACTCTGCAGTTGCGTGTTAATTATAAAGCAAAGTTGTGGCGTCTCTGATGTTTTTCTGACGCATTGTTTTTAAGCTAATGGAGCCATTTTATTTATTATTTTACTTCGCCGACGTTTTATTGCTCAAATACCGACGAAGGAGGGTGGTGTAGCACAGAAAACTCAGAAAACACTTTTTTCTGATTTGACCCGGCTGGGAATCGAAACTGGGTCTTTCTGGTTGCAGAGCCAACACGCTGACTACTCGCGATCAGGGGCTGCTGATCTTGTTCTTCTTGCACGAAACAGCCCGTACTTTTTCTGCAAGAAGAGCAAGCAATCAGCTGGTTCATAAGTAAACAATAATGGTAGTTATCTAAATATATATTATGGAATCATTGTTATAATATATGATATAATATGGCAATAACACTATAATTGAAGTCCACACGCGATTTGAAATAAAATTTGACGTTTGCTTCTGTAAAAATATTTGATATTATATCAGTTGTAGAGGCCATGTTAGACAAACAAACTGAGTTGAGAACCGTGATAGGTGCAGAACACATGGCAAAGACAGCTTGTTAATAAATTGTGAAGTACTTTTAAACCAATTTTAATTTAATATTTTCAGGTTCAGCAGTTTTTGGCTTTAGTGAAGAAAATTTATACGGATCTTCCTAGCCACATGAATAAAATATTTGAGCCAGCTCAGCAAATTAGAATAAAGGACCTAAAGGAACTCAATATGGAACAATTGCTTTCTGAAACATATGCTATGAAATCAATTCATGTGGAAAATCCAACGGATTCAGTAACCTTTCAAATGGTATGTACAATTGACGTTACGACTAGTCGTATCGCCGAATATTCTCCTATTTCATGACATTCGTATTCGTTAAATTCAAGGGAATATTTTGCGAATAGGTTCCAGAAAATATAATACATAAAATGAAACAAAAATATTTATAATATATTAACTGAATTTATTTTGGGAATATTCATGTATATATATGATTCTAATTGTGCTTTTTCCCTTATAAACTATATGTGAAATTTATTATTACATACCCTATGATATTCTCATACAGTATGAAAAATATCATAAAGCATTTTATTACAAAAGCAACTCAATAATTGAGGAGGAAAGCATATCCATATAGTACTATTTCGCTAATGCTTACTTAGCTCATCAGTGGATTTTCCTAATTTTTGATTACAAACCCAATATCTATATGTTTAAAATTCAATTAATCAAACGAGAATTGTTTTGCATATCAAACATACAAACCAAAAAATCTAAATAACTAATGTATTTTGAATCAAATGGAAAAATTAAAAAATGAAACAAAACAAAAGAATATCAAAATTTAATACCGTGCACATGTAGTATTTTATATTAACTGAATTTATTTTGGGAATATTCATTTATATATATGATTCTAATTCTGCTTTTTCCCTTATAAACTATATGTGAAATTTATTATAGTTATGCTGGCCGATGGCAAGCCTAGTGTAGATGAGAATAAAAAACTAAAAATAGAAATATGTGTGTGTTATAAAAGTAAACTCATGGATTGTTATGTTTTTGTTTATAGATTTTTTGGTTTGTATGTTTGATATTCAAAACAATTCTCGTTTGATTAATTGAATTTTAAACATATAGATATTGGGTTTGTAATCAAAAATTAGAAAATCCACTGATGAGCTAAGTAAGCATTAGCGAATTAGTACTATATGGATATGCTTTCCTCCTCAATTATTGAGTTGCTTTTGTAATAAAATGCTTTATGATATTTTTCATACTGTATGAGAATATCATAGGGTATGTAATAATAAATTTCACATATAGTTTATAAGGGAAAAAGCACAATTAGAATCTTATATATAATATTTATAATACTTATCTGCTTTTTGAAATTTTTAAAATATGTACACCAATACCCCGTTTTACGTCGTTTCAGTTTGCGTCTTTTTAAAACTTCTGTGATTTCGAAGTTGAGTCGTTTTTGTTTCAGTTTGCATCACATGGCTTCAAAGCTGCGTCGTTAGTGACTTCGATTTGCGTCGTTAATAAATAAAAATTTTTGTACAAAGCTAAAACAGAAAAAGGGGATTCCCCGTTAAAGTCTGATGCAAATATGTATCTGAAGGTTGTCGGGTTCATGTATTAAGACATCAAAATAGACTTTTCCTTTAATGTACACTAAGAATTTCTTATCAAATGAAAGAAAATTTTCTGTCGTTTTAAATTTTAATCTTAATATTTTTGTTATGTTTTTTACGTTTTTCTCATGAATTATTATAATTTTATTTTAATAAAAACTGGTATAAAAAAATTGATATTTTTATTGAAAAATCAATTTGGAAATCAATACAAATGTGTGAAAAATCGTACTTTGTTTTGCGTTATTCCGGTTTGCGTCGCGTTTCTTCGGTCCCAATTAGCGACGATAAGAGGGTTATTGGTGTAATGTATTTTTAGTATATAAGAAATAACGGTACGAAATAAATTAATTCTGAGGACAAAATACGGCGTTCCTTTTTCTAAATACACATGTAAGTTAAAACAGTTGGCAGCAACGATAAACACCAACTTACAAATTCTAAATACATTTCTCCGGAGGTTTTCTGAGGTATGTTAAATTGCAACAAGCAATGATTAGCAGTTGGGACACAAAGTGCCGTGCAAAGCAATACTATAAACACAGCGGTGGTAGCAATCTTTGAAACTTTTGATGGAGCCAAGAAGACGTAATTAACTATATACATAGGTTCACAAATTACGTGACTATGCAAAATGTGCAAAATAACAAAGAGTATTGTATACAATTACTCCTCAACTCAATTGGCGCAAAAAATTTCAATATGCTTTCAGCAGGAAAGACTTGTAAATGCACATTACCCTATCAAAAAGATAGACGAAATTTTCAACAGGTTGGGAGACTAAATTGTTTTGCCATCTAATAACTTGTGCCTACAAATGAAAAATTAAGCCAAATGCAGACTCTTCCAACGCACAGATTTTTATTTGGTATAAAAACAGCACCCTCTGAATTTAACCGAATACTCCAACAAATTCTACAAAGTTCCCAAGACACAAGGTTACTTTTACGATATAGCACGATATGCACGGTCAATCAGAAATTGAATGCAAAGAAAATCTACAAGCTTGTTTGGAGGTCAAAAATATGACCCCCACCTAAATATGTTTAAGTGCACTTTCTTCGAGATAAAAATTCAACTTTTGCGCCATACAGAGCAGCTCAAAAAAGTCCAAAAATTTTCGGGAAAAGTAAAAGCTATATGGGAGATGCCACGTCTTAAATGCACAGAGAATGTTCCAAACGTATCCACAGTACAACACCTTTATGTAAATTACTGCGTTAAGATGCTAAATTTCAATGGACAGCTGCTTGTGAAAAATCATTTCGCATCTTTAGATAAGAGATCGCCAGTAATAGAGTTCTCAAAGCTTTTAATCCACAACTTCAAGTGCAGCTGGTTTGTGACATCACCCCCAGGGGCTAAAACAAACTTATTGCTTTCGCATCAAGATCTTTCACGCCGGCGGAACAAAATTATTCACAACTTGATCGCGAAACTAACCATAATATAAGATGTTCAACATTTTCAACAATATCTTTACGGTCATTGATGACGTCAGCGCGCCTACATTTTTAAGTGGTTATTTTTTTTATCTTGAACCAGCACTCACAGGAGTCATACAGATGCGATGTACTTCACTGTCATACAACTGTGCTTTTAAACGTTTTTTTGTTTGCTTATAGCAGTGTTGCAGTCCCTCTGATATCAATTTTTGAAGCTGTATTTAGTAGACATTTTAATAATTATTTTACTTCGCCGATGATGCTACACAATACCGATGCAGAATGGTGCTCTGATGTTATTTGTGGATTAGAATCAGCTGAAGCCGGTACTGTTTAGTGACCAGTGATTATGCATTCGGCACTGAAACCTTCCGACAACAACTGACACAAAAACACTAGAAAAATTCCGAAATGTTTTTATAACTTAGTCCGAAACTGGTGTTCAACACAGGAACCCGGACATCGCCAACCTGAAGATATATAGAATATATCGTCATATGAAGTGCAAGAAACTGTATCCAACATTTAAAAAATTTAAATTAATTACTTCTTAGTTCTGGTACGTTATAACTCACCTCGCCAAATTTAAATTTTTTCCTGAAATAAATTTATTGATTCTTTTTTACTTATACATATCGTTGTAATTGTCAATATATTTTTTATTTAAACAATTTTTTAGCTTCTTTTGTGAAATTTTTAAATATATAATTTTTAAATAATAGTCCCCAATCAAAGCAGGCAATGAAAAAATATTGTATTTCCCATAGTCCCATGTTGGAGCTCACATTTAGCAATTTTACGGAACCATAAAATGAAGCACTGATAATATTTTAAAACTAACCCCACATAAGAAAATTTGTTAAAATACAAAAAGGCCAACGCCAAATTCTGTAGAAAAGTAAAAATTGCAAAATACACCAGTTTTGAAAAATTTACAAAAACAATAAACAGAAATACCATCACATCTGAGATCTGGAACAGAATCAATAGAATCACTCGTAAAACCTTTTTCAATACAATAAAAGCAATAGAAACTACAGACCAAACTTTAATTGACTCAACAGAAATCGCAAATCATTTTGGCAAAGTTTGAGCCGAATACGCATCCGACTCTAATTTCACGGCACTTTTTACCACATCGAACTACTCATGCTATCCGTCAATCAACAACACACAAAATAAAAAAGCATAGTTTCTTGAAGACCCTATTACTATGATTGAACTTGCACACTGTCTGAATAAGGTAAATGGCAAAACACGAGGCCATGACTGACTATCCTACACAATGGTCAAAGCTCTACCCCGCAACGGTAAGGAATCAATACTTAAATTATATAATACACTATTTGAAAGAGACACACTCTTGGAAGCTATCGCCCGTAGTCCCCTTTCAAAAATCCAAAAACCCTTCTTCAGTCAACTCCAACCATCCTATATCGTTACTCCTTTGTATATCCAAGATAATCGAACGGATCATAGCTACTAGACTTAAATGGTTTTTGAAAAATAAAAACCTTATATCTAAGTAACAAGTTGCTTTAAAAACGAATAAGGAATGCGATGACGCATTATTGATTGATATTGATTTCTACGCAACAGAAGCGCTATCTGCCAGGAATCTATCAATTGACTTTGAGAGGGATTTTGATAGAATTGGATCCCACGTGATTCTGAGCGCACTAAAATCATGGAATATCGGTCCTAGAATACTTAATTTTGTTAAGTCTTTCCCATCGAACAGGCGTTTTAAAGTAAGGATCAATAGTCAAACGTCAAAATATTTCCCTCTAAGTAAAGGCACCCCAAATTATATTCAATGAAAGCAGAAAAATCATAAAATAACATCGACATATTGACCATTGCTTATATGCTGAAGACCTATATATGTATACTCTGCAAGAAAAACTATAACAACGACACTCAAAATATCCTGCATAATATACTCCAAGACATCAAAAAATGAAACAAATACTCCAGAAGTAAAATATCTATAAATAAAACAAACAAATTCCACATATGCTGGACCAACATTATTAATATCGACGGGTCAACCATACGAAACGTAGACTGATTAAAGATCTTGGGACTAATCTTCTATAACTATACTATAACTGGAAAACTCAACTACTACAGCTCAAAAATTCAATAATATAATTTTCAAACATCATACGTTACCTCTCCATAAAAAGCTTTGTCCACATAAGCACTTTAACTTACCACACAAAAACTCTCATATTGAGCAAGATATACTACGGTCTTTTAATATTTGGCAACAGCTGCAAAACCAACATCAACATTATAAAACCAGTTTACCATCAGCCAGCTAGATCCAGTATCTATGCCCTTAGAACAACACCCTTCGACAACATTCTATATGAAGCCAACATCCCATGAATTATTGATAGAATATTTCAATCTAAATGTAGAATCCCGGCCAAACTCCTAAACAGCACAAATTCAGTCATAGACAAAGACAGCATCCATCATGAAATCCGAAAAACAAAAGCGATTAACATCCGCAACAGCACAATCTCTAACTCAAAGTTAAAAAATTAGGCATTCCACTCTCCGCTACGAAAACACATATTAAAAACCGCTTTGGAAATTCAATACCACCACAACAAATACTTCGCTAACAAAAATGAATAAGCCCCCTGTCGGAACAATTAACTTACTTGAAAAACAACAACTGGCGAATCCTCTACACGAACGTCAGTAAATCCGAAAATAATATCCCAGCTGTAGTAAATGAAAACCGGGAAAACATCAGTTCAGGTATTCTAACCCCACAATCCTTAGTTTTTACTGCAGAGACATGTGCAATTTACCTGGCATTTCTTTACACTTTATCCGACAAATCTAAAACTGCATTATTTACCGACTGCCTTTTGGTTATTAAGGCCATAAATAATCCCTTCTATCCCAAATGCTCATCACAATTAAAATCAGAAACATGCTCATCGACAATGAAGACAGAAGCTGAATTCTGTGGATGCCGGGACACATCGGCACTTACGGTAACGAAAGGAAGCGGACTCTGCTATCAAATACGCCCCAATAATAATGGATGACACCGTAGAAAGAACCCACATTCAACGATATATAGCAAACCTCATCAAAAATAAATTAAAACAGAAAGATATTACACACTATCACTACTCCGAGAAAATCGAGAACAAAGGCTAGCCTATATACCCCACAACACTTGAAAAAAACTAATTCAGAACATTATCCAGACTGCGCCTTGGTCACGTCCGATTCTCCCATTAATAGATTTTAAACAGAACACCACAACCATCTTCAAAGAAGAAAATTTTTTTAGCAATACATCACCCCTAGAAGCTCTAAAGGACCCATCCACAGATAACATCACGAAAATTTTCCACTTTATGAAACTTACTAACATTAGAATATAACCTAATTATTTGATACCACCACAATTTCACACAAAACAAATATAATACTAAAACTCCAATTTAGTAAAACCGAAGCTGATGGCCGTTGCTGCTAGTACTCTTCGATTGAATTTAATCTTAGAATTATATTCCTAAGATAGAATAAATTTAATGATACTGTTTTCTACACTGGGCTGCAAAATGGGGACCGTCAGGAGATAGAAACAGATAATTTTATTGGACAGTGTAACATTCAAATTCAGATAAAGCAACATTCTGACGAAGTTGTCGAAGTTTATGACTAGCAGGCTGAGCATAAGGGAGTGTCATTTCAGATTTCGTGATTAGAGAGAATTCTTCTTGTGTTAGATTAAAAATCTAGATTTGAATCTTTTTGTAATTGAATTTCAATGAAGAAAGTAATTCAGAATTAAAATTCACACATATGTGTATTAAATTAAGCATTCATATTTGAATGGAAATTTCTTTTTATTATTGTTTTAATTCATAATTGGAAGTTTTCGATTAACTTTTACTAAACAAATTCATAATACATATATAAACAATTGAAGAAATTTAATTATATTGCTTTAAAAAGTAACTACTTATATTTCCGTCATTATCTCATTAACCAAGATCAACAAGAGTGTATTAACTCCATAATTTGACATTTCCACTTTATTCAAGAAATCAACTAACAACATTAAAATCACTCTTATCTCAAAACAACATAATACATTTGGATTTTCAAATCCACTTAAAATGTAACAACAGTTTTTGGCCTCTACCAAAATCGATAATCGTAAAATCAAATTAAAGGCTGTTATTGTCATTCAAAATTAAACAATAACATGTTAGTCTAATTTAACGATATACATACATATGTATGTAACAACTAATTCTTAATTCTTGCAATCTTTAGTATAATCTCCTGCCTAGAGGAATGTTGTCGTTAAGGGTGTTGCAAGAGTTGCCTATTATAGTAGTACTCATGTATCAAATTTATAAAAATGCTGTACATCAAGAAGTATCCGAATTTATACCACTTATCATGACTACAATCAATCTCCAACCCTCACTGGTTCATAGGTAAGTAAAATTGGTGGTCTACAGTGCACTAATACTGAAGTTTTAAAATATCTTTTAGGAGTTCGCAATTTTTTAATAAAGAAATTTTTATTGATTTTATGGGAGCACAAATAAAAACTTTATCATTTTTGGCGTACATTGTAAGATTATTCCAGGTCTGTTTATTTATCTTTATCACTTGGGATCGAAAAACGATAAAAATTAAATATGTAATTTGTGTTCTCTTTTAGGAAACAATAACGACACATTCCGCTTCTGTAACAAGTGGAATTTTGAGTTTGATGCATCTCTGCCCTAAAGAGGCGGCACATCTCCGAAAGGAACTGCTAATTGCAGCGAGACATATTTTTGCCACTGACTTAAGACAAAGTAATTGGAAATCAAAATAATTTGCACGATAATTTTCATTTTTACATTTTTTTCTAGAATTTATACCTTCAATTGAACGCTTATTTGATGAAGACTTGTTGATTGGCAAAGGTGTTACTCTAGATTCAATACGTCCTCTGGCTTATTCTACATTAGCTGATCTAGCCCACCATGTGCGTCAAAGTTTAAGTTTGGATGTATTGGAAAAGGCTATAAAATTATTTTCAAAAAATGTACATGATGAATCTTTGGCCACTGGTATACAGACAATGTCGTGTAAGCTACTGTTAAATCTCGTCGATTGCGTTCGACACCACAGTGAAATGGATCCGCTTAAAGCTCGAAATTTATTGACAATATTGTTGAAAGTTTTTGTTTATAAATTTCAAACAATAGCTAAAATTACTTTACCAAGCATCACACAAAGATTGTAGGTCTCAAAATTTAATTAAATCATAATTATTTTAATAAATAGATTTTGTAGGAAAGCACAGACTACTGCTTCACTTAGCACCTCGGCATCAACAACACCCACTACTGCACCAGTATTAGATAACAAAGATAATATAAACGTAAGATTTCTGAAATACACAAAGGTTGTTATTCATTTAAGACATTTAATTTAGGAAAATGCTACAGATTCTATTTCTAAAACAAGTTTGGTTGGAAATCAAATGCTTTGTTCTCTCAATATAGTGGAATACAGAAGCTTGGTGAAAACATTAGTTGGTGGAGTTAAAACTATAACATGGGGTTTTCTGAGCTCCAAAGTAAGTGCTTAGTATGTTCTTGAACTTATTTCAATTAAATTTTTTTCCGTTTGTAGTCCCCTTCAGCCGATATGACTAAAACTAAACAGGAAAAACTATTTCAACCATTCGAACTTAGTATATATATTGATCTTGTATATTGGGCAATGGAAGCTTTAGACATTTATTCGATTAACACATCGGCAACCAATCAACTTAAGACATCTGGTATTATTCCACGAACAAAAGAAGAAAAGGAGGTTCTAGAACATTTCAGTGGAATTGTAAGTATTGAATTTTAACTGTAATAATGAATCTAAGGAAACACTTAATGTATTTCAGTTTATTATGATGCATTCCCAAAATTTTCAAGAAGTATTCGCTACGACTATCGATTTCATGGTCGAGAGAATACATAAAAATCCCTCACTACAAATAGTGGCAAATTCATTTCTTGCAAATCCTACAACATCACCTTTATTTGCAACAGTCCTAGTGGAATACCTTTTGGGTAAAATGCATGAAATGGGTACTAACGTTGAGAGATCAAATCTATATTTGCGGTTATTTAAGTTAGTATTTGGTAGTGTTAGTCTTTTTCCGGTCGAGAATGAACAAATGTTGAAACCCCATTTGCACAACATAGTCAATCAATCGATGGAACTGGCGTTAACAGCCGAGGAGCCGTATAACTATTTCTTGCTATTACGAGCTCTCTTCCGTTCGATTGGCGGCGGTTCACACGATCTATTATACCAAGAATTTTTGCCATTGCTTCCAAATTTACTGGAGGGCTTAAATCGTTTGCAAAGCGGTTTTCACAAACAACATATGAAAGATCTTTTTGTTGAACTATGCTTAACAGTTCCGGTACGGCTATCGTCATTGCTACCTTACTTGCCCATGCTTATGGATCCTTTGGTCTCAGCATTGAACGGGTCAGCTACATTGGTTAGCCAGGTAATTTATAAGAATTCTAATTGTGTTCAAAAAAAAATATTTATTTAATTTCGTTATTGTTGTAGGGGTTGAGGACTTTGGAACTATGTGTTGATAATTTACAACCAGACTTCTTGTATGACCATATACAACCAGTAAGAGCTGCGTTAATGCAAGCGCTGTGGAAAACACTTCGCAACCAAGATAACGCAGCGTTAGTGGCATTTCGTGTGCTGGGAAAATTTGGTGGTGGCAATCGCAAAATGATGACGGAACCACAAAGTATTCAATATGCTAATAGCGAAATTCAGCCTACTGCAGTCGTTACATACTTTCAGGAGCTCGAAAAACCCATTGAGTTTCCAATAGATAAAGCTATAGAAGCTGCATTTTCCGCGCTTAGTTCAAATGCAACAGACTTGTTTTATCGCCGTCAAAGTTGGGAAGTAATACGTTGTTTTTTGGCAGCATCGTTAAGTTTAGAAGATGAAAAACACACATTGCAAAAATTTTTCCTGCATCCAAGCTTTCTTGAAAATAATATTGTTAATATGCCGATAAGTCAAAGTAAGATTGAAGAATTTCAGGCACGAAAAACTCTACAAAATGCTTTGACAGGTATGTTCGTGGCTTCGGCAACCAAAGATCTGCGCGATTTTGTCTTTCCAGTTATGATTTCAATTGTTCGTCAGTACACTATGATTTCCATAGCACAGCAGGCTGGGCCATTTCCCTACAAACAGTACTACACTCTCAATGGAATTGATCCATTGGTTTTAATAGATGCCTTAGCTATATGCATGGGACACGAAGAGAAAGAATTGTGCAAACCGGGTCAACTTTGTATAGGATTAATTCTAGATACAGCAGCTAATATTCTAGGCAGTAAAGAAAGAGCTTGTCGTTTACCCTTGATGCAGTATTTGGCAGAGAAGATGACTGCACTATGTTATGAAAGACCTTGGTATGCAAAAGTTGGCGGCTGTAGAGCCATTCAATTTTTGTATCAGCATTTATCTTTGCGTTCCCTGTACCAACATCTGTTTTCGTTCGTAAAGGCATTCATGTTTGTTCTAATGGACTTAGAGGGAGAAGTGTCAAATGGCGCTATTTATATAGCAAAAAATAATTTGAGATCTTTGCTCGATTTATGCATGGCACCAAAGTGCCAAGAAAATGATGAAATTACTACCATTAAGAATAAGGCCATATATGATGTCATTCATGAATTAGTACGACAAGTCACTAGCCCAAACACATTAGTTCGACAAGAGTCGATGGCATCGCTTAAGTATATTGCCACACTTCAAAACCGTACAGTATCGGATGTTATGGACCCGCACAAAGAAGTGCTGGCGGATATTATACCACCAAAAAAACATTTGCTTAGACACCAGCCAGTCAATGCACAGATTGGTTTAATGGAGGGGAACACTTTTTGCACAACTTTGGAGCCTAGACTTTTCACAATAAATCTCACAAACAGCTATCACAAACTCTTCTTTCATGAGTTGATTACTCTGTCAGAAGCTGAGGATTCTACACTAACTAAACTCGATTGCTACAAAACTGTCGCGAACTTGGTTCCACTGCGCATAAGTGCTTTGAGGGCTTTGGCTGCTTGTCACTACATAACGGACACACAACATAAAGACAGAATAATAAAAATTTTGTTTAAACTAATGGAACACGAGAAGCCTGAACTTCAAGAGGCGGCTTTCAAGTGTATGAAACGATTCAATGCTGGAATACAAATCGATAAAAAGGAGATACATAACTGCATTAGACCGCTGCTATTAACACTAGGCGATCACCGTAACCTAACATTGACAGCTACTAAACTTTTGTCCTATTTTACTCAGCTATTTCCGCAAACGTTTAATGAGAAACTGAGCGAACAGATCTTACAGCTCTGTCGAAAACTATTAGAAATTTCAATCCAAATCTGCAAGCAGGGACAAAATGGTGGAAATTTTTTTGCTGCCATCAGAGGAGGGGAGTTCGAGCAAAAAGTAGTGTGCTTGATAGAAATGTTTCATCAAATAACGGCTGCCACTCCAAAATACATAGAGAATTTATGTCAACTAGTTTTGCAAACAGAAAAGAATCTATTAATTGAATCCTCTTCACCATATCGAGCACCGCTTCTTAAATTCCTTTTGCGTTTTCCTAACGACACGGTTGACTATTTTCTCTCAGACGTCTATATTATAGATGATCAGTGGAACCGTTTTTTCATTTACATATTAAAGGCTAAAGATGCTCAGGTATTCCACAATGTTCTCAAAAATCAGTCTTACGTTAATTGTCTAATACGACTAGTAAGTGGAAATCAAATTGATAGTACCACCATGACTGATGTTCAAAAACAGGAAGCACAGGAACAAGCAATCAAAATAGTTTACACAATAATGGAGGTCGACGATCAGTGGATAGCTACGCAGGCGGAATTAATCACTTGTCTAAAGCATTTGTGGCAATTCAACTTAACAAGCAGTTGCCATGAGAATGTTATAAGTTACAAGTGGCATTTGGTAGGAAAGATTTTGCTTAAATATTTTTCCCTCAACACGAATGAAATTGAATTACTCTTTCAATTGTCACGTGCCCTGTGTTTACACTTCATACCAGATTTTTATTTCCTAAGAGACTTTCTACAAAACACCGTTGCTCAGAGTTACACGGTCTACTGGAAACGTCAGGCATTTTTCTATTTCGTAGAAAATTTTAACAACGCCTCTCTATCCGAGGAGTTGAAAGCCAAAATTATAACATCAATTTTAATACCATGTTTTGTTGCTAGTTTCGATAAAGGTGAAGGCAATAAATTGATCGGAGCTCCACCAACACCCTTTCAAGAGGATGACAGTAACATCGTATCGGTATTTATAAGCAAAGTATTTGATCCGGACAAGCCTTACGCAAATGACGACGCTGTTAGAATTGCTTTACTTCAGTTCGCTTGTCTTTTAGTGGAGAGAGCCTCTCAGCATATACATGACGGCGACGCCAACAATAAGAGACAAGGAAACAAATTAAGAAGATTGATGACTTTTGCGTGGCCTTGCCTTTTGAGCAAAAACTCGGTTGACCCAACAGCTCGTTATCATGGTCATTTGCTATTGGCACATATAATTGCACGCCTGGCAATACATAAGAAGATTGTACTACAGGTATTTCATTCATTATTGAAAGGACATGCTTTGGAAGCTAGGCCAGTGGTTCGTCAGGCACTGGATGTTTTAACTCCTGCTATGCCACTTCGAATGGAAGATGGTAATACTATGCTTACACACTGGACTAAAAAAATAATTGTGGAAGAGGGACATTCAATGCAACAATTATTCCATATTTTGCAGTTGATTGTTCGGCATTACAAGGTACTTTTTATGATTAAAACTAGAATTTGCTACTTCATACAGACATTGTTTTTAAAAATCGTTTTTGCATACGTGGATAAATGTTTAGTACGGATATTGACTTTTACTTTAAAAATTTATGTATATGCGACTTCATTGCTTTTAACCAGAGCAAGTTTTCCATGCCTGTGTCTTTTTTTAAAGTTTTTCAAGTTTTACGTTTGGCATAAATTTGCATATGACGCAAGTTGAGGGTGGTGATAGCTGAAGTTGTCTGCACGTTGACTACAAAACGAAAAATTTCCTGGGTTAAATCTCTAGTTCATCATCATTTAGTCTGAGATAAAAACATCTCGCATTTTTTCTGATGCGCATTAATATGTCTTTGTGTCAGTTGTTGCCGGAAGGTTTTAGTGGCAAAGGCATATTCACTGGTCACTGAACAATACCGGCTTCATTTATAACCAATCCACAGGCACATCAGAACGCCCTCCTTCGTATGTATTAAGTAGCACCGGTGAAGTAAAATAATTACTAAAAACGGCTACTAAAACGAAGCTTCAAAATTTAATACGTCTCCTTCATATCAGAGGCGCTTATACAACTGAGATAGTGAAGCTTCAGCTCCTGTCATTTCTCTAAATATCCCTTTTATCTAGTTCCAGCACAATGCATCGCATGTGTAGGGGTCATCTCCTGAGTGCTGGTATAAAATAAAAAGGCTTTATTTAAGAATTAATCAGTAAAAACGATCTGACATACATTAAAGATAATTTTAATCTTTACTATGACGAATTCCACTATAACCAATTTTTCTCCATAACGAATTATTTTTGAGAACACTGTATTTTGTTAAGGTTTTCCTCACATTTTTATCAGTCTTTCTCGATGGCGAAGTTCGTCGGTCCCCAACTACTACGTTATTGAGAATTTTGACTATATTTTCCACAGCATAGTCAAACTGGAAACGAATAGAGTACCTTTACGTGAAAATCCGACGTGAAAATCTGCAAACGTTGGCCAAGATTAAAAAGAACATATCTCATCTAGATTCTTTTTTAAAATTTCATGAATTATAGCTCTTGGAAGTCCCAGTGAGGCTGCTCTTTTCCGTATTGAAAGTCGCGGATTTTCACGTAAACTGCTTTCTGGGCCCTGGCCGCGGGGCATTCATAGCCGAAGCAGTTGCGCGGAATATCTGCACCCACAACGAATTAAATTTACACTCGGTCCATCACTTATTCGCCGAATACCGAACTTTGAACAAAATTGTCGACGAGCAATTACGTAAGAATCATTACTCTTAAAAAATGTCTTCACAGCGAACGCGCGATGCTCACTCGACCACTACGACATCGTGACTGACAAATCCGCACAATCGGTAATTCCAACGGCGCCACCCTCCCTCCGCACCGTTTATTACTTTTTGAAATAATCGTATTTAAAAATATAAATTTCCCACCAGACACCCTGTATTTTACTATGTGCCAACAACATCGACTGATGTTGAACGACATATATGTTCATATATATGGCCCAAAACGACCGAAGGGGTTTGAATTCATTATAACTTTTGATTTAAGACATTATTATTAATTTTTTTATTTTAAATGCAGTACACTAATAGAGAATATTTTTAATGTAATTATGGAAAATTATATCTCGCAAGTGGTGGCCGTTTTCTGCTGCGCATATTCGTGCTCTTTCCAAAACAATTTCCATAACATTTCGCAAACTTTAGGTGTTATGTTTTTGATTTCGTCGCGTATATTATTTTTTAAATGCTGTATGGATCTAGGCTTATTAATATAAATTTTTCCTTTCAAATAAACTCAAAGGAACCAGTATGGAACGGTTAAATCTGGTGAAGGCGGAGGCCAATTAAAATCGGTTGTACGGTAAATAATTCGTTGACCAAAGATGTCGCGTAAAATAGCCCTCGCAGAGTAGGATGTGGCTCCATCCTGTTGGAACCATACTTGCGGATGATATTCCACGGCTGGCCTTAAAAAATTTTACAACATTGTCCGATATGTAACAGCAGTGATGGAAACGGCGACACCGTGTACATTTTCAAAAAAAAAATATGACCAATTATCCTTTCCGACGAAACAACGCACCAAACGGTACACTTAAGTGGGTGAAATTCTTGCTGTTGAACTACTCTTGGATTTTCCGTAGCCTATATCCTGCAGTTTCGCTTATTAACGAACCCATTCAATTGGAAATGGGCTTCGTTTCTCATAATAAAATTATGATTTTCTTCTGCTTTTTGACGAAAATAAATTGCATAATCTAGTCGTTGTGTACTGTTCCATTTTAAATACCCCAAGTCTTCTTTTCAAAATACTGAAAACAAAAAAAATATATATAATAAAAACGTTATAAGGAATTCAAACACCTTCGCATATTTTGGGCCACCCTGTATGCAGTTTTGTGCGACAATAGAATATCATTTCTATTGGAAAATAAAAAAAAAAAACGTAGGATTATACGAGTACTTTGCACTAAACATCTGTTCAAATAAAGCTAATTAAAAAATAATAATGTTTCGAGTGCATATTTTAAATTTTTTTTGGAAATATTTACATGCAAAATTTAAACATTTCTGTTCATATTAAATTAAATTTCCCACAAAAGACATCTTACATGATTTTTTCGAAAAAGTTATCGGACCATATAATTTCATGTAAACAAATTTTCGTAAATTCAGACTTTGAATACTACCAACCAATTAAGCAAAATTTATGAAGTATTTGCTTTCAGTAATTAATTTTTTTGTAAATAAATAATCAAATTATTTATTTATGTATATAAAAACTAATTATAATTACACTGTACAACAAAACTAAATACTTTTTAAGAGAACAAGGTTACCAAAGTATTTCTTTAAAACATTTTTAGTTTATGCAGTTATAAAACAAAGTCCAACAAATTTTAGCTATAAGAGAATAAACCTTTTTTCCTTTATCTTCTTCAATAGTTACATATGTTTGATGAAATCGTTCACCACGTTAATCGGATTCTGTGGGAATGCTTAAAATTTAAAGCATACAAAATAAGCGACGAAAATTATACCATCATTATAAGAGGTATTTTTGTTGGTCTTGATATAAGAATGATAATGTAAAATGATGAATTTGATCAAGACCTCTCAACAAGAGATCTTTACGAAAAAGTGCTTTTTTTTAACAACTTTTAGTTTAAAACTGCATTTAAAGGCATAAAATAAAATAAAACCAATTCCAATTTTTATTTAAATTGTTCAGTAAAATACTATTTTAAGAAAACAAAAAGAAATTCAGAAATATTTAAGATAATACATAAGTTAAATTAAAAATTATGATAAAAACTAAAGTATCCACTTTTGCACGTTTAAGAAAATTTTTTTTTCAATATTTGGTTCAAAGTCTTTTTGCTTTAAAAACGCTTTTTACACGCCTAGGCATACTCCCGACCAGGTTCTCGATGTGTTCCTTCGGAATGTTTGACCACTCTGTTTGAACTGGGGACCAAACCTCTGTTAAAGATGTTGGTGCACTATCGTACCGTGCAAGACGTTTTTTTAACAAAGCCCACAAATTTTCGATCGGATTTAGATCCGGGCTTTGTGCTGGCCATTGCATAGTTTGAAATTTTTTATTTGATAGCCAATTCTTCACTATCTTTGTTGTATGTTTTGGATCCTCGTCCTGTTGAGAAACCACTTCTTCCTCTGGGTAAGCACTTTGGTCCACAAAATCGGGTAAATTGTTCTCTAGAATGCGAAGGTAATCTTCCTTTTTCATTATACCATCGATTTTTACCAATAGACGGAGATGCCACCAAGTGAAACAGGCCCAAACCATCAAGCTTCCACCACCGTGCTTCATTGTTTCCTTCGCTTCGTGTTTTTTTAAAGTTTCGTAAGGACGGGGCCAATAATACTCTTTGCCATCTGACTGAAAACGGTTTATTTTGGTTTCATCCGACCATATAACGCGTTTCCAGTCTTCCGCAGTCCAATTTTTGTGCTGCTTGCAAAACTTTTGACGACCCTTCACATTTTTTTCTGACAGTGCTGGTTTTTTGTTTGTTTTATAGCTGATATCAGACCTGATAGCTGATATCAGTGCTGTCCACTCACTAGCGGGTTTGTTTATTGCGTCTGCGGCTTGTTTGGGTGTTTATACCTGTTTTGTGACCATTAAATGTTCCATGGCTCGCGCATGTCTTTCAGTAAGCAAACTTGGTCGAGATTTTTTGGCTTCTTGTGCGCTAATATTTTTTCTTTTTCGAACTTGAAGCACTGTTCTGTGGCAAATTCTGAGTATCCCAGCAATGCTACGTGCTGGGGAATTGTTTTCTCATTTTTATATATTATTAAATATTTCACAAAAAAATTAGTTTTGAAAACGTGTCCTATATGTAAAATTTTTTGGCATTAATGTTGTTAAAAAGAGTTCAAATAACGGAAAAAACAGTTGACTTTTGCTCATTTTTGGTGATACCAGCCTACAAAAAATAAAACGTGCAAAAGTAGTTACATTCCTCCCTGTTCTGTAAACCGAGTCGATTTAAAAACGAGTGATTTCCCAATACCTCAGTAGGTGTATGTATGTGTAAAAAAGAAAAATTTTTGCGGATTCGGTTTGCAGAACATACCCGATTGACTTTTTTCACAAAATTCCCCAAAATTTCCACTTCTCATCTGATATTGAGAAAATTCTTTTTACATCCTTTAGTTAATATCCTAATGAATACTTTAAATTGAAAACATGGTTAGATTTAAAATATTTTATACCTTAATTATATTATTATTTGACTTTTTTTTATTATATTTTTTGTAATATTATTATTATTATATTTATTTAATCTTAAGGAATATAATTCTAAGATTAAATTAGAAAAAAAAAAGAGGAGCACTAGCAGCAGTGGCCATCAGCTCTATAAGTATTAGTGTAGTAAGTGTATTACTTAATTACAGTTTTGGATCATGTGCTATTGATTATAATATTGTTGGGCTATATTTGAAGTTTTGTTACTTTTATAAAATTGAATATTTTTCTGATATTGTCAACGGTTGGGTCCTTTAGGGTATCTAGAGGTGATGTATTGCCAAACAGTTTTGTTTTTTGTTCCGAGAATAATGGGCACTCTGTAAGGATGTGCTGGATTGAGAGTGAGGTGTTACAATGGTTACAAGATGGTTGTGGTGTTTTATTTAAAATCCATCCATGGGAAAATTGGGTGTGACCAAGGCGTAATCTGCAAAATGTTTTTATTTTATGTTTGTTAAGCGTCGTAGGATATACGGGGTGTTTGCAATGAGCAATAATATTTGAATAATGATGATGTGTAAATTCCTTTTGTTTCATTCTGTTCTTGTTGTAGTTGGCAATATATCGCTGGATGTCAATTTTTTCCACGGTATCATCCATTATTATGGGAGCATATGTAGCAAATTTTGCGGCTGAATCTGCTCTTTCATTTCCCCGGATGCCGATGTGACTGGGTATCCATAGGATTCTGACTTTGTCTTCATTGTCGATAAGTGCATCTCTTATTTTGATTATGGTGTTCCATTTGTTGTTGAAAGGGTTGTTTATGGCTTTGATAACCGAGAGACTGTCCGTGAACACTGCAGTTTTATGTTTGCTGGATAAAATTTTTTGAATAGCCCGGTAAATAGCGCACGCTTCTGCAGTGAAAACAGAGGATTGTTCGGTGAGGGTACCCAGAATGATGTTTGCTCCAGCTTCGTCTACTACCCCATAACCTAGTATATTAGCTACTGATTTACTGCCGTCTGTGTATATGATACGCCAATTGTTGGTTTTTAAATGAGTTAGCTCTTCGGACAGGTGACTGACATAGGCATTTGCTGGGGTGGACGCTTTGTTCAACCGTGAAAGCGAAAAGTTTAGTGAGATGCTGTTGAATTTCCAAGGGGGTTTTCTAACATGCTTCCTAGTAAAGGAGAGGGGTATATGCAGTTCTTCGCGGAGGGATAATGATTGTGCTATTGCGGATGGTATTCGTTTCTCTTTTTTTGTTTTTGTAATTGATGCAATGTCTTTGTCTATGATTGAGTTAGTGCTGTTTAGTAGTTTCGGCAGCATTCTGCTTTTCGATTGGTATATTCTATCTTGTATTGATGGGAGGTTGGCTTCGAACAGTATGTTGTCGATGGGTGTTGTTCTGAATGCATAAACGCATGCTCTAGCGGCCTGGTGGTAAGCGGATTTTATGATGTTGATGTTGGTTTTACAGCTGTTTCCGTATATGAAAAGGCCGTAGTCTATTTTGCTTAATATAATGGTTTTAGTAAGGTAGGTTAATGTGTTTATATGCACAAAGCTTTTAGTTGAGAGATAACGTATAATGTTTGATCGGGATGTTATTGCGTTTTTGAGCTGTAATAGTTGATCTTTCCAATTGTACTTCCTTGAAAAAATTAGTCCTAGGATTCTTAGTCTTTCTACGTTTTCAATTGTAGAACCTTCAAATTGGATGGTGTAGGTGTCGGAGTCACAATTGTGTTTCCTGCATATGTGAAATTTCTTTGTTTTGTCTATAGAAATTTTCCCGCCGGAGTATTCATTCCATCTTTTTATGTCTTGAAGTACATTTTGTAGGACATTTTTGGTTTCTTTGTTATCGTTTTTCTTGCAGAGGATGTAAAGGTCGTCAGCATATAAGCAGTGTTCGATGTGGCAGTGTTTTTTAATTATTTTGCCAATTTCATTGAAAGCAATCTGGAATAGCACGACTGATAGGGGCGATCCCTGCGGAATGCCGTTGTCTAGTCTGAAGGATTTTGATGTGTGGCCGTTGACTCTCACCTTGAAACGTCTGTTCGATAAAAAGGATTTGACGAAGTTAAAAATGTTTGGACCGACACGCCATGTTTTCAATGCGCCCAAAATTACGTGGGATCCAACTCTATCAAATGCTCTCTCGAAGTCAATTGATAGAATTGTCACATGATTCCTGGCAGATAAAGCTCGTGTTGTGTAGAAATCAATATGAAGAAGTGCGTCAACGCATCCCTTGTTAGACTTGAAAGCTACTTGTTCCTTAGCTATAAGGTTTTTATTTTCTAAAAACCATGCAAGTCGAGTGGCTATAATCCGTTCAATGATTTTGGAGAGACATGGTAGGAGGGAAATGGGACGGTAGGATTTAATTGAAGACGGGTTATTGGATTTTGGTATAGGGACTACAAGCGATAGTTTCCAAGAGTGTGGTATAGTGCCAGATTTGAAAATGGTGTTATATAATTTTAATAAAAATCCCTTGCTGTTATGAGATAGAGCTTTGACCATTTGGTAAGGTATCTTGTCGTGACCTGGCGTTGTTCCTTTTACCTTGTTTAAACAGTGTGTTAATTCAGTCATAGTGATTGGGGCTTCAAGGCTTTGTGCTCTTTTATCGTGTGTGTTATTGGTAAATGGATTGAGAGTTTGTTTTGATGTAGTGAAAAGTGGAGGGAAGTTAGAGTCTGATGCATATTCTGCCCAGTTCTGTCCAAAATGGTTAGCAATTTCTGTTGGGTCTATTAAAGTATTGTATGGAGTTTCTATTGCTTTTATAATGTTAGATGGGCCCTTGCGAGTGATTTTGCCAATTTTGTTCCAAATTTCTGAAGTGGTGCTGTTTCTGTTTATTGACTTTGTGAATTCCTCGAAGCTGGAGCGTTTTGCAAGTTTTACTTCCCTACGAAATTTAGCATTTGCCCTTTTGTATAATATTAGGTTTTCCTGTACAGGGTTGGCTTTAAAACGTTGCCAGCGTTTCATTTTGAGGTTCCGTATGGTTGCTAAAGATGGGCTCCACCATGGGACTGGAATATATTCTTTTTTTGTACCCTGCTTAGATCGCGGGATGTGGTTGTTAGCTGCAATGCGTATAGATTTGGTGATGACTGCCGCATCTTTGTTGCTTGAGGAGGAGGGTTGGTGTTTTTGGATTTCGATGTTTGCTCTGTGAGTATAGTTTTTCCAATCGGCCAGGTGGAGTAGGTAATTATTAGTTTTCATTGGTTTACATGTCGCTTCAGATAATTTTATAGATATCTTAATTGGAAAGTGGTCACTGCTATTTAAGTCGTCAAGAGTGGACCATGAGATCAAGGGGAGTAGGTTTATTGAGCAGAGTGAAATATCTATGTTAGTGAAGGTGTTGTGGGTTGAGAGGTGAGTGGGACTGCTGTCATTTAATATGCACAGACCAGTTTGGAGTATTATGTTCTCCAGCAAGATGCCTCTATTGTTGTTGGTCACGGAACCCCACATGGTGTTCCACCCGTTAAAGTCCCCAATAACAAGTAATGGTGTGTTGAATGAAGAGATAATATTGGTAATTTCGCTGGGACGTATGTCTTGGTTGGGTGGTATATAAAAGGAGAGGATGGTGAATTTTATATTTAGGTTTATTTCGACTGCTACGATTTGGTATTCGGAGTTAATCGGTAAGAATCTGTGCGGTATATTTGATTTAATGAAGTTTCCAACTCCTTGTTTTTGTGAGGTATTTTGTGATGAGTTGATGAAATGACCGTTGAAGTTTTTGGGTGGTATTGGGTTGAAACTGCAGGGGCAATGAGTTTCCTGTAACGATATCAAGCTAGGATCCATTTCCTTAATGAGTAGTTGGAGATTATGGTAGTTATTATTGAAGCCGTTGATATTTCATTGTAAGATAACAAATTCCATTATGTTCCGTGCAGTAAAACATGTAGACTTTGTTAATTTGGAAATGGATGATGGGAGACTAAGAGTTGTTGTATTCGCAAATGCTCCTACGTTGGAGAGGGTCCCATCGTAATCTCGTCGAGGGATTCCTCGTCAAGAGATGGGATGTAATAATTGTTGTTGCTTATTAGTGATTGAGTTAAATGTGAAATTGGTGAGTTAGGTGTATTCATGTTTGTATTGTTACTTAAAAGTTTGTTATTGTTGTTAATAGCTGTTGTTATTTCTTGTGATTTTATTTCAGTTTTAGTGTTGTTGCTAGATGATGTTGTGTCTTCTTGTGATTTTTTGTCGATCGTCGGTGACAAAGTATTATTTCTGTTTTGTGTTAGTTTCTTGGGGTCTTGTATGTGTGAGTGTTCGTGTGTGATATGCGGGGATTTATTGAATAGTTTTGTCGTTGTTGTTGATTGTTCACTGTTACTTTTTGATGATATTGTTTTGTTTACGGTAGTATTAAACGGGTTATGTACACGGTTTGGAAGATGATTAGATACAGTGGAGGCGTAAGTGTTGATGGAGGGTTGAAGGGGGTTTTTTTCTTTGTATTCGCGGCGAGCTTCGCCCATGCTACAGTAGTTGATAGTCTTAAGTTTCAGTATCTCTTTCATTTGTAGGTATCTTGGGCAGTTGTTGTCTGTTGAAGAGTGTTCGCCTGCACAATTCGTGCAAAAAGTGCGAGTGCATTCTGCATCCCCATGACGAGGAAGGTTGCATGTAGGGCATGTAGCATTTCCTTTACATCTGTTTTTGGTATGGCCCAATTTTGAACATGTTTTACATCTCATCGGGTTAGGGATGTAATGATCAACCTTGCATTTATACCAAGCAACGTCTACTGATGCTGGTAACCTGTGGAGGTCAAAGGTGACTATCATTTTGCCCGATGGAATGCGTGTTTTGCCGTCTTCACTTGGTTTAGTAAATTTATATATGTCGGTAACGCCCTGGTCTTTCATCTCCTGTATTATTTCTTGTTCTGGGACGTTCACTAGACAGGGAGCATATATAACACCCTTAACTGAGTTTAGACTGTTGTGAAGTGTACATGAAATTTGGCATATGTTCGATAGTGTTTTGGCTTTCAAAAATCTTTCAGCTACGCGTGTGCTACGCGTGAGTATTAAGATGTTGCCGTCTCGTAGTAAAGTGATTGAGGATAATTCAGAACTGATGCTCTCCAAGCCTTTTTTAATTGCAAATGGGCTAATGTTTGATAGTTGGTTTTTCGGGTCAGTAGATGAGATTATCACGTATTTTGGATTGTTTCTATTGTTGTGGTAAATTGTAGAAGTGTCTGCGTTTGGTTTTGGTTTTTTCGGTGGGTTGTCTATATAATCCCCCAACACAGAGAACCTGTTATTGGAGAATTTGTCCGGTGGGCCCGGAGCCATGTTGTCCAAAAAGTTAAATGGAGTTCTTCTCCTTTTATATAACTGTTTGTTAATATTTATTAGTGTAATAAGTTAAATCAGTAAGAGGGAAAGCAAAAAGAAAAAACACGCGGTTTTATCAAAAGTTGAAAAAAGAAACAAAAGTTAACGGGAAAGCACTAAGCGAATATGTTACAGAAAAGAATTCACAGAATAACCGTTCGCTTCGAATGCCAGACGATGACTGTTTTTTGTAATATATTTATTATCTTTTTAAGCGTTTTAAAGTAATATTTGGTACTCATGTATCCACAAGTTCTCGCCACTGTATGTATGTTGGATATTTGTTAATAACTGCCTATAGCTAAAAGATGGTTTAAATAAATGCTTTGATATTCACATTTCTTCTTTTATTTTATTTAATATGTTCTTCATATATGTATATAGGTACAAGCTAATCCGCTAATTTTCTTTTTGTACGATATTTAACAAAATGAAAGCAGTACCACATTTTAAGTGTGTTCGGAGACTTATAGTAAAATTTTATGGCACACATTTTCCTAAAATTTTTCAATTAATTACATTCCTGTGTTAAATGTGATTTTTGTCATTTTTCAAACACACACATGCACTGAAGAGGGTTAATATATATTAACAAAATGTTCCTCGCAATGTTCTGCATAAATCTTCCCAACACATCGTATACCAAGTATCACACGATTTTCTATGTCGGTTCACTATACAAAGATGATATTTTAAAACGGCCGTAAAACGAGTTATAGGCATAAACTGTTAAAACGCCGATACATGTATATTTTTTTACGCCACTCTACTGGAATCATTTGGCTGAACATTGTAATTTTTTTTCGTGTTGTACAGTGTTACTAAATGTAGTTTAAAAGCGATGGCTAACGTAGTTGGAACTTTGACTACAAAACCGAAGGTCTTGGATTCCAGAGCAGTATACGACTAAGTCATAAACATACTTCACATTTGTCTGATGTATACATGTAGTTTATATGCAAAAACTGAAAGTGGTTGAGCGTCGCGTAAAACCAAAATACGGAGCTGATCTTGTGGGAGAGTTTTTCTATTATCTGATAAAAACTCTTCACATGCTAGTGCAATGCATTGCATATGTAAAGGGATTTCCCCTGAGGCATTTTTTAGTTGCACTTTTATATACATCCATATCTATTTATATATTTCAATACGTAACAGCTTTCGTGGCCAATTCAAAATGTACATCATAACTTATATGCATATGTTCTTTAGGTTTATTTCCCTGTAAGACATCAATTAGTTACGCATTTAGTAAACTACATGCAACGATTAGGATTTCCTCCTAATGCTTCTTTGGAACATAAAAAACTTTCCGTTGACTTGGCAGAAGTAATTATCAAATGGGAGTTGCAGCGAATTAAAGATGACGAAAGTGAAAGCAAACTACTAAACCCTACAATTGATGATGAATTGGATGAAAAGTCCGCAGTTAAAAGATCGTCAACTGAAGACTTTATTGAATCACAACGAAAGAAACTGCAAACAGATGGCGCTCGTGCTAGTAGTAAGTTATTGTTATTACAAACATTACATTTAGTTCTTACATTTTATATATATATATTTAGATGCGAATGAAACTTCTTTGAGTTCCAAAGTAGATGAAAGCTGCCGTTCGATAGGAAAAGTTCATTGCGACACAGTTTTAAATTTTCTTATAAGGTTGGCATGCCAAGTCAATGACAGCCAACCAACTATTCTCAATTCAGGGGATAATTTATCCAGAAGGTATTCGTATTTTATTTGTCATTACAAAAATATAAAATTCTGTTTTTTTTTTGCTTTCAGATGCATAATATTGCTTAGAACCGCAATGCGACCCGATGTTTGGCCACAACCATTTGAATTGAAACTGAATTGGATGGATAAGATTTTTGCTACAATTGAGTCCCCTCACACAAATATAAACAATATTTGTACAGCTCTGGACTTTTTGACATTTCTTACAAATATAATGAAACCTGATCAACTACTAGCCATTATAAGACCTATACAAAAGGGGCTCTCAGCATGTATTATACATCAAAATACGAAAATTGTCCGTCTTATGCATGTACTCATTACACGCTTAATGGCCATCTTTCTACCGGACGTAGAACACAAAAATGAAGAGTTAGAGATATTATACTCTGCTATAAGCAAAATGATATCCGAAAATTTATCATTATACGAAAAGAGTCCACAGCCCAATCCTTCATCGCTTTTTGGTACGTTGATGATTTTAAAAGCATGTTGTGCAAGCAATCCGGATTATATTGACCGTTTAATGCTCCAGTTTATTAGAGTTTTGAATCGCCTGACTAAAGAACATATAGCCCAACAAAATAACACACAACCGGCAATAAATCCGACAATAGAAAATAACCACTTATCATTAGAGTTGCTGATATTATCATTGGATATGATAAAAAATCGCATTGTAGTAATGAGTGTTGAGGTGCGAAAACTTCTAATTGGTAGCATTATAGTAAATTTGATTGAAAAGAGCATGGATACTAAAATAATGAAGTGTATCATAAAGATGCTGGACGATTGGATTAGAGTAAAGGAGACAAATTCTTTGGTGCAGATACCGTCAATACGCGAGAAATCGGTCTTACTTGTTAAGCTCATGCAATATGTTGAGAAAAAGTTTTCGGATGAAAGTGAACTTCATGTACAGTTTTTAGAAATGATTAACTATATATATAGAGACGAATATTTAAAGCAAACGGAATTAAGTTCGAAACTGGAAGGAGCCTTTTTAACAGGTTTAAGGAGTCAAAGTCCGACAATTAGGTCGAAATTCTTTGAAATAATTGATGCATCGATGAGGAGACGTCTTCATGATCGCTTATTGTACATTGTCTGCTCTCAAGCATGGGATTCAATTGGTACACATTATTGGATAAAACAATGCATTGAATTGTTAGTTTTAACAGCCAACACAATGACACCTATTCAAAATTCGAACGAAATGCATAAAATTCCCAGTATAACTTCCATTATAAATATGGGCGACAACGAGGAGAAAAGTCAATTTGTAATATATACTTCTTCGCAACCCGACTGTATAGAAATGATGCATGGTATCGATGACAAAGATGAAGAGTTTGATGTTGTTGTGAACGCGGATTTTGTAAAAACTCGGCCAGATCCACCAGAGAGTGATCTTACACTTTCCGCAAGAAAAACAAAGATATGCAAACTTATTCATCGACAAATTGACTTCTTAGAAATAAATCGAAAAATCCGCACTGACCAACTTCTGGTAGCTACATCTCAACTATGTCACATAGACACCAGCTTGGCCGAGAGTGTTTGGCTTTCAATATTCCCTCGTATATGGTCAATATTTAGCACGGATCAGCAACACACTATTGTAAAGGAGATTATACCATTTCTGTCATCTGGAACAAATATCATCCAGAAAGATTGTTCACCGAGTGCTATAAACACGTTCGTTGAGGGACTAACCCAATGCAACCCTAAAATTTATATACCTCCAAACCTTTGCACGTATTTGGGTAAAGCACACAATTTATGGCATCGTATGACTTTTGTGCTGGAGGAGATGGTGGCAAAGCAACAAATAAGTCATTCGAGTACTTTCATGATGGATTACACCGATCAGCAGCCAGATAGCAATGGGAATCAAACATCTGTGCACGACTCTCTGTCTCAAATGTATTCAGCAATGCATGAAGAAGACTTATGGGCTGGTTTATGGATGAAGTACGCCCAATATTCTGAAACAAATGTTGCAATTTCATACGAGCAAATGGGGTTCTTTGAGGAGGCACAGGGCGCATATGATCTGGCAATGTCAAAGTTTAAAGAGGACTTATCAAATGGTATTTGCAATTCCCATATGAATAGTGAAATAATGTTATGGGAAAATCATTGGATACGTTGCGCGAAAGAACTGAATCAGTGGGACATCTTGCTCGATTATGCCCAGACGAACAGAGAACAACATGAAGTTCTTATTATGGAAAGTGCTTGGCGTGTACCCGACTGGAGTCTTATGAAGAAAGCTCTACTTAAAATAGAGCAAGCCTATTCAAAGCAGTTCGGCTACAAAGTTAATCTTTACAAGGGATTCTTAGCCATTCTTCATCCTGAAGAAAGGCAGCTGGCAAATGTTGAGAAATATGTGGAAATATCTTCTGGATTATGTATTCGCGAATGGGGAAGATTGCCACACATCGTATCGCACATACATTTGCAATATCTGCAGGCTGCTCAGCAAATAATTGAACTACACGAAGCCAGCCAGATACACCAAGGTCTACTACAATCACGAAATACCTCCCTGCATGATATGAAAGCTATTGTGAAAACGTGGAGAAATCGTTTGCCAGTTATAGCTGATGATCTCTCACACTGGTCAGATATTTTTACTTGGCGACAACATCACTATCAGATTATCACTCAGCACCTGGAACAACAATCCGATCAAGGAAACACTATGTTGGGTGTTCATGCATCAGCACAAGCCATTATTTATTTTGGAAAAATATCAAGGAAACATAATTTAACTGGTGTGTGTCAGGAAACACTATCTCGTATTTACACTATCCCCTCCGTTCCGATCGTCGACTGCTTTCAGGTTTTTAATTGTTATATATAGTAGATAAACAAATCTGCTGACTTTTGACAAAACAAAAATTAATCACGGTTAACCTATGTATGTTTGTTATATGCTTTAGATAGTCTATATGTATTATTTTTGAAAAAGCAAAGAAATTCCATCTTTGTTGTATAATGAAAATTTCTGAAGAAGCTATTTAATTTATTTTGTTTATATATTTTGTTATTCTTAAAATTTTGTTGGTGTTCTTATGTAAACATATAGAATTTTTTACCTTTTTTAAAAAATTGAGTTGTTAGCACCAAATGAAATGTACATCTAGACTAGCTTTGTCTACATGTATATGTCAATTTATAGAAATATGAGCAACGCGTCTTGTAAATATTACTTTACGATAAAAATACTAACGAATTTTCTTATCTCGATTTATGATGTTTTATCAAAAGTCTACACAAATATACATGTACATACATATATAAATATATATATATTCTTTTTAGAAAATACGGCAACAGGTTAAGTGCTATATTCAGACAGCGTCGTCAGCTGGTCGTAATGATCTCAATGAAGCTTTGGAGGTTATTGAATCTACTAATCTTAAATATTTCACAGCCGAAATGAATGCTGAATTTTATGCTCTAAAAGGTTTGCTACTTGCAAAGATTGGACGATCAGAAGAGGCTGGAAAGGCATTTAGCGCAGCGGTACAGTTACATGACGGTCTCACAAAAGCTTGGGCAATGTGGGGCGATTTTATGGAGCAAATGTTTTTGCGCGACAAACAAATTTCATTAGGTGTTAGTGCTCTAACCTGCTACTTACATGCTTGTCGACATCAAAGTGAAAGTAAGACTCGAAAATATTTAGCCAAAGTTTTATGGTTCCTATCGTACGATAATGCCAGCAACACATT
The DNA here is from genome assembly GCA_963924685.1 of Dexiosoma caninum. Lineage (NCBI taxonomy): Eukaryota > Metazoa > Arthropoda > Insecta > Diptera > Tachinidae > Dexiosoma > Dexiosoma caninum. Next base: position 49,926,429 of record OZ004728.1, on the reverse strand, counting down.
AATGAGCACCCTCGAGAAATACAGAGTTGGCGTACCTCCATCGTATTGGGTTCCATGGATACCTCAGCTTTTGTGCTGTTTAGTACAATATGATGGAAGTGTTATACTGAATTTGCTGAGCCATGTAAATAGCGGCACAAATAATATGTATTTCAATGGTAGATATATAAATATGTTTCTTTTGCATAGGTTGGCCGATTGTATCCTCAGGCTGTTTATTTTCCCATTCGAACACTTTATTTGACTTTAAAAATCGAACAACGTGAAAAACACAAGACGGCTGAACAAGCCTCAGGAAGACCGCAAAACCATGTGAGTTGATAAGAACGATTTATTTTTTTAGTGTTTAAAAACAATTTCCTACAATATAATTATAATAACAGCAGCAACATTTAGAAAACAACATGAACCAAGTTTTCACTACCAATGCCAGCTCGTCCTCTGGACCTTCATCGGTAAATCCCATTAAGGCTACGCCACCAATGTGGCGTTGCTCCAAAGTTATGCATGTTCAAAGAGAAATTCATCCTACGATACTGAGTTCTTTAGAGGGTATCGTTGATCAAATGGTATGGTTCAGAGAGAGTTGGACTGAAGAGGTGTTGCGACAACTGCGACAGGGTTTAATCAAATGCTATGCCATTGCCTTTGAGACGAGAAGTACCGTGAGCGAAGCCACTATTACTCCCCACACTTTGCATTTTGTAAAAAAATTGGGTTCAACATTTGGCATTGGTATTGAGAATATACCCGGGTCGGTAGCTTCATCATCTTCTAACTCAGCGGCTTCCGAATCATTGGCACGCCGTGCTCAAGTTACTTTTCAAGATCCCGCGTTTCAGATGATGAAAGAGCAATTTACACGCGATTTTGATTTTACAAAGCCCGATTCAATGAAACTTCACAATTTGATAACAAAACTAAAGTCTTGGATAAAGGCTCTGGAAATAAAGGTCAAAAAACTGCCGACTTCTTTCTTAATCGAAGACAAATGCAGGTTTTTATCTAACTTTAGTCAGAAAACGGCTGAAGTTGAATTGCCAGGGGAATTTCTCATACCTTCCTCATCACATTATCATATCCGCATTTCTCGATTTATGCCGAGGGTAGAAATTGTACAAAAAAACAATACAGCAGCACGACGTCTGCACATAAGAGGTACGAATGGCAAAATATATCCCTATTTGGTAGTAATCGATACCGGACTGGGAGATGCCCGCCGTGAAGAAAGAGTTTTACAACTCCTCCGCATGCTAAATTACTACCTTGAAAAGCAAAAAGAAACAACTAGACGTTTCCTCAACATTACAGTGCCTCGAGTTGTCCCAATTTCACCACAAATGCGATTAGCGGAAGATAATCCCGCTAGCATTTCATTATATGAAATATATAAGAGCACTTGTGCAAAAATGGATGTCGAACATGATCTACCAATTATGAAGTATTATGAACGGTTATCAGAGGTACAATCGCACGGAGCTCAAATAACGCACGTAATGCTACGGGACATATTCCAAGAGATACAAAATAAAATGGTTCCCAAAACCCTCTTTAAACAGTGGGCCGTTAAAACGTTCGTATCTGCTACAGACTTTTGGCAATTCCGGAAAATGGTATGGGTATTATTGCTTTTTTATTCATTACATTTAATTCTCAGTATTCTTACTTGTACAGATGACTCTCCAAATGGCATTAGCGTTTTTATGCGAATATGCTTTGCATTTAACGCGTTTAAATACTGACATGATATACATACATCAAGATTCCGGATTAATGAACGTTTCATACTTTAAATTCGATATTAATGATGAAAAGGAGGAATTGGATCATAGTCGGCCAGTGCCTTTCCGTCTAACACCAAACATTGCCGAATTCCTTACTAATATTGGTATTTCGGGTCCCTTGTCAGCTGCTATTATTGCTACAGCACGTTGTTTCGTACATCCTAACTACAAACTTTCATCAATTTTACGAACAATTCTTCGAGATGAAATCATTGCTTTGCACAAAAAGCGCATGCGTGACAATAAACCCATTGATGACATGGAAGATGGAAAGAATGATGCGAGTACAACTGAAAATATGATTCGTTTGGTTAACAGGGCCGTTAATGCAATATTAAATCGTTTGACAACCATCTCATATTTCGATAATATAGAATCTAAAAAGATATCTATTTTGTTACACCAGGCAACAAATCACGATAATTTATGTCGAATGGATCCTGCTTGGCATCCTTGGCTATAAATATTACATAAGTTTATATTTCAAATCAATAAAATTTTTTTTTTTGTAAATTAGTTAAATTTAATTTAAAATTTTAAATTCATTATTTTTTTTTAAATTCCTCAGTGGAATCATTATAAGAAGAAAAATGAGAACCATCATGGACGCTTTAAGAAAACCTCCAATATTATCAATTGTTACCGACGAATTCGTTGTGCTAGACGAAGTTTGTCGTTCGTCCCAACTCTGTTGTAATGAGTTGACAGTACAATTTAATTTTCGTATCGAATATGTCATTCGAACCATTTTCGAATCGAATTACACAGTAAGCAGATTTACATGGATGATACGTTATTTTGTTTCAGAAAACAACAATTCAAAGTAACGTAAGATAGATTTTACTGTAGCAATCAGATTTTTCTTTATCTAAAATATTTATTTATAGATGCACATATATTTTACTAAAAAAATTTGTACGTACATACAACAATTACATATCGTTACCTTAATATAGAAAGGCCCACACTAATTTTTCTTTCTCAATCGGCGGTTTCTATATTTTCATATAAGCTGTATTCTACCTTAAACCATTCGTTTACACAGAAGAGAACACCATTTAAGAAAATAAAATGGCTTCTTTTCTGAGATTGCAAATTATTACTGAACGAATTTTTGCCAGTAGAATCCACTAGAAAAGAAATACATGGTTAAAAAATAAACAAGCAAAATTAAGCAAACAAAAATTTAAAATTTTTCATAAAAATATTTAACAAAAGGAAATGCTGAATTAAAACTAACAAAAACTAAAAATAATAGTTTTCAGCGTGAAACAAATTAAAGATGACCATAAAATATACTGTTTTCTTTTTTTTCATCATCAATAACTAAACTTATATGTAATTGTTTTATTTACATTAATTTCTTAAACCCGTATGACACTACATTTATTTTTCATTAATTAATACAAAATTGATAGAAAAAGATAGCAAAACCAAAAAGAAACAAATACTATCAGGGTTGTTCTGCAAAACACTTTTTTCAAATGTTCATCATGTTCTTTATTTACGATAAACTTTATACAGTGGCCAAAAAAACTATTCGACATTGCAATTATTTTCTTAAATTTCATTGAAAACGCTAGTATCCTTTTGTTTTTTATATGTATAAACGTGAGATCACATTGTATTATATGTATTTAATAATTTATGGCCCCAAAAATAATAAAAATTGCACATTTTTTAACTCCTCTATCTGTTTGAACGAAAAAACAAAAATTGCAAAGCAAAAAAAGTATTCGACTAGCATTGTTTTTCCCTTATTCTGATTGTGTATTTCTTATTACTTCATTTCATTGTTGGTAAAAATATCGCTATGTTTCTTCTTTATCATTTACAAGAACTTTTTTCTTATTTCTGTGCAAGTGATCGCGATGATGGGACGTAAAGGGAAATAAACTTCTGTTGATGTAAGAAATTTAATAATACATCATTTTAAATTAGGAAAAACGGAAAAGACTATATCAGAAATCGTTTAAAAGTCAAGAAGTACTGTATATTACATTATAAAAAAGTACAAATCAAGTAAAACTGTGATAAAGAAGGTAAGGATTGGGCGACCTTGCAAACTTACAGATTCAGATGAACGGCGAATCGTGCGTGAAGTAAGAAAAAATCCAAAAATTACTGCTAACACTTTAGCTAAAAACACTGAGGCACTTAGGTATATCCGTTACACCTCAAACAATAAGAAACGTCTTAAAAAAGCACGATTTCCATGCACGATCAGCCAGGAAGAAGTCACACATTACTAAGAAAAATAGAAAGTTGAGATTGGATTTTGCGAAAGAGCATGTAAATAAGCCAATGGAGTTCTGGATGGATTTTATTTTTGCTGACGAAAGTAAATATAACCTTTTTCGATGTGATGGAAAAGTTCTGGTACATCGCAGGCCTAACACAGAATTGGATGAAACGAATATGGTACCAACTGTTAAACATGGTGGCGGTGGTGTTATGGTATGGGGATGTATGGCGGCATCAGGCGTGGGTAATATTGGGTTTATTGATGGGATTATGGATCACCGAAAGTACATTGACCTCCTAAAGCAAAATTTGAGGTCAAGTGCTGAAAAATTGGGTCTGGCAAATAGATTTCAGTTTTATCAAGATAATGATCCCAAACATTGTGCCACTAATACAAAGCTTTGGCTTTTATATAATTGTCCAAAATTAATAAAAAACCTCGCCACAGTCCCCAGACCTTAACCCTATTGAACATCTTTGGGGTCACTTGGAAAAAAAAATCAGAAAACGTGAATTTACGAACAAACACCAGATGAAAGTTATCCTGCAGGAGGAATGGAGCCAAATTGATCCAGAATATACCAAAACGTTGGTAAAATCTATGCCAGATCGTTTAAAAGAGGTTGTACGTAGGCAAGAAAAAGCAACTCGCTACTGAAGTAGAAATAAGCTTGTATTTCAATTCATGTATTTTAAAAATGTTACCAATGTCGAATACTTTTTTTGCTTGATTTTTGTTATTAATATTTTAATTCATGTGTTTTTTGCTTTTTTTACTTTGAGATCTAATTTCTTTTACTGAATATAACTTTGTGTTCCTTAATAAAGACTTTTATAAGTTTATTTTGTTAAAAACAACATTCCATATTTTTTTCTTGATAAATATATAAAGTTTACGGCCTATGTCGAATAGTTTTTTTGGCCACTGTATATTGTTGTACAAAAAATCTAGTAATGGTCAATAACTAAATCACATTTTTTTTGCAAATTTATAAATAAATAAATGCAAAATTTAAGTAAATTCCACTGGTATTGGTGGTTGGAGCTGAGATCGCAAACTATCCGACGATGGCAGGACAGATGGAGCACGGAAACGGTCGGCAGATGGATGGGGAAGCTCATTCGTCGCGTGGAACGATGGGCTCGGAGTGAATTTGGGAGGTTATTACTTCCTGACACAATTTCTCTCGGGGCACGTGTACTTCCGGAAGTACTCGTACCGCATGGGTAAGGTGGATGGTCGCAATTGCATTCACCGCGGGATAACGGATGATTTATTCAATTTATCAAACCTTGAACATAGGACTGGTTTTCGGTGTTTTAAACATCGGCTGGTTATTTTAAATGGACATGTCTGGTTTTGTTTAAAAGGTCTGGAAATGTCTGGTTATGATTGCAAATCTGATCGACATGTCAAGTTTTGAAGTTAAAAAAAAAAATTTTACATTGTAGGAAAATTTATGCAAAAATTTAAAATTAATCTTATAATATAATCCTATACAAATTTTTGCATATCAGGCTCGCAGCAGTCACATAATTCATCATCATCCTCATTCAGGTATGTGATGGAAATCGATCGATTTGAAAAGTAAATCGTCTTTTGAAATCGACAGTAGTGTGATGAATTTCGATCGATTTCATATTCCATATTTGTTTCCTTTCCCCATATCTTCTCTAAATACAACTGTATAAAATCTAATAAGACAACTGTAAAATATGTAAACATATGTGTATGTGAGTGACGTTTTTAAAATATTTAAACAAAATAAAATTTGTATCAACATATGTTATCATTTATTGTTGCGGTTTCGCTAATTCTCTTGAAAGAAAATAATAGGATGAATAGCGAAAATATTCTCAGAAAACGTTTAAGAGATAAATCGGATCCCTCTAAATTTGCCAGATGAAATGTGGGTATTTAAATTTATAAATTTCACTTCTATATTAACTAGTATTTATTTAAATAGATTTGTTGAATATTTTCGTTTAAATAAATATGGATTTATAATAATTTTTTATTCATTTTTATACTTTTTTTGTATATTTCCTTACATTTTGTTCAAGTAAAATTAAACGATTTGTGTTGTGGTTAGATGGCAACCTCGCCTCCAGATGTATTTCATATTAGCTGTAATTCTTATTCTTTTTGTATATATACACACACATGTATATAAACATACTGTATAACGTTTTTGCTTTTACTTAAGCATTATTCAATTGGAAACCATAGAACAATAAAGACTGAATTGAACTGTACAATAGATTTTAATTTAAAACTGCGAGCAGGAACACAACAGTGGCGACGAGGATTAATTGGATATAAACAACGCGCAGTATAATGGATCCGGCAATAATCAAAATTCTGGCTCAGCAGCAAGAAACGCTTCAGCATCAGCAAGCTCAAATGGAGCAACAGCAGAAGCTTATGGAGAAGCTAGTGGGACTGTATATTAACTCACAGCAGTTAGATAGTTCGACGGTAAGCAATGACACCATCATGGCAATGTTGGCTAAAAATATAAAGGATTTTGTCTACAACTCTGATTCTGGCCAAACTTTTGAGGGTTGGTTCGCACGGTATGAACATCTGTTCGGTGAAGACGCAGAAAAACTGAACGATGCTGAAAAAGTGAGGTTAGTGTTACGGAAATTAGAGCCCGATGTGTTTGACAATTATATTTTGCCTAAAGTGCCTCGTGAATTAGATTTCAAGACTACAATTTCTACGTTGAAAACTATATTTGGAAGAAAAGAGTCCCTTTTTAGTGCACGCATGAATTGCTTACAGTTCACTAAAAACTCTAGTATGGACTACGTTACATACGGTGCAATGGTCAATCGAAATTGCGATAATTTCGAGTTTGCCAAATTAAAAGATAGCCATTTTAAGTGTTTAATGTTTCTGCGCGGTCTACAAAATGCAGAAGATACTGAAATGAGAGCGCGCCTTTTGAGTTTTTTGGAAGGAGACACAGAAGGAAAATTCACAATTGACAAAATGGTTACTGAAGTGCACAGGGTAATTAGTTTGAAAAAAGATGCCGCCGTTTTTGAACACACTGTACATGCAATTAACAGTAAGCGCAAAATAACGGAAAAATACGATGAAAAAAAGGTTAGTACAATGGAAAAACCAAAAAGGCCTTGCTGGCAATGTGGTGCGATGCACTTCGTAAAATTCTGCACATTCACAAAGCATTTATGTGAACAATGCGGAGTGGTCGGACACCGAGAGGGCTATTGTCCGAATTTTATGCCACATAGCAAACAACCGAATAAAAGGAAAAACAAAAAATTCCATAATCGAAAATTTCAACCGAATCTACATGCCGTTAACAGTGTTGCTACAAATAGAAAACACATTACATTGAAAATTAACGGTGTAACACAGCGGTTGCAGTTTGACACGGGCGCAGACGTAACCATAATATCCAAAACGATGTGGTCGAAAATAAATAAACCTAACCTTATTCAACCGTCACAAACTCCAAGAGACGCTTCTGGTAATGTACTTAAACTTATTGGTAAGTGCGAAGCGGAGGTGATGTTTAAAGATAAGGTTGTAACATCAATATTTTTTGTAACAAACCACACGCACTTAAATATTATGGGTGCTGACCCATGCAACCATATTACCATTCCAGAAATTCAGCAAATCAAGGACAAATTTCCAAAAGTTTTCGCCAGTCAGCCCGGCCATTGTTCTACATTTAAGATGAATCTTAAATTAAAACCTGATGCTACACCGGTATTTAAACCTAAATAACCGGTGGCCTATGCAGCATTACAACAAGTAGATGAAGAACTTCATCGCCTGGAACAGGCTAATATCATAACACCTGTTAATTATTCTCGATGGGCTGCGCCTATTGTTGTTGTAAAAAGGGCAAATGGAAAAATTCGTCTATGCGGTGACTACTCAACCGGCCTGAACGATTGCATGGAAACGCACACCTATCCTTTGCCATTGCCGGATGATATTTTCGTGAATTTCAATAATTGCAAAGTTTTCACTCGTATAGATTTAACTGATGCGTACATGCAATTTGAGGTTGATGATGCCACAAAGGAAATACTCACCATTAACACGCATCGAGGCTTGTTTACCTTCAATCGCCTTGCACCTGGAGTAAAATCCGCACCTGGAGCATTCCAACAGGCGATAGATACAACTCTATCTGGCATTCAATATGCTTATCCGTACCTTGACGACGTCATCATAGCAACGCCGTCACTCGAATTGAACAAAAAAACAGTGAACGAAGTGTTCGCTCGTTTTGAAAGGTATAATCTTACTTTAAATTTTGATAAATGTAGTTTCTTCTCCCGCAGTTGTACCTATCTTGGTTACAAGGTCGATGGGACCGGCGTGAAACCAGACTCTGGAAAAATTTCTGCAATTTTAAAAATGCCAGCTCCTACAAATCTCACAGAGCTGCGGTCATTTCTGGGTGCAGTAAAGTATTACGGAAAATTTATCCGTGAAATGCGGCAGCTGAGAGCGCCATTAGACACATTATTGAAACGTGACTGCGAATGGAAGTGGACTAAGTCTTGTCAAGAATCTTTTAACAAATTTAAAGATATTTTGTCTTCCGACTTAATGCTTACCCACTACAACCCATCGCTCCCCATCAAGGTTGCTGCAGATGCCTCCAATGTAGGTATAGGTGCCTACATTGCCCACGAATTTCCAGACGGACGTGAAAAAGCCGTATATCACGTTTCCCGTTCATTAACGCCGGCAGAGAAAAACTACTCGCAAATAGAAAAAGAGGCTCTGACACTGGTATTTGCGGTAAACAAATTTCACAAAATGTTATACGGGCGTCGTTTCAAATTAGAAACGGATCACAAGCCCCTACTGGCTATATTCGGCAGTAAAAAGGGTATAGCAACACACACGGCAAGCCGTTTACAGCGGTGGGCATTAGTTTTAATGTCCTATGACTTCAGTTTAAGTTATGTACCAACACAACAATTTGGTTGCGCGGACGTATTATCAAGACTTATTAACTTAAACCAAAAACTTGAAGAAGACGTAATAATAGCCTGTGCAACACTTGAAGCAGATGTAAAGTATTTGGCACAAAATAACATCAATGCTTTTCCCATCACCTATAGCATGGTCCAGTCTGAAACTCAAAAAGATGTCGTTTTACAAAATATTATGCAATATATTAAAACTTCGTGGCCGAACAAGAAATCACCAGAAGAAATGCTGTTTTATTTTCGTAAAGACGGGTTATGTGTCGTTGATGGCTGCCTGTTGTATCAACAAAGAATGGTAATACCATCAACTCTACGTCAGAGAGTACTTCATCAGTTGCATAAAGGTCACCAAGGTATAGTTCGAACAAAAGCTCTCGCCCGAAGCTATGTCTATTGGCCACACATAGACAAAGACGTGGAAAGATTAGTCCAGCAATGCGTATCGTGTGCTTCCACAGCAAAATCTCCACCAAGAATGGAACTTCAACCATGGCTTACAGATCAAAGGCCAATGGAACGTATACACATTGACCTTGGAGACCCAGTGGATAAAAAAATGTATCTTTTGATAGTGAATTCATTTTCTAAGTGGCCAGAAGCGTATCAATTGAAGTCCATAACGTCAGCAGCGGTAATTGAGTGCTTAATGGATTTTTTCTCACGTTTTGGATGGCCAGAAATATTGGTAAGCGATAACGGAACGCAGTTCACATCGCAAATTTTTGTAAATTTCTGCAAAGAACGTGGAATCGAACACAAACGTACCGCACCATTCCACCCGCAATCCAATGGACAAGTGGAACGTTTTGTCGATACTTTTAAGCGTGCCATTAAGAAAAACAATTCGCCTAGTTTAATTAATGGTATTCGTGATTTTCTGCACTATTATAGAGCTACAAACAACAACACAATTGGAAGTAAATCACCATCAGAACTTTTTTTGGGGAGGAAGGTGAGAATTAACATGGACTTATTATTGAAACCAAAACGGATGTCAAATTCCCGAAATACAAAAATGGCATTGTGTTGCCAATACAACGCAAAAAACCGACAGTTTGAAGCTGGAAGTAATGTTTATGTGAAGGTGTATAAGCATAATAACTATTTCTGGGCACCCGGTATAATAAAAAAACATATTGGTAACGTCAATTATTTAGTAGAACTTGTCGCTTTTCCATATTTCAAATCTATGAGGTCTCACGCAAACCAACTGCGACATCGTTACATTAAGTCTACGGATATAAACTCATGGTTAGAAGTTTTTGATAGCTATTCACCAATGAAAAGAAATTGTCGAAATAACCCCGATTTAAGCCCTAATTCCACTTCTCCGACTGAAGTTTCCGAACTCCATAACTCACCAACAATCCACCCAACTCAAAATCATCGCGCGCTGGATGGACCTCCAGTTCGTCGATCCCAGCGTGATAGAAAAGAGCCAAATTGGTTTAGAGATTACATTATTTAAAAAGGGGAGATGTTGTGGTTAGATGGCAACCTCGCCTCCAGATGTATTTCATATTAGCTGTAATTCTTATTCTTTTTATATATATACACACACATGTATATAAACATACTGTATAACGTTGTTGCTTTTACTTAAGCATTATTCAATTGGAGACCGTAGAACAATACAGACTGAATTGAACTGTACAATAGATTTTAATTTAAAACTGCGAGCAGAAACACAACAATTTGAAAACGAATTTAAACTGGCATTGTCGAAATGCGTCACATGTTAAAAATGTCTTTTTTTCAATGAAACAAGACGGAATATGAAATCGTCACATACAAATTCATCACACTATTTGTCGATTTCATAACGTTTTAACGCCGAAAACGATTTTCATCACATACCTGATTATTTCATCATCACTATCACTCTGGTAGTCATTATTAGGTTCTGGCACATTATAGATATTGGTTTTAAACCATTGTGGTTCACTGTTTTCAACTGTTACTTCCAAACTACTTATTTCTAAACGGTCTGAAACCGAGTCCTCAAGCCAGCGCCTTATGCACACCACAAGATCATCAGCATAGCCCCGAGTGGGAAAACCCAAGCCGTTCAGCTTGTAGAGAAGTTCATCGATTACGACAGTTCATAGAAGAGGTGCCCTTCTTGAGGGCAGCCCCTTGTGACTTTAATAAACCTAGTCGTATCTGCCAACTAAAAGCTGATCGTCCTAGACCTTAGCATACTCAGAATCCATGAGATGATCGTGCATGGTACTTCCTTCACTCTATTGCAGGCAAATTGAAGTCGATGCAGTTGGAAGTTTACCAAGCTGTCCTCCCTTATGTATCGATCTAATATTTTCTTCATTAATTTCAGGAAGAATGAACTGAGACTTATCGGTCTGTAGGAATTGGGCAATTGTTCGTATTTTTCCCCTGCCTTCGGAATAAAGACAACCCTCACCGTAGCCCTTTTTCAGGTACATATCCCAACAACAGACTACCTTTGTACAATCTAAACAGAGTTGCAACAAGGTATGTTGCAGAGGGCATAGAAATATCCCATCAGATCCAGGAGAGTTGTATGGGCCAAATGTTGATATGGGCCTTCGTACCCGTTTTTTTTTTTTTTTTTATCTAGAACCAGCACTCAGGAGATGACTCCTACACATGCGAAGCATTGTGCTGGAACTATAGGAAAGGGATAGTAGAAGAAACGACAGGAGGTGAAGCTTAATTAATTATTTTGCAGCTCTGCTTTCGCACGTTCTTTTTTTTTTTTTGTTTTTTTTTTTTATACTCGTAGCAGTGCTGAAGCTTCGGTTTAGTAGCCATTTTTATTATTATTTTACTTCGCCGGTGCTACACAATACCGACGAAGGAGGGCGTTCTGATGTGATTTGGATTGCTATCAGCTGAAGCCGGTTGTTTTTCATTGAATAGCTTGTTTGCCAGTCTGAGAACCGTCCTGTGAACAAAGATAGCTGATTCTATCAATGTGGGCGCCACGGTCTACAACACCAAGAACGCAGGAAAATGAGTGTCCAGCAACAGTGTGCTAGTCCCACTCGGATTCCATCCGGCCGTGTCATGATGTTTCCTCAATAGACCACCAAGGTTCTTTAATGAAAGCCAAGTCCAAGATTTCTGTGTTAAATTTTCTCAGTATCAAATCAGAGGCGACCTTAGCGCGATGTAGATTTGCTTGAAGACCTAATTTGTTTCTGTACGACCTCTTCCGGGCAATGGCTGCCCTTTTCCTTCTGCGGTTACTCTTCAGCACGGCTGCTCTTCTGCTTACCGCTGTTCTCCCATCCTTCGGCTACCCGTACCCCAGTCCTTATCGGCACGAAGCGGTGGACGCATTCTAATGCCCTCAGACACCGCTTCCACCTTAGGATCAGCTGGGTTACTCGGTGTGGGAGCCGCCGTTCTCGAGCACTGTGTTCTTCATCTGCCGAGACCACTGCAGTCGAAGTGCTCTGCCAACACTTTTGGCATCATCTGAATCTTGCTTGGTGAGCTGATATCACTTTGCCACTATGATCTCAGGCACCGAGCCTCTCTTAACCCAATTAAGGACCCGCTTGTTCTCCACCCCGAGGCCCTTATTTTGGCCATGGACGAAATTTAGCAAGTCCTCAGTAGTGGTATTGATAGGCGCTGGGAAACCACCAATGACGATTTGGGGGCGTGGTGTATCCGCCTCCTGCACAATCTTCAACTGCGCCTCCTTCTATGGTCTGAGTCTGGTGACTGATTTTACCATCCATTCCACCGTTTCATTAGTTCCATAGGATATTACCATATATCCCGGGAGGAAAGTGCAGCTATTTAATTGCGGTTTTACTGCACCAGTCTGCTTCTTTCTGATCGCATTCAGAATTCTATATGGCCATTAATTTTGCATACGTTAGCGGGATAGTCCAGTGGGAGTATCCATAAACTGAGGTGAGGAGTTTCTGCGGGCCCTATATCAACTGGTTCGCAAGTACCTTTTTCCGGGCTCGAATTTCCTTTAGCCATCTGCGAAGGTGTTGTTTTTTCAGCACAAGTTGCCGAAAGGTTATTCTCGACCTGGTTTCTGTCAGGCACTATTGCCTCTTTTATAAATACTTCGTTGTATTGTTCCCACGAGTAAGGGGAGTGTTCGGTCAAGCCGCAACAGTGCCCCCGACAACCAGAGGGCTTCAGCAGATAGCAATCCACAATCGCATCAGAACGCCCTCCTTCTTCGGTATTGTGTAGCACCGGCGAAGTAAAATAATAATAAAAATTACTACTGAACCGAAGCTTCAGCACTGCTAAGAGTATAAACAAAGAACGTTGCAAAAGCAGAGCTGCAAAATAATTAATTAAGCTTCACCTCCTGTCGTTTCTCCTACTATCCCTTTCCTATAGTTCCAGCACAATGCTTCGCATGTGTAGGAGTCATCTCCTGAGTGCTGGTCCCAGATAAAAAAAATTTGTATTGCCTGATCCTTTTTTTGGTTGATCTATAATCAACCCATGTTTGAGAAATTCATCTTGAACATGTTTCTTTTTTAATTTCCTTAGCTCTTTGTTGGTGTCAGTATATCTTACTGATCCTGAAGATCCGAAGTGCAAGTCATAGCTGATTTTCAATATGTGTTCCATAAACCTTATTCTTGCATGTAGCGGTGGTAATCAATATTCATATGTATCAGTACTATCTACTGACTTGATGTAGCTTTGCTTATAATACAGCTGGATGAAGCTTTTGTGTCAGTCAAAGCCTGGGCAATTTTTTCATCTATAATTGATGGTGTTTGATTTTTCCAAATATACCTTGTTTGCATTGTACTGGTCGAAGGTTCTGAGTCTTCTAAGTTCTTTAGTAATTGCAATGGCACAAATGACAGATCTGTTGTTTATATTGCTTTTGCCCAGAAGATCCATCGCATCCCCATTAACAAAAAAGAGTTAACTTGCAGTTTCCATATTTCTTTAACTCACTTCCTTTAAATAATTGTAGCAACCGTTCGGCTGTATGTTCAAGTAGAGGTTGCAGTTCTACCTCTGCCGAAATTGGTGTGATTGTAATAGATTTCTTTTACTTCTTTCTTTTTAGCTGCAATTATGTGATGAACGAACGCAATCTGACTATACTGCTGTTTTGTTAACTTTAAATCCAGAAATAATGCAAGCGCTTCCTCATTTGTGAACTGTTTTTCCTCGTTTGGTGTTGGAATGCTCTTAAGGATCCGTTCTGTTCTCACTGGTTACCTACTTAAATTCTCGTTCGCTCCCTATATCTCTCCTTGTTTATTTTCTTTCAGGTAAGCATGAAATGACCTTCGAAATGAACGTGAGTTTATAGCTATATCTTTCCAGCAACCTGTCTATCTAACCTAACATTCATATATCAATTAGCTATATAAAATTGCAGGAAAACAATCAACATAATACGTTTTGCTACCTGCGATTTGTACTTATGATTGTTTATTTAAAATTTACCATATTCAGTTTTAAATATTAATCTCTATTCTTTTATATCACAGGTATATAAAAATAAGTTTGCCATTGTTCTTTTTATTTTGTTCAGGTAGAATGGCATTTACGTGGTTTTTACGGTAAATTTACTAGCAATTTTAGTACAATTTTTTTTTATAATTCTTGAGTTATATTTTTTCATTTTCAATTAAATAAAAAAAGGAAGGTCGTGGCGGGTGCAAAAGTATATATAGGCTTAAAGAAGACACTTTCGCCTTTCTCTAGTTGGTTTCCCTTGTTTGACCGCTTCAAAATTTATACGCTACTAAACTTAAAATTTTATGAAAATATGAGTGTTTAAAATTTATTACATAGCACCCTAACTACAAATTGTACAGGATGCGTACATAACACTTATTAAAAACAACAGTTTACCCAATATAACAAAGAAAAACGCAGCCCGTTATCGATAATAGTTTTCGAGGAATCATAATTTATTTCAGAATAAATATAACAAATTTTTTTTTTTATTAACATAAATTCTTTGTTTTTAGCAGCATGCAAATATTTTGACCAATTTTTTTTTTTGCTACCTTTTTTTGGATATGTTAACTTTCAGCGTAAAAATTTTAAGAATCTATGTCAAGAAAAAATATAGTTTTTGGCCAATGAAAATTGATTCTGAACCATCGTGCGCCGCACAGTATCGTGATTTCATATAAGAAATGACCAAATATAGAAGGATGTAATTTGGCACACATATTTTAAGTGATAAAACAGTTCAGTGACCACTGACTATGCCTTCGCCACTGAAACCTTCCGACAACAACTGGCACACAAATACACACTAATGCACATCAGAAAAATGCGAGATGTTTATTTTTAATTTAAAATTTTTAGTCTGAAACTGGTGTTAAACCCAGGTCTGTTTTTGGATTTGTAGTAAACGTTCAGACTACCATCCATCGTGCCATCGCCACCCTCATGATGGCAATACCGCAAGAAGATTCTTTTTAGATCCCGAAAGTACATCTAATATAACAGGTGTTGATATAGACCTTATTTCAAGATTTAAAACGATTATTATACTTGCGTGCAACGATGAAATAAATGCTAGGAAATTTTGTGATTATGCCAAGGAAACCGCTAGTATATATACATCCATCCATGGAGAATTATATCTGCAACAGTGCACAAAGTCCTTTATTAAGAAGAAGATGTAATTGAGCACCATTTATTACCAATTGGAGGAAAAAAGAAATAAGAATTACAAGTTTTGCAGGGAACATAAATCAGAAAAATGTCACGAAGTTTTACTAACGATAATTTATTTAATATATCATTGGCAACGTCAGATCCCTTCATCTATATCATTCGAAATCAATGAAAATTGGATCATTCGGACTTGCATGTCGAAGCTGAGGGACTGCTACAGGACAGAATTAATACAGAGCTGAATGTGGAATATTTACAATGAATAATAATTATAATTTGCATTTGAGTGGAATAAAGTATAAAAATATTTTTATTTAATGGTGATGGTCGAAGTAGTGTGCACGTTGACTACAAAACGAAAAATTTTCCTGGGTGCAACCCCAGTTTCAGACTATTAAAACATCTCGCATTTCTTCTGTTGTGCATTTGTGTGGCTTTGTGTTAGTTGTTGCCGCAAGGTTTCAGTGGCGAAGGCATAGTGACTGGTCACCGAACAGCAACGGCTTCAGCTGTAGTCAATTCACAGGCACATCAGATCGCCCTCCTTCGTCGGTATTGTGTAGCACCGGTGAAGTAATATAATTATTAAAAACGAAGCTTCAGTATTTAGTACGTCTCCTTGACATCAGAGACGCTACAACACTGCTATAAAGCAAAGAACGTGCAAAAAGCAGTTTTGTAAAATAGTGAAGCTCCACCTTCTATAATTTCGCTTACTATCCCTTTCCTCCAGTTCCAGCACAATGCATCGCATGTGTAGGGGTCATCTCCTGAGTGCTGCTCCAAGATAAAAAAAAATTCATGTTATTTATCTCGAATCTAAAAAAAATAAAGCGCGAATTTCTTTGCTAATTCAAAAAAAAATCGAAAGTTCAACTTTAATCTTAAATTGCTCAACAACCACTGTACCGATTTTAATGAAACTAAAACTCAATAAAAGCTTAAGATGTTATCTATCAAATAAAAAAATTACTAAAAATACCGCAAATAATAAAAAGTTACAGTGTTACGATTCTGAACCACTGTGCTGCGTGCGATAGTGCTGGAAGAGCCGGTGACAACGGGCGGCCGATTGACCAGGGTTGCTATATGGAGAGGCCCGAGAAAAGAATTCCAGCTCACGAGGGAAAACCAAAAACTCCTAGAGGTAGCCCCCGAGCTTAGCTCATCAACGATAATAGACAGACCCCTGTCTATTATGACGAAGACCTCTTCCCAGCCTTGCGCAAACATCCAGTGTCAGAGATGTCCACTGAAGAATTGACGGAAGAGCTGGAACACATCACAAACCGGCTATTGCAAGATGACGTGGTGTCCATCGACCACTGGGGAGAAATATTCACGATAGAAGAGAGGCCAGCACCCCTACAAGAACCCGAATCAGGTGGCTAAAATGGAAAGGCCAATGGTAATGGAGGTACAGATCGGCGATGTGGAACCTGGTTTAAACGGCCTGATTGAGAACACGTCGAGTCAAACACTACCACCTGAAGTGTGGCCATACGTAACAGAGGTGATAACTGATCCGAGCTTAAATTTGTTTAAAGAGATACAGAGTGTGATGTAACGCATCAGGGTATTAAAATTTGGCAAGGCCAACATAAGACGTTGGAACTAAAGTAAAATAAAGAAAATAAACAAAGAAACTAACAAATAAAAAAAATATTGATATCATATATGTATATATAAACAATGTATAAAACTAACGTTTTATTGTCACAGAACTAGTAGAACCCAAATTTAGAATTAATGAATAGTGGTAGTTACAGTCACATAACTTACGGCACACTCTTGCCGAAAATTTCTGTACTTAACGGTCAGCCTTTTAATTAAAACAACAACCAACAACACAATACATGATCACAAACAAGATGATCATTCTTTGAAAGTGGTAAACATACAATAACAAAGTGTAGAAGAGTAATGGATGAGTTGGATTAAGAAATTGTGTTGTTGGTGGATAAAATTATGAGAATTTAGTATATAAGGCCGACCAATTTGCATATACATATGTATGTAGATATGTACATACATTATATTCTGTTGCCAGAAGATTCAGAGGTAAGTTGGTTATAATTACGTGTAGCCGAGTGGTTACGGAATACGCAGTGAAATCAATAGAGTAGGAATTTGGGAGTAAGAATCCACTAGTGGTTATCGAACACGAATAGTTCCAACGAGTAGTTATCGAACACGAAATTGGAGCTCGCTGGTAAATTAGCATATTCATACGTGAGTGTAATATATACAGTGGGGAGCACAAATGAATACATGGTTGTACTTTCTACACTATTTATTGTATAAAAACTAAAATCCAAAAGTTTCTTTTGTCATTTATTTTATGTTTAATATTCAACAAAATAATATATAATTCAAAACTAAAGCCAACAACTTCTAAGAAAAAAATTAACAAAACATAAACAACTCGCATGTACTGAATTTTGCACTACTCGAAAACTGAAAACTTTAGGGAATGATAGGATTTTCTAATATTTAGTTCAAGTCCTTTATTGCGTAATACACGTTTTAGCATACTCTCTACTAATTTTTCAATCACTTCATTTGGAATACTCTCCCACTCGCTCTGCAACCGCTGCCAAAGCTCGTTGAAATTGGTTGGAGATAATCGGTATTGTGCCAACCGTCTCTTCATGGTTGACCACAAATTCTCAATCGGATTAAGGTCGGGTATTGGGCGGCGGCAGCAATATTACTTGCCGTCAGATTGAAAATTATAAAATTTGGATTCGTCTGACCAGATTACACGTTTACAGTCATGGACGCCTTGGGGAGACAATTCAAAGACACCACTATTATTAGTGGTTATCTAACATGAAGTAATAGTTAGGGCGTGGAATACCTGTTGGTCCCTGACTAGTGGTTTTGTAACACGACACCAACGGTGAGCAGGTCCAAGGGGTAATAAAATTTATCACTGAGGTCAGAACCATCGAGTGCGGGACGAGATTTCCAAAGTGGGACTGGAGAGAAAGAGTACAACAACCCCGACAGGAGTCAATATACCGAATACACACTCCAGCGATACCTGCTGTATATAAAACCAACTGAAGTGTTAATATACTAGAGAAAGTTAAAATATTAAATAAAATATTACCAAAATATAAAACAAATTGTGTTCATATTATTTTTTGTAACGATGAGCGTAGCGATGGCTGAAGTAGTCTGCATATTGACAACAAAAACCAAGAATATCTTGGGATCGATCCCAGTTTCAGATTAAATCATAAAACATTAGTGCACAAGTTGAAAGATAGTAAAGCTTCACCTCCTGACATTTCTCTAACTATAACTTTCCTCTAGTTCCAGCACAATGCATCGCATGTGTAGGGGTCATCTCCTGAGTGCTGGTCCAGGATAAAAAAAAACTGAACAGAGACAGAGTATACCCCGGAAATAAAATCGCTACGGTGTATACACTGATGGTTCCAAGTGCGGAGGTAGGGTTGGGGGTCGCGTCTTTTTGGATGAGTTCGGTGTTAGAATGTCCTTCATACTGCCGGAAGAATGCAGCTTTCTTCAGGCCGAAGTGGCGGCTGTGAGGAGGGCTGCGAACTGGCTGAGGTACAGGGCGATATTGGATGAGGATGTCCTCTTTACGGATAGCAAGCCTGCTATAAGGTCCCTCACGGGGTCTATGCCATATCCGAGCTTTTCCGCTCGTGCCGGTCTTCGCTGAATGAGATGGCGAGGCGTCTAATGATATCCCTGGTGCGGGTACGCGACTAGGGGGGTTACGGGAACGTGGAAGGATTCTGCGGGCTCCCCCTGGCGTAGTGTTGGATGCGCTTGGTTGAGCACTTCCTGGATGAAGGTGGGGGCAGGTTGCTCAATGAGCCGACCTCCTGTTTTATGTCAGGATGTCAAGCTGCTGGAGTTTCCGAGGGGGTCTTGCCGCCACGATGATTGGACACTGGCCTATTGGGGTTCATCCGACTCATGGGTCTGCTCTACAATGAGTTCTGATCTGGGTGCAACGACGAGGAGGAGGAGAGTGTGGCTCACTTCCCCTGCGAGTGACCTGCATCGTTCGTCGACCTGTCGGAGATGGGGCTCAGAGAGCTGAGCGCATTCAACGGGGCAGCGGCTGGCTGTCGCGTTAACACCGCCGCATTCACTCAACAGTCGGTTTCCCGGTTCCTACTGTACTCTTCCCACCATATCGCAACCCTGTCCAGTGATGCATCTCTCTTCCGACTTATACTATTCTATATTATAGTTTACTCTACTCTATCCCATCTCTTCTTTTTCATAGGTATCACAACGGAACCATGATGAATTGGACCAAAGTAGGCTGGGCTCTTTATTTTCAACGGCGACCTGCCTACCTAACCTATGTATTATTCTTAGGCTTGCCAGATCCCAAAAGCCTAAAAATTGGAAAACGTAAAATTTTCGCCTGGATTTTAGAAAAAAAACTGAACCATTTTTAAAATGCACTTAAATTGGACTTAAAAATACAATTAGCAACAAATGATAGTGCTGATACTTTATAAATTGTCAGTTATGTACAAAAAATGGTACTAATTGGAGTTAGGAAAAGATATAATCTAAACATGTGCAAATATAGTTGTAATTTTATTGTGTTTAGAATGCAATTTCTGAATTAATTTCGTTATAAAAGATTAAAAAATATGAAAAAACTGGACTGGAAACTGGACCAGACATAAAAAAACTGGAAAACCCATGCGAATCCAGGCCATCTGGCAAGCCTAATCCTTCTAGATGTATCGTGTGTCAAATCCCACTAAAATCGGTTAGATAGGGGCAATTTCCTCCTAACTCCCCTCCCTACCTCACGACTGCCTACCCGTATGGCCAATTTCAGCTTTCCAGCTACATATATTAAGCGTGCTTACCCGTATATAGAATTTCAGTTCTGTGACACGAGAATTTTCTACATTAGATTTTTCATTTGATTACACTGGTCAATAAAAATTTATTGGCCTGAGTTTTCTTAGTAAATTTTAATACATATGGTACTCCGATACAATGCCTATAAATTACTTTTTTAGATTGACTCTGGTTCTCAAGATTTACCGTTATATAGAAAAAAGCGGAGGTTGCACCACGTAATTTTTATTAATTTTATTAATATTTTAAAGTAGCATAGAAAAAACGTAAAATAATAAGACTTTTTGAGCTTTGGTTTGTAAAGTAAGAAAGAAAAAATCACAGCATCTAACAATATAAAAGTGAGCAAATTTTGTTGGTGTAACTTACCTGGCTGGCAGCCACTTATCGTTTAGCTAGTAGCCGTCGTCCAAAAAAATATTCAGCTCCTATCACTGGCAACAGATGTTTTCGATTATATTTATTTCAACAATATTATATACAAAAATAACAATTTTATAATTTTAATTCAAATTGGACTTATTACAAGATTTACAGGTAATTTCTTATTCATTATATTAAAAACATTATATATAAAAAGTCGAATTACATTATTTTTTCCACTTGTGTTTAGCATTTTGGTAACAAATATTTATAAATGTTATTTTTTTATCAGTTGAATAAATTTTTTTTAAATAGCACACTAAATTTTGGCAGGTTGTTCACTGCACTTTTTCGTATTATTATTTTAAAAAATATGATTTTATGCCCATTTGAATACTCCAATAGTTTCAATATTGCAAGTAGTTTTCATTTGATATCTGTTTTATTCTCCTGTACACTTATGCAGTGATATTACGTTCTTTTGAATTTTAGGTGACGATATGTACAGTTAATTTTATATTAAAAAAAAAGTAAAATTAATGTACGACATAGTCGTTCTCAAGATGAATATTGAATTTAATTAATTTACACCGTTAGTTTAAAGTAAAAATTTAAAGTAAAGTAAACTAAATTAAACATACAACTTTACTGAAAGTTGTTAACGTTCCTTAGAATGTTAAAATTAACATTTAAAATCTTAACGCATAGCTAATTAAAATCCAAAATAGATAGGAAATTATTTGCACGGGTTTGTTCTCTTAAATAGAAATGGTGTATGTACATAATGCTTTTATATAATTTTTTTTAAATTTATGACTAGTATAAAAGAAATTGAAGACTTATTTTTATAAAGTAAAACATATTCTGGTATTGTATTTTATTTTTTTTTTAAGTTTTTAACGTGGTAACGCTGGCTATGAGTTGATATCCGCCAACAAAGTACTCATTGTGCCAATCTCTTCCGTCGGTACGTTAATGTCATTTGAAAAAGTCACAGTAAGACGTATGACGGATTCTATGAGCCTCGGCCTTTATGGTTAGTCACTTTGATTAATAAAAAACTCTAAATATAAATAAGAAATATAGATAAAGACCTTAAAAAAACTAAATTATCATTACTTTTGAACAACTTAATTTTTTTATTCAGCCAACTTCACTTCTTTACGCGCTGTCAAAAATGGAGATTCCAATTGCGAGCGTTGACGCCGCGTTATTTCGGTTGGTTTGAGCTGATTCACACTTATCAAGTTTACCTGATAAGTTTTTGTTAAATTTTCTTTTGAATCTGCATTTACGTTCGTTCATACACGAAAACATTTTTCCGTCAAGTTTCGCTTGTTTTACAACACTACGGTTAAGAAAAGAAGACAGAAAGCACCAAAAAATAAGAGAGAAAGAAACAAACTTGACGGTATCGTCAAGTATGTACACCTTTCCATTCTCTCTTCCCCGTTCATGAAAATACTCAAGACTTAGCGAGTCAAACTTGATGTGTGTGAATGATGAGTTTCATACATTTTTTAAGGGAATCAGAAATTTTGACAGCCAGCAACGCTTTGTGTCGTAATTTAGGTTGGTCTGTTACATGTGTAAATGCAGCGTAAGTGAACAACTGCCAACGTTACAAAGTGTGATAAATAATTTAAAGTTTCAAAATACGTCAGACAAAAGTTTGCAATCTTTTTGTTCGTTATAACCGTATAAATTTCACTGATTTTTGTTAATGGGACTTAAGAAATAGTTCGTTATACGCAAAAACTCTTTATAACCGTAAAAATTTTTATGAAATATTAATCGAAAATTGTTGAGACAGGAGAATTTGTTCGTTGTAAGTGAAAATTAGTTATAACCGGTGTGCGATTATAACGAACACCGTTGTACTTATACAGCGCTTTTCAGACGAGTTAAATGAACATCCCCTTATTTTTTTGCTGCGTTTAAAAAACTTGTGTATGCAAATTATAGAGTAAATCTGAGGTGTACTTATGCCGTTCTCTGGTTTATACACAAAATGTATGTCTGTACATATTTTGTCGAGTGTTAGCTAAATTTTTCTTGACGAAAAAAAAGCTTCAAGTGATGAAACAAACCAGTTTTGGCCACCTTCACTTGAGCTGTACTCGTAGCATAAAACAACACATTCATTCAAACAAAAACATATACACATGCACAACAAACCTACACAAATATAGATCACCAAACTTTTCAATGACATTCTTTAAATAATCAAAAATAAATTCGCTAAACGAAGCTTCAATTACGGTATGTTTTGTCTTTGAAATTCGATTTTTCTATATGGGAAGACATGAGAAAAATAAAGTAATTTCTCTGTTCAAAAGTTGGCGGTTTAGAAGAGGGACTACTTAAATACACATTCGTATGTGTGGTTTAGTTTATTCTGATATGCTTTCATCTAAGCACTTGTTCCTTTGTAATGTGTTGTCTTTTCAAAATATTAACTAAATTCTGTATAAACAATTATAATTTATGGGTATTACTTTTGATATTGCAATTCAAAAATAGTTCAGGCGATCTGAACTTTACTATTGAAAACAACACCTTCACATCGAAAAATTTTTCTCAAACTATTCCTCATAAATCTCAATATACGGCTCGAAGATTTTCAAATCTGCCAATGGCAATTAAAAGAACTGAACAAAATCTCAATAAATATAGGATGGAAAAAAGTTTGTATTTTATATACTACAAGTAGGTGCCATAACGAAACCTTTGTTTGTAGTAGATAAATACTATTAATTCTAATATTTTTTTAAATCCTTATTCTTCTACCTTATTTCATATAATAAATATTTCTATATTCTCTTTCAAGCTTAAAGGTTTGTATATATTTCTTATTTTTTCACTTTTTTCGATTATTTGTCAACCATCGGTTAACATTTTCAGGAATTTTTTTTTGTTTATGTTAAATTTTTAATTTAAATTTGTACAATTAATAATTAAAAAAAAACCTAAAGATGTTAGCCGATGGTTGACGAAATATCGAAAAAGAGAAAAAAAAATAAGAAATATAAACAAACATTTAAGCTTGAAAGACAATATAGAAATATTTATTAATTCTAATATTTATTTTTAGAAATGGAAAAATGATCTCATTGGGATATGAGACATCTAATCAGGCACACTCCAGCCTGGATATCACTAATGCATGTTTGAATGAAAACATCTCTTTTATTTTTCATGGGTGGACCGAAAGCTGTTATACGGATTGGGTTTCTCAACTGCGGGAACGTAAGTCCTCTTTGCTTTATTTCACATTCACCACATAATCTGAAATCCATTTGTTTTTGTTAATTTCGTGTAAAAGGGCTACAATTGATTTTTTAAAAATTGTAATTATTTGCATTACCAGTTTATGGGAATCACTTTCTTAAGAACAAAGTGGTATTTGACTATAGTAACCACTATTGCCGGCAACGGCTGATTCAGTCCTTAATATATAATAAAAGGCTGCACAAGATATTCTAAAATACAGAGATGAAGTACTTCTAAATACTGTGTTTTACGTCAGTCGTTACAAAAAGAGCAAGTACTTCATTGAACATTTCCAAACAAAACACAGCATAACTTGAAAAGACTGTCCCTGCAGGGCTTGACAGTATTTGAGTTCTATTTTATAGTAAAAATCGAAACAAAACATACGAATCAAGGCGGTAACGGCCATTTGACTGGGGATATGACCGTCATTGCTGACCGAATTATCGGTCATTGCGTAGAACAAAATTTCTATCATTTTCTTAGGGCAATATAACAAAAATTACCGAAACTTCTGTGTACTTCTCTAACTTATTAATTTCTTCGTCCATGTGTTTGTCGGAATGTATATCCGAACTGCTCACTCGAATGTTGTTAACTAATAAACGTCACTGCTGACTAGTCACCGTCGACGGATATATCGGTCACTTTTGAAACACTCAGGTATGTGATGGAAATCGATCGATTTAAAAAGTAAATCTTCTTTTGAAATCGACAGTAGTGTGATGAATTTCGATCGATTTCATATTTGTTTCGTTACCACATATCTTCTCTAAATACAACTGTATAAAACCTAATAAGACAACTGTAAAATATGTAAACATATGTGTATGTGAGTGATGTTTGTAAAATATTTAAACAAAATAACAAAATAAGATTTGTATCGACATATTTTATAATTTTTATTTATAAAATGCCTATTTTTGCTGCGGTTTCGCTAATTTTCTTGGAAGAAAATAATAGGATGAATAGCGAAAATATTCTAAGAAAACGTTTAAGAGATAAATCGGATCCCTTAAATTTGCCAGATGAAATATGGGTATTTAAATTCTCAAATTTCACTTCTATATTAACTAGTATTTATTTAAATAGATTTGTTGAATATTGTCGTTTAAATAAGGACGGATTTCTAATCATTTCTCATTTATTTTTTCACTTTTTTTTTGTATATTTCCTTACATTTTGTTCAAGTAAAATTAAACGATTTGAAAACGAATTTTAAAACATGTTAAAAAAAGTCTTTTTTTTCAATGAAATAAGATGGAATATGAAATCGTCACAACAAATCGTCACATACAAATTCATCACACTATTTGTCGATTTCAAAACGTTTTAACGCCGAAAACGATTTTCATCACATACCTGACTATTTATTTCAATTCTTTATGTTGATTTTATTTCAATATTATAATATATATATAATATATATAATATATATACATATGTATACATATGTATATATGTATATAAAAAAGAAATGTAATATAATTTGAAATAGAAATATCCGTCACCTTGGAGTGGGCTGCAGAAGTACCAGAATACATAAAACGAAAAAAGTTGTCAATGCATTATGATTAAAAATATATATATTTGGCAAAGCAGAAGTGAAAAATATAAAGATAGAAAGGAAAAACAAAAAGGGAGGGGAAAACTTTTATCAAAATTTATAAAATTATATAAAAATCCTACAATTGAAATCGAAATTGTATTGGCGTCCATGAGAAAAAAATGTTTATAGTGTTATGGAGTTGAAATTTCCATATTCGATTTTTGTTTTTGTAGTTAAAGTGTCCAATTAAAGAAATTTAAATTTTAAAATGGTATAAATTTATTTTGTAATAGATTTTTTTACTTTTTTTTTTATTTTTAAAGGTTTATTTAATTTGTTGCACTTATTTAGGCGAAACTTTTTTTACAATCTATAACTAAACTCATTATTTCACACACAATGAGAAAAAGTATCTAACAATTTATCACACCTCGAATGGATTGCAATTGTCTCTCAATTTTCGCTTTCAATTCTTTACTCTTCTTCTATTTCTTCTCGAAATTAAATTAAACTTTTGATGTATAGAAAATGAAAATATCACCTCCGGCGCTACAGGATTCTTCACACTGAAATATTTCGGATACAAATAGCTCTTAATTATGTTATGGGTTTTTTTTGTCTTTCCGTAATTAAGTTATGTGTTTCAAGTGCACAGTTAATTTATCACAATATTGTGAAGAAATTACATTTTTCATTAGAATAAGGAAAAAAAGAACAATTAATCTCCTACACCAGTTGAGTATAATACGTATTTTCTATGCCACTACACATGTCATCAGTACTCTTTGTGTCAACAAGGAAGTAGTTGTAAAGTCATTAATATCATCTATTTAACTCGTCAGAGCTTAGGAAAGTACATACGAGAATAAATGTTACTGTTTAAATACTATTAACAAAGGTTGCCAACTTTGTTGTTTTTATATTTTTAGTAAAGGTCATACTTCATATATTCCCAAAGGGCAAAGCCTCTGTTTTCAGTACAGTTGAGAACGAAATTAGTTTTTTAAAACTTTTTAACTGTCTTTCCTTATTCAAATTTTTTTGGTTTATTAGCCCTCCATGTTATGTGTTTATTTAATAAATTTTTCCACAGTAGTGAAACTTTACTTATTTTATTAATCACATGCGCAGCGGCAGGATTCCTCACACTGCAATATTTTGGCCACAAATACCTTAACTGCTCTTAACTGATGTGTTTATTTATTTATACATACACAGCTACCAAAATATTTAGTTTTTATAATTTTATCATTGTTTTATTTTCACTAAATTTTACTTTTTACAATTTAACAACTACAATATTTACAAAATTGCTTATTTTTTCTGTTCCTATTTCACACGTTTCATAGCAAAACTGGTGGTTTAAAAGTACTCTTCTCTTCTTCTTTTTCTGTCGAATAAGTTTTTTGCAGAATACCTTATTTCGATCAAAAAGACAAAATAAGGGTGATTGTTTTTCTAATATTTGCATTAGTTGGGTTTGACATATCGCGAACAAACAAAGTGTGGGGTAGTACAACCACTCCATTCTACATCACCCTGTTAAGACTCCTTGGTTCTAATCAAAGTATATTTATCAAGTAGCCGCATCCCCATAACAAAAAACAACACGAATTTGTTTGTCTAAAAATAGCCAAATATGTCAAACTTGTTTTTTCCTGCTCTCTCAAAATTAAACACACAGGCTACAATAGCAAGAAAACATTTATTTCATTTATGTATGCAATAATTGCTTTTGCTACCCTCTCTCAAAATAAAGAAATGAGTAGCAGTTGTACTCATTAGAAATTAAACAGATGAGTAAAAATTATATTGGCGCGCATAAATATAAACAAATTTTGACATATAAGGCGCCTAAAACACAAACGAACAAAAGAAGTCACCTGAAGAGTTGATTTTGATTACTTGATAAATATACTTTAGTTCTACTTTTATTTCGTTCTGTTGTTCTGTGATATTTGTTTATATGCATAAAACATTTCGGCATGAAGTCTTTGTTTTGAAATGTAAAAGGAAGAGATGGATAGTGCTGGAAAACATTACGATGTTGTGTAAGACATTTTTATTGGTCTTGTGCTGTCCTCTAAAAGATATACAATATGAAATAAAGTCTTATAAGGAAATATTGAGATAAAGCCGTGTGTTTAAATTCAGTTTATTGCGTTGTTTTCTTTATCTGTCGCTCCTTAAGAAATGAATTAAATATTACTATTACTTATTCTATCCTTGGTATCATTTTATTTTATCATCGGTTTTCTGAAATAAATTTTTTCCTAGATTGTCTAATCGTTTCAATTCAAAAGAACGGTTTACGGCATGAAGTTCACAATATTTTTTTTATAGAAAAGAAAAACTTCCAATGCATCCTTATTCAAAAGCGATATACTCATGACCTTTCTTTTTCTTTGCAGGGCTAACATTCCATCGAGGTGGATGCATAATTTGTGTCGATTATAGTTCATGGTCCAAAAAATCATATATAGAATTATTGAAAAAATTTGATTCTATAAGTGGGATTTTATATAATCAAGTTTTGAAGCTGATACATAACGGCTTGAATCCAAGTAAAATTTTTATGTTTGGTTTTAGTTATGGAGGGCAAATAGCTTCAAAAATTGGACGACTATTGAAACCTCAATACAATATTAAAAAAATTGATAGTAAGTTGAAATTACTTATGCATACATAAAATCATATCGTACGCCCACTTCAAATGTGACACAACTCAAAATTTTAAATTTTTCATAAATCACAAAAAACTATTTTTTTTACTTTACAAAGCGTCTAACTGATATATAATCAAATATTTTTATAGCGGCAAACGTCGAATTTTATACATATTACGTGTGGACTTCAATATTAATGTCATTGCCATATCATATCGGATATTATAATATTATTTTTATAATATGTACATATATGTTTAGATAACTATATCATGATGTGAAGTGCCAAAAACGTACACATACATAGATATAAGAGAAGTATTGCGCATTTGTGCACTTTGCATTATTATTATTATTATTATTATTATTATTATTATTATTATGAAATATTATGCTATTTACTAAAATTGGTGTTCAACGTGCTTGCTATTTATACTCGTACTGATATAAATAATTTTTTCTTATTACTCTGCCGTCGTTCTCTCTGATACTATATCTGAGTTAATCGCAGTTTTTTTTTTTATCTTGGACCAGCACTCAGGGGATGACCCCTACACATGCGATGCATTGTGCTGGAACTAGTTGAGAACGCTGTGTTACAATCAATGGAAACATCGAACGGAAGATATTCCGTTCAAGACCAAGTCAGATCAAAAATGTTTAAATTGTGTAAAATAAGAATTAAAATTACTCTCCTCAAGCTTAAAAATTTAGGCGTCAACATAACACCAGAGATCTCTCGACCTATATCCCAGCGTCGTACATTGCATACCACATTACATCTCTTTAACGATGGTAATTACACTTTGTGTCGAATGAATGGTAGCATACACAGTGTACGACGGTAGTGGATGGAATTCACAAAATGAAGTTCTTCATCTTTTGTATTCATGTATGTATTGAAGCTGTATTCTACCAACTTACAAAGTATGCTGTATGTAGATACATATTTAAGTATGTATGTATGGATTCATTTACTTAAAGAGAGAGACAAAACTGTTTATATTTGATTCACAAAATTTTTCCTTGGTTTTTGTTTTTCTGCAAAAACACGTACACGTAAAGCAAAGGTATATTTGTTTTTTTAATTGCATCTAATAAGAAGATAAGTGTTTTGTTTAATGGTGTGAGTAATAACTTTAACCCTTGAAATAATATTGGACTACGTGGCCCATTTTAGCTGAAATGGACTGGTTACAACATGGTCCTATATAATGCAGCCGTGGCCCATATCATTGAAAACAACAGCTTATTGTTATACGACAAGTGTTCGCACTTTTCTTCGTATTTACGATTACTCGGTCTGATTAAAATTACTCTGAGGTGCTCCATAGAGTGGTTACATGGAGTAGTGTTTCGGTTAGTCCGATGGGTTATATGGTCCATCCGTTGGACATCATAATGTTAAATCGACCATGTTTTCTCCATACATTTGGGTTAGTCTTGGACTATGCCTAGTCCTCTGTGGACTTCACTATACATGCATTTGTTGGCAATTGTTGGAAAGTCATATTACTACTAAAGCACTAAACCGATGTGAAGATTGTGCACATCTTAGCGAAAAATCTTTAAAACTATATATCTTTACAAAAGCGGCGCAATAGTAAGGCTATAAAAGGGATTACTATTAATATATAGATTTTTTATATTGTGAAGTTCGCCTATATGTGCTAATGTCTAACAGTAGACATTAACCAAATTACTGGGTGGCGATGGCTGAAGTAGTCTACACGTAGACTACAAAACCAAAAATTTCCAATGTTCAACTCCAGTTTCAGACTCATAAAAACATCTCGCATTTTTTCTGATATGCATTTGTTTGGCTTTCTATCACTTGTCGGAAGGTTACAGTGACGAAGGCATAGTCACTAGTCACTGAACAGTACCGGCTTCAGCTCTAACCAATCCACAGGTACATTAGAACGCCCTCCTTCGTCGGTACTGTGGCACCGAATTACTAAAAATTGCTACTAAAATTAAGCTTAAAACAAATTGAATACATCTCCTTGTACCCAGAGGTGCTGCAACACTGCTATAAACAAAAAGAAAAACGTTGTAAGATAGTTAAGCTTCACCTCCTCTCAGTTCACTAACTACCCCTTTCCACTATCGTATATCCTGAGTCTGCTCCAAGATACAAAAAAATAGTGCGTTTCCATATAAGTGTTTTGGAGCAAAACAAGTCATGTGCTACTTGTTTTCCCATACACTTTTCATACGAACAAAACACCCCACAAAATTGGTTTTCCTCCAAAACATGTCGAAGTTTATCTAAGCAACACTGCTTCTATGATTACAAATGCAAACCTGGGTTAATAATTAGTGATGAATGATAAATTCGAAAAAAGTGACACTTGAATTGTTCTTGGCTTACTGACGTATACCACTTCTTTTAAATAT
The DNA here is from genome assembly GCA_963924685.1 of Dexiosoma caninum. Lineage (NCBI taxonomy): Eukaryota > Metazoa > Arthropoda > Insecta > Diptera > Tachinidae > Dexiosoma > Dexiosoma caninum. The sequence goes on along the minus strand of OZ004728.1, from coordinate 49,895,659 downwards.
CCCCAAAGAAAGAAGTCCAACGATGCCAAATCACATGATCGCGACGACCATTTAACATCGCCGCGATGTGCGATAACACGGACTTTGAATTTATCGCGCAAGAGAGCCATTGTTTCGTTGGCTGTGTGGGAAGTGGCACCATCCTGTTGGAACCATATATCGTCCAGGTCCGCATATTCAACTTCTTCCACAACAACTCCGTTGTCATCTCGCACGACGACGATATGAGGTTAACGGCTCTTCTGCCACACTATCGCGAACAACAGCAATGTTTTCCGCAGAACGAACTGGATGACCATGCTCAGATGTTTTCACATTTCCTACAGAGCCGGTTTGAGCATAATTCTCCCGATTGCGGACAGATTTGGTCGATTACGCTAACCAATAAAATCACGAAGTGGGCAAAATGCATTTTGATTTGAACGCCCATGTTCGTAAAAATCTTCAACAGTCTCAATACGCTAATCAATTGTGTACCTCTCCATGGTTGAATTTGTTAAACACTGAAACAAAGAAATGTCAAATTAAATTCGGCAAAAAACGTTAAGTTGTGACTCACAATTAATATCGTGCATTATTTGTCACTTATAAAAAATAATGGCGCTCACTTTGTTTTTTAAGAGCATAAAAAATTTAATAATAAAAATATTGTATTCACAAAAAATTAATAAGTTGTGTTGCTATAATTATTTTAAGTTGTTTTTTGTTGTCTTTTGTTAAGAAGGTAAACACCCTTGCAAATAATGTGACTAATCCACACATCCATGTATAGTGTAGTCCACAGAGGACTAGGACTAGTGCAAGACTAACCCAAATGTATGGAGAAAACATGGTTTATTGAAGATTACGATGTCCTAGGGGTGGACCATATAACCCATCGAACTGACCCAAAAACTAATCCATGTAACCACTCCATGGAGCACTTCAGAGAGTAATTTTAATCAGACCGAGCAATCGTAAATACGAAGAAGAGCACGAACACTTGTCGTATAACAATAAGCTGTTCTTTTAAATGACATGGTCCACGGCTGCATTACATAAGATCATGTTGTAACCAGTCCGTTTCAGCTAAAATGGACCATGTAGTACAATATTATTTGCAGGAGCATTGATTACGAAAATTCGAACACCAAAACATTTACAACAGAATGGAAACTCTTGGAAATAATTTGCTCAAAACGATTCGGTTTCATTAGAATGGAATCGTACTATAAAACTTCCCAATATACAAAACAGAGAAAACTAAGTAGTCTTTGCAAAAATTATTTTATACAACGAACATTTTTTTATTCGATTTAAATATACTGAATTTTTTAAAATTAGTCAACATATTGGTTGTCAGTGATTGTATTTAAAAAGCAAAATGAAAAATTAAACTTCAATATAAGTTTACCTTTCCCTTCTTTTTCTACTCGCGTTAAATAAATAAAAAAGTAAAAGTAAACTTATATTATTTATATTATATTATTATTATTATTGAAATCTAATTATTATTTTTATTGAATTGAAAAATCAGGGCAGCCCAAAATTCAAAGAATAAATTAAATGCAAAGAAAAATAAATCTTTTATGAAATCAAATAAATTGAATGGATTTTTCATAAAAACATTAATACTGTGGTGCGCAAAATTTGTGGTAAGAATTTCTGACAGACGAAAGCGTCCAAATAGAGATACAAATAATAGGTCTGTTTTTTTACTCTAAATTGAGTACCCGTGGGATCCCAATCTTACCAGAGACATTTTGAGAGAGTAATGTTCTTGTTATTCTTGCACGAAACAGCCCATACTTTTTCCGCGGGCTAGTTTGGGCAAGAAGAACAAGAAATCAGCTCTTTTTCAAATAAACAATAAAAAGTAACCAAATTACAGTGCACTCGCGATAACTTGAACTGATTAAAACCGATAGAGTTCAGGCTTGCCAATTGTTGACCTTTTCGAATACTAAAAATAGAAGAACAAAATTGTATGGTATTTTTAATAAGAATCCATATTTATTAAATTGGCTTTTAGTACAATATTTATTTAAAAGTGAAATCACCCAAAATTATATAATAATTTGGAATTATTGAAATACATGCGACTGTTAATATGTAACTTGACAAAAATTATTCACGTTTTTAAAAAATCGATTATTCTTTTCTGCTGCTTTTTCTTTTCCAAAATTTTTATTAAAATACTAAATGAAATTTATAGTCGAAAATACAAAGCCAAGTACATATGCTCAAGCATACAATTTTATGAAAAAATGTGAAACTAAGAAAAGCAGAATATTATCATTTTAACTTTCTTGTTACAAATTCAAAATGTTAGCAAAAATATATGAATTTTAGAATTTTGTTTGACAAAAACTCAAACGGCGCAATAGACTACACAACAGGGTTGTACAAGCACATATTTCTCCCATGTTTAGCAAGCCGCTTATTTGGCCTTTTATAGAGCATTACTTCTAAGTTTGTTCAACTTTTAGTACAGTCTATTATAAAAAAAATCTATACACTAGAATTTTAACGTTGTAATTTTTTTTACTAAGATTTTTATTGTTCTAATTATAGTTAATTAAAAAATGTTCACATTTAAAGCTGTTCACTTTATCGCGAGGCGTTTGCATTTTGTGATTAGGTCTGCTGTTTATTCGTTACCGTACTTTTGTACATTTTTATCTCTTATTGAGATAAATTTTAGTTTACTCTCATTTTACCGAACTTTACCCAAAAAGTAAAGAAACACAGCTATTCATTTACTACTACTAACCGAATACCGGCAATTATATTTCCCTTTTTATTCCGCCCACCGTATTCGAAAAGAAATACAGGGTGTCTGGTAGCAGATTTATATTTTCAAACTTAAATAAAAAACGTAATAATTGGCACAAAGTTTTATTAACAATAGAATGGAAATGCGGTTTTTATTTTTTAAAGAGTATGTCATCTAGATCCTTCAGATCCTTTTTTAAAATTTCATGAATAATCGCTCTTGGAAGTCCCAGTGAGGTTGCTCTTTTCCGTATTGAAAGTCGCGGATTTTCACGTAAACTGCTTTCAACTAGTTCAATGTTTTCGGATCGACTGGACCCCGGCCGTGGGGCATTCATAGCCGAAGCAGTTGCGCGGAATCTCTGCACGCTCCAACGTATTAAATTTACACTCGGTCCATCACTTATTCGCCGAATACCGAACAAAATTGTCTACGAGCAACTACGTAAGAATCATTTCTCTTAAAAAATGTCTCAACTGCGAACGCGCGATGCTCACTCGACCACTGCGACATCGTGATTGAAAAATCCGCACAATGGATAATTCCAACGGCGCCACCCTCCCACGGCACCGTTTATTACTTTTTGAAATAATCGTATTTAAAAATATAAATTTGCCACCAGACACCCTGTATACGTATAAATAGAGATTTTGCATATTAGGAGAGTGTCTCGCATATTAACAGTTTTCAAAGAAAACTTATATATTTTGCGTTCGTTATATCTAAATTTTTCTCGCGGTGCGTTAAAGTTCACTTTCCAGTATGTTTTTATACAACTTCGTTTGAAAGATCTTAAAAAAAAATCAATCAATCTATTGTTGACCACAAACATATGTATGTATGTATATACATATATATATAGACTAATATAGACATAAAAAGCTCTTTAATTATTCGTATTTCATACTGTGGACCAGTGAAGAAACACTACGTGGAACACCTTATATTACAAGATAAATTTCGTTTTGAATATATATATTTTAAATGTACAAAAAGAAATTAATATCTCTGTTTTTTATGTATCTTGTAAAGACGAAAATTTAAAAATTCAGTCAACTTTGAAGTCAGTGTGCGATATGTACAGTGGCACAGTAAACTGTACCTTACATAACGAATATAAGAAAGTCATAAAATTTCACGAGTTTCTTATGAGCGTGCTCTTCTTATATCCCATTATTTTATATAATAAAACGTTCTCTTAGAAAGGTTCATATGGATATAAGAAAAGTTTTCTTATAAGAGTACGTTCTTAGCAACAACACTGTAAATAACTTTTCTTAATTTCATAGTAAAACGGTTAAAGGTTTAGAGATTGGCTTTTTGTTATTCTCAGAAATTCCTGCGTAAAACTGCACCTTGTAAAAAATTCGGATTTGCCGTGTAGAAACATTTCTTATAAGAAATGTTTTTCATATGAAATTTAAATTTTCGTGCGTGGCTGTATATTTCTTTTATCAGTCTTTATAAGGATTTTTCTTCTATATATAGTATGTAGAATTATATTCCTATTGAATGGTACTGAAATGGACATGGTGTTTTTGAAATACTTTCTCATAAACGGTTTTTTTTATATGAGATATTCTTATATCCTTTATGTACTGTATACATATACCCCCCAAAAAATGCGTTTTACATAAAACTTTAATCAACAAAAACTATTGTGGAAAAATGTTGTCTTCAACGACGAAAGTAAGCTTAGCCTACATATTCCTTATAAAATTACGCTATAAATTTTGTTGACAAAAAATTTAAAGTTTTTTGAGGGTATTTATAGTTTTCAGTGCCACTGCATATGGATATGACGATATAATATCTATAGTAAACATTTATTTTGGAAATAGTCTGTGATATGGCTGGTCCAGGATTTGACTTTCTCGCGTATTTAAATCACAGTGAAGCAGCGGAAAATGTCCAATGTTATCATGCTAGCATTGATAAGGGTTCGCATTCTTACAGTTGCCATCAAAATATACATCTTGGTAAATGCGGTTACAGTCAACCGGCCATTTTAAGTCAACCGGACTTCGGTAGTCATGGATTATGTGTACAAATATATATAAATGCGTTCGACTTTCTATTTTATGCAATTCAGAAAAGTACATTATGGTGTAAAAAGACCAACACTATACGCAATTTGCCATATGACTTTACAGTGGGCTATAGAGAAAGCGGTTACACGTAAGCAATTTTATTTAAATATTTGTCGTTCAATATTAAAAGAAAATTTATTTTTAGAAATATGAGAGGTGATATATTTGTTCCGACCACACTTAATTATCCCTATAACTTGTCGAAAAGGGAAATGATTTTGTACGAAAAGTATTTGGATGGTAATAAATAAAAACTTATCCATAAAATCTTACTAAACTTAAGGTTATGTAATGTTAAACACTAAATACAAGTTTCATATAGCAAAATTTTAAGTTGTACATTTTACATAAATTTTCTAGACGGCGGATCTCTTCATATTGTCAAAATGATACCTCAATAATGGTTTATGGATGTTGGCTGACTTATTTCACATAATTTTTTAATCTTTGGGCTCTGTGCCACTATAGTTTGGGTCAGTGCAAAATAATGTTCTATAATCTCTTGCTCCCCTATTCAGCAAAAATAAATACATATGTATTTAATGTATACTTTCCCAACTAAATTATAGTGCTTAATATACAACTCCTAAAAGAAACTGGTCTGACATCTCCAAAATAATTTTAAAAGATCCCCAAATATAAAAATAAATATAACAGTTTTATTTTGTACTAAATATCCACTTTTTCAAAACTAACCGCCTTTTTGAGCTGAGTTGAGTAAAAAACAGAAACAATAATAACGAGAACGAGACGCGTATTTGCTGAGCGCAAGTAACGGATAAGAATAGCAATAATGGTCCAGGGGATAAGTTAAGTATATTTGTTATATTAACAAGCTCTTCTTAACGTCGCATGCATTGTGTAATCGTTTTATTACACGGTATATTTTTTTTTTGTTAATTTTCACACAAAAATGTGTGCTGATTATAGGATTGAATTTAAAGTTTTTAAAATAGTCGTATTGGAGCCAGGTCTGGGAATATTAAATTTTTTTGATGAATTTTGTAACAACCTTTCAAATATCTTAGTAAGCCAGTGAAAAAAGTGCTTTCAAAGAAGTCAATAAGATTCTGAACTTGTGATGCAGAAGTAGTGCAAAATCGGATTAGTACTACTTCTTTTTACATAGGATTCTCGTTGCCGAAAGTTCTCTTTGTTGATGCCGATTCATTGAATTCGAAGTAATGCTCGTGGTCTTAAGTAAATCCACGTATTTAATCAGAGCAATGGAACTAATTTTTTATTACTCATACGAAGCTATGAAAAGTTGCTTATCGCTTTGCCTTAATTCTATTAATAAGAAGGACGTTATGATAAGTTCCAATTCTATAAAAATTAATTTATTTATTTATTTCTTAATACATAGAGCCTTAGGCCATTTTCGTATTACATGTTATTATATTATGTACATATGAGTATTTATCCAATCCACAGGCACATCAAAACGCCCTCTTTCGTCGGTAGTGTGTAGCACCGGCGAAGTAAAATAATTACGAAAAATAGCTACTAAAAACGAAGCTGCAAAATTTAATACGTCTCCTTGACATCAGAGACTCTACAACACTGCTGTAAAAACAAATAACGTGCAAAAAGCAGTGTTGTAAGATAGTGAAGCTTCACCTTCTATCATTTCTCCTACTACCCCTTTCCCCTAGTTCCAGCACAATGCATCGCATGTGTAGGGGTCATATTCTGAGTACTGGTCCAAGATAAAAAATAGCTCTTCAACCATCCCAGAGACTCCTACAACACCGATTAAGAAATAATATAATAAAAATAAGAAGAAAAATACGAAACCAGTCTGTAAGAATTTACATGGTATCCATGTTAAAAAAAACTACAGTCTTACTCTTAAAGGTCGAGATTGCAAATGAGAAGACACGGAACTCTCTACGCAAAACATTCCATAATCTTGTAGTACGAATTATCAAGGATCGTTCACACGTGGAATTATTGATTCGTGAAATTGCCATTTGAGGACTTCTTAAAGTTCTTGTAAAAGAAATCATTTTTGCAATACTTATAGAATTGTGATATTTAATAACATGCGCTCTCGCTCAGTCTATGTACGAATCTTACAATCCTATGCTCCACAACCTGAATCCTATTGCTGCCACCAATGTTATACACGGAATAAACCTCAATACAATAACTAATATGTGAGATCAAAAGTGCATGTGCAACAATGCGCCTAAAACGTAGAGGGAGAAATAGGTTCAAATAGTATAGTCTTCTCAGTGCAAGGCAAACCTTAGAGCATATGCTATCAATGTCAGATTCAAAAGAAAGTTTCTCATCTATTGCCACACCAAGGCATCTCATCTTACTTAGAGTATCAACTACAGAACCAGAAATACGAAAATTCAAGTCTACAGTCATATCACGTCTATTAAATCCAAAAACCATCGCCTTATACCATGTTCACACAGCCAGCAATATTCGTGGTTCACTCATTCGTAGTTCGTACCCCAACCATGATTGAAACTACTTGGTTCGCCATACAAAATTTTGAGAGCGAACCATGTTAGTTCATTCTGAACCAAGTACGAACCACGTAAAATTATTATTGTCTCTATTTTTTATAAGAAAATATCGCTTAGTTTATCTGAACTAACTGAAAAAAAAAACAAAATAGAATTAAAAAAAAAATGTGTGCTGATGGCGAGTAGTCAGCGTGTTGGCTCTGCAACCAGAAAGACCCAGGTTCGATTCCCAGCCGGGTCAAATCAGAAAAAAAATTTTTTTCTGAGTTTTCTGTGCTACAGCACCCTCCTTCGTCGGTATTTGAGCAATAAAACGTCGGCGAAGTAAAATAATAAATAAAATGGCTCCATTAGCTTAAAAATAATGCGTCAAAAAACATCAGAGACGCCGCAACTTTGCTTTATAATTTACACGCAACTGCAGAGTTGTGCAAGAATTAAGCTCTATCTTCCTACCACTTTCACCACCTGTCTATTTCTTCCCTATCCTTCTCTCTAGTTCCAGTGCAATGCATTGCATATGTAGGGGATAGCCCCTGAGCACTGGTCCAAGATAAAAAAAAAAAAAAAAAAAAAAAAAAAAAAAAATAAAAACATTTCAAAAAATAATAAATAATATACATATTGGATAAAATACTTAATTATAAAAAATGCAAAAAAAAAAATTTGGGAAACGAAGTAACAAACTGAACCAAGAACAATCCTGTGAACACCATGGTTGGCAATCGTGAACGTGGTATTATACTTACTAGAATTCACCTGAAGGAATTTAGCATCCATCCAATCACTTAACTTATTTAAGTCATAATTTATAGCAGCCGACCATTCAACTTGTGATCTCCAATCACCAGATCATAATAATTGAATGTCATCTGCAAATTTTCTATTAACATCATCCAGATCAACCTCAGCAGAAGTATACATCTCTGTTAAAACGCCCACTCTAATTTAATTCAATTTATTTCATCGGAATGCAATTGAATTGTATTTTTTATTACTTCAATCGTTTTACGGAACTTAAATCCCATATAGCGTCCTGTATATAGTATCTATAGCTGCCTACTCTTTTTAAAGATGCGATAGACCAAGTCAGTGTGGTGGTGGTATATAAATAAGTATAAGGAGAGGGTAGTTATGAATCGTTAGATTTTGAAACTTTTACGTTAAAATTGCTAATTCTGACTCGTAAATTCTTTCTTATTATGTGTTGTTTATCTCCCCCATGGTGATATTTATATTATGTAACATCGGTTAAGTGACTTGCTTGTGAGATATAGGAATGTAGTAATTATAGGCGACTTCAACTGGAATCTGTTCAATATTGACAACACTTCTCCTATGTAGGCTTCGCGGATTGTCGTACAGTCACAATGATTTCCCCACACAGTATGGTACCTCAGGTTTCTACTCCCTTTCCAATTTTTTTCTGGTCAAATGCAGTGTCCGGTATTTCTCATCATTCATATATCTTTATGAGCATTATCCACTCCATAGGGCAGAGTAGTAAGTTTATTGAATGCAAGGATTATAATAATATCAATATTTCAATACTTGACCACCAGATCATGTAATACGATTTTTCTAGGTTTTATACTGATCATTGCATTAATTCCAGCTATCGCCTTTCATGCCTTGTTTGCATTAATTGCATTCTTTAATTCCCACTCGGAGATTCAGAATAACTCCGTCTATAGAAAATTGGTTTAATAGCCGTTAATAAGATTTCATCATTCGCTTATAGATTTAAATTTTCCCAATAAGGGTTTTTACTTTTATAGTATTCTACTTGAATACCTATATAAAGATTTTTAAAGATTAAAGCTATCGCCACAGGTCATGATGACCTTCCTCTGAAGTGTTTTAAGCTAACTTTCCCCTTAATTCATCATATGATTGTGTTTTTAATCAACAACATTATTGCAAATTCACAATTCTCTGATTGGAAGATCTCAGAAGTTATTCCCTTTAGGAAAATGGTTTTTAATAAGGAGTTTAGACCCATATCCCTCGTGCCTGTTTTATCCAAAATGTTTGAGCATGTTGTTAAAAATCAAATGATAGAATTCTTAAATAAGAATCTCTTATTGAATCCTTTCCAGTCTGGTTTTCGGAGGGGTATAGTACATCTGTTCTAATTGGTCTTTCTGACTATTAGATGAACAGTGGATAAGGATGACATCGCAGTTCTGATATCTTTAGACTTATCCAAGGCGCTTGATAATGTTTGCCATGCTATTTTAATTCGTACACTTTATATTTATTTTGAATTTTCTTTTTCAGCATGCAGATTGATTTATTTCATATTTGTCTGGTCGCACTGAATTTAGTAATAGTAATTCGGGGTATTTATCATATAAGAATTACATGCCTCAAAATTTTACAAGACGCAAGGTAACCCCTATATTATTCTTATACGATTCTGGACACGCTTTTGGTAATCGTTAGATAATCGCATGAGATTCCCAGAACAATCTTCCACGATTAAAAATGGTAGCTGGGTGTATTTTACACATGCATGTTTCCTAACTTTGAAGCTTCTTGTATGCCTATTGGACTGCATTGTTCGCCGGGAAAGTCGTAATTATACTGTGTGATCGCAAGAGGTCATTTTCATTTCATACGCCTATGATGTTTCTTAGTACTGAAGTAGAATGGTCATTATGATTCACCATGAGAGAAATTGAGAAAAGCTCTTCGTCGTCAATATGAACTTTTAAAGGAAAAACACTCTTACGCAAACACAAAAAGAAAGAGCACTGAGCACCATTTACATTAGCTTTTAGAGAACGCACACATTCATGTAGCTCTTCACACGAAAGTTGAAACAATAACGATGAAAAACATAACACTTAATTCTCCATTCACACAGGCACATCAGAGTGTCTTTTAGGTTGGAAAAGATCACATTGAAAGAAGGAGAAAATAAAACGTATCTAGTACAACTGCATTGAAAAAAAGAGATGGTGAACACCAAAAACAACTAAATGAACATACATACATATGTATGTAACCAACCAAACTAAACTGAACTGAAAAATAAAAGCTAAGTATGAAGTTTTGCTGCAGTTGTGTTTTAGACCACGAAATATGTTTACTTAAAAGTTTCGGCACAGTAAGAAAAGTGATATTTAAGCAAGCAGATCGGAAAACCTGTTGGGTGTTGGAAAGTGTTATTTCTTGATTATTATTTGCTATTTTTTCTTATTCATTGAAGTGAGTGGAATTTATTTCGCTCCCCCCAGTTGTTTCACAATAAAAGTGATTTGAGGACACATACAAATTAGTGGTGTACAATAAAAAGAAAGAGAAAAAAATTTAAAGCAAAACAAAAGAAAAATTTACAAATAGTATAAATGATCTGTATCCAACTAATGGAATTAAATGAAAAAACAATTAATTTGACAGTGTGACAGACTGATCATATCGCTTGCACAATAACAAATGCTAACAAGAAATTAAGAAAGTATCTCTATAATATTTTAAATTAATAAAAAATAAATTACAAATTAATAACAAGTTGAATAAACTTATATTCACGGAAGATTATTTTAGCGTTTTGTATAGCTACAACAACAAAAAACTACTGTAAATGAAAGAGGTAAGTTAATTTATTAAAGTGAATAATTTTCTTTTATGTAGGTCGGGTATGTGTATATGTATTACATCTTTCTTCATACATGACCCCATACATTTAAACATAATAAATAAACGTGGATACATATGTATTTATGTATGAATTATATTCAACAAACAGATATACTTTTTGTATCTACACACACCACACATATTACAACAAATTTATTGCTTGTAAATTTAAACAAATACTATACATACATACATATCTACATACTTATATGTATACGACCTTCACTTCAAGTTTCTTCTTTAATTTGAATTTTTCTCATTTCTGCGTACATATATTTAACATAAATAGTTTCTTTGTTTTACTTTATTTTCTGGTCTTCACAGAAGTTTTATATTAAGAAGTAAGACAAAAACAGAAATAAAAAACAAGAAAATACATACATAATTTACATCCATACGTACAACATACAGCAAATGCTTGCCATAAATATTACCACTTTTTAAAGTTTCACAAAATACAACAACAACATCAACAAAAATAAAACTTACGAAATAATTTTTTATTTGTTGTATTAATGCAATCACATCTCCTATGCTTGTACACTTATGTATGCTTGAGTGTTATTTACGAACAATTGTGTTGTTATTGTTATAGCACACTACGATGTCGGTCACATCGGTACCAATGGATACTATTACGATGACGACGTCGGACAAAAGACGATTTCAAAGCTTTTTGTGAAAGGCAGACTTTATTTAATCTCTACGTTACTAAAAAGTAGTAGATCGATCATACATACAAACATACTTCTTAATAACAAACTTTCGAAAAGTTTTTTTTCTTCTGTTTGTTTCGGAGGTATTACCACACCACAAACACAACTGTTCATACAGCCTTACACATGCACATATATGTATGTTCATACACACATATATATAAGTGTAGGAATATATGTATCCGTATATTTATACATTTACTAGCTAGTAAATTCGTAAGCTTACTAATGTTTCCCAGTCAACAAAACAGTTCTTAATAGAAAGCACCTTCATTGTCAACAACCAATATTTACTAAATAAAATGATTTTGCTTTCGATTGTAAACGTTTAAACTTTAATCAGATTGAAAAACATTTTAATTCATTTAAAAAATTCGTTTTGAATCAATTAGAAAACGTATGTACGTACATACATCATTATTAAGAATCCCGGTAATAATCATATTGTAAAAATTGAGTTGGAATCATTTCACCGAAACATATTTACATTAAGGGTGATGTCGCTGCAGCAATTATTACGTTCTCATTTGCAGCCCCTTTAATGCAGAATTTTTCGGGATTTTTTTATTATCAACTTACATATACAGTAGAGTCTCGTAATAGTTAACCAAAATGTTTCAAGGGTAATTAACTTTTTCGAATTATTAACTTTTTTAAGCGACTTTTAAATTTTAAAAAATGCCTAGATTTTTTTAGAAATAATTCTCTTCGTTTTTGTCACCACAATAAGAAAATTCACATTTAATAGGTACAGACTGGTTTGCAATTCAATTTCGTCAATTAGTGCACATTAATTTCAGCGGAGTAGTTTTATACACATTTGTGTGTAGACTTCTAAGTTTTTATGTTTTTTCTTTTTTGTGTTATAGCTCCCGACTAGGTCTGCCACCTAACTTGCATCGCTATTATTTTCAACCCATTTTATCAAGATATTGATATATTTCAACATTCTCGGCGACTTTCGGTAACAATAATTGAACTTCTCGAAGTATGTCGTCATAAGCACTATTTTATTTCATAAATTTAGCCAATGAGTAAAGTTTTTTCGAGATTCTACTGTATTTACAAATTTATTAAAATTAAAAAAATCGATAATTTTAAATTCAGGAAACTAACGACTATTAATTTGTTATTATAACAAAAAATTTAAAATTGTTTGAAAAATATGTGAATAAACTATGTATGCATATAAATTTTAGTTGGCGAAATGTAATAATAATCAAATGTAAATTTACGTTGACTAAACTGTTTTTCAGAAAGAAATAGTGTGATTCAAATCACTAAATAACATTTTTATATTAGTCTCACTTCTATTTTTATTTGACCTTTATTAAATTTTTTAATTATATTTCTTTTTTGAGCGATGGTCATTTTTATGAAAAGTTTTTTTTAGTTATTTATTTTCAATATTTCGCTACCAAATAGGTAGCATCGTCAGGAAATAATAATGTGTATTCATATTTTATTTAAATATTCTTTATTTCAAAAAATGTTGTAAAGAAATACATACCGATTGGCATCTCTAGTTGTGACTCTTTAATCGAAATATCTTCGTAGCTATTATATCCTATCAAATAGGCAAAACTCTAAAAGATGCACCACAAAACATAACGAAATAATACTATTTAGGTGAAAGTTGTCGGAAGATTTCAGTGGCGAAGGCATATGTAGTCACTGGTCACTGAACAGTACTGGCTTCAGCTGATATCAATCCACAGGCACATCAGAGCGCCCTCCTTCGTTAGTAGCACCGGCGAAATAAAATAATTATTAAAAATGGTTACTAAAACACAGCTTGAAAATTGAATATGTCTCGTTGACTTCAGAGGCGCTGCAACGCTGCTACAAAAAAAAACTTGCAGAAGCATAGTTGTCAGGCAGTAAAGCTTCACCACCTGTCATCTCTCTCACTATCACTTTCCTCTAGTTCCATCACAATGCATTGCATTGTCAGGGTCATCACCTGACTACTGGTCCAAGATAAAAAAGTTACCTTTTTTCAATTACTTTCAATTACTCACACCCGTTGTCACAACGAAAAATAGTACTCTTTTTGTTGATAATGTACAAGCAGCGTTGCCGTCTTTTTTTTAAGTACAATTCCTTTAATTTATTTATTAATTGAATTTAATTTTTTTTCAATAATCGATCCCATTGGGCCATATTTGATTATTATAATAATTAAAACAGTTTTATAATGAGTAGATATGATAATATAAACGTAGTAAGTAAAGTAAGGGGTGCTGATGGCGAGTAGTCAGCGTGTTGGCTCTGCAACCAGAAAGACCCAGCCGGGTCAAAGAAGAAAAAAAAATTTTCTGAGTTTTTTGTGCTACAGCACCCTCCTTCGTCGGTATATGAGCAATAAAACGTCGGCGAAGTAAAATAATAAATAAAATGGCTCCATTAGCTTAAAAACAATGCGTCAAAAAAGCATCAGAGATGCCACAACTTTGCTTTATAATTAACACGCAACTGCAGAGTTGTGCAAGAATTAAGCTCTATCTTCCTACCACTTTCACCACCTGTCTATTATCTACCCTATCCCTCTCTCTAGTTCCAGTGCAATGCATTGCTTATGTAGGGGATAGCCCCTGAGCACTGTTCGAAGATAAAAAAAAAAAAAAAAGTAAATATAATAAAATAAATACTAAAAATTAAAAACGACTTGGTAGGTTTGGATGAAACTTGGTATCTATATAACTTACATTTATTATTTTATTTTTGGAAAATGAGCAGTGCTATTCCCATAAAAATGAATCTTCCGTTCATCCTCAATTTTTCTTAAATTATTTATATATTTGTTGCATCGTTCCTTTTGTGGATTAGCACTTCCTGATCTATGCTAAAAATGTTTAAACATCACGATACGCATCGAATACAAAATTCTGTTCGATAAAATATGCTATGCACAACGGTAATTTCGATGAAAAGGCCAATTCATAATACCAATTTAACATTCGATGTTCGATCTTCGCTGGCTATGCAACTAATATTAAGGCCCAAGAAAATATATTATTAGTTAATAAGAAGAAAACCGTAAAAACTTTAAATAATTGTAAAAAACTTATTTTTTCCACTTCAAAAAACTGCTCAGTTGGCAAAGCTGTGTACAAGCGAAACAAGTAACATAAAAACGGACATATCGGTTTCCTTCCAGTTAATTTGACGCAAACGTAATTTTCGTGGCAGTTAGATATTTGATTTGTTTATGATTAAAAGATTTTCGTACATTTTGAGTAATGACTGATAAAGTCGAGATATATAATTTTAAAATTTGTTAAATTTTTTGTGAAAAGTAAAAGTTTTAACAATTCATATGGTATAATAAAATTTTTATACTTCTGATACAATAAATTTTTATAATGTTTATACATATCGAGCATTGGGTGCAATACCGCAGTAACTCAAATTTTGAATTTTTTGAGCTGGGTATGCAGAAATGATCTTTGGGGAAATATATATCTAAAGGAAAAAAGATAATGGTTCTATATCTAACTGTTCAGATTCTACAGCTACAAATGTCTTTATTGCCTCCAGCTATTTCCAACAATATTTATTTTCAATAATGAAATATTTCCTTCATGACAAGAAATTTAAAAACAGAAAACATTGCTAAACATGCTAAACATTTAAAAACTTGTAAAAACATAAGTTTAGTAAAAGAAAATACTATCAAAAAGATGGCTCAAAACTTCAAATGCATTTTTCTCACATCACGATTTTTTGAATTATGACGGTATTAAACAAAAGGCTCGATATGTATGTTTTTTATACATATAGTATAGTAAAGCCTTTGTTGTAAATGTCGAAAAGTTTATCTTGAAATTTTTGACTTAAGCGTTAGCAGAAAAGCTTTTGTTAGCGAAGTCCGAGTTTGTTATACCATAGAGGAAGAAATCCTTGAATCGGTTATTTCATTGAAAAAATCCGGACTATTCGACGTTCAAAAAATTAAATCGGCTGATCATATATACCATATACCAGAAATAAAAAGAATATTGACAATAACACTGCCACACTACGTCAAGCTGCTTCAATATTACACAGAGCGTATAAGTGTGACAATTTTTTGTAAAACAACGGACACAAATACAAATATTGATGGCAATATTGATGCATATAGCATTAGCTTAAGACAGAGCTACATACATCCAACTATAGCGAAGAAATTAAAAAAAAAAATTTGGCGTAGTAAAAAACTTAATTTCAAAATCGATTGATTTGCTTCAGACACATTATTAATTTCAAAATAGTCAAAGTATTATATACGAGGTATGTTCAAAAGAAAAGGTGAATTTTGAATTTTTTTATAAATATTTATTTATTCATCAATATCCATTTTGTACCCTTCAGATATAATCCACTTAGTCAGCACTTCTTAGAATCCTCGAAGCACTTCTGAAATTCACTTTTCACCTCGTTCTTCGATTTTGACTTTATCTCATCAATTGTGGCAAAACGCGTTTCTTTCATTATTCTCTTCAGTTTTGGGAATATGAAAAATTCGCAGGGACCCAAATGAGGTGAATAACATGGTTGAGGCATGATTACGGTGTTGTTTTTGGCCAAAAAATCACGAAGAAGTATTGGTGTGTGAGCTGGTGCATTATCGTGATGCAGAATCCGTGATTTTTTTCCACAATGCCGATCGTTTGAGCCATATTGTTTCACGCAAACGTTGCATAACTTCCTTGTAGTATTCCTTATTAACCGTACGACATGTTTGCAAGAACTCATAATGCACCACGCCATTGTAATTGAAGAAAACAAAATTCAGCTTTTCTTTTGAACAAACCTCGTATAGTGTCCTTCCATACACAGATCTGTTCACGTTTTAAGTTTTATGAAAATCGGTTCGTGTTGATTTAAAAAAAAAAAGAGTATTACATATTTAACTTCTGTACTTATTCTATAGGGTGTCTGGAGGAAATATATATTTTAAATACGATTATTTCAAAAAGTAATAAACGGCGCGCAGAGACGGTGGCGCCGTTAGAATTATCGATTGTGCGGATTTGTCAGTCACAAATGTCGCAGTGCTCGAGTGAGCATCGCGCGTTCGCTGTGGAGACAGTTTTCAAGAGTAATGATTCTTACGTAATTGCTCGTCGACAATTTTGTTCAAAGTGCAGTATTCGACGAATAAGTGATGGAACGAGTGTAAATTTAATTCGTTCGTGGGTGCAGATATTCCGGCCAGGGCCCAGTCGATCCGAAAACATTGAAGTGGTTGAAAGCAGTTTACGTGAAAATCCGCGACTTTCAATACGGAAAAGAGCAGCCTCACTGGGACTTCCAAGAGCGGTTATTCATGAAATTTTAAAAAAGGATCTGAAGGATCTATATGACATACTCTTTAAAAAATAAAATCCGCATTTCCATTCCATCGTTCAATGCTCTTAATAAAACTTTGTGTCAATTATTACGTTTTTTATTTAAGTTTGAAAATATAAATCTCCTACCAAACACCCTTTATCTATGTTTTAACCCTTTGACTGTCCCCATACAAAAAAAAATGATTTTTTATAGCGTACGTTCACAATAATAATCTCGTAAAATTGGCGTGTATCACATGCTATACACGGACCAATATTTAAACTATTCATTATTCAAACGTTCTACAACATAAAAGTTTTGTGATTGAAATTCGAGTACTTTTGCAAATCTATATAATTGAGCAATTTTTTGACACCGAAATTTTCCAGCTGATGGTTTTATAATTCATTCATCCTGATCGTATATTTTGAAAAATTGATAGCCTATGTGGCTTTCTAGGCTCGGAAATATCTATGTTTTAAATTTCATTAAACTCATTATGATTTTTTGAGAGGCAGAAATTTTCCTATAAACCATCCCGGAACTATTTGCATCAATAAACCGAATAAATTATAGAAAAGCCTCCAGACGTTTTCGGATGCCGCGCTTAGAAACATACATCATTTAATTTTTATTTCTATACATTTTATACCCAAAGTTTATACCTATTAAGTCATGAAAAGTGCAACCTAAAACAGTATTTTTGCTCAAATCAAAAACTAGCATTCTGTATTTATATACTTCTTGTTTGTTGGGAAATATTTACTACTTTTCTCATTTTAAAATTAAAATATACATAACTACATAATGAAGAGAGAAGCGTATATACATACACACATAGGCAGTGTTAAAGGTATATGGAGATTGTTCACATCAAAACGAAAGGTATGCCAAAAATATAGTCGAAAAGAGCGGCACGAAACCTAACCAGACCCAACATTTCAGCATTGAAGAAACTGGTCTGCTCAAATAGACGCAGTTACGTCTGGTATGACGTACATATGGCACATTATGACATGCAATATTAACTTTAGGAATAAAGTCTCCTGCAAGCTCTTTGCTCTTGAAATTCTAACTATAACTTTTTTGGCAAAAAAGGTTTGCCATTACGGTTACAATTTCAGAAATTGTGAAGAAACTTTTTGTGAGAGTATGGATTACTCACATTTTAATGAGGTTGTATATATATGTATGTATATCTACATATGTATGTATTGTATACAAATTTACAAATATCGTTGCTATCATGTAGAAAGGTCCTAACTCAGTTTCTTTTTAATTTAATTTTTCCTATCACGTGTGATAGTAATTCCTATCACGAAAATGTAATGCAATAATCATAAAAATAACAGCTTTACAAGCATTTTCCTATCGATAATTTTATTGCTTTTACTATGTTTTTTGTCATTTTCGTTTAAAGTTACAATTATGTTAGTTAGGGCCTTTCTACATGAGACATACGATATTTATATCTGAATGTAATTTTCTTGTGTCTATACCAACGACTGAATGGATTAACATCTTGTACGCATACGTAATCCACTATTTGAAGCTTTTTCGTGAAAGGAATGACTGTTGAGAGGCAATGCACAATTGTATATAGAAAGAAGTTAAATGGAAGAATAAGAGAGATTAGCAAGCTTTCGCTTGATGATTATGTATGAGTGTGTAAATTTATATGTGGAAAGAATAAGCTCTCATACTCTACTTGAAAATGACATTAGGACAGACAATGAGTGGCAACATTATTATTGAACCAAATAATGTGCGCATGGGTATTCGGCTTTGTTACTTTTAATCAAACACAGAAATTGTTATTTCATTCCACGATTATAAAACATTATTTTTTAAGATTGCTTATATTATTTATGTACATACATATAGTTACATCCGTATGCATAAGAACACTTTCCATTTCTATGTGCAAACGATTTTGATAGTGTCCCATTCTCTTCTCTTCTTACTCCTACAAAACTCTCATTACTTATATACATATGTGTTTGTTTTTTGTTGTATGGATGTAGGTTTGTTTGCGTTTGAACGGGAGCTTACGAAGAAAGAGATGTAAACCATTTTTAGAAAGTAGTTTTGATCAAGTCTTATATACATATGTAGGTATGTACAAAAATATACACACACGCATACACAGAGATCCAATAAAACAATTTCGAAATCCAAGGCCTCTTACTATCTAACTCTTACTAACTCAACTCGTCTTAATGGCGTACTTTTTAAGACATTTAAAATGAATTTGTTGCCTGAGCTTATGATTTAATTTAATGTACCCATTTGTTCGTTTCATTAAAGGTACCGAGAATGTTGATGTTGCAATACAGCAAACATGGCGAATGTATTCTTAAAGAAATTGGAGCTGCATTTCGTGGAGAACACCCTGCTGATTTGACAATTGTTTGTGAGAATAAAGTAAAATTACATGCCCACAAATTAGTTTTGGCAGCAGCGAGTCCACTAATAAGGTAATTCAAACGCAAATTTACTTGCACTTAACATACGCACTATATTTTTATTCTGCATTGCTTTTTATGTTTTTAAGAAACCTATTGGAAGACACCCAACTTTATGACTGCATGACAACTGTGTATTTCCCGGATGTTAATGCCACATATTTTAAATTCTTATTGGACTTTTTGTACTCCGGCCAGACCTGCATAACATCAAGAGATGTAAATTATTTGCACGACCTACTTTTGCTGTTGCAAATAAAATCAGACAATTGGAAGACTACAGACACAACATTGGCAAGCGGTGGAAATAATGGTTCGGACAATCCAAATAATCAAATAAATTCGAATAGAAAGGTTTCGGTATCGCTTGAAAGTACCGCGTGTGAAAGGAAACTTAAAAATGAAAGTGGCAGCGATATAAAAAAGAGTCCTCCATCTTCATCCAGCTCGGACAAAAATAACTCTGAGGAAAACGAAGATGACAACTTAAATATTGACAGTGACTGCACAGCAGACTTAAACAAAAATAAAGAGACAAATGACATCGACAGTCATGCTGATGCAAACAATATAAGTGGCCTTAATCCGGTAAATTTATCTTTGGGCGTTCGCACTAAATCAGAACATAGTATGAAAAATATATTCCGTGGAAAAAGCAGCTACTCTCCAGACTATGATAGCCTCAATATTATGGAAAGTGCTAAACGAAAAACACTGTTTTCAGATTCTGCCAAGGATTGTCTCAAATCACTATCAGATCATGGAGATATAAACAGTTCACCAGACAACTATGTTGTTACGCCACATCGAAAAAGAAGACCTGGGTTTCATTCTTCACCTAGCCACAAACCATTCGCATCGTATCAACAGAATCTGCTTGATGAATTTCGTTCTGCAAAATCGTCACTATCACCAATGGCCGGTTACTTGCCGGAAAAAAATCTTCTTATGCCTCTCGAAGAAAGCATAGTTAACCCTACTGATATATTGCCTCAGAATAGAAATTTACTTGAAAAAAATATATCCCAACATGATAGCCCTGAAAAGACAGTACAACTGCCACCACAATTGGTATACCAATGGCAATCAACGCACAACTCGAATATATCCTCATTAACTCATTTACAGCCGGGTCTGACATCCATTTCAGAGATAAACCTTAGCATCGAGGGATCTAGCAATCAAAACAGCCCCAACACTGGTTTATGCAATAATTCCCAGAACTCTGTCCGAGAATATCGGTGCGAATACTGCGGTAAACAGTTCGGTATGTCATGGAACTTAAAAACACATCTTCGAGTTCACACTGGCGAAAAGCCTTTTGCTTGTCGTCTTTGTATAGCGATGTTTAAACAAAAGGCCCATTTATTAAAACACTTGTGTTCAGTTCATAGGAACGTCATCACCACAAATGGCAACGACAACGATACACGTTATTGTTGCTGTTTCTGTTCAATGTATTTCGAATCAGTACAAGAGTTGGTCAGACATTTATCTGGCCATCACAACAATTTATTGCTAGCAAAAAATTTACGCGATTAGTACTTTTCTAAAATTTGACCTTAAATATACATACATATATAAATACGGTATGTATGTAAAAAATACCTATACACACATTCAAATATATATTTATGCATTTTGTTAGTTTTAACATTTCCATCTTCTTTTCTATTTTTTATATACATATTTTACACATAACTTTTACACTGTATACATGGTTTTTTTATTATTATATATATACATACATATGTATATGTATAATGTATGTAATATATAAACTGTAATTCAACATTCAAATTTAAATATTAAAGAAAAAATATAAATGAACTTTTTTACACTCTTTGTTATACATGCAATATTATTGTATGTAAATTTAACTATATCTGTTGTTATTTATTTATTTGGACAATTTTATATGTATGTAGTAATTAGGTGGTATAATTTTACAGTATTCCGAATTTTCAATAACCTTATGGTCAATCTATTCATAATTTTGCCGTTGCGCAAAAAATGATTTTTGAGATTTTTTTTAGTAGAGCATGTTTTCAAAAAGCATACGAACCACAGATTCCTCAGGTGACTTTGCTCGTTTATATTTTACACGCCGTATATGTCAAAATTTTTTTACATTTATGAGTGCCAAGGTAAATTCATTACCAGGTAAACTTACTAGGAAATTCGACCGTAAGCTGATACAAAAATTTGTAACGTATTTTTGTGCCGAACGTCAAAGTTAGTTTACTTTTGTAAGAAAGTTAAGAAAAGAGGTTGTAAATAATTTAATACTATAATAATAAGAATGCAACATATATTACTTTCTGTATTAATTAATTTATTTTAACTCATATTACACTAATTTAGCACGTTATTTTTAGGTTATGTTATATTTAACAAAACACGTGTATACAAAAAAAAGACGTTTGGACGAAATGCGAATTCGCCTTGCGACAACCTTGTATTAATAGGTCTGTTCGTTTACTTTTCTGGGAAAGTTCGGTAAAATGAGAGTAAGCCATAATTTATCTCAATAAGAGACCAAAATGTACAAAAGAAAGAAAACGCAAAAAACCATAATATTTACCACATAGTAGGTCTCTTCAACGTGTATAACAAAAACATTTGCATCGTCGGTAACGGCTGTAAAATGTGGACAAAAATAAATTGAAAAAAAAGTAAAAGCCATTTTTTATTAAATAAAGTGATAAATATGCACAAATATACAGTCTAAGAAAAAAGTCTAAATACACGTCCTACTTTTTAGGAAGTTTGTAAAGAAAATGTAAAAAACATGTATGACAATATTTAGGGCACCAATAAGTAAGTTTATTTATAAAATGAAAATGCAATTCATAAATACTGTAAACACAGTAATAACAAAAACGTTAAAAAATCGTAGGAAAAAAGTCTACATACAGTGGGGTAACTCCACGTAGTAAATGGAAAATTAAGAACAAAAGCAGGAAAACAACCGTTATTTTTTGTTTTAATTGCTTTTACAAGCACTATATTTATTTTAATTGAGAAAGTGATATCTTAAGAAGACAATATTTAAACTTTAATCGTAGAAAATGGAAAAAAGAAAAGAGATAGAGATTTCAGTTAGAAATGTAGTGGTTAATCTGCGGAAAGAAGGTAAATCTATTGGAGAAATTTCAAAAATAAATAAAAATATCCAAAATTATAAAATAACAAATAGTACTGAAAATAGACCACGAACTGGTAGACCAAGAAAGCTTTCGAGACGCGATGTGAGCAGTATTCTAAAAGAAGTCAATCGGGATCCAAAGTTAAGTGCCCCAAAATTGGCGGAACACATTGAAAAATGTTCTAACATTATTGTAACACCAAGAACAGTTATAAACGCTTTACACGAGAACGGCTTTAAAAGCAGAGTAGCACGAAAAAACCCATTAATTTCAGCAAAAAACCGTAAACTTCGACTTGAGTTTGCTAAGGCGCATCTAAACAAGGGTATGGATTTTTGGAATCGCGTTATATTTACTGATGAAAGTAAATACAACATTTTTGGAAATGATGGTCGATCCAAGGTTTGGAGAAAACCTAACACTGCGCTTGATCCAAAAAATACTATACCTACAGTGAAACATGGTGGTGGCAGTGTTATGGTTTGGGGCGCTATGGCATCATCTGGAGTGGGTCGGATGGTGTTTGTCGAAGGCAATATGGATCGCTATCAATATAAAAGTATATTGGAACAAAATCTAAAGTCATCCGTTGATAGTTTAGGCCTGCGCTATCAGTTGGTTTTCCAACAAGACAACGATCAGAAGCATACCGCTCACGTTGTTCCAGACTGGCTTTCGTATTATGCTCCAAGGCAACTGAATTCTCCACCACAATCACCAGATTTGACCCCGATCGAGCACGTATGGGAAGTTCTCGAAAAAATGGTGCGAAAATATGACATAAGCAGTCGCCAAAGTCTGAAAACTGCTCTTGTACGCGCATGGGCTGAAATCACACCAGATATAACAGCAAAATTGGTTAATTCGATGCCTCGTCGTCTTCAAGCAGTAATTGATGCCCAGGGTGGATCAACCAAATACTGAAAGCTTTTTACCTTTGTGTTTTTATATTAAAATCGTTAACTTAATGTTTAATTTTGTTGCTGTATGTAGACTTTTTTTCCTGTGAATTTTATATGTTTTTGTTTTTATAATACTTTTGAATTACATTTTTAATTTAAAAACAAAACTATTGGTGCCTTAAATGTTACAATAAAATTTTCCTTAAAATTCTTTACAAATTTCCTAAAAATCTAAAATAAGGGGGTGTATTTAGACTTTTTTCTTAGACTGTATGTACTTACATTTTGAAATTTATTTAAAAAATCTCTTTTAAATTAAAAGCTTTTGTCGTTTCTTTGCAAATTTTCCGATTAATTTCTTAGCATTTTTTTTTTATTTTTCCAGCCGATAATTTAATTCTAGATCGAACTGACCCAAAAAAAAAGTTCGTGCAACTTTGTACATAAAATTAAAAATTTTACTCTCTAATTTTATCTCAAAATTGCACAAAAATTATTATTAATAATTGCTAGAACGCTTTTATGTAAATTTAGAGGATTCCATCTTACACGTAATTCACTTGTTGATAAGCATTTCTCGCAATTTAACTGATCTAGATTCTGAATATATATAGCGAAATTCATGCGCAATATAACTTCCAATTTATATAGTAGCGCTCTAATATAACTATTATTTTTTCATAAACATTATTTCTAGCTTATTTGATGCCTACATATTTATTAATTCTTATGTTACACTTGTAGTCCACCAACTATATATGGCCCTATGGGCTCGGTTGGTTATTGTTATAAATAAATAAAATAGAATATCTCTTAATATATGATTCTAATTTTAAAATTGTGCTTTTCCCGAGAAAAATATGTGAAATGCATTATTAAATTCTTTATGATATTCTCATAAAGTATTTTTTCTAAAAGCAAACTCAACAACTAAGGAGGAAATGGAATATATTTAAAAATTTACCAAAATATTCAAATTCGCAAAAAGGTAAATGAAGAAATGTCGATTAGTCACATGGATTTTCATTTCGTGCTAATTTATCTATCCCGCTCGCCAACAAACAAGAGCCGCAGGAACATCTTGGACCAGCGCTCAGGGTATATTTTTATTTTATTATTTGAGATCCTAATAAAAAGTCAAAAAAATTAACCAACACCAAGTATTTTTAATTTATACATTTTATATATAATAATGATTATGATTTTTTAATTATATTTTTGAGCGATGGTCTTTTTTATGAAAAGTTTTTTAATTATTATTTATTTCTCAATATTTCGCTACCAAATAGGTAGCATCTTTAGGTAGGTAGGTAGGTCTTTTTTATGAAAAGTTTTTTAATTATTATTTATTTCTCAATATTTGGCTACCAAATATAATAATACAAATTATTATTTCCTGACGATGCTACCTATTTGGTAGCGAAATATTGAGAATATTGGTTTTTGAAAAATTTTTAAAAATCAAGAGAGCCATACTAGTTTCATTACATATTACGTTTAGACGATCCGACTTGTGCTCTTCTACACAAAAATTTGACATGTCGTTCGACAGATCTTATGGTCTAAAGCACCCTTAAGTAAAACACATTTGCTTGGAATTATTTCCATCAGTTGTTTTTGTCATATCGCGGATCTTGTCATATACGCGACCAGTGTAGCAATTTTAACGCTTTTCTGGCGTCGTTCCTCTTTTATTTTTTCTGAATATTAATGAATCGTTATTTTATTTGAAAATTTCAACATGTTTTTTGTATTTAAAGGTTTTGCGCGTTTTTACTTACAAATTTTAGCCTTTATTAATGGGTTGACTACATGTGACATGTGCAGAATTTTTTCTAAAATTTTCATATTTTTTTACCCTTTTTTGCGTAACTTTTCTAACCTTTTGAATCGATTTTACTATACGCTTTACGGTTTTCTTCATTTATAAAATGGCATCACTATACGCGACAAGATATAATGCCATCTTAACCCCCACTCTAGAATAGCAATAAACATGTAAAGGGTGCTTTACATTGTCCCACAGTCGTACGACATGCCAAATATTTGTGTAGAAGAGCACAAGTCGGATGGTCTAAACGTAATATGTAATGAAACTATAAGATTTTGAGAGAAAATACGGATGAAAATTTGACAGTCGTATGGCTCTCTTGACTTTTAAAATTTTTCAAAAACCAACCATACCATTAGATCAGGGATGCATTTTTATGTAAACAAATGTGAGAAAGCCAGGGAGGGAAAACTGCTTTCATAAATTTATACCAATTATAAAATCAAAATGTACATTTTAGACCACGACCGCACAATTTTATAAAAATATACGTATATTTTCTAAAAGTACACTAAAAATTTTGACCACGAAAATAACATATTCCAAAGTTATAAAAATATTTTTCAAGGTTATTAAAAAAAAAATTCATTTGCACAAGAACTCCATCCCTGGGAAAACAAGCAAACAGATGTAGTTAAATTAAATGAGATTGTTTTCATCTTACTTGATTTTATCCATACCAATGGTGTAAAAGCCAGAAAACAACCATTCGATTTTTACTCTTTTTTTTTGAAATACGGATGCAATTTCATTTTATTTTCTCGCTCATTTTACGTACGACAAATCTTATGGTCTAAAGCACCCTTAACTGTTATTATGTCAACATTTTTGCTTTCTCATGATTAACACACATCAAGTTTGACTCGTCAAGTCTTGAGTATTTTGATGAGCGGTGAAGAGGAAATGGAAAGGGGTACATAATTGATGGTACTCGTCTTGTTTCTTTCTCTCTTCTTTTCATAACCGTCGTATTGTAAAACAAACGAAACTTGACGGCGACTTGCGCTTTATTAATACAAGGTTCTGGTTTTGTTGATACTCGACCGCATACTGGAAAGAGCGAAGAAGCTCATTGAGGATGGTAGGTTAGCCAACTCCCTTGAGCATCGTCGCAATGTGAGGTGTCTTTCGTTGTTCCATCGCTGCTAAAATGGAATATACTCTAATGAAATCAGGGAATCTGTTCCCGAAACCCGTTAATTCCTGTGCACAACGCGTTCATCATTAAGGGCGCATCCATTTGTGGTCTTTTTTGCAGCAAATCGCACGATTTACTACAGAGAGAACCCATTTTTCGGCCGAACAGCGCGTTTGTGTAATAAACTCAATGCGTATTTCTCTCCTGTCACCTTTGACGTGGGAAAATTCAAATCAAATGTCCATAAGCACTACTCCTTCTATCCTCCTTCCCATAACTTCATTTCCTAGTTCCAGCACAATGCATCTCATCAACTACATGTTCGTCTAAGATAAAATAATAAAAAAAAAGAAAAAACTTGCGTGCAGCCTACGTCGCAGTTATCAAATGTATAAAAAATTTTCAAGCAATAACTGAACGTGTGGCTGCCGCGCTACCAAAACTACCCGTAACGCCCCAAATTACCATCACTGTGAAATAGTCCAAAAATTGTGCCACATTTTCCATCACTGATAGAAATACGATAAAACAAATACAAAAAGGAAACCAGAGTGCAGGCAGCAATCAGTCTTTTGTCAAAATTGTTGTGATATTGTGTTGTAAAAAAAGAGTAGAGTTTTCGCTAACCGTAGGTGCAATATTCGTATGAGCTTTTTTATTTATGTAAATATGTATAAACTTGAGTTTTCAAAATAGTTCCGTCGGAAAATATTTATGGATGTGTTTTTAGTGTTTAAAATATCCAGTAAAACTTAAACTAAATCCGTAGTATTTCAATAACAAAAAAAACTTTAAAGTGAAAGATTTTATAAGGTGATGTCATCACATACGAATTATAATTTAAAACTGATCTGTGAAAATTATGGATTTATTAAATAATTAAAAGTTATTTTTACGAATAAGTACAATAAAATCTGGATTTTATATATGTACATTTTCATGTACATATATATATTTATGTATGTACATATATATGCATGCATATCATCTTCTACAATTTACACATGTATTGTTGTTACTATAGGTATTGTCAGTAGGCAATTGATATTTATTCCTAATAAAAAGCAATATAGTAAACACGGAAAATATTAATCAAACGTAATTCACATGAATTACTATTTGCGCAAACATCATGTACATATGTATGTATGTATTTCTTATAAAGTATTTAATGGATATTGCACAATGAAAGATCGTAGTACATATTAGAATTTTTATATATCCAATAAATATGGAATATATGTATTTATATATGTATGTACGATTAGATACATTGGATATGTATTTGTGTATGAATATCTACCTATATATTACATACAAACATCCATTTTTCAATATAGGGTCAAAATTATAATGGTTTCTAGTTAGCAATTTAAGTGTTTTTGTTTTTCTTCCTCATCTCTAGCAAACATTTTTCATTAAATGCAAAGTATACTTTTAGTTTAATACATACATATATATGTATGTATGTACACTTAAGTGCAGTAATAGTATATAGTAGGTATTCCCAACTGAGTCATTTTTTAGTTTTTGTTGTACTTTATATACATTTTATGGTGGCGCTCCTTAAACTGCATTTAACTATAGAATGTAACTTATATACATACAACATATGTAAATATTTATCACTACAAAAAATTTAGATTTAAATAGATACTTTTAATGTGTGGAGACACCTACTAATAATGGTGACATTGTGTTTTAAATTTTTTTTTGGAAAGGGATAGTGTAAAAACGGGATAAGAGGTAGGGATTTGTTTTCACCCACAGCTGTTGAGCGTTTTATTAATTTGTAAAGCAGAGCTTCTGAGTATATTCTGTGGATTAGACGCATTTTGTTGATTATTTTACATCGTCGACGTTATTCATTGCTCAAATACTAAGCATCATAGGAATCTGCGCTAAGCATGGTGCATACATTAACGTATTCGCAAGTGAAAACTCAGCAAAATTGTTGAAGGCTGATTATTTATTAAAAAATAATGGTGTTACAATTAATTTCGTAATTAGAAATTAAGGATACTGTGAAGAATATAGCAAAAAAGGGCAATGAAATAAACTAATAATATTATTTAAACTTTTAGATTACTCCATAAACCCTAAGAAAATGGATGAAATTAAAGGGTTTTTCAAACAAGCCGGCAAGGAGTTCTTTAATGCCGCT
This sequence comes from Dexiosoma caninum, assembly GCA_963924685.1. NCBI lineage: Eukaryota > Metazoa > Arthropoda > Insecta > Diptera > Tachinidae > Dexiosoma > Dexiosoma caninum. The sequence goes on along the minus strand of OZ004728.1, from coordinate 49,867,002 downwards.
GGTGAAGCAGCAATGGGTGCAGCTAAAGATGTCATGGGTTCGGTTATAAACGAAATTTTTATAAAGAAAGAGGCAGAAACGAAAAGAATATTGCCCAGCATTAAAAATATGAGAGTGGTAAGTTCAACTACTAATTGCCTAAATTCGTGTTAATATCATTTTAATTTAATATACTCATTCATTCTGACAAATTTTAACAGTTCAAAATTAAAAGTATTGTCAGTATGTAACACAATAAATGTTTTCCCTTTTTTAATTACAACTATTTTAATCAAAATGCGTTTACACGACGTATAATTCTGACATTGTATATACATACATACATATCGATTCTTTAATATAGAAAGGCTTAACTATAAATTTACTTCACAGGCAAATTAAAAAAATCTAGTGGCGTTTGTTTTTCAATGCAGTTTCTTATTAAATTCTTAAGCAATTCCAAGCTGAAACACAGCAACTTTTTTTAATAAATTTCTTTTAAAGTGGGATCTATGTATGTACATAAGGGGTGTGCGTGCAATTTGAGGTTAGGAAGTAAATTGGATTAAAAACACACTTCTTTTACCAATTCTATTTTAGTGAAATATGAGAATTAATAATGGAATATAATTATTTAATATCAGACAAACTTACACCTCTAGGACGTCGGTAACCTTGTGATCTTTTTACAAATTTTTTTTTTATCTCGGACAAGCCCTAATGAGACGACCCGTACATATGCAATGCATTATCATAGACTACAACATTATGGCATTGTGCTGGACATAGACTATGATGTTGGAACTAGTGGAAAGGGATAGAGAAATGCAGGAGGTGAAACTTTACTCTCTTACAACTCTGCTTAAATTATTATTATTTTGAAACTTCGTTTCAAAGCGAGTTCATACCAGGTGATCTCGTCCCTACAACAACAGAATTTAATGTTTACAAATACAACCATTTTATTCAAGTTCTCAAAACAGTTTACATATTCACATGCTTTTAGTTGAACACATCTTTGACAACTGAACAGAAATCAGAAATGAGAGCTTTAGCTAATGCAGCCACCTGGTATGAAATCGCCTTTCTTCGTTTTCAGTAGCTTTCAAAGTTTAGTAATAAAGGGTGGTTAAATTTCAAGGGCCGATGTTGATTTTGAATAAAACATAAACTATTTAGGAAATTATTGTAATTTTATTTTATTATGATATATTGGTATTACTCAATTATGTATGGAACAAAATATCGGCCAAATGGGCGATAGTGGGCATAGTGACCGGTGACCGGTGACTATGCCTTCGCCACTGAAATCTTCCGACAACAACTGACACTAATGTACATCAGGAAAAATGTGCGATGTTTTATTATTTAGTCTGTAACTGTGGCCGAACCCAAGCAATTTTTTTTTGGTTTTGTAGTCAACGTGCAGACTACTTCAGCCATCGCCACCTTCGCTTATCTCGTCAATGCAAAATAATTCGGCGGCGTTAAATCAAAAGATCGATGAGACCAATTGACATCACCAAATCGGAGATTACGCGACCGGGAAATTTCCATGCAATAACTGAATTACTTGGCCAGCTCTGTGGGTTGTTTCGCCATCTTACTTTGTGGTTGCCAGTTTTTTTTAGAATTTTGTGCAAATTTCGATTTTACTATACCCAGCAAATAATGTGACTAGTCCACACATGTATCTATAGTGTAGTCCACAGAGGAGTAGGACTAGTCATCAATCATAGTGATACTGATTTTGGCAGTCATGTCAGAAAATGAGAAGCATGCATGGGATTCGTTTGTATGGGCTATTGAAATTTTCTTAGGAAATAAAAAAGGTGATGATTACGTTGCGCACGTTGAAGAGATGTGAACTCACTTTCCGAATCTTGGATGTAACATGTGCATTAAAGTACACTACCTGCACAGTCACTTGATCGTTTTCCTGAAAATCTAGGAGACTTGAATCAGGAACAGGGTGAACGATTCCACTAAGATATCCGGACAATGGAGGAACGATACCAGAGTCTCTGGGATGCACATATGATGCTGATTTTTTTGGAGTATTCAGAATAATACTTCGTTAGTCAACTACTGTAGAAAATCGAAGAATAAAATCAGTATTGTTACCTACCGGGTTACGAATGTTACTATGTAATGCATTTTCGATGTGAAAATTTATACATAGCATGGGGAAAATGTTTTCAAAATTCAATCAATCGAAAGAACTTAAGTACTCAATTTTATGTATATCAAACAAAACTAGAAATTTTGAAAATGTGCGTATTCACTAAAGCGACAATAAAACACGCATTTATCCATGGATTTTCTTGAAATAAAGATTATTTTATTTCTATTACATTCAGTTTTGCAATTAACTATTTGGTGTTTTTTATTTTTTAAGAATTTTTTGAATTCAAAAATGTAATTTTTGTTTCACTTTTTCATCCATAACTCCAAAACTAATGACTAAATCAAAAATGATAGTAACAAAACTTAAAGCTGGCGTAATTTGAAATTTTTTAACGTATTGCTTAGGGTGCACCGGTAGTCTAGTGAGTAGTGTGCTAGTTTATCAGTTCATTGTCAACCAAAGTGTCGACTAATTGTAAGAAAGGTTTAGAAATATTAAATAGATTTGGATCAAATAATAAAATGTTTGTTGTATAAAAAAAATTTTCAGAAAAAGTTTTCACTCGCGATATTTAATACAAAGGGTGCCCCCCGGTAGTCTAGTGAGTAGTGTGCTAATTTATCAGTTGGGGATTCTAGGTTCGATTCCTGGCAGAGATTCTGGTCTGTATCTGTTTTTTTACAACAGGTATCACAATGGGACCATAATAAATTGGACCCAAGTGGGCTGGGACCTTTCTTTACTTTACATCGTGCAACCTGCCAATCTTACCTAACGTATTGCATAGCAAGATTGAATAAGTCTTTTCAAAGTTACGACCAGATGTAGGGATCAGCCTCTTCAAAAAACCCAAATTTAAAAAAAAAATTTTTTTTACAAAAACCTTACCATAGAATTTGAAAAAATGATAATTTTTGTAGTTAGGTGACCACAGCGGATTAAAAAAAATAGTGGCTTTAAAAGCCCCAAAATTTTTTGGATTTTGTTGCGCTGTGTTATTAATGCCTTAAGGCCGCTTTAAACGATAAGATTTGTCGTAAGTAAAATGTGAGAGAAAATAAAATTAAATTCCATCCGTATGTCAAAAGAAGAGAGTAAAAATCGGACGGTTCTTTTCTGGCATTTACACCATTGGTATGGATAAAATCAAGTAAGACGAAAACATATTAATTTAATTTAACTACAGCTGTTTGCTTGTTTTCCCCAGGAATGGAGTTCTTGCGCAATAGAATTTTTTTTAATAACCTTGAAAAATATTTTTAATACTGGTCAAAATTTTTAGTGTACTATTGGAAAATATACGTCTAAAATGTACATTTTGATTTTATAATTGGTATAAATTTATGAAAGCAGTTTTGCCTCTCTGGCTTTCTCACATTTGTTAAATAAAAATGCATCCCTGATCTAATGGTGTGTGGTGGTTTTTGAAAAATTTTAAAAAATGAAGAGAGCCATACGACTGTCAAATTTTCATCCGTATTTTCTCTCAAAATCTTATGGTTTCATTACATATTACGTTTAGACGATCCGACTTGTGCTCTTCTACACACAAATTTGACATGTCGTACGACAGATCTTATGGTTTAAAGCACCCTTTAGCAATATTCACAATTGTTCACTTCTTTTTATTGTTATTTTGTGGTCACTGGCCGACTGCACACTTCATGTTTGCATTCTTACGGTTCTTTTCTATGTTTTTTGTTCTTTTCTTTGTTCAAACATACTAATTTAAACGTTTTTTTCATAACTTTAATTATTTTATAATTTTTCATTTGTTTTTAATATAATGAGGGTGGAGATGGTCGAAACAGTCTGTCTTTGACTAGAAAACCAAAAATTCCCTGGGTTCAACCCTAGTTTCAGACTCAAAAACATCTCGCATTTTTTCTGATGTGCATTAGTGTGCCTTTGTGTCAGTTGTCGGAAAGTTTCAGTGGCGAAGGCATAGTCAATGGTCATTGAACAGTAACGGGTTCAGCTGTATCCAATCCACAGCCACATTAGAACGCTCTCCTTCGTCGGTATTGTGTAGCACCGCTGAAGTAAAATAATTACTAAAAATGGCTACTAAAAACGAAGCTTTTAATGTCTCCTTGACATGAGAGGTGCTACAACACTGCTATAAAAACAAGGAACGTGTAAGAAGCAGAGTTGTAAGATAGTGCAGCTTTACTTCCTGTTATTTCTCCTACTATCGCTTTCCTCTAGTTCCAGCATAATGCACCGCATGTGTAGGGGTATCTCCTGAGTGACTCAAAACACGTTTATTGAGAATTCTCAGTAAATTAATTGCAGTGTCGTAAACTATCACATAATACGTACATTTGTTCAATGAAATTATAAATTTCACAAATGGAAGAGTCTTGATAACCCTTAGGTAAAACCTACTTCATCAAGAGAGCAATCAACCGCAAGGCGTAATCTTTGTTTGTTGGTATAAACAGTGAGTTCAGTTTTTGCAAATACATAACTCGTACGTGTGAATGTAAACGTTTAAAATTGTATTAAAAATTATACGTATACGCTTTGGATTATTGTAATTTTTTTAATTTGATTTTTCTTCATTCAAATTCCAAACATTACATACTTATTTTTTATAGGTTTACTTCATTTACATTATATAAATAGACTTGGAAAATATAACTGCACAAAAATGGGCAGTTTGATAAACAATATGCCGAATATGTTATTAACAGAAATCTTATATTTGTTTTTGTGACTGGCTTTAAAATGACCTACATATGCTTTTACAAAAAAAACCATAAACGATACGCTTAACGCAAAAAATCTAGAAAGCCAATCAGCAAACACAATCCTGAGCAATCTGTTTCCAGAGCTGGTATACCGCTAATAATATTGGTGGACCAAGGTACGCGTCAGCGATCGGCATTGTTATTACCAGTGCATAAAAGATTACTCTGTTGAATATTGTTAAACTTTTTTTTTGCCGTTAAAATAAACAAATAACATAAAATTTTCGAAATGAATGACGAAAAATTGTAATTGAAATACAAAAATATACACAATATTCATCTATTTTTTTTATATGGTTTAGCTGGTCTATATGCACATTTCATTTGGTGCTAATATAACAAACATAGATAAATAATCGTAATGAATTTTGACTAATGTTGAATAATTGAAAGAATAGTTACACAATACACAATATTCTTTTATTAAATATTTTCTAAAAAATGTATATCAATTTTGATATACATAGTACATATATTTGACATTTACCGCTTTTGAAAATAACGCGTACATTTGCTTAGGATAAAAAATTTGAAGTGTAATCCAGGATAGCTGATCGCCGCTCACTGCCTCTTGCCGCTTACATTAATCCTCTGCTATTATACATATTGTACGAGTTATAATTAAAATGATGATAGCGAAATTCACGGTTCCTACTAACTTACCATTGTGAAACTTTTATATCTTGCAGCTTTAGTAAAGCAGTGCATTTTGTTGTTATACTAAATCTACAAGAACTAAAAGGTCTTTACTCGTACTACGATCGGGGAATTCAGCTATTGTGTTTTACATAGCGGTATTAATAAGTAAATAAATTTAATAGAATTACATACATATCTATGTACATATGCATTGGTATCTATAAATCCGTTTGGTATGAAATTGTAAAAATCGTAAAGGAAAATTTGTTTAATTTTTCATTTATGTACATATGTACATACTAAAGAGCTGTACAAAATGTATTGAAAGTTTTGCATTCTAAAGCACACTACTTCCAAGCCGTGTATTCCAGTGTAAACATTCTCAACAAAACAAACATAACAAAACATGACTCTCATTGAAACAAAACAAGCACCATTTGAAAAGTTTCTCTCTATAGTTTTGTTTGTGCTTGTGAGTTCAAATGAAGCAGCACATCAAAACAAAAACATACAATGAAATAAAAAAACGGTAAATTACACCAAAAGCATCGAGTACACAAGAACAAACACAAAAAAGCGTAAAAAGCACGTATATAATTTTTTTCATAATTTCAACTTTCTGATTTTCGTGATTTTTCTAAATTTTAGTAATCGTAAATATATATTGAAATGGATGCATTAAATGTAGGTGAAATTATAAATTTTTTAAATTTTTTGCGAAATTTTAAATATTTTTCTTTAAAGAACCTTACAAACGAACCTCAAACCTAATATGAATTGTGATATTTTTATTTTATTTGTATACATTCGATTTTTTATGTTCATAAAAAATGCAAAAGTTTCTTTGCAAGTTTGTCTACGAGTTATTCAAACATGTTTTGAATGTTCCAAAATAGTTTTGATCTTCTACTTCATTTTTCTTCTACTTCAGCGTTGTTTTATTTTAACATTGTTTTGTTGTACTTGTGTTCTCTTCTTCAATGTTTTGATCGTGGAACAAAAGAAATATTTTTGGAAGTATGTGTTTTGCAATGAGCAAGTAATACATACACACTGATTGCAATTTCATGAAATGCTTGTAAGATATTTTTGTGGTGTTTGTGCCACACTTTAGTACATACATATGTATGTATGTATTTTGAAAACTTTGTGTTATGTCTACACTGATCTATTTCTACAAATGTTTGTAGAACAAAGGTATGTGAATACGAGTGAGGAATTGTTGAGAGACTATTTAAATTTTCGCTATTTATGTTGTACGTTTGATTGTTTTATAGAATTCTGATTTTATTTGCAATAGTACAATTTAACTACTGTCCAAAATAAAACACTATTCTAGTTGTCTATTCAATATTTTAGCTTGGAGAAAGACCTTTGGGCAGTCATAGGCCTCAAACAGAAATTCAGGATTTTGAAACTGTACGTCAACAATGCTTAGAAAACGGATCTCTTTTTGAGGATCCCTTATTTACAGCTAGTAACGAATCTCTAATGTTTTCAAACCGACCAGATCGACACATTGAGTGGTTGAGACCTCACGTAAGTGACACAATATGGATCAATGACATTTAATAATAATTAGCAATAACTTAAAAAAATTTTACAGGAAATTGCCGAAGATCCTCAATTTTTTGTGGAAGGTTATTCTAGGTTTGATGTTCAACAAGGCGAATTAGGAGATTGTTGGCTTTTGGCTGCTACTGCTAATCTCACTAAAGATTCGGGTCTATTTTTCCGCGTTGTGCCTCCAGATCAAAGCTTTGAGGAAAATTACGCAGGCGTTTTTCATTTTTGTTTTTGGCAATATGGAAAATGGATAGATGTCGTCGTAGACGATAGGCTGCCTACATATAGAGGTGAATTAATGTACATGCATTCAACAGAGAAAAATGAATTCTGGAGTGCCTTGCTAGAGAAAGCTTATGCCAAGTAAGAAACGGGTTTTTATATGTACATATATATCATTCTAACTCATTATTTTTTAACTAACAATCGCATATAGACTTCATGGTTCTTACGAGGCTCTTAAAGGTGGCTCCACGTGTGAGGCAATGGAAGATTTTACAGGTGGAGTTACAGAATGGTACGATTTAAAAGAAGCTCCATCAAACCTTTTTAACATTCTCGCAAAAGCCGCTGATCGCAACTCAATGATGGGTTGTTCTCTAGAACCTGATCCAAATGTTTTAGAAGCTGAAACACCACAGGGACTCATACGAGGACATGCGTATTCCATTACTAAGGTATGCATGATTGATATAATCACACCTAACCGGCAGGGCAAGATGCCTATGATACGTCTTCGCAATCCATGGGGCAATGATGCGGAATGGAATGGTGCTTGGAGCGACAGTTCTCCAGAGTGGCGTTACATACCCGATGAACAAAAACATGAAATTGGGTTAAATTTTGACCGCGACGGGGAATTTTGGATGTCTTTTCAAGATTTTCTGAACCACTTTGATCGTGTGGAAATTTGTAATTTATCACCAGATTCTCTAACGGAAAGCCAACAAAATGATGGCAAACGAAAGTGGGAAATGTCCATGTTTGAAGGCGAATGGGCGTCTGGCGTTACTGCGGGAGGATGTCGTAACTTTTTGGAAACTTTTTGGCATAATCCGCAATATGTCATTAGTCTGGAGGATGCAGACGAAGAAGACGAAGACGGCAAGTGCACAGTAATTGTAGCCTTAATGCAAAAGAATCGGCGTTCTAAACGTAATTTAGGTATGGAATGTTTAACAATTGGTTTTGCCATATATCATCTAAATGAACGTGACTTAAATACTCGCCCGCAAGGATTGGCATTTTTTAAATACAAAGCATCCGTAGCACGTTCTCCACATTTTATAAATACAAGAGAAGTAAATAAGAAAAACTCTACTCACTGTTTATTTCCATTATTAATAATTTCATCTATCATAGGTTACTGCGCGTTTTAGATTGCCCCCAGGCCACTATTTAATTATACCTTCCACGTTCGACCCAAATGAAGAGGGAGAATTTATAATACGTGTCTTCTCCGAAACCCAAAACAACATGGAGTACGTATCGTAGTTCAGAAGTTAATTTTTATTCATGTGATATTTGTTCCATTTTAATTTTTTCAAATTAAAAAAAAGATTTGTAGTGGTATTAAGAAATATACTATTTGTAATTATTTATTCTTATTGCTTTGTTCCTGTTACGGCAATTCGGTTTGTTACGTTTGGGTCCAATTGACATACCTCCTGTACCCCTAAATGCAAACGAAAATTTCATCCAAATATTTGTTATGTTGTTACTGTTTTGTTTTGTTTTCCTCGTCATTAATTTAGAATTTTGTATTAATTTTAATTTCAAATTATTTTAGAGAAAACGACGATCACGTAGGTTACGGCGATGAAAACAATGATGTGAAACCACCAGTAAGTACAATCGCATAAATTTCAAAAAAAATATTTTTTATAGCCTGCGAAAATTTCCTCCTTATGCATGATTATTGCAGTGTTATCCATAATGTGTATATAATAAATATTATAAAAAAAACTATTTAAATATACATATATTTATACATATGTATGCATTAATGTATTTAATATTTAATTTATATTTATAAATTATAGCTTTATCCTAGCATGCCCTCGCCAGTTAAACCCGTGGATCCGCAAAGAGATGCACTACAACGGCTATTTAATAGTGTTGCGGGTGCAGACATGGAAGTAGACTGGATGGAGTTGAAACGAATCTTAGATCATTCACTGCGAGATGGTAAGTTTACATTAAAACCTTGTTGCGTTTCGTTTTCGTTTATGTATCGCTTTATTAAATAAAGTAAATTACTGTATATGTGTACACAATAATATTTCGACATTTATGATCAGTGGCGTCCTAATCAGCTATGAGCGATATTAATTCTAGCAGTCTTGATCAAAATATTTTTCGAACCGAATTAGTGTCTCAGTGTTGTACAACTTCTAATTTTGTATATTGTTCAACACTAAATGAATTGTAAAAAATTAATGAACAAAAAACATTGTGTGGTGGTACATAAAATTTTCAAAATATAACTTCTTCGTAAAATGGCATACAGGCAGAGCTTCTAGATTTATCGTCATATGTACGATTTTCTGCATCGAAATTGTTGGATTTGCTGATTTTTCGGAAAACTGAAATACCACTACTCCTCCAGCAATGATTCACCGTCATCTCCGCGCATATACCGAGTTCCCAATAGTACAGGGTGTCTGGTAGCAGATTTATATTTTCAAATTTAAATAAAAAACGTAGTAATTGACACAAAGTTTTATTAAGAGCATTGAACGATAGAACGGAAATGCGGATTTTATTTTTTAAAGGGTATGTCATCCAGATCCTTCACACCTTTTTTAAAAATTTCATGAATAATCGCTCTTGGAAGTCCCAGTGAGGCTTTCAACCAGTTCAATGTCCTTGAAGATCGACTGGGCCCTATCCGTGGGGCATTCATAGCCGAAGCAGTTGCGCGGAATCTCCCCACAAACGAATTAAATTTACAGTCGGCCCATCACTTATTCGCCGAATACCGAACTTTGAACAAAATTGTCGATGAGCAATCATTACTCTTAACAAATGTCTCCACATCGAACGCGCGATGTTCACTCGACCACTGCGACATCGTGACTGCCAAATCCGCACAATCGATAATACCGACCCTCCGCAACGTTTATTACTTTTTGAAATAATCGTATTTAAAAATATAAATTTGCCAGCAGACACCCTTTAGTACCCTATTGGTGGCTGCACCGACATATGCCACTCTCATTAACGTCTCATTAACATCAACTCCGCAATAACCCACCACAGCCTGACCTTGCTGCACCTACCCAGCAAATCGACGAAGCGTCCTACCAAAATCGATCTCTGTAGCCTTAAAATCCGTACATCTAGGTATGGTGCATATCCGGAAAACGACACCAATCTCCCTCAAGATTCTCGTGTGGCCCATAGGCAGCTGCTCCACCAATCCTAGCTCCATAACGCCTTGCCACCCACTCTCCCACTCTATCACGAATATATTTATGGGCATTAAGGGGATAATAACGTCCAGAGCCGCCTAAGGAGCTCTCCTTATGACAAGCTCGCCTGATATCTTTTGCATAAAATCACTTATGGAGCAAGGAAATTTTCCAAGTAACAGTACTAAATACCTAAGACCCTCCTGTTCAAATCGTTTTAGTACGACACTCACTACCAGCAGCCAAAAAACTCGAGATAAAACTTCACTCTTTGGTGTACCTCTTGTTACGCTCCTGCGCCGAACTCCTATCCTAAAGACATCGATATGAAATAGCAGTACACTGCCAGAGACATTAGCATCGCCGGTAAAATATCATCCGGCCCCGGTGACTTGTCGGGGCTAAAGGAGTTTTTGGTATTTGATACAATTCATTTTTGTAATCATAAATACGTAGAGAAACGTATTTAAATAGAAGTACTGCATAAGGTTTTAAACTTTTTTATTTGCTATAAACATTTTTAATTTGTTTCTTGTTATACATCATAAATATATATAAATTTTTGGTTTTTGATACCCTAAATAATATACTGTAATAAGTACTAAAATATATATGTATTAGTTTTACAAGCCTAAGAAATTAATGAAAATATAACAATTATAAGAAAAGTTTTGCCATGGATGCTAAAAAAAGAAAACTGAAAATTTTTTAATTTATTTCACGCTGAAAACTATTATTTTTAGTTTTGGTTACAGTTTCAATTCAGCTCTTCTTTTACTAAGAGATATAAAAAAAGTTATTATATCAGCCCGACTTGAAACTAGAGTTGCATAATTTGCCAGTTATTGGGGCAACATATGTATGTAGAAAGGATCGTAATAGCTTTGTAGAATGTTATATACTTTTCAGAATGAAACAAAAACAGTAACGAAATGTAGCATACTATATGTATCTATGTAACATTTTTGTCAGAAAGGAAAATGCCATTAAAGAAAGAAAAATGAAAACCTTGAAAAGTATTAGTTTGTGTAAAAATACAGTAAAAATTTGCACAAATTTTGCGGTAAACGAATGCAGCATACAGTAGTTATACTACATACTAGAAAGTTATGGTTTGACGATTCGTCAAATGAGGATGAAATGATTAGAATATGGTTTAAATAGATATTTGTTGTTAAAAAATCAAATTTTGCAGAGACTATTTATCAATTTACGCATCGCGGGAAAAATTCTGTTCGGAAAAAAATTCGCACAAAACGAAAATTTTGAAACATTTATCATTCAGCAATTTTATAATCTTTGCAGCATTTTTAATTTTTCATTTACCATTTTGCACTTATTCATTAGCATTTTTGTCATTGTTATATCAAGTTCATTTGTAATGAAGATTTTTGTTTTATAGTACCTAATATGTAATATGAACTCGCTGTAGAAATTTGTTTTAAAGTTTAAAAAAACATTTTACTTTTAGTAACTTTTTTTAAGTTGTAAACTATAGTGGTAAAGTAACTTAATTTTTTTATTTACAATAGTAATTACAATTATTTTGTGGCAACAGTGTTCGTCAAAATCAGATTTTTTTTATTGGGTTAATAAAGAAACAACATTATATTATTTCCATACAGGAATGCTGGAAAAGCAATGACACTCTTTCGTATGAATGTGCATATTAATAGGAAAAGCAAAGAAAAATGCGGTGTAGCTTCTAAACAATTGCTTGTAAAACTGGCACCATGATTTATGTTCATGAGTGCTAATGATTAGACCGTATACATACGGTACTGCTCAAAATTATAGCTTACTTTAATTTAATTTTTTATATTCATTATATTTAAAAAAAAATTAAAAAGTGGTTATTTTCTTGTTTTAAATTAAAATATTTATTAAAATTTATAAAAATTTTTATTAAATAATTAAATATCAATTTAAATAATATTTAAAACAAAAAAATAAAAATAATTGAGGTTGTTTAATAAAAGAAGTCTCAAACTAATGGCTCATAATTATGCAACACTTAAAAAATTAATTCATTTAATGAAACCCTAACCAAATTGAAACTCAGTATAATGAAACACTTCTTCCTCTGACTTTTAAAATATATTCGATCCTGTTTGGAATTGATTTGACCCATTTGGGGTAGTCATTTATGGTTACATTAGACCAGATGTCTTTTATAGCGCTGATCAATTAAATGCAAAATGGTTCATTCTTCTCCCGCATTGTTTGTCGTTAAAAATAGCCTTATTCCATTCCCGTTCAGTCTAATTTGTGTACTTCTTACACCAATTTAATCCTTTTTTTTTGAACCTTGTTCCGATAAGAACGTGGAAACAACAAGACTATTGAAATTTCTGAATGGGAAAACTTTTCAGCAAGAAGTGCTCCAAAGTGACGGTTCACGACCACAATGGATTGATGTAATTACACCACGCGGTTTGAAGCAAAACTGTACTGTTTTTAACTAAACTAAATCAATGTAACATATTTGAGTAAAATTTTATGAGTAAATATACCGTTAGTTCATTTATCAATACGCTTCAAAATAATGTGCTATAATTGTGGAACATCAAATATTAATAAATGTCATCATTGCATTACCACTCTTTTATCTCTATTTTATTATCCCTATTTCTATGCTGCTTGTGTTTATAGAACAAAGCGTAACAATAAAAGATTTCCTATGAGTTAATTTTCGGCATAAACTCATTAAAACATTTATTTTAAAAGTGCGCTATAATTTTAAGCAGTACTTTATTGCTAAAAATAGTCTTTATACGACTTGTATTGGTGTATTTGATTGCATTAGTGGGAAATTTGTGACAAGATATAGCAAAGATTGTATTTTCACACGGCAGACAATATTATTGGGATACAATGCACTGAGAATACATTTTGTGACGATGTTGCCACACAAAAACGGTTGTTGCACATTTTGTAACAATTTTTCTGTCAATATTGTAGTAAATGACAATCGTGTGTACATACCTTAACACATGATGCTGACAACGTTTGTTTCAAATTATGGGCAAAAAAACAGCTGATACCTATTCTTATGAACAACGAAGCCATCTTAACAAATGAATTTGCTTTTAAATTGCTCAAAAATTGCGTGCAGCCTCCGTCATAGCTATCAATACACATGCATTTTGAGAAGCTGTATGGGTAAAAATTTTGAAAGCAAAAGTTAAAAGTGTGGATGCAGTGTAAGTTCGGCCTAGAATTAAATTATTAGCTGTTTTTTTATTTACATATGAAACTAAGAAATTAATCAGAAAATTTGCAAAGAAACGAAAAAAGTTTTTAGTTTAAAATGTATGAAAAAGCAAAATGGAATATTTTTCAAATAAACTTAAAGTTGTAAGTACATATATTTCTTCATCGCAATTACTCGAAGAGCTAATTACTTATATGAAACAAATTAAATATGCAGGAAACAAAATATATTCAATCGAAATCTTAATTCAAACCACGAGAGCTATTTTGTCCTTATCGTTCGAATTAGTTGCAGAAAACTCAAATTTACTCTGCATTTTAACAAGATCCAAGAGGGTGGCGATGGCACGATGGATGGTAGTCTGCACGTTGACTACGAATCCAAAAACAGAACTGGGTTCAACCCCATTTTCAGACTAAAATTTTAAAATAAAAATAAACATCTCGCATTTTTCTGATGTGCATTAGTGTGTCTTTGTGTGTCAGTTGTTGTCGGAAGGTTTCAGTGGCGAAGGCATAGTCACTGGTCACTGAAAAAATATCGGCTTCAGCTGATAGTAATCTCCAATCGCATCAGAACGCCCTCCTTCGTCGGTATTATGTAGAACCGGCGAAGTAAAAACAATAATAAAAATGGCTACTGAACCGAAGCTTCAGCACTGCTACGAGTATAAAGAACGTGCGAAAGCAGAGCTGCAAAAATAATTAATTAAGATTCACCTCCTGTCGTTTCTCCTACTATCCATTTCCTATAGTTCCAGCGCAATGCTTCGCATGTGTAGGAGTCATCTCCTGAGTACTGGTCCCAGATAAAAAAAAAAAAAAAAGATCCGCTGGAAAACTTGTTTTCATATATACGTGCTAAACGCGGCCACTGCAGAAATCAGTCGGTTTATGAATTAAATATAACAGTAGCTAAACTGTCATCTCTAAAAATAACTCAATGTAGCTCCTCATCAAATTGTTGCACGACGATGCAATATTTTTACCAATTGACTTTAAAAGAATTTTAGAAGCTACTCGAAAAAGTGAAACTATATCAGAAAATACTCACACCTCTGACGTGATGTTATAAGCATATTCAATGAAAATTAAGATTATTTGATGAATATGCTGATAGTTTTAATTCTAACAATGTTCCAATGGAGTGAACATCAAGCCGATATTTTGTTGGTTATATAGCTCAACGAATATCTTGTGCCAAATGTCGTATGGATATAATTAAACCAGCGCAAATCTTTTCATATCCTTCAAAAATGTTTCTTCATGCAAAAAATTATAATAAAGAAACATAGTTTGGAAGTTTATGTGGTCTATCAGACTTATTTTTTGCCATGTAAAGAACTAAAAAACATCAGAAAAACAATGTGTAAATTGTATCAAAAATACAATATATTCCTTTTGGTTTGAGAAAAGTAACGTATGTTTTAATCATAGTATGGAGATGCTAAATTTATTAGTTCTTCCCTATTAAGACAACATTCCTTATGGGTACATATCAATGCAAAGAAATAAGCCCTGAATAACTTTTGTAAACAAAATAAATAATAGTTATGGTTAGTATGTAATCTCACGTTATATACAAGAAGATATTAAAGGTAGATGTACAATTAAGATTCATAAAACACATAATTATAGTTCGGTGTCACCGGTGTCGATGATGGAGTTTTGTTGCTGGTTCGAATCATGTTATGTTTTAATTTAAGTAGTGTTCTAATATTCATAAGGAAATCGAATATTTCTTAGTTTTTTTTTTGTATATTTTCAATATATCTCGCGCTACCTAGTGGGTCTAAATTGTATTTAAAAGAAGTAGTCCTCCTAGTTAGTTACATACATGGACTAAATTTCATTAAAATCGTTCCGAAGTTATGGAAGTTTTTGTACTAAAATTTCAAGTAAAAAAAACGAATTGGTCGTGATTCTTGGGCTGTAGCTCGGAAACTATCCAACCGATTTGCCTGAATTTAAATAGCAACCGATTCAAGTCTACTACTGACTGATTGACATAACGAATTCTGTGTGATGTTTAGTTTGTCCGGAAATTTGATTTCAGCGGACACACGCCAGACGCACATGTTTTAATACGCTTCTCTATTCTTCACATTTCTGAAAATTATATAAATTTTTCTTCAGAAAGTAATACTAAAGAAATTACAAACGGCATGACATGTCTATTTATACCCGTTACACTTAAAGTGAAGGATATAACAATTGTCGAATAGTTAAAAGTTATTGAATCGCACTACAGAATTTAGTTCACTTTGGCAATCGAATAAAAAATGTTTAAGTTGGCTGACTTCCAAAACGTCAATTGCTTTGTATTCGAACAAAGTATAGCGTTTCTTAATGCAGTAGTACATAAATGTACCATGCCTACAGTTTCAAAACATCACAGACAAGTATTAGAAACGCAGCAAAAAAGCATTTAGCGAAGAAAGCTGATGCCCCGACGTTTTATTCCTGGTATTAGGAAACGCAAGCTTATTTAGTGCAATTATTTAATAAATTATAATAAAGACAAGAATATTGTTATAAAAAAACATATTATTGCATTGTGTCGCCAATTTGCATATCTACGTTGTCTAAATAGTGCGCCAGAACTGAATAGAAACTTTGTATACATACGTTTTGAGAGTCAGCCGTTGTTTTACAATTTAATAAAAATATAGTAAAAGTAAAATAATTTTTTAAGTATGTATTATTGAAACAAGTTCCTAGACTCTTTGCATACGAGTATATTAGATACACTTTAAAAATTTAAAATTCCAAATGATCTCATTAAAAATGCGATGATATTTTGACAGACTCTTCGGAAGCGGAAAAGTAATATTAATTTGACGATGCCGATTCCGTACAAATTAAAATAAATGTATTAGGGTCTGTTCCCAAAACGAACGCTAATTTAGTTAAAAAAAAATTGTGAAATTTTAATTGTTGTTCAATGTTAAAACTCAACAGAAACGTTCCCTCGCATTTAAGGGCGTTTCACACTATAATACTTTGTATTACGACATGTAAAAAATTCAAGTATTACGTTCCAGTGTGAATGCAATGTGTTATGAAAAACTCAAATAATACGTTAATATATTTGACATGCCATAAGACTTCCTCGTTTTTCGAAATTTTTCTAAACGATAAGATTTTTCTTTTTATCAGGGTTGTAATATTTCAAAGAAAGAATATAAAATTGCAAAAAAAAAATTATTTACTGCTGAACCGGGTTTTTTCTTGCTACTTATACTTTTTATTTTATTTGAAGTGTGATAGTTGAAAGCAAAATGTAATATTACATTAGATTTTTTGACAATCGCACTAATTCCTATTAGTTTTCTTTCTCACAAAATCGTATGACTTGTATTATAGTCTGTAAGGGCCTTTAGTGAAACAAAGCTGTTTCTATTGCCAATTATAAGAAAGGCAATTGATAGATATATAGATAGATAACTTAAACCCATTTTAAAATACATTTTCATATGTATGTGATATCGAATTCAGTTTTATTTTAAAAATATTTTGTGTAAAAATATATATGTATGTATGTATAAGACTTAATTTTAATTTGTTAATAATTTCATTATGTGAGGAATAGAACTATAATTCTTTAAATAGAAATTCTTATCGCTCTTAGAGAAAGTAACAGCGAAACCAAAAGTTTGGTTAAATTTTTTAAGTTAGAGCAATCATTCCATCACTGTTCATGAAAAGCATTATTATTGAATCGAACAAAATATTTAACAACTAATGTACATAAACATAATATTCAAAATATGCAATTTTTCTCTTTAATAATTATTTTATTTTGCATGTAAATTTTAAATATTTTTTCTGTGCTAATTTTTCTAAACAATATTATTTGTTTCTTCTCCGAATTAAAGTAGTAGAATATTAGTTAATTCAAATCATCTTTATTATTTTGTTTTTTGAAAATTCCTGCATATAATCCAACATTCAAAATTAATACATTAAAATGCGCATATGTACATATAGAATTGCCAAAATCTTCAGATATTACTGCACAAAATGTTAGAGAAAACTTTGGGCCTTTGTACAAGGAAAATGGTGAGAGACCAAATAATAACAATACTACCGAATTAGATGGTAATAATATTGTGAATACGATCATTTCGTTGCTATGCGGACTTTGTAGTAAAAGCAATATTGACGAAATGCTTGGAATTGATCAACAAAATGATACTAGTGACCGCCTGATGGATCATAATGCCACAGGCGACCCCAATAACACCGGTGAGCTACTTCGTACTTTTAGAAAACATTTTCATTTCATTAGCTACTACTATTACGTTTTAGTGTTTAATGTAAAATCATATCAAACTTTTAAAAATATCTTTTCAAAGTGACAAAATCAGATCTTTGTCTTCAAACGAAAACTATGAAGTGACTTACAATTACTATAAAATCAAATAATGGGAATCTGTGTATGTACTTACTCTTTGTGCAATTTTTAGTTATGATGGCTAATCGCGAGGGTTTCTCAAAAGACGTTTGCCGTTCTATGGTAGCCATGTTGGATGCTGACAAGTCTGGGAAATTAGGGTTTGAAGAGTTTGAAGCTCTGTTAACAGATATTGCTAAGTGGAAGGCTGTATTTAAGATGTACGATGTTTATCAAACGGGACAGATAGATGGCTTTCAATTACGCACAGCCCTAAGTTCCGCAGGCTACCACCTGAACAATCACATTTTAAATGCTTTAGTACATCGTTACGGTTCCCGCGATGGAAAAATAGCATTTGATGATTTCTTAATGTGTGCTGTAAAAATAAAAACATATATGGGTAAGTTCAGCAACACATTAATGAAGAACATATTGGAAATAATTACCCCCATTTTGTTCATGACTGCATGTACATTAGAGCGTACCACCTGACAGGAAAATGGCAAAGATATAAAGAAAATTTAAAAATTGCGACCCCTACCTTCGGCAAAAAAAAATCGTTTTTTTTTTAAATTGTCGTCCAAAAATACTTTATATTAGTGGGGTACGGCGCACTTTTTCTTGAGGTACGGTCTAATGTACATACAATCATACAAATAAATAGATACATATGTACTATGTATTAAATTTTCATTTTTTTTTATTACTTCAGACATATTTAGAGACAAGGATACGAATAACACAGAAACTGCAACTTTTACTATAGACGAATGGATCGAAAGTACAATTTATTCATAATTTAAAAAGAACAAACAGTATATTTGTATTTATTTTCATTACTCGAATTGACTTATAATTTTTGAATACATACATATTTATATTAATGTTGAAACTTTTTATTTCTTAACTTAAATATTTCTCCAAATAATTAACAAAATAAATTATTTAATATGATAGTTGAAGTTTAAGTCCAATTAAATATTAATTTAATTAATTTTAAAATGTTTTAGAAAAATCGATGTTTATGCAGAAGTTTTGGATTTTTTTGTAAGGATATATACAGGGGCAGACGAAATTAATCACATATAGTATTGTAAAGAGTCAAATGTATGTAGAAAACATGTAGGGGTGGGGCATATAACCCATCTTTGCATTGCTCAGAGAGTAATTTTAATGTGACGGAGTAATCGTAAATATGAAAAAAGGCAATGCCATTGTCCACGGTAAAACAAAAGTAAAAGTATGTGAGAATTTTTTGATATATATTTATTAAGCCTGAGGTCTTTTTTATTTTATTTTATTTTGTTTTTTATTATTCGATATTTCGTTAACAGCTTGTTAACATCATCAGGAATAATAGGAAATTATAATTCTTTGAAATATAAAAATATTTTTGAAACATGTCACAAAATTTTTGTTATAAAATTTGATTGAAAATTCAAAAATGTGTAGTAGTAATATAGGCGCATATAAATATAACGAATTTTAAACCTACATAAGTATATATACATATATACATACATATATATACATATATACATACACACATATATATACATACACACATACAATATAGACCGACTAACATGTATATATATAAACATATATGCACATACACACACATATATAGATATATACACAAATATAAACTTTCTTAACAAACTCATACAAATATATATGTATATAAATATATACATACAATGCACACACACGTACACACGTACACATATACATATGTATATACATACATAAATATGCACACATGTCCAAATATACATACATAAACACATAAAAATGCATATACAAACATACACACGAGCATACCCATATGGTATGTAGCAAATACTTAGACCTATCACCCGGTATAGGGCGATTTTTGGCACAAGTCCTAGTTTCGGAGCTATAGGCCTTACAGTGTAGTGAGTGAAATCGCCTTGAAACAGTATTTGAAAAATTTTGTTCGAAGGCACAACCATTGGGGCGAAAACAAATTATGGCAAAATGTAGTAAATACTTAGAGCTATGACCCGGTATAGGGCGATTTTTGGCACAAGTCCTAGTTTTGGAGCTATAGGCCTTACAGTGTAGTGAGTGAAATCGCCTTGAAACAGTATTTGAAAAATTTTGTTCGAAGGCACAACCATTGGGGCGAAAACGAATGATGGCAAAATGTAGTAAATACTTAGAGCTTTCACCCGATATAGGGCGATTTTTGGCACAAGTCCTAGTTTCGGAGCTATAGGCCTTACAGTGTAGTGAGTGAAATCGCCTTGAAACAGTATTTGAAAAATTTTGTTCGAAGGCACAACCATTGGGGCGAAAACGAATGATGGCAAAATGTAGTAAGTACTTAGAGCTATCACCCGATTTGGGATAGTATCGGAGGCGGGCGTCGCACGGTGGGAGAGGCGCGCGTGGATGGAACGTCGCGAGGTTAGACCGCGGGTCGTTCTTGGCCGGTTTCGACGGTACTACGGTTTTGGACGGTGGGGGAGACGCTGACTCCCTGGCGGGTGCTATGATGCGGCGCATTGTCCGTGGATGCGACGCATCGATGCCCCGATTGTCGCGAAGGGCGGGGAGGCGACCTGTGTACTGGTGGACCCCGGAGATTGCTGGACTCAGGCGTGACTGCCTCCGCAATAGGAGGGTCTATACTATGGCTAGGCGGGCCGGCGAGGCTCTACTGGAGGCCCAAGAGTACAAGCGGTCCCGCGGGGCGTTGCGTCGCGCGATTATGGCGAGCAAGAGGGCGAAATGGGAGGAACTTCGGAGCGACCTGAACCGTGATTCATGGGGACTCGGCTATAGGATCGTGGCGGGAAAATTGGGCGCGAGCCGCGTTGGGGTGCAATTGGACGGCGCGCGGATCGATGCGATTGTGGGGGGCCTGTTCCCCACACACCCTCCGCTGGGTGGCGAACGTGGGTCCTACGATGATGAGGTTTCACCGCCTTTTACCGGGGAGGAGCTGAGGATCGCCGCCGGGGCTCTTAGGACGGGGAAAGCCCCTGGCCCGGATGGGGTACCGTCGGAGGTGCTGAAGATCCTGGCTGAGAGCAGGCCGGAAGCATTGCTTCCGGTATATGATGCTTGTTTAGTCCGCCCTGGCGTCTTCCCAAGACGCTGGAAAACACAGCGGCTCGTGCTTGTTAGCAAGG
Source organism: Dexiosoma caninum (assembly GCA_963924685.1). NCBI lineage: Eukaryota > Metazoa > Arthropoda > Insecta > Diptera > Tachinidae > Dexiosoma > Dexiosoma caninum. Next base: position 49,845,751 of record OZ004728.1, on the reverse strand, counting down.
GCAGGGGCGATCCGACCCAGCCATCGGCTTATCGGCCACTTTGCATGTTGGATGGTGCCGGCAAGCTGCTGGAGAAGCTACTGCAAAGAAGGCTGGCGGAGGCCGTGAGGATGGCTGGGGGCTGTCGGATAGACAGCATGGCTTCAGACCTGGCAGGTCAACGCTCGGGGCGATTGCTGATGTGGTTGAGTGCTTCGAGCGCGCTCAGAGCGAGAGGCGCTATTATCCGAAGCGCATAGTTGTCCTGGCAACACTCGACGTTCGGAATGCCTTCAACAGCCTACGATGGGCTGATGTTCTAGAGGCGCTACGGGGGAGGTTTCGTATTCCCGGATACTTGTATAGAATTCTCCGTAGTTATCTGGACGATCGGGTACTGTTGTACGATACGCCGACGGCGCGGAGGAGCAGGACGATCACGTCCGGCGCGGCCCAGGGATCTGTGCTGGGCCCGGACCTATGGAATCTGACCTACGATGGGATCTTTGGGGTGGAAATGCCCGAGGATGCTCAGCTCGTGGGATACGCGGATGATATAGCGGCGGTGATCTTGGCGCGGGATATGGATGACGCCAGGGGGAAGCTGAACCGGGTCATGATTAGGACCCGGATGTGGCTTGAGGACATCGGCTTGGAATTGGCCGGGGGGAAGACCGAGGTGATGTTGGTGACGCGGGCACACATACCACTCGGCGTCGGCATGCAGATAGGGGATGTGTCTCTGGTTACCCAGAGTGCCATAAGGTATTTGGGCGTCAGACTCGACTGTAGGATGACTTACTGGGCCCAAATACGGCATGTGGCGACTAAGGCGGCGAAGATGACTGGCATGTTGAGCAGACTCATGGCGAATGTCGGAGGCCCGACACAGAGCAAGAGGAGGCTGATTATGGCGGTCACGAAGTCGATCTTGCTGCATGAGAGCGAGATTTGGGGAAATGTACTGGGTGAGAGAACCAAACGCAGGGTACTCGAGGTGGTACAGCGGACGGCGGCCCTTAAGGTTGCTTCGGCTTACCGCACGGTCTCGGGCGCTGCGGTCCTGGTGATATGTGAGGAAATACCCATAGACCTCTTGGCGCGCGAGCGGTGGGAGGCTTGGAACTCGAGGGGGGAGTGCCCTGGTGTTGGTGCTATTGGTCTGAGACCCCAAACTGTCTGGCGATGGCAGGACAGGTGGACCGCGGACACGGTCGGCAGGTGGACGGCGAGGCTCATTCCCTGCGTGGAAGTATGGATTCGGAGGAAATTTGGGGAAGTTAACTACTTCCTGACACAATTCCTCTCGGGCCACGGATACTTCCGAAAGTACCTGTATCGGATGGGCAGAGCAGATGGTCCCGACTGCATTTACTGTGGTATTACGGATGATGATGCAGGACACACTTTCTTCGACTGCACCAGGTGGCATACTGAGAGAGGTGCAATGGCGCAGCGGGTTGGCGGGTTCCCTCCTGCCACCGTGATAGGGAGGATGCTCGATTGTGAAGACAATTGGGACGCTGTGGCACAGTACGTGGGATACGTTCTGCGGAGGAAGAAGAGGGACCTCGATGCGCTGCTGCATAGCGGGGCCTAGTCGATACGGGCCGGGGCCATGGCGCCGGCTGCAAACTTGGCGGACCCAGACGTGGGTGAGTGAGAGTGGACCTGATTGGGACGTGGCTCTGGGCCTTCCCGAAGTAATGCGGAAAGCGGTCCCGGGGAGGAATCTACCCAGAGGAGGAGGAGGGAATTTTTTAGTGGCAACACCACTCGACGCAGAAGACGACGGTCTCTGTAAGTGCGAAGGCATTTTCAACCCTACCTCACACGCCAAAAAAAAAAAAAAAAAAAATCACCCGATATAGGGCGATTTTTGGCACAATTCCTAGTTTCGGAGCTATAGGCCTTACAGTGTAGTGAGTGAAATCGCTTTGAAACACTGAGTGATTGTATTTATTAAGAACTGAGGTTTTATTTTCCTTATACATAATTTTTGAATTTTTTCCGAATCGTAATTTTCTAATTTTTAATCATAACACGTTCTTACATAATTAAATAATATCTTTAAAATAATAAAATTTGTTGCAAGTGACTCAAAAAGTTTGTTACCTTCCACAGAAAGTTTGATGAAATCCAAAAATATAATAAATTATAAGTGTGCTGCCATACTTTTTTTTTTTTTTTTTTTTTTACACATATATTATTTATTGAATCTTCAAAATCAATTGAACTAACAATAAGTATTCAAATCTTAAGAACTAATTGCTAATTATTATTAAGTACAGCCTAGATGTACAAAATTATTTATTGCTCGTATAGTTTTATTTCCGCGTCTACTACGTTCGGGCTAGGGAAAGAGTATCCCTTCTTTTCAGTCGAATGAACCCTCTTTCGCTTAAAATATTTCCGGCTAGTATATTTGGATGATCTTGGAGTAGGTATGACGTTGCGTATGTTGTTATCTCTTGTTTGACTGTCGGAATATTTAAATACTTGTGTATGTTAGACTTTTTTATATACCACGGCGCATCTGTTATCATTCTCAGAATTTCTATATGGAATTTTTTCTATATTGGAAGCTGAGGCAGTGCCCCAAAGCTGGATACCATAGCTCCATATTGGTTTTAAAATTGCTTTGTAAAGCAAAAGCTTGCAGTCCAGTTTTAGCACAGAATTTCGACCAATAAGCCAATTTAGTTGAGTTGCTTTTAATTTCATTTGAGTTAATTTTGCATCGATGTGCTGTTTCCATGTTAGCCGTCTATCAATGTGCATCCCTAGATACTTGACCTCCAAACGTTGAGGTATTAATTGGTTGTTGATCAGAATAGGAGGACATGTGTCTCTGCGCAGGGTGAAGGTTATATGTACGCACTTATTCTCATTAACTTTGATTCGCCATTTTTTTAGCCAGCTTTCCAGCTGCGAAGTTTGGTGCTGTAGGCGACGAGATGCTTCGTCAGCACTTTCGTGAATGCTTAAGAAAGCTGTATCATCGGCAAAAGTTGAGGTATGGATGTTCGCGACTGTTGGCAAATCTGCGGTGTATATCAAGTACAGCAATGGACCTAATATGCTGCCTTGGGGAACTCCAGCTTCAATCGGCTGCGGTGATGACAGCCAATCACCTTGTTTTAAAATAAATTTGCGACAAAGCAGGTAACTTTCCAGTAGCTTACAAATATTTTCAGGAAGGTACTGGGTCAGTTTATATATTAATCCCTTATGCCACACTTTATCAAAAGCTTGGGAAACATCGATTAAGAGGGCTGAGCAGTACTTTTTTTCTTCTAGGGTATGTTTTATAACATTCACAAGTCTATGTGTTTGCTCAGTTGTGCTGTGTTTACTTCGAAAGCCAAACTGATGGTCTGGAATGCAGCGCTTTTCGCTAATGATTTTATTTAACTTGATAGCTAATAATTTTTCAAAAAGCTTAGATAAATTTGGCAAAAGGCTAATTGGCCTGTAGGACTCAACTCTGGTGTGGTCTTTACCTGGCTTAGGTATCATAGTTATTAGTGATATCTTCCATTTAGATGGAAAGTATTCAATGCACAATATCGCGTTGAAGATGTGGAGAATTCTTTTAACTACTGTAGTTGGGAGCTTTTGGAGCATCTTGTTGCTAATTTTATCGATGCCAGGAGATTTTTTAGGGTTCAAGTTGGCGATAGCTTCTTCGACGTCTTTCAATTTAAACTTCATCGAAACTGCTGCATCCGTAACTATCGATGGAAGTTCTTCAGGGTCGCTTGGTGCATTGGGGGGTGAAAACATTTTTTAAGTGCTCAACGAACAACTTGCCTTTTTCTGTGTCGTTTCTTGCCCAATCCCCAGTTGGGGTTCGAAATGGAGGTTTACGAATAACCGGTCTTTTGAGATATCTGGTAGCACGCCATAGTGAATTATCGGATTGCGGTGTTGCATCAAGACCTTTAAGATACTCATTTAAATAATCAGTTTTTTTGGATTGTAACATCTCTATTAGCTTTTTGGTACACTCTATTAGTATTTACTACATTTTGCCATCATGACTGAAATCGCCTTGAAACAGTATTTGAAAAATTTTGTTCGAAGGCACAACCATTGGGGCGAAAACGAATGATGGCAAAATGTAGTAAATACTTAGAGCTATGACCCGGTATAGGGCGATTTTTGGCACAAGTCCTAGTTTCGGAGCTATAGGCCTTACAGTGTAGTGAGTGAAATCGCCTTGAAACAGTATTTGAAAAATTTTGTTCGAAGGCACAACCATTGGAGCGAAAACGAATGATGGCAAAATGTAGTAAATACTTAGAGCTATCGCCCGGTATAGGGCGATTTTTGGCACAAGTCCTAGTTTCGGAGCTATAGGCCTTACAGTGTAGTGAGTGAAATCGCCTTGAAACAGTATTTGAAAAATTTTGTTCGAAGGCACAACCATTGGGGCGAAAACGAATGATGGCAAAATGTAGTAAATACTTAGAGCTATCACCCGATATAGGGCGATTTTTGGCCCAATTCGTAGTTTCGGAGCTATAGGCCTTACAGTGTAGTGAGTGAAATCGCTTTGAAACACTGAGTGATTGTATTTATTAAGAACTGGGGTTTTAGTTTCCTTATACATAATTTTTGAATTTTTTCCGAATCGTAATTTTCTAAGTTTTAATCATAACGTTCTTACATAATTAAATAAAATCTTTAAAATAATAAAATTTGTTGCAAGTGACTCAAAAAGTTTGTTACCTTCCACAGAAAGTTTGATGAAATCCAAAAATATAATAAATTATAAGTGTGCTGCCATACCAATTAACATTTTGCATACTAAAAAATTTGGCAGTACTAGTCTGTAAAGCCAGAAATCTTCATTAAATTAAGCACAAGACAGGATTTTTCCTCTCCCTCTCTATGTAAATAAAAAAATTTTTGAATAAGTTTGTTATATTCACAGGTATCTAGCAGATACCTGTGTCAAGAAATCATACCGTGATTACACTACAGTTGACTTACTTTTTCGATAGCCGTGAATAAATCAAAACGGAAATAAAAAACTTTAGCAAACCGGATGTTTTGGTTTGTTGCTTAGCACATGGAAATTGTAAACAAAGTGAAAAAAATTATTGATTTTCGATCGTTGATTTCTCAGGCATTAGTATATCAATTTAAAAATAAAAAAGCGAATATATGTAGGAATAAGGCCCTAGAATTAAATTTTATAATGTTCATAAATTATATTGATGATATATGCCAATTATTCAATGACCTGTTCAACGCCTTTATATGTAGTTATCCGCTTATAATTTGAAAACCGTTCTTCTTGCACATATAGCACTACCCGCGTTCGAAAGCTATTACAAATACGCGTCGATTGGTATGCACATCATTATTGAGGAGACTGTACAAGGAAAGCTATAGCCCGCCAAACTTTTGGAAAAAAAAACCTAACTGTACATTTTCAGTATATCATTTATTGCACCCAAACGATTCTTCGTGCACATATGGCGCTACCCACCAACGATATCTATTAAATATACGCGTCGATTGATATATGCACTGTTTTTGGGGAGACTGTACAAGAAGAGCTATAGCCCAACAAACTGTTTAGAAATGGCGAAAAACGCTAAAGTGTACATTTTAGTATTTCACTTATTGCGCACAAACGATTCTTCGTGCACACATCGCGCTACCTACCATCGATAGCTCTTAAATACACGCGTCGATTGATATATGCACTGTTTTTGGGGAGACTGTACGAGAAGAGCTATAGCCCAACAAACTGTTTAGAAATGGCGAAAAACGCTAAAGTGTACATTTTAGTATATCACTTATTGCGCCCAAACGATTCTTCGTGCACACATCGCGCTACCCGCCAACGATAGCTATTAAATATACGCGTCGATTGATATACGTATTGTTTTTGGGGAGACTGTACGATAAGAGTTATAGCCCAACAAACTTTTTAAAAATGGCGAAAAACACTAGAGTGTACTTTTTCAGTATTTCACTTATTGCGCCCAAACGATTTTTCGTGCACACATACTTCTAATTGAGAACAAATGGAATGAAAGACTAATTATTAGCGTTTTCACAATTTAATCATTTTTGTACCAAAAATTGTACTAAATAAATAATCATCGTTTTCATAATTTTTAAAAGTTTGTTGGCCTATAGCTCTTATCATACAGTCTCCCCAATAACAGTGCATATATCAATCGACGCGTATATTTAATAGCTATCGTTGGTGGGTAGCGCGATATGTGCACGAAGAATGGTTTGGACGCAATAAGTGAAATACTGAAAAAGTACACTCTAGCTTTTATAAAAAGTTTGTTGGGCTATAGCTCTTCTCGTACAGTCTCCCCAAAAACAGTGCATATATCAATCGACACGTATATTAAATAGCTATCGATGGTATGTAGCGCGATGTGTGCACGAAGAATCGTTTGGGCGCAATAAGTGAAATACTAAAATGTACACTTTACATTTTTAAAAGTTTGTTGGGCTATAGCTCTTATCGTACAGTCTCCTCAAAAACAATACGTATATCAATCGACGCGTATATTTAATAGCTATCGATGGTAGGTAGCGCGATATGTGCACGAATAATCGTTTGTACGCAATAAGTGAAATGCTAAAAAAATACACTTTAAGGTTTTTCGCCATTTCTAAAAAGTTTGTTGGGCTATAGCTCTTCTCGTACAGTCTCCCCAAAAACAGTGCATATATCAATCGACGCGTATATTTAATAGCTATCGATCGTAGATAGCGCGATGTGTGCACGAAGAATTGTTTGGGCGCAATAAGTGAAATACTAAAATGTACACTTTATAATTTTTAAAAGTTTGTTGGGCTATAGCTCTTATCGTACAGTCTCCCCAAAAGCAATACGTATATCAATCGACGCGTATATTTAATAGCTATCGTTGGCGGGTAGCACGATGTGTGCACGAAGAATCGTTTGTACGCAATAAGTGAAATGCTAAAAAAATACACTAAGGTTTTTCGCCATTTCTAAAAAGTTTGTTGGGCTATAGCTCTTCTCGTACAGTCTCCCCAAAAACAGTGCATACATCAATCGACGCGTATATTTAATAGCTATCGAACGCGGGTAGTGCTATATGTGCACGAAGATAAGCGGATAACTACATATAAAGGCGTTGAACAGGTCATTGAATAATTGGCATATATCATCAATATAATTTATGAACATTATAAAATTTGATTCTAGGGCCTTATTCCTACATATATTCGTTTTTTATTTTTAAATTGATATACTAATGCCTGAGAAATCAATGATCGAAAATCAATAATTTTTTTCACTCTTTGTTTACAATTTCCATGTGCTAAGCAACAAACCAAAACATCCGGTTTGCTAAAGTTTTTTATTTCCGGTTTGATTTTATCACAGCTATAAATTTTTACTTGTGTGAAGAAATCATACCGTGATTACACTACAGTGACATACTTTTTCGCACAGTTGAAAAAAAAGTACTACGAAGAAAAAGGCATTAAAATCCGAAAAAAAAGTATTACAATACAAATTTATGCAACCATTTAACAGTTTTGTTTACATATTTTAGTACTAGTCCATGTCGTTCCACTTGAAAGGCAACATAGATATATTGTTGTGCACAATAAATATTAAAAAAAATTCAAACATGAAAACTATGAACATTTTATATTAACGATTTCATGAATGAAAATTATATACGTTTTAATTAAAAGTATTACAAACTGTTTAATATTCGCATGCACTACATGTCTATTGAATTAATTTCTTTTACATTGCTTCAAAACACGTAATTAATAACCTCCTAAAACAACAATGTTAAGTTAACGGTTACAAAGTATGTTAGGTGAATAAAATCTGTAAAATATGTGGTGTCAAAAAAAGGAAAACGGTTTTCCATATATAGAAGTGGCCCAAATACGGCTATAGGGTTGTCACTTCTGGCATATTAGCCGTTTACAGGGTATACCCATAAAACGGTGAAAAGTCATAGCCTTTGTTTACAAAGTATGTTGGATGAATAAAATCTGTAAACTTCTTGGTGTCAAAAGAAGGAAAACGAAAAAATTCGAAATGTTTTTTTTATTATTCTGAAACTGGGGTTGAACCCAGGAGGCTTATTCTGAATTGCGATGCGAAAGTCAATGCGATGCGAAAGAAAATTGGTATTCTATACGACTTTCGTATTCGCATTTTTTTTCAAATCGTGACAGCACTGATAAAAAATAGAAATGTTAGAGATGAAATAAAAAACAACATGATTTAAATATAGTATATTTATTTTTTTATATTTCAAAACATAAAACCACTTCATTGGTTTCTATTATTCAAATAATTAATTTTGGTCAAAAAGCTTACACACTATCATAAAAGTAAAAACAAAAAATGAAAATCTCTTCATTAGATACGAGTAATAATCACTTGGCGCTTCACTGCACATTAATATTTGCATAATGTAATAAAAGTAACAAACAAATATTTACATGTATCACATCAGTTTAAGTTATTCTTCTTCAATATCTAGCATCCTTTTTTTAGTTCAAGTTTTTGTTAAATTTATTTTTTCAATTGCATTTTGTTTATCAAATTCAAATCTTTGTCTTGCCAGATCCAACTCTTTTTCTCTTATTTTAAACTTCTTTCTCTGGTATCAACATACACTTTTCAAACTTTCATTTATTTATTTCAATGAAACAATGCATTGTTTTTGGTATGAAATTTTATTATCAACTTGCTTTTTAAGCAGCTCATCTCTATCGCAAGAGCTTAATGACCGCAAACGTTTTCTTGGCTTACGTTCGCAGCTTTGGGAACTAGGTCTTGTAACGGCAATTCGGAAAACTGTTCTATCACTTTGCTCGGCAGTGGAGTGGAACCAGTGGTTGACCCGAAGGAACCCATTTACGAAATCGTCCATGCTTAATAACTGCACCACTTGCTCCTCTAATGGGACAGCGGATAAAATTTTGATGGGCCACCACCAGTGCCGCCAATGACAGTTTTATTTCTTCGTAGTTCCTGTTTGGTGTGCACCTTAAAATCAGCCCAAACCTATTAAAATTAGAGTTAAAGTCAAGTATTACTCATGTGCTTTATATATTTCTTACCTTTTTCCATCCTGTAGCTTCTCTAATAGGTGGTCTTATTGCTTGTTTCCCTGAATGAAATTTCATTATTAATAGCAATTAAAATAGATACATAAGTATATTATTTTTGATCTGCGGGCCTAGTGCCCCATATTAAATAGCTGCATTATTTATTGTGTAATTTTAAGAATAAATAGATGAATAAATAAATGAAAGTATAATTTTTCACTTACATTTTTGTGCTTTGCCGTCGAATAAATTTTGCGATTTTGACATTACAGAATACCAAATTGCCACTTTTTCGCATTTTAAATGCGAATAAAAAGAAATTTTACGAACATCGTAACACAGAATACCAATTATTCGCATTTATATATTTTCGCATCGCAATTCAGAATAAGCCTCCAGGAAAATTTTTCGTTTTGTAGTCAACGTGCAGACTACTTCGACCATCGCCACCGCAAAGGTGCGTTATATTTAAATGAAAGTGGAGGATGAGTTGCATAAATTCCTACCCACACATAATCAGAAATGAGTAAGCCTTTGTTAATAAAAGGTTTTTGTTTTTTATAGTACGAAGCTTCCTAAGGTTGAAAGTTACCAACAATTATATTTAATTTGTGCTGTACCTAATATTATGTCCAAAATTTTAGGAATAAACAGCTAAAGACTGATATTTTTAATTGATTTTTTGTTCAATTACTGCACTATTTGCGGTATCAGAAGCATCTAATTTTAATGTAAGTTCGGTATTTCCAATTGAATGAGCGTTGCACAAGCGTTAAGTCCAGCAAGGGTTCCTGCCAGCTCATAAACAAGGTGAACATATCTCGATGAGTTCCTCCCCTCTCACTGGCCACGTTGTACCACAAAAAAAATTTCATTACATACAAATTACTTCTGCTACTACCGACAATGCGGCCTCACGTTTGACGCCAAAAGATTTCTTCAGAGGTGGATATTGTTCCTCTGAAACTGCCCTCCCATCCATGTCACATTATCGTCTGTTTCCTTAATTACCTCCCTGTGACCCTAAATTGCGCGGCTTTTTGTTTCCGCCTTAACTTACCTTCATGCCTTTCCCCCGACTAACCAATTATTCACGATACATTGTAAAATTTTCTCCTCACATCAAAGTACAGTATTTATTAAAAAAAACAGTTAAATCTAAAATCTTAACACTAATTAATGATACAGCAATTTCCGCTATTTAGTACCACCTAACACTACACAAAATTTAAACCGAATTGTTTGACCTTTATTAATATATATATATATCTACGCGAGATATATATAATATATGAATTCACTGAAATAAACGTTAGACTAATCAATACAATCAATAAATAAATAAATAAAAAAATAATATGGTATACAATCAATTTTCCTTTTTCTTTCAGGAGTTAGCGTTTTCAATAAAAATTACAGTTTCTGATGCCCCCCGTCGTCTCTAACAAGGTTCAATCTTGTGTAACTTTTTTATATTACCTAACTTGAAGGAGCTCCCTAAAGCTGGTGGTGATCAAATACTGACACTTAAAATATTAAATTCTCAAATACACCTGCATTTATTCCTTGAACCTCCTTAGTTTTATTTTACTGGTAGGGATAGAAAAACAAATTTATTAATGCCTACTCGCAATTGACCGCATACAAATTATTCCCGGTCACAAACCTTTTTAACGCGCACTTACTATTTAATCTCAAACCGGGGGTACTGTATAAACAAACTTATTATTAAACATCCACATATAATTTATAATTCTCTAAATTTAATTTCTTAACTTAACTGTTACTAAACTTTATATATATATATATTCTTTTTTTCTTTTTATACTCTTTTTTTTTTGTTTTTAAATTACAGTATATTTTTTTTTTTTGCAGTTATAATTTTTATTCCTAAATAATTTTTAGATCGGGGCTCTTATAGCGCAGCTCAATTTTTACTTTTTTTTTTTTTTTTTTTTTTTTTTTTAGTTAGCACCAGCGCAGGAGGATTAAATCTACTGGTTTTTGTTACCTGGTATTTTCCGTTTTTTTTGGTTTCTTTCTTCTTTTGTTTTACCTTTGCTGCCCTGGCCACGGAGTTGTACTTGGCCTTTTCCACCCTTAAGCACCTTTCCTTTCCGTGCTCCCAATAAAATACCTCCTTGCAAAAAAAGGTATAATTGTATCCAGGCAGATTTTCCTCTTTCTATGCAAACAAAAAAAAATAGTAACACTAACTGTAAATTTCCCCCATTTAATCAGAACTCACCCGCACAATTTTTCCTCCCTTACTTGTACTATCTTACAATTTTCCTCCAGGCTATATTTGCAATAATAAGAGTATATTCCTCCGTTACTCTTATTATTTTAAAATTTTCAATTCAAATTTCTTCCGGCACAACTACGTGTTACTTTCACAAATTTTCTTTTCTGTCTACTCTTCTACTCACTTTTTTTCACCTACTCTAGCATTAGCCTGTTCCAGGTATTCCCTAAAATTTCCATAAAACTTCCAACTAATCTCCCGCTAACGTAGCCATCTTTTTTTTTCTTTCCTCCATTCCAAGCTCTTGTAGAATTTTTTTGCCCATTTGCGGTATTTAAATATTTTTCTTTATCCTTGTCTTGCTCCTATTTATCCTTCCCCCGTTCCTGCTATATTATTCCATGCACACCATTATCTTCATTTTCCTAACGACCCTTTTCAACAAATACAACCCTACCACTATAGATCCCACATCCAACAAACATCTGTGAGGCCGGCATTACCATTCATTCTATCATTTTCACTTCTGCTCCACGCTAAAAAAAATACCATTCAGGCAAACTCACTACCATAGAATACCTAGAAGTGTCAGCTGGGGCTCTGAAAAAATTTTAAATCAGCTTTTCTTCAAATAGGGGGAGAAAGAGACAAATATACAATTTCACGAAAGATGAAAAGTAAACAAAAGAAAAATGTAAACATAAGCCACAATTTGTGCATAAGAACAAATTTATAATTTCTTGTGGTTTTATTTGTTTTAATTCGGTCGTTCCTTTTTCTTCTAAATTCTTCAATATTGTTGTTTTGTTTTGATTTTTATTTTCTAGATGTGAAAATTTGCCGTATTTTTCATCTACTTTATGCTCACAATTTCGCAATTTTTAGCACGACAATGTTACAAACATTGGTTATAGGAATCTGTGGTTACAAAACACAACAATGTGGTGTTTTGTGTTATGAAAATTATGTACTATGAAAATTAATTTCATTAATAATAATAGATAACAAAAAATCACAAGATCACTAAAATGTTATTTTATTGGCTTATGCACAAAAAATTTCTTTTTGGTAATTTTTTAGCTTTGCTATGTTTTTTTTGCTATATTAACACAAAACACGATTAGAACCACAAAACACCATTAAAACAAGCTGCACTATGTTTTTTTACTATAATATTAACACAATTAAAACAAAGAAACCCACAAGAAATTATAAGTTTGTTCTTATGCACAAATTGTGGCTATGTTAACAAAATTTTTCACCACAAAACACCAAAATACTGACAAATTTCTTTTTGGTCATTTTTTAGCTTCGCTATGTTTTTTTTTACTATATTAACACAAAACACTATTAAAACAAGCTTCACTATGTTTTTACCTATAATATTAACACAAAACACAATTAAAACCAATAAAACCACAAGAAATTATAAGTTTGTTCTTATGCACAAATTGTGGCTATGTTAACAAAATTTTTCACCACAAAACACCAAAATACTGACAAAATTTCTTTTTGGTAATTTTTTAGCTTCGCTATGTTTTTTTTTACTATATTAACACAAAACACTATTAAAACAAGCTTCACTATGGTTTTACCTATTTATAATATTAACACAAAACACAATTAAAACCAATAAAACCACAAGAAATTATAAATTTGTTCTTATGCACAAAATGTGGCTTATGTTTACATTTTTCTTTTGTTTACTTTTCATCATACATACACACTAATTGCAATTTCATGAAATGCTTGTAAGATATTTTTGTGGTGTTTGTGCCACACTTTAGTAGGTAGATATCTTATAGCCTGAATTGATATATAGGGTACTTTTCAGGGGTAAACATGATCTGAAATTGCTACTTTTGGTACTTTTTTACATTTCTGTGACCTTTTTCGAGAATTTCGTTAAAGGGCTACTGACGATTTTGGTATTACCACCAAATGAAATGTACATATAGAACAGCTTAACCGTATAACAACCATAGATAAATAATAGTAAATAATTTTGACTCATGTTGAATAAATAAAAAAATAGTTACGTAAACAAAAATAAACTTTATTCAAAGTAAATAAAGAGACCAACTGTTTCAAAATATTTGTTTTATTTAACAAAAACAATATAAACATAGTTTTACATACATATCCTAAATTATTATTAATATTGTATCACCTGTTTTAATTAAAATATTCTGTACATACAAAATTTTTTATGTGTATATTTGAAAAAAAATTCTTCATTTATTACAATTAAACAATTTTAATACATCAAGTACCACTTTTATCTCAAAGTCAAAACAATAGCAATTATTTACTTTTAAATGGTCCGTAGCACACAAAAATGCGTCCCGAGAAGATTTTTCCAAACGATTTCTAACTATCGGTTGGTTTAGTCAGAACTTTGAACCGCAATTTTAATACGTTTCGGTTTACGGGTTCTTTCTTCAATTTTTAGCGTTTCGGGTTACGTTTCAGTTTTAAATTTTTTTTCGGTGCGAAACCGTGTTTTTTCGGTTCAAAGGTTTTTTCTGAGTAGCATTTCCATGTTTATACAAGAACTGTCAAAAAATTATTTTGTTTGTATATTTCATTGTTCTCAGGTATTTTTTGGGAGTTCTTGTATAACCATATAAAAATTAAATTGATTTTTTTTGTTTAAGGAACGAAAAAAACCGAAATGAAACTTCGTTCCGGTTAAGGTTACGGTTTTTTGTATTGAAAATACTTGGGTTCGGTTACGGTTTGGTTATAAATTATGGTTTTAAGTTCGGTCCAGGTTCGAAGCTCTGGTTTAAGTATATACAGGGTGGGCCAAAAGTAATCACCCGGGGCATAAGTAATCACCCGATGTTCTTTTGTTGTAATTTTTTTTTAAGACAAATTTTGGCACTGCTTATGATATGGGCTAAGTGACAGACGCCAGAGTTGATGACCATACATGCAGATCCAAAGATTTTAATAAAATAAAATTACAGCAAAAAGACATCGGGGATTACTTTTTTTTGTTTTATCCGGGACCAGCACTCAGGAGATGACTCCTACACTTGCGAAGCAATGTGCTGGAACAATAGGAAAGGGATAGTAGGAGAAAGCTTTATTAATTATTTTACCGCTCTACTTTCGCACGTTCTTTGTTTATACTCGTAGCAGTGCTGAAGCTTCGGTTTAGTAACCATTTTTATTATTATTTTACTTCGCCGCTGCTACACAATACCGATGAAGGAGGGCGTCCTGATGTGATTGTGGATTGCTATCAGCTGAAGCCGGTATTGTTCAGTGACCAGTGACTTACAAATATATGTACTTACATCTTCAATATTATTTGAAAATTCTTCCATTTTGCTTTTTCATAAATTTTTAAATAAAATTTTTATTCGTTCCTTTTCTGATTAATTTTATAGTTTCATATTTAAAAAAAAACATCTGATAATGCAATTCTAGTCCGAACTTACCCAAAGAAAAACTTGGTGCAACTTTGTACAGGAAATGAAAAATTTTAATCCTTCATTTTCTTACAAAATTGCACAAAAATTATTATTTGGAACGCTTATGGACTAATTTCTGTTAGTTGGAACTGTTTTGTCATGCACATGGAACAGACCTATTATCAAAGAAAGAAGCTTGTTATTAGCATTTGAATTTACAAATATTGCAGAAATAAGAATGTTGTTTTACACTTTTTGATGTGATACGCTAGGGGGTAAACATTTTTTTCACAATACAATCACAAATTTTGAGAAAGATTGTAATTACGATAACGCGGTGTGAGCTGTGTATGAGTGGAGTAGTGTAATCATACGGACAACGAGAAGTACAGAGAAACTTAACAGCTGCATAGAAATACACTAACACCATCTAGTGCGCAATAGTACTAGTAGTAGCTATTAATTGTCACTATGTACGACAACATTATGTTATCGTAGGCAAATAAAAACAAATAAATAAAATGAACACAAAAACATTTAATTTTAATAACTTTTAAAAAGATTTCATTACTAGATGTTTACACATCTCCCCTGTGATCGGACTCACATTTTTTTTCTAAGTTTATGTTACTGTAATATGTTAACCGGTAAATTTAGTTCGGATAAATTTAACAGATACTTCCGTTAAATGGTGTCAGGTAAAAGTTAATCATTCATAGTGAAATGCTGTTAACCATAACTTCTGGTTAAAGTTCCAATTATTTTTTTATCATACATTATGAAAATGAAAGTAAATCGTTCAATGGCCCTAATATATATACATACATATACAATATATATTAATGAAAACATGCTAAAGAAAGTAGAAAAAATGTCGGCGGTTACCATCAGCAAATCGGCTTTGGAATTGAACATGAGGAAAAGTGTAGTAAGTGCAAATCTATATATGTAGTTAGTGTAGAGCAAAAATATGCGTGACCACTTTGCAAAAGATTGTGAATTGGGCTGCTGTATTGTTTAATTTTTCTGCCCAAATTGAGAGTATTTGATACCTTCTTCTTATTCTCATTTTTCCTTTTGTGCTATTAAAATAAGTTAATAAATTATTTATAATATACTATTACAATTATTAAGGAAAACTTCTATGAAATTTTCGTCCATTAGCTCCGATATCTACCGCTTCTTTGTAAATATTTTAATAATTTCACTACCGTTTGTTAGTTCAGGTTAGGGGCGGACCACTGCCGAAGCAGAACGCCCCACTTAGGCCAATTGTGATACTACAGCCCGTTCACACCCGGCGATCAGACATTCGCAAATTTAAAGAAGATATCGTATAGTCGTCAAAATGCCATTTATGATAATCAAATTGACGACAAATCATGAAAACTGACAACCCTGAAAGCGACACGTCTGTTTTATTTTTAGAACGTGTGCTGCCAATTGTGCACATTTATTTGTTTTGTGTATATTTGCAAGTTCAAAACAGGCTAGCAGATTTATACTCCAAAAAACCGTTTTTAAATCCAACAAAAAAAGCAATTGCAATATGATTGACAAGCATATTTTTCATTTTAACAATGATTTTCTAATATATGTTGAAGCTTTAGCAACTGATCATAATGTAATTAAAAGCAGTTTCAGTAAAAAAAATATGGCAGCACTTTGTATAACTGCTCATCTAGGCGCAAGGCGAATTTATACCAGCTGACTGCATTTGATCCATCCAATTCTGTTTTTGATGAGAATAAACTTTGTATTTAAAATCAAATGATTTGAAACAATTAATCTTACACACTTTTTACATAAGTGAAACAGATATTCTTTGAAATATTTGCATCAGTTGCTTTTGACATATAGTGGACAAAAAACATGGGTTGTTGTACAACAATTAGATTCAACACCACCTAGTTAACTGCACGTCTGCATGCTCAATAATTATTTCCGAACATAAGAAATAACGTCGTTAGAATGACGACACAAATATGTTCATTTCCAAGCTAATGTTTTTGTGTAGAGAACCCGTATTGTGTACTGAACATAAATCTAAAAATTTCGCTGTGAATGGTTGTATGCAAATGTAAATACTTTGTTCGTTTATTAGGAATAAATTCCTTTTTTTTTATATTTTATTATATTCCCCCTTTTTTTATTCTATATTTCTATCTATATATCTATATTTTCACAGCTAGCTTATTAAAGGCGAATTCGTACCACGTGGCTGCATTAGCTAAAATTTTCATCAGCTGATTTCTGTTCAGTTGTCAAAGTTGTGTTCAACTCAAAGCATGTTAATAATGTTTTAACAACTTCAATAAAATTGTTGTATTTGTAAACAAAAAATGCCGTTGTTGTAGGAACGAGATCACCTGGTATGAATTCGCCTTGAAGCTTTTTTTATCTATGTCATTCGCGGAGAAATACATGCCAGAGAAATTATAGCCATGTTTGACAGTTTATGTTCAACATAATTCCTTGGAAATAATTTTGAACAACTATTTGCGCATCTATTGTGTGGTCCACACGTGGACATATGGTGTTGGAAATAGATAATGACATAATTATTTCTAAGTTTATTGCACGTGGAGACCCCCAGTAAAGACGACTGGGTCACCTTGTTACAATCAAATATTATTTATCAAGTAGCCACATCTCTACACCTAACTAACAAAACCAAAAACAAAAGGTATTTTGTTTGAGTGAAACTAGCTAATTATTCAAAATTGCAATTTTACTGTTCTCTCAAAAGTAAACACACACAGGCTGCAACAGCAAGAAAAACTTTAATTTCATTTTAATTGCTTTTCGAACCCTCTCTCAAAATAAAGAAATGAGTAAAACTGTTAATGGTGCGCTCTCTCATATTAAGCAACTGGATAAAAATAATATTGGCGCGCATAAATGTAAACAAATTTTGACACAAACACAAACGAGCAAAAAAAGTCACATGATGAGTTGGTACGTGGTTTTTTTATTAGGTCTGTGCAACTCGCACATGTGTTTTACAAGTATTTTGTACTTGACTGTCAAAATTTATTTACATACTCATTCTTTAATTTGTGAGAACGCGCAATTAACAATTTTTTTCAATTCCTTATTATTAGAGAGAGGGTTGGAAAAACAAATACGGCATACATAAGGTTTGTACGTTTACTTTCTGGGAAAGTTCGGTAAAATGAGAGTAAGCTATAATTACTCTCAATAAGAGAGCAAAATGTACAAAAGTAAGAAAACGAAAAAAACCATAAAATTTACCAGAAAAAAAGAAATGTCAATTTTTACAGCTCTGTTTATATCGGAGATGATATTTGACAATTTTAAAATTGTACTTTTTTGACCCCAAATGTACTAAAAACATAAAAGTTGTGTTAAGTTTTACTATTATTAACTATTAGTAACAGAAAGATAAAATAAAATGAGTTCTAGAATATTGAGAATTTGTTTCGAAATCAATCAAAGTAATACTGAAGGAGTTCCTATTACTCGAGAGACCACCTCGTTGCGAGACAACCAACGTGTTGTTGAATAGTTAAAAATTAATGAAGTTCATTACAAAAGTATTCTTGAATTTTCGCAAATTCATCCATTTTACAGAAATGATAATTTTACTCGTTTATAAACTTATAATTCGAACTATAGTTTTTGAAGCTCTGTACGACTGAATTTAGACGAGAAAACATTTAGTTTGGTAGCATATTACGGGTGTGGAAGAGAGCATCGGTACTCGGCGACACGTTTTAACAACGACATATGTTGTCTTTGCCGATGGATAGAATTAATTTTTATGCGAATCCCTGAATAGTTTGTTTTAATATTTGTATATTTGAAATAATTGTGGGCAACTATATTAAGAAAAAATTCACAAGATGATGGCCCACTCCAAGGTTCTGATGGATATTTGTATTTTATATTATATTACATTTCTTCTTTATATACATACATATGTACATATATATTAGAATATTGAAATAAAATCAATATAAAGAATTGAAATAAATAGTGTTTCATTTCAATTCTGATATCCGTTAACAGTGACCGATATATCCTTTAACGCTGACTAGTCAGCAGTGGTCGATATATTCGTCCATGCTGACCGGTCAGCAGAGACCGATTTATCCATCAACGCTGACTATCACATGCACACAGAAGTTTCGGTAATTTTTCTCATAGGCATAGTCACTGGGCACTGAACAATACCGGCTTCTGCTGATAGCAATCCACAATCGCATCGGAACGCCCTCCTTCGGCGGTATTGTGTAGCACCGGGGAAGTAAAACAATAATAAAAATGGCTACTGAACCGAAGCTTCAGCACTGCTAAAAGTATAAACAAAGAACGTGCGAAAGCAGAGCTGCAAAAATAAGTAAGCTTCACCTCCTGTCGTTTCTCCAACTATCCCCTTTCTTAAAGTTCCAGCACAATGCTTCGCATATGTAGGAGTCATGTCCTGAGTGGTGGTCCCAGATAAAAAAAAAAAATACCGGTACTGTTATTTTAGCTGATCAGTTCATTCAACAGGTCAAACGACAAAGTTTGTGAGAAAGTTGTGGAAAGTGGTTGTGAATAATTTAATAATTAAATATTATATTAAGAAAAATCAAAAATATATTTTTGCTATAATTAATTTAAATTACTGAACAACGTATAATCATATGAATATACCTTGGTACTTATTATTTAGTGGAGTAAAGTAGTACTTTTGCAATGCAGTGTCCTGAAAAAAGTACAATTGTACGAGCTTGATTATTCCTGATTTTCATTGAAAGTTTAATGTGATTGATGACAGTTTACCAAAAAAAACTATTTGTGAAAGAATTTAATTAAAAAAACAAGTATTTAAAGAATTTATTTAATTATATTTATTTTTCAGCGATGGTCTTTTTTATGAAAAGTTTTTAACAATTGTTTATTTTTCCATATTTCTCTACCAAATCGTTAGCATCGTAGCATCGTTAGGAAATAAGAATTTGTATTAACAAAAATATTTATTTAAAAAAATGGTATTTTTTATGAAATGTTTTTAACAATTTATGGTATAAATAACAAAAATGTTTGTAATTAATTATTGTTAAAAAAAATTTTGAACACAACTTTTTTAATTTCTGTCAGCTGTTTGGGACATTTGTAAGTTTGCTTTGTTATTTTCAATATTTATTATAAACAAACTGATTGCTTGTTCTTCATGCCCAAACTAGCCCGAGGAAAAAGTACGGGCATTCTCGTGTGTGAAGAACAAAAGCATTACTCTCTCAAAACCTCTCTCATTTACTCAATTTTTGAGTAAGAAAACGCTTTTGAGTAAACGAACAGACCTATAATTGAAATTAATGTTTTCCTGTTGAGTATAAAATACTTGTAAAACACATGGCAAGTTGCATGGCCCTAACAAAGAGACCTTGCTGTAGCCTGTGTGTGTTTTCTTAGGAGAGAGGATTATTCACTTTTTTAGACATCCCAAAGTTAATATACATAAACAAAATGCATGTTGTTTTTTGTGTTGTTAATTGTTGTAGAGCTGCATAGACTTAGTCCCCGTCCATATTGTGAAACATTTGCTGCAAAACTTTTTTGAATTCTCTTTTGAAGCTTCAGCAGTGTCCATACATGAAACATTTGCTTCATGTTTAGTATTTTTTATTCCTCCCTTCTATCTTCTTTCTTTAATTTTTTTTGACATTTCTCAATACCGAATGTAAATATAAAAGAACTACCCTGTGATAGAAGGTGTGAATATTTTTTTTTGGATACACAAGAAGAAAAATTATATAATAATTTTTATATAATTTTATATATTTTTTTTAAATTTTTGATTATATTTCACAAAAAATTAACAATAAAACAGGGTAGCTATTATTATGATGATCTTAACAGTATACCAAACGAAAAGAAATAAAATGAAACGTCAAATACACCTCATCTCAAAAGATGTAAATAAGAAATTCAACAAAAGCTGCATGTACATGAAACAGCGTACATACTTCCACTCCTCTTCCCCTTCTCGTTCACAAACTCAAAAGTTTTGCAGCAAATGTTTCACAATATGGACGGGGACTTAATAAATAGACCTTGAGTTGATTTTACTTGATAAATATACTTTGGTTACAATTAAAATTATAGCAATTTGATTAGTTTCTTTTTGTTCTTTCATCAGCACACTTGCAGTAGCGGTTGTTGGTAGAAAAAGTGTATCTGATTTGCAATTATTAGTGTGAAGTTTTAGGTGCCATTACGCAATTTTCTCTTCAAATCCAAGTGACGTATAAAAAGTTTTCACGGAATTTTTTAATATTCGCGAAAAGAGTAACGATTATACAAAAAGAAAAATATGCCTTGCCCTTTCTTAAATCGGTTGAGTGCTAATTTTGTACGTAATTATTCGGAAAATCTTATGCAAGCCTACAGTCGTTACTGTCCAGTATTGCGGAATAATGGTCAAGCTATTTTGACAAACGAAGTAGCACAGTTTGATGTAACATCGAATCGAAGCTACGTGAGTACAAATGTAAGTGCCCACAATGACGAGGAGGTAGTGATTGTACCTAAAAAGGAAGATGTAACTGTTGTTCCTTCAAAGCC
Organism: Dexiosoma caninum; assembly: GCA_963924685.1. Lineage (NCBI taxonomy): Eukaryota > Metazoa > Arthropoda > Insecta > Diptera > Tachinidae > Dexiosoma > Dexiosoma caninum. The sequence goes on along the minus strand of OZ004728.1, from coordinate 49,824,436 downwards.
AACAAATCTTCCACCACCAGACTTATTTCCATATGACAACTTTTTCAATGAGCAAATAATGAAGAAAAAGCAAGATCACTCGTATCGTGTTTTTAAGAAGGTTAATCGTTTAGCTGGCTCAGGTCTTTTTCCTCACGCAATGGAGTATTCAACAGCGGTAGAGCGCCCTATTACGGTATGGTGTTCCAATGATTACTTGGGAATGTCGGCACATCCAAGAGTTAAACAGGCTGTAGCGGATGCTTTAGAATGTCATGGATCGGGAGCTGGTGGAACTCGCAATATTTCTGGCAACTCGTTGTATCACGAGTTGTTGGAAGCTCGTTTAGCTAAGCTTCATGAGAAAGAGGCTGGACTCCTCTTTACTTCATGTTTTGTGGCAAATGATTCGACACTGTTTACTTTAGCAAAACTCTTACCTGGCTGCCATATATTTTCCGACGCTGGGAATCATGCTTCAATGATCCAGGGCATACGAAACAGTGGTGTACCAAAGCATATATTCCGGCACAATGACGTAGATCATTTAGAAAGTTTGCTAGCAAAACTAGATAAGAAAGTTCCGAAAATAGTTGCATTCGAGACAGTACATTCCATGACCGGTGATATATGCCCTCTCGAAGAAATGTGCGATATTGCTCATGAATATGGAGCGGTCACCTTCGTTGACGAAGTTCACGCAGTCGGAATTTATGGTGAGCATGGTGCAGGAATCGGAGAGAGAGATGGCGTTTTGCACAAAATGGATATTATATCAGGAACACTAGGCAAAGCCTTCGGTAATATTGGAGGCTATATTGCAGGTTCTCATAACTTAGTAGATATGATCCGTTCTTATGCTGCCGGTTTTATTTTTACCACATCTCTGCCTCCAACTGTCTGTCGTGGAGCTCTTCAGGCTGTAGAAATACTTGCATCTGACGAAGGACGTGAATTAAGGGCACTTCATAGAAGAAATGTCAAATACTTGCGCAATCTCTTACGATCTGAAGGTAAATTAATACTAAAAATTTTAGAGAACAAACTAAGAACTTGGCACGAATATCGAGTTATTATATAGTATGTTTAATTCTAATGATTTATTTATTTATTTTTTTATAAGGTTTTCCTGTTGAAGATACACCCAGTCATATTATTCCTATTCGCATTGGAGATCCCCTGAAAAGTTCTAAAATATCAGACCTACTTATGTTTAAGTTTGCACATTATATTCAAGCTATAAATTATCCCACGGTCGCTAGAGGAGAAGAGAAATTGCGTTTGGCACCAACACCATTCCATAATGTCGAAATGATGAACCAACTTGTAAACGATTTGAAGAAAGTGTGGCAAATATTGGACATGAACTTAAAAAAACAACAAATTCACGATGGTGGTTTTATTACCAAAAATGACATCAATCTCTTTTTATAAAACTGTGAACTCACACTTCGAAATTGTTTCTCTACTTATATTAAAACATTACAAAGAACATAAATGTGTTTGTTGGACATATACAGATCTGTATGCACATACATAGTTATATACTTATATATATAGTATATGTATATATGCATTATGGATGTATGTATGCATGTATTTAAACATCCAACGGGTTTTTGGTATAACCACTGGTGATTGTCGTTTTTTATTTTTATATATGTATATATTTATTTTGTTTTGTTTAGTTAATATTTTCATGAAATATATTTTAAAAAAGTGGTAGCTTGTGAAGTAATTGAATTATATTTGCAAAATATTTCAGACAATTAATTATTTGGTAACAAATATCAAACTTAGGAATTTAACAAAGTATTAATATCATCAATATACTATGTACATACATATGTATGTATTTATGTATATCATTTTCTGTTTTGAATTTTATTTTTGTATTGAATTCGATGACAAGGCATTTATAATACCGAATGAAAAGTTTACACAAATTCAATGCGAACAGTGTGTTGCGAATTGTAAAAAATTCAAGTTCGTTTTCAAACCAAATTTATTGCACACGCACATATTTGGCTTGTGTGGAGTAACATGCAAAATTCTCTTGTGAACTTATACAGTTAGTCACAGTCAAAATGGTCCAATTGAAGTCATTTACTTCAACTCGTAAAAACTATAATAAATAAATACAAACTCAAAGAAAAAAAGGTTAGATTAGTTGGTTTAATTTGTTTTAATAATACTCACATAAAAAAATTAGTTCATTCATTTATATTTGACATACGAACAAAGATTAAAGGAAAAAGGAGAAAATTTCATGTCACAGTGAAAATGGTCCACTTAAGTTAAAGTTAAAAAAATCAATTGAAAACCGACTTTTAATATTTTGTAGGATATCCTTTTTGAAGAATTACCGACTTAAGACGATTTGGAATAGATTCCACTAGTTTTCTTATATATTCCGGGGTAATTTTATTCCATTCCTCTATAAGGGCAACTTTTAAAAGTCATTTTTGCTGGAAATTTCATGTTTTCGGATCTCAACTTCGAGTTTCTGCCACAAATTTTCAATAACATTAAGGTCCGGTGATTGGGGAGGCGTTTTGATTACTCTGGGACAATGATACAGAAGCCATTCTTTAACAATTCCGGCTGTGTTTTTCGGATCATTATCCTGATAAAAATAAAAGGTGTCGCCTATTCCTAATTTTTCCGCACTTTCTTTTAAATTTGTTTTTAAAATGTTTAAATATTGAATTTTTTCCATATTCCCTTCAACAAAGTGTAGTTCACAAACACCAGCAGCAAAACATGCACCCCAAACCATCACATGACCACCGCCATGTTTAACTGTTGCGCGCAGATTATTTGGGTTTTCTCCAAACGTTTACTCTTCCATCTGAACCAAAAAGGTTATATTTGCTCTCATCCGTAAATAAGACGTTCTGCCAGAATGAAAAATCTTTCCCAGAATAGTTGTGAGCAAACTGCAATCGAATTTTTTTAATTTACGCACTTACATAGGGCTTCTTACGCGCTATTCTACCATTCAGTCTATTCTTACGCAGCACTCTTCGAATCGTTTCGGCGTTACAGCTAATACTGAAGTGTTTTACAACCATATCCCGCAGTTTCGGAACACTCAGTCTTGGATTTATTTTGATTTCTTGACTCCACCTTTCTTCACGTTCGCTGAATATCTTTCTTGGGCTAATTTTTGGCTTATTTGTAACTCGACCTTCATTTTTAAAACGGTAGATGATGTTTTTCACTGTTGTTCTGGTCTTTTTAACAATTTTAGCGAGTTGTGTTTGTCTTTTTCCACTTTTATAATGGTCAATAATTAAATTTCGAAGCTCAATTGTTGTGTGGTGACCCATCTTAAAATTTTGAAATAAGCAATTGAAGGAATCGATTTAAACTTTGTTAGTTTCAATAAATGAGAGTAAACAACATAAAAAGAAATAAAGCAAAACCAGAAAATGGAAATGTTCCGTTATTTATAGATGTTTACGTTGTGGACCATTTTCACTGTGACCTTAATTTTATACTAACTTCGTTTATTGTTTATTTATGTCCAAAATGATATATATTTATTAATTTGTTTTCATGAATTTTTTTCTTAAACAAAGTAAACTAACTAATTTATTAAAAGAAATTTTTGGTCCAATTGATTTTATAAACTTTTTTACATCCTAATACATTTTATTGCAGGTGGACCAATTTGACTGTGACTAACTGTACAATAAATAATTTCTGATATTAGGATTTATTTTGCTTTATTAGGTACATATGTACATACATATATAAGTTTCCTTACTCTAATTTGGGCAATGAAGAAATAAAAATAAAGTTAATCGTACTTGTTTTATGTAAATTACATCAATACAAATAAAGATTGTGGCCTTATTAAGTTGAAATTATTGTATGGTTATATAAAAAAATTAAATAGACATAATTATTTTGTTTATTGAACATTCGTTGCCTTTGTCTTTTTTACCGTTAATGTAATTGAATACGGGGTTTTGAATGTATACTACAAGTATATGGTTTTGAAACAAATGAACAATAAATCGTTAGGTTTCGCAATGCTCCTACTATGCGCTATTCCGTTCAGTCAAACTTTTTTTATTTTGAACTTACAAGCATTTGAACTTTTACTTTGGTTCATTGAATGTCAAACATTCGAGAGTCGACTGTGGCTTATTAAATAAACTTTATATTACATTTTTAATCTAAATTTTTTTAATATATTTTATTTTATATAATTTTTCTAAAAAGCACAAGCTTTTGGTAAAAATTTTATATCGTATACAAATTTATTTCAATAAATACAAGACGTCTTTAACAAAGTGGTGTTGTATGGAGTTGTTTAAATACACACACGTTGTTTGGTCGAAATATGTCGAACTAAAGCAAATATTACAAAAACAATGTGTTTTTGGACGTTGGCTGTAGTAACGTACGTGCACAAAAAAATTGCCGCCTGTTTTAACAACCCCACCTTGTTCGATACGCCTTTGTATATAATACGAAATTTGCATACAGTCGAACTTCTCTATAACGTAGCAGTTGGGGACTGTCAAATTTCTACGTTATAGAGAAACTGCAGAAAATTTTGACTACATTTTTTTTATGTAGAAAATATATTTATTAAGACAAAAAAAATTGTTTTTACATGAACACATTAATTTTTTTTTTATTAATACATACATATGTGACTAAATAGATGCAAGAAATCGATTGCTAAAAACTTCGCAATAGAGAGATTGAATTTTGTGAGATTGATTTAATGTGAAAAATTCTATTTAAATCTTAAAAAATTGAGAGAGAACTTCGCTATAGGAAAGTTCGTTATAGGGAGATCAAAATGCATGAAAATACTCATATAAATGTTGTGTTCACGAATTTTATTTGTTATAGAGAAGTTCGCTATAGAGAAGTTCGACTGTATGTATAACATAAATTTTAGACCGGAAGCTAGTGTTTCTTATGCAGGCTACAGACGATGCAACAAGTTTAACACACGTGTAAAATTCATGTTGCATATTTTGTTACAAACACTGTAGTTTGATTATAAAGGGTCTCCCAACAAGAACGCAAGATTTAAATTTGGCGCCATTCGAAGTGTCATTGTTTGACATGTGAACAATTGTTATTGTTTGTTAGTAGAAGGTACGAGGTTAGTAAAAATGGAGCGAAGGGAGTTCGTTAATTGGGTATTGGAGAGACAACATGAAAATGCTGATTTTGCCGATAAAATCATCTTCAGTGACGAGGCCCATTTCCATCTTGATGGCTTCGTCAATAGGCAGAATTGTCGCATTTGGGGTGAGGAAAATCCTCGAGTGATTCACGAGAAGCAAATGCAATGTGGTGTAGATTTTGGGCTGGAGGAATCATTGGACCTTTTTTTTATGAAAATAAGGCTGGTCAAGCGCAAACAGTCAATGGTGTTCGGTATCGTGAAATGATAACCAGTTTTTTCGTGCCTAGAATTGAAGAAATGAATGTGGAGGGCATGTGGTTTCAACAAGACGGCGCCACATGTCATACAGCCAGAGAAACAATTCAATTGCTGCATTTAAAATTTAAATCTTGCGTTCTTGTTGGGACACCCTTTATATAGCGAGTTTTCGCTTATAACGAACTGTTAAACTGCTCCCTCTCCGATCAGAGGTACATTGAATTCAACATTGGAATTCGGGCGCGTGTGGTGACTCCCAAGTTGAATAGGGGTAGGACGAACTGTGATCGCCAGAAGAATATTCTTGGCGATCTTCTGTCTGACCCCCTAACCATTGAGGATAGGCGGATAGGATATCGAAGAGGCGGTGGCTGCTTTTACTGGCGCCATGGGCCAAGCCACGCAGAGATCGTATAGACCCACAGTCCACAGGGGTGGCGTTGGACCACCTTGGTGGAATGTCGACATAGCAGGTGCCAGATCGGAGTCGAGGAGGCTCTTCAATCTGGCGAAGGTCACTGGGAACTAGATGGCCTATAAGGCCTCGGTGAACCGATTTCTGCTTCGCGTTCCTCACGGAGATCGTTCTACAGCAGTGTGAAGAATGCATCGGAGGCCTGCCGAATTCTCAATATCTTATCGAACGCACCCACGATCCCGGGTTTCATGAAGCGGGATGGTGGTGGCTGGACGACGAGCGGTAGTGAGACCCTTAGGGTGCTCATGGATCCGCATTTTCCTGCGTGAACCCCCTACATCGGGGGTGTGGGTGCCTGTCCACGATTGCGGTTCGGGGCAGACTCTTATGGGCAATGGAGCGCTTTGAACCTTTCAATGCTGGTATTATGGTACCATGCCTGACGCGAATCTTCACTGTCTCTCTCAGGTGGTCTTATGTTATGAGGCCATGGACTGAGTGCTTGGTGCACACAACCTCGAAGGATTACATACCTGTCTTCTGTCTTCGGTCCTTCTGAAGATTTTGGAAAGGCTGCTCGATCAGAGGTGGCACATGCGGAGTATGCGCTGGTGGTTTTTATCGACGTAGAACGTACCTTTAATAACGTGTACGAGGTGATAGTTGCGAATAGGGGGACGCAACTCAGACTCTGATCTCTTTACTGAGGGAGTTGGACGCCGCAGCGTATATGAGCGTATTGTAGGCCGATGATATGGCGTGTCGTATTTAAAAATATAAATTTGCCACCAGACACCCTTTACTATAGAGGAGGAAGATCTTGCGCGTCTTGCAGAAAAGCTTTACTTAGCGAAGCCGGTGTTCTATATGTAATTTAATTTTTATTGCACTTTGAATCAACTACTGGGTAGCACAAAATTAATCACCCTATCATAAGATGTAAAAGCATTTTACGTTCATCATATTTGACATTTGTGAACTAGGCAGCTGGAGAATACAAATAGACAAATTATGGAGCGCTATACTCCGCAAGAGCGTGGAATAACTGTGTCGATTTTTTTAACCAATAATCGGTCGGTGGGATTAGTTCAGCGTGAATTTCCTCGTAGATTTCTTAATCGTGTTGCGCCATCTGCTCGACTCGAAGAGACTGGAACCACAACAAATCTTTCAAACCCACAGCACATAATGCGAGAGACCAAATGGCTCTTTGAACTAAAACCTTCGGTCATTCTGGGTCACACTGTAGTAGTACAAAAGTAAACATAAAAATAACAAAACAACAAAAAAGTCACTTACTTTAAAACCGGTTTAGTTTTACTACTTATACTTTTCATTTTATTTGAAGTGTGATAGTGTGAAAGCAAAATATAATATTACTTTAAATTTTTTGGCACCAAATCTCATTAGATTTCTCTCTCACAAAGTATTATGAAAATCTTAAGTGTGAAAATCTTATAGTGTGAAAGGGCCTGAAATATTTACCTTTGCCATATTAACTTATCTTGTAACATATGGGTATGGACCTAGACGATATGTGGTTCCAACAGGATGGTGCCACTTGCACACACAGCCAACAAAACAGTGGCTCTTTTGCGCGAGAAATTCAATGGTCGTGTTATCTCACGTCGCACAGTGGTCCAAATGCTCAACCTAGCCGGAAGAAATTCATAAATCGCTTCTGAAAAGCTGCATTGATATGAAACTTTGCACGTTCATAGATTTTATCAATAAAAACACTCACCAAAAAAATGGGCGTGGCAGATTTTTTGTTAAATAAATAAAAACATATAATAAATGTATTTATGTAAAACATTAATTATATTATTAATTGACCTTTTTTATTATATTTGTTGATATATATTTATTAAGCCTGAGGTCTTTTTCTATTTTATTTTGTTCTTATTATTCGATATTTCGTTAACAGCTTGTTAACATCATCAGGAATATTATATATATTATATATATAATTTTATATATATATATAATTTATTATTTATATATATTATCATTTCTTGTTCCACATCCTGGTTTGGGAATATCAACTAACAAACCCATCTCTTTTCTTAGGCGATCAGTAATTTTTTTCTTGGTTTCCTTCTGCACAGCTCTATCAAAATCCCCTCGAGCTTACCATTTTTTAATATCAAGTTTGTAAGCTATATGAAGGATGCATTCAAAGAACCGTATCCATGCATGCAACGTCGATAGGTCATAATCAAAAAGGCTTTCATTAGGTTGTAATTTTTCAACCGCCTTTAAGTCATTCATTATAGTAGGCGAAGCTCCACATATACCACAACGTTGAGGAGAGGAACCCGCTAGCAATGAAAAGATTTTCCCATCTATCATTGTCAAATAAAAATTATGGATGATATGGATTTCTTTGCCATCTTCACAGATTTGCGTTGGGACTATCGCAGCTATTTGAGTTTTTATCGCATCAATTTCTTTTGTAGCTAGATAATTGCTTTCTTTTTCAAATATAATTTTGATTGGCCTGCAAAATCTTGTGGAAGATGGGCGTGGATTCTGCAAAATTAATTTGTTACCTTCTTTAAGCTGCAGAGGTACCAAACAAACTGCAAACAAATGTTCATCCATTCCATCGGCGTCGTTCTCATTAAAACCTTGCTTATACCGCGAATGCCCACTGCTACCATCGCATCCCCATTTATAGGACAAATAAGCTCTGTAAATTTACACTGTTGCAAAACTTCTTTTTGCTGCTTTAAAATCTTTTTGCAGTGTGATCTACTAACTTTGCAAAGATACTTCCGCCGATATTTCAGAAATTTTGATACCATCATTTGGATAGCATTCCCTTTTCGCAGCCAAAAGTTTATGGTATGAAGAGTAGATATCAGCGTTATGGTTTTTAGCACCTGCACGCAAGACTATAAGTGTGTCTTGTGTATCCACCATCGATATACAAAACTAACGCCTCCTCATTTGAGTATGGTATTGGTACTTTTGGAGAAAAGCTCAATTTTTCTTTCATTTTTGCTGCTCTTGACAGAGAAGAGTCTACGGTTTTGACAATGCCCGCAGCATTTCTTTTTCCATACTTATAGAGACTTGTTCTAGCAGCAAATGTCGGTTCTTCTGGGGACCAAGTCTCCAATAAAGGTGCAACTTTCTTTCGCTTTGCTCTCTCACTTTTATCTAAGAATTCTTTAGGAGGTCCGCCATAGTTTGATGTCGACGGCCGATCCAGTAATCTGTCATCCTGAGATTCTGAAGAAGGCTTAATTGGAATTACAAAATTCCCATCTAGCCAATATTTATTTTTAGCCTCGAAAACTAGCTTTGTTCGATTGGCTTGAGCCCACTTCTTAGCCAGAAACCATACAAACATTCGAGCAGATTGCTTCACTTGTTTGCAATAGCTATCCGTTTCATTATTCTGAAGCCCGATAGCAAAAACATATGATACAACAGAATTAAGTTTCTTATTTTGTTCTTTTTCACTATACCAAGCATCAAATAGTTCCCTCTTAGTAATGGACATTTTAAACTGTAAACCAAATAAAAAGCATTTAGGCAAAAACTGGCAGCTAATTTTGAAAACATTGACAAGCTACAATCATAGAGATTACAAAAACACAAATAATAGAATTAAAGTTTTATAAATTCCCATTTAAAACTAATTGAATTTGGACATTGAGCAAAATGTTTACATATAAGACACACACGTACAAAACTGCATTTTTTTCCAAACAAAACATTTTATCTGAAATATAAAAATAGTAAAATTTGTTCCTACCTTTGTTAAATTAATTTCAGCAAAAAAATATTTTAAAAACTGTGTTCTTATTTTTTCACGACAACTTTAATTGCGGTACTAAATATCAACTGAGCTATTAATAGAAAACAAAACAGCAATTACTTGTGTTTAAAACAAGAAAGCAAACCTGAAACAGAAGTTAAATAAATAAAAAATGTACCGTTATGCACTGTGGGCACTTGTCAACTTATTATCAAACAAAATATTTAGTTTCGAAATAATAAAAAAAATTACTTTCTCCGGCTAAGTGGAGAATTTGGACCACTGTGCGTCGTGGCGATGTTAATTGGCCGTCACGAACATACTTATGATTTGACACCGTTGGACTTTTTTCTTTCGGGTATTTAAAAGAAAAAGTGTACGCCAATAAGCCAAGAATTACTTACTGTAACTTTTTTTAACCTAACGTATATTATTTTTTAATTGCTGTTTGGTTCTAGGCTTATTAATATAGACTTTTCTCTTCAAATAACCCCAAAGGAAACAGTCTGGAGCGGTTAAAGCCGGTGAACGCGGAAGCCCATTAAAATCGCTTGTATGAAAAATAATTCGTTCACCAAAGATGTCGCGTAAAAGAGTAAAAAAAACCCAATTGTATACAAATATGCATAAATAAATAGATTTTAATATATGTATGTATATGAATTTACTCGTATGTGCAGTAGACTCATGGCGAATGTCGGAGGCCCGACACAGAGCAAGAGGAGGCTGATTATGGCGGTCACGAAGTCGATCTTGCTGCATGGGAGCGAGATTTGGGGAAATGTACTGGGTGAGAAAACCAAACGCAGGGTACTCGAGGCGGTACAGCGGACGGCGGCCCTTAAGGTTGCTTCGGCTTACCGCACGGTCTCGGGCGCTGCGGTCCTGGTGATATGTGGGGAAATACCCATAGACCTCTTGGCGCGCGAGCGGTGGGAGGCTTGGAACTCGAGGGGGTAGGACCCTGGTGTTGGTGCTATTGGTCTGAGACCCCAAACTGTCCGGCGATGGCAGGACAGGTGGACCGCGGACACGGTCGGCAGGTGGACGGCGAGGCTCATTCCCTGCGTGGAAGTATGGATTCGGAGGAAATTTGGGGAAGTTAACTACTTCCTGACACAATTCCTCTCGGGCCACGGATACTTCCGAAAGTACCTGTACCGGATGGGCAGGGCAGATGGTCCCGACTGCATTTACTGTGGTATTACGGATGATGATGCAGAACACACTTTCTTCGACTGCACCAGGTGGCATGCTGAGAGAGGTGCAATGGCGCAGCGGGTTGGCGGGTTCGCTCCTGCCACCGTGATAGGGAGGATGCTCGATTGTGAGGACATTTGGGACGCTGTGGCACAGTACGTGGGATACGTACTGCGGAGGAAGAAGAGGGACCTCAATGCGCTGCTGCATAGCGGGGCCCCCTCTGACGGGGACCAGGCGATACGGGCCGGGGCCATGGCGCCGGCTGCAAACTTGGCGGACCTAGACGTGGGTGAGTGAGAGTGGTCCTGATTGGGACGTGGCTCTGGGGCTTCCCGAAGTAATGCGGAAAGCGGTTCCGGGGAGGAATCTACCCAGAGGAGGAGGAGGGAATTTTTTAGTGGCAACACCACTCGACGCAGAAGACGACGGTCTCTGTAAGTGCGAAGGCATTTTCAACCCTACCTCACACGCCAAAAAAAAAAAAAAAAAAAAAAAAAAAAAAAACGTATGTGCAGTATGTGAATTATGTAATATTCCTGAGTATGAAGGCCTCTACCAATAACAGCAAGGTGATTAATAACGAAAAGCCACAACAACCGTAAATGATAGTTACCCGTGGCAAATCCATTAAATAGTGCGAGTGAGACGCAAAACTCTCGAAGACCAAACACAAAAACAGGCCTGAACGCACTTAAAGAATAATTACGATAACGCTTGAGTTGTTCTTCAACCCAGAGCTGCTTTACGACTGGTTCAAATAAAGATAATCGAAAACAGCTGTTGCCGGTGATAGAAGCTGCATATTTTTTTTGGACGGCGGCTAGTAGCTAAACGTTAAGTGGCTGCCAGCCAGTTAAGTTACACAAACAAAATTTGTATATTGTTAGATGCTGTGATTTTTTCTTTCTTACTTATATGTTATAAAAATTTATTTTAATTTAAAGGTATAAAAGTGTGAATGATTTTAAAAAACATTTTTTATTTTTATATTATTTATAAGAAACGGCGACTTGGAAATGTAATCGTCGACTCGACTAAAAAGTTGCAGCGGAAGACTCCTATTTCTTCTCTTATTTTAAGATAAACTAATAAACATAGCTCGAAAAGTCTTATTATTTTATTTATTTTCCTGCGAAGTGCAACAACTACTTTTTAAACTATTTTAAAATATTGAGACCTTAGGACAATAGCATTTCTTGTGAATATCCCAATTATATCAGTTGTGAACGCTATTTTAGACGTATGTCCAATTCTGAGTCACTGTAAAATTTTCTTTTTGCTGCTTATGTCTTTTTGGCGGTTATGGCTCGATATGTATTCAATTTTAAGTTACCATAGAAATTATATCAAAAACAAAAACGTATTTTCAATTAAAAGCTGTAACACATTTTAAAAGTTGCATACAAAAAATTATGGGAATGTTTGATAATTTGTTAAATTTATTAAAGATAAATAAGGAAAAAATTACCGTTTTAGTTGTTGGTCTTAATAACAGTGGTAAATCGACCATTATTAATAATTTTAAAAAGAAAAATGAATCAAATTCCTATATATCAGTACCAACTGTTGGTTTTACACATGAGGAATTTTATAGTATGTTATAAACTAGGTATAAAATTGTTATTGGATTGCGTAACTAAGTATATACACACATACTATGTATGTATGTAAATATATTATAGGTCATGGAATTCAATTTAATGTAGTTGATATGTCGGGCGCTTGGATATATAGAAACTTATGGCAACATCACTTCAAAAACTGTGAGGGAATTATATACGTTATAGATTCGAGTGATAAAATGAGGATGGGTAAGTTACTCTTTTTTTTTAAATACATACATAATTAACGTCTGCATTTACCTCTCCTGTTAGTGGTTGTCAAAGAGGAATTATATATCTTGCTACAGCATCCTGACTTGATACATCGTCAAACTCCAATTTTATTATACGCAAACAAAAATGATTGTGTAAATGTTTTATCTAGCGTCAACATTGCTACAGGTTATATAATATATATGTAATATGTCTGTAGTCTTTATCGTCAAACTAAAACAAACCTGACGTGCATGATAAATAACGTAAAACGCAATAACATAGAAAATCTAATTAGAGATTGTATATTTTGGTTCCTTTTTTCATATACATATGGATATGTATGTATGTACAATAAATACTTTACAAATTTCTATTGGTATACCATTAATGATAAATAATATATACATACATACATATGTATGTATATGTACATATATGTGGGTTGGAGCTAAAGGAATCTATGTCATTTTTACTGGTTGAGTTAATCATTGCATTCTGGAAAAACGGCCAGTGTCTAATTTAACCCAAAACAGCTTCTTAAGGGTTTTTCTAGCCAATGAATTGCAATGCCACTGAAGCCAACTTCACACTATAATACTTCGTATTAAGACATGTCAAAAATTTAAGTATTACGTGAAAGAAGAACATAAAAATAAAAATTACAAAAAAATAATTTACAAGTCTTACGACTTCCATTAGACTTTGTGAGAAAGCAATCTAATGAGATTTGGTGCGACCGTCGAAAAATCTAACATAATACTACATTTTGCTTTCATACTATCACACTACAAATATAAAAAAGTCGGTTCAGCAGTAAATGACTTTTTGTTGTTTTTTTATTTACTATATTTGCTTTTGTTCTATTCTAAGCCTGCAAAAATTAAAAATCTTTCGTTTAGAAAAATTTCTAAAAAAGATTATGTCTCTTCTTTTTCATAACACATTGCATTCACACTGTCACGTAATACTTAAATTTTGACTCGTCTTAATACAAAGTATTATAGTGTGAAACGGCCTTAAGAACTCTTTTATAAAAATTAACTTCAATTGCAATTTTTCAAAGGTGAATATTTTGCCATTGCACCATTTAGTTCTGCAGAACTATCGATATCGATAACTATGGTTTAACAGCTGAGAATGTAAAACGTGTTAACTTTTCTATTCACTAAGATTTGGCAAGTCATCATAAATTGTTTAACGCCAGAACGTTTCCAAATTTTTTTTTTTTTTTTTTATCTAGGAGCAGCACTCAGGAGATGACTCCTACACATGCGATGCATTGTGCTGGGAACTATAGGAAAGGGATAGTAGGAGAAACGACAGGAGGTAAAGCTTAATTAATTATTTTGCAGCTCTGCTTTCGCACGTTCTTTAGTTTTTATACTCGTAGCAGTGCTGAAGCTTCGGTTTAGTACCCATTTTATTTTTTATTATTATTTTACTTCGCCGGTGCTACACAATACCGACGAAGGAGGGCGTTCTGATGTGATTGTGGATTGCTATCAGCTGAAGCCGGTTTTGTTTTTTTTTTTTTTTTTTATCTTGGACCAGCACTCAGGGGATGACCCCTACACATGTTTAGTGACCAGTGACTATGCCTTCGCCACTGAAACCTTCCGACAACAACTAACACACAAAGACACACTAATGCACATCAGAAAAATTTTTTTGTCTGAAACTGGGGTTGAACCCAGGCAAAGACTATAAATATATAAAGATATTGCACGTAGAACATTGAATAAAAACAAAAATTGTTTGCAAGAGAAAAGAATACAAAAATTTTAGGCATACATACATATGTACGTACATAAGTATGTATGTAGTAATAAGCATTGGTTTTGTCAAGTTTATTTTGTTGTTGTTTTTGAAACATTTTTGTTTTTTTTAACTCTACTAGAAATTTTTTTTCCACAGAAATTATGGTTTTTTTTGTTCATTATATGTGTAAATAAATGATGCTTATTGAGAAATGTGCTTGTGTGTGTTATATTTCTTGTGCAAAGCACATTCAATAACAATATTAACAACTAAAAGCAGTTTCTTGTTTTCATATAAATCATGTGCAAATAAACAGTGCAAAGCCAATGCGACCGATTTCTATGGCTGTAGGGTAAAATTACGTTTTTTGTTATTGTACTATTGCATTTATGTTGATTCGCACCGAACTATGTATACTCATTTGTTTTATTAAATATTTTATTTTAGAATTTTCAATTGTATAGTTAGAATATCTATGTATATGCATAAATCAAATAAAACGTGAGCTTACCTGAGTTCGAAAACCATACAATTTATTATTTTGTTTACAAAACTATTATAAAATTTATTAAAATCTTTTTAATAAGTGATAACTAGCACAAGAAATGTAATTATTTTTGGTGATTGGTACTTAATTGATTGATACTTAATATATTTCTGAACTGAGCATATGTTTTATTGTTTTAAAATTTTAAGTTTTTCTGCGCTCGTTAATTTGTATTTGTATGTTTCCCACGAGGAATGCTTTCCCACGAGGAATGCTTTCGTAAAAGTGTAAGAATTAATAAATTTAGCATCTCCATTCTGTGCTTATAGCATACGTTGTTTTCTTGAAACCAAAAGGAATATATTGTATTTTTGGTGCAATTTACACATTGCTCAACAATAGTTTTTTTATGTTTTTTATTTCTTTGGATTCAGAAAAAATTTTTTCGAAAACTTTTATATGAATCTTACATACTGCAAAAAATAAGTCTGATGGAGCACACAAACTTCCAAAATCTGAATTTTTATCGTAATTTTTTGCATGTACAAACATTTCTGATGGATATGACAAAATTTGCGCGGGTTTTATTATATCCATACGACAGCGAGCACAAGATATCCGTTGAGCTATGTAACCAACAAAATAGCGGCTTGAAGTTAACTCTATTGGAATGTTTTCAGAGTTAAAACAATCAGCATATTCATTAAAATAAAAAAGTCGCATTTTTTGCCCCAGCGCATTCTCAAAAGCCCCCCCACCCCCCAAATTGCGCTTTTTATATACTTACATATGTATATATATACACATATATACTTTTATATATCTTGTCCCGTTGCTATACTCTTTCAGAGAGGAGAAAGTAAATTGTTTTATAAATGGCAGAGTTATTAACAGATTTCCAAAAATAAATTTATGAGACCCAACTGCAGGCAACACCTTTCAAACAAAAGAATAATTTTGAAAATCTGTTTATAAATGACCAGGTTATTCAAAAAGAAATTTTTTCTATTTCAAATTCAAAATAAAGTTATACACTGTTAACATATCTGCGCAAAATTTCATTTAAATCGGTCCAGTAGTTTCGGAGATTAGCGAGAACAAACGTCGTGACACGTTATATTGATATACATAGTTATATAAATTTCCAATTTTAAATAATATTAAATTCGGTGCGAATCGATGTTCTTGCAATAGTACAACAATAAAATACATATATTTGCCAATCAAATAAGAATCAGCGACATTAGCTTTACGTATCTTATGTCCACCATCCATCAACAAAACAAAACTATGTGCGTACTTTGTTGGCATTTTCTTTGTTTCCAAAAATTAATCAGCTGAATATCAACGACTTTTGCTTCCAACAAGACGGAGCAACTTCACATACATGAGGGTGCGATGGTCGAAGTAGTATGCACGTTGACTACAATACGAAAAATTTTTCTTGCGTTCAACCCCAGTTTCAGACTCATGAAAACATCTCGCATTTTTTCTGATGTGCATTTTTGTGGGACATTGTGTCAGTAGTTGTCGCAAGGTTTCAGTGGCAAAGGCATAGTCACTGGTCACTGAACAGTAACGACTTCAGATTTATCCAATCCACTGGTACATCAGAACGCCCTCCTTCGTCGGTATTGTGTAGCATGTAAAATAATTACTAAAAATGGCTACTAAAACGAAGCTTCAAAAGTTAATACGTCTCCTTGACATCTGAGACGGTACAACACTGCTATAAAAAATAAATAACGTGCAAAAAACAGTGTTGTAAGATAGTGAAGCTTCACCTCCTATCATTTCTCCTACTATCCCTTTCTTCTAGTTCGCGCACAATGCATCTCCTGAGTGCTGGTCCAAGATAAAAAAAAATAGAGCTTGCTTGACAATCGATTTATTCCAAAATCAATTTGATGACAACTTTATTTCCAGAAGTGCTCCTGTTCACCGGCCGCCTCGTTCGTGAAATTTAACGCCTCTGGATTACATTTTATGGGGCACTATTAAGCCCTTGGTTTATATCCTAGCTGTATAGTTTGTGGTTTATACCGAAAAAATGGCAACTCTTGAAGTATTGGGAGATTGGATCAATGGCTCGACTATGGATTGTAACCGAACTGTTGTTCAGTTGGCAGTTTTTAAAAATGGTTGTACAGATCGAAACTACATTAACTCAAGTTGTCTAAATTCCAGTGATTTTTGGACATCACAAATTTTTGGTTGCACCCTAGCAACTCAACTGAAGTTCGCTTGCAATCCATAATCGACCCAGAAGATACCATTCGGCCAAATTCAGTAGAAAAATTAGTAAAAAACTGAAATGATCGAATGCACCATGTAACTCATAGCCGCGGCGTACATATGCCGGAAATTATATTTAAAAAACAAATGCCATGAAATTATCTACCAGATTAGTTTAGGTTAGGTTAGCAGTCCTCCAAGTCCCAAGGGAACCATGTCACTTGGGTCCTCCCGGGTCCCATTGTGTCGCCTGACCGGGATCAGTCCTCTTCCCGCCTCATCGA
Source organism: Dexiosoma caninum (assembly GCA_963924685.1). Taxonomy (NCBI): domain Eukaryota; kingdom Metazoa; phylum Arthropoda; class Insecta; order Diptera; family Tachinidae; genus Dexiosoma; species Dexiosoma caninum. The sequence goes on along the minus strand of OZ004728.1, from coordinate 49,807,067 downwards.
TTCTAAACCACACCGAGTTCTGGATAAACGAGTTTATCCCCGTCACATCGCGCTCCGACACCTCCGACACCCCATCGCAGACGCGCGTTCAACGGCGAGAGCGGGACAGTGACACAGCAAGTGCTCAACCTTCTTCTCCTCATCACGACAGCTTCTGCAGAAGTCGTTATATGGCAGACCCAGTCTCCTGGCATGCAAACTAATGTTACAGTGGTCCGTCAGCATCGCCACCTTCATCCGGAGTCGTACCGAGGCTAAGTCGTCCTGGAAATCGAGCAGGTGGTCTCGTTCGACCACTCGGTCTGCGCAGTCCCAAAGAGCTTCCGCTCCAACTGCGCCCTGCAACATCGCAAGGGAATCCAGCCCATCCGCCATCTTGTTCCCAGGCACACCGCTATGTCCCTGCACCCAGACCGACAGAGATCTTATCGCAGCCCTGCTGTCCGTACACACATGAATATACTCCGCGTATATCCCGTGGTACTTCATCCAGTTCGCTGCCCTCCTTATGGCCGATATCTCAGCCTGTACCACGCTGCAACGATCGTCCAGCCTGAAACTCAACCTCTGCCCACAGTGGGGATTGATCACCCCACCCCCACTCCTCCGTCTGATTTCGATCCCTCCGTGAATACATCCAACACAACCGGGCGATTTTCCATCATCCCGCGTGCGCCAAACTTATCCAGAACGAAACTCCTATCACGAAGAGGCCCAACCCCGGAGCACCGTCGCATGGCCAGTGGTCGCCTCCCTCCATGCGCCAATAGCCCTAAGCTTAATAGCCGAGGTGCCAAGGTGTCAGTAGGGCTTCGTTCTAATAAAGTCTATTTCCCCCGGCTGCAAAAATCCAATAGACACGGTTCGCTTAACACCTCAGTTTGGGGTTCGGGTAACCTTTGTATACGTCCTGTCCAGTCCTCGAGTCTCCGCGCGAACCCTAGAGATCAGGTGTAAGACCTCGACAACAGCCCGTACTTAAGCCATCACACCACGACAAGCTAGTTACCCTGGTGATCTCCCAGATTATAATATAAAAAATTTCATTCCAAAACAGCCAATACTAATGGTGATTTTTACACTGGTAAAATAGTAGTTAGGTAATAGTTTGATCTCCTGCAGGGAACTTATTGTATATACATATGTATGTATGTAATTCTATGTTAATTTGCAGTAAATGGTAAAGATTATAAACAACTAACTTGTGCAACAACGTTCACAAACCATATATGTATTTCAACTTACATATAATTTTTTTTATTTGTAGCTTTAGACTTGTCTTCTATAATAAATAAACCATGGCACATTAGTTCTAGTAGCGCAAAAACTGGCGATGGACTTGAAGAAGGTGTACAATGGCTAATTCAACAAATACGTATGAAAAACCAATCTCACTCCTTAAAACGGGAAAAGTCTAAGCGGAAATAAGTTTCTTAAAATTATACCATGCATGCAATTGGAAATATCAAATTACATACATGCTAGACGTACGCACATGAAGGAAGCCAATCGTGATTGATTTTTAAAAATCCCGGGATAGTGTGAATTTTATTTCGAATGAAATGGAGAACAGAGCCCCTTAGTAATTTTAAATTAATTAATCACATTTAACTTTTAGAATTTCGTTTAAGTACAAGCTTATACATATGTATGTGTAACGAAATATCGAAAATAAATAAATTAATTACACTAATTATTTAATTATTAATAAGTACATATTTATTTTTTATTTTTTTTTTTAATTTGAATTTTCATTGACAAGAACTTTTTCTGGATTGTGAATTAAAAAAAAAATATATATTTTTTCATTATACACAAAAACCAATTTTCCTGAAGAAGCTACACAAAGGAGTAGCGAAATATCGATTAAAATTAAATATTATATATATAAAAAAGATCTACAGCTTAAATAATTAGTGTAATTAATAAAAAAGAGCTCAAAAAACTAGAAGAATTAGAAAATAAATAAAAATAAATATCTAATTATATATAAAAGAAAAACGACCTCGAGCTTAATAATTAAATAATAGAATAAATTAAAAAAAGGTCAAATAAAATAGAATACATACATACATATATAAAAATGTTATTTACTGATTTGAATCATACTATTTCTTTGCGAAAAATGAGATTAGTCAACGTAAATTTACGTGTGATTACCCAAAATCAAATTTTTTTGTGTGGTGTAAGGTTTAATAGCCAATTTGAATACATATGGTACTCCGATTCAATGCCTATAAATTACTTTTTTTGGATTGACTCTAAAAAAAGCGAATGCTGCACCACGTAATTTGCAAAATCTCGAGAACTAGTTCTTCAATAGAACTAAAAAACACGGAAGGATCGAGAATAAAATAACCTTTAAATTATGTTATTATACACATTATTTTTGCAAATCCTTATACTTATATATTTATCATGTTTTGAGAAAAAGCCCCTTTTTTCAAGAAAATTTAAAAAAAATTTCTTTATAAAGTTTATTAAAAATGCAAAATAAACAAAATCTGAAATGTTGTTATTAAGTTTGGTACTGGCATATGTTACAAACAAAATGAGCCATATTTCATTTAAATCCATTTATAAATTCGGATTTTATTCAGAATTAACTGGTATTTTGTGGTTACTTTTTTTTGTTATAGAATTTTTCTTAATTAAGTTATATATACATATATATCTGATTTTGTTGAAAATATATTTTCACTTGCAATAAAAACAGTGTTTAAAAAAAACGTTAAATGTGCATATTTTGAAATGCATATATATCATCAGGGCTCCACTTAAAGTTTGCAAAACTTGTGTTGGGTCATTAAGACTCTGCTGTCAAGGAGGACGTAAAAATTTTTCATTCGGAATACCTAGGATATGGAGAGAGCCAAGAAACCACCTGGATGACTGTTATTTGTTTACTGTCAAAGTAAAGGATATCAAGATATCAAAATTATGGAGGAAAGATATCAAGGCCGATGGGATCGTCATATGATGGCAGACTACTGCTGGAACTTATTGTCCTAAGAAAACATACAGTAGAAAATCACACGTAAAATGATTATTTCTCAACTGAAAGCAAATTCATTAAAACTCAACTACTTCTGTTTTGTGTTAATCAATTTAAAATAACAAAAAATCAAACCAAATAACCGTAAATCTAAAGAACCAGAGTCAATCGAAAAAAATGTAATTTATAGGAGTTAGGTTAGGTTAGCAGGCGCGAAGTTCCAAGGGAATCAGCTCACTTGGTTCCTCCCGTGTCCCATTGTGTCGCCTGACCGGATCGTTCCCCATCCTGTCTCATCGGTTCCAAACCACCTCGAGTTCCGGATAAACAAGCTTATCCCCTCACATCGCGTCCCGACACCTCCTCGAGGTCCCGCAGGAAGGGGAACGCCATCACAGACGCACGTGAAAGTGCGAGAGCGGGACAGTGACTCAGCAAGTGCTCAACCGCCTCCTCCTCCTCCTCATCACGACAGCTCCTGGAGCAGTCGTTATATGGCATACACAAAATCCTGGCGTGCAAATCAATGCTACAGTGACTCGTCATCCGGAGTCGGCCCTTCGGCAGTTGCCTAAGTACGGCGGTCCGGCCGGAGTCGTACCATATGTACATATGTACGGAGGACTATGTATATGTATTCAAATTGACATAGAAAACTCAGGCCAATAAATTCTTGTTGACCAGTGTTATTATTACACTTATCCAACTAAAATTTATATACATACTATACATATATATATTTAGTTTTTTTTTTTTGAAATATATTTATTAAGCTTGAGGTCTTTTATTATTTTATTTGGTTTTATTATTCGATATTTCGTTAACAGCTTGTTAACAGCTTGTTAACAGCTTGTTAACATCATCAGGAATAATAGGAAATTATAATTGTTTGAAATATAAAAATATTTTTTTTTTTTTTTTTTATTTTTTATATAAATGCGCCAAAATATTAATATTAAAAAAAAAGAAAAAGTGTTCGGTACTAAGTCCTATAAGAAAAAAGTGTTTGCGTTATGTGCGGTTGTTTATTTCTAAACATACATCTGTGTGATTAAAAGTGAAAAATATACCAAGGAAATTTAAGAAATTTTTCTATAAATTAAATAAAGTGTTATTTAAAATGAATAAAATTTTAGGAGTGGAAGCTGCATAATGGGATGTGGACCAGGGAACCCCTTACATCATTTCCCGAAGAACAATATCAGGTAAGGCTCTTTTTTTGAAGTGGTAGAATTTTCTGCAGAAATATACTGCAGTGAAGCTGCTCCATTAAAACAATTAGAATAGAATTAATTTTCTATTGACTAAAAATTTGGAGCAACTTCCCTAAAGTATATTTCTTCTTTCTGTGGTTTAAAATTCGAGGGCTTATTGCAATAGCATCATAAGCCAAACGAATTAAAACCATAATGAAACCAAGTGCTTTTGAACTTTTGTGAAGAGTAGAAAAAACGGCTTAAATCTAGTTTATGGAAGCCACTCCGAATTTAAAAAAAAGTTACCTCATCTGATAGAAAATTTAATTTTAAGAAAAAAAAGTTTAGTGCAAAAATCTTCGGCAACGCATATTTTCCGAGTTATGGGCCTCGGAAGTTTTACAATAAATATGTCATTGTGTTTAATATTTCTTAGCTTATTGGGTTATTGGAAAGCTTGTGAAAATGCCGATCACATGATGGTAAAATTTCACATTTTGGGATAATAAAATGTGTAGAGGTCAAAATTCTTAGGCGCCGTCAAAGGCAGGTTATGCAGAAAACCTCAGGAAACATTACATTTAATTTGTAAAACTAAAAAAATCAAAATAACTTGTTTTGGCAAAAAACTAATTAATTAATTTTTAATTTTTATTTTGTATTTTCATACACTGCCATTGCCGAGGAACTTGCTAAGGAAGGAAAACTACCACTCAACATATATATTCTACAATAATATATTCTTTCATTATAAAGTTAAAAATAATCAAATTTTTTTATTTAAATTTTGTTGTATTTTGATTTGATGTTTTCTTAAAAAAATTGTAATTTGTAATAAATAATAAGGATTTAATAATCATATTTTTCATTTTAATCTTTCATAAAATATATAGTTAATACTGTTTAACAAGTTAACTATGAGCACTACGTGCAATTAATTTGATTAAATTTAATTATTTGAATAAAAAGGAGAATTCGCTCTCTTATTAAAAATTAAAAATTTGTGAATACATTATTTGATTCTGTTGTAAATCATGTGGTAAGTGAAACTTTCGGATTTCCCCCTATCGCCCTCCTGATCGTAGTTTTAAAAAAGGTAATACCGTATAACCTTCCCGGGGTTGCACAGACTACGTGCACCCATTTCATCGCGATTGGTCCACAAATGGCGTAGTTAAGCTCGTTTATATTATAAAATCTGTTAAAAACCATGTGGAAGGATTAGCATAATTAAAAAATGAATGGGCGTAATTAAAAAAAAATTTGCCTATAATTCATTCAAGAATCCCAACTATATGGTTTGAAAATTTCAGGAAGATCAGTCCAGCGGTTTGGGCTCCTATAAGGTACAAACAAACACACATTCAGCTTTATATATATACATAGATAAACAATTTCTTAGCTTTTATTGAAGAATTTTGTTAAAGGCAAAATATGAACAGTTCAAAGTATTAAATAAATTAAATTTATTAGTAAAAAGTTTAGTAAACATTTAAGAACATTAAGTTGTCGATGATAGCTGCTTATTTGGAAAGATATTTCAAACTTATCCTAGGTCCTACGTGTCGCTGAAGTATTCACTACCGGAAGACAACATATCCGATAGCATTTCCTGTGCTAATGCCGTAGCGTCTAAGAATCTATTATGTCTAACGTATAAATACAAATTTCAGATCAGTTGGCCAATTTGTTATTGCTGTGTAACCATTGTGGTACAAATGTTTGTAAACTTAGTAGTTAATTAACGACGGATTTTTGTATTAGTGTTGAGGATTCCTCTTCATTTATTTACGCAATAGTGACCAGTCCATGTCAGGATATATTTCGATGTGGTAAATCTGCTAAATCGTTTTCTTGTCACCTATCCCAAGCATATGTGGGGCTTTCATCAGCAGTACGTACACATGCAGCAGTTAAACTATCAACTATTGGCAAACAACTTATAGAAAATCATTTGCCTAACTTTAGAGCAGAGATAAACAGGCCACAACTGGCTAAAATCATTGCCAACTCTTGTGGTCTCGCATTTAGGAATGAGTATATATCATTTCCGTGTTGTGATAACTAAGTGCTTCGGTATGTAAAATTTCTTTTTTAATATCTTTGATTTCAACAGCAATTCCTTGAGGATTTCTGACAAGTGCATGATCATCATTTGCCATATCGTCATATAAGGCTCATACAGCACCACTATTCTTGGAACTATTGTTTATATCAGACTCATCTCCTAAAACAGGTTTTGCAATCCAACGATAACGTTCATCAAATAAATGCAAGCAATTCAAACAGACTAGCAGTGAATAAAAATGTTTATTGAGCTATTCCAAAGAGTCATCTTCAAGTTGGAAATGCATTGATTACTCGTACATAATAGCAGAAGCTTAAAATAATCTTTGAAAATTATGTAATTAATTTGACGACATTTTCTTATTTTACATAAAATTACCCTTTCTAATGTTTCTATTATTTGCGTGAAAGGCGTACAGATATTGCGCTATTGATATAATGTGATCCAAGTCATTGTGTTATTCAAAGAGTTCATTAACTGGATGACGGTAAGACAAACGATACAGACTACAAACCGTACTAACCAACAACACAGAATATTTCTCCTGCCCTACTATCACGGGTGAATCAGTAAATGTATACCTTACATTATTTTGGTACAAATTAAAATCCAAGCTTATTTCTGATAATTCTAATACATCCTAATACGTGCGCCAATAAATAAAGCGATTGCTTTTATTGTTTGCATTAACACCTCCAGCTTTCTCAGCTACTTTAATATCTTGCCAAGTACTGCGAGTTCTTTCTGAAAAAAAGGAAATTGTAAAATATGTACATACATATATTCCGCAACATAAGCTTTGTTGTCTACCTGTATTTAAAGTAATTTCATGCCATTCTTCTTGACACGAATTTGTTGTAACTACTTCACTTTGATTTTTGTATAAGGAAAAGAATTGAAGGAAATTTTACAAAACCTTCAACTTCTTAATCTGCAACTTCAATATGTAAAAATTAACACAAGCGGCCGGCTAATATCCATTGCTTTCCCAATGATTTTCTTTCTCTTTTCGATCTACATAGCACAGCTGAGAAAACCCTTTTTATTTTTGTTTATGTCGAGTCTATATTAGCCTATGCTTCAATAATCACTGAAGACTAAAGTTTTTATTCAAAAAAATTAAAATTATGGCTGCGTCCCCTCTTTATTAGTGTAATAGCATTCGCACATGTGTGGTGTTTTGCGGTCTCTGATTTACATTCTTATCTATAAACATATACATATATTGTTTCGCTCACTCCTATAGGGAGCTTATGTTCATAACTTTGTTGTTTTATTATTTTGTGTACATACATGTATACATATGGTCTACTGAAAAAGTTCTTTAGGCCTTTCTCTAATTTAATGACTTTGAATTGAATGAGGTCGATGGATGAGCTAGCAAAGATCAAGTTGTTGAGTAGCAAATTTATTTGAATGAGTTCGAATCATAAGTGTCCCTCAGAACTTGCATTTCTTTTTTTACTGGTTATAGAAATTAATAATTTTGAAACACATTAATTGGAAAAAAGTAAAAATTTTTTTTTTTTAATTAGCTCATCTAAAGGAACAACAGTTGTGCCTAATTTAGCGTAAGGAAGGATGTGTAAAGAAAATAAATTTTTTTTTCGTTGCTTCGTATTTCCATTTGAAATGAAAAGCGCTTGTTTGGTGCATAAAAATTCTTCTAAAAAATTGAGATCATTCGTCCAATGTGATTTAGTTTCCAATATATTGTAAAAATATATTCAATAGAAATATACAGAAATGAAAAATAAAAACAAGCATATGGCCGGAAGAAAACAATAGTTTTGAAAATAAGTGTATTCCTCTAATTCTACGTATTGAAATTTAATTATTTATGTACATATGCATTATTAATATACTCTATATGTATGTATGTGGTTCTATAATCATATAAGTGTAAGCCTCTGTTTGAAAGATCTGATCACGCAAGAATGGCGTAAGCCACAAATGCATCACAATATTCGTTTTTGGTAGCTTTACGGAGAAATTTGGTTTGCATGATGACTTGGCTGTTTGAAGTTATATATTGATCGAAAAGGTCTGGTCCTTTGGACCAGATCCAACAATTAAGTAAAAATTCGGCACTACTAAACGACTATCCGGCAATTCAGGCGAATTTCAGAAATAAAGGGAGCCAGTGAAGGGTATCTAAGATTCGGCACAGCCGAATATAGCACTCTTACTTGTTTTATAATAAACTAGCTGACCCCTGCCACGCGTTTCTGTAGCAGCTATAATAGTTTTATTTACACAAAATTTATATGTCTTATGCGTCCTTTATTAAAATCGGTTAGTTTGTTTCGGAGACACTGAAGTTTCCCCCTACCACACGTCGTGGTCTTATCGTTAAAAAAATATATAGTCTATGTATCCATCTAGATGCAGAGCTATCTAGGTTTTACCTCCCCTCCCGACCTTCCGAGTGCACACCCATATACCCAATTTTACGTCATTTGTAAATCACCGTCGTATAAACGTATTTCAATAGAAGGTTCTGGATTTTCATCGACAGACAACACAATAAACAAACACACAACTCACATACCAACATACGAAAAGCAAAACAATAAACAATTATATAGACTGACAAACACAGATTCACACTAATCCTACAATGGTAAGATAACATAAGCAAAATATAAAAATGAAGATAATTAACGAACTATTAAAAATGTAAATTAAAAATTAACGAATTTCTGGAATATTCTACACAAATGGCAAAGTTGCTAGACGAGAATAAAACATTCTACCAAGGTCTAATGGCAAATGCCTGGAGTATAAATAAGGCTGATTGCGAGCACTCGAGAATCAGTTGTAATAACTCTCTTGAAGCGAACGTTTAAATTAAGTGCCTGAACGTAAACTATAGTTATTTTCATTATTCAATTAAAGTAGCATTGTGAAGAAATTATGAAGTAAAAGGACAAATAAATAAAAGCTTATCAAAATAAATTATTAATTATAGTAAATAAAAATACACATTTTAGAAAAGTAAAAAAACACACCTATGTATGATTCAGTTGTGTTATTACATTTTTGATATTGTATATATAATTGATAAATACAAAAATGTACTTATATGTGTAAAAAATTATTTAAAAAAATGGAGCAGCAACATTTATATTTTTTCAATGCTTCTAATTTTAAAACTTTGAAACAGAAAAAAGAAATCTTACAGTGAAATTATCTGTACAAAAAACTTGTAAACATAAATAAACTATTTATAACTAAATTTTTTTATAGATACATTCGAATACTATTCGTTTCGAATTATAGGGTCAGACCTGAGGGGGTCGCATCTATTATTTTCCCTTTAGCAAGTCTGGTATCACCGCACTAATGCGAAAACGTCTGTGAAAATCGTTCGATAAGCGCAAATATCTTGCGTTCGGTAAATATCAAATGGAGAAAAACATATAAGCACTCTGAAAAAATATTTGTATTTGATATTTAAATCGTTATTTTTAGGAAAAAAGCAAAAAATTACAAACAAAACAATGGCAGTTTTAAAATTTAGTTTTCATGGTGCAACATAGACACTTGGCCAAGGGACTGTTGCAGTCAGCAAATACCAAATAAGCCGCAAATAATTTGCGGACAAAATGTCTGTTTCATGATATCAAAATAATTCTTTTTCGTGTAATTACAGTTAAAACAAAATTTTACAAAGTTATAAATGTAATTGTACGAAAGGCAATAAATTTTAAAAGTAAATTATATTAGTTTTATTAAAATGTATTTTTTATTCAGTATGTGATGAAAAACGATTTAAACACAAAAGCGATTTGAAAACGATAAAAGGTACGATGTGTTGGCTATAGTCGTTTTGTCAATCACTTTCAAATTTGCTTTTAATAGTTTTTTTCAATAATTTTTAAGACATTTTTTTTAAAATTTATTATATTGTTTATATTTTATCTTCCACTGTGCTTTTAAAAGTCAATAGTTTGAGAGAGACTTAAAAATGATTTTTCAATTCGATGGAAGTTCATCACACCATTTCCAAAAATAGTTGGAGTTGCTGTGTATCTCCTTGAAACTTTTCGCTCTTGTTGAATAGCGTTTAGAATATACACAAACACCTCTTTATTCAAACCGACGTTTTGTACAAAGCAAAAATGAAGCAATATGTATTGGAGAACATATTCCGCTACAGATTTTTTTGCATGCGCTCATTTAAAGAGTGTTTATCGGACCTATCTATTAAGACTCATCTTGCAACTCGTTCTACATGCTCGTTTTCCTCATCAAACCGTAACACTGAGAATCCACAGTTATTTAGTTTGCTTTTATATAAAAAATACTTTATTAGAATATCATATAGAATTTAATACTACATTTTATATATTTTGTAGAAAAAAAGCAGAATTTTAAAATTATAATCATGTATAAATAATAGAGAAATAAAATAAATTTGTGCGAGTTCGGGCACTTTTGTTATGCACCTGGAACAGACCTAATGTATATGACCATGTACGTATAGTACAAATGATAGCTTTACAATTACAAATCTACACACATGTATGCATCCATAAAAACACTATAATTAGGCTTATACATGTTAATTAAAGAAAAACCAAACCTGATTGCTTGTTCTTCTTGCCCAAACTAGCCCGCAGAAAAAGTACGGGTGTTTTCGTGCAAGAAGAACAAGAACATTACTCTCTCAAATGCCTCTCAATTCCACAATTTTTGTGTAAGAAAACGCTTTCTGGGAAGATTGGGAACCTGCGGAGTAAAAAAACACACCTTATATTTTCTTTTGCAATGCCAGTCTTGCCACGTTTTCAAAAAAATTTGTGAAAGAAACAGAGAGTACCAAATTGGCATCACAACGCATTTAGCTTTCGCATCGCAATCGAGAGTAACACCCCAGGCCTTCTTTGGTTTTGCTAGAGGTGGTGGTATTTCAATTGCTGTGCGAAAATAATACAATTCATACGCATGTTTCATTTTGGTTCTTGATGAATCGCTTGACCTGCTCCTGAGTCTTATTTGCTTGTGAGGTTCATATACATATATCGCCTGGCCTTTAAGGGCTTAATACTACTGAAATGGGTGAATAATATTATTATGTATTGCAATACGAAAGCCCAAATAATTACTTCACAATGTGGTTTTCGGGTTAATCAATCAACAATTTCGAATCTAACGGTTTTTCTAAACTCAAAGGAGTAGGTTTTAGAAAGTTGGAGAAATTGATGCCCTATTATATTGAAAAGAAACCCTAGAATTCATACCAAATTGCTTACACAAGCAAAATTGTTCTATGCCATTTCATAAAATAGGATAGTCTTGAAATAGTGTAAAAACGCATTCATTTGTATGTTTTTATTGCTGTTCTTAAAAGTTTTAACTAATTATAATCGATATCAGCTTAATTATTAATATTATCGTAAAAATGAACATGTAAGAAAATTATAAATAAGTTTAATCTGCAGTAGCGCCGGGATATCTTTCGAGCATCATGGCAACGCCTTGGCCGCCAGCAGCACAAGCGGCCACTACACCAAATTTGCCATCCTCTCTGACAAGACGGTTGGCGGTATGCATGCACAAACGCACACCAGTAGCTGCAAAAGGATGTCCAATGGATAGAGAACCACCCCAATTGTTAAATTTGTTAATGTCTGGGGAACCATATTTTTCACTCAAACCTAAATAGGTTTTGCACCACCAATCAGACTCTAAAGCTTTAATATTTGCAGCGATTTGTCCCGCAAAAGCTTCATGAACTTCCCACGTGTCTATATCTTCTAGTCTGAGGCCAACTTGTTTTAATAACTTGGGAATTCCATATGCAGGTCCCAAAAGTAATTGATCGACGGGATCCTGGGATACAAATACGAAATTGCGAAGGTACGCCTTCGGCTTTAAGCCCAATTGCTTAGCTTTTTCTTCAGTCATTATGAGGCAAGCAGATGCACCGTCGGTCTAGAAAAAAATTTTTTTCTTAAACTATAAAATCTATTGTACACATGTTTTAAAAACAAAAATAATGTACATACAAGAAATGAAGCATTGGCTGCAGTTATAGTACCATGCGGTTTAATGAATGCTGGTTTCAATTTTCCCAATTGTTCTTTAGACGAAACACGAATACCGTTATCTTTTGATACCAAGTGATCAACACCAGAAACTAAAATTTATTGAAAATATTATTAAAGAAAATTATTCAAAGTGGTCTCCTACGAACCTTTAAATGGGATTAAATCCGTAAGGTATCCCTTTTCTTGAGCTTCATGAGCCAGAGTGTGAGATCTCAAGGAGTATTCATCCTGTTCTTGGCGCGAAACATTAAATGCCGCTGCTAATCTATCGGCCGAATGTCCCATTGTTTCTCCGGAGGAAAACTCCGCTACAGCTGGTAGTTCTGGCATCAGAAAGTTTGGTCGAAATGTGGAAAGTAAAGCCAAACGCTGCCCTATAGATTTTGCCTTATTGGCTCTTAACATCAATGAACGCATTTTTCGAGAGAATCTAATAGGAACATCAGACATAAATTCAGCACCGCCAGCTACAATAGCATCATATGTACCTGTAGCAATTAATCCCATCCCAGTAGTAATAGCCTGTAATTTGCAATTACAAAAAAAAACTATATTTAACTTAGATTAATTTTGTAGTACATTTGAACCATCGTCAAAAAAAATCCCCGTACACCCTCTAATATAACTTATTTTTGCAAGACAATTTCGAAAATAAAATTTTTTTTGCCGAACGTAGGGATCGCCTTTTTAGCATTAGCAGTCGGATCTTAAAGAATGATATATAAATGTTTCAGTTACAATTTAATTATACATAAAGAATTAAAAAAAATTAAGGTGAAATAATATTTTGGAAATTTCAATTATTCCTATTTCGACGTGATTCATGTTGGCTGTAGTTTTGGCGGTTCTCAAGCTTAGAAAAAATATAGCACGTGCGGTGGTCTTCGGTGACCGTCTTGGTCGGTGTTTTGTGAATGGCATAGGTAAGCTTTGCAAAAAATTAAGTTTAGCTAAGGGAAGTATCAAATGAAGTTATTTTCCTCTTCATTCGATTATTTCATTTGAACACTGATATGCTTCCAGCTGGTCTTGTGAAATTACCAACTTGAGGATCGAATATTTGACGAGTGCATCTTGTTCATTGTGGGCGGATAAAATCTTACCAGCCTTCTGAATATACCAGGGGATCTTGATAACTTTTCATAGATAACAAAATATTCTATGGGTGGGAAAATGTACGCGTTATTTTCGACGAATGGACGCACGGCCTGTTGAGCGTATTTCCGCAACAGACGAATCCAAGATATGTATTGAAAAACGTGATGATTTCCTTGAATTGCCAGTGGTTGGCACTACATTTTAAAGATATTCTTATAGATTACTTTAGTATCAACGCATTTACTTTATGAATGTTTGACGTGATTTTCGTTACATCATACTTACAATTTCGTTACATCATACTTACATCATACTTACATATACATATATATGTACATAGACCCGACTATAAATGTCGAATTACGGTGGTAAAAACAGAGATCTGGTGGATAAATACTAGAACGGAATTCTTTAAGTCAATAGTATTCTTTAAGATTTAACTGCAAATGCCAAAAATATAGAGAAAAGTTTAAAAGGCGAACTTCTCTTAGTTTTAGACTTATAAAAACAAGTCGAATTTTTTCTGATGTGCATTTGTGTGCCTTTGTGTCTGTTGTTGTCGCAAGGTTTCAGTGGAGAAGGCGTAGGCACTGGTCACTAAACAGTAACAATCCACAGGCACTTCAGAACGCCCTCCTTCGTCGGTATTGTGTAGCACCGGCGAAGTAATATAATTACTAAAAATTACTCCTAAAAACGAAGCTTCAAAATTTAATACGTCTCCTTGACATAAGAGGCAAGAGAAAATTCGTTTTTTGTATGTGGAATGGACTACCCGCAGAGATGTTTCCTGTCACTTTTAACGTGGGAAAATTTAAATCAAATGTCAATAAACACTACTCTCTCTATCTTCCTTCCCATAACCTAATTTCCTAGTTCCAGCACAATGCATCGCATGTGTAGGGGTATCCCCTGAGTGCCGGTCCAAGAGAAAAAAAGAAAAAAAAAAAGAACGTGCGAAGCAGAGTTGTGAAGCTTCACCTCCTGTTATTTCTCCTACTATTCTTTTCCTCTAGTTCCAGTAAATGCATCGCATGTGTAGGGGTCATTTCCTGAGTGCTGGCTAAAGATAAAAAGGTGATACGCTCTAACGAACGTACATTTGCCAGCGAACATTTTTCTGAGCAATATATCGTTACGTAAAATGCAAAACCACTATTTTTTTTGCAGTACGAAGAAAAACTGTTTAATATAATTCATATTTGTAGTTACCGCTTATAAAATTGCAAATTTTTTTTATAGAACTCTAAAAATTTGTGAGGACATGAATTTTTCTGGTATGCATAAATTAATCAATCAAGAAATCAATTTTGAAATTAGTGTCAGTTACGTTGTTTTGCATTGCCATTAATACCAATTTAATTAATACAATTTTATAGTTTGAATGAATTAAAATATATAAAATAGTTAATTTTATATATTTATTTTTCTTCGAACTTTATATTCTAGAGAAGTAAATTAATGTTGAATTAGTGATATTTATTTGAACACAACTAAATTTTTATTCATTCATTTGTAATAATTGTAGTTCAAATAAATATCACTAATTCTGAACTTAATAGTATGTGTTATTATAAAATATGTTAAGAAAGTTCTTCTTTTTATAATATTTAAGGACTTACGAATTTCATTTATTTTTACACAAATTAAAGAAAAATATCATACTTTTGATGAGCAACTTAAAAGTTTTCTACTATGATTTATTTTATGGTTTACGTACCACATTCGAGCTAATACAAGCCATAGTAACCGTATGTGCTGGAGTCTTGTTGCTAAAACCGGCTGATAAAGCTGCCTCACGAGCGATATTAGATGTCTTAACTTCTTGTATAACTGTGCCATAAACAATGTAATCAATAATTGATTTGTCGATTTTGGTTTTACGTAAAAGGCTCCTGAATTAATTCAAAACAATATATTTATTCTTCATCAATATGCAGCTACATAAATAATATTTTTCTTACTTACAAAAGAGAATGGCGTGCCAAATCGTGAGGCATCAATTTGGAGTAAGTTGTTCCTGATAATAAAAATGGAGTTCTCACTCCATCAACAAGTACAATATTTTTGGTTTTGGTATTAATAGAAGTTGCCGACAGAGAGCGCGAAGCACCTGGAACATGTTACAAAATTTTTTTTATTTATTTCATAAAATACCAATAGAAAAACACCTTCGTAGCCAATAAATTATATATTGTACAGAAAAAAGTGCTATAAATTACAAGTGTTACTATATGCAGTTGTACAAAAAAATTAACTGAATTTATTTTGGAAATATCTCTTTATGTATATGATTCTAATTTCAAAATTGTACTTTTTGCCGAAAAAAATATATATGAAAGGTATTATTACATACTTTATGATATTTTCATAAAGTATTTTTTATGAAAGCAAATTCAAAAATTGAGGAGGAAAGCATATCCATATAGTACTATTTCGCTAATGCTTACTAAGCTCATCAGTGGATTTTTTCCAATTTCTAACTACAAATTCAAGATTCTTATGTTCCAAATTCAACTAATCAATCGAAAATTAATGTTGCATACCGAACACAAAACCAACCAGTAGGATTCAGCCGTTACCATCGATTTTTATTAGTTGTCAAATGAACACATAAATTTATTTTATAAATTGGACAAGGATTTTACCATTAGTTTTACTCGGACTGCGTTTTTCAAACAAGAATTCAATAGATTGCTCCCCTGCTGATAATTTTTGAGAATACGGACACAACTATAACAAGTATTGATTTTGCAAAACAACTACAAACTATTCTAGAAAGAATTAAACCAATTCCATGTTCCAATACAGTAGAATCTCAAAAGAATTATATAGTTTGTTTTGGGGATACTTAACTTTTCCGTGATATGAGAAATGCATTCTTATTTACATTGTATATCTATTTTTTAATGTGTATTTACCCAGATAGCATTTTTTTTCCACGATCTGAGCAGGCGATTAAATTAATCGTCCGCGAGAAACTGTGTCATGATGGCGAGTATTCCATATGAATCGTATACGATGCTCCGACGAGATATAAAAATTAATACTGCAGATGAGCTTTAACACAACTGAGTGGAAAAGAACCAAAAATAATTTTTTCTTTGATGTTATCTCGTCGCATTAATTTTTAAAGCTATAGGATGACCACTTCATTTATTATTTTATTACTCAAATTGCATAGATATTTCAGAAAATCTTTTGATGACACGGTATTGATTATTCTGGTTGTAGACCCAACATGATAAAATAACATAGAAATTCGAATCATTTTCTTTTCGT
The DNA here is from genome assembly GCA_963924685.1 of Dexiosoma caninum. NCBI lineage: Eukaryota > Metazoa > Arthropoda > Insecta > Diptera > Tachinidae > Dexiosoma > Dexiosoma caninum. Next base: position 49,790,372 of record OZ004728.1, on the reverse strand, counting down.
TTCGAATTACAGTGTAACACCCCTGGTAGTTAATTTTACATTTTTGAAATCTGATTTTAACAAAAGTAAATAATACACAATCAAATGCAATAATAAATGATTATGGTATATCACAAGGGTCAATTTTAGGAGCCCTCTTAATTATTGTATACATAACATTTATTTATTGTATACATACATATTTAAATAATACTGGACAAATGTGAAATAATAATGTATGCTGATGATACACTAATCTTCACGGAATCTGAGACCAAAGAAGAATGTTATGAGAACATTAAAAAAGATATAAAAAAATTAATGAATGATTAAATATGCATAATCTTAAATTAAATGCAGCTAAAACAAAATTAATGGAAATGAATATGAACTCTAATAGAACACTTAAAATTAATAATATTACAATAGAAAAAGTAAACAGTATTAAATATCTTGGTTTCGTTATAGAAAAAAATTTTAAATTTAGTAATCATGTTGAATGCATATGTAAAAAATTCGGCAAAAAATTGGGTTCTTTAAACGTGTAAGAAATAAAATCTCATTTATAACTGATATAAATATTTATAATACAATCATTGAACCACATTTTGCGTATGGTTAAATAATTATATACTCCAGCTACATTGATCAACAAATTGCAAGACTTCAAAAGCTTCAAAATAAAGCTATGCGTGCGATATTAAAATGTAACCGTTTTACACCAATATATTAAATACGTTAATATTGTTAAATATTAAACAACGACTTCAGCTAAATACCATAAATTTCATACAATAATTAAAAATTGGAGAAGCGCCAGACTATTTAAGAGATCTGACGAGATATGTGGGAGAGGCTCTATCATATAATCTCAGAAATGCTATGGATACTAATGCGATGAAGAGAACATTGTTCCCTAAAGGATTGAATTATACAACACGCCAAATGAAATAAAAAATTAACCAAATGTAAAATTATTTCGGAAAAGTTGTAAATTTTGTCAAAAATTATTAAATTCAGAACACATAATGGTATAAACACAATTGTGACGAATGACGAACTTCGCACAGCACGACGAACTTATCATCAAGAATTCGTTGCGTAAATTCGTCGAATAAGACACAATTAGAGCGAAAATAACAGCTGTTAATGTCATTTAAAATTATATGTTATTTAGATACATAAATAAATAAAAATTCTTAAAACATGAACAAAAACATTTTACGTTTTGAGCATCTTATTAAAATTATAAACATCATGTTCATGATGGTAGAAACTTTCATTTCAATCAAATTCCACCAATTTTCATTAATTAATGAATTTTCTAATACATTGTTGTTTACATTTAGCAGGTGACAGTGTGACCATATTTCAACAAAAAAAAAAACATTGATATGAGAAGATAAAATAATGACAAAAACGAATTAAAACAATACTGTATATAATTAAAAAAGTGGTTATTGAATTTATGTCCTGTAAATAAAAAAGAAAACAATTCTTAAAGCAAAAAGTTAATTTATTTACTATACACTAAAAAATGTAAAAGGAAAACGGCCACTCTGCACCAATTTATTCGTCATTCGTCGGCGTAAGAAATAGAAATAAACCTATCGCAAAGTTCGTTGTGCACGACGTATTTCGTCCAACGTACATATTGTGTGTATTTTCATTTACACAAATGTGTTTTATTTACAATGACGAATATTCGTTACGAAAAATTCGTCGTTCGTCCCAGTTGTGTTTATAGCATAATACGTTATTTTCTATATATACAAAAAATTTTTTAATATTTCTATTATAAACTTATGTATTTGGATAGTTGTGTAGAAGATAGATATTGCTGGACCACCTTTATGTTGTCCTGAACGAAAAGCTGCTTCTGTAACGCTTTCATGCATTTGTTGTATCTGTACAACAATAATTTTTTAAAAACCCATTTATCATTTCTATCGTTAAATTTATACAAAACAAAATTTCACAATTAATTTTGTGGCCTTATACCTTAGTTTTTCTTTGTACTTGAACAAAAGTGAACAGTTTTAGTGTTTCATATTGAAAATTTCGATAAAAAAAAATTAATTTTTTTTAAGTTTGGAAAAAATTGAGCTACCCCAACGAAGTTTGGTGCACGAGAATGTTAAGGTTGATGGATTTAAACGATTTTTTTTTCATTTACATAAGATCCAGCAATTGAAAAGGCTTGCTTGTACGAATTAGATGTATCTAGAATTCCGAAGCATATATTTGCTAGTTTAGCTACATTTGCAAATATTTGAAAAATGAAAGCTTAAAAGTTTGAAAATTTATTTTGCGTATATACGTAGTATTTAAATACATATTACTTCTTGTAGATACCAATCTAAACTTTCAATTTGCTCTACTTTAAATAAAATAAACTTTTTTATTTCAGTTTCTAAAGGGTCTTGTGTACAGCTATGAGAATGGTTTGAAAGGAATTCCACCATTTGTTGCCGCGTAATTGAAATTCACTAAACAAATATGTGAAATATACGTATATTAGTTTTCCAATTGTCCTTTTACTTTTCTTTTTTTAACTTTCCTAACTTTTAGATGGCATATCATCTCCTATTTCTTCAAGTTTAATAATTTCTTTAAATATAAGTTCTTCGATATATTATTATTTATGTTATCGCTCAGTGGGCAAGAGTTTGGAACGTCATGAAATGTTGTTATATTGCACTAATTTAAGCAATGGTTTACATACTAGCAGATGATGCTGCCTAATAAAGAAATAAATAAATTTACAAAAGATCAACTTAGTTGAAAAACTCGCCTGACGTATCTAGCCGAAACGAGTCGATCAAATCGGCGTCGGTTTGAATAAAAAAGTTCGGCGGCGGCTGTTAGTCAACTCAAAACCGAACGAATGGGACCTCTGTTTCCGCACCGAAATGATTAAGAGCTGGTATCAAGACCATAGGCTAATATAGACTCGACATAAAAACAGGGTCGTGAAAATTTAACATCTCCGTTCGCTATAAAGATCGAAAAGGGATAGCAAATGTGTGTTTTTGCAACTTTCCCTTTTCAATGTTTTTATCGGAATTTTTACTTTAATTGTCAAAAAATTCCTTACAATGTGCAAATTTTTTAATATTTTGGCGAAAAATTATATAAATGCGCCAAAATATTAATATTAAAAAAAAAGAAAAAGTGTTCGGTACTAAGTCCTATAAGAAAAAAGTGTTTGCGTTATGTGCGGTTGTTTATTTCTAAACATACATCTGTGTGATTAAAAGTGAAAAATATACCAAGGAAATTTAAGAAATTTTTCTATAAATTAAATAAAGTGTTATTTAAAATGAATAAAATTTTAGGAGTGGAAGCTGCATAATGGGATGTGGACCAGGGAACCCCTTACATCATTTCCCGAAGAACAATATCAGGTAAGGCTCTTTTTTTGAAGTGGTAGAATTTTCTGCAGAAATATACTGCAGTGAAGCTGCTCCATTAAAACAATTAGAATAGAATTAATTTTCTATTGACTAAAAATTTGGAGCAACTTCCCTAAAGTATATTTCTTCTTTCTGTGGTTTAAAATTCGAGGGCTTATTGCAATAGCATCATAAGCCAAACGAATTAAAACCATAATGAAACCAAGTGCTTTTGAACTTTTGTGAAGAGTAGAAAAAACGGCTTAAATCTAGTTTATGGAAGCCACTCCGAATTTAAAAAAAGTTACCTCATCTGATAGAAAATTTAATTTTAAGAAAAAAAAGTTTAGTGCAAAAATCTTCGGCAACGCATATTTTCCGAGTTATGGGCCTCGGAAGTTTTACAATAAATATGTCATTGTGTTTAATATTTCTTAGCTTATTGGGTTATTGGAAAGCTTGTGAAAATGCCGATCACATGATGGTAAAATTTCACATTTTGGGATAATAAAATGTGTAGAGGTGAAAATTCTTAGGCGCCGTCAAAGGCAGGTTATGCAGAAAACCTCAGGAAACATTACATTTAATTTGTAAAACTAAAAAAATCAAAATAACTTGTTTTGGCAAAAAACTAATTAATTAATTTTTAATTTTTATTTTGTATTTTCATACACTGCCATTGCCGAGGAACTTGCTAAGGAAGGAAAACTACCACTCAACATATATATTCTACAATAATATATTCTTTCATTATAAAGTTAAAAATAATCAAATTGTTTTATTTAAATTTTGTTGTATTTTGATTTGATGTTTTCTTAAAAAAATTGTAATTTGTAATAAATAATAAGGATTTAATAATCATATTTTTCATTTTAATCTTTCATAAAATATATAGTTAATACTGTTTAACAAGTTAACTATGAGCACTACGTGCAATTAATTTGATTAAATTTAATTATTTGAATAAAGAGGAGAATTCGCTCTCTTATTAAAAATTAAAAATTTGTGAATACATTATTTGATTCTGTTGTAAATCATGTGGTAAGTGAAACTTTCGGATTTCCCCCTATCGCCCTCCTGATCGTAGTTTTAAAAAAGGTAATACCGTATAACCTTCCCGGGGTTGCACAGACTACGTGCACCCATTTCATCGCGATTGGTCCACAAATGGCGTAGTTAAGCTCGTTTATATTATAAAATCTGTTAAAAACCATGTGGAAGGATTAGCATAATTAAAAAATGAATGGGCGTAATTAAAAAAAAATTTGCCTATAATTCATTCAAGAATCCCAACTATATGGTTTGAAAATTTCAGGAAGATCAGTCCAGCGGTTTGGGCTCCTATAAGGTACAAACAAACACACATTCAGCTTTATATATATACATAGATAAACAATTTCTTAGCTTTTATTGAAGAATTTTGTTAAAGGCAAAATATGAACAGTTCAAAGTATTAAATAAATTTAAATTTATTAGTAAAAAGTTTAGTAAACATTTAAGAACATTAAGTTGTCGATGATAGCTGCTTATTTGGAAAGATATTTCAAACTTATCCTAGGTCCTACGTGTCGCTGAAGTATTCACTACCGGAAGACAACATATCCGATAGCATTTCCTGTGCTAATGCCGTAGCGTCTAAGAATCTATTATGTCTAACGTATAAATACAAATTTCAGATCAGTTGGCCAATTTGTTATTGCTGTGTAACCATTGTGGTACAAATGTTTGTAAACTTAGTAGTTAATTAACGACGGATTTTTGTATTAGTGTTGAGGATTCCTCTTCATTTATTTACGCAATAGTGACCAGTCCATGTCAGGATATATTTCGATGTGGTAAATCTGCTAAATCGTTTTCTTGTCACCTATCCCAAGCATATGTGGGGCTTTCATCAGCAGTACGTACACATGCAGCAGTTAAACTATCAACTATTGGCAAACAACTTATAGAAAATCATTTGCCTAACTTTAGAGCAGAGATAAACAGGCCACAACTGGCTAAAATCATTGCCAACTCTTGTGGTCTCGCATTTAGGAATGAGTATATATCATTTCCGTGTTGTGATAACTAAGTGCTTCGGTATGTAAAATTTCTTTTTTAATATCTTTGATTTCAACACCAATTCCTTGAGGATTTCTGACAAGTGCATGATCATCATTTGCCATATCGTCATATAAGGCTCATACAGCACCACTATTCTTGGAACTATTGTTTATATCAGACTCATCTCCTAAAACAGGTTTTGCAATCCAACGATAACGTTCATCAAATAAATGCAAGCAATTCAAACAGACTAGCAGTGAATAAAAATGTTTATTGAGCTATTCCAAAGAGTCATCTTCAAGTTGGAAATGCATTGATTACTCGTACATAATAGCAGAAGCTTAAAATAATCTTTGAAAATTATGTAATTAATTTGACGACATTTTCTTATTTTACATAAAATTACCCTTTCTAATGTTTCTATTATTTGCGTGAAAGGCGTACAGATATTGCGCTATTGATATAATGTGATCCAAGTCATTGTGTTATTCAAAGAGTTCATTAACTGGATGACGGTAAGACAAACGATACAGACTACAAACCGTACTAACCAACAACACAGAATATTTCTCCTGCCCTACTATCACGGGTGAATCAGTAAATGTATACCTTACATTATTTTGGTACAAATTAAAATCCAAGCTTATTTCTGATAATTCTAATACATCCTAATACGTGCGCCAATAAATAAAGCGATTGCTTTTATTGTTTGCATTAACACCTCCAGCTTTTTCAGCTACTTTAATATCTTGCCAAGTACTGCGAGTTCTTTCTGAAAAAAAGGAAATTGTAAAATATGTACATACATATATTCCGCAACATAAGCTTTGTTGTCTACCTGTATTTAAAGTAATTTCATGCCATTCTTCTTGACACGAATTTGTTGTAACTACTTCACTTTGATTTTTGTATAAGGAAAAGAATTGAAGGAAATTTTACAAAACCTTCAACTTCTAATCTGCAACTTCAATATGTAAAAATTAACACAAGCGGCCGGCTAATATTCCGTATTCACGGCGCATTTACTCAATCCTGCACTTACTGCTGTAGAGGACCATCAAGTTGAACAACTTAAGCAAATTTAACACCATAAAACTAGTTTCCAATTGCTCCGATGAAGGGTGCCTGACAAGAAAATATATGATATTATGATAAATACCTTGTCGGAAGTCAAATAATATATTCCATTTAAATACTTACCCTTTGCTTAATAGATAAACCACATTTTTTTGTTGAATTATACATTTAATTCAACACAATGAATAAAATTTCATATTTTTGTGTGCTTTTGTCAAAAATTTTGTGGACGAAAAATACTAATAATTTTTAAACATATGTTGTGCAAAGCAATGTATAATTATTGCTTCTAACCCATTGCTTTCCCAATCATTTTCTTTCTCTTTTCGATCTACATAGCACAGCTGAAAAAACCCTTTTTATTTTTGTTTATGTCGAGTCTATATTAGCCTATGATCAAGACATCTTAATTTGAAAATTTAAATGGGGATAGTGTATATTATTCCTGGCAAATGATAGCCTCTTTTTAATATTTTTATTAGATAGCATCGGTACCTTTCTTGAGCTTCTTCACATTAACTTAACTCCCTTAAGTCTGTTTCTAATTGTTCTGCTTGTTATTTCAATATTTAGGTCTCTTTTTATAAATTCTCAGACGTTTTAAATGGGTTTATATTGCAAAGCCGCAATAGCATTCTGCCCTGCTTGTTTGTGGTTTTTCGCCTACAAATCTTTTTATGACACGTATTGCACTGAAAACCTCTTTTTTGGAGCACTAAATAATTTGTGCTATTTCATTCATGGTTTTACCTTATGTACGAAGAGTTTTTATGACATAGTTTTTAGATTCAATCGAATGTTTACCACGACCCATTTTATATATGTTTTCAACTATTGTTACAACTATATTTACTATAGATATCGCTCTTAATAAAATATTGACAAATAATGCTGTTTAAAGTTTTTACATACGTCTTGAGTACGCAAATTGCAATTTGTTTCTATTTTATTTTCCAACCTAAGTCCTTGCCTACATACAGTTTGTAAAAAATATGTTTACAAAACAAAAATTTTTTAAGAATTTAAGTTTAAATAAATATTTACAACAACAATATCATTATATTTGTAAATTTTTTTTTTTATAACTGTTGTTTTGTATGTTGACGACAAGCAGGCGTCGAAACTTTGGCAAATTTATGAATATATTACAACAACAACGCTACAAAATAATTTTGTATACTTTCAACAGTGTAAAAAAAATGTTTACAAAAATGCAAAGTCAAGAAAGAACCGTTGGTTTTTTGCACATGTATTGCGTGTAAGAGTTTTATACGGACGCTAAGAGTAGCTGTTGTCTTTTATTCTTAAATTGAGCTCATAGAACAAACAAGCGATTATCCAATTATATATAAACTATGCCAGGAAAGCGACTGAACAAAGACATTACCCAACTGGTGTATTTTAATTACTATAAAGGAAAATCTCACAGAGAAATTGCTGAAATGTTGTCTCTTAACCTAAAGACGGTATATAATGTTATTAACAGTGCTGAAAAAGAAGGAAGACTGGAACCAAATGTATCACCAGGCAGACGAAAAAAAGTAAATCGGCGAATTGAAAAGAAAATTTTGAAAATGGTTGATGAGAATCCACATTTTAGTACTAGAGGAATTGCACTTAACATCAGTAATGAATGTGGAGTAAGTATCTCTCATCAGACTGTTAGAAATGTGCTACAAAACCATAAATACTCTTCAAGAGTTGCGAGGAAAAAACCTTTGCTATCAGCGGCAAACATAGAAAAAAGGTATAAGTTTGCCATTGAACACATTTCTTTTCCTCCGGAGCACTGGGATGATGTTATTTTTTGTGACGAAATGAAAGTGATGCTTTACTACCATGATGGACCTCAAAAAGTTTGGCGAAAACCCCTGACGGCTTTAGAAAATAAAAATATAATACCCACTGTAAAGTTCGGTAAACTATCCGTTATGGTGTGGGGTTGTATTTCGAGCAAGGGTGTTGGCGAAATAAGAATATTAGAGGATATAATGACCAAGGAAGTCTAAACATTTTAAAAAAGGAATTGAGTACAAGTGTTCGCAAATTCGGTTTTGTTGACCCAGAAAACCCAGAAAAGCTCAAGTATAAATTTTACCAGGATAATGACCCGAAGCATAAGGCATATATTTGTAGATCCTGGTTGTTATATAATTGTACAAAAGTGATAGATACCCCAGCACAAAGCCCAGACTTAAACCCTATAGAAAATTTGTGGGTCCACCTAAAGAAAAAAGTTGAAAAAAGTGAGAAAGAAAAAATTATTTTAATCCAGATTTTAAAGTTTTGTTAATATTTTACGCAGTTTTCATTTTATATAGTTTATTTTCTTTTCCTGTAAACTTGAGAAAATTTACGATACGTTATTTTGTATTGTAGGTGACGATATACATATATATGTATGTATTGTTATTGGACTTTGACCATTGTTAATAAACAACAAAACATGAAATTGATAATATATTTTTATAATATTCTTTAATATACTTTCTAGTTATAATAACAAAAATTCCAACTTACATAAACACTTTTAATTTATAAACTTAATTCCATTACAAAATGTAATAGAAATTCCTCATACTCATATGCATACATATGTGCATACATATGTATGTAAATATTTTGCATAGAAATTGTACTAAGGCTGATAAATTTCCATACAATTTTTTTTGTGGTTTATTTATACTCACTAATTGTGTACAATTTTTTCGCAGAATTCGTAACAGCAAATAATTTGATATTTCCCAACATTTTAAAAAATTCTTTAATTAAAATGCAAATTTCATATGCAGGTAATGAGTAAATTAAAATAACTATTAGCCTATGAAAATAACTTCACAGCACAGAATACCCAGAAGTATCATTTGGAACTGGAGGAAACAAATCAGGTTTTTAATTAGTTACTGTTAGAGAAGGACGAGTATATATATACACCAAAGAAGAAAAATAAACAAAAAAAAAACAGAAAAAACGTTGCCGTTTGGTAAACCAATATTGGTTACTTTCTTCTTCCATTTTGGTTACCATTATCAAACAAGAGTAGCACAATGATAACAGTTACTAAATACAATACTATATTCTTTTAATCAAATTCATGAAATTTTTGATCACGAATTTGCACATTTGCAGTTATGAACTGTCACCGACAACTTAACGAATTTTTTATTTGTGTGTGAGCCGATTTGTGCCTTTTGTATGGACCTTATTTGTGACGAAGCTGCAAAGATAAAAACTCTAAACATGTTAAGTCAGAAAATATCGGTTGCCAATTGTGATCGTCTATTCGCCCAATCACACGGTCAGGAATCTTTTCAGGGAAATCCATTCATCGTAAAAGATGCTCCAACCATATCTTCGAAAAATAAAATTCAATGACACCGCCAGCCCACAGAGTGCTCCATACGGTCACACATTAGGTAAGGAGACACTTTAGCCAATAATTCTTGTTAACGTCGCCTCCGATATACGACGTTGTTGATGGTCAATAGGCGTGAAAATGACAATTTTGAATTTTGTTGAACATTATGAGCTACAACATAATATTCGTAGTTGTTCTTGTGCGACGTATACAAAACGCTTTAGTTTTGCAAACTGTAACCGGGAATTTTCACATTTTTCTAGTGAATTTTAGTTTTTTCCATGCGTTGTTGAAACATATATCGTTCTATTTTTATTAATGGCGGTCTATTCAAAATAAAACTTTTTGTTAGAACATCCGTTACATAAAATTTTTCGTTACTTTTTTTGCATTCGGTTACTCTTGTATTTTATTATGGTTGCAAAAATTTTTAGATCGTGGGAACACTGAGCATAAAGTAAATAAATTTTGTAAACATCAGCCATAATTTGTGTATAAGCACAAATTTATAATTTCTCCTGGTTTTATTGGTTTAATATTATTGTGGAAAAAAAATATAGTGCAGTTAAGGAAACACGCAAAAAGAAAGATATTGTGCAAAAGCAAAAAAAAGGAACGTGTTAGATACAATTCAGACGTTGCGCTTTGCCCCTGCAACAATCTTTGTATTTCCTTTTGGTGTCCCTTCGCAATTTGTAAAAATATTAATTAAACTGGTAACACGGCTCAAAGTTTTATATGTTCAACTGAAAAATAAATACTAAAAAAAACTTGAAAATTTTAATTAATTTTTTAAAAATATTCAAACTCGGCAACACCGTTTATGGATAACATGAGAATAATGAGAGGTAAAGAAAGCAACAAAAGAGAAATGTTAAAATCATAGGCTAATGTTAAAATTGCCCCCTCAAATCATGTTTCTTGACTCTTTGTTACGTGAGTGAATAAATCAAACCGGAAATAAAAACCTTTAACAAACCGGATGTTTTGGTTTGTCGCTTAGCACATGGAAATTGTAAACAAAGAGTGAAAAAAATTTTGATATTCGATCATTGATTTCTCAGGCAATAGTATATCAATTTAAAACAAAAAACGTATATATGTAGGAATAAGGCCCTAGAATCAAATTTTATAATGTTTATAAATTGTATTGAAGATATATGCCAATTATTCAATGACCTGTTCAACGCCTTTATATGTAGTTATCCGCTTATAATTTGAAAACCGTTATTCGTGCACATATCGCACTACCCGCGTTCGAAAGCTATTACAAATACGCGTCGATTGGTATGCATATCATTCTTGAGGACACTGTACAAGAGAAGCTATAGCCCGCCAAACTTTTGGAAAAAAAACGTAACTGTACATTTTCAGTATATCACTTATTGCACCCAAACGATTCTTCGTACACACATAGGGCTACCTACCATCGATAGCTATTAAATATACGCGTCGATTGATATATGCACTGTTTTTGGGGAGACTGTACAAGAAGAGCTATAGCCCAACAAACTGTTTCGAAATGGCGAAAAAAGCTAAACTGTACATTTTAGTATTTCACTTATTGCGCCTAAACGATTCTTCGTGCACACATCCCGCTACCTACCATCGATAGCTATTAAATATACGCGTCGATTGATATATGCACTGTTTTTGGGGAGACTGTAAGAGAAGAGCTATAGGCCAACAAACTTTTAAAAATTATGAAAAGGATGATTATTTATTTAGTACAATTTTTGGTATAAAAATGATTAAATTGTGAAAATGCTAATAATTATTGTTTCATTCCATTTGTTCTCAATTAGAAGTATGGTAGCACAAACAAATTATTCATTTATGGCGTCAACTTGAATGTAAAAAGCAGTATCATTTCTTATTATTTAGATAAATATTGCACTTCAGTTCAACATTAGGTCTATACGTTTACTTTTTGGGTAAAAATTAATTCTATCCATCGGCAAAGACAACATATGTCGTTGTTAAAACGTGTCGCCGAGTACCGAACACAAAAACGAAGCTCTCTGCCACACCCGTAACATGTTACCAAACTAAATATTTTTTCGTCTAAACTCAGTCGTACGGAGCTTCAAAAACTATAGTCCGAATTATAAGTTTATAAACGAGTAAAATCATTTCTGTAAAATGTATGAATTTGCGATAATTCAAGAATACTTTAGTAATGAACTGCATTAATTTTTAACTATTCAACAACTCTTTGGTTGTCTTTCACCGAGGTGGTCTCTCGAGTAATAGGAACTCCTTCAGTATTACTTTAATTTGATTGATTTCGAAACAAATTCTCAATATTTAAGAATTCATTTTATTTTATCTTTCTGTTACTAATAGTTAATAATAGTAAAACTTAACACAACTTTTATGTTTTTAGTACATTTGGGTTCAAAAAAGTACAATTTTAAAATTGTCAAATATCATCTCCGATATAAACAGAGCTGTAAAAAATTGACATTTCTTTTTTTCTGGTAAATTTTATGGTTTTTTCGTTTTCTTACTTTTGTACATTTTGCTCTCTTATTGAGAGTAATTATAGCTTACTCTCATTTTACCGAACTTTACCCAAAAAGTAAACGTACATACCTATTATGTCAATAGGGAAAATAAAACGAAAATAGTTAAGCCCTTACAACTCGCATCTGATTCGGATTTGTCTTTTTCCCACCCAATTGTAAAGTTAAATGTTTATTAGAAATAAAGATCAAAACAAACACAAATAAAAATTTTGCATCGCATTACCATCTGATTTGGATTGCTTTGTAATGTATCATATTGTCATTTCGTTTTAATTATGAATTTTGTTCTTTTTTCTGAAGTAATTTTTCCGTTATTCTTTCTTTTTCATTTTTATTATTATTCCAAAGTAAAATTTGTATCAAGTTCATAAGTGTTTTTTAAAGTGAAGTGTTAGCGGCATTTTTTGTGGTAATATTGTTATAAATTATTAAATAAAAATAATTAAAAAAGCTAAGTGACTGTTTTATTTTTATTTATGTGTTAATTTATATACATACATATGTATGTATGTTTTGTATTTTTATTTGTTGTAAAGAATAAAATGAGTGGATTTAGTAAAAGAAATTTAAGAAGACTAAAGAAAATAGAAAGTGAACGTTTGAAACAAAATTCCGAAATTACAAAATATTGAAAAAAATTAAGTTCCTAATTTAATTATGCAATAGTTAAAATTCATTCCAAGATCAATGGCATTCAGATACATCTTATTGCACTCCGATGCAATGCATTTATCTGAATGCCATTGATCTTGGAATGAATTTTAAGAATTGCATAATTAAATTAGGAACTTAATTTTTTTCAATGTTTTGTAATTTCGGAATTTTGTTTCAAACGGAAGAGAGCATCGTTTTTGTGTTCGGTACTCGGCGACACGTTTTAACAACAACATATGTTGTTGTTGATGGATAGAATTAATTTTTATGCGAATCCCTGAATAATTTGTTTTAATATTTGTATATTTTAAATAATTGTGGGCAATTATATTAAGAAAAAATTCACAGATGATGACCCACTCCAAGGTTCTGATGGATATTTCTATTTTATATTATATTACATTTCTTTTTTTTATATACATATGTACATATAAGAATATTGAAATAAAATCAACGTAAAGAATTGAAATAAATAGTGTTTCATTTCAATTGGGATATCCGTCTACAGTGATATATATGCATCAACGCTGACTATCACATGCACACAGAAGTTTCGGTAATTTTTCTCATATTGCCCTTAAGAAAATGATATAAAATTTGTTCTACGCAATGACCGATAATTCTGTCAGCAATGACAGTCATATCACCGGTCAATATTCTTGTAGGGCAGCTAAACTTATGAGCTATTTCTCTGGTCACTTCATTCAACTGGCCAAACGTCAAAGTTTGTGAAAAAGTTGTGAAAAGTGGTTGTGAATAATTTAATAATTAAATATTATATTACGAAAAATCGAAAATATATTTTTGCTATAATTAATTTAAATTACTGAACAACGTATAATCATATGAATATACTTTGGTACTTAATATTTAGTGGAGTAAAGTAGTACTTTTGCAATGCTAATTGTACTGAAAAAAGTACAATTGTACGAGCTTGATTATCCCTGATTTTCGTTGGAAGTCTAATGTTATTGATGACAGTTTACCGAAAAAAAACTATTTGTGAAAGAATTTATTTAAAAATACAAGTATTGAACGAATTTATTTTTATTTTATTAAATAAATAATATAATTTTAAGAATTTATATTAAATTTAATTATATTTATTTTTCAGCGATGGTCTTTTTTATGAAAAGTTTTTAACAATTATTTATTTTTGAATAAATCGCTACCAAATAGGTAGCATCTTTAGGAAATAATAATTTGTATTAACAAAAATATTTATTTAAAAAAATGGTATTTTTTATGAAAAGTTTTTAACAATTTATGGTATAAATAACAAAAATGTTTGTAATTAATTATTGTTAAGAAAAATTTTTAACACAACTTTTTTAATGTCTGTCAGCTGTTTGCGACATTTGTAATTTTTCTTTGTTATTTTCAATGTTTATTATAAACAAACTGATTGCTTGTTCTTCATGCCCAAACTAGCCCGAAGAAAAAGTACGGGCATTCTCGTGCGTGAAGAACAAGAACATTACTCTCTCAAAACCTCTCTCATTTACCCAATTTTTGCGTAAGAAAACGCTTTTGGGTAAACAGTAATTTGGGGTAAACGAACACACCTAATATTATACAATCGGATGGCTTTCAGATTGTAATGAGTAACCGGACTGCTGGGTATTTCTCAATTTGGAAATAATATCTCTTTTGTGAGAATGCTGTTTTTAGAATTATTATCGTGCTGGTACATATCGTTACGTTAATATTGAAAGCACCTAATTTTTCTTTTTAAATTATTTTTTTTATATTTTCATATATAAATTTTCTTTTAAAATAATTACACTTCACCATTATTTTTCCCACAAATGAAATGAAATTTTACTTTTCAAATAAAGGGTGTCTGGTAGCAGACTTATATTTTCAAACTTAAATAAAAAACGTAATAATTGAAACAAAGTTTTATTAAGAGCATTGAACGATAGAATGGAAAAGCAGAGTATTTCATACAGATCCTTTTTTAAAATTTCATGAATAATCGCTGGTTCATTCATAGGTCCCCGTCCATACTGTGAAGCATATGCTGCAAAACTTTTGAGTTTGTTGATGAGAAGGGGAAGAGGAGTGGAAGTATGTACGCTGTTTCATGTACATGCAGTTTTTGTTGAATTTCTTATTTGCATCTTTTGAGATGAGGTGTATTTGACGTTTCATTTTATTTCTTTTCGTTTGGTATACTGTTAACTTCTATCATAATAATAGCTACCCTGTTTTATTGTTAATTTTTTGTGAAATATAATCAAAAATTTAAAAAAAAAATATAAAATTATATAAAAATTATTATATAATTTTTCTTCTTAGCGTCCATTTTGCTTCTAATTATACCTTGTGCTTCAAATGTGTATCCAAAAAAAAATATTCACACCTATCACAGGGTAGTTATTTTATATTTACATTCGGTATTGAGAAATGTCAAAAAAAATTAAAAAAAGAAGATAGAAGGGAGGAATAAAAAATACTAAACATGAAGCAAAAGATTCATGTATGGACACTGCTGCACTTTCAAAAGAGAATTCAAAAAACTTTTGCAGCATATGCTTCACAATATGGACGGGGACTAGCTGAAGTAGTTGCGCGGAATCTCTGCACTCACGAAGGAATTAAATTTACACTCGGCCCATTACTTATTCGCCGAATACCGAACTTTGAAAATGTCTCACAGCGAACGCGCGATGCTCACTCGACCACTGCGACATCGTGACTGACAAATCCGCACAAGGGATAATTCCAACGGCGCTACCCTCCCTCCGCACCGTTTAATACTTTTTGAAATAATCGTATTTAAAAATATAAATTTGCCACCAGACACCCTGTATAACCCGCAATATAAGTAGCAGTGACTGAAAAAACTCCACAACTCAACGATTTGGGTGGAGAATCCATAGCAGGTCAATTAAACAAAACATTACATGTAATAATCGAAAAACACGTCCATACGTTACGATAGTCTGCTATATGTCTATTAATATAATCCCCTATATATATTACAAATACTCTTTAATTGCGATAAAAGATTTTCAATATTTATTAAGATATATGAATTCAATCCCTTTTTCTAATCTCGGGTGGTATATACTCCTCATCGACATCGCCGGCTGCACCCTTCTTACCAAGCGATTTCTTTGGCTTCATTGCCTCCTTGTTATAAATTTCCAGGTCGATTTTCTCTTCATTTTCAAAGAACCAAAGTAACTCTTTTTTGTTTGCGATTTCATTTCGAATTACATCAATATTATCTTTTCTTTCTTTTTCTGCCGTTTCTTTCTCAATTTCAATCTGTTTTTTAGTCCTCAGTTGCTCCCAAATGGGAAACAATAATTTTTGATTTTCGGCCAATACAGCAGGTTCTCTTAGATGAACTTCTTTAAAGAGAACATCAATAATATTTCCAAATGACGCAGTAGAAATCTTACATTTATTAATTTTATCTATAAAATCTTTTTGATTTTCGCGCGAGAGAACATTTTTACAGATATTTGCTATATCTTCATTTATTTCCTTTAAATTTGTTAAGACTTTCTCCAATTCAGAATAATTTTTAGTCAAAACAAAACCCAAAATATTTGCATTTGCTCTCGTATTTCCTTCCAAAAGTTTTGCTGCAATTTTTAAAGTAGCTTTGCCGATGTCAGTGTTAATATCAGTAACATATACGTTGCGAATAAAATTTACTCGAACTTTTTTCTAAAAAAAATATTGCTCATTTATTTACACATATAGGACACATTAAGTAGTAACATACCTCTTCTATCTTTTTTTTCTTAGGTGGACTTACAGATTTGTCATCGCAAGTGGGTTTGGCAAAATCTTCTTTTTTCAAAGTCTCTAGTGATGCTTTCAGACAAAAGAACTGTATAAACTCACTGTCTACCTCTTCTGATAAAATTAATTTCAGAGCCAAAGGCAATCCCAAAATATACTCATTCTCCTCATGCAGAATTTCAGTAGCTACGAAACCTGTAAAATTATTAAGAAATATTCCATACCTCAAGCGGTCCAAGAGAACCGGAGCAACTTCTTGAATAGTCAAATTTTTCAACAGGTGCCGAACCACTGCAAACTGTGTCGATTCAAGACAAGTATTCGCCAGTTTTTGTGCTCTTAAGTTTGCAACTAAGTCAAGGATGGCAGAACATCTGTCCTCATCATTTCCGAGGTTATTTACATATAAATCGAGGTTAACTGCATTTAAATTCTTACTGACAACAGCTAAGTGCAACTGAGTTCCATTATTATTTGGAGGACTTAAACGCATATTAAAAACTTCTCTTATTTCATTTGACAAATGCCTTTTGGTAATATTTATACAGGTTCGGGAAACAAATATTCTTGATTTTAGAAACATGCTAACAAATTCTGTACTTATATTAATTACAAAATTTTGGCATTTCGTGACATAATCATAAGCAGTGTTACCATAATAAAATTTATACCCGTGAAGATAACAAACTTATTCAACAAACTATTTTTTTTACTTAGAGAGAGAGAAAAAATCCTCTCTTGTGCTGAATTCAATGCAGATTTCCGGCTTTACAGACAAGTACTGCCAAATTTTTTAGTATGCAAAATGTTAATTAGTATGGCACCACAGTTATAATTTATTATATTTTTGGATTTCATCAAACTTTCTGTGGAAGGTAACAAACTTTTTGAGTCACTTGCAATTAATTTTTATATTTTAAAGAAATTATTTAATTAAGTAAGAACGTTATGATTAAAAATTAGAAAATTACGATTCGGAAAAAATTCAAAAATTATGTATAAGGAAAATAAAACACCAGTTCTTAATAAATACAATCACTCACTGTTTCGAAGCTATTTCAGTCACTACACTGTAAGGCCTATAGCTCCGAAACTAGGACTTGTGCCAAAAATCGCCCTATACCGGGTGATAGGTCTAAGTATTTACTACATTGTGCCATCATTCGTTTTTGGCCCAATGGTTGTGCCTTCGAACAAAATTTTTCAAATACTGTTTCAAGGCGATTTCGCGCACTACACTGTAAAGCCTATAGCTCCGAAACTAGGACTTGTGCCAAAAATCGCCCTATACCGGGTTATAGGTCTAAGTATTTACTACATTGTGCCATCATTTGTTTTCGGCCCAATGGTTGTGCCTTCGAACAAAATTTTTCAAATACAAAATTTACAGTGTAGTGAGTGAAATCGCCTTGAAACAGTATTTGAAAAATTTTGTTCGAAGGCACAACCATTGGGCCAAAAACGAATGATGGCACAATGTAGTAAATACTTAGACCTATCACCCGGTATAGGGCGATTTTTGGCACAAGTCCTAGTTTCGGAGCTATAGGCCTTACAGTGTAGTGCGCGAAATCGCCTTGAAACAGTATTTGAAAAATTTTGTTCGAAGGCACAACCATTGGGCCAAAAACGAATGATGGCACAATGTAGTAAATACTTAGACCTATCACCCGGTATAGGGCGATTTTTGGCACAAGTCCTAGTTTCGGAGCTATAGGCCTTACAGTGTAGTGAGTGAAAGCGCTTTGAAACAGTGAGTGATTGTATTTATTAAGAACTGGTGTTTTATTTTCCTTATACATAATTTTTGAATTTTTTCCGAATCGTAATTTTCTAATTTTTAATCATAACGTTCTTACTTAATTAAATAATTTCTTTAAAATATAAAAATTAATTGCAAGTGACTCAAAAAGTTTGTTACCTTCCACAGAAAGTTTGATGAAATCCAAAAATATAATAAATTATAAGTGTGCTGCCATACTAATTAACGTTTTGCATACTAAAAAATTTGGCAGTACTACACTGTAAGGCCTATAGCCTATTATAGGTCTGTTCGTTTACTCAAAATTGTTTCGTTTAATCAAAATTTTACCCAAAAGCGTTTTCTTACGCAAAAATTGGGTAAATGAGAGAGGGTTTGAGAGAGTAATGTTCTTGTTCTTCACGCACGAGAATGCCCGTACTTTTTCTTCGGACTAGTTTGGGCATGAAGAACAAGCAATCAGTTTGTTTATAATAAACATTAATTACATTATTTATTAATTTATAACATTTTTACAATTAATAACATAATTACAAACATTTTTGTTATTTATACCATAAATTGTTAAAAACTTTTCATAAAAAATACCATTTTCTTAAATAAATATTTTTGTTAATACAAATTATTATTTCTTAACAATGCTACCTATTTGGTAGCGAAATATTGAAAAATAAATAATTGTTAAAAACTTTTCATAAAAAAGACCATGGCTCAAAAATAAATATAATTAAATAAATACTTTCAATACTAGTTTTTTAAAATAAATTCTTTCACAAATAGTTTTTTTTCGGTAAACTGTCATCCATCACATTAAACTTTCAACGAAAATCAGGGATAATCAAGCTCGTACAATTTATTTTTTTCAGTACACTTTGCATTGCAAAAGTACTACTTTACTCCACTAAATATTAAGTACCAAGGTATATTCATATGATTATACGTTGTTCAGTAATTTAAATTAATTATAGCAAAAATATATTTTCGATTTTTCTTAATATAATATTTAATTATTAAATTATTCACAACCACTTTCCACAACTTTTTCACAAGCTTTGTCGTTTGGCCTGTCGAATGAACTGACCAGCGAAATAGCTAATAAGTTTAGCTTCCCTACAATAACAGTGACGGTCATTTGACCGGTGATACGACCGTCATTGTTGACAGAATTATGCTATGATGTACAACAAAGTAGCAGTGGATTATACCCTCATACCATTTAAGTTTCTATAAAATGCATCGCATGTGTAGAGGTCATCCCGTGAGTGCCGGTCCAAGAAAAAAAATATTCTAAAGTGAATATGGAATTTAAGTTATATATGCCAAATTTCCCGAGTATGCAGCTCGGTTTCGGTTGTAAAAAAGGTTTAGGGCCGGTATTATTTTTTTAAGAGAGTACATTAATTAAAAATATAAAAAATAACTATTCACTTTCGGTTCCAGGAGAAAAGTCCTGCGGCCGGCCAAATGGTGGTCATGAAGTAATACTTTAGTTAGCAAAGACCGTAGAGGAGAAAATCTCTGCAACATTGTAGAAAGTGTAGCAAATATGCACAGTTTTCCACACAACCCAGGAGGTACTATGCTAAGTGCGTTGGCAGTTATTTTTTATGGTCAGCATCCATACCATATTTTTTTTTCAAATAAATCTCAATAAAACTAAAAAATTTACAAAAGTACGGGAATCACAAAATACAAGTCAATGCCCCACCATACATTATATTTAAATTTTTTAGGAGCCAACATTGCGTTTTATGGTGCACAGAAGCATATAAGCTCCAAATGTTCCGGAAAAGTCTACACAGGTAGGTGATATACACTAGTGGCACAAACTAAAGCAACTGACCTAATATTATACCATTTTCAAAGTTATATTGTAAAATGGGAACTTACGAATTTTTAAGGATTGCTATTACGAGGTGTTAGGACTATATTAATTAAACAAATACTTAAAAAAAAAAACATTTTAAGTATAAAAAAAATAAAGAAGAAATAAAAATGACTCAGATTTGGATGGCAAAAACTAAAGCAACTGTTCTTAAAACTTTCATAAAAATTAATACTATTAATTAAATGGCGATAAATAAATATAATTCGTATATTAAAAATGAAATAATAAAACAATATAATAGTGGAATTACACAAAAAAGTCTCTCAGAAAGATTCAACATAAATAAATCGGGTATTTGTCGTCTTATTAAAAAATTTGTATCAACTGGTTCAGTGGAGACCATTCATAGTGGTGGAAGACCTCGTAAAACGTCAGATCACGAGGACCAAATGATCATCCGAGAAATCAGAAAAGATCCGTTTGTCTCATCGCAAAATATTGCTAGCAAATTAGATTTAAATCTTACAGCAAGAACAGTGCGAGACAGAGCTTTAAAAGCAGGAATGCGTTCTAGAAAAGTTGCAAAAAAGCCGTTTATTTCACCAAAGAATCGTAAGGCGAGAATCGAATTTGCTAAGACACATTTACACTGGAGTGTTGAAGAATGGCAAAAAATATTGTTTTCCGATGAATCTAAATTTAACCTGAAAGGATCTGATTCAAAAAAAATAAGTGTTCGAAGACCTGTAAATAAGCGGTTAGATCCGAGGTATTGTAAGAGAACTGTTAAGCATGGCGGTGGTAATGTAATGGTGTGGGGATGTTTTTCACTCAATGGAGTCGGACCTCGGTATGAAATAAGCGAAACTATGGACCGCTACCTCTACAAAAATATTTTGGAAACTGTCATGTTGCCATTTGCAATAAAGGAAATGCCTGCTGGATGGATCTTTCAGCACGATAATGATTCAAAACATACATCGAAACATGTTAAGTCCTGGATTCAAGATGAAAATATTAATTTACTTAAATGGCCCGCCCAGTCACCCGATTTAAAAACTTGTGGGACATGGTGGACAGAAAAATAAAACGTGATCAAGGGTCTAATAAACGAAATTTTTTCCTCCAAATAAAAGAAGCATGGGAAGCATTTCAGAAAACGAAATCGGTAAATTAATCACTTCAATGCCTCGCAGATGTGCCGCTGTTTTGCAAAACAATGGATATGCGAATAATTATTAAGATATGTGGCAAAATTTAAAAAATTTTGTAAGAGTTGCTTTAGTTTTTGCCATCTAAATATGAAGTATTTTTATGTTTCTTTTATTTTTTTTTAACAAAATATTTTTTTTTCAAAAAAATTTTTCTAATAAATTAATATACCCCTAAAGATTTGTAATAGTAATCCTTAAAAATCCTTAAGTTCGTTTTTTACAATATTGCAATGAAAATAGTATAACACCAGGTAAGTTGCTTTAGTTTGTGCCACTAGTGTATGTACATGTTATCAAATTGCAATTTTAGGCCCTAATAAATAATATGTGTTTTAGGCAATAAATGACATCGACGCCAAAGAATAGATTTATGTAATAAAAGCAGCTATAAGAAGTAGCATAACTGGCTCAGTAGGAGTAGCAAGGTAAGTCAGACATTTTCTATTGAGTGCTACTGTCCCAAGTTCTAAAACCCACCCCCAAAAGTGTTACTGTGTTTTAAAATACAAACGTTCACTAATTTTATTAAGCATAAAACCAATTGGAACAAAAGTGTTTAGTGCTAAACAATTTGTTATGATAAGCAAAAGAAGTTCCAGTTGATTTTGTGATTAACAAAAGCAACAAAGTGTGTTTGTGTTTTATAAAATAGCAATGGCCAGTTTGTTTGTGATTGACAAAACAAACTGGACCAAAAGTTTTTAAATATAGTATATTTGATTCCTACCCCAAAAGTGTTAGTGTGTTATGAAATACAAACGTTCCGTTGGTTTATTAAGCACAAAACGAATTGGAACAAAATTGTTTAGTGCTAAACAATTTGTTAACATAAGCAAAAGAAATTCCAATTCATTTTATGATTAACAAAAGCAACAGTGTGTTTTATAAAATAGCTATGATTGACAAAACCAAATAGAACAAACATCATGAAACAGATTGTTAAAATTTAATTTTTAATTATTTCGTTTTCAGTTTTTATAATAAAAAATTAAAAAAATTTATTTGTTTTTATTTTCTTTTATATATATGTTCAACGAGTGCGTGAATATGTGGTACTTGGTTTTGGATGGGATGAGAAATGGAAACAAATGCAGACAGAAGAAATGGAAAATAATTATTATTAATTAAAAATACTTTCTGTAGTAGAATTTAGTTTTTTCTTTTTAAATAAAAACAATTAATTTACATTTAATTGTATCGGTGTAACATTTATTTATTCAGTTTCGGTTTCTATTTTTGAAATAAAAATCTATTAAGAAATAAATAAATAAATGTAATATTTCAAATGGCTCTTAGCACAAATTTAACATTATTAAACTTTCTTTGTCATTATTGAACTTATCAATTTTTCATATAATTTTTTTCATTTTATTCATTCAAAAATATTCAAATTTCATTAGAATATGGTTGGGCGGATAGTATTTTGAGAGAACCACTAGATTTTGTACATCGTCAAAGCCAGGCTCTTGAGCAGCAAACCGAAAACTGGTGGCCTCTATGCTAGACAATTCTTCATAAGCTTTTAAAAAATCATAATGACCACAAAGCTGTATGTAAGCCAAAATTGTTGACAAAATATCGTTCAAATGTTGAAAAGCACTGTCAGTTAGGTAAATGCGCAAATTTATAAGGGCTTAAATGTAATTTGTATCGAAACCAGATTCATCTACTCCAGCTATTAGCTATAAGCCCCAGAGTCTTAAAAAGAAAACAACATTTGCAAATGTTAGCAGCCATTAGATAATCAGTAAAAACAAAATAAACTAACCTTTTCTTAAATAAGCAGACAAACTGCCTTAACCATAATAACCAATTAGATGAGAAAGTGATCAGGGTTACATTTATACAATTTTGCCATCGGTGGCAAACCCAAGTTAATTCCAATGCACATACATTTTCTGTGGTTTTAACAAAGCGCACTTTATTGTGAAATTCCTTGTTAAAATACTGGGTTGATTATTGCTGGGTACATCCGTAAAATTTTTCATTAAACTCCACCACCACCACCATTTCGAAACTCTCTAATTCATCAATAGACAAACGTGCCGGCACACAAACATACATACCGTGGTTTGATAGTTAAAGTTGCTTTGCTGCATCATCGGTTTGGTGCAATTCCGATAGAACAACTTTATGTTGGGAGCAAATCTAGTTTAAGGAAGCCACTCCAAATTTAAAAAAAATTATATTAGGTGATAGAAAATTAAATTCTAAGAAAAAAAAGTTTAGTACAAAAATCTTCGGCAACGCATAGTTTGGGAGTTACTGACCTACAAAGTCGTGGATATATTTTGCCATTTTCATTATAAGTGTTTGATTTATTGCAACAATATGGGTATGGCTGCCTTCCTAAACATCCGTATGCAATGTCAAAACAGTGTTTAAGAAAAGCAGTAATATTTTGCCATATTTTGTATAGAGTTAATAAATTTTTTTTTTTTAGTTTTACAAATTAAATGTAATGTTTCCTTCGGCCGGGCTTAAGTATTTTCTCCTCTATAATATAACACACACCGGGTTCGCTAACTAAAGGTTTCCCGCATAAACGGCCTTCGGCCGGGCTTAAGGATTTTCTCCTCTATGATATAACGCACACCGGCTTCGCTTACTAAAGGTTTCTCGCATAGCCGGCCTTCGGCCGGGCTTAAAGATTTTCTCTTCTATGGTATAACACACACCGGCTTCGCTAACTAAAGGTTTCCCGCATAGCCGGCCTTCGGCCGGGCTTAAGGATTTTCTCCTCTATGGTACAACACACACCGGCTT
Organism: Dexiosoma caninum; assembly: GCA_963924685.1. NCBI lineage: Eukaryota > Metazoa > Arthropoda > Insecta > Diptera > Tachinidae > Dexiosoma > Dexiosoma caninum. The sequence continues at coordinate 49,766,006 of OZ004728.1, read as the reverse complement.
CGCTAACTAGAGATTTTCTGCATAACCGGCCTTTGACGGCGCCTAAGAATTTTCACCGCTACACATTTTATCATCCCAAAATGTGAAATTTTACCATTATGTGATCGGCATTTTCACAAGCTCTCCAATGATACCCATATTGACCCAATAAGCTGAGAAATATTACACAATGACATTTTTATTGTAAAACTTCCGAGGCCCATAACTCGGAAAATATGCGTTGCCGAAGATTTTTGCACTAAACTCTTTTTTCTTAAAATTAAATTTTCTATCAGATGAGGTAACTTTTTTCTAATTCGGAGTGGCTTCCATAAACTAAATTTAAGCCATATGTTGCTTTTAAAAGTAACCAACCAGCCAATAATATAAAATCTAAAGTATCACTTGCATTTCCACTCTTGCCGGAAATTTCAGTCAAAGTTTTAGAACTCCTTACACATACTTTTTTTGTTGTGCGCATAGAATATTACACTTTCATTTGCACATTAACTTTTTATAATATTTTGTAAACCGCGGATTTCACATTTCATTCATAAAAAGGGAAATATTAATAAAAAGTCAAATTTTTCCCAAAAATTTTACACATTTTGCCAACCAAAGTGAAGTGTGCTGCCATATATAATTTTGCAGCACTAATCTACAAAATGTTAACTTACTCTTTGCAGCATAAACTACAACTAGACTCGACACAAACATTTTAGTGCTGCCAGGTCTCAAGCTTCGTGCGAGAGGGACAACAAATAGATTTTTAAAAATGTTGCTTTCTTTGTCGTACGAAGCTTGTGAAATTTTATTTTGGTTGACAGAAAATAAAATTTTTTGTAAAATATTGGAGCAAATTGGAAATAATTTTCCATTTTCCTCCAATATCATGACCAAAGTTGGTAATATGTAGACATAAATATTATAGATTATTTTGTCTACATGTTACCAAAAGTGAAAACAAGCAAAACAACACAAAAGCGGATGTAGAAGCCGGTGAACAAAAACCAAAAGGTAAGTACATACATATGTATTTAATTAAAAAGTAATTATATAAATGCTTTTACTATATTATATTTAAATTTTTTAGGAGCCAACATTGCGTTTTATGGTGCACAGAAGCATATAAGCTCCACATGTTCCGGAAAAGTCTAGACAGGTAGGTGATATATGTACATGTTATCAAATTGCAATTTTAGGCCCTAATAAAAAATTTGTATTTCAGGCAATACATGACATCGACGCCAAAGAATGGATTTATGCAATAAAAGCAGCTATGAGAAGTAGGATAACTGGCTCAGTAGGAGTAGCAAGGTAAGTCATACATTTTCTATTGAGTGCTAGTGTCCCAAGTTCTAAAACCCACCCCCAAAAGTGTTACTGTGTTTTAAAATACAAACGTCCAGTTATTTTATTAAGCACAAAACCAATTGGAACAAAAGTGTTTAGTGCTAAACAATTTGTTATTATAAGCAAAAGAAGTTCCAGTTGATTTTGTGATTAACAAAAGCAACAAAGTGTGTTTGTGTTTTATAAAATAGCAAAAGCCAGTTGGTTTGTGATTGACGAAAGCAACTGGACCAAAGGTTTTTAAACATTTGTGATTATCTACCCCAAAAGTGTTAGTGTGTTATGAAATACAAACGTTCCGTTGGTTTATTAAGCACAAAACCAATTGGAACAAAATTGTTTAGTGCTAATAAATTTGTTAGCATAAGAAAAAGAAGTTCCAGTTGATTTTGTGATTAATAAAAGCAACCAAATGTGTTTGTGTTTTATAAAATAGAAAGGGCCAGTTGGTTTGTGATTGACAAAACAAACTGGACCAAAAGTTTTTAAATATATGTATATGATTACCACAATGAACATTATATATAATTGGTCCTTCTCAGGACCACCAAAAAATAAACAAAATATATATAAAAATTGTTATATGTTATGTATGTATATGCCTTTTTATTTTATTTCATTCATAATACATATACAATTAGGCCATTTTAATTACCTATTTCAATTTCCAATTTTATAACAAAAAATTTCTTTTCTTTTTCGTTTTATATGTTAAACGAGTGCGTGAATATGTGGTGCTGGATTTTGGATCGTAGATGAGATGGGCAATGCAAGCAACTACAGCCAGAAGAAATCGGAACAAATTTGCAGTTCTTAAAAATAAAATACTTGCTGTAATATACAATTATATTTAAAATAAAAACAATTTTATGAAAAAATTATTTTATGAAAAGAATTTCTATGCAAAGTTTTATTTTTATCGGCATTTACATTTTAATTTTTGCAGTTTCTGTTAAGTTTTTTCTGCTGAAGAAAATTTAAGTCATTTGAGTTTATGTTGGTTTAACAATTAACCTTGAACAATTGGTTTTTGCATAAGGGGGTAATTCCATTATCTTATTGTTTCGTTAAACAAAAATACATATATACATGCGTTTTAACATTATTTATTTGAAAGAATACATAAATTGGAATTTAAAAAAAATTTAAATATTAATATTTCGTTCTAATACAAATATACTTATATAATACAATTATAAATAACACAATTTCACAATCCTCCATATATATATATGTACATAGAACAGAGGCCGATTTGATAAAAATTTCCAACTATCGTATTGCAGTCTTTCTCGTTTAGAAGATTGCAGCGTATGCAATGATATCCTTGCACTGTACGAGCTTTAACATATTTTGTCTACGAATGAAATTAAAAGAATAAATTGTTTTACAAAAAGCCAACAAAAAACTTATTTTTAGAGTTTGAGTACCTACTTAATTTTATGGCAGTTTAATGTGGTCAGCACGGCATTCATGATATAAACTTTCCTGCACCAACTTTTGCATGTGCAGTTGTGTGTATAGTTGTCCGCCAACCATATCTTTTAGTGTTATATCGTTTACGCTTTTTAATTTAAGTATTATCGTCCAAGTTATGTTTTCCAAAACACAAAAACGAATATACCTAAAAAAATATAAAAGAAGCTTTTAGAAAATAAAATATTATTTCATATCGTTTTTTAATATTGCATGCTTTTTTACGTACTTGTTTGTAAGAATGCCTTATTTTAATGTTTTTTGAAAACCTCTAATTAAAACATTTTTGAAAGCAGGTTTTTGTGAATCAAATCTGGTGGCCTCTATTCTTGTTTGTAGGCAAAAGTTGTTGACAAACATCCACACTCCAGTTAGTAGTTGTAAGCCCCAGAGTCTTAAAAGGAAAACAACATTTGCAAATGTTAGCAGCTATTAAATAAACAGTAAAAAGAAAATAAACTTACCTTTTTCTTAAACAAGCACACAAACTGCCTTCACCATAACAGCCAATTAGATGAGAAAGTGATCAGATCAGGGTTACATTTATACAATTTTGCCATCGGTGGCAAAACCCAAGTTAATTCCAATGCACATATATTTTCTGTGGTTTTAACAAAGCGCACTTCATTGTAAAATTCCTTGTTAAAATACTGGGTAGATTATTGCTGGGTATTTCCGTAAAATGTTTCATGAAACTTCACCACCACCACCACCTCGAAACTCTTTAATTCATCAATAGACAAACGTGCCGGCACACAAACATACATACCATGGTTTGTTAGTTAAAGTTGCTTTGCTGCATCATCGGTTTGGAACAACTTTATCTTGCTTTTAAAACTAACCAACCATCCCATAATATAAAATCTAATGCATTACTTGCATTTCCACTCTTGCCGGAAATTTCAGTCAAAGTTTTAGAACTTATTACACATACTTTTTTTGTTGTGCGCATAGAATATAACACTTTCATTTGCAAATTAACTTTTTATAATATTTTTTAAACCGCGGATTTAAGATTTCATTTATAAAAATTGAAATATTAACAAAAAAACAAATTTTTCCCAAAAAATTCACACATTTTGCTACTCAAAATTTATTTTACATTGCAAAACATCTGTTTTTAAAAGTATAGGTATAACCATTGCTTTTAATACATTGCTTATGCTATCATTTTATTCACTCTCACGACACTTGTGCAAAACCTGATTTGGGGCTTTTTCAACTGTCACTTGTGGGTATTCTGTATGTATATTCTGTGCTTTGCAGTCTGCATAAAAAAAAAATTTTTCTCTCTTTCTATGTTAATTTTTTGGAAAAGTTTGTTGAAAAAGTTTGTTATCTTCTCGCGCGTATAAAATTTTATGTGTAGTAACACCCCGTCCAGACCATAGGCTAACTAGACACGACATATCAAAACTAAAACAGAGTTGTTTGACTAAAACGGAGATGTCGATTGGACAAAATTAAGGAAGTGATAGCAAATCTATCAATCATAGTGCATTTTGTCCAATTGTCAAATTTCGGTGTGGACATTTATATTAATAATTTCATTTGAAAAGTTTAAGTATAAGGCAAATTAATTACTAGTTAAAGCCACTATCAGGCTGGCGAGTTTACCTGGTAATGTATTTGCCTTGCTCAATAGCAAATTTGCCCGTGAGCTGATACAAGAATTTGTAACGTATTTTATTGCCGAACGTCAAAGTTTGTTTGCTTTTGTGACAAAGTAAAGAAAAGTGGTTATGAATAATTTAATAATTATAATAATTTATTATTATAATAATAAGAATGCACAATAAATTCGTTTTTCGGCCAAACCTCATAATTTTTGTATACATGTGTTCTGTTAAATATAACATAACCTAAAAAGAACGTGTTAAATTAGTGTAATATGAGTTAAAAATAAATTAATTATTAGAAAAAGTAATATTTGTATATTCTGTGGGAGGAACGTTGTAACTTAATTGTATAATATAAATTATTTAGTACTGCAGGTCTTATTTTTATAAAATTTTTAATTTATTTATTAATAAGTTTTTTCGATATTTCGCTAACTTAGTTAGCATCATCAGGAAATATAATTTTTTTTTAAATAAAATTATTTAACAAACATGAAATCAAAATATTTTATATTAATTCAAAAGAAAAATTTTTCTGTCAATTATATAAAAGTATTTTGAAAAAAATGTTTCTTTTCTTTTTCATAAAAATTCAAAAGAACTCAAATTACATATGAAATAATTAACAACTATAGTAGAAAAACTTAAAACTACTATTATATGAAATAAATTCTCCATATTTTTTATTAACTAAATATATATAATTTTGAGCTATCTTATCTATATCTGCCTTATATGTATATTATAAGAATTAAGTTGTAAGTTAATAACAAAATGATACGTACGGAATTGTCGAAAGCGATTCGTAAGCGTAGGATAGGTACAAAAAGAAAAGTTAATGTGGAAATTGGATAAATAATCAAAATAAAAGGTTAAGAAATAGTGGAAATGAATACTTAACAAGAAAAACCCAGAGCGTTCTTCAAAAAATGCTCCAGAGCAGCATAGTGGAAAAACGTTTTAAGTACACAACAGGTTAAATTATCAAAATTTCTGTTAAATAGGTTTGTTATTTTAATTGCAAAAAAATTTAATTTAATAATATTTCAAATGTCTTCTTCCATTCTGTTGTGAACATGGAAGAACGTTTTAAAACTGCCATCCACAAAACCTTGTGTAGTGGAAAAACGTTTTAACTGGCTCTGCATATGAAATGTTTTTCACTTAAAAAAAATTAAAGTAGTAAATTTACATGGAATTCGAAGTACTAATTTCTTAATTTTATGGAAAGAAGTTTTTATTATATTATTTTTCATAAGATAAAAAACATCGAAAAAACTATAACACCCTTAAAATAAGTTTTTTTGCTCTCCTGAAAAATTATTATTTTGTCACTTACAAGGTTATTTGCAGCTGTGCTTCAATTGAACAACATGCTAAAATCGTCGAACTTTATTTCAGAAGCAAATCATGATTTTATTCATAATTTGTTTATGAGCGAGGAAGCCCACTTCCAATTTAATGGGTTAGTTAATAGGCAAAAAGGGGTACGGAAAATCGAATAGTTCAACAGCGAGAATTATACCCACTTAAGTGTATCGTTTGGTGCGGTGTTTCGTCGAAAAGTATAATTGGCCCATATTTTTTTATATATTGGACAATGCTGGAAAATTTTTTAAGGCCAGCCAAGGAAAACCATCCGCAAGTATGATTCCAACAGGTTGGACCCACAGCGCGCACTGCGAGGGACACAATGGCTCTTTGAACTTAAACCCCTTCGGTCATTTTGGATCACTTTGTACATGTACTTTATTGAATTAATTCATTTTATTTTCATTATTCTCTTTATTTCTGTTCTGCTCAAAGGTCAAGATACCTGGATGTTTATACCGCCCATAATTACAGATGAGTTAGCGCTATCGGGCATGCGTCGATGTGTAAGCATGCAGCATTGGGTCTTTTGAGCATTGAACACGACCCGCGTGACCCCATTCCGATATTCTCGTGAGGTTACCATTTAGCGAATTATTCATATTCTGCCTCGTCGCCGCGATCATATTCGATGTATAGGGTTGGAATTTTGACATAGGTCATTTAGAAAAATAAGAAATAGGGTAGGAGAAAGAAAGGAGCTTTGTGGTACCCCTGAATTGATCTTAAACTCGTTTGATGAGATCCCGTCTATAACAACTCTTACAACTGCTTCAAGACCAGTGCCGGAATTTCATCCGGGCCAGGAGACTTATTTATGTTAAGGTCCGATAAAACCATTTTAAGTAAGCTATTGGACTCCAGATATTTCATAAGATAGAAATTTAGCATACTCTCCATTACTTTAGAAATGGTAGAGGATATTGCAATTGGGGGATAATTTTCAGGGTTCCTTGCCTCTCGCTTCTTGGGGATCGGCGTAACATTTGCAACTTTCCAGCACGACGGAAATTCGCCTGCATGATATAGGGTGCTGAAAAGGATTGCCAGAGGACGCGATAACGTCGAAGAGCACTGCTTCAAGACCAGTGCCGGAATTCCATCCGGGCCAGGAGACTTATTTATGTTAAGGTCCGATAAAACCCTTTTAACAGCACGAGCCCGAAAGTATATCTTTGGCATAGTTACGGATACACGCTCGGATGCGGTCAGTGGTTGATTGCTTTCCGGCAGGTGAGAATTGCCTGCAAACATTTCAGCAAGGAGGTTAGCCTTTTCAACCGCGTCAGTGAATATTTGGTCAGCCTTTAAAAGAGACGGAATAGAAAAACTAGCATTTCCCTTAACTCTTTTAACGAATGACCAAAAGCTTTTACTTCCCGTGGGGCAGTAAGAACTTTAGCGCGAAGACTCTGCTCGTACAAAGCTTTTGCACGTGTTAGCACTTTGGCACACGAAGATCTCGCCCTTTTGCGCATCATATCAGTATCTGCGTTTTTATCATTCCGCCAGACACTAAATGCTTCCTCTCTGGATCTGACTGCAAGTCTGCACGTCTGATTAAACCAAGACTTTGGTCTAGGCCTAATCGAAATTTGCTTCGATGGTATGAACGTTTTCATACCAAGCAATATTATATTTTGGACCATTTTAGCCATGGCATTGACATCATTGTCTAGGAAGCAGAGCCTCCAATTGAAATGCCGAAAGAAATCGTTGAGCTCAGCCCAACGTGTCTTTTCGTAAATATATTTCGAACGTTTCGTAGCTGGCGGTGAAACGCCTCGAAGTTCCGCAAACGAAAAGGAGGCAGAAATGGTGCAATGATCCGAATTACCGAGAGGTGCGCTAATGTTCATTTCATACTTTTCAGGGTGTGAAGTGAGAAATAGGTCGAGGGTGTTGTGTTGGTGCCCGTCAACACATGAAATATGTGTTGATTCATTCACTAATTGCGCAAGGTGATTGTGCGCTGCGAATAGCTCAGCATATTGGCCTTCTGGAGTCGTATGGCTCGAATGGCGGAGCCGCGATAAATTATGGACATTGAAATCACCTGCAATAACGATTTCACTGTTCGGGTAATTTTCGAGGATCCCCGATATAATGTCGGAAAGGGCATCGAAGTTCTGTATAGTTTTCTCCCTTTCCGTGTTTGGGCTTCTGTAAAGAAACCCGAAATGCAGAAGATGTGCCCTGATTTTGAATTTAACCCAAAGACAGCTAAATTCGGGATCATGCGTGTCTAAAGATTGCTGGCACTGGTACACAACTTCATTGCGTATATAAATTGCAAGGCCCCTGTGTAGATAGAAAAGAGATAGGAGGTGATACCCAGGTATGTGAAAATCCTGTGGGTAAGCATCCTGAGACACCTGGGTTTCACTTAAGGCGAAAACATCCGGCCGATGCAGACAAACGTGAGCATAGACAGAGAAGAAATTTGCCCTTAGACCACGTAAGTAGCAGAAGTCAATTCTGAATCGGCCTGCCATGATTAACGCGAGAAAAGTAAAATAAAATGTCTATCTTCTGTATTGCAAGTGGCACTGAGCTAATCGCTGCTTGAATGACTGCCGGTGATCAGTGTCACTCCTTCATCACCAAACATGCATGTGTAGGAGTCATCTCCTGAGTGCTGGTCCTAGATAGAAAAAAAAAAAAAACAGCCTGGCAGCAACTAACACAATGGCACCAACAATAGAAAAGATTTAGTCGGGTATTGTAAGGGGAATTAGCACAAGGCCATAAAAGGCCTGATCCGGTCAACGTGACCCGAACGAGTATTTTCATTCGCCTGCTATGAACAGGCACTTAATTTAAATAAAAAACGAAATTGTTCATTATGTGTTTTCTTATACAGGGTGGCACAGAATGAGCTATATGGTTTAAATGGTTTATAACTTTTTTTATTTATGCGATTATTATAATTTTTTTTTAAATACAGTATATTATTGGGGAATTTTTTGCAATTAGCTTTGAAAAATCATATAATGTAAGTGATGTTCATTTTCTGCTTCGCACATACGTGCTCTTTTTAGCATATTTTCTATACCTTTTCGCATAATTTCGGGTATAATGGCCATGATTTCATTTCGAATCTTGGTTTTTAGTTGGAGTATGGTTCTTGGTTTGTTAACGTATACTCTTTCTTTCAAATATCCCCAAAGAAAACTGTCAGGAGCTGTTAAATCTGGTGAACGTGGAGGCCAGTTAAAATTGCTTGGCCCCAAAATAATGCGTTCGCCGAATATGTCCCTTATCAAAGCCATTGCGGTACCTGCAGTATGTGCTGTGGCTCTATCTTGTTGAAACCACAAGTTTGGATGGTTTTCGACAGCTGGTCTAATAAAATTTTCCAACATCGTCCGATATGCACCACCGCTGACAGAGATTGAGACACCACTTTCATTTTCAAAAAAATATGGACCAATTATCCTTTCGGAGGATACACCGCACCAAACAGTACACTTAAGTGGGTGTGATTGTCGCTGAGGAACTGCTCTTAGATTATCTGTAACCCAAATCCTGCAGTTTTGCTTGTTGACATACCCATTTAATAGGAAATGGGCTTCATCGCTCATTACCAAATTGTGAATAAAGTCTGGATTTTCCTCCGCTTTTTCACGGAAACGAATGGCATGTTCGAGCCGTTGCTGGTAGTTTGTCGTCTTCAATTCGTGCACAAGTTGAACTTTATATGGGAACAAGTCTAATGTACTCAAAATTCTCTGCAGCGACCGCTGTGATAGTCCAAGTTGTGTCGAACGCCTCCTTGTTGATGTTGATGGACTATGCTGCACGCTCTCCCGTACACGTTCAGTGTGCACGGTAGGTATTCTTCCGGCACCAGGAAAGGTTCTTACGGACCCATGTTGACGAAAATTTGCAATCAAATGGTTTGTTGCTTACGCTGTGGGTGCAATGCGCACATTAAAATGACGATGATATGCACGCTGTGTCAACACAATAGACTGTTGGTTTAAAAAATAAAATTAAATTTTTTTGTACGTTGTACGTTGTAATAATTCATAATTAATTCCCCAAGTCTTCTTCACAAAATGCTGAAAAAAAAACAAAGAAAAAATAATAATTAAAAAAGTTATAAAGAATTCAAACCAATTAGCTCATTCTGCGGCACCCTGTATTATAATGTGAGTTCAATATTTGTATTAGCTTTTGAAATTTGTCATTTCTGCGATTTAATTTATTATATTTTTAGGTGTTAGTATACATTTATTGCTTGTAGAGAAATGTTTGAAATATTCAGAACCTTTTTCCATATATTCAATTTTATCAGTTAACATGTCCTTAAAATTCGAAGAGTTTGCAAGATCTTTTGCTCCATTCCACGCATCTAAAAGAGGATTTTTACTTTCTCTTACCTCAAACGCAGATTTAAAGGGACGCATTTCTTGTAATTCCTTCAGTAATCGCATTTTAAGACCTATGTAAAAATTTATTTTTAGAACGTGAAAAGCGATGTTTTCGAAAAAGGTTATTAATAAAATACCAGGCAATTGAGAGCATCCGCCAGTAATGAAGATATTATTGGATAATTTCTCTTGGTCATTCTCGTTAAAAAGATTGAAAATAAAATTTAGAAGCTCAGATATACCAGCCTCCGACATCCCAATCATACTTGGTTGGAAAAGTAATTCTGGTGTGCGAAATGATTCAACACCAACGTGTAGCTGAAAAATTTATTTCAAAAAATTTTAAGTAAAATATTCAAGACTAGTTGTTAGTTTATAGTTAGGAAATGTTTATGGTTAGAAATGTATTACCACATAATTTAACGCCAAAAATATTTGTGAAACACTAAATTAAATTGCTTAAATTATCTCTATGAAGAATGGGTTTTTCTGCTGCTACTTTTTTCGATCGTATATTTGGGGCTTAAGCCCTTATAACATTTCATTTATTATTCATTTAATTGATATGGAATTGAAAGAAAGAAACAGCAATTACCAGAAAGAACCAAATATAAAAAATTATACAAAACTTTTATGATGGATACGGACTATGCAACATGTTTATTAAACCAGGCATATTTATGGTTTCAATTCGTGTTGCATTCCAGGTTTCAAAAACAGCTAAATATTTTGTAGTGTGAATGATTGTTTAGGGTTTTTTAGTCACCGTCCATACTGTTTAGTTTTTGCTGCAAAAGTTTTTTGAATTCTCTTTTGAAACTGCAGCAGTGTCCATACATGAATCTTTTGCTTCATGTTTAGTATTTTTTATTCCTCCCTTCTATCTTTTTTTAATTTTTTTTGACATTTCTCAATACCGAATGTAAATATAAAATAACTACCCTGTGATAGAAGGTGTGAATATTTTTTTTTGATAGACATTTGAAGCACAAGGTATAATTTGAAGCAAAATGGACGCTAATAATAATAATAATTTTTATATAATTTTATATTTTTTTTTTAAATTTTTGATTATATTTCACAAAAAATTAACAATAAAAGAGGGTAGATATTATTATGATAGATGTAAAGGGTGCTTTACATTGTCCCACAAGTCGTACGACATGTCATATTTTTGTGTAGAAGAGCACAAGTCGGATCGTCTAAACGTAAAATGTAATGAAACTATATGATTTTAAGAGAAAATACGGATGAAAATTTGACAGTCGTATGGCTCTCTTGATTTTTTAAAATTTTTCAAAAACCAACACACACCTGATGCATTTTTATGTAAACAAATGTGAGAAAGCCAGGGAGGGAAAACTGGTTTCATAAATTTCTACCAATTATAAAATTGAAATGTACATTTTAGACCACGACAGCACAATTTTATAAAAATATACGTATATTTTCTAAAAGTACACTAAAAATTTTGACCACGAAAATAACATATTCGAAAGTTATAAAAATATTTTACAAGGTTATTAAAAAAAAAATTCATTTGCACAAGAACTCCATCCCTGGGGAACACAAGCAAACAGCTGTAGTTAAATTAAATGAGAATGTTTTCATCTTACTTGATTTTATCCATACCAATGGTGTAAAAGCCAGAAAACAACCATTCGATTTTTACTCTCTTTTTTTGAAATACGGATGGAATTTCATTTTATTTTCCCTCTCATTTTACGTACGACAAATCTTATCGTCTAAAGCACCCTTTAACAGTATACCAAACGAAAAGAAATAAAATGAAACGTCAAATACACCTCATGTCAAAAGATGCAAATAAGAAATTCAACAAAAACTGCATGTACATGAAACAGCGTACATACTTCCACCCTCTTCCCCTTCTCATCAACAAACTCAAAATTTTTGCAGCATATGCTTCACAGTATGGACGGGGACTTACTGATTCATTTCAGTCGAAACAAGCAAGACGTAAATTTGTATTTTTTAACCGTGTTTCTCCAGCGGTATTCAATTCAGAATTGATTTTGCGTTTAGGTTTACTTCTTAGTTTCACGGTTTGTGTCAATTTATGCAACATGAATGATAAATGTGTTGCATAGACTTCTTGCGTCGTCTTGTATTTGCCCCAAATACATATCTTTCCCCAAGGTCTATTTATTAGGTCCGTGCATTCATAGTATTCTATCTATGACTGTAAAAATTTCTTCACATTTTACTCATTTGTTTAATTTAAGAGAGCATGCAATTAACAATTTTACTCATTTTTTTATTTTGAGAGAGGGGGCAAAAACAATTAACTCATACATAAATGAAATTAATGTTTTTCTTGTTATTGTTGCCTGTGTGTGTTTACTTTTAAGAGTAGTAGTTTTCTGTTTTGGACATCCCAAAGTGAATTTACACAAACAAAATGCATGTTATTTTTTGTGTTATTGATTGTTGTAGAGCTGTATAGACCTGATAAATATATCTTGAATTTGCCTTTATTTGCCTAATTTTTTTTCAAAACATTGTGAATTTATTTTGTGGTCACACTATGCGCATTTATTTGTTAATTTTTGTTTGCCTAAACAGATGTCAAATAGCGGCAAACAAATATTTGCTCTATGATCACACTTAAAAAAGTAATTGACACAACAAAATATTTGCCCAAACTGTTAAAACCTATAAATTTATTAAGTCGTAAATTTTAATACTAGTTATCATGGAAGATATTGCAGAATTTCTACTCGATAACTTAAAAAAATAACATGGTAGATTTCGATGAAATTTGTTATGTAGATAGCTCACATTTCTTACTTCAGAACTCGGACTTTTATGAACTGATTTGTTAAATTTTATTTCACCTGACTGGGTTTGTCTCAAGTTGTGCTCCATTTTTTTATTTTTGGAAAATGGTCAACGGAAAAGTAGGCAACGCTGTTGGCAGATATGAAAAGAAATATTTTCTTGATTGTTAAAATGCAACCATATGTAAATATTTAAATTATACAAATATTAAAACAAACTATTCAGGGATTCGCATATAAATTTATTTTATCCATCAGCAATGACAATCATATGCTCGGGCAAATATAAAACTTCTGCAAATGTATTAGAAAAAAATGTGTGTGTATTCGCAAGGCAACTTCCCACCAGGTAATCTCGACAGATCAGGTGAAGTTTTCGCCGCTGTAGTTTACTTTGTCAAACTTTGTTTATATTTACTGTGGTCAAGGCAAATTGATTACCAGGTAAACTCATTAGCAAATTCGCCCGTCAGCTGATGCAACGATTTCTAACGTATTTTTGTGCCGAACCTCAAACTTTGTTTACTTTTGTGAAAAAGTTAAGAAAAGTGGTTGTAAATAATTTAATAATTATAATATAATACTATAATAATAAGAATGCAAAATATATTACTTTTGTTATAATTAATTTAATTTCAACTCATATTACACTAATTTAACACGTTCTTTTTAGGTTATGTTGTATTTAACAGAACACATGTGTACAAAAAATTTTACGAATTCGCTTTGCGTCAACCTTGTATTAATAAATCTTGTGTACTACATGTACTTTGTTGAATTAATTAATTTTATTTTTATTCTCTTTTTTAATTTTTAACAATTTTCATTCAGTTGGTAGGAGTACAGAATTAAGATTGTTTCCGTTTTTTTTTTTTGACTTGGACCGGCACTCAGGGGATGACCCCTACACATGCGATGCATTGTGCTGGAACTAGGACATTAGGTTATGGGAAGGAGGATAAAGGGAGTAGTGTTTATTGACATTTGATTTAAATCTTCCCAAGCTAAAAGTGACAGGAAACACCTCTGCGGGTAGTCTATTCCACATACGTGCCGTTCGCCCAAAACACGAATTTTCCCTGTAATGCGTAGTGCGAGTCGCCGTCAAATCGACCACAAATGGATGCGCTCTTAATGATGATCGCGTCGTGCGTGCGAATGACCGGGTTTCGGGAACAAGTTCCCTGATTTCATTAGAACACCTCCCATTATAGTATCGATAGAACAACGAAACGCACCCCACGTTGCGACGATGCTCAAGAGAGTCAATAGAGTTGGCTACCCTACTGTCTCCTATGAGTTTCTTCGCGCTTTCTTGTACACGGTCAAGTAACTTCAAAATAGTCTTTGAAGCACCGACCCATACATGAGAGTTGTATTCCATTTTCGGTCGGATATAGGCGGTATAAATAGTAAGGAGATCAGATGGGGTGAAGTATGTCTTATACCGCCTTAAAAAGCCTAGGCACTTGAATGCTTCCTTTGATACCTGAAAAATATGCTCAGTCCATCGGACATCACACTGAATTTTCATGCCAAGAACATCAAGAGCTTCTGATTCCTCAATGATGACAGATGAGGCAGCGTGATCGTGTATACGGCGATGGGTTAGCATGCAGCATTGGGTCTTTTGGGAATTGAAATCGACCCTGTTCGCGTGACCCCATTCCAATATTCTCGTGAGGTCACCTGTTAGCGAATCATTCATATTCTGCCGCGTCACCGCGATCATAGTTGATGTCGGCCTACGATCAAATGAATATGAATGGCAGATACTGCTGTCATCTGCGAAAGAGTGGATAGGGTTGGAAGTATGACATAGAAGGTCATTAAGAAAAATAAGAAATAGGGTAGGAGAAAGAATGGAGCCTTGTGGTACCCCTGAATTGATCTTGAACTCGTTTGATGAGATCCCGTCTATAACAACTCTTATAGCGCGATCCCTGAGAAAGCTCGATATAAATCGAGAGAAGATATCGCCGACACCAAAAGCAATAAGTTTGGACAAGAGTGCTCCATGCCACACTCTGTCAAATGCTTTTGAAATATCTAGAGCCACTACATTACTTTCGCCAAAATGGTGAATGGATCGACACCATTTTTCCGAGAGAAAGGCTAATAAATCTCCCGTGGAACATCCTCCACGGAAGTTGCCGGTCGTTAAGTAAGCTATTGGACTCCAGATATTTCATAAGATAGAAATTTAGCATACTCTCCATTACTATAGAAATGGTAGAGGATATTGCAATTGGGGGATAATTTTCAGGGTTCCTTGCCTCTCGCTTCTTGGGGATCGGCGTAACATTTGCAACTTTCCAGCACGACGGAAATTCGCCTGCATGATATAGGGTGCTGAAAAGGATTGCCAGAGGACGCGATAACATCGAAGAGCACTGCTTCAAGACCAGTGCCGGAATTCCATCCGGGCCAGGAGACTTATTTATGTTAAGGTCCGATAAAACCCTTTTAACTGCACGAGCCCGAAAGTATATCTTTGGCATAGTTACGGATACACGCTCGGATGCGGTCAGTGGTTGATTGCTTTCCGGCAGGTGAGAATTACCTGCAAACATTTCAGCAAGGAGGTTAGCCTTTTCAACCGCGTCAGTGAATATTTGGTCAGCCTTTAAAAGAGACGGAATAGAAAAACTAGCATTTCCCTTAACTCTTTTAACGAATGACCAAAAGCTTTTACTTCCCGTGGGGCAGTAAGAACTTTAGCGCGAAGACTCTGCTCGTACAAAGCTTTTGCACGTGTTAGCACTTTGGCACACGAAGAAATCGCCCTTTTGCGCATCATATCAGTATCTGCGTTTTTATCATTCCGCCAGACACTAAATGCTTCCTCTCTGGATCTGACTGCAAGTCTGCACGTCTGATTAAACCAAGACTTTGGTCTAGGCCTAATCGAAATTTGCTTCGATGGTATGAACGTTTTCATACCAAGCAATATTATATTTTGGACCATTGCCATGGCATTGACATCATTGTCTAGGAAGCAGAGCCTCCAATTGAAATGCCGAAAGAAATCGTTGAGCTCAGCCCAACGTGCCTTTTCGTAAATATATTTCGAACGTTTCGTAGCTGGCGGTGAAACGCCTCGAAGTTCCGCAAACGAAAAGGAGGCAGAAATGGTGCAATGATCCGAATTACCGAGAGGTGCGCTAATGTTCATTTCATACTTTTCAGGGTGTGAAGTGAGAAATAGGTCGAGGGTGTTGTGTTGGTGCCCGTCAACACATGAAATAAGTGTTGATTCATTCACTAATTGCTCAAGGTGATTGTGCGCTGCGAATAGCTCAGCATATTGGCCTTCTGGAGTTGTATTGCTCGAATGGCGGAGCCACGATAAGTTATGGACATTGAAATCACCAGCAATAACGATTTCACTGTTCGGGTAATTTTCGAGGATCCCCGATATAATGTCGGAAAGGGCATCGAAGTTCTGAAAACATGAACAAATTTTGAAACGTGAACCCTCATAGTTTGCGAGTTCACATTAGGTCTGTTCGTTTACTCTAAATTGGGTGCCCGCGGGAGCGCAATCTTACCCAACAGCGTTTTCTTACACAAAAATTGGGTAAATGAGAGAGATTTTGAGAGTAATATTCTTGTTCTTCACGCACGAGAACGCCCGTATTTTTTCCTCGAGCTAGTTTGGGCCTGAAGAACAAGCAATCAGCTGGTTTATAATAAACATTGAAAATAACAAAGGAAGTAAAATTAAAAGTTTCCCAAAAATGCAATGAACAAAGAATAGTTAATTTTATTTCATGATTTAGTTTAAAATTATTTGGGGTTTCTTTAAATAACATGTATAAGCCAAATTATTGTGTTTTTGTGGAGGTATGCATGTGTGAAGATGTGTAATTGTACATGGTCATATAAATTAGGTCTGTTCTAGGTGCATAACAAAATTTACCGAACTCGAAAATTATTTTATTTTTATGTATATGATTCTAATTTTAAAATTGTGCTTTTTCCCGAAAAAATATGTGAATGTATTATTACATACTATATGGTATTCTCATAAAGTATTTTTTTATATAAAAGCAAACTCAAAAATTGAGGAGGAAAGCATATCCATATAGTACTATTTTGCTAATGCCTACTTAGCTCAGCAGTGGACTTTTCCCAATTTTTGACTACAAATTCAAGATTCTTATGTTCAAAATTCAACTAATCTATCGAGAATTGATGTTGAATACCGAACAAAAAACCAAAAATTTATAAACAAAAACATAACAATCCATTAGTTTACTATTTTTCTAACCCATACATATTTCTATTTTTAGATTTTTCTTCTCATATATATATATATCTATATATATATATATGCTTTCCTCCTCAGTTGTTGAGTTTGCTTTCAGAAAAAAATACTTAATGAGAATATCATAAAGAATGTAATAATACATTTCACATATTTTTCTCGAGAAAAGCACAATTTAAAATTAGAATCATATAAAACCATAACCAAACAATAACCAACCGAGCCCATAGGGCCATATATAGTTGGTGGACTACAAGTGTAACATAAGAATTATTAAATATGTAGGCATCAAATAAGCTAGAAATAATGTTTATGAAAAAATAATAGTTATAATATTATTAGAGCGCTACTATATAAATTGGAAGTTATATTGCGCATGAATTTGACTATATATATTCAGAAATTATATCAGTTCAATTGCGAGAAATGCTTCTCAACAAGTAAACTACGTGTAAGATGGAATCCCCTAAATTTACCCAAAAGCGTGCCAGCCATTATTAACAATTTTTGTACAATTTTGAAATAAAATTAGAGAGTAAAATTTTTCATTTTCTGTACATAGTTGCACGAACTTTTTCTTTGGGTAAGTTCGGTCTAGAATTAAATTATAGGCTATTTTTTATTTACATATATATGATACTAAGAAATTAATCAGAAAATTTGCAAAGAAACGACAAAAGTTCTAATTTAAAAAAGATTTTTTAAATAAACTTCAAAATGTAAGTACATATATTTGTGCATATTTATCACTTTATTTAATAAAAAATGGCATTTACTTTTTTTTAAATTTATTTTTGTCCACATTTTACAGCCGTTGCCAACGATGCAAATGTTTTTGTTATGCTCGTTGAACAGACCTATTATGTGGTAAATATTATGGTTTTTCCCGTTTTATTACTTTTGTACAATTTGGTATCTTATTGAGATAAATTATGGCTTACTCTCATTTTACCGAACTCTACCAGAAAAGTAAACGAACAGACCTTTTATTTCTAATGAAGAATTAGACCCCAGTAAATATAAACAAAGTTTGACAAAAAGTGTGTTCGGTTCCTCTAAATTGGCCGCCCGCGGGCAGCGGCGAAAAACACACCTGATCCGTCGAGACCACCTGATGTAAATTTGCTTTTGCCGATACATTTGTATTAACTGCCGTCGACCGCCAGTACAACCGACTTCGCCCTCTGATAGAATAAAATTTTTTTTATTGACATACACTTGGGTTTAAAATGTACTTCAGTGTTTTGGCTAAACGTCCCGCATTATTTGGGCTTAATTTATTAAAACGGAATTTGTATAGAAGTGCTTCCAGAACATTTAGTAAAGCTTACGATCATGATGGCAAAACGAAAATAAACATATTTAATACGCAACAGGATTTGGGAGTAATGATTACGGGCTACAGTCAATACGGTTTTCGCATGAACAATGAAATGGTTGTAATAGGTCCTGTTGCGGTTTTTCCTAGGTAAATGAAGTTATAAAAAATAAATTTAATTTCACCATGCATATATGTATATAAAAGGTCTATTTTATCGTGGAATGTGGAATCCGTTGAAGACATTAACGAGGAAAGTTTGTCTCTATTCACAGCATTGGAACCAAAGTTGGATCTATTAATTATTGGCATAGGGGATCAACCTGCTACACCTAATTTCTCCAAAAAAATTTTAAGTTTTATGAAAAAACACAAAATTAATGTTGAAGTATTACGAACGGAGCAGGTATTTCAATAACTAAATTGTAGTTTTTAAATGTATTGGATATGTTTTTTCACTATATTCTTTCTTTCAATTTAGGCTTGCGCCACATTTAATTTCTTAAACGCTGAAAATCGGATAGTTGCAACCGCGCTAATACCTCCGCTTCATATAACTTACAATGAAAATGATGTTTTGAGCTCAAGTGTACAAAAGTTTAAACAAGATTTATAGATTAAATTAATTTTAAAAAATATGATATAAAACTATGTTACGTTAAAATCATAAATAATAAACTTACTTGATACAGTTCTGCAGTATTCTCGACAGTGTCTTTATCTCTACCAATTGTAGCATGATGATATTTCATAATATTATCGTACTCTAAAAGTTTTTCGTTTTCAGCATCACTATCACTTTCATTTTCGTTACTGATTTTTTTATATACATCCCAATCCTTATCATCTTTACCAAATTCGTCAGATCCTTTTTCATTCGATGCAAGTAGAGATATAATACGCATACGCTTTTGCGATGCCACAGTGTGCCGTTTTGCCATTTCTTGCCGTCTTCTGTTACGATTAGACTTCTTTTCTATTATATCCATATGCTTTCTTTTTATATCTCTAAGCCAGTTTTCCAAAGATATTCCAGGAGGAGGTTTATATTTTGATCCTCTGCTAGAAATAGCTGTCGTAGTTGGAAAAACTATGGCATCCGATATCGACTGAAAATAAGACAATTTAAATACACAATATCGATTTAAACTTCATTTAAACCTCTTCTCCTTTTTTTTCTCTCAATCGTTTTTGATTTGCTTCAATTAATCGTTTTGTCATTTCTTTCCTCTTCTTGAGTTTCTCTTCCACAGCCATGGGATTCAATGCACTTGGTTGGACGTAGGGCAATTGTATTTTCTTAACATTTAGATTATAGTACTCAATGTCATCCCATTTTCTTAGTTCCTCTTTATAGTCTAATGCAATGTAACTGTGATTATGAAAAATATCTTCCATGCGAGTCCATGTAATAGCATTCAAATGTGCTGGATATTTCATTTGAAGAAGACGATAGAGATACGATATCATTTGATAGCCACCTAAATTAAGACGCCGAACTTTATCATGTTGCAAAACCCTATTCAATATAGGTACGATGTGGGTAGTATGATAGCCAAAATTTATGATCAGACAGTTATCCTCTTGACCTTCATCTTTATTGTGCTGCCAACTTAATACAGAATCTATACCATAGCATACTGAAGAGATTCCGTAACATTCAAAAAGCATCTCGTTCATCACTTTTTTGGAATTATCTTATCAATTATTTGATATATGAAGTAAACTGTGCAACTTACTTTGTCTACAATAATTCGGATTTGCCAACGGTTCAGTTATTAACACCGTATGAGGCTGCCACTCCATTTCCATTTTAATCAGCTTTCCGAATATGAAGTCAAAAATGTGTTCTTGGTAAATGGGATGAGTAACTACATTTTTTTCAAACTGGTTTTTAACTAACAATCGCATAGCATCTACATCGATCTCATCGCCTATTTGGAATGCATTCTCATTTGTAATTGACGGCATATCTTTTCTTTTATCTTTACGAGGTTTTGCGACTAAATTTCGAAATTCCATCAATGGTACATCTGAATCATTGAAGCCAATGCGGCACTTATATGAACCTTAAATAAAACAAAATTATATTTCTTTCCTAAATGGCTTACTAAAAACTTGCCATTATCTATTATTAAAACTCTGTCACGGCTCATCGTTAGTTGTTATTCAATTAAAGGAAGTAGTTATACTTAATTTTTAAAAATCTTCTTTATTTACTTTTCAAAAGAAATCCAGAACAGAGCGGCGGACATTAGAAATATCTTTGCCTGCGTTCACACGATTCATGTTTCATTGAAATGATTGCTACTTTAAAGCCATGAGTAACGAAGGAAGGTTAAGAAGTACTCATGTTCATTTACTATCTATACGTTTTGCCGTCTCATTCTAAGCCTCAGTTAGTAAAAACGAAACATGTTGGCGCCGACCAGCTGACAAAAGCTGTAACATAACTAATACTCGTTGGTGTTTATTAAAATCGTATCGTTCAAATTGCAAACGTCAACTTGGCATTACTTACATATAAAATAAAAGACGCAACAGCTGACTGAATTCCTTAAAGTTTTACGTATTTTATAACAGACATTGAAAGTTGAACGATACTGGCAAGTCTAAAGTTTTTACTAACTAGACCTTTAATTTGAAGATACACACTAACTATATGTACATGTCGTCGACAAGACATGAATTGTGTAAACACCAAAGAGAGTTCAAAGAAGAAAAAGAAAGAATCTTGTCAATAAAATAAGAATCGTGTGAACACAGACTTTGCTCTGCGGCCGACTGAAAAGAAAGAGCTTTTGAAGACGGCGGCTTGTCGATACCCAAAGGCCACGGCACATAGAATCCGTCATCCGTCATACTTTGACTTTTTCAACTGACAGTTAAGTTACAATACATGTTTTCTTATGAAACAAGTCACATTCAGTACCACAGAGGTCTAAGTTCAGTACGTGTCCGTCAAAGCAAAGTACGAAAGTTGGCCAACTTTTAAATTTTGTCGTACGTTTGAATACTTTGACAACTATGAACAGCGTTGCCGTTGTAAGTTATTTTCAACCTAAATTGGTTGATTTTTTTAAAGGTAGAGATGTGAATATTTCTTGCTTTTTGTTTACTTTTTTTCAGCCTAAGTAATACTCAATATGTAAATTTTTAAAATCAGGTTTTATATAGCGAAACGTTGTTAACACCCTTTTGTTTTATTAAAAATTGTTTCTGTTGTAACAAAAAATTCTAGACTGCTGCAGCACAAACAAAAATAAAAGAACACAGTATTTAAATTCAAAATAGATAGGAAATTATTTGCACGGGTATATTGTCTTAAATTGAAATGGTGTATGTATATAATCCTTTTATATAATTTTTTTTTAAATTTGTGACTAGTATAAAAGAAATTGAAAACTTATATTTATAAAGTAAAACATATTCTGGTATTTTTTTATTGTTTAACTCCTCAACGTGGTAACGCTAGCTATGAGTTGATATCCGCCAACAAAGTTCTCATTGTGCCAATCTCTTCCGTCGGTACGTTGATATCATTTGAAAAAGTCACAGTAAGACGTATGACGGATTATATGTGCCCCGGCCTTAAGAATGTTGGTTTTTAATTAATAAAAATTATGGGAACAAGTACATTTTAGTGAAGTACTTCAAAAAAAAGATAGCCTATGCGATATAAAATCGAAAAATAAAAAAAATATTTAATAAACTTATATTTTCCGAGTTGTATGCCTCTGAAGTTTTTCTATATACAATATCAGAAATCTACATGATTGCGAATCAAACGGCATAATTTTGCCTTTTCTAAAGTGAATAATGAGTACCATTTTTTGGCCAATTTCGAGAACTCCAATTTTCTCAGAAACGGCTCTAACGATTTTTAGCACAGTTCCTTCATTTTGAAGGGGAAAGTGTCAGCTGTGTATGCGTGCCAAAGCCGCGTTTGGCAAGAAGAAAATATCGTCGCTTAGAAGTATTTATCATTTCTCCACTTTTAAATACCCAATTTTAAACATATGATTAAAATACCCAAAATGTTCCCGTAAAAATTTTCCCGTTTTTTAAATTCGTAATTTCTAAGCTATTTTGTCGAAGCTATCTATATATATCGAAGCCATGTATATACAGGGTGTCTGGTGGGATATTTATATTTTTAAATACGATTATTTCCAAAAGTAATAAACCGTGCGGAGGGAAGATGTGCGAATTTGTCAGTCACGATTTCGCAGTGGTCGAGTGACCATCGCGCGTTTGCTATGGAGGCATTTTTTAAGAGTAATGATTCTTATTTAATTGCTCGTCGAAACTTTATTTCGTTCGTGGGTGCACAGATTCCGCGCAACTGTTTCGGCTATGAATGCCCCACGGCCTGGGTCCAGTAGATCTTCAAGGACTCCCGAAAACATTGAACTGATTGAAAGCTGATTACGTGAAAATCCGCAACTTTCAATACGGCAAAGAGCAGCCTCACTGGGACTTCCAAGAGCGAATATTAATGAAATTTAAAAAAAAAACTTGGTTAACATATTCTGAATGACATACTCTTGAAAAACTAAAATCCGCATTTTCAATTTATCGTTCTATGCTCTTAATAAAACTTTGTATCAGTTATTACATTTTTTATTTAAGTTTGAAAATATAACTCTGCTACCAGACCCCCTGTACTTTATTACCTAGTGTAAAAGCAGACTATCTGGCAAGTTATGCACGTACTTTTCAACCAAGTAAAATATTGCAAAGTTAGCAAAAAAATTAGGAGAGTATATAATTGATTGAGCTTATTAACATGGAAGATCAGCGAAGTGATAAAATATATGGAGGTTGTGAAGGTCCTGATGCCATGTATGTCAAGCTTATATCTTCAGATGGACACGAATTTATAGTGAAACGCGAACATGCTTTGACTTCTGGTACCATTAAAGCAATGTTGTCGGGACCAGGCCAGTTTGCAGAAAATGAAGCAAATGAAGTTCATTTTCGCGAAATTCCGTAAGTCTTTACTAAACAATCGTTTTCAAATATCCTATTCTTGACTTATTAATTTATTTCTTTAACATGAAGGGCTATTTGAAATATTTAGAAATATGCATATCTATTACATATGTTTACTTGTGTGTGTACATATAAATTTAGAGCATTAGTGCCCGTCCATACTGAAAACATTTGCTGCAAAATATTTGGGTTCGTCGTCGAAACATGGAAGAGGAATAGGAAAGAGTACAATGTTTCATGACATGAAACTTTTCGAAAAAACTGAGAGAAGAAGAACGAAGTAATGCACAACACCAACATAACTGCAATGTACGGATTTGCGATTGCCTATGAAAGCTTCAGAAGCTCATAAGGTTAGGCTCAATTTATTGTGATACCTGTTCTGAAAAAACGTTCACGTGGTGTAGTCATACAGACTAGAGTCTCTGCTAGGAATTGAACCTAGAACACCCAACTGATAAACTAGCACACTACTCACTAGACTACCGGGGGCAAATAATTCGAAAAATATGATCTACCGCAAATTTTTTTTGAATTTTCTGTCACTTGGGCAATTTTTTTTGTTTTGGATTTGCTTCACTAAACTGCATTTGTTCCGAAAAGGCTTTTATAAAGCGTATTGTGTAACTTGCGGTAAAGTTATGTACTTCTACCTAGAAAATGCAGCACATGAGTATATCAATGCGTAGCCAGGTTATGAATGAACACTTCATTGTATACAATACTTTTTGAATCATTCAATTTGAGAAATCTTTGATGATGTTCCAAAAGCGGCGAATGTGTTTCAATTCCTTATAACTTTTTTATTATATTTTTTTTTTTGTGGTCAGTATTTTGTAAGACTGTGGGAGTTTAAAATGGAACAGTACACAATTGCACAAAGTACCAAAATCGTTTAACTTTATTTCAGAAAATCATATTTTATTCATAATTTAATTATGAGCGACGAAGCCTATATCCAATTGAATGGGTTCGTTAATAAGCAAAAAAGGCTACGGAAAATCCATGAGTAGTTGAACAGCGAGAATTACACCAACTTCAGTGTACCGCCAGCCCTGTGGTTCGTAGATTTATATGATTGCCGCTTGGCGTGGCCCGTGGTGTCAGTGAAACATCCACCGTCTGCTCAATGGTCGGATGGTCCAGAATTTGCTGCTCCTGCCAATCACTGGTAGGTACCTCCGGGTTTCCAAGCCTCATGAGCCTAACGATGATCTCCTTCGCGGATAGTACATCAGGCACCGTATATAGGGCCCTAGGCCGGCGTATATCTCCTTTGCGGGGACTACGTCCAGTCTAGTTCCATCCCACAGCTCTTGCAGGCATATAGTCAGGGTTTCCCCTGTTCAACACAGCCATAACATTGTTATCCTTAGCCATTTCGCTGTAGGGTCTCTCAGTGGACGCGTGGGTGTGTAACCACTTACTGGCGGGCTGTTGCTCTCGTACACAGACTTACTCTACTGAACGTTGCCGTTTAGGCGCATACGAATATGCTGCAGGAAGTGCTGTACGCGCAGCAAGAATGTATACAGCCCATTTTAGCAACGATGTCTCGTCGACTGATAGCGATTCCGCGGGCTTTTCGCACAGTCTACTACGGATCCTATCCGAGCACGCCGCTGAAGATACCTGAGGGCCTGAGTCACATGCCCTTTGGGGTCTGTAGAGCTGGAGTGCTGCTAAATCCCAAATCTTGTTCGCAGCTCCCTTACAACCACTTCTATGCACCGCTTGATGCGTAACTGGAGTACCGTCGCAGTTGACGCATTTGCTGGACCTGGGTTTCCCCTGCTTGTTTTGTGGCAGTCGTTCGTTCCGTAGTTTGGCCTGACCTCTCCGCCAACCGTACTTAAGCCATCACACCACGACAAGGTAATTACCCAGGTGATGGCGCAATAACGTAAAGTAATTAAAAACGACGGTCTTTACGTATGCGCATTGTTAACATTTGCGAATACTAAAAATAGAAGAGATTGTATGGTATTTTTAATAACATTCTATATTTATGAAAGCCTTTTATTAAAATATTTTTCTATACATTAAATCACACAAGATACATACATAATAATTTAGAATTGTTGACATATGTACGTATGTATATCTGTATATGCATACATACATACATAATATGTAACATGACAAAAATTAGTTATGTATTAACAACATTGGTTATTCTTTTCTGTTGGTTTTTGTTTTCGAAAATTTGTATTAAAGTACTAATTACGTTAATAGTCAAAGAAAAGCAGAATTATTATTATTGTGCCAGGAAGCACCGCGACCAAGATTGCGTAAAGCCCCTCATATTAGACCCCCCATCCTAAGGCTTCTAAGGAATCCAAACAGTATTTGGGGCCTGTCTTCCACAACCTGTGTGGAGGGACCGCAATTCCACCCAGATTGTCCTCTGTCTGATGAGTGCAGGACAGTATCATAGAACGTGTTCTGAGCTTTCAGTGTCAATTTTATAAAATCGACAGACGTTGGTCAGGGAGAGACCAATTTTGTTGGTGGTACCTCAGGCCACAAAGGCCTCAGGAGTACATCGTTCAAAGGCTTAAGTCGGGAAAGCGTTTGTCGTGACGCTGCCCAACAGAGTCATGAAGTTGGCCGCCTCATTCTCCTACGGTGACACTAGCCTACACATTCCGATGGCATGAACGTTTGCCTGGAAACTGTTGGGTATACACCCATTGTAATCGTTTTTTAAATCGGGGCCCGTTGACCCGTTTGGACCCATCAGTATATCATACCTGAGATCCTGGCAAAAGTTGATAGATTTGTACTCCAATTCTCAAGTTGTTCATATCCAGACGGAAGTTTCTGGAGAGAACCAAAGACGCATACGTGACTATGGATTTCATCACCGTATTTAAGGTGATTCTGGGAATTGGACCTGAAGTACTACCAAAGAGTCTTGTACAGGGAAAGAATGTCCTCATGGTAACCTTAAGATCTGTGTTTCAGGTGAAAGGTCGGTACCTTTGTCCATACTGCAACCAGTTCTCTAGTCATCAACTTTGAAATAGGAAAAAATGTGAGTCGATTACTAATCAGCTTTGCCGCTCTGCAACGACCGTCGCTGTTCGCATAGATCAACCTGCCTTTTGCGCCTTGGAGGCTCCGTTGTGCAGCAAGGTTCTCGGATGAAAGCCGCATCCAATACTTCTGAGGCTGCCTTGGCATGATGGAGATTTATTTGAAGACATTCTTTTTGTCTTCTCTATTTACCGGAGGCATTTGTTATCCCTCCTCCCGGCAATACCCGTGAGCTTGTCTGTTCGGCAAGTATTGCCAAAAAGTCATTACTGACCTGTTTATATGAAGCACTGCTGCCTCTTTTAAAGTGTTATTTTCCCTGTCGGTTTCTATTAGTTCCACTAGTGAAGAGAACGGGTTTGGTCGAGCCGCGACAGTCCCACGGTGAAGGTAATTACAACCAGAGGGCGCACGGTATCTGGAGGTCAGCGTTAGAAGACAGTAGTAGTGTTATTCATCCCATATGCTACATAAACATGAAACATACATACAGTTTGTAAAAAAAATGTTTTCAAAACAAAAATTTTTTAAGAATTTAAATTTAAATAAATATTTACAACAACAATATCATTATATTTCTGAATTTTTTTTTTACAACTGTTGTTTTGAATGTTGTCGACAAGCAGGCGTCGAAACTTTCACAAATTTATGAACATATTACAACAACAACGCTACAAAATAATTTTGCATACTTTAAACAGTGTAAAAAAAATGTTTTCAAAAATGCAAAGACAAGAAAGAACCGTTAGTTTTTTTTTTTTTTTTTTTATCTGGGACCAGCACTCAGGAGATGACTCCTACACATGCGAAGCATTGTGCAGGAACTTTTATGAAAGGGATAGTAGGAGAAACGACAGGAGGTGAAGCTTACTTATTTTTGCAGCTCTGCTTTCGCACGTTCTTTGTTTATACTTTTTTTTTTTAGCAGTGCTGAAGCTTCGGTTCAGTAGCCATTTTTATTATTGTTTTACTTCGCCGGTGGTACACAATACCGACGAAGGAGGGCGTTCTGATGCGATTGTGGATTGCTATCAGCTGAAGCCGGTATTGTTCAGTGACCAGTGACTATGCCTTCGCCACTGAAACCTTCCGACAACAACTGACACACAAAGACACACTAATGCACATCAGAAAAATGCGAGATGTTTATTTTCATTTTAAAATTTTTGGTCTGAAACTGGAGATGAACCCAGGTCTGTTTTTGGATTCGTAGTCAACGTGCAGACTACCATCCATCGTGCCATCGCCACCCTCATATATATTGCGTATAATAGTTTTATACGGACGCTAAGAGTAGAAGTTGTCTTTTATTCATTAAATTAAGTTCATAGAATAAACATATGATTACCCAATTATATATAAACTATGCCAGGAAAGCGACTGAACAAAGACATTACCTAACTGGTGTATTTTAATTACTATAAATGAAAATCTCACACAGAAATTGCTGAAATGTTTTCTCTTAACCGTGCTGAAAAAGACGGAAGACTGGAACCAAAAGAAACACCAGGCAGGCCAAAAAAAGTAACTCGGCGTATTGAAAAGAAAATTTTGAAAATTATTGATGATAATCCACATTTCAGTACTAGAGGAATTGCACTTAACATCAGTAATGAATGTGGAGTAAGTATCCCTCTCAGACTGTTAGAAATGTGCTACAAAACCATAAATACTCTTCAATAGTTGCGAGGAAAAAACCTTTGCTATCAGCGGTAAACATTGAAAAAAGGTATAAGTTTGCCATTGAACACATTTCTTTTCCTCCGGAGCACTGGGATGATGTTATTTTTTGTGACGAAACGAAAGTGATGCTTTACTACCATGATGGACCTCAAAAAGTTTGGCGAAAACCCCTGACGGTTTTAGAAAATAAAAATATAATACCCACTGTAAAGTTCGGTAAACTATCCGTTATGGTGTGGGGTTGTATTTCGAGCAAGGGTGTTGGCGAAATATGAATATTAGAGGATATAATGACCAAGGAAGTCTATCTAAACATTTTTAAAAATGAATTGAGTGCAAGTGCTCGGAAATTCGGTTTTGTTGACCCAGAAAAGCTCAAGTATAAATTTTAGGGTATAAGGCAAATATTTGTAGATCCTGGTTGTTATATAATTGTACAAAAGTGATAGATAGCCCAGCACAAAGCCCAGACTTAAATCCTATAGTAAATTCATGGGTCCACCCAAAGAAAAAAGTCGGAAAAAGGTCACCAAAAAACAAATAACATTTATTAAAGAAGAGTGGGAAAAAAATACCTGAAAATTATGATATACCAAAGCTTATCCATTCAATGTCTAGACGCTTAGAAGTTGTAATTAAAGCTAAAGAAGGGCACACCAAGTATTAGAACCCTCAAATCTTTTTTTTTACCATTTACAATAAATTTAATTAAATTTAACAAAATTTTGAAAACTTTTATTTTACAGCGTAGAAACTGAAGTATTTTTTAAGTTACGATTATTATTTTGTTATTTAAATTAATTTTGTTTTTTTTTGTGCAAAGTGTTTATAAACATCTTCAATTGAATACATGAAGAAAAAAATTTAATAAAAGTTATATAATTTACTTGCAAATAACAGTTTCACTTAAACTTTTTAATTTTTCTAAGTTTTGAAAATATTTTTTTTACAAACTGTATATAGGTTTCAATTCATTATATTTACATGCGCCTATATTACTACTACACATTTTTTTAACTTTTCAAACAAATTTTGTGACATGTTCAAAAAAATATTTTTATATTTCAAAAAATTATAATTTCCTATTATTCCTGATGATGTTAACAAGCTGTTAACGAAATATCGAATAAAAACAAATAAATAACCAAAAAAAGACCTCGAGCTTAATAAATATATTTCAATATAATAAAAAAGGTCAATTAAGAATATAATACAAATTTTTTAAAAATTTCTCGATAATTTTGTTCATAATGTTTTTTTCTTTTGTTCTCTTAGTTCACACATTTTGCAAAAGGTTTGCATATATTTTACATATAAAGTGCGTTATACAAATAGCTCTACAGAAATTCCAGAATTCCCGATCGCACCTGAAATAGCATTGGAACTCTTGATGGCTGCAAATTTCTTAGATTGTTAAAACAAAAAGTGTGTTATTATTTTATTTTCTTTAAATTAAATCGACATGGTAAATAAATAATTAATATTTAGTTTGAATCAAAGACAAATTATAATTCGATTAATAAATAATTGAAAGCTTAGGTACTAATAAAAATTATTGTATTTAGTAAATTAATTTTTTTCAGTTAAGAAATTCAAATAAAATAACTTTTAAACTGTTTTATGTTAAATAAAAATTTAACAGCTAAACATATTAGGTCTGTTCGTTTACTTTCTGGGAAAGTTCGGTAAAATGAGAGTAAGCTATAATTACTCTCAATAAGAGACCAAAATGTACAAAAGTAAGAAAACGCAAAAAACATAAAATTTACCAGAAAAAAAGAAATGTAAATTTTTTACAGCTCTGTTTATATCGGAGATGATAATTGACAATTTTTTAAATTGTACTTTTTAGACCCCAAATGTACTAAAAACATAAAAGTTGTGTTAAGTTTTACTATTATTAACTATTAGTAACAGAAAGATAAAATAAAATGAGTCCTTGAATATTGAGAATTTGTTTCGAAATCAATCAAATTAAAGTAATACTGAAGGAGTTCCTATTACTCGAGAGACCACCTCGGTGAAAGGCAACCAAAGAGTTGTTGAATAGTTAAAAATTAATGCAGTTCATTACTAAAGTATTCTTGAATTATCGCAAATTCATACATTTTACAGAAATGATTTTACTCGTTTATAAACTTATAATTCGGACTATAGTTTTTGAAGCTCCGTACGACTGAGTTTAGACGAGAAAATATTTAGTTTGGTAGCATGTTACGGGTGTGGAAGAGAGCATCGTTTTTGTGTTCGGTACTCGGCGACACGTTTTAACAACAACATATGTTGTTGTTGATGGATAGAATTAATTTTTATGCGAATCCCTGAATAGTTTGTTTTAATATTTGTATATTTTAAATAATTGTGGGCAATTATATTTAGAAAAAATTCACAGATGATGGTCCACTCCAAGGTTCTGATGGATATTTCTATTTTATATTATATTACATTTCTTCTTTATATACATATGTATGTACATATATATTAGAATATTGAAATAAAATCAATATAAAGAATTGAAATAAATAGTGTTTCACTTCAATTGTGATATCCGTTAACAGTGACCGATATATCCGTTAACGCTGACTAGTCAGCAGTGGTCGATATATTCGTCCATGCTGACCGGTCAGCAGAGACCGATTTATCCATCAACGCTGACTATCACATGCACACAGAAGTTTCGGTAATTTTTCTCATATTGCCATTTAGAAAATTATAGAATCTTTGTTCTACGCAATAACCTATAATTCTGTCAACAATGACGGTCGTATCACCGGTCAAATGATCGTCACTGTTATTGTAGGGAAGCTAAACTTATTACCTATTTCGCTGGTCAGTTCATTCAACAGGCCAAACGACAAAGTTTGTGAAAAAGTTGTGGAAAGTGGTTGTGAATAATTAAATATTATATAAAGAAAAATCGAAAATATATTTTTGCAATAATTAATTTAAATTACTGAACAACGTATAATCATATGAATATACCTTGGTACTTAATATTTAGTGGAGTAAAGTAGTACTTTTGCAATGCAAACGAGCTTGATTATCCCTGATTTTCGTTGAAAGTTTAATGTGATTGATGACAGTTTATCGAAAAAAAACTATTTGTGAAAGAATTTATTTAAAAAAACAAGTATTGCAAGAACGTATTTAATTACATTTATTTTTGAGCGATGGTCTTTTTTATGAAAAGTTTTTAACAAATATTTTTTTTTCAATATTTCGCTAACCAAATAGGTATCATCGTTAGGAAATAATTATTTCTATTAACAAAAATATTTATTTAAGAAAATGGTATTTTTTATGAAAAGTTTTTAACAATTTATGATATAAATAACAAAAATGTTTTTTGTAATTAATTATTGTTAAGAAAAATTTTTAACACAACTTTTTTAATGTCTGTCAGCTGTTTGGGACATTTGTAATTTTGCTTTGTTATTTTCAATGTTTATTATAAACAAACTGATTGCTTATTCTTCATGCCCAAACTAGACCGAAGAAAAAGTACGGGCATTCTCGTGCGAGAAGAACAAGAGCATTACTCTCTCAAAACCTCTCTCATTTACTCAATTTTTGCATAAGAAAACGCTTTGGGCCCGCGGGCGCCCAATTTTGAGTAAACGAACAGACCTATTACCAGCAAGGCATATGACGGCCTATAAAAGAGAATGATATTTTATATATGTATGTATGTAATCAAAAAAAGTTATTTTACATGTATATTGTTGTTGATAGTTTAATTAAATACATCGCTGAAGTAGCTATACTGGCCCCACGGAGTAGCTGCAATGTTGGAAGATGTTCATCTCCGCAGACACCCCACAATCAAAGTGTAACAAGTAAAGGTATGTATGTACACACGATTCATATATAGTACAATATTGGCAGAAAATAATAATAAAATGTTCAACAGCCGTGTGAACTCACAATTTTTGTGCGACAACATTGTCACAAAATGTATAGTATGACACAGTATTGTCACAATTCTGACAATCGTGAGAACACACTTCATTTTCCTTGACACGTAATTGTCACATGTGCTTAATTTAATGCACCATACAATTACATCATTGGCAGATAAATTTTTCTGTTGGCAACGCTGCCCATAAATATTTAGATATAATTTTAAACATCGGATCTGGCAACTTTGGCCATAAAATAAACAACCGTGGGAAAAACAATTTTCTTGACAGATAAATTTATTGTGTGACAATGAAATTGTAAATTTTTCTTACAATAGTCTAAATCTTCGCCTGTTTTAACAACCCCACATTGTTTGGTACGCCTTGTCTGGTAGTATGCCTCATTCACAAAATAATTAGCAATACCAAGGAAGGCTCCCTAATACTTATAAACTAAGTACACAGAATAAACTCAAATATCCCTAGATCGAAACCAAGAATGATAGAAATACAGATTACGCCATGCGCATGATTTCCCGTTAGATGACCTAGTATAACCCATGCAATGGTTTTAACAACCCCACATTGTTTGGTACGCCTTGTGTGGAACGTTTTTGGGTAAATTTGTATGAGCAGTTATGTTATGCACCTGGAACGGACCTACTATTTGCTAGTATGCCTCATTCACAAAATAATTAGCAATACCAAGGAAGGCTCCCTAATACTTATAAACTAAGTACACAGAATAAACTCAAATATCCCTAGATCGAAACCAAGAATGATAGAAATACAGATTACGCCATGCGCATGATTTCCCGTTAGATGACCTAGTTTAACCCATGCAATGGTTTTCTATTCTCTATATTTCCAAATCATTTAAGGCTGTGTTTTTTAATTGTAACCATTTATTTGTGTGATTAATATTAATGATCCAAAATGAGAATATTTTACATTTGGAAGATGAATATGAATGTCGTAATCTGCAGTGTTTTGCATTTTAAGGAACTATGTACGAGGGCGGATCAATAAGTCAGTGACTTTTCGAACTTCCCTCGTAGTTATAGGAAATGCAACACTGTTCCCATTAAATACTAGCTTTTCAAAACATACATGCGAAAAAAACCGTCAATTAAACCAAGGAAAAGCTCGACAAATACTATGGGGACTCTGCACCATCGATTTCAATGTAAAAAAGTGGTTTACTGAATTTCGTTGTGGTCGCAGAAGTACAAATGACGCTGAACGTTCTGGACGGCCAATTGAGGTCAGTACACCCGAAAAAATCCACGATATGGTGTTGGCCGATCGAAGAGTAAAAGTGCGTGAGATTGTTGATGCCATAAGCATTTCATATGGCAGTGTGGTTTCGATTTTAAATGATCAGCTGGGTTTCAGAAAGTTGTCTGCAATATGGATGCCGGGTTTTTTCTCAACCGACCATAAACGTAAACGTGTGACAACTTCAAAGGATTGTTTGGAGTTGTTTAACCGCAATTCTAATGAGTTTTGTAACTGTGGATGAAACAAGGATCCATTGCTGTACTCTGGAGACCAAGCAGCAGTCTAAACAATGGGTTTCTCCGGTGAACCTGCTCCGAAGAAGGCCAAGGTAAGTTTGTCGGTGATGGGAACAGTTTTTTGGGGTGCACGCAGGATAATCCACATCAAAAGGGAAAAACAATAAACGGCGAATATTATGCCAACTAATTAGACCAATTTAATGAGATTTAATAAGAAAACGACCCCATATGGCCAGAAAAAAGTTATTTTTCATCAAGATAATGCACGGGTGCACACGTGTGCAGTCTCAATGGCAAAACTCTATGAATTGGGCTACGAATTGGTACCTCATCCGCCATATTCTCCGGATTTAGCCCCTAGTGACTACTTCATATTTCCAAACCTAAGGAAATGGCTCGGTGGAAAAAGATTTAGCTCCAACCATGAAATTATTGACCAAACAAATGCCTATATACATATATAATGCTGTTAAACACTAAGTAAATGACGAAACTTGCTAAAAATTTGACAGTCTATTAACACGTGGTACTTGATGAGAACAGTGTTGCATTTCATATAACTAAGAGGGAACTTCGAAAAGTCACTGACTTATTGATACGCCCTCGTGGATATAATGGATATAATGAATTTGGAACCAATCAACATTATTTGATTTCTGTGATTATTTATCATTAGCTATTTATATATATCGGGTGGTTAAATTGTAAGGGCCGATGTTGAATGTGAACCACACCTAAACGCCAAGCTTTTTTCCGAATTTTATTTGACATTTCTCTATTTCAGACTTACTCAATTTGAACCATGGAGAGATACACAATCCAAGTGGTGGCAAGAAATGGCAACAGTGGATGATAAATTTTCGAAGAAAATCATCTTCAGTGATGAGGCACATTTTCACCTCAGTGGATTCGTCAATAAACAGAATTGCCGCATTTGGGCGAATGAGAATCCAAGAGTGATTGTCGAAAAACCAATGCACCCACAAAGAGTGACTGTTTGGTGCGGTTTATGGGCTGGCGGCATCATCGGGCCGTATTTTTTCCAAAATGAGGCCGGTCAGGCAGTTACTGTGAATGGTGTTCGCTATCGTGAGATGATAACGAACTTTTTATGGCCCGAATTGGAAGATATGGATGTGGACGATATGTGGTTTCAGCAGGACGGTGCCACTTGCCACACAGCTAACGAAACAATGGCTCTTTTGCGCAACAAATTCAATGGCCGTGTTATCTCACGTAATGGCGATGTCAATTGGCCGCCAAGATCATGTGATTTGACACCGTTGGACTTTTTTCTTTGAAAGAAAAGGTGTACGTCGATAAGCCAGCAACAATTCAAGACCTAAAGGATGAGATAATTCGGCACATTAATGGCATAGAAACTCAATTATGCCTCAGCGTCATCGAAAATTTGGACCATCGGATGGAGGTGTGCCGCCGTGGTCGCGGCGCCCATTTGGCCGATATTTTGTTCCATACATAATTGAGTAATACCAATATATCATAATAAAATAAAATTACAATAATTTCCTAAATAGTTTGTGTTTTATTCAAAATCAACATCGGCCCTTGAAATTTAACCACCCTTTACTTATATCATTTTTATTATATTATTAATTAAAACAAATTTTTTTTTTAATTCTTGCTCCGTGAATTTATGTTCACTTTTTTTTACTATTGCAAACAAATTTGTATTCTGTTGAAGATGAAAGCACTCGACTACAGCTTGGACCCCGATCTTGAGCATATTAAATTTCTTGTAGAACTGTAAGTGTAAACCCATCAGCAGACCTCGTAGGGTAAGACCATCGCATATGTTTTCCGAAACCGCTTTATATAATTAAACAAAACTAACAATCGGATTCGTGGCTTGCTGTTTCTATCCATAGCATAGGTTTCCAAATTTCCATGTGTCTTCTGTAAAATGAAAAAAAAATTAAATAAGGAATATGAAGAATTCGAAATTTAATTTAAAAATACTGTAAGTATAAAATATTCCAAATGTACTAATCGATACTTACTTTACGTTAGAAGACGTCATAGATAAATTCAATCGACATGAAATGCATATAATAGTCGGTGTCCAATGCTGCTACAAATTGTGCGGATATATATTATAGCAATCTGCATATGCCTTTTTTGTTTTTTTTTTTTTATCTGGGACAAGCACTCAGGAGATGACTCCTACACATACGAAGCATAGTGCTGGAACTATAGGCAAGGGATAGTGGGAGAAACGACAGGAGGTGAAGCTTAATTAATGATTTTACATCTCTGCTTTTGCACGTTCTTTGTTTATACTCGCAGCAGTGCTGAAGCTTCTTTAGTCCCCGTCCATACTGTGAAGCATATGCTGCAAAACTTTTGAGTTTGTTGATGAGAAGGGGAAGAGGAGTGAAAGTATGTACGCTGTTTCATGTACATGCAGTTTTTGTTGAATTTCTTATTTGCATCTTTTGACATGAGGTGTATTTGACGTTTCATTTTATTTCTTTTCGTTTGGTATACTGTTAACATCTATCATAATAATAGCTACTCTGTTTTATTGTTAGTTTTTTGTGAAATATAATCAAAAATTAAAAAAAAAAATTTAAAATTATATAAAAATTATTATATAATTTTTCTTCTTAGCATCCATTTTGCTTCAAATTATACCTTGTGCTTCAAATGTCTATCCAAAAAAAATATTCACACCTTCTATCACAGGGTAGTTATTTTATATTTACATTCGGTATTGAGAAATGTCAAAAAAAATTAAAAAAAGAAGATAGAAGGGAGGAATAAAATATACTAAACATGAAGCAAAAGATTCATGTATGGACACTGCTGCTGTTTCAAAAGAGAATGCAAAAAACTTTTGCAGCAAAAACTCAACAGTATGGACGGCGACTTAGTAGCCATTTTTATTATTATTTTACTTCGCCGGTGCCTCACAATTCCGACGAAGGAATGCGTTTTGATGTGATTGTGGATTGCTATCAGCTGAAGGAGGTATTGTTCAGTGACCAGTG
The DNA here is from genome assembly GCA_963924685.1 of Dexiosoma caninum. Taxonomy (NCBI): domain Eukaryota; kingdom Metazoa; phylum Arthropoda; class Insecta; order Diptera; family Tachinidae; genus Dexiosoma; species Dexiosoma caninum. The sequence goes on along the minus strand of OZ004728.1, from coordinate 49,729,299 downwards.
ACTATGCCTTCGACACTGAAAACTTCCGACAACAACTGACACACAAAGACACAATAATGCACATCAGAAAAATGTGAGATGTTTTTTTTTAAATAATTTTAGTCTGAAACTGGGGTTGAACCCAGGTCTGTTTTTGGTTTTGTAGTCAACGTGCAGACTACTAACCATCGTGCCATCGCCACCATAGAATACCTAGAAGTGTCAGTTCGGGGTCTGACAAATTTTAAATCAGCTTTTCTTAAAATAGGGGGAGAAAGAGACAAATATACAATTTTACGAAAGATGAAAAGTAAACAAAAGAAAATGTAAACATAAGCCACATTTTGTGCATAAGAACAAATTTATAATTTCTTGTGGTTTTATTGGTTTTAATTGTGTTTTGTGTTAATATTATAGGTAAAAACATAGCACAAAATATACAGAACCGTCAGTTCAAAGCAGCGAACGAGCAGAGAAAGAGACATCATCAAGAGATTTGCTGTCTCTTTTACCCCCTAACTTTGTTCGGTGATTCCTTTTTCTTCTAAATTTCTCAATATTGTTGTTTTGTTTTGATTTTTATTTTCTAGATGTGAAAATTAGCCGTATTTTTCATCTACTTTATGCTCACAATTTCGCAATTTTTAGCACGACAATGTTACAAACATAGGTTATAGGAATCTGTGGTTACAAAACACAACAATGTGGTGTTTTGTGTTATGAAAATTATTTACTATGAAAATTAATTTCATTTATTAAAACAAATAGATACCAAAAAATCACAAGATGACTAAAATGTTATTTTATTGGCTTATGCACAACAAATTTCTTTTTGGTAATTTTTTAGCTTCGTTGTTTTTTTTTGCTATATTAACACAAAACACGATTAGAACCACAAAACACCAGTAAAACAAGCTGCACTATGTTTTTTTACTAAAATATTAAAACAAAACACAATTAAAACAAAGAAAACCTCAAGAAATTATAAATTTGTTCTTATGCACAAATTGTGGCTTATGTTAACAAAATTTTTCACCACAAAACACCAAAATACTGACAAATTTCTTTTTGGTAATTTTTTAGCTTCGCTATGTTTTTTTTTGCTATATTAACACAAAACACTATTAAAACAAGCTTCACTATGTTTTTACCTATAATATTAACACAAAACACAATTAAAACCACAAGAAATTATAAATTTGTTCTTATGCACAAAATGTGGCTTATGTTTACATTTTTCTTTTGTTTACTTTTGACCTTTCGTGAAGTTGTATAATTTTCTCTTTCTCCCCCTATTTGGAGAAAAGCTGATTTAAAATTATTTCAGACCCCCAGCTGACATTTCTAGGTATTCTATGAACATAGTGAAGTTGTTTTAATAGTGTTTTGTGTTAATATAGTAAAAAAAAACATAGCGAAGCTAAAAAATTACCAAAAAGAAATTTGTCAGTATTTTGGTGTTTTGTGGTGAAAAAATTTGTTAACATAAGCCACAATTTGTGCATAAGAACAAATTTATAATTTCTTGTGCTTTTCTTTGTTTTAATTGTGTTTTGTGTTAATATTATAGTAAAAAAAAACATAGTGCAGCTTGTTTTAATGGTGTTTTGTGGTTCTTATCGTGTTTTGTGTTAATATAGCAAAAAAAACATAGCGAAGCTAAAAATTACCAAAAAGAAATTTGTTGTGCATAAGCCAATAAAATAACATTTGAGTGATCTTGTGATTTTTTGGTATCTATTTGTTTTAATAAATGAAATTAATTTTCATAGTACATAATTTTCATAACACAAAACACCACATTGTTGTGTTTTGTAACCACAGATTCCTATAACCTATGTTTGTAACATTGTCGTGCTAAAAATTGCAAAATTGTGAGCATAAAGTAGATGAAAAAACACGTTTAATTTTCACATCTAGAAAATAAAAATCAAAACAAAACAACAATATTGAGGAATTTAGAAGAAAAAGGAATCACCGAACAGAGTTAGGGGGTAAAAGAGACAGCATATTTCTTGATGATGTCTCTTTCTCTGCTCGTTCGCTGCTTTGAACTGACGCCTCTGTATACTTTGTGATCGCCACCCTCATTGCAATGAAATTGAAAAGCAGTTCCGATTTTTCTCGTTTGTATGGGTTATTGAAAATTTCTTAGGAAATAAGAAGGGTGATGATTACGTTGCGCACGTTGAAGAGATGTTAATTCACTTCCAGAATCTTGGCAATGGAGGAACGATACCAGGATCGCTGGGATGCACACATGATGGCTGATTTTTGCTGCAGTATTCAGAATAATACTTTGTCATTCAACTACAGTAGAAAATCGAATAAAAGAAAAAAAGGTAAAAAAGTACAAGCAACATACTCTTTGTTAGAACCAGTTAATTATATCCATGTGGCTTTGTTGAGAGGTGATTTAGCTACATCTATAATTTAAAGCACTTTTACAAAAGTTTTTCTATTCTATTAGCAGATTTAGTGGCAAAATGGAAGCAACAAATATTTTATTGTTGTGATTGTCAAATGACAAAAATAATATTAATTGATATATTGAAGACAAATAAACAGTGTGGCTTCATAATTGTGACAATTGTTTGTAATTTAGGTGGTGGAAATAGAAAACTATTTATCGAACTTATTATACTTTGCTTTTTTGAATCTAGTTTTTTAGGTTTTTATAATTAGCCTCATTTTTTATTTTAAAATGTGTATTTTTCATTAGAATAAAAACTTTCATTGTATTAACATCTAAATTAAATTTCTGATACAGAATAAACATAATTTTTATAAAAAAATAAAAAATCAATTATTTTAATCCTACAATTGGCGATCCTGCAATGAACCAATAAATAAATAAATTTTACTTTTCATATAAACATAAATTTACTGTAAATGAATTACACGTAAATGTTCAATATTTCAATATTATACAATTAAATGCAGACGAAAAGGAATTTAAAAAAAAATAAATTTGAAGCAAATCAAGAATTTTTCAAGGATATTTCATTTACATCTATTCAACTGAATTTTTACTAGCAGTATTGGACATCACTATCAACAAAAACAATAGAAATCAAAAGGAAGAAAAGTTACAAGAAGAAAAATAAAAACAAAAAAATTTACAGATTATTTTTTTATTTTATATATACATATTTTATATATACAGATAAGTATTAATTGTCTCATTTTTTTTCAACAAATCCACTATGTTGTAATTTTATTTAAAATATGTGAAAATATTGACACTATATAACAGTAATATGCAAGTTAATACTTTTTCCAATTATGCCAATGTCAATAAACAATTCTAATATAAACAATACCAATTCTAGTTCAGCACTATTACATAATCGATGTTTAAAACTACCTCCTGTTTGGTCCGAAATGGTTTATCTATGCTGAAATACAATTTATTTTAAACAACATTACCGATAACACAACAAAATAGCATATATCACACAAGAAATTGTCAACAAAATTCTAGATATTATACAAATTCCTTCCAGCAGTAAACAAATACCAAAATTTAAAAGGAAAACTTTGTAATAGATGAATCTCGCTTAGAACACTTATTTTCTAATTCAAAACTAGGAGATCGCAAACCTTACGAGTTATTTTGTGCTATGAAATCGTTGATAATACAATTACTAATGAATTATTATATATATTGTGGCTTAAGAAACTACCCCAAACTGTCCAAATACACCTAACTTACAACACATCTCAAAAGTTTTGTTTGTGTGTAATACATGAATTTATTGATATAACCTTATATAAATTTACGTCAGTATATAGTCGTAATGAGAGCAACTACTTGAATTTATATTACTTTGTGTATATCAAAATGTAAAGAAAAGAGAATAAATCACTCATCTGAAAATCAGAAGTAAAAGACAATAAACCGTATTAAAGTTGCTGTATCGAAAATCAATAATTTTTGCTGTAAATTAATTATACCAAAGGAAGGGGTTCAATTGAATTTCCACTGCACCCCAACAACTTTGAAGAAAATATTTCCCTTGCTGATAAAATTTATGAACTAATTTCAAAATCGCAAATATTAAGTGTTGATAATAATTCTATGAACTATCTTCAAACATATATTCAACAATTAACAGAATTTATGTACAAATTTAAATCAAGTTATAGTTGAAGTTGGAGAGTTAAGATATTATAGAGGTCGTTTACCACCTAAAAAGCACTTTCAAAATCGAAATATATTACCAGCACGTTCAAAGTCTCGTTCGAGTAGCAATAAATTTTGTTGGTATCATTCTAAATTCTAAAATAAAAATATAAATGCATTAAACGTATTAATTTTGACCATGCCAGAAATAATAACAAATAATAATTTAAACTAAAAAAACACCATCATGAAAGTGGCTATTGGTGGTCGTTCATTTGAACCAAAAAGCCGTTTGTTTATTTACGATAACACAAATGATTTAAATTTCTTAAAGGTCCTTTTACATTGTAATACTGAGTAATACGACATGTCAAAAACTTAAATTAAATGGGAAAGTATAATAGTGTAAAAACAATATTTTATGAATCTGACCAAAGTACGGATGGGAATTTGATAGTCGTATGCTCCCACAATTTTTTTAAAAATTTTCAAAAAGCTTATTCTTTTCATTTTATCAGGGATGTGTTTTTGTGTAAGCAACCAAAGAAAATAAAACAAAAAAGTCATTTACTTCTAAACCGGTTTAATCTTACTGTATATACTTTTAATTTTATTTCAAGTGGGACAGTGTGGAACGTAAATGTATTATTACTTTAGATTTTTTGGCAGTCGCACCAAATCTCATTAGATTTCTCTTGCAGTTGTTCCATTTTCAAAATTTAAATCATTAGCTAAAAAGTCAGATTTAGAATTACAGTCATTTCTACTTATGGAACAAATCTTTTTAAACTTAATTTAGGTCTTCGAAGAGATTTTGAATTTCCTTTTTTAATAGCTGATATTGAAATTCTTATTATTGGGTATACTTTCTTAGAAAAATTTAGTAGTTGACGCTAAAAATCGTGTATTGATACATCCATAGACTTCCTTCCAAAAAAAACGTTGTTTAAAATTTTGTAGTATTTACTCTTTAAAACCAATTTTTAATATTGATAATAAATATATGTGCATATGATTCTAATTGTGCTTTTTCCCTTATAAACTATTTGTGAAATTTATTATTACATTATTATTTATTATTACATTATCCACTGATGAGCTAAGTAAGCGTTAGCGAAATAGTACTATATGGATATGCTTTCCTCCTCAATTTTTGAGTTACTTTTGTAATAAAATGCTTTATGATATTTTTCATACTGTATGAGAATATCATAAAGTATGTAATAATAAATTTCACATATAGTTTATAAGGGAAAAAGCACAATTAGAATCATATGTATAAATAAATATTCCCAAAATAAATTCAGTTAATATAAATATATGTGTTTATTAAAAAAGTTTCCGTCCATAACAACTGATCCAGATTACACAAAATTAACGGAACATAAAACGGTTCACCATATAGAAACCAAAGGAAATCTCCCTCAAATCTCTCTCTAAATTGCAAAATCGGAATTTGAATAATTAGTAAAATTGGAATATATCTTCCATCTTGCTTTCCATACGCATCTCCTTTGCATCTTGTTTCCAAAAAGGAACCTAATTGGAGACCATGTGGATGTGATAGAAGACATAACGATACCTGATCGATATCCATTACCGCATTTACAAGATCTCAGTATTATTTTCAATAACAAAACCAAAACCAAAAAATTAGATTTCTTAAGATCTTATCATCAAATTCCTATAGCAACAAATGATATCCCTAAAACAGCAATTACTACACCTTTTGGGATGTTTGACATTTTAAGAATGCCTTTTGAACTCAGAAACATTGCTCAAACTTTTCAACGTTTCATAAATGAAGTTTTCTTTGGTTTTGATTTTGTTTTTACATACATTGATGATATTTTAATAGCTAGCGAAAACTAAACTCAATATATGGAACATCTAACAAGAGTTTTTTCACAATGAGCAAAATACTCTTTAAATATTAAAATTTCTAAATGTATGTATATTTGGTATTTCTTCGATTAATTTTTTGAGCTATCATATATCATCAGACGGTATTCAACCATCCAAAGATCAAGCACATATTATTTTATATTCTCAAATTCCTTCAACTGTTTCAGAAATAAAAAAGTTTTTAGTTGTAACTAATTATTATCATCGATTTATACCAATTCTAGCTTCTGAACTCAGTACAATATATGATATTCTCACATTTGCAAATAAAAATAAGAAAAAACAAATTATTTGGAATGATTCAGCAAAAAAATCTTTTGAAAATGTTAAAAAATTTTTTTCTAAAAATACTCTACTTACACATTTTGATGATAAAAGCCAATTAGCCTTATCTGTAGATGCCTCTAACCTTGCTGTAGGTGCAGTTTTAGAACAAAATAATAATTCTACACATTACCAACCAGTTGCTTATTTCTAAAAAAAAACTAAGTTCAACAGAAAAAAGTATTCAACATTTGATAGAGAACTTCTAGCTGTCTATAAACGTATTAAGCACTTTAGACATTTTTTAGGTCGTGATTTCAATATATATGTATACATATCACAAACCGTTAACTTTTGCCCTCGATTCTAAAACAGAACGTTCTCTTAGACAAGTAAGACAATTAGATTTCATTGCACAATTTACTAATAATGTTCTATATATTAGTGGGAAAGAAGGAACAACAAAACGATGATATTTTAAAATCTATCATATCTCAAACAAATTATAAATATAATTAAAAAAAAATATCTATACCTATTGCTAATATTAAAATTTGGTGTGAAGTATCCAAAAATAATTCTAAACCATATGTTCCTCCTTTTTTGAGAAAAATAATTTTTTACAAAATACATTCTTTCTCTCATCCAGGTACTAGAGTCACTAGAAACTTATTGAAAATAAATATTTTTGGCCAGAGATGAGAAAAGACATTAATGATTGGGTTGCAAATTGTCATTCTTGTGAAAGTTCTAAAACATATAAACCTATTGAAATTCCTAGCAATCGTTTTAAACATATTCATATTGATTTAGTAGGCATTCTTCCAGTGTCTAATGGCTATAAATATATATTAACTATTATAGATAGATATTCGCGGTGGCCAGAAGCTTTTCCTTTACGAGATATAACTTCAAAATATGTGGCAAAAACTTTTATTGAAAATTATACATCACGTTTCGCTGTTCTTCTTAAAATCACCACAGATCAAGGTACTCAGTTTACATCATCACTTTTTATAGAATTAACTACACTATTGGTATCACATACAATTCACATCTCACCATATCATCCACAAGCAAATGGATTGCTTGAACGATTTCATAGACAATTTAAATCGGCTTTAATTTCATCATCTAATTCAATTAAATGGCCGGAGATGTTTGCGAACTTCTATTAAGTTCGAACTAAATAGTTCTCCACCTGAACTTGTTTATGGTCAACCTCTCTGTTCACCAGGTGAATTAATTATTGAAAATAATCTTCAGACACCTGTTGAGGAAACTTTGCTGAAATTAAGAAGCTATTATTCTGAAGTGAGATCTAAAGTTGTATATCATAACATTGAGAAAAGTTTTATTCCGAAACAACTTTCATCATTTGAATATGTATAGTAAAGAAGTAAACACTAATCAGGATGAAATTCATTCTATGAAGGACTTTCTCGTGTCATTGAAAGAAACGCAAACGTGTTTAAAATAAAAAAACAACATTATAAAAATTTATCATTTGTTAATAATGTTAAACCAGCTTTTATATTAAACAATAGAAAATTCTACCTTAAAGAATACAATTTACAAAAAAAACAGTCACATTAAAAATTAATTAATTTTATAAAATATCCATAACATTATTATATTATTATTATTATTACATTATTATTTTTTATTAGAATAAAAAGTTTCACTGTATTAAATTTCTGATACAAAATACATATAATTTTTATAAAAAATAAAAAACTTAATATTTTAATCCTACAGATATTAATTGTTCTGTTTTATGCTTACAGGTTTTTGTAAGACGACAAAAAAATATTCCTGTTCAGTGGTATTTTAAATGATATAAAAACATTATATATTCATATACTTATATTCTTTGAATATTTGACAAAATAAAAAATTTCGTCATGAAATTATTGAAGGAAAAAGAGAAGCACGTGTAAGGTCTGTCGTTTTCTCAAAATTTTATCTAAAAGCGTTTTCTTACGCAAAAATTGAGTAAATGAGAGAGATTTTGAGAGAGTAATGCTCTTGTTCTTCACGCACGAGAATGCCCGTACTTTTTCTTCGGGCTAGTTTGGGCATGAAGAACAAGCAATCAGTTTGTTTATAATAAACATTGAAAATAACAAAGCAAAATTACAAATGTCCCAAACAGCTGACAGACATTAAAAAAGTTGTGTTAAAAATTTTTCTTAACAATAATTAATTACAAACATTTTTGTTATTTATACCATAAATTGTTAAAAACTTTTCATAAAAAAGACCATTATTTTAAATAAATATTTTTGTTAATACAAATTATTATTTCCTAACGATGCTACCTATTTGGTAGCGAAATATTGAAAAATAAATAATTGTTAAAAACTTTTCATAAAAAAGACCATCGCTTAAAAATAAATATAATTAAATAAATTCTTTCAATGCTTGGTTTTTTAAATAAATTCTTTCACAAATAGTTTTTTTTCGGTAAACTGTCATCAATCCATTAAACTTTCAATGAAAATCAGGGATAATCAAGCTCATACAATTGTACTTTTTTCAGTACAATTTGCATTGCAGAAGTACTACTTTACTCCGCTAAATATTAAGTACCAAAGTATATTCATATGATTATACTTTGTTCAGTAATTTAAATTAATTATAGCAAAAATATATTTTCGATTTTTCTTAATATAATATTTAATTATTAAATTATTCACAACCACTTTTCACAACTTTTTCACAAACTTTGACGTTTGGCCTGTTGAATGAAGTGACCAGCGAAATAGCTAATAAGTTTAGCTGCCCTACAAGAAAATTGACGGTGATATGACCGTCATTGCTGACAGAATTATCGGTCATTGCGTACAACAAAGTTTATATCATTTTCTTAAGGGCAATATGAGAAAAATGACCGAAACTTCTGTGTGCATGTGATAGTCAGCGTTGATGCATATATATCGCTCACTGTAGACAGATATCCCAATTGAAATGAAACACTATTTATTTCAATTCTTTACGTTGATTTTATTTCAATATTCTTATATGTACATATGTATATAAAAAAAAGAAATGTAATATAATATAAAATAGAAATATCCATCAGAACCTTGGAGTGGGCCATCATCTGTGAATTTTTTCTTAATATAATTGCCCACAATTATTTAAAATATACAAATATTAAAACAAACTATTCAGGGATTCGCATAAAAATTAATTCTATCCATCGGCAAAGACAAGATATGTTGTTGTTAAAACGCCCGTAACATGCTGCCAAACTAAATGTTTTCTCGTCTAAACTCAGTCGTACGAGGCTTCAAAGCTATAGTCCGAATTATAAGTTTACAAACGAGTAAAATTATCCTTTCTATAAAATTGATGAATTTGCGAAAATTCAAGAATACTTTTGTAATGAACTGCATTAATTTTTAACTATTCGACAACACGTTGGTTGTCTCGCAACGAAGTGGTCTCTCGAGTAATAGGAACTCCTTCAGTATTACTTTAATTTGATTGATTTCGAAACAAATTCTCAATATTCAAGAACTCATTTTATTTTATCTTTCTGTTACTAATAGTTAATAATAGTAAAACTGAACACAACTTTTATGTTTTTAGTACATTTGGGGTAAAAAAAGTACAATTTTAAAATTGTCAAATATCATCTCCGATATAAACAGAGCTGTAAAAAATTTACATTTCTTTTTTTCTGGTAAATTTTATGGTTTTTTTCGTTTTCTTACTTTTGTACATTTTGCTCTCTTATTGAGAGTAATTATAGCTTACTCTCATTTTACCGAACTTTCCCAGAAAGTAAACGTACAGACCTGTAACGTTTCACACTCAAATTATATTTATCAAATAGCTTCATCTCTACAAGAAAATAACAGGCATTTTTTTTGTATAAAACTAGCTAAATATGCCAAACTTGTTTTTAATGCTCTCTCAAAAGTAAACACACACAGGCAAGAAAACATAAATTTCATTTGTGTATGCCTTAATTGCTTTTGCAAACCTCTCTCAAAATAAAGAAATGAGTAAAACTGCTAATGCGCGCTCTCTCAAATTAAACAAATGAGTAAAAATTATATTGGCGCGCATAAATGTAAACAAATTTTGACATATACGGCGTGTAAAACATAAAGGAGGAAAAAAGTCACCTGAGTATACTGAAGTATAAATGGATATTGAGACCGAAACATAAAGCAATCTTTACTTCTTATTTCAATTAGAAATATTAATTGTTTCGAAATATTTTTAATAAATACTGAATTGTTTGATTGCTAATCTAAAATATTTTCGAAAAATGTGCGGCACTAAATTCAGGAAATGATAAAAACCAAATAACTGTTATTTTTGAATTTAACTGCGACAGTTGTACTGAAAAAAAGTGTATATATGTACATATATATATTTATAAAAAAACAAAGTTCGTTTTAAATGAATATTACTGTAATTACTTGTAAATCTACATTTTAAAGCAACCTTGCAACACGTGATAATTAAGTACAAGCCAAGTAACTTTTCAAGGTGACAATGTGACTAATTATTTGAAAAGCATAATTTGTCATAAATCACAAATTTTTAGGCTACAGTGTACATAAACTGTCAAAAACGCCTTATTATGTTAGATATTGTTTTAAATTTCTATTCGTTATTGCTATAGTGCAACCTCGTAAGAATATTCGCTTTGTGAAAAGTAGGTCTAGTAGATACAATTGTTGCATTTAGAATGGATCCTGAAGTAGACTTAAAGAGATCGAAAATGTCGGCTTTGGAGCAATTAAAAATATACACTACAATTGTAGCTGATACTGGCGATTTTGAAAGTGAGTAAACGTCTTGATTGCTGTGGATTTTTAATAAAGGATTATCCACACAATTTTACTTGCTAAAAGTTAGTTACACGGTGTGTATTTGTAACATGAGATATAATTTATACAACTATTTGGACATCGCATGTGTATTTTGTATCATTGATATGCATATATATAGTATGTATGGCATGACAGTCTGACGTCTTCATAAATCACAACGGTTGGCTTAAGTAGAGTTTAAAGAAGCAGCTCAAAAAATAAAAAAATAGCTTACGTCATAGAAAAAACTTAGGAACAAATCTAGTTTAGTGAAGCCGCTCCGAATTAAAAAAAAATTATTATCTTAGGTTATAGAAAATTTAATTCTAAGAAGAAAAAGTTTAGTGCAAAAGTCCTCGGCAACGCATAGTTTGGGAGTTACGGACTTACAAAGTCGTCGATATATTTTGCCATTTTCATTGTAAGTCTTTGATTCATTACAAAAGAAAATATTTTATTACATAGTAAATGAGTAAATTAAAGGTATTTTTATTAAAAATGAGAGCAAAACACAAAAACATACTTATATTATATGTACATATATATATGTATGCAAATGTGTATGACATGATCATTTGTAACGTAAATATGGATATTACAAGATCTATCAAAATTTTTGAAATTTTTAATAACAATTTAGAGGGGCCTGTTCCTGTAGAGGTAATTCCCATTTTGGTAGATTGGGAATTAATTCCAAAAGAAGGCTTCGCTAAGTAAAGGTTTTCTGCATAGCCGGCCTTCGGCCGCGTATGAGGCTGTTCTCCTCTATGGTATAACACACACCGGCTTCGCTAACTAAAGGTTTTATGCATAGCCGGCCTTCGGCCGGGCTTAAGAATTTTCTCCTCTATGGTATAACACACACCGGCTTCGCTAAGTAAAGGTTTTCTGCATAGCCGGCCTTTGGCCGGGTATAAAGATGTTCTCCTCTATGGTATAACACACACCGGCTTCGCTAACTAAAAGTTTTCTGCATAGCCGGCCTTCGGCCGGGCTTAAGGATTTTCTCCTCTATGGTATAATACACACCGGAGCGGCTTCACTAAACTAGATTTAAGCCCAAAAGTTTACCCCTAAATCACGATTGTTGTATTCTTTTTTTTATTTGCTATTTTTTAAATTAAAACGTCACTTAAATGCTTGCAATGGTTGTAAAATTAAGTAAATAAAAAATCTTTTTTTTCTTTCCCTATTCATTTTAAGAGCTAACAATTCTTTATGTATACTTTTTTCCGCTGATATTTTTATCGGCAATAGTTGGTAAATTATTAGTATTTTTTCTTCAAATATTCTTTCTTAACTATTAATATTTTAAGACGTTCAAAATAGTATGGTGTATGTAGAATTTTTCCTAAACTGTACATGCAGCAATAGGTGTGGTCTTTTACTCTAAATTGGGCACCTTCGGGCGCCCAGTCTTACCAGAAAGTAAGAAAAATTGGTGAAATGAGACGTTTTGAGAGAGTTAATATTCTTGTTTTTCTTGCACGAAACAGCCCGTACTTTTTCTTCGGGCTAGTTTGGGCAAGAAGAACAAGCAATCAGCTGGTTTATTAGTAAACAATAATGAACTAAAATTAAAAGTTTCCCAGCAATGCAATGAACAAATAGTTAATTTTATTTAATGATTTAGTTAAAAATTATTTGGGTTTTTTTTAATTAACATGTATAAGCCAAATTATTGTGTTTTTATCGATGTATATGCATACATGGTCATATACATTAGGTCTGTTCCAGGTGCATAACAAAATTGCCCGAACTCGCACAAATTTATTTTTTTTATACATACATATGTATACGATTCTTTTTCACGAAAAAATATGTGTATTATTACTATATATACACATATACAAATATATACAGCAATATGGTACGATCAGTGTTAACACTTACGTATTAGCATTATTTAAATTAATGGAGGAGGAATAACTTAGAAACAGAAATAAACGAATGAAAAAATTACTTGTTTTAGGTATGAAGCTTTATAAGCCTACAGATGCTACAACAAATCCATCTCTAATTTTAAATGCTGCAAAAATGGCTCAATACAAAAATATTGTACAAAAAGCTGTGGATTTTGGAAAGAAAGCTGGCTGGTAAGTATGAGTAAGTATAGCCAAGTATAAACAGAAATTATAAGTTTTGCCTGCAGTTCTCCTACAGAAAAAGTCCAAGAAGCTATGGATTATTTATGTGTATTATTTGGATGTGAAATATTGAAAATTGTGCCAGGACGTGTTTCAACAGAAGTTGATGCCCGCCTGTCTTTTGATACTAAAAGAAGTGTTGAGAAAGCTTTAAAATTAATATCGTTATACGAAGATATGGGAGTGGGAAAAGAACGAATTCTGATTAAATTGGCGTCTACATGGGAAGGAATCCAAGCCGCAAAAATTCTGGAATTGCAACACAATGTCAAATGTAATTTAACTTTGTTGTTTTCGTTCGCACAAGCAGTGGCCTGTGCCGAAGCTAATGTAACACTCATTTCCCCATTTGTGGGCCGTATATTAGACTGGTATGTCAGCAATACGGATAAAAAGAACTACGGACCAAAAGAAGATCCGGGTGTAGTTTCGGTTACAAACATTTTTAATTACTATAAGAAATTTGGTTATAAAACTGTTGTCATGGGTGCATCGTTTAGAAATATTGGTGAAATTAAAGCACTGGCAGGCTGTGATTTACTTACTATTGGCCCATCTTTACTTAAAGAACTCGGAAATGATGCTGATGAAGTCACACTACAATTGAACTCAGACGAAGCAACTAAAATGAATTTAGATAAAATTAGCATTGATGAACCTACTTTCAGATGGATGCTCAACGAAGATGCAATGGCTACTGATAAATTGTCTGAAGGCATTCGTAAGTTTGCTGCTGATGCTAAAGCTTTGGAGCGTCTTATACATGACCTTATGTAAAATATTTATATAAATATGTTCTAATTGGTATAGGGAACCTCTCATTTTATTCCGTGTTTGTAAAATACAAATGCATTTACATGTAATATAATAAAAAGTGTTAAATTGTTTTTTTGAATACTCTCATTATATTTTTTGAACAAGCTTAATAAATATATTTCAAAAAATATAATAAAAAAAGGTCAATTAATGATATAATTAAATACTCTCATTATTTTATTTATACTTATTCATATGCGGTACACATAATTTATTTAAAAGAAAAATACTGTTACCACATATTTTTATGTATTGAGTGAGTATTCTCTTCTGTTCCGAAAAGTTGCTGCAATCAACACCTTAATCAATCGATTTCATTTTGCACAAGTAAGCCGTTGGTATCATTTTCATTTTGCCATTTAACTGCCATACACTAGTATCTTTATCGGACTGCGATATAACCTTACCAACCGATTCACGTTCATCACCATATATTACTTTAAATTCATCTCCGCATTCTGGTATTACTGGGGCCAAATGTTCACTAACTACAGAGACACTGCGGTCTTCTTTTTGTAGGAAAACTGAACAGACACCATTATTAACAGTGCGAATTATTCCAGTTTGACCCAGTAAAAGAGGGTCGCCGTGAATATGGATTTTTACTACGATATCTGTCGTACACCAGTCACCGATTGGTGATTCCAAACTTGCACCCGGTGTTTGTGGATTATAAGGAGAATTGGGAGCACCGCCTGGGGTATTGGGCGAATAACTTGAAGGTGATGGAGTATTCATATATCCAACCGGGTATGGTGATGGAGCCGGACTGGGACTAGGATTGAAGGGACTGTAACTACGATCGGAACCATATAGAGTTCCTGGCGTTTGTGGTGGATATTGTGTATTTATCTGATAACCCGGTGTGCTAGGATTGTAACCAGGGCTAGGACTTGGTTCTTCAAGTGAATAATCAAAATCATTACTACGGGCTGGTGTGTTCGTGACAGTTGGATCCCAAGCTCCATGACGTGGTGTCATGCTGCCATCGTGTAATGGTGTCATTGAGCTACTATATGGTGTACGACCTTCAGAATCCCAATTTGGAGTTTGACTACCTAACAATGGTGTCTTCGATCCAGCGGCTGCATAAATAGGTGTATGAGAACCATATCCTGGAGTTCGAGCTGGGGTACGTCCATAAGAAGAAAGACTTCCGTCTTTACCAGCAGGACCAACTATAGCAATGTGATTGCGATCGACAGAAATGGTCTGACATGATGTATGCAGTTCCACTCGAACTGAACTCTCAGTTGCATCTTTTACAATCCCAACGACACCTTTTAAGGGAAAGATTAAACAATAAAAGTTTGTAATGTAATATTTCCTGTTTATAGTAATACAAATATAGTTTTTATATAATTAAGCGTAGGGTTCTGATGCGTTTTCTTTTTTTCACAAAGTATATCGTTTCTGTATTGAGCATCAGCTAAATACAAATATATTACAACTACTTATTTAACTTCAACTTTATATTTCAATTATAAATTATATAGTATTAATTACCTTTATAAGGTCCTCTGCTAATTTTGATTGTTTTACCTAAAAATTCACGATCGCGTGTTACTTTAAAACCTCCACGACCACCTCTAGTTCCACCGCGTCCTCCACGTGCACCAGAAGGATGCATTGGTGATTGGATACGAGGGGACATAAAACCCAAACCACCAAGAGGCCCGAAATTATTTGTTTGTGATTTACTTCCGCCAGCTAGTTGAATATGACGGGTCTTGCAAACAAATATGCCACCGTTTTCTGTGTACATACGACAATGTAAAAATACCAAACTCCTGTATAAATGCTTTATTTCTCCTGACCGCCCCTATAAGTAAAACAATATTTACAATACAGAAATGACCATATAATTTCGCGGTTAGTACATACCGCATGAGGACCTTCCATTACTTTAACAATGTCACGACGTCTTATTTGATTTTGATCAGCATCGAGAGCAATAGTGTTTCTGTTCTCACGTCTTTTGTGTAAAGCAGTAGGCTTGCATTCAATTACTTTCCCATGCATTCCCAAAACATGGAAATTTTCACGCTCTAAGCGAACGATAACACCAACATTTTGTGCGCTAATGAGAATATTTGTATATTTCGGATGTAATGAGTGTAATTTCATCTACAATACTTACTCCAATTGAACCAAATCGCCCCATTGAAATTGACCCAAACAGTCCACGCCAGTAGCTACATCTGAGCACAGCTGTAAGTCTCTGGGTAATACTTCCAATTCGTGGTTTGTTAAATCTGATACTAGCACCACCCGAGCGGCTTCCACACGAATAATTAATCCAGTTTCTCCTTCATAACGTCCAGCTAAAACGCGCGCATGGTCCCCCGTTTTAAAGTATTTTCGTAATTCATTTGCTTTAAATACCAAGGGATCCTATAACGTGTATATACAAATATAACAATATGCGATCGTTAACCATATATCGCTCTTTTGTTGCAACGTATTCATATTTCAAAAAATTTAAATTTAGTTAGTTACGAAAAAGTGCACCTTCATATTAAAGGCTTGCAAAGATATATCTGTTTGCACTGGTTTGTTTTCCTGTGCTGCTTGTGCGTTTTGTTATTTATTTTTTGCTTTTCTGTTCAACTAATGTCAGTTTATATATATATTATTTAATATGAGTACGTTGCAATAAAGAAGTGACGCTGTTATTAATTACCTTCAAATCTTGATGCTTTGGCATAACTGTAATCATGCCGCCATCTATTACAATAATTTTAGCCTGCAAGTTCTCCAAATCACCCACACATACTTCAACATTATCACCCATTGAGAAGGAATGACCAGCTGTGGGATCGTCTTTAGCTCCAGTTACAATTTCCAAATTCACATCTATTATTTAATTGAATAAATACTAATGGTGATAAAAATTTACAGTAAAAACATAAGCATACCTTCTGGTTGTTCTTCAAACCTCTCCAATTCTGCTAGAGTTGGTTTTACACCCTCTGCTTGAATAGCAGACATGTTAAAGTTCTTATACAGAAATCCTTTTCGTGAATATCTATTTCCTTCGAACAATAAAAAGTCGCCATCTGAATGCACCTCACCTCCAATTGCCCTTCATACAATTTGTTAATATGTAAACTTGTTTAATTTTTTGTTTAAACTTACCTTACAGCTTCTGGGTCGAAAGGTTTCGCTGGAGGTCTACGTTTCTTCTTACGTTTACTATCATCGGATTCCTTAAATAATAATATAAAGTTACCAATTGTCTGAATTCTTAAGATTTTTTTTATTACATTTGCGGTTGATCTTAGAGCGCCTCTCAAACGAGTGTAGTCAATCCGAGGCAAAAGCTTTAAATGTGCCTGATTTTGAGCCAAATCAACATAATCCACTTGGGCTATATCATCTTTATAAAGACCTCTTTTCAATCTTACCCATTGCTTTATTTTTAAACCAACTTGCTCTTTCACAACTTTTAACACATCGGTCATTTCTTTTATAGGAACCATTTCTTGTTTCCACTTTCCCATTCTAAGATTACCAACATTTTCAATAGCTGTTTTGACATGAGTTTGTTTGTACGACTCCACGTAAATATAACCTTTGACGCCTTCGGGTGCAACAACGGATTTTATTTGTAATGGTTCATCAGTATTTTGATAAGTGAGAAATTTTCTCATCAATAACAAAGCAGTTGCCTTTTCTTCACCGATTCGACACTTAACCATCCATAAATTAGGATCCCTGAATAATTTTTTGTTAAAATTAACCAATAGAAATGAATTACTAGATAGCAATCTTACTTTATGCCTGGTAATAGAGTCTGTTGAGTTATTTCATCAGACATTTCTTCTCCTCCATCTCCAAAGTGTCTTTTTGCAATTGATTCATCGGCATATTTTTTTCTTAAATATTCCTCAATTTCATCCTCTCTTTGTGTACTTTGAATTTAAACATTTTAATTACATTAAATTTCAAAAATACTTATTCGTTTAAAAAATATATTGTGAGTAATATAATTAGTAATATTTTGGCTAAAGGCTACATATATTACAAAATTAAATAAATAATAATAAAATATAAAAATCAATTGCTTACTCCCATAGATTAGTGCCACGTCGCCTTATTTCAATATCTCGAGCTGTTGGACCCAACTCGTCAATTTCATTTCCTACTATACCCAACTCATTAGCACCTTCTTCCCATTCATCGTCTTCATCCACCTAATTTGTATATTTATTAGACTTGTTATTTTACTTTTATTTGGTTAACGTGTTACCTCATCATCCACTTCAGCTTCATCAATAATAAAGCCACCGAATCGGTCTTTTTTCTTTTTTTTTCTTGGTCTATCATCTTCGTCTTCCTCATATTCTTCAGAATCGACCTCGTCACCTTCGATATCATCTTCGTCATCTTCATCCCTGGTTCTTTGTTTATGTCGCTTAACAGAATTTTCTGATCCAGATTCAGAACCAACAGAACGTGATCGAGAACGAGATTTTGATCCCGAGCGCGACCTGGATTCAGATCTAGATTTTGTTCCAGACCTCGACCTTACAGGTGACCGCGATCTTGAATGCACACTTTTTTGCGACTTGTTAGACCCAACGGAACCATCTTCCGAACCACTATACGATATGTTACTATCTTCAGAGTCGGACATTTCACTGTAGTTGTATATATTCACTAGTATAAAACCAATCACTCAATAAAATAGCGTTCAATTTTTATTAACAGTTATTTTATAGCAAGATCCGTAAAAATTTAAGTCTACACACGTCTAAAATTAGCACTTGAATGAATTAAATTGTATAGTTTTCACGTAAGCGAAGAAATCATACCGTGATTACACTACAGATTACATACTTTTTCGCACAGTTGAAAAAAAAGTTCTATGAAGAAAAGGGTATTAAAATACGAAAAAAATAATAAAATACGAATTTATGCAACCATTTTACGGTTTGGTTTACATATTTTGGTATTATTCCATGTCGTTCCACTTGAAAGGCAACATAGATATATTGTTGTGTACAATAAAAATAAAAAAAAAATTTGATAATTTTTCTAGTTTTTTGACCTCTTTTTATATTAATAATACTAATTATTTAAGCTGTAGGTCTTTTTAATATATTTAATATTTATTCTGATTTGATATTTCCCTACTCCTTTGTGTAGCTCTTCAGGAAAATTGGTTTTTGTTTATAAAGAAAAAATATTTTTTTTTAAAATTCAATATATAGGCATAGTTCTTGTCAATGAAAATTCAAAATAAAAATATTAAGAGCCATATTCATAAAAATATTAAAAGCCATATTCATAAAAATATATTCTGGATTTGAAATAGGTATAAATATTAGATTTTGTATTGAAATTTTTGTTTTTGAACCAAATCCAAAATATATTTTTACGAATATGTTACATATAATAAAATATTCAAAATAATAATTACAATAATAATAATGATAATAATAATAATAAAAAAATCTTTCGTCTATATCTTTTTTAATAATAACCTATATGTTTATAGTTCTAAAAATTTTTTTGTTCTGTCTCTAAATGTAATTCTATGTATAAAAATAAAAACTACAAATACAATTATAATATATTTAATCTCTTATTAACTAAATGTCTATAATTTTGAGCAACATTTGCTGTATCTGCCTTAAAATTAATTCTGTTGGTAATTGGTGTATTAATTATATGTAACATTTCTAACATATACATATATACATTTATAATTATTTTCTGTGTCCAATACTGATACATTTTCAAAGTTTGGATAGTGATTTAATCTAGAACAGTGCGAAGAAAATGCTGTTTTTTGAGAATTTATATCCCTATATTTTTGATCAGACTTGTGTTCTGCAATCCTAGTCTTTAATTTATTTTTAGTTGTACCTATATATATCTTATCACAATCCTCATTGTCATTCCCACCACAAGGTATCTTATAAATTAAATTAGACATATCCAATTTCTGTATCTTATCTTTAGTCTTACTAAACAACCTGTTCAATGTGTTATATGTCCTATAAGCAATTGTATATTTCCCTGAATCATATATCGCCAACTTTCCTAAACGTTCAGCTATTCCAGGTACATAAGTAAGTGATTTGTATGTCTTTGGATCATCCGCATTGTTAATATTATTCATACTTCTAAATCTGTGTTGATTAATTAATCTATAAATTAGCCAAACTGGAAAATCATTGTCCCTAAGTATATTCACAATCTTACTCTTATTTTTAAAATTAAATTGTCTGTCACTAATATTTAATACCTTTTCTATCAAATTCTTGGCAGTGTTGATAATAATGCTCCTGTTATGTTTAGAGTAGTAATTAATAATCCTACCTGATGATGTTGGTTTCTGGTACCAATCCATTATTAAATTATTACCCTTTCTAATTACTACAGTATCTAAATAAGAAATTCTGAAATTATACTCTTTCTCTATTGTAAATTTTATACTATCATTAAACTTATTCAATGTTTCTAACATATTATGTTATTATTATTATAAAAACACCTTAGGCTTAAAATAATTAGTGTTATTAATAGAAAAAAAAGGTCAAAAAACTAGAAAAATTAAAAAACAATAAAAATAAATCCTATTTTAACGTAAAATTCGAACTGTTGTCCAAATTATTATGACGAGAAAAAGACTCGGAAAATCTCACTCTTGAATCAACATATACAAAGTTCCCGAAGAATTAATATTTAGGGACAAGTAAATACCTAAAAAAAAACAATTGGAATTTGTTTTATGAATTAATGATATTGTGAAGACGAGTGTCGCGCAAATCTCGAAATCCCAATACGTTACAAATACTGGCAAATATTTGTTTGGGTTTTGCTATTTATATACCAAAAATATGGAATGGCATATTGAAACGTATGGTAATGCTAAATATGGTTAAAGAATTGAATGCTTTATTGGAAGTTTTGTCATGTAAACCGGAATTATTGAACATTGAAGTTTTTAATAATTGCCTGGGATTTTTATTTTAATTGATCCATTTAAAACCACAACGAAATCTTTTGAACAGGGAGATATTTTGCTCAAGGCTTTATTTAAATTGCAAATTTTTTTTCTGAACATATTTGTGGAATTCACAATCTTTTATTTTCTTATAAGTTCTATGTATAAACATGTTTCTAAACAAATGTTTAAATTGAAATTATTAACAACTTATACGGATTTACATCCTATAATGGGTTGTGAGTTAAACAATAAATCTTGTTTTATTATTCCATAAAAATTTTTCAGAGTTGTCCTGTGCATTCCTTGAATCTATTAAGGATTATTGAAGCATGTTTGGGATTAGATTGTCCTCATATGGCTGCAGTTTTTGTTGCAGAACTGAGAAACAGAACACTGGAATGTACAACTGGTTTCGATATATGAATGGGTTTGTGTTTTCCAAACAAACAAGTAATATAGTTCGCTATAGTATCCCAATACATTTAACATGCGCTTTGCTCATAATGTAAAACAACATTTGCAATGTTATATATTTATGTTTGTTTAATATCAATAATTTTATTCTAGTTTGCATTTTTTCTTTTTAAGAATATTAATGAAAGAATTTGTTGTTTGTTTTATAATTAAATATACTTGAAATTAAATACAAAAAAAAAAAAAATTTTAAATTAAAAATATTGTTTTTTTTAAGTATCCTCATAGGGCAGTGGAGTGGTAATTTTTCTTCTGCAACACTCGGCATGTTCAGCGCCAAAGGCAGTGTATGTATGTATATAAAATTAAAATTAACTAATTTTAGAAAAAAAATTTAATATCAGGTAAATAAATAAAAACTGTATATATTAAAGTCAAACAAATGAAATTTACTGAAAAGCATATCGTTAATTGAAACGCAAAACGCCCTACCACGAAGAAAGAGTTTCCGTATGAACTTAGTGTAAATGCGCAATATTTGAATAGTTGAATCACTTAACAGATTTCATTCACCCAACATACTTTGTTAACAAGTAAACGTTAACTTAACATTCTTGTTTTAGGAGGTTATTAATTACGTGTTATGAAGCAGTGTTAAAGAAATTAATTCAATAGGCAGGTAGTGCTTGCGAATATTAAATATTTTGTAATACTTTTAATTAAAATGGAAATAATTTTCATTCATGAAATCGTTAATATAAAATGGTCAGTACACAACAATATATCTACGTTGCCTTTCGAGTGGAATGACATGGAATAGTACTAAAATATGTAAACAAATCTATTAAATGGTTGCATAAATTTGTATTTTAATACTTTTTTCGTATTTTAATGCCTTTTTCTTCTTAGTACTTTTTTTTAACTGTGCGAAAAAGTATGTTATCTGTAATGTAATCACGGTATGATTTCTTCACACTGGTGTTTTTCTTCGATGCCAAAAAATTTTTAAACACAAGGTGGTACATGTAAATCAAAAACTATTCCTTTTAACTTGCGTTTACACATGCAAGTTCAGCCTATCGATTTTTATATAAACCAGAAAAAGCCAAGATGGGTGGGACATAAGTTCATTCTAAATCAAAGCCAAGGCGAATTCATACCAGGTGACCTCGTTCCTACAACAACAGCATTTTTCCTTCGTCGGTATTGTGTAGCACCGGTGAAGTAAAATAACTACAAAAACGAAGCTTCAGAATTTAATACGTCTCCTTGACATGAGAGACGCTACAACACTGCTATAAAAACAAATAACGTGCAAAAAGCACTGTTGTACGAAAGTGAAGCTTCACCTCCTAGCATTTCTTCTACTATCCCTTTCCTCTAGTTCCAGCAGAATGCATCGCATGTGTAGGAGGCATCTCCTGAGTGCTGGTCCAAGATAAAAAAAAAGTTGAACACAACTTTGACAACTGAACAGAAATCAGCTAATGCACCCACCTGGTATAAATTCGCCTTGATCAAAGCAAATACATCAAGACCTTATGATACTTCATCTTTTCTGTATTGTTAAAATTTTGGAGAAAAGCGCAAATATATTGTAATGGAAAAATTAATCAGGTGCAAAGAGAGTACAACCATATTAAGATAAATAAATAAACGTCAAATCGGCCACTAGTATTATCGATAAAAAATGAGTATTTGAAAAAAATATAAAGATTTTCTAATTAAAATTGACGTTTCGAACCTAACAACCTTTATATGCTGATAATTATTATTTATACTCAATGTCTGCGATTTTGAGTTTAGTTTCTATTTCTTTATTAATCATAGGCGGTTAGAAATTTCTACTAACAAATTATAAATATTTACATTAAAAAAATGAAATTTTTAAAACTGTAGAAAACTTAAA
This sequence comes from Dexiosoma caninum, assembly GCA_963924685.1. Lineage (NCBI taxonomy): Eukaryota > Metazoa > Arthropoda > Insecta > Diptera > Tachinidae > Dexiosoma > Dexiosoma caninum. Next base: position 49,705,943 of record OZ004728.1, on the reverse strand, counting down.
AAAAATTATTAAATAGACCTGTAAGCAAACTATATTTAACAAGTAAAATCAACTCATCAGAAGTGATATTTTTTAGCTTGTTTATGTTTTACACGCCGTATATGTCAAAATTTGTTTACATTTATGCGCGCCAATATCGTTTTTATTAATTTGTTTAACTTGAGAGAGCGCGTCATTAACAGTTTTACCCATTTCTTTATTTTAAGAGAGGGTCACAAAAGCAAACTCAAAATTGAGTTTTTAATGGATAGGTTAGGTTATGTTAGCAGGCGGCCAAGTACCAAGGGAATCACCTCACTTGGGTCCCACCGGATTGCAATGTGTCGCCCGGCCGGGATCAATCCTCATCCCGTCTCATCTGTTCCAAACCACCTCGAGTTCCGGATAAACAAGCTTATGCCCCTAACATCGCGCCCCAACACCTCCGCGAGGTCCTGCGGGAAGAGGAACCCCACCGCACGCATGTCCAACGGCGAGAGCAAGTCAGTGACACAGTAAGTGCTCAAACGCTTCTCCTCCTCATCACGACAGCTACTGCAGAAATCATTCTACGGCATACCCAATCTCGTGGCGTGCAAACCAATGTTACAGTGGCCTGTCAACACTGCCACCGTCATCCGGAATCGTCCCCTTGGCAGTTGTCTAAGTCTGGCGATCCGGCCGGAGTCGTACCGAGGCCAAGTCATCCTGGAAATCGAGCAGGTTTCTCGTTCGACCACCCAGTCTGGGAAGTCCCGTAGAGCTCCCGCTCGAACTGCGTTCTGCAGTATTCCAACCATTGATGTGCACGTCAGGCAGACGAGCCCCCTCCCTCGTCCAGAGACGCCCGGCATTCACAAACCAAAATCGATGTCGTATAAACATCCGACAGCGATCTTAGCGCAGCCCTCCTGCCGCTATACACAAGAATATACTCCGCATATATCCCGTGGTACCTCATCCAGTTCGCCGCCTTCTTATGACCGATATCTCAGCCTGTAGCACGCTTCAACGATCGTCCAGCCTGAAACTCAACCTCCGCCCACAGTGGGGAATGAACACCCCACCTTCCACTCCTCCGTCCGATTTCGATCCGTCCGTGAATAGATCAACCATACCTGGGCGATTTTCCATCATCCTCCGTGACCCAGACATATCCACCCCGAATCTCCTATCAGTCAGAGGATTGGGTGAGTAGTAATCCACATTCCACGGGATGTCCCCAACCGCCGCAGCACCGTCGCATGGCCAGTGTCCGCCTCCCTCCATGAAACAATCGCCCTCAGCCTGATGGCCGAGGACGCCGGCAGCCAGTGCAGCATCCTTGGACAGGGTAGTACCAGATGCACCCGTAACCAGCAAGGCAGAAGTACGGAATCTCCTCTCCAGCGCCCCTCGGTTGGTGCCTCTCGTCAACGCGGGCCACCAAACAAGTGCTCTATATATCAGTATAAGACCAATCACCGTTTCGAAGAGCCGGAAGCACACCTTGGGCCTATGCCCCACGTCTTCCCTATGGTCCTCCTACACGTAAATTATGCGATAGCCGCCCTCCTCGCCCTGTTCCGGACAGTCATTTGCCAGGACAGTTTCGAGTCAAAGGGATACCCCGCGATATCAGACAGCCCAAGTACCGCCCCGTTCAACCTGGGAAGCGGAAAGCACGGTATCTTATACTTCCTCGTGAAAAGCGGGTTTACCGCCAGTCCGCATCCCTCATACAATCCACTGATGATCCCTAGCGACGCCTGCAGCCTCTGTCGCATAGTGTCCACCCGACACGCCATATCATCGGCATACGGTACGCTTCTATAGGCCGCGGCGTCCAACTCCCTCAGCAAAGTGTTCAGGGTCAGATTCCACAGCAGAGGATATTAAACTCCCCCTTGTGGCGTCCCCCTATTCGAAACTCTTAGCACCGTAGCCCGCACCAATGTAGATATGATAACCCTGTTGGTCAGCACCAGGCCTATCAACGACTGTTGCACATCCAGTCCCCTAAGTTTACAATCGCGCGCGGGGTTACGTTATTAAACGCACCCTCTATATCGAGAAAAACCACCAGCGCATACTCTCCATACGCCGTAGATTTCTACAGAGAGCCCACCAGAGAGTGCAGTGCGGTCACAACGGACATACCCTTCGTGTAGGCATGCTGAGACCCCCCTACCCCCTTCTCAGATGAAGATGGATCAGCCTTTCCAAAGTCTTCAAAAGGAACATGTCCTCAGGTTGTATGTGTAGTCCTCCCTCCCTTGGGAATGAACGCTTATCCACAATCGTGGCTGGGTCCAGGTCCGCTGCCGCCGGAATCTGTTCGCACTGCGCGGCGGCAGTCCCACCCCCGGGATCGCATCTTGGAAAATGTGCATCCATGAGCACTCCAAAAGTCTCACTTCCGCTTCGGTCTGCACCCACATGTCTCCCACGCTACCGCCACCGTGTCCTCATCGCTGTAATCAGATAGAATGAAAATATTCAGTCTACTCTTAGTAAGAATGCACGACCCGATCTTGCGCAATCCAGCCGTGTGCAGCAGCCTGTAGCCGCTCTTCCGCAGCCGGCAGACCATGTCCTTTTGGACCCGTCCTCGTCCACTGCGTCGCCTTGAATAATTCCCCCAATAACGCAGAGTTAGAAAGGCTCCGACATACTGTCGTTCTCCCTTTTTGGATCTCCTTCCCCTGCGTCAGTTCCCCCTTATTGTCTTCGCAGTAGATTCTGAGGAATATGACTCCGAAACCGTAGTACATCTCCCCCTTCCTCTACCGGATAATCGAAAGGGATTCCTGCTTCAGCCGGACTGATATCTCCCAGAAGCCCCCGAGGGCTTCGAAACCTGAGTCACCTGCGAATCGCTGCTACGTACCTCCGGGTTTCCAAGCTTAATGAGCCTAAGGATGTCATCCTTCGCGGATGGTACATAAAACACCCTAGCTAGGGCCCTAGGCCGGCGTAGAATCTCCTTTATAGGGACCACGTCCAGTCTACCTCTCTCCACAAGGGATCCTTAGCTTCAGCAGCATAACCGATCGCTCGTCCGCGCATGTCATGAGCTTGATCCACCCTCTGAACCATCCTGCCCCCTTACACCAAGGGTGGGCCCCAGGATCGTCTTCCTTCCGAGAACTCCCATCAACTGCCTCCTGACCGTGAACCACTTTTCCGGTGTCACCCCATAGTTACCGTTTCTCCTGTCCAACACAGCCATGAGAAAGTTATCCTTAGCCATTTCGCTGTACGGTCTCTCCGTAGACGCGTGGGGTTTTAACCGCTTACTGGCGGGCTGTTGCTCTCGTACACAGAACTCCTCTACCGAACATTGCCGTTTAGGAACATCCGAAGAAGCGGGAGGAGGTTCTGTACGCCCAGCAAGGATGTCGACAGCCCATTTTAGCGACGATGTCTCGTCGACTGATAGCGATTCCGCCGGCTGATAGCGATTCACCCAGTCTACTATGGATCCTATCTGAGGCACGCCGCTGAACGTACGCTCGCCTCGGCTGAGTCACATACCTCTTTGGGGTCTGTGAAGCTGGAACGCTGCTAACGAAACCCGACGTCTTGTTCGCAACTGCCTTACCACCCACCACTGACATGCGCCGACCTTTTTATAAATTTTCAAAATAAAAGTCAAAATGACGATAAAAACATTGAAAAGGGAAATTCGCAAAAAAGAAACAGATGATGTTAAACTTCAACAACCCTATCTTTATGTCGCGTCTATATTAGCCTATGTTGTATTCAATCAAAATAAAAATGTTTTATTCGGTGTCAGTTTCTGATAGTAAACACATTTTCCTGTGCTGTGCTGGCTCAATATCAGATCAATATCGGTCACTGGTTTAATTCTTTTAACAGCGAACTTAGTTATAGTACGTTGTAATCCTACTTTTTGTATACCTCCTTGTATCTAGCTATACACAATTGTAGGTCTGACTGAGATTCCACTTGGTCTTGTTTCAAAAAATGTGCTGTGAAATTATTTTACATTTGAAGGCCTTCAGGTATTAATTTGGTGGTTATTGAATATTGAATTTCCTCAACAGTGTCAACATTTGGGTCAAGATTTTCCATTGCAAACTCTAATAACTCGTCTTCATTAAGCAGATTGTCAACAATTGTTTCGCTTATATCATCAACGGTAAGATTAACAAATCCTTCACCTTCAACTTCTCGCGCCAAAGTAATTATTTCTATACAAACTCATCGACTAAGTGGTCGGTTCACATCATAATTTTCGCATTTAAAGCGCATGCTACACCATCAATGTTCAGCTTTAATATTTGTATATGTGTGCGTTATTTTACAAAAAATAGTCACACATATACGTAAAAGTATACAATGCATTGTGTTGGAACTAGAGAAAAGGGATTGTGAGAGAGATGATGGAAGGTGAAACTTCACTAACTGACAACTCTACATTTGCACGTTCTGATATCAAGGAAACGTATTAAATTTTGAAGCTGCGTTTTAGTAGTTCAAGCAACCAAGTAACTCAAAAAGTACTATTTTTCAGAAGATGATAAGCATCTGAAATTTGTTATAACTTTTCCAATTTGTGAACTAGGCTACTACAAATCCGGACAATTTGCGTCCCTAACCTTTCTTCGGGTATACCGGGACGGATTTCTAGAGAATGGGTCACATTAATCATCTCTACCAGGATGCAATAACTTATTTATTATGCAATAACTTATTTATTATTGCACCATGATCACGATATGCAAACGCGTTAATTTTGTACTTTTTTCATTTTATTCAAATCGAAATACTTGTCGTTGATGCGAACGAACACTTTTGCTTTTGCTTTTGTATTTTATACTTAATCAAAATAATCATCAGTGACCCAAACGAGCAAACACCCGAAATGACTGGAGTGATACAACACATGAATCACAGATCCAACAACAACAACCGAATGATTGATCCAATTTACATTGGTATTATTATGCTGGTATAGCATGGCACTTTGTAGGCAAATTCGGTGAAGAGAATAGTTTTTGGTTGGCATAATTTTTCAACCAGCTACAACCAATGCAAATACATTACAAGGTAATGTAGTTAATTCGCTCATCAGCTGATTCAACGATTTGTAACGTATTTAAAGCCGAACGTCAAAGTTTGTTTACTTTAGGGAAAAAGTTAAGAAAAGTGGTTTTAAATAATTTAATAATTGTAATAATATAATAAGAATAATAATAATAAGAATGCATAATAAATTGCGTTGTGTAATAATTAATTTAAATTTTATTTACATTACACTAATTTAACACGTTCTTTTTAGGTTATGTTATATATAACTAAACACATGTATACTAAAAATTTGACGTTTGGACAAAAAGCGAATTGATAAATTCGCCTTGCGACAACCTTGTATTAATAAACTTGGTTTGAATACAAAAGCACATTTTTAGGTTTTGGTTACGTATTTTTTTTTTAATTACACTTTGTCGTTCTCTGGTATGTACATTTGAACATACTATATGTACATAAGTATATGTATTAAATAATGCATTTTTATATTTTTCTGTGGCCATCCTTCGAAAGCTAGAAATTTTGACATTGCATGCCTTATTTTTATTTATGTCTAAAATAAGTATGAGGTTCTGTAATTTTTTTTTATTGTTTCATTATTGAAAAACAGTGACGTAGATAGATCGTCGTTGATTTCTGTTAACAAATTAATGATGGACCAAAATTAGTTATTGAAATTTTGTAAATTCTATACGATGCAATGGATATATTAATGGATATATTAAAAAGTTTAACTCTATAGAAAACAAGAAAAAATTTCAAATTCATTTTATCTATCAGTGTCTAACAGAGTTAAATTTCGTTCGGAAGCGGAATTCAATCCGCATTTTGCTGCTTCAGAAAACGAAAAACAAAACAAAAATTTCAGAACAAAATCACTTAAATTCTTGAACGGAATTGATATTTCGGTCTTAAAATACAAATAACTATTTAAAAATAGCTTTTATTGGAAAGAAAATGTATTTAGCAATTTTTTCGGAATGGCAAAAACGATCGGAACCTGTGGCACCTAAAAAAATGCGAACGGAATGGTAAATACGGAATTAATGGGTCGATTATAGATTGCAACCGAACTTCATTTCAGTTGCCAGGAGCAACCACAAATTTGTCGGTATTGTGTAGCACCGGCGTAGTAAAATAATTTGTAAAAAAATGGCTACTAAAACGAAGCTTCAAAAAATTTAATACGCCTTCTTGACATCAGAGGCGCTTCAACATTGCTATAAAACAAAGAACCTGCAAAATCAAAGTTGCAGGATGGAGGAGCTTCTCCTCCTGTCATTTCTCTAACAGTCCCTTTCCTCTACTTCCACCACAATCGCATGTGTAGGTGTCATCTCCTGAGTGCTGGTCCAAGATACAGCTGAAGCCGTTACTGTTCAGTGACTATACCTTCGCCACGGAAACCTTGCAACAACAACTGACACAAAGTCACACACAAATGCACATCAGAAAGAATGCTAGATGTTTTCATGAGTCTGAAAGTGGGGTTGTACCCAAGAATGATTAAATAAAGATTACGCCTTGCGCATGATTTACCGTTTGATGACGTTTGCATCCCCTCGAAGAGATTGCCAAATGTTTATTATATGCAAAACTAATACTTTCTCGTACAAAATTTATATTTTATACTACATTTGGCAACTCTTCACACAATTTACTCAGAGAGATCTCAAACAAGCAAATGAAATCGATTTTATCAAAGTTAAAGTTTTGTGTTGAATTTTATAATAAATTGTGCTATATTTTATAATAAATATATTTAAATAATTATTAAATAATAAATAAGTGTAAAAAACTTGCTTTATAAAGCTCATAAGCTGTAAACAAAAAAACACAAATAGAAGTGAAAAGAGAACAAAAAGAGCAAGCATGAAATGCGCAGTGGGCAATTGCAAACAAAGTAACAGCAAAAAAACAAGTGAGAAATTAATTGTGTTACAATGTAATATTGCTATCAAAATTTTTTTGTTTTCATAAAGCTGTGTCATTATATAGTTTTCCAAGAGATGAAGCTCAAAGGAAGTTAAAAAATAAAATAAATAAAATAGTTCTTTAAAATTGTTTATTATCAAACTGAATTTGCCCCACTGTCCTGTTTTTACAATAACATAATAGTTCTTCAGCTGAGTTTTATTAGCCAATCAGAATACATGTTGAGTGACGTCAAAGTTCCATCATGCGCAGAAAAGTATTTTTATTTTAGCTTGTTGGCGTAATCTTTATTTAATCATTCTTGGTTGTACCCAAAAAAAATTTTCTTTTTGTAGTCAACGTGCAGACTACTTCGACCATCGCCACCCTTTATTGTATTTTTCTTCTTGGCAATTTTCATATACATATATCCCTTGATTAGGTGCATGCGGTCAGGAGAAATTAAAATTGAAAAATTTATACGTTCAAATGTTCGGAGCGAATTTGTATTTTCTATAGCTTTCAGCGTTACCATTTTTCAAGTTTTCCATACTTTTCAAGGTTTCTGAAATGCCAAAAATTTTTTAAGTTTTTAGCTTCAAAAATAAGTTTTTTTGAAATTCATTAAAATTTTCAAGTTTTGTTTATCATAGTCTGTTCAAAAGAATAGGTGATTTAGAATTTTTTTGAAAAGATTTATTTATTCATCAATATCCATTTTGTCTCCTTCAAAGTAATCCCCCTCAGATATAATGCACTTCTGCCAGGGGTTCTTCCTATCCTCGAAGCACTTCTGAAATGCGCTTTTCGGTATGGCCATCAGCTCGTTCTTCGATTTCGACTTTATCTTATCAATTGTGGCAAAGTGTCAGCGTGTTGGCTCTGCAACCAGAAAGACCCAGGTTCGATTCCCAGCGGGGTCAAATCAGAAAAAATTTTTTCTGAGTTTTCTGTGCTACAGCACCCCCCTTCGTCGGTATTTAAGCAATAAAACGTCGGCGAAGTAAAATAAATAAAATGACTCCATTAGCTTAAAAATAATGCGTCAAAAAACATCAGAGACGCCGCAACTTTGCTTTATAATTTACACGCAACTGCAGAATTGTGCAAGAATTAAGCTCTATCTTCCTACCACTTTCACCACCTGTCTATTTCTTCCCTATCCTTCTCTCTAGTTCCAGTGCAATGCATTGCATATGTAGGGGATAGCCCCTGAGCACTGGTCCAAGATAAAAAAAAAAAAAAAAAAAAAAAAACGGTTTCCTTTCATTAGTCTCTTTAGTTTTGGGAATAGGAAAAAGTCGCAGGGAGCCGAATCTGCTGAATAAGGTTGTTGAGGCATGATTAGGGGGTTGTTTTTGGACAAAAAAATATCGAATAAGCATTGATGTTTGACCTGGTGCATTATGATAATGCAGAATCCATGATTTTTTCTCCACAATTCAGATCATTTAACCGTATTGCTTCACGCAAATGTTGCATAACTTCATTGTATCGTGGAATTGTATGGTGGAATCGAAGAAAACAAAATTTACTTTTTCTTTTGAACAAACCTCGTATGACGAAAATATTATTTGATGTTGCCACGTAATGTAAAAGATCTTATAATTTTTCACTCTTTATAACTGCAACAGTGTTAAATGTGTATATGGCCACTTTAATACAACTGTGCCGTATTAATAATATTATAGTTTTATATGCCGGTTTTTTTTTTAAATTTCTATTTAAAAAAGCATGGATCAATATTTAAAGAGAAACCGTAAAGATAATGGAATCCTTTTAGGTTTTGGTGTTATTAGTTTTAAGCAGCAATGCAAGTGGAGAAAATAGCTTAGAATATGCCAAAAACACATCGGAGGCTCCAACAAAAGCTAAAAAAAAGGGGATCTGTTCAAAATCGTGGGAAGAATAAGTTGTTTAACTTTTTTTTGTTTGTTTTGTTTCTTATTTTGAACAAAAAAAGAGTTCAAAATATATATATATTTTTTCCTTTTTTTCATTATTAGGACACTTGTTTTTTTTTAAATAAAAAGTTTTTCTTAAAAAATATATGGTAACGCTATTAGCTTCATACATTTAAAAAGAGGACATCAATTAGTTGCGATTAGATCGTTAAAGCATACATACGTGTCGCTTTACTAATGTGTGTAGACCCCATGCGACTAATAGTGTAACTTTTTTTGGTGGTAAGTATTAAGTAATTTTCAACCAAAGTTAATAAATGAGCTAAATTTATCTGTCAGCAACATGTTTTCATGTTCTGCGCTGGATGCAAAACAGCACAACCTGGTGATGCGTCTGACTGATTTTTTTTTATAAATAACTGTTCAAATAGTTGTAAGAAACCAGTACTGAATTTTATTTATGTTTTATCGTTTTAATTGAGAAAATGTTATGTTTTTGTTTTTTTTATAAATTATTAAAATGAACAACTGATAATTTAGCAAAACATTTTTATATTTTGTAATACAACAGTTGCAATAAACTTTGGTCACGTGAGATCCCATGCGCGATTAACTGTGTGATTTTCTTAATACGCCTAATTTAAGAATATATATTTAGCGATTAATGTTAACAGAAGCAATGCCTTTATTAATTCAAGTTTGTATTGCTAAAGTTAAACAAAACTTAAATATAAATTACTTTAAAGAAAAAACAAAAGGATTGTATTGATTGCTTAGAAGTGAACGAAGGAATGAATAATCGTTTTTCTATTTTAAAAATCTGACGTCTCGTGGCTAATTGAAAAAAGGTTCCAGACCTTTATGTTACAGATCTGGTTGATCCGCCACAGTGGCCCCCCAGAGGGATCTAGCCCCTACTCTCGGAATCTTGATGGGAGTTGAATGGTTCGACCAGTTCTGGTGCGTTGAGACCTATAAATATTTTGTGGCGGTCTTTCGTTTTCAGTGCTTCTATTATCCTCATCGTTAGTCACTTCCTCGGGATAATTTTGTTGCTGTGACCTCGATTGCTGCTCCATATCAGATGATTCCATGTATGCTGGTTTAAGCCTATCGACAGATATTTTTACGTGTCTGCCGCGAACCTCCACCATAAAATACTTTGCATACCGTTGGATAATCTTAAAGGGCCCTTCGTAAGGCGGCACACATGTGGATTTTACCGAATCATTTCGTATAAATACATGACTTGACCTTTTTAAGTCTTTGTGTACGAATGGTTTTTCATTAATATGTCAAAATGTGTTTTTGGCAAGCCAGAAATTGAATTTCTTGGCCATAGGGTAACAGCCGGTGGTATATCCCCTTCAAAATCGCGTATTGAGGCCATCATGAAGACAAAAAGGCCTAGTACTATTAGAGAACTAAAAGGTTTTTTGGCGATGATAAATTTTTATAGAAAATTCCTCCCACATGCAGCTGAGACTCAAGCACAGCTATTTGATATGACACCAGGAAATAAGCGTAATGATAAGACATGCTTATTATGGTCAGAACCAACCTTAAAAGCTTTTGAAAATTGCCGATTATTGCTAAAAGATGCTGTGGCTCTGTCACATCCTAAACATGACGCTGATCTTGTTTTAGTTACGGATGCCTCAAACTTGGCGGCCGGTGCTGTCCTACATCAACTGGTGGACGATGAACCAGAACCTCTGGGGTTTTTCTCAAAAAAGTTTTCTGATACTCAGCAGCGATACTCAACTTACGATCGTGAACTCACTGCGATGTATCTAGCGATTCGCCATTTTCGAGATTTGCTGGAAGGAAGAAATTTTTACATTGAGACCGATCACAAGCCGCTTACGTTTGCTTTTAAACAAAGATCAGAAAAGGCTTCACCGCGCCAAATTAATTACCTTTCCTTCATCAGCCAGTTTACTACGGATATACGCTTTATAAGGGGACAAGATAATCACGCAGCTGATCTCTTGTCCCGAATTGAGTGTATATCTACTGACAGCTTATATGGAGATTTGCAAAAATCACAGGAAAAGGATCGGGAGCTTCATAAAATGCTGACTGAAGAACTTCCACATTCCCTCATCCTTCGACCGATTTCTCTTGAGGGGCTCTCTAAACCTATCTATTGTGACACATCTCAGGGCCGTCTCCGCCCTTTCATCACGTCGGGGTCACCAATTTAGCGATTAATGTTAACAGAAGCAATGCCTTTATTAATTCAAGTTTGTATTGCTAAAGTTAAACAAAACTTAAATATAAATTACTTTAAAGAAAAAACAAAAGGACTGTATTGATTGCTTAGAAGTGAACTAAGGAATGAATAATCGTTTTTCTATTTTAAAAATCTGACGTCTCGTGGCTAATTGAAAAAGGGGTACCAGACCTTTATGTTACAGAGCTGGTTGATCCGCCACATATATGTACTCCGATTAAGGATTGAATTTTATATATGTATATTTAAAATAGTTGTATTGAGGCCACGTCTAGAAATATTAAATTTTTTTTGATTAATTTTGTAAAAATATTTGAAATATGTTATAACTAATACCAGAAATTAAATTCGTCTCAAAAAAAAATTTCCATACTTGGTTTAAGTTCATGAAATGAAAGGCAAATTCTTTTTTAGAAGAAAATATAAATAAAAGGAAAAATAAAAATACGACAAAATAACAATACTACAATTTTGCCAGTTCACAAGTACATAAAGACATATCATCTTTTTTTAAACGATAAACGATACGATTGAGCTTTTAAATTGAGCATATATAAAAAAACATACGAGAATCGATAGGCAAATTGACCGACCGATTAGGACCAAACCCCTAAAGGTGTTTGCACGTTTTTTTTTTTTTTTTATCTGGGACCAGCACTCAGGAGATGACTCCTACACATGCTAAGCATTGTGTTGGAACTATAGGAAAGGGATAGTATTAGAAACGACAGAGGTGAAGCTTAATTAATTATTTTACAGCTCTGCTTTCGCACGTTCTTTGTTCATACTCGTAGCAGTGTTGAGAAGCTTCAGTTTAATAGCCATTTTTATTATTATTTTACCTCGCCGGTGGTACACAATACCGACGAAGGAGGGCGTTCTGATGTGATTGTGGATTGGTATCAGCTGAAGCCGGTATTGTTCAGTGACCAGTGACTATGCCTTCGCCACTGAAATCTTCCGACAACAACTGACACACAAAGACACACTAGTGCACATCAGAAAAATGCGAGATTTTTTTTTTTATAATTTTAGTCTAAAACTGGTGTTGAACCCAGGTCTGTTTTTGTTTTGTAGTCAACGTGTAGACTACTTCAGCTATCGCCACCCTTAGGACTTAGGTTGATGATAAAGTTTTTAAAATCTCCTCATCATACCCTTTCATTTCATATCCATATTGCAAAAAATCATTAATAATAGGTTTTTGCAGTTGTAGGTTCCGTCGCCATATTGGATTTAGGTTGATGATAAACTTTTCAAAATGTCCTTATCATACCCTTTCATTTGATACCCATGTTGCAAATAAGCATTAAAAATAGTTTTTTGTAGTTTTAGGGTCCGTCGCCATGTTTTTTTTTTTTTTTATCTAGGACCAGCACTCAGGAGATGACTCCTATATATGCGAAGCATTGTGCTGGAACTATAGGAAAGGTATAGTAGGAGAAACGACAGGAGGTGAAGCTTAATTAATTATTTTTGCAGCTCTGCTTTCGCACGTTCTTTGTTTATACTCGTAGCAGTGCTGAAGCTTCTTTAGTAGCCATTTTTATTATTATTTTACTTCGCCGGTGGTACACAATACCGACGAAGGAGGGCGTTCTGATGTGATTGTGGATTGCTATCAGCTGAAGCCGGTATTGTTCAGTGACCAGTGACTATGCCTTCGCCACTGAAACCTTCCGACAACAACTGACACACAAAGACACACTAATGCAACATCAGAAAAATGCGAGATGTTTATTTTTATTTAAAAATTTTTGGTCTGAAACTGGGGTTGAACCCAGGTCTGTTTTTGGATTCGTAGTTAACGTGCAGACTACCATCCATCGTGCCATCGCTGTTGGATTTAGGTTGATGATAAACTTTTCAAAATCTCCTCATCATACCCTTTATTTGATACCCATGTTGCAAATAAGCATTAAAAATAGGTTTTTGTAGTTTTAGGGTCCGTCGCCGTGTTGGATTTAGATTGATGATAAACTTTTCAAAATCTCCTCATCATACCCTTTCATTTGGTACCCTTATTGGAAAAAAGGAAAAAGTAGGTACAAAAAAAGTGGGAGTAAAGTGGGCGTGGTTAGGGGGATGAAAAATAGATGTTGTCCGATTCTCAGACCTACCCAATAAGTACACAAAATTTCATGAGAATCGGTCAAGCCGTTTCGGAGGAGTTTAACTACAAATACCGCAACACGAGAATTTTATATATTAGATAAAAATAAAAACATTATTTATGGAAGTTAACCCTTAAATGCAAAAAAAGTTAAAAATGATGGTTCTTGTTGAAATACCTCGTCATTATAGCATACTCGACAATATTTAACATCATTTTTACTTCATGAGAACCTGATTACAAAATGATGTTGGACATTAAATTGTATCGTTTGTCCGAAGTTGGTGCGACGGTTGTATCGTGTATGCCATGGCTAAGCCAAGGAATTGAGGTACCGTGCCGAGGTCTGAATAATTGGCGGGTAGTAAAATTAGTCAATCAGAATAATAAAACAGAAACAAAAAATCATTCAGACCAGCGGAGTAGGGAGTGCTCGACATAGGAATCCCACTCGAAATCTTTATACAGCGGCGGCTAAGAAGAGGAGCAGAAAGTCCTCGTGATCGCTGTTGAAGGCGCGTTCCCAAACAGCGCAGTTCATGATGGCAAAGATTGCCGCGAACGAGCGTGGTTGTACAGCGCATGAACGCCTTTCTCCTTTTAAGGTCTCTGGGTTGCATGGAATTCTGCCAATTATGCTAGAAAGGAAGTTGGAATCTCTCATTTAAATTTTGGAGGCTATATATTGTGCAAGTTTATATCCTTCACAAGGAGTATTATACTATCACATCCGGGATTTCTCCACTATCTCCAGCAAAACTCGTGTACTTGAGGGCTAAGTCTACCGTCGGCACAAACAGTTATCCTTCGTTGATATCAAGGTAACCTTTAGCAATCTGAGGGTGGTACCGATTGTTTCGGCTGTATATACATAGGAGTCGCTTACTCTGGAAGGTAATTTTATATCTCGAATCTCATAAAGCAAACATGCAATACTCCAAGCTTCACTAGCCTTATTTATGGAATGTACAATGCATAAATCCTAACAAGTCGGAGTTGGCACTGTTCACCAGAGGCATGCAGAAACTGTGCGCTCCTCGACAGCATTCTGAATCTCTTACCGATTGGTCTTCATATTTTATTTATTTTGGCTCAGATTGCTATTAGACTAACGGGAGCTGGGTTCTTTAAGAAATCCTGGTCTGGCCATAACGACATTCTCCAGACCCTACCAAGGCATAGTCACTGGTCACTGAACAATACCGGCTTCAGCTGATAGCGATCCACAATCACATCAGAACGCCCTTCTTCGTCGGTATTGTGTAGCACCGGCGAAGTAAAATAATAATAAAAATAGCTACTAAACCGAAGCTTCAGCACTGCTACGAGTATAAAAGAAAACAAAAAGAACGTGCGAAAGCAGAGCTGCAAAATAATTAATTAAGCTTCACCTCCTGTCGTTTCTCCTACTATCCCTTTTCTATAGTTCCCAGCACAATGCTTCGCATGTGTAGGAGTCATCTCCTGAGTGCTGGTCCTAGATAAAAAAAAAAAAAAAAGGGTCCGTTGGATACTTCCACTTGAAGACTTGTTGGCGAGGCTGTGCAAGGGCACCTTTTATAGTACGAATGGCTGGAAAAGGGGGCGAGCCCTTACGGGTAGCGTCGGGGCTGTCTTCTCCGATGATTGCATAACAGAATCCGGGGCGTGGCGGGCGTTTTCTCCGATGTGCTGCAGGGTTTTGTTTCTTACAGGCTCCCGGATACCTCCTCTGTCTTCCAAGCGGAGGTGTTCGTTATCTGGAAGCATTGCCGCGAGAGTAATATTCTATTCCGCTCTTCTTTCCGATAGGCGGGCGGTGACAAAACAGCACCTACGATGCTACTTGGGTCGTCCCATCTTGGTCGACTGCCTTTTAACACAACATAACTTAAGAATAAGACCAGTTTTGTTACAATCGAAGAGGTATTTGAGGAAGATATAATTTTTTTTTGCAAAAAATGTGAATATGTAATAATACTTTAGATATACAATTTTAGTTTCAAACGCATACATATGTATGTACATTCAGTTACACTCCTGGGTGCCCTTGTCTTCAGACAAGCGGAAGAAGCTTCGCAGATTATGTGTTAATAAAAAAAATTAGGTTACTTAGGCCTTTTCTACGTGAGACTAACGATATGTATATTTGCATATACATATACATACATAGTACATATGTATATGATATACAGAGAAAACTCTCATAACGGCACAAACTTTGTATAAGCGTGATTTTCATTTGTTTTTCCGTACAAAATGTATTCCCATAACCGGTCACATTGTTGAAACCATGGCAAATTAATTTTTAAAATCGAACGAAATTGATTTTTTGAAACTAAAAAGAGTTGTATTTAAATAGTAGTTCGCTATATATTTATTTTTAGAAGTTGTTTACTTAGCTCGTGTTGTCACTCCAAAATAATGTTACCAATTAAAGGAAAAATTAAAGTTATGTGTACCTGATTCCATATTTACTTATGGTGAAGCTTTAAATTAAATTTCCCACTTGAAAGTTTGCTACATACGATTTTGTCGCATTCCAACACATCAAAAACATTGAAATTCATTTTGAAACTGAATGGCTCAAATTGTCTATTCTGAATACATTTTATCAACCAATAACTGTACAAAAATACCACGCTGTGAGTGTCCGGTTGGGAGAGGATTCACTATATACATACATATGTATATATTCTATCTTATTGAATATTTGTTGATAACGTCTCTGATAAAAATCAAATACATTTAATAATCTTATTCACTTTTAAAAAAATTATTAAAATCAAAACAGTCATAGATAAATATATTTGTATGTATACAAATGTAGTGTTGTGCAAACGCACAACATAAAGTATGCGACAAAGTCTTACATTAAGTTTTATCTAGCCGTAAGAAAATTATTTGAAATTAATAAACTTCAACTAACGTAACAATAATCTTCAGGAGTATAATAAGTAGATACCTATGCAATAATATTCTAAAAAACAATAACAACATTGGATAAAAAACATTATCTACTAAAAATTAGTAGCACCTAGCCTGGCTGGCTTTTGCGCTGCCTTTGTTCGTTCTTTTATTTTTGTTTAATTTCAATGTTTTTGGTATGTATGTACATATACATGTACGTATTTATATATGTATGTATGTAGAAATTTTACGTATGCTGATTCTTTATAATATGCTAAAAGATTTTTCCCGGGCAGTAGAGAGTTTACGTCTGTCTGGGAATTTTGCCAAAAGCAACAAATTCTGTAATTCAGATAGACACTCTCATCAGGCACTTTCTCCCTGTGTTTAGTCGCCGTCGATCGTTTCAAAAGCGCGATCTTTCCTTAGTTCTTATTTTTTTGGCTGGGCCAAAAAATAAAAAAATATATAATTATATAAATATTTCGGTTCGCACAGCATTTTAATAACAATTATTTTTGTAAGTTTCAATTAAAATAATTGTAAATATTTCAAAAAGACTAAAAGAAAATAAGAAACACGATAAATATAAAATCACATAAAGGATATAAACGTGTTCAAACTCGAGCACTACTTATCTTCAATTTAGAAAGTTGTAATAATAATTAAGAATGTGCTTTGTTATTGATAAGAGTAAAATAATAAATTAAAAAAATAACCGCTAAAATAAAAATTTAAATATAATAGTCAGTTATCATTATCCCTCAGAGAGAAAATAAAACAAACCAAGCAGTATTGAAGTAACTAAAAATAAAAGTTCAAAATACCTAGTACTGACAAAAATATTGAATAATTTAATAAACCCAATGTTATTGTATAAATAATTTCACACTGTAAAATGTGTTTAGTTACATATGTTTACATAGACATGTATTTACTTATGTACATACATATGTAAAATTACATTTTAAACTGAAATAAGGAAAATACCTAATATATGTCATTAAGTTTTATAGTGTTTGAATCATGCTGAAAACATAATACATGTAAATTTCAAGCAAATAAAACAAGAAGTTTTTAAAACTTTAAAAAATTAAAATTTTTGTAATATAATTATATATGCATGTTACATATGTATTCCATTATCTTATTTCTATTATATTTACGCCAGTGATGCTCATGAAACGCTTTTTGTGTGAACAGTAAAAATATTCAAAACATTTGGTAAAAAGTTCAATAATTTTAGATTTAGTTTTAGTATATGAATTGTTTGAAACCAATTGGCAATACGAATTTCTATTGCACATACACTGATAAACATGCTCACAGAATAAAATTAAAAATAAACCATCATAAACTCAAGGTTTTCAAAATCTTTCAATACAACACATTCATATATACATACATACATATTTGTATCTGCTTGTTCTTAACATTCATACATATATAACATATTTGTTGTTGTTCCTCGAAAATATTCCTGCGTTATAGAAAACAAAATTTCGATGTTTAATAATTCTTATATATTTTGTTATTCAATGTAGAAAATTACCTTAGAATACAGCTGTCAAGGCATATCATAATTGTCATTGATTTAAATTGAGTTTAAAAGTACCTACTATACATACATACATATGTAGCTATATAGTTACGTATGCTCTATGTCGAAAATTTGTGTTATTTGCAGTTATATATAATATATAAGAACATACATATGTATTTTTATTTAATATTGAAAGAGGTAAAAATGCTTAGATGCCTTGGGTTGTTCATATTTTCCTATTACATAATAACAAATTATTTTTGACAAAGTTATTATTTTTTTGTGTGCGCGCATAGGTACATATATGCCAAGCATAAATATAGAATTTGTATGTATGTGTAGTTTTTTAGTAGAGCAGTAAAATAAAAGTTGTATAACAAATATCGTACCTAGGCATACATATCTACAAATATTTATGTATATATCGTCACAGAAACTGCAAGAAGCCCTATTTTACTTTTTAAAAATTTTACAAAAGAAGCAAAAAACTTGTGTAAATAAAAATATATTGACAATTAATTACCAGAAAATTTTTCAATGTAAGTAAAAAAAAATCAACAAATTTATTTCCGACAAAATGTAAAATTTTGCAAAGTGACGTATGTGTTTGGACCTAACAGGCCAGAACTAATCAGATTTTTTGTTCTTGCTTTTTCTGTGACGATATACATATAAGTATATATCTATAAGCACATATGTATGTATATAAATACGGGTGCTTCCGTAGTCTAGTGCATGAGCATTAGTCGTATCAATATGGAGGTGCGGGTTCGATTCCCGCCTAGACGCTGCGTGTTTCTACAGACAAGCTATAAGAGCTTCTAAAGTTTGTGTTGTTGAAAAAAAAGACAAATGTATGTAATTTCCTAAGGGAATAGCAAAATTAAAAATAATATATTTAGGTGCATATCTGACTGCACCATATACCCTAGATACATGCTTGTAAAATGAAAAGGTTATTTACCTTGTTAGAACTCATTCAACTTGTTTAGATAATTACCTGTATACGTACTGTATGTACATTCGTGTTTCCTCTACAGCCGCAAAGTATTGGGTTTAAACAATATCAAAAATTTTCTGATGTGCATTAATATCTCTGAATTAAAAATTTCAATTTAAAATGAAATTAAAAATATCGATTAAGTGTAATTTATATAATAATAATGTTTTGTTTCGACAAAAATGCTACTGGTAATATAAATATAACTTGGTAGAAGAAAATTACGGCATTTTTTAAAATTACCTAGTAAGAATTGATAGCTATTAAAAAAACTATTTTATCTAAGGAAATTATTGCATAAAAAATTGTTTATGCATAAAAAAGAGAGAGTTAAAAACGAAATTAAATAATTATAATAATTAATAATATTTATGTGAATAATAGGTTGTCCCGGTAGTCTAGTGAGTAGTGTGCTAGTTTTTCAGTGGATGGTTCTACGTTCGATTCCTAGCAGAGACTCTGGTCTGTATCACTACATACATGTACAAGTTTTTTCACAGCAGGTATCACAAAGGGACCGTAATAGATTGGACCCAAGTGGGCTGGGATCTTCCTTTATTTTTACATCCAGCAACCTGCCGACCTAACCTAATGTTTGTCACTCAAAGGACCGTGTTTTTTTCCACAAGGCTTGTATGCAGTTATATTTTTATACCCTTCACTTTTTTATATCTTCATTTAAGGTCATGTAGTACCACTGTGGCTAATTTTACTTTACATGACAGAGTTGCATTAAACGCTTTTTATTTACTGTAGTAACTTTATTTGAAACTGATATACCACCTCAGATGGATATATAAATATGACAAATAAAAAGAAGAAGCATTGAAGAGGAAAGCAAGTCACTGAACAATAACTAAATTGAAATAAAGAGTAAAGAAAACCAACAATATTCTTCATTTCTAAGTTATATTTTGTACAACAAGAATATTTACTAATAAAATAAGTGAAGAAATATATTATACTTTTTTTTATATAAAGAACAACAGGTATTTAACAGCGTTTATTATTGATTAATATAATTTAATTCAGATAACCAATCTGCTCATACTTATTAAAGAGTTTGTGTATGCTTTCACAAATTATTTAAGATTAATTGTAATTTCTGCAAAAATGTAGAAGCTCGCTAGAAAGTACACAGTGACTTGTTTTGTAAATTATTTAAGTATCTAAATATATCAAAACCAAAATAGAATGCGCACTAGTTGAATTATTGCATGTGGTTGGTCCCTTTGGTGTTAACATACAAATTTTCTTACGTTCATGCAAACAATTTGTTCGGTAGCAGCAGTTCAGGGTAAGCGGCAAATGAAAAATATAAAGACAACGTAGACAACGATTTGGCATACAAGCGAATGCACAATAATTGCTTTTCTTTTTGCAAAATTTCTATGTTACACGTGTTCTTTTAGAAATGTTAGTCATAATTACATAGGAGTAAATTGTTCTCATATAGCAAAAATTTACATTATTGGCGTTCATGTATCATAAATGCAGGGAAAATGTTACTTTTAATAGTTTAAGAAACGAGTACTGATAATGCCATTACAATATGAGTAGATAGTGCTCATTTACTCAACAACGTCATAACTCAAGAAAGTTTGTTTTTGCACTACATATATACTATGTACGCCTAGACATTCATTTTTGTAGAAATGGGGTCACTGCATTAATATCAATAGGGGAATAACAGATTGTAAATACCTTGTTTTTAGTAATTTCCATTTTTTAAACAATAATTACTTTTGTTTTTAACAACAAAAACTCTTAAGAAGGTATTATAGCTTGGCTGTGGAAACACCCATGGTCTAGGCGGAAAACGAATCCGCACCTCCAGATTGATAGACTAAGCGATGGTCGAAGGTCTGCACGTTGACTACAAAACGAAAAAATTTTTCCTGGCTTCAACCCCAGTTTCAGATTCTTAAAAACATCTTGCATTTTTCTGTTGTGCATTTTGTGTGTCGTTGTGTCAGTTGTTGGTTTCAGTGGCGAAGGCATAGTCACTGGTCACTGAACAGTAACGGCTTCAGCTGTATCCAATCCACAGGCACATCAGAACGCTATCCTTCATTTGTATTGTGTAGCATCGGCGAAGTTAAATAATTACTAAAAAATAGCTACTAAAAAAGAAGCTTAAAATTTAATACGTCTCCTTCACATCAGAGACGCTACAACACTGCTGTAAAAACAAATAACGTGCAAAAAAGCAGTGTTGTAAGATAGTGAAGCTTCACCTTCTATCATTTCTCCTACAATCACTTTCTTCTAGTTCCAGCACAATGCTCCGCATGTGTAGGGGTCATCTCCCGAGTGCTGGTCCAAGATGAACAAAAAAAATACTCAAGCACTAGGCTACGTAGGCACCTTTATATTTCGCTATTTTAAAAAACTTAAGTTTTTAGTAGCAAAACCTTTCAGGAGACGGTTTTTAATGTAAAACATGAAATATCTTTAAAATTACTCAATGAATTCCCTCCAGTGTTGGTTTGAATATACTCAGGATAAGTCAAATTTACTGTATTTACAATTACAAGGGCTTTAATTGCCTTTTAGCTGCAAAATGCATTTGTCGTATGGGACATTTAGTCACAACAAGTATTTTTTTATCATACGACAAAAAATGCTCCTGGTAATATATAACTTGGTAGAAGAAAATTGGGGAAATTTTTTAAATTTCATAAGTAAAAATGCTATGCGATTAAAAAGAACTATTTTATCAAAGGGAAATTATTGCATAAAAAAAATTCTTTATGCATAAAAAAGAGAATGAAAAGCGAATTAAATAATTTTAATAATTAATAATATTTATGTGAATAAGAGGGTGTCCCGGTAGAGTCTAGTGAATTGTGTGGTAGTTTATCAGTAGGGGGTTCTATGTTCGATTACTAGCAGAGACTCAGGTCTGTATCACTGCACCACGGGAAAGTTTTTCTACAACAGATATCACAATGGGACCATAATAAATTGAACCCAAGTGGGCTGGGACCTTTCTTTATCTTTACATCCAGCAACCTGCCGACCGAACCTAAGTATGTGAATAATATCTGCATTTTTGAACAATTCTTTATAAAAATACCGATCGTTATCTCTTTAAAATAACACAACAAATCAAAAGATTTGTTGTTATTAATTTTTATGGGTTTTAATATTGAAATAAATATCGGGTACCTATCTCCCCTACATTCCAATTTTATATATATTTCTCAACGTTCATCTTCAAATCACCTTTACTTTGCATCAGTTTATAGGCGATTTGGCAATATAATATTCAATATATTTTTAGTGAATTGAATGCATTTAATATCCAGTGGTTCGGCTTTAAAGAAATATTGTGAAAGTCACTTGTATCTACTTCCAAGCTTTGTTTTTTCGTCTACAGCATTTCTGAATAGACGTAACAATGCCGTTTGACTTGGAATTTCTAAACGTTTTAAACGTTGGTAAATGACGCTGTGTACACATTCCACTTTCTGAATCAATAAGTCTGCTGGTTTCGACCATTTTGCTAGAACCTTTTTTACAAGACTAGTTTATAAAAAGCAGTAAAGCTGTGGCAATTGCTTTTTCCCTTTTGCCTAATGCTCGAATCACTCAAAGTAAATAGTTATTTTCACAAGTGAATTAATTTTTTGTTTTCCTTTAATTCGTCTTCTACTTCGCAATTGTATGACGTAAACCAATTGCATTTTCCATAAAAAAAAATAAATTCTTTGCATCCTAAATGTCGTATGAACATTTTTTTGTGCACATACAACAAAATATATGCTCTCGCTGACAAAATAATGTGATATTCGATAAAATGCATACTGAATTTCTGAAAAGGTATACGGTATGGAAAGAAACTGATTACACCATTATTATGAAAGCATAATAATCTTAAAACCGATAAATTTCCCATAAGACATTCGTTTTTTGAGGTAGCCATAACACAAACAACGTCATAAGTCAAACAGTCTACTTTTAAGAAAAACAATAAATTTCCATCAAAAGGTAAGGTAAAATTAGTGTTAGAATGCCACTTCTTATTTTAGTTTTTATTATATCTACCTTATTTAAAAAATTATTTCAAAACCTTTTTATCATTTGGTATGCGGAACTTGAAAGAGACCTTAGTGGTATGAACCCCATAGAAACAGAATGATACTGAACACTAAGATCTCGCTGCTATATGTTAGATGCAGTTTAAAAATGCTAAATATGTAAACTTTAAAACTTCAAATTACCTGATTAAAAATTACGATACGAATATATTTTTCTTAATAATATATCGACCGATCCCTGGGAAGCGTAGAAGGAATACTTTATTGGAGAATGTATCCATATTCTTTTTTTTATTTAAATTCTTTTTTATATAAATTATTTATCAGATAGAATAATAGAAAGTTATTAGTTAGAAACAGAGCTGATGGCCATGTAGCTAATGTTCTATAATTGAATTTAATCTTAATAATTATAATATTAGTCTCACTTCTATTTTTATTTTGACTTTTTTTATAATTTTTTAATTATATTTATTTTTGAGCGATGGTCTTTTTTATGAAAAGTTTTTAACAATTATTTATTTTTCAATATTTCGCTACCAAATACATAGGTAGCATCGTCAGGAAATGATAATATTACCTATTTGATGGCGAAATATTGTAAAATAAATAATTGTTAAAAACTTTTCATAAAAAATACCATCGCTCTAAAATAAATATAATTAAAAAATAATTATAATATATTTTTAAATGAATTTATTTTGGGAATATCTTTATATATGCATGTATATATGATTCGAATTTCAAAATTCCGCTTTTCCCGAAAAAAATATATGAAATGTAATATTACATACCTTATGATATCTCATAAAGTATTTTTTAAAAAATAAACTTTTTCGCTAATGCTTAGTTACCTCATCAGTGTTTTTCTTCAGGTTTTTTCTATTTTCTGACTACAAATCCAAGCTTCTTATGTTCAAAATTCAAGTAAGCAATCGAGAATTAATAGTTGAATACTAAACACAAAACCAAAAATCTATAAACAAAAACTTAACCGACCGTTAGTGTACTTTTTTTATACATACATATTTATATTTTTATTCTCAAAATAATAATAATATTAGTTAGAAAAATTTGGTCAAACCTTGGCTACAATGAATATTTATGTATGAATTTGAATAAGAAAGGAAAAATGTTACAAATGACTAGTAGTAATTTTGACTATTAAAATTTTTGGATTCTCAAAAATAAAAATTATTTTTAAGATAAAAATTTTATTACATTTATCATCCGGAAATATTTATACATATTTAAGTCATTAAAAAGTTTTTAAAATACTGAAAAAATACGAAAAATTTAAGAGTGTGCCATAGACCACATAATTGCAATGGTACCAAAAACGTCAGAATTGAGCTATCCATCACAGCTATCGAAATATTGAATCGTGTAAATTCCATATGTATATATACGTTTATATATATACAAGCAAGCTCGGTTTTCGCGACTACCTATTATCGCGACGGTACTGATTGAGCAACAGCTTAATTTTTTGCACTGTAACCGCGACAGTTGTTAAAAAAAGCTAAATTTTCGCGACTTTTATTTTTTCTTTGGTTTTCGCCTCAGCAGAAGAAGGAATAACGGAAAACCCATTTTGTTTTTTTTGTGATTGAATCTTCTTTAAAGTTTTGGTGTTTTGTTTTGTAAATTAATTTATTCTAAGGTTAGTCCGGAAAATGACTTCACAGAGCAATTTCCTGTAGAACTCAAAAATCAGCAAGTATAATTATAATTTTTTTTACATACATATCTACATAAGTACATAATATACCCAATTGCTTAAATAAAAAATATATATAAAATGTAAAGTTTTTAATTTTTTAGAGTTACTTTAAGTGCTACGTACCGCAAAGCCATGGAAGACGGTCATGCTAAAACCGTCGAACAAGTATTACAATACTTTGGTACTGATGGAGAAAGAGGTCTTACTCTTGATCAAGTGAAAAGTAATCAAAAGAAATATGGTCCAAATGGTACGTTTCATTTGATATTTTGCAGAGAATTTTTAATTAATTTTGAGCATTTCATGTTATTTGTCGGATGGCTCAAAAATTGTAAAGTGAAAACAACTGTTATTGTATTATATGATTTATTTAAGTCATGTTATAGATATATTAAAATTTCAAAATATATGTATATACTTCATGATATAGGTGACATTTCGAAATGTTACTTCTTAGACTTGATTTTGTTGGCACTTTGCAACTCTTATTGCTTTCGACAGACAATTGTAATATGCTAATTGCTTGCCGTTTTAGATGTTTTAAAATATATATTAAATAATAATAATCAATTTAATGATTCCAGAGTTACCCACTGAAGAAGGCAAATCCATTTGGCAGCTCGTATTAGAACAATTTGATGACTTGCTGGTTAAGATTTTGCTTTTGGCTGCTATAATTTCATTTGTAAGAAAACTCGAAAAAAATAATGCCCATAAATTGGATTTTGATTTTTTTATATTTTGTATAATTTTATTATTTTCCACAAATCATGTAGGTTTTAGCGCTTTTTGAAGAACATGAAGAAACGTTTACTGCATTTGTAGAACCTTTAGTAATTTTACTTATTTTAATAGCCAACGCGGTTGTTGGTGTTTGGCAAGAGAGAAATGCCGAATCTGCTATTGAGGCACTTAAAGAATATGAGCCTGAAATGGGAAAAGTAGTTCGTCAGGACAAATCGGGTATTCAAAAAATAAGAGCAAAGGAAATTGTACCCGGCGATGTTGTCGAGGTGTCTGTGGGTGATAAGATTCCAGCAGACATTAGAATTACACACATCTACTCGACTACATTGCGTATTGATCAGTCAATCTTGACTGGTGAATCAGTGTCTGTGATAAAACACACTGATGCCATTCCTGATCCACGTGCGGTTAATCAAGATAAAAAGAATATTTTATTCTCTGGTACGAATGTCGCTGCTGGTAAAGCTCGCGGAGTTGTAATTGGCACGGGCCTCAATACTGCCATTGGTAAAATTAGAACTGAAATGTCTGAGACTGAAGAAATCAAAACTCCATTGCAACAAAAATTAGACGAATTTGGAGAGCAATTGTCTAAGGTCATATCTATTATTTGTGTTGCTGTATGGGCCATTAATATTGGCCACTTCAACGATCCTGCGCATGGTGGTTCTTGGATTAAAGGTGCCATTTACTATTTCAAGATTGCGGTTGCATTGGCTGTAGCTGCCATTCCAGAGGGTTTGCCAGCTGTCATTACAACCTGTTTAGCGTTGGGTACTCGTCGTATGGCTAAGAAAAACGCTATTGTTCGCTCACTACCCTCCGTCGAGACTTTGGGTTGCACATCTGTAATTTGCTCAGATAAGACTGGTACCTTAACGACTAATCAAATGTCCGTCTCCCGCATGTTCATCTTTGACAAGGTCGAAGGCAGTGACAGCAGCTTTTTAGAATTTGAACTAACTGGATCCACTTATGAACCTATTGGTGACCTTTTCATTAATGGTCAGCGTGCTAAGGCCTCTGAATATGATACGTTGCAAGAAATATCCACCATCTGTATTATGTGCAATGACTCTGCCATCGATTATAATGAATTTAAACAGTGTTTCGAAAAAGTCGGTGAAGCTACTGAAACTGCTTTAATTGTTTTAGCTGAAAAAATGAATCCTTTCAATGTTAACAAAGCCGGTTTAGACCGTCGGTCCGCAGCTATTTCTGTACGACAAGAAATCGAAACCAAATGGAAAAAAGAATTCACTTTAGAATTCTCCCGTGATCGTAAATCGATGTCTTCATATTGTGTCCCACTTAAGCAATCTCGTCTTGGCACTGGTCCCAAATTGTTCGTCAAGGGTGCACCGGAAGGTGTTTTAGAACGTTGTACACATGCTCGTGTGGGCACATCCAAGGTACCTCTTACAAGTTCTTTGAAGAGTAAAATCCTTAACTTGACTGGTCAATACGGCACTGGCAGAGACACATTGCGGTGTTTGGCTTTGGCGGTTGCAGATAGTCCCATGCGTCCCGAAGAAATGGACTTGGGGGATTCAAATAAATTCTACCAATATGAAGTCAATCTTACCTTTGTCGGTGTCGTCGGCATGTTAGATCCCCCCCGTAAAGAAGTTTCTGATGCAATTGTTCGCTGCCGTGCTGCTGGTATTCGTGTTATTGTTATTACTGGTGATAACAAGGCTACAGCAGAAGCCATTTGCCGCCGTATCGGCATTTTCGGAGAAGATGAAGATACTACTGGCAAATCTTACTCTGGTCGTGAATTCGACGATTTGTCCCCTGCAGAACAAAAAGCCGCTTGCGCACGCTCTCGTTTATTCTCACGTGTAGAACCTCAACACAAGTCAAAGATTGTTGAATATTTGCAAAGCATGAACGAAATTTCTGCTATGACTGGTGATGGTGTCAATGACGCACCTGCTTTGAAGAAGGCTGAAATTGGTATTGCTATGGGATCCGGTACTGCTGTAGCCAAGTCCGCCGCCGAAATGGTTTTGGCTGATGACAACTTCTCTTCTATTGTATCTGCTGTAGAAGAAGGTCGTGCCATCTATAACAACATGAAGCAATTTATCCGTTATTTGATCTCATCCAATATTGGAGAAGTCGTTTCTATTTTCTTGACAGCTGCTCTTGGTCTTCCCGAAGCCTTGATACCCGTGCAATTGTTGTGGGTTAATTTGGTAGGAAAAATTTCTGTTTCTTATATGTGAAACATGTTTTAGCTCAAATGTTTTTTTTAATATCGGTAGGTTACCGATGGTCTTCCAGCTACTGCCCTTGGTTTTAATCCTCCCGATTTGGATATTATGGAAAAACCACCACGTAAAGCTGATGAAGGCTTGATTTCTGGATGGCTATTCTTCCGGTAAATGTTAATTTTTTAAGTAACCAAAGATCAGTGTTATGTATACCATTTTTATTATGCAGTTATATGGCTATTGGCGGTTATGTCGGCGCCGCCACTGTTGGTTCTGCTACCTGGTGGTTCTTGTTTGCTGAAAGTGGGCCTCATCTATCTTACTGGCAACTTACACATCACTTATCGTGCTTAGGAGGTGGTGATGATTTCAAAGGTGTCGACTGCAAGATTTTCAATGATCCTCACGCCATGACTATGGCTCTTTCCGTTTTGGTCACCATTGAAATGCTAAATGCCATGAACAGGTTACTTTATTAATTCACAGTACAGTTCGAAATAAACCAATTTATTTGATTTCTGTTTTATTTATTTTTTGTACAGTTTGTCGGAAAATCAATCTCTGATTTCCATGCCCCCTTGGTCCAATATGTGGTTGATTGGCTCAATGGCTTTATCATTCTCATTGCACTTTGTCATTCTGCATGTGGAAGTACTTTCTGTAAGTGTTCGTTTGATCAACTATATACTTAACGATTTGATGTAGTCTGATTTTAAATTGAAACAAGAAACAAATTGGAATCAATTATTTAAATTTTTACCTTTATATTTATTTCTCAAAAACTTAGGCCGTATTCCAAGTGACACCTTTGGGCGTTGATGAATGGATAACTGTGATGAAATTCTCAATTCCCGTAGTTTTATTAGATGAAACACTTAAATTTGTTGCTAGAAAGATCGCTGACGGTGAGAATCCCATATATAAAGTGCACGGGATAATTTTAATGTGGGCCGTATTTTTTGGCCTTTTGTTTGTTATGCAGTCTTAAATATATAAGTTTAAAAATAATAATACATTTTTTAACAAAACCCTCTAATTTTAAACAATATTCATCGTTATGCATACCACTGATAATTTCCTTTCTTACGCTTCTTTATATATATGCATATTTATGTCTAAAAAATGCAAATTGAACCCTTCTAATACATAGAAGAACAAAGAAACCAATTTAACTCAAGTTATGTATTTTACAATTTGTTTTGTTTATTCTACTAACAAAATAATAGCTTTAATATAATCTGAAAATACCGGAAATATTTATTTTTCCATTCCCTCATCCGATCTCTCGTCACACTATTATAAGTGTTTATCATTTGAATGACTCGAATTGATCGGATTTAAAGACATTGCTTGTTATGTATGTTTTGAATGAATCTCTACGTTAACTTCCAATGTAGCAACTCATTCATGTTTATTTTTCTCCTATATTTTTCTCTTTTACTTTTTAATTTAATTAGTACAATTTATTATACCCTATTTTCTTTGTTAAATTTCATTCATTTTTCTTCAATATCAAGTTTTAATGTAGAGAGGAACTATGTATCTTTAAATAAAAAGCGATATACTTTTTGCTTTATACAGAAAATATACTATTTCTAAATGTACATAAGATCATTAAGATTATTAGGTTTTCATTTTTTAGTTAACATTTTCCATTTATTCGGTACTTATCAGAAATTTATTAAATTAAAAAAGGTAATAATAAATAAAAACAGCAACAAAAGTTATTAAGAATTAACGGTAAAAACATTTTGTAATACCAATCTATTAATTTCATTTGTAAAATTGGGAATGTAATAAAATGTTTTTAATGTTATATCTCTAACTCTTAACTCTATGCATACATAAATACATATTGTAGGTTTTAGAAGTATTATTGTGACTTAAATATGATACATACATACATACGTATATAGAATATAAAATAGCCTTCTGTTTCAATAGAAGATAGTTTAGAAAACACACTTAAACTTGAGTAAATTTAGTATAAATAGTGGTAATTAACAAAAATTATGTAAATTATTAAAAACAAAAACATTAAGGTTCTGCATTACATTTTAACGAATAATAATAGAAAAAAATAAATAATTTGTGTTCAATGCAATTTCAATTAATCAATGCATTTACACAAATATCTAATTACTCTTTTTTTGCTCTTGTGTTTCATAGTTAGGAGAACAAATTCTTTCCACCATTTTAATTGGCATTGTTAATCTAAATATATGAAATATAGAAATTCTTTAGTATGTATATTCATGAAAGTAAAGGATTCGAACAAAGATTATTAACAGTTTGTTCTTAATGGCGGTAATTCTGGTTTATTGAAATTGCATTGTTTCTATATCCCAATAAACATACATTTGTTAATACGTTATTTTAATAAGTATAATTAAGATACTCCCTTAAATTGGCTTCCTTTTCCACAACAAAAAATTTGTCATCGGTACTGCTTGTAATTGCAATAATCTACATAACAAGTTGTTAAAACACTTGAATATATTGCAATAGCCTAACTCTTTAATACTGTTATTCATTGTTTCTGACATTTATAGAAGCATTTTAAAAGCCTGTAATAACACGTTGAAAAATTGTTGCTTTTTCGTTGTGCTCACTTTTATATTATAGTACCAATAATACAGAAATAATATTTTTTTATATTTCTTTATTTAATTTCCCTTCCCCCTTTTAGTTAACCCCGACTTCCATTAACGAAAAAGGCAAACAACCCAATTCAGATGTATTTCATGAAATAAAAACATAAATTAATTTTTTTTAAGATTCTAGCTGCTTAAGTAATAAAACAGATACCAAAAAGGCAATCGAAAAATAACGAAAAACATGTAATTTCATTTTATAAATTCATATACAAAATCAAATACGTTCAAGAAGTACGTATAAAACCAAAGAAAAATTAGGAAAAAAATGTTCCATTTTTTCTCGATAAGGCCTATTTCAATTTATTTTGGTCCAGTGATGTTAACCGTACAGGATAATTTAGGGTTTGTACGTCTATACAGTAATTTCGATAAGTAGAATTGATTTGAAAAAAAAGTGTTAGAATTTGTATTAAAGTAAATTTAAAAAATTTAATTACTGTCATTTTTTATTTATGTCACTAATGTAAAAACTGAATTCCCGATATTGAGATTCGAATACTTCAAATTAAGTGAACTGAAAAACGCGATTAGTCATATGACCGGCATGACATTAAAGCAATGGTGTGTTTTTTACTCTAAATTAAGCATCCGGGGATCCCAATCTTACCAGAAACCGTTTCCGTACTCGAAAATTTGGTAAATGAGAGACGTTTAGAGAGAGTAACTTGGGGGGTTACACGTTCAAAATGTACCTTTCAAATTTTAAAATTCTCTCACATTTTTACTAACACATTCATACTTTTAAAAATTGTAGAGATTTGCTTTCAAATTCTCTGGGCAAGTTTTGTTGCAAATTATGGACAAGAAAACAGCTGATACATATTATTATGAACAGCGAAGCCATCTTGATAAATGAATTTGCTCAAAACTTGCGTGCAACCTATCAATACACATGAATTTTGAGAGTTGCACGAAACAGTCCGTACTTTTTTTGCGCGATAGTTTGGGCAAAAAGAACAAGCAATTAGCTGTTTCATAAATAAACAATAATGAATGTTTGAAATTTATACAAATATAAAAGCTTGCAATGTACAAATAATATTTAATTTTATTTCATGATTTAAAAATTATTTGGGTTTTCTTTAATTCTCATGTATAAGCCAAATTATTGTGTTTTTATGTGCGCATATTTGTGAAGATTTGTATTTGGATATGTATTGGCGTTTCCATTTTGTTGGTTTTTGCGTTTTTGTACATTTTTGTCTCTTATTAAGGTAATTTACTCTCATTTTACCGAACTTTACCAGAAAAGTAAAAAATACACCTACTTATTTCTACATTCGTCAATCATATCCGTACTCATACAAATTGTACCAAATACCTAGAACTCGGCAAAAAAAATCTCGTGATTGAAACACCCAAAAAAATTAGTTCTGTGGTTAAAGCACTACAAAAAAATTTTGTGATGATTTTCTGACTTATAATTCTTTTTAGCTTAAAGACTCATGGTATAAGAATATATTTATCTCATTTTAGTTAAGTGGATATTTGACAATGCCATAAATAAATTTTTCATCTAAAACAGGTTTTTGAAATAATAACAAAAAATACTAAATTAGTAAGATCTTTTAGCAAAGAAAATCGTGCGACCCAATGCTTAATACTTACGCATTAGCGTATGACTCAAAATGCAACGTCATCTGTACTTATTGATGGTATAGCTATTAAGAACTCAGAAGCTAGTGAGTTTCTTGGTAGGAAAATTCAGTGTGATTTTCATTGGACTGACCAAATTTTTTCAGTTTCTAAAGAAGCATTCAGGTGCCTAGGCTGTGTAAAAAATATTACACTCCAATTGATCACCTTATCCGACCGAAAATGGAATACAACTCTCATGTGTGGCACGGCGCTTCAAAATCTATTTTGAAGCTTTTCGAGCATGTACAGTAAACGGCATCGTAGAAATG
This sequence comes from Dexiosoma caninum, assembly GCA_963924685.1. Taxonomy (NCBI): domain Eukaryota; kingdom Metazoa; phylum Arthropoda; class Insecta; order Diptera; family Tachinidae; genus Dexiosoma; species Dexiosoma caninum. The sequence continues at coordinate 49,674,032 of OZ004728.1, read as the reverse complement.
TGGGGTGTGTGTAGCTGTTTTATCGTTACTACAATGGAATGTGCCTCAATGATATCAGGGAAGTCGTTGCGCAACTCTGAGATTTTTACAATATTAGCGTCGATAGCGCATCCATTCCTGGTAGATTTACCAGCGAGTCGCACTACGCTTTATAGAAGTCTTCCCTGTTAATTACGATATTGGAAATTTCAAGTTAAATATCCACAAACACTACTTCCTCTATCAGTGTTCCCAATACCTATTTCATAGTTTCGGTGCAGTGGTTTGCATATGTAAGGGCCACCCTGCTGATGGCGTGTTGGCTCTGCAACTAGAAGGAGCCAGGTGCGATTCCAAGTCCGGTCAAATCACAAAAAGTTTTTTCTGCTACAGCACCCTCCTCGTCGATATTAGAGCAACAGAACGTCAGCGAAGTAAAGTAATAAATTAAATGGCTCCCCTTACCTTAAAAATAACATCATAAACGTCGCAACTTTGCTTTATAATTAGCACGCAATTGCAGAGTTGTGAATTAAGCTCTATCTTCCTACTAATTCCACCTCCTAATTCTCTACATAATCCCTCTATCGAATTCCAGTGCAATGCAATGCATATGTAGGGGATATCCACTGAGCACTGGTCGAAGTTAAAAATATATTAATGAAAAAAATAAAAGTTTTCGATTGATTATAAGTTTAATAGAGCAACTTTTTATCAGGTATGTTTTGACACTCGCATTATTTTCAAATCTCTTACGAGTTGCAAATCGCCAAACTTGATTTTACATCTTCTAAAACTCATGCCTTTTGCTTGTATATAAACAAATTTTAATATATAAATTCTGCATTTTTCAAAATTCTAATTATTGAAAAAGTAATTGGTTACTTCCTTTAAATTATGCACAGCACTGTCAACATCCATTTCTCGAAGTTTATTCAGATCAGCAATAGAAACACAAAATTAACAAAACAAAACAACATTTTTTAAATTTAATAAAAATATTACGAAACCATTAATACTTTTGAGTAAGATCAAAAGAAAAAAATATTCTTTTAATTTATTGATCATTTTATTGCTTCTTTAAATTTTGGTTTGGTCTAAATATACCAGTTCGCTTCAGAATATCCTTGTGATCGTTATCGCCAAGATTCTTGCGATTGCGATTTACAGAACTTCTCTTTTGCGAGTTCAAGTCATAATCGCAAATATGCGAATGTCAGACCATAACCGTATACCATAACCGTATGGTTTTTATTTGTTTCTATTTTATTTATCTATGTTTGTTATATGGTTTATCTGGTCTATATGTACATTTCATTTTGTGCTAATACCAAAATCGGCCGAGGACCTTCCAAATGTTTGTACAAAAGCTTCCAAAAAAGTTTTTGAGAATTACTAAATATACAAACATAATAAACTAAACAGATCCTTTAAAAATTTTCTTTATACAAGAAATATTTTATTATTCGATTTAAATATATTAAATTTTTCTAAACCTTTTTACAATTAGTCAAAAGGCAAAATGTAAAATTAAATTTTTAATACAATTATGTAAAAATTTTTGTCATTTATCAACGTGAGTCAAAATTAATTACGATTATTTATGTTTGTTAATATTATTATTAGATAAATAATCGTAATTAATTTTGATTCACTTTGAATAAATAAAAAAAATAGTTAAATAGCAATTGTATTCAAAAATTTAATTTTTCATTTTGATGCTGATTTTACTCAACGTTGAGTTTTGTTGCATTATTAAATAATACAAAACATTTTTATGTAGATGTTTAAAAAAAAAAAATGTAAATTTTGTCATTGCCTTATGCGTATACAAAAATATATTAAATATCGTTTATTAAATTCAGAAATATTTATATGCGCAAGTGTTCTTAATTATAAAATTTTTTAAAATTTAAATTTGACTGCAGTCTAACTTTCACCTAAACTTATTTGAAATAAACTAAAGTATATATACATATGTATGTATATATTCAGGTATACACAACTTTATAAAAACAAAATACACGTAGTATTTTTTTGGTTGTCTAAAGGTATCTGACTGCAACAATTGAAAACTTTTGTAAATATGTATTTTAAAAAGTTTGAATTTTTAATTAATTAATTAAAGTATGTAAACAAACTGAAATATGTGTTGAAATGGCCTTAAATCATATTCGCGTAAAAAGAAGTTGGCGCAAAAACAGTGTGTAATTTCTTTGAACAAAATATTTGGATGCCGAATGTTCTTTAAAGCAAATAGTTTGAGAAAATTTGGAAAAATAAATTTAGAGAAAATTTAGAACTAGGTTTCAACTGCATTTAGAAAAATTAAAAAATCTGTGAATTAAAACACCATTTTTGAAGGGAATTTGTTTAAACTGAAATGGAATAATATTTCTTTCTACTAATGGTTGTCATATTTAAATATTTGTGTTCCTATTTTTTAACAACCTTTACTATGATTTAGCACGGGACATTTAGAACCCGATATACATATTTTCCTACCTTGTTTGTAATAAAAATTTGTTCAAGTTTATAGTTTCATTCACCATTCATAAAACAGATGTTGGTTTTTATCATCAATAATTTCAATCATTTAAATTCTTCAACATTTCAGTTATAGTTTTTTTTTTTAAGTAAATATTTTTTTTTTTTTTTTTTTTTTTCTATATTTTTTGAAATATATTTATTAAGCTTGAGGTCTTTTTTTATTTTATTTGGTTTTATTATTCGATATTTATTCCTGATGATGTTAACAAGCTATGAACGAAATATCGAATAATAAAACCAAATAAAATAAAAAAAGACCTCAAGCTTAATTAATATATATTTAAAAAAATATAATAAAAAAAAAAAAGGTCAATTAATAATATAATTAAAAATAAACTGCAAAGACATTATAGTCGTAAAATTTTAACATTTTTCAATAGAATATTAGAAAAATATCATTTGTTTATTAACATATTAATTTTCTATTCAGTCGGGTTAAAATCTAGGCCTGTTTAAGTCAAAAATTATTTCTGATTTTTCTGTGCTCCTTCGTCACCATTTGAGCAATAAAACGTCGGCGTAAAACAACAAATAAAATATTTCTATTTAGCTTAAATATAATGCGTCAATAATAATATCAGACGCCGAAATTTTGTTTTATAATTAACACGCATCTACAGAGTTGTGCAAGAGTTAAGCTTTATTTTCAATACACTTATACCATTGCATTGCATACGCAGATGATATTCCCTGAGTACTGATCCAAGAAAAAAAATTTACAATATTTTTTAGAGCAAATTTACTTAAAGAGAAACTATTGAGAGTATAATGTTGCAAAAAGAAAAACAAATAATAATAAATAAATATCTCATAACCTTCATATTGGAGGAATATAAAGTTTTACACTTATAAAAGTCATTATTCTAGTTGTGTATTGCAAAATGAGGAACGGAATTTCATTCATATTGTGTGAAAGTAATTTTTTTTTAGCCTGACTATGAATGAAATGCCAATATTTCAATAATTCCAATGAACTACTAATCTAGGTTTGAGACATTGGCTTTAAAAGTAAATTTTGAACATTAAGAAATTTGTAAGGGTATAGAATAAATTTAGCGAAAGACTTCAAGAAAAAGTATCGGTAAAAAAAAGTCGATTTACTTATAGGAAATTTTATATGCTAAGCACAACTTAAGAAAAGTTAACATCACTGGTTTTATCAAGTTTGCAAATAAAAAATTATCTATAATCAATATAGTATGTATGTACAATAGTCGTGGAATAAAATTCAGTGTTTTTGAAGATTTAACCAACTACTCTTTGTTATTTTAAATTAAAAATACAAAAAAAAAAAAACAAAAATTATAAGTCTAACGTTTTACGATTATTTATCTATGTTTGTTATATGGTTTAGCTGGTCTATATTCAGCATTGCATTTGGTGCTAATATCAAAATAAAAAAAATAAATCATATAACATACATAGATAAATAATTGTAATGCATTTTGACTAACGTTGAATAATTGAAAGTATAATTACATATGTAACTAAGTATTTTAATTTTTCTTTTAGATTAATTCTAATTTCATGGCTGTTCTAAACTTTACAGAAAATCGATTTCTTCTGTATGTAAATACTTAAAGTTTTGAGTTGTTTTATTTTTAGTACAATATAGTTTATATGAAAAATTATACACAGCAGAAGATGTTGGCCAAAATAAATTGGAGACATCGCAAATCATTGAATTACATTTATGTTCATCATTACTATTTCATACCTTCCTGCACTACCATTCTGCCTTATATATTATGTATGTTGAATATCCAAAAAAAAGGTAACACTAATATGAACACATCCAGAGAACTGAAGGAGTAAACCAACAGAAAAACTATATATAGCATTATGAATATATGCGTTCTAATTAAATTTTTCATAGTTTTCTTAAAGTCCTGTTTCCTACAGCTTTGCCTGAACCCTACCCCAGCGAATTTATGCAAAAAGGATTGTTAACAAACCGTTCATTGATTTAATAGATTTAGTAATATACAAAATGTTGATATTAATATTTTACTTTTATCCATAACATTTTATAGTTCCTGAAGCTGTCGTTACCAAGTTTTGATCTAATTTGATCAGCGTTTTAAGCTCCAAATTAAGTCTTATAAGTGAATCTATCATACAAGTAATTTTACTTCCTACAATACAAATATATATACATAAAAATTATATTGTGTAACTTAGATGATCCGCACCAGTTTACAAACCCTAAGGAAGAGAAAAAAATTAATAAAACCAAAATACCTGTCTATCTATATATTTACCATTAATTGTGTTGTGTGTGTATGTATATATATGTACGATCTTAACAATGAATCAAGACACCAAATCTGTACATATGTATATACTCATTCATAGTGAAATTATATTTTATTTATTATAAACACAAAAGTATTTGTCAGAGAATAAAGTAATTCAATAAATATACGTACATACGTATGTATGAAAAACAAATCTTAGTGTTTTAATTATATTATTAATATTTTCTAATGTTTTCTATTTCAACAGCAAAGTTTTTTTAATTGTGCTTTGATTCAAAATTTGAATTTATAAACTTAAAAATTGTTTCTAGTGTTCGTGCAACCTCATCATTAAATTTATCGAAATGTTCTTCATGTTATAAAGCGGTAAGGTTATCGCTAAATGCCGTTTCTTAAACTAAATATCAAATATTTCAATTATGTAACAATTTTTCATTTATCCAATACGAGTCAATATGAATTACGATTATTTAAATATGTTTGTTATATGGTTTAGCTGGACTACATGTGCATTTCATTTTGTGCTAATACCAATATCGTCCGAGGACTTTTAACCAGTTTTTTTAAAGCTAAGAAATTCCAAATGTTTGTACAAGAACTTCCAAAAAGTTTTTGAGAATAACTAAATATACAAACAAAATAAACTGAATAGCTTCTTCAAAAATTTTCAAAATACAATAAACATTTTATTATTCGATTTAAATCTATTTAATTGTTCTAAGCCTTTCTTACAATTAGTAAATCATTGGTTTACAATGCTTGTATTTAAAAGGGAAAATAAAAAATAATTTTTTTAATATGTACAATTATGTAACTGTTTTATGTAACTATATTTACAAATGAAATGCACATGTAGTCTAGCTAAACCATATAGCAAACATATTAAAATAATCGTAATTCATTTTGACATCTCCATATAGATCAGCCAAACCATAAACAACATTATTCGTCGGTATTTAGTAGTGCTGATGATAAGTCCCCGTCCATATTGTGAAACATTTGCTGCAAAACTTTTTTGAATTCTCTTTTGAAGCTTCTGCAGTGTCCATACATGAAACTTATGCTTCATGTTTCGTATTTTTTATTCCTCCCTTCTATCTTCTTTCTTTAATTTTTTTTGACATTTCTCAATACCGAATGTAAATATAAAATAACTACCCTGTGATAGAAGTTGTGAATATTTTTTTTTGGATACACATTTGAAGCACAAGGTATAATTTGAAGCAAAATGGACGCTAAGAAGAAAAATTATATAATAATTTTTATATAATTTTATATTTTTTTTTTAAATTTTTGATTATATTTCACAAAAAATTAACAATAAAACAGGGTAGCTATTATTATGATAGAAGTTAACAGTATACCAAACGAAAAGAAATAAAATGAAACGTCAAATACACCTCATCTCAAAAGATGCAAATAAGAAATTCAACAAAAGCTGTATGTACATGAAACAGCGTACATACTTCCACTCCTCTTCCCCTTCTCGTCTACAAACTCAAAAGTTTTGCAGCAAATGTTTCACAATATGGACGGGGACTAAGAAGTTAGCGTTTTGGCTCTGAAACTAGGAGGACCAGTGTTCGATATCAAGCCCGGCAAGTAAAAAAAGTTTTTTCAGAGCACAGCTACAGCACCTCCCTTCGCCGGTATTTAGCCATAAAACGTCGGCGACGTAAAATAATACAAATAACTCAAAATTAACATCAGACTGCAGAGTTGTCTTCAAGATAAAAATAAATAAATAAAACGTCGGCAAAGTAAAGTAATAATTAAAAGGGCTGCATTTAGGTTTAAAATAATGCGTTAAAATTAACAGCAGAGGCGCCGCAACTTTTCTTTATAATTAATACGCAACTGCAGAGTTCTGCAACACTTAAGCTCGATCTTTGTACCACTTTCACCACCTGTCTATTCTCTCTATCTACTTCATACAATATAGAAAATATAACAAACATAGATAAATAATCGTAATTCATTTAGAGTCGCGAAATCCGGGAAATCCCAAACCAAATTTCTCGGGAATTCTGCTCTTTGCATTTTTCCCGAATCCGAAAATTTAAAACTGACAAAATTGTAGCCGTGCGTCTTTTAACAACTTTTCTATCCTTCGTATGGAAATACTTTTATTTGATTCTGGAACCGAGTCAGACTTTTTGAGAAAAGCTTAATAAAGCTATTGAATTTGCTATGAAAGGTAGCAAAAAAGCAAATATTTTGACAAAATCAGATATTATAAATGAGATATTTCAATGTACTTTTTTTATCTCGGATTAGAACACCCTATACATGCGATGCATTGTACTGGAACTGGAGGAAATGTATAGTGAGAGAGATGACAGGAAGTGAAGCTTCACTATCTTATAAATTTTCTATTGCACGTTCTTTGTTTATAGCACTTTTTAAGTGCCTTTGATGTCAAGGGGACGTATTTTTAATAATTATTTTACCGGTGCTACACAATACCGACGAAGGAGATCGTTCTGATGAGATTATGGATTGCTATCGCTGAAGCACGTACTGTTCAACTTCCGACAACAACTGACACACAAAGACACATTAATGCACGTCAGAAAAACTGCGAGATATTTTTATGATTTAGTCCGAAACTGGGGGTCGAACACAGAAAATGTTTGGTTGTGTTGTCAACGTGCAGACTACGTCAGCCATCGCCACCCTGTAACTGGTACTAAAACAGCAAATTGAGATAATTAATTTGAAGCAGTATTCACAATAACCCCTATACCAGTCGAAAGTGAATGCTTAGTTTCCGATTCTGGAAATTTTGTCACCAAATTAACAGGCTTTCGGATAATGCTATTAATGGGCCTATGGTTTTCAAACACCATTTTATTGAGACCAAAGCTCATAAATTTAATTTCAATTTTATTTACTAAAAATATAATTTAAAAAAATCAATGGAAATATTTTAAAGTTCAATTAAAATAGTTTAAAATTCAAACTATGTATTGTAAATACAAAAAATATAAAAACGACGTCAATCATATTTATCTTTTTAACGTTTTTAATTGCGCTTTTAAAGGTTTCTAGATATACACAACAGTACAAATATTTCTATATTACAAGATCACACATACAACTTTGATAAACAAATTTTTAATATTTGTTTTATTTGGTAATAAATATTTTCTGGAATATCGGGAAATCCCGGAAATTATTAAAATGAATCCCGCTATCTATGAAAAGTCGGGAAATTAAAAACTCTACTCGCGATGAATAAATGAAAAATAGTTACATAATTGTATTAAAAGATTTAATTTTTATTTTTTTATTTTGCCTTTTAAATGCAACCATTGTCAACCTAAGCTTAACTAATTGTAATCGATTTGAAGACTTTCTTTCTTTTTCATTATTAAAAACCCAAAAATTAATATTTGTTAATTAAAACAATTATTTAAGCTACAGGTCTTTTTTATATATTGATTCGGATCATTGCACCATTTCTGCCTCCTTTTCGTTTGCGGAACTTCTTATCGTTCCACGGTCAGCTACGAAACGTTTAAAATATATTTTTGAAAAGACACGTTGGGCTGAGCTCAAATATTTCTTCCGGCATTTCAATTGGAAGCTCTGCTTTCTTGACAATGACGTCAATGCCATGGCAGAAATGGTTGAAAATATAATATTGCTCGGTATGAAAACTTTCATACCATCGAAGCAAATTTCGATTAAACCCAGACCGAAGTCATGGTTTAATCAGACGTGCAGACTTGCAGTCAGATCCAGAGAGGAAGCATTTAGTATCTGGCGGAATGACAAAAACGCGGATACTGATGCGATGCGCAAAAGGGCGAGATCTTCGTGTGCCAAAGTGCTAAGACGTGAAAAAGCTTTGGCCGAGCAGCGTATTTGCACCAAAGTTCTTACTGCCCAACGGGGCAGTAAAAGCTTTTGGTCTTTCGTAAAAAGAGTGAAGGAAAATGCTAGTTCTTCTATTCCGGCTCTTTTGAAGGATGATCAAATATTCACTGACCCGGTTGAAAAAGCTAACCTCCTAGCTGAAATGTTTGCCGGAAAACAATCAACCACTGCCCGCACCCGAGCGTGTTTTACCGCCCATATTTAGAGTCCAACAATTTACTGAACGACCGTCAATACGGCTTCCGTCGAGGGCGCTCTACGAGCGACTTACTAGCCTTCCTCTCGGAAAAATGGTGTAATTCTATGCACCAGTTCGGCGAAAGTAAAGTCGTGGCTCTGGATATTTCTAAAGCATTTGATAGAGTGTGGCTTTTGGTGTCGGCGATATCTTCTCTCGATTTATATCGAGTTTTCTCAGGGATCGCGCTATAAGAGTTGTTATAGACGGGATCTCATCTAACGAGTACAAGATAAATTCAGGGGTACCGTAAGGCTCCACTCTTTCTCCTACCCTATTTCTAGTCTTTCTTATTGACCTCCTATGTCAAACTTCCAGTCCTATCCACTCTTTCGCAGATGGCAGTAGCCTTTCTCACTCATATTCATTTAGTCGTAGGCCAACATCCACTATGATCACTTCGCTGAGGCAGAATATGAGTGACTCATTGAATTGTGACCTCATGAAAATATCGTAATGTGGTCACGCAAACAGGGTCGATTTCAATGCTCAAAAAAGCCAATGCAGCATGCTTACACATCGACGCATGCCCGATAACGCTACGTCATCTGTAATTAAGGGCGGTATAAACATCGAGGAATCAGAAGCTCTTGACGTTCTTGGCATGAAAATTCAGCGCGATGTTCGATGAACTGAGCACATTTTTCAGGTCTCAAAAGAAGCATTCAAGTGCCTCGGTTTTTTAAGACGGTGCAAGACATACTTCACCCCATCTGATCTCTTCACTATTTATACCGCCTACATCCGACCGAAAATGGAATACAACTCTCATGTTTGGGCCGGTGCTTCAAAGACTATTTTGAAGTTACTCGACCGTGTACAGAAAAGAGCGAAGAAACTCATAGGAGACAGTAGGGAAGCCAACTCTATTGACTCTCTTGGCATTTTCGCAACGTGGGGTGCGTTTCTTTGTTCTATCGTTACTATAATGGGATGTGTTCTGATGAAATCAGGGAACTTGTTCCCGAAACCCGATCTTTCACGCGCATGACGCGTTCATCATTAAGAGCACATCCATTTGTGGTCAACTTAGCAGCGAACAGCACTATGCATTACAGGGAGAACTCATTTTTCGGCCGAACATCGCGTATGTGGAACAAACGTGGGAAAATTCAAATCAAATGTCCATTCACACTACTCCCTCTATCCTCCTTCCCATAACCTGATTTCCTAGTTCCAGCACAATGCATCGCATGGGTAGGGGTCATCCCCTGAATGCTGGTCTAAGATAGAAAAAAAAAAAAAATATACCCTCAAAAAAATATTGAATGCTTAATAAGGGATTATTTGACAATTATTCCATAGAAATTATAAACATTCAATATTTTTTATGAATTTGATGGCTAATATTTATTTTTATTTCGAAATTTCACTACTCTTTTTGTGTAGCTTTTTCATCCAAATTGGTTTTTGTTTATAATGAAAAAATATTTTTATTTTTTTTTTATATTCACAATAAAGAAAAAGTTTTTGTCAATGAAAATTCAAACATATTCTACAAATTCAAAATAAAAATATTAACAGCCTTATTCATAAAAATATATTCTGGATTTTAAATAGGTATAAAGAATCGATTTTGTATTGAAATTTGTTCTTGAACCAAATCCAAAATACCTTTTTAAGAAAATATTACAACATAGTAAAATCTTTTTAAAAAACAAAAATTACAAAAATTTAACATACATACGAGTATAATCTTTCCAATTTTTTAAAAATTAATAAAAATCTTTATTCTATCTCTTCTTAAATAATTAACTATGCGTTTATAATTCTAACAATTTTTGTTCCTCCTCTAAATATAATCTATATATGTGACAGCGCATAGAGAAAGGGACCTAAGGGTAAAAAAAAGCAATTTTCACTTTTTTTTTTGATGTGGACAACATCTAAGCATCGAATGAGACCAATCCCATGCCGCAAAAGTGTTCCCTCCCAGAGATATGCGCGTTTTATGAAGTGATGGTACACCAAAGATACACGTATTTAAATCTTTAAAATGGCTCTCCTGAACAAAACCGGTTTTTACCCTTAGGTCCCTTTCTATTTTGCGCGTCACATATATAAAACAGGATGTGTGTATGTATGTAACGTATGGACTCCAAAACGGCTGGGCCGATTTTGATAAAATTTTCAGGGAATCTTCAGAATATTCAGGCGGGTGACACTGTAAAGTCTGATTTTTGATTTTCGGTCTGCGGGCGGAGGGTCGTTTTATTTTTAATAAAAAAAACGTGTGGTAATACAACACTAATGTTTGCTTAGGGCCAGAAACGCGGACCGGGTCAGCTAATTCTGTATATAAGTACAAAAGACTACAAATACAACTATAATCTATATATGTATGTATATAAAAATTAAAGTGTGTTTGTTTGTTTGTGTGTTTGTACCTTATAGGAGCCGAAACCGCTTGACCGATCTTCCTGAAATTTTCACACCATATAATTGGGACTCTTGAATGAATTATAGGCTACTTTTTTTAATTACGCTCACCTTTACGCCTACTTTTTTAATTATGCTACTCCATCCACATGGTTTTTAACAGATTTTATAATACAAACGAGCTTAACTACGCCATTTGTGGACCAATCGCGATGAAAATTGGTGCACTTAGTCTGTGCAACTCCGGGAAGGTTATACGGCATTGGTTTTTTTAAAACTAGGACCAGGAGGGCGATAGTGGGAAATTTCTGCCCATCCGAAGCGTTCAAACCGATTTTAATGAAATTTAGAATATAGATAGATCTGCATCCAAAAACGCTCATAGGTAATGTACATTTTCAAAAGTATGAACAGAAGGGCGATAGGGTGAAAATTTCGGCTTGTCGATTTTGATGAACTTTAAAACTTGCATGTATTTGAGTTTAAAAGATACATTGACAATTGTGCAACTTGGGGAAGGTTATAGGCTATTACTTTCTTTAAAACTAGGACCACGAGGGAAAGTAGGGGCAATTTCTACGGCAGCGAGACCATCTAACTGATTGTAATGAAATTTAAATGTATTTATGTTTTTGCGTCTAGAAGGACACATGTGCTACATATATACTTTTTAAATAGAACCAGGAGGCGACGTAGGAGGCAGATATGTCTTTCCGAAACTGTATAACCGATGGAGATAATAACTGGAGCGAAGCCGCGTGTAAAAGCTAGTATATTCTATATCTTATTAACTAAATGCCTATAATTTTGAGCAACATTTGCGTATCTGCTTTAAACTGAATTCTGTTGGTAATTTGTGTTTCTTTGTGTGTCAGTTGTTGTCGGAAAGTTTCAGTGGCGAAGGCATAGCCACTGGTCGCTGAACAATACCCGCTTCAGCTGATAGCAATCCACAATCACATCAGAATGCCTTCCTTCGTCGGTTTTGTGTAGCACCGGCGAAGTAAAATAATAATAAAAAAATTGCTACTAAACCGAAGCTTCAACACTGCTATAAACAAAGAACGTGCAAAAATGCAGAACTGTAAAATAGTTAATAAAGCTTCACCTCCCGTCATTTCTCTAACTATTCCTTTCCGATCTCATCTCATCTCATCTCCTGAGTGCTGGTCCCAGATAAAAAAAAAAAAAATTATATGTATTCAATACTGATGCATATTCAACGTTTGTATAGTGATTTAATGTAGAACAGTGAGAATATAATGCTGTTTTTTGAGAATTTATATCCCTATATTTCTGATCAGTCCTGCAATCCTAGTCATTTAATTTATTTTTAGTTATACCTATATATCTTATCACAATCCTCATTGACATTCCCACCACAAGGTAATCTATAAATTAAATTCGACATATCCAATTTTTGTACCTCTTTAGTTTTACTAAACAACCTGTTCAATGTTTTATATGTCCTCTAAGCAATTGCATATTTTCCTGAATCACATATCTCTAATTTTCCTAAACGTTCAGCTATTCCAGGTACATAAGTAAGTGGTTTGTATGTCTTCGGACTATTAGTATTGTTAATAGTATTCATACTTCTAAATCTATGTTGGTTAATTAATCTATAAATTAGCCAAACTGGAAAGACCAATTGACGAGCCAATTCTATAACAAAGGAACGGCGTTTGTCAGTCAGCTTTGCTGGATTCAACTCATTATAGATAATAACTGAGGCCAAGCCGGCAACATCAAGCATGTTGTAAAACATTGCCAATGGCCAAGGATTCGATGATAGTTTCCAGGAATATCCAGAAAACAGCTGATCCTTTGTGTCTACACCCGCTTTGAATTTATTGTAGTCCAATATTTGATTTGGCTTTGATGTTTGATGGTAGTAAACAGTCGATAACATGACAACTGGCTTTTTGACCTTTGCCAGATAGGAACACAAAGCGGCGTTATTGTTATGGAACAGAATGTAGTTATGTTGACATCACGTTTCGTGTCCAGCAATTGTGGGGAAATGAACGCCTTATTCCTTCTTACGGAGCCCACAAAAGCTACATTGCGGTGGCTTTGATATGAAGTATGAGGGTCGTGGAGAATGCCTTCAATTAGAAATGAGTGGTTGATAATTGTATGATCAGTGGTGTGATATTGGGGTGAACGGTATTTGTAGTAAAATTGGCAGGAATGTAGGAAAATTTGTTATTTTCATATTTGTTTACTTTTGGTATAAGTGGAATTTAATGTATGTATGCAGGTTTAAGTTTTCTGTTAGGAATGTGTTATTTATTCGGATTATTTAATTTTTTTTGGTTAGCGGTACAGGTGCATGGAATACTTATGTCGATACATAAGAGTATATCGGTACATGGTTTACCGACATATTGGAAGGTGTGAGCGACAGGAAAATAGGGAATTCGACGGGAAGCTATAAAAGGGCTAGAAAGTGTTATAGAGGAGAGGAGAAGAAATTGAGAAGGCATAGAGATCACCACGCACGGGTGATTTGAATTGTGAATATTTTTAATTTAATTATTAATTACACGGGCATTAAGAGCCTAGAAAGCATATTTAAAATTTTAAAAGAAAAAATAACGCTGTGCGCTTACTGCTCAAAGCCGTGAAGGGGCTAAAGCGAGATACGCCTTCATAGAGTTGAGAAAACCCCATAGAATTGTCTCCAAAGGGGGGGACAACAAGGTCGAGGAGCCGAGATATTAGAGAAACGCCTTGTAGATGAACGGGTCAGTGAGAGTTTTTGTTGTGCTGAATTCCTCGAGAGGGCCTGTAGCTAGACGGCCACGCTTGAGGTACATATAGACCCGTGAAGAAGGGGTACGCAGAAGGGATGTCGCTGAAAGGACCGACAAAAAAAAGATAAGAGTCATAGTCTTTTTATATGTGTTGTGAAAATCTTTGTGTTATCAAAAGAAATTTTTTTTTTGCGTGATAGATATAAATAATTTTTGTTAAAATTTTCTTTATTATGTATGTATTTTCATAAGTTTTCTTGATAGTGTCTATTTTTGAAAGATTAGGTTAAATTTTCAACAAAATTTTCGTTTTTTTTTGCAATAATTATAATTTGAGTCGGTACGCTGTTTTTTTTTTTTTTTTTATCTGGGACCAGCACTCAGGAGATGACTCCTACACATGCGAAGAATTGTGCTGGAACTATAGGAAAGGTATAGTAGGAGAAACGACAGGTGGTGAAGCTTAATTAATTATTTTTAAAGCTCTGCTTTCGCACGTTCTTTATTTATACTCGTAGCAGTGCTGAAGCTTCGGTTCAGTAGCCGCATTTATTATTATTTTACTTCGCCGGTGCTACACAATACCGACGAAGGAGGGCGTTCTGATGCGATTGTGGATTGCTATCAGCTGAAGCCGGTATTGTTCAGTGACCAGTGACTATGCCTTCGCCACTGAAACTTTTCGACAACAACTGACACAATAATGCACATCAGAAAAATGCGAGATGTTTATTTTTATTTTAAAATTTTTAGTCTGAAACTGGGGTTGAACCCAGGTCTGTTTTTGGATTCGTAGTCAACGACTACCATCCATCGTGCCATCGCCACCCTCAAGTTTCGCTTATCAAGAATTTTCTGTTTGAAGGATTAAAGGGCAGAAGCGTGAAATCGGTAGGAACTGCCAAGTGGCATAAAAGCACTAGGCTTTAGAGAGCTCTCTCAAGTATAGCTATTTTATATCGAAAGAAGGAGAAGGTTCGAGGCTAATTCTGCAGCCTTAAAACTTGTGTGGCGTATAGGCCTTTGAATAAAACAGTAAATTGGTTCGAAGAGCTAATTTGGATAACGGAAACCGTTTTGAATTTTCTTATATATTTTGCGGGCAGATTGGCCCATATGGAGTCTGAAATTTTGTTGTAATTTAAAGTAAAATAACTGTTATATTGATTTAGAGTTTATAAGATTTTTATAGTTTTAATTTATAAAAAAAAAAATTATTGTTAATAAATTGTATGTATTGTGATTTGCAAAAAATGATGTGTTAGTAAATTGGTGACAGGGGATTTTGAATGCGAAGGTGAGTGTGAGGGTACTACAGTGTGGGGTCATGAAATTAAACTGAAGGGAATATAATGACCATGGTAGGGATAGGGCGGCTGGAAATTGAATTCAATTTCCCTAATATAATTGTGCCCATGAGTATAAAGTATCCGTTTAGAGAATTTTTTTGTTTATTAGAATTTTTTTATTGTTGTGTTTCCGGGCTTAGGTGAGGGTTAAGAACACACCCCATTAATTCTCTGATCGACTAGCTGCTGGGTCTGATCACCTAAGTGCCAAGTGCAAAGCACGTAACAATAAAATTGCTCCCAAATTGAAAATTTAAGTGATTCTCCACTAATATGGGAGAATCTAAGAGTAGGTGTGTAGAAAAGCGAAACACAGAACCATAGTCCAGTAGGTAATTGACAACAATAGCCCAAGATATACGACGAACTTCGGGAACGTTGTGTATGAAATTCGTAGCCGTTTTAGCGTACAGCTGAAAGTCCGTTGTATGAAGGAATCCACAAGTCCTGTAGGAAGTTTATAGTAGATTACGCGTTCAAACAGTAGAGAGGAGAATGTTCTTAGGTACGATGAAGAAGGTGCCTAACTGTACGCTCTGACTCTTCGGTGTTGTTTTTTTTTAGTTAATAGTAAATTTTCGATAAATGTCGCTTGTGAAGCAATATTATTCTTTGTCGATAGCCGCAGTGGCTCAGTGCCAGTGTTCGAGATCATCGGCGAGTAGTATTGGCCTCTAGGAAACCATAGAACGTTCGTATGGGGGAATTCCGTGAGCACATGCGATATCTTAAATAAGCAATAGTTTTGAATTTTTTTTAGTATATGGCCCATGATTATTAGCCCGTTTAATAGGGAGTCAAAGTAGAAATATATAAGCATATACCACACACACTAACGCCTTCAGCACCAAAATCCCCAGCACTGTACTGAATAGTTTGGCCTACACGAGGATAAAATTTTTGGTATTATAGAATCAATTGTATAATTTTTTTTATTAATTTACTTACCCATTTCTTTAAATAATTTAATATATATTTTGTATTTACATTTTTTATATCTCTTAAGTTTTATCATAACTTCTTATTTATAACTTTTTTTATATATATTCCACTATCAATTATATTATATTTACGTTTGTCTATTACGTCTTTGATAGCTCCGTGGCTCATAATTTTTAATTGTTTATATTAAATAGGGCAATTGTTTATGTTAAATAGGGCAAATAGAAAGAGGCAGGTAGATTTTAGTTTGGATACTTCTTATCAAATAGAAAACAAGCAAAGGAGGCTGACTGAATCGGTGATGGCTACTGATCAGGCAGATAGTATCATAGACATGTCTGAGACAATAAGAACGCGACCACCACAGTCGGTCACATTACCAGGAACGTCAAGCAAAGCTGGCACTTCTCGAGTACCCGATAAAGGCACCCCGGCTGCAGCGGC